>OZ022256.1:14959238-16197530 GCA_963978905.1 Trichostrongylus colubriformis
TTTCGGTGCCGGACGGGACTCGAACCCGCACTTCATCCTTTCCGGGGATATGTGCTAATCCATTACACTACCGACACCACCTTCACCCTAACTCAGCTTTTGAATGGTATATTTACCATAGCTTATCAGCACTCACACGTATAACGTGTTGAGCCGGTTGGCCAATATCGGCATCGAACCGTGAAGCTGAAAGCTTTAGTAATGATTTTTGATATTTTAATTTTTGATAACTGCTGTTTATCGCCGCAGCTCGCGATGCGAAAGTTACTACAAGAATGCTGAGTTATGGGCAAAAGCTTCGGTGCCGGACGGGACTCGAACCCGCACTTCATCCTTTCCGGGGATATCGGAAAGGATGAAGTGCGGGTTCGAGTGAGGTTACCTTCCACTTCATCCTTTCGCATCGCGAGCTGCGGCGATAAACAGCAGTTATCAAAAATTAAAATATCAAAAATCATTACTAAAGCTTTCAGCTTCACGGTTCGATGCCGATATTGGCCAACCGGCTCAACACGTTATACGTGTGAGTGCTGATAAGCTATGGTAAATATACCATTCAAAAGCTGAGTTAGGGTGAAGGTGGTGTCGGTAGTGTAATGGATTAGCACATATCCCCGGAAAGGATGAAGTGCGGGTTCGAGTCCCGTCCGGCACCGAAGCTTTTGCCCATAACTCAGCATTCTTGTAGTAACTTTCGCATCGCGAGCTGCGGCGATAAACAGCAGTTATCAAAAATTAAAATATCAAAAATCATTGCTCTTTTCATGAAGACGGAGCATTTCGGGGCACGCTCCGCTCACCGTTAGGGTAGCTTAACTTGGTGCATGGGTGGTCTTTACTTCATACCCTATGCCCTACCCATCCCAACTTGTTCCTATGTTCACAGGTTGTTTTCATATAGCGTCCAAGCTCTGACCCCCCCCCCCACCACAGATGCTCCATCCACTGTGCTCAGGACTCTGTCGTGACCTTCAGAAACTCATTCCTGACCTTAACCTACCTTCTCCCACATTTGCATCTTGATGGAACTCAATTAACAATTTTCGGGCTGAAAACGGAATATTCTAGGGCCGCCATGCCACCTGGGTGGAGCATGACTTGGTCCATGCGTCCTCTTTACTTCTTGTCCCATGCCCTACCCATACCACGCTTTATACCATCTCTGCAGGTTGTTTTTCATGTAACCTAGTTCCGCCCGCTATCACAAATGCTCCGCCCACTACCCACTGTGCCTGACCCTCTTTCATGACTTTGAAAACTCATTCCTGACCTTACTCTATCTTTTCTTTCCTTTGGAAACCCCGTATAGATTTTGTGGCTTGAAAACGGAACATTCCAGGGTACGCCCCGCCTACCTGGGCGGAGCTTCACCTGGTCCATGGTCTTTCAACTCGTGACGCGCTTTTTGAAAGCTGTTTTTTTGCATGTATGGGGGTACTTACAGGAACCATATAGCTGATATCCATTTTTGCTGAGCGGCTCTACGAATGCCAAAAAGAGGTTGATGGTTGGATTCTCACTGAGGACAAATTTACGCAAAATCGTGATTTTCTGTTTTTAGGCTCGTAAACACTCAAATATGAGAACAAAGTAGCAATCACATTCAGAATTCCAGACTACCCTCTATCGTCAGTTTTCAGCAAATTTGACAGCACAATTTTTTAACCTTTCAGCGCTCATAGCCACGGACGAGGAGCGGATTTATTATTCGTGTTCAGGAGATCGAATTACGCCCAGGGATAAGTTTCCAGCCCAATCAAATTTTTACCCAAATTCGGAAATTTGAGTTGGGCATTAGTATACCTTCGACTGCACGCTCGACGAAGGAATTGGCTATATCAATTGTCAGGGAATTCTCACTATTTCTCTCGTTCAATGCTTGGTAGGTAAATATATAGCGACCGGCATGCGTGCTGTACATATCCCATTGATTTTTATCGATTTTGTTAGTTATTCACCTCTACAAATAGAAAAGGCATCATGCAACCATGGCCCAACATACTTACTCAGAAATATGGTCGAAATTTGGATATGGCTAGAAATGCAAGGGTAGTTACCCCTAAGCACGAGTATGACACTCATTTTGTGCGAAACCGCGAATTTCGAGCGATACGGGCCCGTATGGGTCCAACAAGTCAGATCACCAAATTCACTGAAAATTCGTAATTAGAGTCAGCCTGGCACGCTGTCAATGATGTCAATGAAAATCATAGACATTTGGCAGAGAGAGACATACTTGAAGGCGAAAAAGTGAATGCAAAAGGAAATGCAAAAGGTTTGCAAAGCCGAGATTCAAACCCATCTCATTTATCCTTTTCCAAGTCCACCATCGTATCCAATAAGCCATCCGACCGCTGTAACAACCCCGCAACGAGGATCGGTTATGAAGCTGCTGGGCACTTTTATTACATGGTGGGATGGGTTATGAAACTGCTAGGCACTTTAATCAAATGGTGGAGACTTTGGATCTACCCATGATCGAAGCTACAAGGAATATGCATTACAACAATTGGGGTAAAATCGCCCCTTTACTAAAAATACAGTGCGTTTCATAATTATAAGGTCACCCCCAAATTTCCGGTTTTCAGAACACATAGCCAGCCAAAAAATTTTTAAGTATTTTTTACAGCTTCCCCACCACAGAAAACCCTTCCATACTAGTTTTGATGACATTACCTTATAGCCCGATTTTTCTATAAATATTTTCTGATTTTCGTGCCGTTTCATAATTATAAGGTCACTCCGAAGAAAGAGGAGATTTGCTAGAGTTAACAGCGCATTCGGAGGAGCTCATAATCTATGGTTCCCTCCTGATTAAGAACGACATCAACCAGCCGCTTGGGGAAGTAGAAAGGAAATTTCGAAGAGCCTTACCACAGATATTGTTCCAGTCTTCAACAATTGCCTGTTTCAGCAGCTTTGCTTCCTATAACTGGCGATTATTGGGGTAAATATTTTTGTGGCGATGTCTTCCAGGTCTCCCCGATAGAGCTGAGACCAAGACTGCATGTTATCTATTGCTGGAGGTCCGTATTTCGGAACTTTAACCACGATTCCGTTGAATGACCTACGAGAACAACAGCCTTGTCATGCTGTTAGACACAATTATGAAGAGCCGGTCGGCTCCAAAAGGCAGTTGATTTCTTCGTAGGATCTTTTAGCAGCCTCTGGAGTCCATTCTACAGGTTTCGAAGGCAAGGTTCAATGCAACCTCATTGCCGAAAACCACTCAGGCCATCACCCTTCTCCCAGAAAAATTGCCGAGGCTCCGCTAGATCGACGCACTTCCCAGACCAAGCTAGTACTACCTCTACCCGTCAGCACCATACAAATAGAGTATTTTCAGACTCAAAAGTACAATTCGGATGGAATTATTCGCATGCAGGGTACAACTGCCAAACAAATACAGTTCCGTTCAGTCCGTGGCTCAAGAACAACTTTATGAATTGAAGTCGTTCCGCCCTATGGTGTGCTGTAGGCCTCGGAAACTACTTCATTATTTCTTCAGTGATGTTTCTGCTCCTTCCTCGCTGCTGTACACGCTGTGATTCCAGACTAAAGATGGTTTAACTCCAAACAAATCAGGTCCATGGAGGAGGTGCTGTAGGAAGTGCCCCCCACAATCCCTTCCTCATTAATGGTAATAATCTCACGAGGGAATCCAGAGCCTGAAAAACATCTTAAGACATTGAATCTCTCAGATGTCATCTAACTGAGCACGGGTATCTTCCGATTCTTTTTGGAATGGCTCTCAAACTGAGCCTAGCATCACAAGAATCCCAAATCTGGGCTTTTCTCTTGGAACATAGAAGCTAGCCATAAGACGATTGAATATGTATCTCGAAGATGTATTTGGAAGACAAATCTACCGTCACAGACCTGCCGGGACCTTAACTTTTTTCTTTTTTCAGGGTGACCTTATAATTATGAAACGATGCAAAAAAACAAAAAATACTCCTAAAAACATAAGGTAAACGAGACTGCTACCAAAAATCGGACACGGGGGTTATTTCAGGTGAGGAATCCGTCTATGAGACTGAAAAGATCCCTCAATGGAGTGTTGTCGAGAAAACCTGAAATTCAGGGGTGACCTTATAATTATGAAACGCACTGTATTCCCACTCAAAAGTGGAAGTCAGTTATGTGTTTCATGTAAGTGCCTCCATATAATGCAAAAGACCGTTTTCCAAAAGCGCGTCATGACCTGAAAGACTTCCCTTTTTATTCCTTATCCCATGCCCTACCCATACCACCTTGTCCCCATCTCCACAGATCGTTTTTCATATATTACTTAATTTCGTGACAGACGGACGGACAAAGGGACGGAGGGACAGACAAACGAAGCGTTTTATATATAGTGGGGATCGCATCATCTCATCAACCTCGTCGGTCATTTAAAGAGTAACGAAAAATTTTTCTCGTACAAGATCTGACGGATTTATATCACGAGAAGACCAAAAGGCCAACGAAAGTTAGGGGTGCAACAACCGCAAATTCATAAAGCGACTATCGTATGTAAATCACTGCGATCAGTCATATCGTTCTCTGGACTACGTGTTACCGCAACAACGACATGCACACCACTTTCCAGTTTGCTCTGATTATCGCGAATGGTCGTTCCTCCAATGCAGGCATGTACTTTGATATTCATGTATTCTCCAAGGGCGCAGATAACTTACTGGATATGATAAAAGCGGATGCCCCAAGTGTCATTGAAATAATCCTTTTTACACAGGATGGTTTCCAAAATTCAAATTTTCAAAATTTCACGGTTGGGTGGTGCTGTGGTAATGTCGTCAAGGCTTCCCTAGATTTGATCGGTTCATCTTATGTCGATATAACGCCTCATTTAGAGGAGCAGGAGTTTTCGCAAGTACACAGTCCTATCCTACTCATTAAGCTAGCCTTGTCCACCGTATTACAGCCAACGATATAAGCGATCCAGGACTGTACAAGCATTACGATACCGACTGCACTCAGCACACGCCCACCAAAATTCAGCAACTCAATCAGGTATTTGGACGATTCCTCCGATAAGGCTGCAAGACTAGAATAGCACCGAATGGCCCAGAAATGACATTCGTGTACTCGAATTAATTGTATGGTAGAGCCGAGAAATATCCATGGAACTAGAAATTGTGAGTTTTTAAAATTCCTATGCAGTTACGTTGTTTTTGCACTACGGGCATAAGAAAAGTCGAACGAAAAGATTCAAGTCAGAGAAGATACGTACCCTCAGAATTTCGTCAACCCGGGTTGCTTCAAAGTCTCGCAGAACCTCTCAGGTCATCCGAATGAGCGGAGAGTTAGTAGAACGCTTCTGTTTTCGATACTTTCATTTTTGATGCATGGAGTGCGCGTTCCAGTCCCGTCGGAGACTGAAGCTTTTGATCATAACTCAGCATACTTGTAAGAGCTTCTGTTTTCATTTTTTGCTTGAAGCATTGCATGTGACCCCTGATAAACAAATACAGTATAATGGTATGAGAACAAGAAAACTCTAATTTCGGTGAATGATTTCTTCAAGTTGTCACGAGGAACTGGAGAAGTGACGTACTTTTTTTCAGCTTGAACCGCAATATGTGATCACTCTCTACTGCTGCCTTTACGACATCAGAATTGAGCTGTACCGACGAAACACTTGCGAAGAAGGCAAGGCTATTGCGTCCAGGTCCGAGTCCGAGCACGTAAACCATGACCGGCACATTGGTTTCCTGTAAAGACAGTAGTCACGGATCTGGAACTCCTTTCAAGCTAACTAGCTCACAGTAAGGGTATTAATAGTATCGTATCCATCCGGAAAATACATCGCACTCACAATGAAACTATAGGGGGTAACTGAAACGGACTCGAATCATGGGTATCAGAAACAAAGAAGCGTCAGGGGAATGAAGGTGACTGTAATTCAGTGCTTTTAGTATGCCAGACAAATGTTACCACTTCTTATGCAAATTCACACTCATGCATGGACTATTGCCAAATATAAGTGAAGTATTATAGTTCCATGATTCTTCGAAGACTTAATTTTTGAAATGATGAAGTATTACATCGAGGTCATTAGGTCTATTGGACTAAATGCTAAGAGAGTTGTTTCTTATGAATTTGTCCTGCGGCGGTTTTGTAATCAGCTCATCAATACGGGAAATATATTTTAATGTATTTTTACATAATAATACAAGATGTCTAAGTTGGAAGTTACTTTGCTTACCATTAACTTGTTAGTTATAGGTGATAGTCATCTAAGATGTGGTTGTTTCGCACGGGTGGAGCCTCATTTTGTAGGAAGATGGCGCAGTTTTAAGATAAATCAGGTTGAATTTCAAATTTACCATTGTTAACACTTCTCTCCACGAGAGCACAGGTGCAGACGCTCATATCGGGCCGAGAATAGCCATCTACCCCAGCAGAGTACTGCAAGGAAAGACTGGGAATCAGTTAGAAGTGGTGGATGCGAAAATTTTGGAGGCATTATTCGCGATAATTAAATAATCCCATTCCATTAATAAGCTGATAGCCTTTCCCACAGATGCAAGGGAAACCCGTTAACGGAGCGTCAGGATGAGGGAAAATATGGTATTATGTACATATCTCCAGTGATGAAATGAAGTAGAAACCTGATAATACTGGCTACGGTAAACGCCTACAGTTCGATCACTTGCAGCCGTTGCATACGCGATTCATTCCTAAGAAGTTGAATGTGAATTCATTATATTTTTGTATTATAGACCTTTTTCTTACTCTTTCGCTGACTCTCCCTTCCATTGTTTCACTTGCTTGTTTCTACTTGCAGTTCCCTCATTTCACATAATCATGAATAAAACAAATACACCCTATGATACAACAATTACATTTCCCGTAGCGAGCAATACGGAATTGACGATGAGTGGGAAATGCGATTAAAGACCACAACGTCGCCTCTTTAACCCGGTTTTCCTTACCGATCACCTCTTCGAAGTTCGAACTTCGAATACTCTTCCGCAGACCAACATTTCTTCCCGTTTTGCTTTTTCTCCCTACCCCTCACAGTGCCTTTAAATGCCTACTTGCGAACTGTGAACACATCCAGATTTGTTCGGGAACACCTTACTTTCAGTTTCCTGGAAGGCTTCTTTGACATTTCTTCACATACACATGTTCTTCTACGCCACCAATGTTTGTACCGTATATGAAAAATCATCGCCAATCGTGCCTCTCTGCCTGCATTTATCACTATGTACTTTGTTGTCCATCAGGTGTTCTGGGCAGCAAAAGATTAATCATCCCAGTGCAATGCACATCATTCTATGATTTTGATCCTTAAATAAATTTTTCGATGTACAATTGTGATATGGTGTCTTAAGAGGAAAGTCAGAAATGGGAAAGATTCCAATGACTGAGAAGAAGAAAAAGGAATAAAACCCATAGTAAAAAGCACAAATTATGAAGTGCTGGGTAAAGAAATGTCTTTTTAAAACGCGCCGCTCCAACTTATGCTAGTGTACTGTACAAAGTCTATCCCAAACAATGCGAATGAAACTCGATTTTCTGTTTCCTACGCAATGTAGTTATAATGCATATAATGCCAAGGATGCATAAACAAAGTCGATCAAGCTGAAATGGGAAAATTCATCCCGAGTTAGAAGGAAACCAGAAAGAGTTGTAACAGTATGTATCTTCAAGGAAGAAGATGTCGATTTCCCTTGAATTCCTTTCGCAAAAAACAAGGAAGTCGTCGAACACCACAAAATGGATGTGGCTCACATGGCATCATATCAGTAGCGTGTCTGGCATGTTGTAACCAGTTTTGAACTGATAATATCAACAAAAAGTTACTTCCTTCCTGTAGGAGCGACGATCTTCACCACTGCAAAGATAACACAAACCTTCCGTTATCTCAAAATCATCTAACAACTTTCAAAAACTGAAATAAAGAAAAAATAACGGAACTGATCGACATGAGAGTCTTCCGGACTGTGGATAGGAAATTCTACAGATGGTTAATTACGGCCAAATTGTAATTAATTTTTAATCGTGTGAAAAGGTTAGCAGCGGAGTTCTGAGGGTGAGATGAAATTTTCTCCCAATTATAATTGCAACTGTAATTTATTCCAATTGCTATTTATTCAATTCATTTCATATGAATCTTATTAACATTTAGAAAAATTTTTACACGTGGGATATTATCCAAAGCTAATTGGAATATTTTTCTAGCTTGTACAGACATACCATGTTCTTCAAAACTATTGAATTCGCTTGCAAAGCTTGCCTTGTGAAAGATTTGCTTAGGTGTGCAGGCAGAAGTAGCCCAGTGGGTAAAAAGTGTCGTTACCATCTCCACGGTTTGTGGACACATTCGCGAATGCACGGTGAGCTTTGAGCTTCTCGGATACAGATCACCTTTCAAAGGTCGTTATGGCTACCAGACAAAACCATAAAGAGACAGTAGAAGTTCAAAGAAGTCGATTGAAGCAGACAGTGTTTTTTCCCTAGTTGGGTCTGAAACCAATTCACTAACCTAGAGTGATGAAAGAGTCTTTGGCCGGTATTGTTTTTGAACCGTATCTGTAGGAAAACGCCGCATGTCACAATACCATATACGTTTCATATTGAATCAGTATGAATCGATGAGTTTGACGAAGTGCCTGCAGTCAATCGCTACATTATGCATTCTATTTCAAAACGAAAATTCACAATGTATTCTCTTTAACTGCACCGACTGGCATCTCTTTTTTTGGGGAACAGTTTGGTCATCTTTAGCGAACAAACCTCCATTAAACTAGGGTGGTAGGACTCAGATTATACTTCCACATTTGAAAAGAAGTTTGACTAGTACCGTCGCGCACTCTGTGACGCCTCAGTACTGTTTTTCTTAGGCAGACGCGTCTGGCTTCTAATGTCTAGACGATCTCGAAGAAATCAGAAAATCTTCCCCGCCCACTACTG
This sequence comes from Trichostrongylus colubriformis, assembly GCA_963978905.1. Lineage (NCBI taxonomy): Eukaryota > Metazoa > Nematoda > Chromadorea > Rhabditida > Trichostrongylidae > Trichostrongylus > Trichostrongylus colubriformis. The sequence goes on from OZ022256.1 coordinate 14,968,161, forward strand.
CTGCTCTTCCGCCTCGTTCTTATCGTTTCGTGCACTCCTGCCCTTTAATATGACGTACTAAGACTGTGAAGAACATCGTTTCAGTGCTATATATACCTGAGCCGAGTGCATGAGGTGACTCATTCCTTCGGATGATTCTGCCTTGTTTACTGTTATTAATATCTTCCCTGGGGGCTTTTCTGAATATCGCTTCACTATTATTCAATTACCATTCAACAATTTACTGCAACCTTGGGGAGATTTTTCTCATCATACTGTACTTTATCGATGTCAAAGCACTGGCGATATTCCTCTTACAACTGGCGATTGTTGTAAAAACAACTGCACAAGCAATGGGTTATGGTGAGTTTTACTGTTTGAAAAATAAATTAGAAGTGGTTGAAGGCTCCTACACCGAATACACCTATTGAGATAAGCCACGCTCAGGCCTTTCATTCGAGATCGGTGGTGCCTTTGAATTTGAATATAACACCTTAGCCTACCGATGTACAAGTAGGCACTTTGTTACCCAAGAACAGCTTGAATTAAGTCATGAGTCGAAATAGTCATTTAGGGCAGGAAACATGGGTGTAGTGTGTCTCACGATGCATAAATGAATTAGAGCTATACCGTATGTTTCATTTACATATGTTTAGAAAGTCTTGGTGCGGAATATGTATATTGCTTACAAGAAAAGACTCCCGGGTGCCGTGGCCATTCAAGATGAGTTGTATATGTTCATATGTAGTTTAGAACGGGGACCTCAAATCTGCTGAAAGATTCTGGGAAGGAAGTCATGGGGTCTGAAAGACACAGCGATAGTGCCGGCTGACAAGGGAAGGACACTAGACCAAAGTGGCCATTTACAATGAGACACATATCAGTCGACGCACTTCTGGACGCTGATTTCAGATCTGAATTCCCAATGTTTTTTCTAAATAACTGGAACTACATATTACATGGTACGTACGGATGTCTATGGCGTGCAAGCCAGACGTTTTCGCGCAAAACCAGTGTGATTTTCGTTTTCAGGGGACCAAACTACCACACTGGACAAGTTTTTAGCCAATTCGAGTATTTGACCGAATTTCGGAAAAATCATGAGCTATTGGCTGGCAACCCATTGATTAGAAGGAGGAGTCGTTGACCCTTGCCGAGAAAATGCCCTTATTTCCCGCTTGTTACGTACATTTTTGCCATGGGCATCTGTGATAGAAATTTCTAGGTTGGGTCGATCAGGTTGCACGATTTTTTGTAGAAAAAAAATTCAACAACCACTACCCACCCCTAATTTTGCGAAGATGGGGTAAAAACTTGATCTGGCTGAAAATTTGCGCAGAGGGGTAGTTCGAGCTCCTGGGCGCGATATCATAGTCGTTTTACGCAACAACGCCTGATTCCCCACAATCGCAGAATAACAGGGTAAACAGATGGGCATGTTCAATTATCCAGAAAAGAAACAATCTTTCCGTATTACTCATCAGTGGGGGAGCGGGATCCTTAACGAAGCGTCAAAGCGTTTTGCAAACGTTTAGAAAACACTTAAAGCAAAAGCAAAACTAGCAAAGGCATCAAGGATGCGAACTCTCATGCCTCAACTTGTAGCCTGACACCTTACCAACAGGGTCAAGCGTCCAGTTGAGAGAAATTTTCGAAAAATACGACCCCACCCCCTCCCCAAAAGGGGGCCTCAATTCCCCCCCCCCCCCGCTCCTTTCACTTATGAGGGGAATACCAAAAATTGGGAGACTCAAGAAACAAGTTGTTAATTCACAGCGCAAACCACCGCAAGGACACCGCCATGGTCAGAAAAAGGCATTCAACTATACAACCGGGTAAGGAAGAATGGGCATGTTAAGGCTGCTTATCTCAAAAGAAATGTTTCATCAACATATACATATCCTATTTCGTCCATCTACTCCATTTATATATTACCTTTGCTTATCTTATTTATTTTATTTCATATCACCTTTTTAATCGATCTGGTTCTGGAAACAGCACCCTCTGAATGTTCTCTGATAATAGGTGAACGCATGCTGAAATTCTCAATGCCCTTCGAAAGGAAAGAAACAAGATACAGTAACTAACAAGAAGAATTAAGAGTAAGTGTTAGTGGCAAGCCAAATGTCAGAAGAATGAAACAGCAGGCAACCCACAATAACGCACAGACAAACGAAGCACAATTTCTGGTATGTTGCTTATTAATGAGAAATGAGACTTTGCCAGTGTTCATCTATTGGGATAACGTAGCTTTGCGAGTGTAGCGGACTCATTAAAATGAGCGTGGGGTTAGCAGTGGCCGAATTCCTCACTATGACCGACCAAAATCAAAGTAACACCAATGCAAAATCACAAAAAATGAGGGAAAGGACAAAGTTCGGAACGTGAACATGTCGGTGATGAAGTGTGTGGGAAAAGTCCCATGAACTTCACAACAACGATTCGCTTACGAGAGAAGAATCGGATCTGATGACCCATCACATGATAAAAGTGAGTTGTAATACAGAGTGCAGCTGCGACGCGGCGATCACGGTGGAGCACGGTATCTTCCCCATACTAAATTCGGACATTTTTAAATACTTCAAACTTTACCTAGAGCCAATCTTCAAACAGCTGTGATTTGTTTTCCAAATAACTCCCTTGGACCTATCCATTGGCCGCTTGCTTTCCCTAAAGGTTGCATAGTTCTCGATATGGGTTCCCAGCTGAGGATTAGTTGAGGAAAATTTCGTGTTTCACTGCAAATGGTGATAACTTCCTTCAAACTCAACCAAAAGTGCGGTTCGACGCGATGAGGTCTGCGAGGTTGCTGCTTTCGTATGACTACCTGAGCTACGCCATACTTGCAGAAAGAAAGAAGAAACTCTCAGAAAAGCCAGTTAAAGAAAACTTTTTTCGTCGATTTTGCGACTTCTGAAAAATTGAGACATTCTCACTGAAATTCCTCTAGTATGCATCCTTCGCACTCGAAAGCCTAGTGGGAGGGCGAGAAGCGCCGGTCAGCTTCTCTGTGGGATGCGCCATGCATGATGATTTCATCCACATTCTCAATGAATACAAACGTTTGCCCGGTCCGCATAGTGGCCGCTAACACCAGATTACGTACTCGCAATCGTAGTAAGATATGATAGGAGTCCATATAGGCTAATTTTTCGTTTCCATCCCATTGTTTCTGGAGTGTCCATCCGCGGTGGTATCCGTTGATAGATATCGCTTTCCATGGTTAATCGGTGAATGTCGGAGGTGTCCCTGTACGTGGTTTCGGTCTCAGCGGACCAAAGGAAGGCCTACTGGCGTTGACCGATTTTGTTGCAAACCGCGCCATGCATGAGATTTCCGCGATGATTAGGTTAAACTAGTTCCGGTTGGCACCCAATTAGTCAGTTTTATCATTTTTCCCCTCACACTTTAGACCCTCAGCCTGAGAAATTAAGTTGATGGTTGCCTACCTCAACGTTTACGACCCTCCTCCCCTCCTAGCGGACCAAAAACCACCTCCTACTCCCCCCCCCCCCCTCCGTTGAGGATTCCTCAATATAGGCTAACCCTGCTTACTAGCTGCTCCATCCGAGCTCCGACAACTCATTTTCTCGGGCCACATATGACCAGCGGATGCGCTTGTATCTTTTAGGTCCCCGTAACTTCCTTCTCAGAATCGTTCAGGAGATTTGGAGGGCAGATTTGAGATTCCCGTTCGAGACTACGTATGAACATGTGCAACTAATCTTGAACGGCTACGGTGACCCGGGGGCCCTTCCTAGTTAGTGGAGTATGCGCCTCTCCTGAGAAAGTATGGACTGGGAACCCTACTAATTGTAAGTCCACGAACCCCTTAGTCAGTTTTACGAAGAGGCTTCGTTGAGCTCAAACAGACATAACTGGAACGATGAGAAATCATTGATGTGAAGAGTAGCCCCTCCCTGATATCATGGATGAAAAGTGCTAAGAACTTCTCCTGAAGAAAGTCGAGTGCATTGCTCAATATAAACCTTCATAGATTAAAACTAATTCATTTACATTAGTGCGAAAAAGTTGAATTTCACCCAAATCCCCTCCCTCCACCCATCCCTCCAAACCCATCTGCCCACCTGCCTTTTTGATGTCCGAATTTCATCCACAATAAATTCTTCACGTCGGCATAAAAACCCGTTTTCCATGTTTGCGATGGGATTCGTTGACCACGTTCTAGGAAATTCTTTCGAAAGAGGACATCTTCATTGATTGGGGCTCGTAAAAATCGTATTTAACCACAATTTTGTGCACGAATACCGTGTGTCATGTAATAATGTATGTAGATGGGATCATTGGATAGTTCTGTGCATTGGTCCTATGCAAAGAGGACAAGGACGGTTTCGGCACCAAAGTCGATGCCCTTCTTCTCTAGTTACTCGGTGTCAGAACTACTTATTAAAAAAACTTCGGATGAAGCATTCGATGTCCTCAAAGTTGCATAGGCCATGCAAATGTTGAAAAATTTCAGAAAGGAGGTTCACTTCGTGGCGTTATACTCACTACAAATCGGTTCCAAAAACTTTTTGTTTCATATATGGATATATGATAATGTTTATATGCTGCAAGAGAATAGGAAAGCCATCATTCAAAATTATAAAGTGAAGGATAAAGAATACTAAATGACAATACAATAAAAATTACCAATAAATGTCAAATAAAGACGTTCTATTTCCAGATATCGTCCTGCGACTGTGCGACTGACAATAAGCTCCTGCGAATATGTATGTTCAGAATTGTGTTCTTACAATCCGGCACCGAATGCACGAGGAATCCATCATCTTTAGTACTGACATTACTATTGTTTATATTTTCTTACATAATTTCTGTATGTATATACATACAACAACGATAAATGAAATGAAAATGTATGACTGTAATCATTCATTTTCGAGCAAATACTCGCTGTGATCCAGTTAAATACCAGTCATTTTCGCTTTCGGTCAAGAGCAGCATCTTTGTCACTCAGCATTCTTTTTTGTATGCGCAACGTTTCAAAAGGGCATTTTTGAGTACATGAAAAGTTTCGTTCATGCGATGTTGCTTGGATACCGAAGTCGAAGCTTCTAACTAATAAGTTTTGATGTACCATGTTGACTTCCGTTCAGAATGTCTGTCAACTAAGTTTTTGGTTGGTAAAACGACGGCTGACCTACAGAGCAGTTGACATTTTCATAATCTGTTACTTAACAAGAAGAAAAAAATGAAGGAAACAGATATTTACTTTGAGGGCCTCCAAGGTGCCGAACCTTTGCGTCCTGAGCGGAATTCCAAACGACTGCGACAAGTAGTGCTGATGACGCCGCGAGTGCGACGCCGCTAAGTGAAAATTCGACGTAATGCGGCACATCCAGCCTCGGCACTACAGATTATGAACGCGGACTCAGGTGCCTGTAAATTCAGCTGCATTATGGCCAACCTCGCAGTTCGTGCACGTGTGACCAAAAGTGAAGTATATTAGGAAAAAACACAAGCACAGGAAATCAAAATTACAGGAAAATGAAGTAAATTATAGGAAAATATGTGGCAGATATGACAGATAGATTTCACAGATAAGTTACTAAGCAGCAACAGTTGCATCATGGGTGATTTAGCCACTAAAATGGAAATCTCCGGCGTAGCACATTTATCGATGGTGAACTACTCCGCAGATTTTGATTTCGGCAGCGACGGAGGAACAACGATCTAGCACCAGTGTACGGAGTTTTGCACAAATCAATTTCTTCGGTATCGGTCGAAGCTGCGGATCCAGAAAAGTATTAGGTTGTTCCAAAAGTCTTGTAGTATTTTTCCAAAAAAAATCAGTAACTCTTGTTCACTTCGAGGCAGGTCCAGGCGGTTCAGGTATATGGTAGAACGTTCCCTAAGCTTTCTAGGAAAATATATATTGACCCACCAGATCCCGTGGAGAGAGCTACAATGCCCGTTGTCGATACCCACCCAACTCGCGGTGTCATCTATTATGAGCGGTCTTGCGGCACCAAAACGGGAAGCTTGCCACTCCATCAGCGCTCCATTGGGCAAGGGATGTCTGAGTTACGTGACCGTGCGCCGCTGGTTCATTAGCTTCAGCAACGGCGAGATTGACATGAAGGACAAACCACGCTTGGGACTGTGCTGGTTCTGGGACGCGGAAGGAATGCTTTTCCGCGAGGTGCTGGTACAAGGCGAGACAGTCACCGCTGCCGTATGCACCCACCAGCTCCAGCAGCTCGCCGTCGCTGTTCGAGAAAAGTGCCGGAAAAGGTCCGCGGTCACCCTTCTTCATGACGACGCCCGCTCCCATTTCGCGAAAAGTTCCCAGGCCAAGTTATAGGAGCTCGGCTGGGATGTGCTACCCCACCCGCCATACTCTCCAGACATTGTCCCTTCTGGCTATCACCTTACCCATCCTCTCAAATCCTTCCTGGCCAAGAGAAAATTCGTTGATTATGACTTGCTTGCGAAGGCGATCGCTGACTTCTTCGACTCTCAGAACCCAGAGTTTTGGGAGAGGGGAATCAACGATTTTCCTATAAAGTGGCAGAGGGTTGCCGATAACAATGGTCAATACGTTGTTGCCTAATTGTTATTTGTTGGTCGAAAAAAATTAAAAAGTGATGATCGATAAAAATACTACAAGACTTTTGAAACAACCTAATATCTCGTCAGCTGCTGTTTGGGCCTGATCTCCTCCTAATCGCCGCCTCTCACGATCGGTTTGAAATCAGGGGCACTTCACCTTCGATATCACCCTGTCCAGGATCGAACATGAACAAACTTTTGTCCATCTGAGTTCTAAGCCCACCACTGGCAAATTATGACATGCACGGGCGTTATGCACTCATTTGAAGGTACCAAAAGAGATTAATTTGGCAGATTTCGGAAGATAAAAGTAGGAATGCTAAGCAGTGTGACAGTAGAGAAATAACGAAGTAGAACGACGAACAACAAGAGAAATAAAAACCCGGGAAGTTTCCTTCTCTTCAAACCCCTCTGCTTCTCTAGCCGGGGGTAGATTGCAGACGGGCGAGCGACTAAATCATGTGGCCACGGAAGTTGTGCAACCCTCGTCGGCAAGAGGCGGAGTAACATGACTCGCTGTGCAGTGGGAGTGCACCCAAGCCGCGCTTTTTCAATGCCAGTTTCGCTACACTAAATTACCTCTTCTGAAGTAGAAAGTTTGAGATAATTCTGTGTTCTCACAATCAGTGAACATATTTGTACTGAAAACCCTCAGATTTTAGCTCATATCAATGAATAAGGAACTGCAAAGGAGGTGAGGTGCTGTCAAGTAGCGTCGCTCCTGCTACCATGAGTCTAGGATCAGATACAGCTCGAGTGCCCGTGCTCGCGAAGCAATGATCCATCCCTTCGGAGTTCATAAATTGAAACCAGGCAACTTAATGAGAAGCTCATATACGCATTCTAATACAACGGTGATTCTGAATAGAAGTGGAATGCAAGGCGCATTCCAGGAGAAAAAAAGGTGACCGAACGCTTAACTGTTCATGCGTTTCTTATTGCTAAGAATACGTAGGCCACAGCAGTCAATCATCAGCTGATTGGTAGTCCGTCCGAAAGAAGAAAGCTCTGTCAAGCGCGGTTTCTTTTGAGAGCAGAGTCGCTCAATAACACGTATAATGAGCGTAATAATACGTTGAAGGGGCCGGTTTTAGGAGAGCGCTGTTGGGAAAAACTCAGGTTTCACTACATAGTACATTCATCAAGCCATTAACTACTACCATTACATACTACTATTACTACTGCAATAGATCATACAATGTCAACGTACTACGACTCACAAAGTGTTCTCTTCTTCAGTATTGTATTGTGTGCTAATCAAATCACTTACCAACAACGTTCATCAGCAAATTATCCCTTCACGTTTTTCTTTGACTAAAATAGAGGTCATTGTCCTATCCGTACTAGGCTCACGACGATTTTATCCCCAGATTTTTTCGCTGAAAATCTTCCGCGAACACAGCATGTTCAACAAAAACATCATGCATTTAGCGCACTGGATACGTTTTTTTACAAGCGAAGACAAATCGCTTCATCATTCCACATCCTTTCTGAAATCATTCAAGGACACTTAAAGCGGTTTTTTGACACATTTCGTCTTTCAGTTTAATTTTGTGTCCGCGAATGTGTTTTGAAACTCTTAGGATTTCACATCCTGATTCAACAGTGTTTTTTTTTTGCTTCAGCAATATAACAACATGACACACACAACAACAACACAAACACTAGGCTACATGAAGAAAATATTTAAAATTTGAAAATGAAGATTTATCTGATATTAATCGATATGACGTTATAATTCTATTGATCCACTGTGACACAGGTAGCTAGCTGCGTTATGCTCTCAGTCTACTCGGACATTTCCTGGTGTGGGGGATTTCCTGGTGTGATTGTTAATTGTGGCTTGTTGAGATTTCCTGATGTGTGGGTTACATTGTGGCTTGTAGAGAAAGGTTGACTGCAATGTCAAAGCTGATGGGGAGGGTGGTATGCGTATAATTCATCAATATAATACGGTATACATAGTCATGCCAGCGCCCATAAACTATGTGTTTTCCCATTCCAAATTGTTGACCCCACTCCAGTAGAGTTTTTGGTATGGGGAAGCAGAGACATTGTCAAAGTATAATGGAAGGATTCCGTTAGAATATCGACCTTGATTGCAAACCAATCAATTTGGGATGCGCCATGCACAAAACTCGTATCAAAACCGTGTAGACACTAGAATGTGTATCTGCGCGACATAACCACCTGGACTTCCTTCACAAATCTAGTACACATCCTGCAGAATGAAGGATGTACGTGGATTGGGTTCGAGAGGGGCAGAAGCGGAACACGATGGATATGGGCGAGATTGGCCTTGGGAGCGGATCCCTCGCCTTGTGTTTGAATACGTCTCATTCGCAAATGCACCTTTTCAGCGCCTTTGGCGCTAATTCTGAAGTGAACCTCGTGGAAAGATGGCATCTTTGACAAAGATCAAGTCTGTCGGGAGGATGCAGGGAGCGTTCCAATTGCATTCGAAATCGTGGTGGCGAGTGAATGCAATGTGGTCTGACCAATGACTTGCCAAGGGCAGCTGAAGTGCAAGTAGTCTTCTGTCTTTCCAGATGAGTCTGCTTTCAATTCACGTACCCAGGAAAGGATGGATAGATTCGTTGGCCACGGCAGGCACTAATGCGGGATTTAATACCTGCACCCTCTGAGTGAGATTTCACCCCATTTGTCACTACACATGCTTCATCAGGCCTCATGAACGCGTAGCAAGTGGTGGAGTAGCGACTTGAAAGTGTTCGAAGCGAACACGCCCCTGCCCTCTGCCAGACGAACTGGCCACTTGAATTTCCAGTTTTTGTAGATGAACCTTGCTGACTGGGTTCTCGGTCACACCTCTTATCTCAATAGATGTGTTATCTCTTTTCCAGTCGCCGCTTCTCTGTCTATCGTCCACACTTCCCTCACCACGGTCTCACTCTGAATGAAATGCCCTGACCATCACACAGTATTTCGTGGGTAAATTCGATCCACCACGTTCCACTGACAGTCCACTTTCCCGGTCAAGTGCACCCTTAGGAATTTCCGACATTTTCCATTACCCTCGATTAATTGGGGTTGACGGCATAGCGATCAAAATACGAGCGCGGCCGAGGAAGGCAGTTCTGGTTCTGACGAGCAAAGTCCAAATGGTCATTTTGCTGTGCATATCAGCTGTACATCGAGCTACGCTTTCAGGTCCGCCAATAGGTACTGTAGGAAGAGATTGATTGTCATTTTCACTGCCTTAACTTAGATATTTTGAGATTCTTAAGGCATCATCAAAGGCCTCGATGATGTGGTCTAAGAAACGTATTTTCCGTCATTGAAATGGAAATTTTAAAGAGATGATTTGTAGCAAAATTGGTGGTAAAAAAGCACATCATTTGGTTCAGATTTCACAGCAAAGCAGTCTGCTTACATTTCGGTTGTACCGATTCCGGTAGGCGGGTAGCTGTGGAGGGATGGCATGCTCATAGCTGGCTAATCTAAATGCCCTCGACGTCCATCAGCCTCCACACACATTGATGCGGAAGGCACGAAAGTAGCCTTCATGAAATTGGGGCCCTATTTCTAGAGTTTTTGGCCGTTTCATTCCGTTCTTTCACTTCTTTATCTACTGAATAACTCTATTTTCAATTTCACGATCGGCTGAAACTACCCTTGGAGAAAGTGATGGGGATAATTTGGGCCGAACGTAAAGATACTATTGAATATGGATGCCGAGGTGCTCAGTAGTCTGAAGGTCAATAAAAAAAATGAAACTGTAAAGAAACCAGAGAAATAAGACCTCTTCCCATCATTCATTCTCAAAAGGGGCGGGCCGTGATAAAAATGTCGGCAGCGTTGAAAGGACGCCTCTTCCAAAGCTTTGAGGTGCTCCTCTCACCTGGAATTTCGCCACATGTAATCTTTCCAGATCCGCATCTACCCCTATCACTGCCTTTAAGGGTATCTTCAATGGTGCACCCATTGATCGACTTTAAAATAACCACTTATTTCCTTTAGTCCGCTGAAGGGGCCTGAAAATGAAATGGCTGCCGAGGAGGGCATGTTGCTGACAATGAGTCGTCGGTACCATTCCTGTTCGTGACTTCCTCGGCCATTCATTCGCATGCTATCATTATCGCTATTCTATCCCCTGCTGTCGCTGGCTCCTGTGTCATTTCTTCCGCCAATAAGTCTACCCTCTCACTGAAACATTCGCCTTTTTTCTCTACTTAAGACTCGCCCCTGACTTATTAGTTTACTCCAAGAGAGCCCTGTTTAAAGCATTTTGGCATTTCTTGTTCCTTGTTCTTCAGTTACAGTTTTCTAAACACCTGCAAATTTAGTGCAGTAGTTGGATTTGAAAATGTGCTATTCAGGCGAGTGCTCTACGGTGAGCTGGCCTTGTGGCCCTGCAGAGGAAAATAAAGAGAACAAAGTGGCAGAAAGCCAGCCAGTAGGTATCTCAGTCACTTTTCATGTTGAGTAATAGACGAGTTCATTGCAAAAGGTGCATATTTCGCTTTTTGTTCCACCTACGTAGACAGATTGCTTTATCATTTGTTAATTATTCAAGAACAATTCAAGCAATATTTTCACAAATTTCGTTTTGATTTTGTGCCTGCAAATGCTTTAGAAGCCCCTCTGGATTTCAAATAATTCACCATTTGTCCTGCATATTGTTCTTTCATGGCGTTAGGGTGCCCAAAACGTTGAACTCCAGAAATCCAGTAATGTTACAAGTAAGGCCCTCGGCGCTCCCTTTTCTCCTCTTTCCCTTCCTTCCACTGCTCGAGAGCACCAGGACTGGGCAGAATAGGAAAGCCTATGTTGAAGCACGGTCCTCTGCAAAAGAACATTTTGATTCAGAAAAGCTATGTGTAGCGAAAATCGTTTGAAAAACGCGCCCATAGGACGCTATTAGGATTTTGGCGCGCTTCATGTCGAAGGGTGTGTGCAGATACATATGACAGCGAATCGCTTCGCGGCCTTTCACTCGCGGCGCCACCAGTACGACTTACAAATCGATTGCTCTCGGTAGCCCGGCAGTGCGTGGCTGCGTCACTTCCACCCATATCGAAGAATATGACACAGTAGTTAAGGGATATGTGTTATATAGTGTTATATGGTTCGTTTCGCCTCCGACTCAGACGAACCATTGTATGTTGCCAGCCTTTGAGGCTCATCAGTGAGTAAGGCTGGCAACATCAAGAAATGTGTAAGGGGGTGGTACTGATATGTAGGGAAAGGAATATGTTAATATCATATAAAGAACAAAAATTACAACATATGCAAGAAGTATTAAAAACGTTCTAAAAAATAAGGTAGACTGGAAGCTGTGCTAAGGAAAGGTTGGTGAGGGAATAGTAGTCCTTATGAAAAATAGCATGGGTACATATGATACTAAGGGAACATGGTATGCATTATAATTGGAGCGCGTATGTACATAGGTCTGCACCCAAGCTTTATTTTATACAGTTCTTAAAGTACCGTGAACCAATAAACAAGCTACCCATAGTCCCACTTTTTTGCAATAATCCCTTGCATAAACACTACTACTTACTTACACTCCACATGCTAAATATGTATGAACGAAAAACAAGAGAAGGTACAATAAGCTAAATGAGAAAGTGAAATATGAAGGAAATATTATTTTTACTTCCTACTGGAAACTAAAAATGGAGTCAAGATTTACTTGTCTCCCGTACCTAATGGAATGACTGTGTAGTGCGTAATTAAGATATCATTCACTTTTCTAGTTATTTAGTATATAACCTATTAATTTGGTGATTTTCCGTGTGTTGTCAGTAAGTCCAAATTTGTAACTAATGAACTTATTATTCATAATACTTTTAATGATATGGGTGGTTATGAATTCCGAGCTATAGTCACTGTTTATTAAAGACGCTACCATACTTTTTATCTTAGTGGTATATGTATCAAATGTAGTACATGTATTGGCTATTCGTAGTGCTTCTGTATATATAACAGCTCCTTTATTTCTTATGGATATGTTACTATTGCTATGTGGAAATCTGTTGACTTTGAAATTAAAGTCGTCTGTTTTATTATATAGCAATGTGAGAACTCTTCCATTGTTAATTTCTAACGTTAAGTCCAGATAGTTTGCATAATGATCGGAAATATGGGTATTTTTAAGCTCTAATTTGTTATCATAAACAGCTCTGAGAATACAAGCGAAGACAAATCGCTTCATCATTCCACATCCTTTCTGAAATCATTCAAGGACACTTAAAGCGGTTTTTTGACACATTTCGTCTTTCAGTTTAATTTTGTGTCCGCGAATGTGTTTTGAAACTCTTAGGATTTCACATCCTGATTCAACAGTGTTTTTTTTTTGCTTCAGCAATATAACAACATGACACACACAACAACAACACAAACACTAGGCTACATGAAGAAAATATTTAAAATTTGAAAATGAAGATTTATCTGATATTAATCGATATGACGTTATAATTCTATTGATCCACTGTGACACAGGTAGCTAGCTGCGTTATGCTCTCAGTCTACTCGGACATTTCCTGGTGTGGGGGATTTCCTGGTGTGATTGTTAATTGTGGCTTGTTGAGATTTCCTGATGTGTGGGTTACATTGTGGCTTGTAGAGAAAGGTTGACTGCAATGTCAAAGCTGATGGGGAGGGTGGTATGCGTATAATTCATCAATATAATACGGTATACATAGTCATGCCAGCGCCCATAAACTATGTGTTTTCCCATTCCAAATTGTTGACCCCACTCCAGTAGAGTTTTTGGTATGGGGAAGCAGAGACATTGTCAAAGTATAATGGAAGGATTCCGTTAGAATATCGACCTTGATTGCAAACCAATCAATTTGGGATGCGCCATGCACAAAACTCGTATCAAAACCGTGTAGACACTAGAATGTGTATCTGCGCGACATAACCACCTGGACTTCCTTCACAAATCTAGTACACATCCTGCAGAATGAAGGATGTACGTGGATTGGGTTCGAGAGGGGCAGAAGCGGAACACGATGGATATGGGCGAGATTGGCCTTGGGAGCGGATCCCTCGCCTTGTGTTTGAATACGTCTCATTCGCAAATGCACCTTTTCAGCGCCTTTGGCGCTAATTCTGAAGTGAACCTCGTGGAAAGATGGCATCTTTGACAAAGATCAAGTCTGTCGGGAGGATGCAGGGAGCGTTCCAATTGCATTCGAAATCGTGGTGGCGAGTGAATGCAATGTGGTCTGACCAATGACTTGCCAAGGGCAGCTGAAGTGCAAGTAGTCTTCTGTCTTTCCAGATGAGTCTGCTTTCAATTCACGTACCCAGGAAAGGATGGATAGATTCGTTGGCCACGGCAGGCACTAATGCGGGATTTAATACCTGCACCCTCTGAGTGAGATTTCACCCCATTTGTCACTACACATGCTTCATCAGGCCTCATGAACGCGTAGCAAGTGGTGGAGTAGCGACTTGAAAGTGTTCGAAGCGAACACGCCCCTGCCCTCTGCCAGACGAACTGGCCACTTGAATTTCCAGTTTTTGTAGATGAACCTTGCTGACTGGGTTCTCGGTCACACCTCTTATCTCAATAGATGTGTTATCTCTTTTCCAGTCGCCGCTTCTCTGTCTATCGTCCACACTTCCCTCACCACGGTCTCACTCTGAATGAAATGCCCTGACCATCACACAGTATTTCGTGGGTAAATTCGATCCACCACGTTCCACTGACAGTCCACTTTCCCGGTCAAGTGCACCCTTAGGAATTTCCGACATTTTCCATTACCCTCGATTAATTGGGGTTGACGGCATAGCGATCAAAATACGAGCGCGGCCGAGGAAGGCAGTTCTGGTTCTGACGAGCAAAGTCCAAATGGTCATTTTGCTGTGCATATCAGCTGTACATCGAGCTACGCTTTCAGGTCCGCCAATAGGTACTGTAGGAAGAGATTGATTGTCATTTTCACTGCCTTAACTTAGATATTTTGAGATTCTTAAGGCATCATCAAAGGCCTCGATGATGTGGTCTAAGAAACGTATTTTCCGTCATTGAAATGGAAATTTTAAAGAGATGATTTGTAGCAAAATTGGTGGTAAAAAAGCACATCATTTGGTTCAGATTTCACAGCAAAGCAGTCTGCTTACATTTCGGTTGTACCGATTCCGGTAGGCGGGTAGCTGTGGAGGGATGGCATGCTCATAGCTGGCTAATCTAAATGCCCTCGACGTCCATCAGCCTCCACACACATTGATGCGGAAGGCACGAAAGTAGCCTTCATGAAATTGGGGCCCTATTTCTAGAGTTTTTGGCCGTTTCATTCCGTTCTTTCACTTCTTTATCTACTGAATAACTCTATTTTCAATTTCACGATCGGCTGAAACTACCCTTGGAGAAAGTGATGGGGATAATTTGGGCCGAACGTAAAGATACTATTGAATATGGATGCCGAGGTGCTCAGTAGTCTGAAGGTCAATAAAAAAAATGAAACTGTAAAGAAACCAGAGAAATAAGACCTCTTCCCATCATTCATTCTCAAAAGGGGCGGGCCGTGATAAAAATGTCGGCAGCGTTGAAAGGACGCCTCTTCCAAAGCTTTGAGGTGCTCCTCTCACCTGGAATTTCGCCACATGTAATCTTTCCAGATCCGCATCTACCCCTATCACTGCCTTTAAGGGTATCTTCAATGGTGCACCCATTGATCGACTTTAAAATAACCACTTATTTCCTTTAGTCCGCTGAAGGGGCCTGAAAATGAAATGGCTGCCGAGGAGGGCATGTTGCTGACAATGAGTCGTCGGTACCATTCCTGTTCGTGACTTCCTCGGCCATTCATTCGCATGCTATCATTATCGCTATTCTATCCCCTGCTGTCGCTGGCTCCTGTGTCATTTCTTCCGCCAATAAGTCTACCCTCTCACTGAAACATTCGCCTTTTTTCTCTACTTAAGACTCGCCCCTGACTTATTAGTTTACTCCAAGAGAGCCCTGTTTAAAGCATTTTGGCATTTCTTGTTCCTTGTTCTTCAGTTACAGTTTTCTAAACACCTGCAAATTTAGTGCAGTAGTTGGATTTGAAAATGTGCTATTCAGGCGAGTGCTCTACGGTGAGCTGGCCTTGTGGCCCTGCAGAGGAAAATAAAGAGAACAAAGTGGCAGAAAGCCAGCCAGTAGGTATCTCAGTCACTTTTCATGTTGAGTAATAGACGAGTTCATTGCAAAAGGTGCATATTTCGCTTTTTGTTCCACCTACGTAGACAGATTGCTTTATCATTTGTTAATTATTCAAGAACAATTCAAGCAATATTTTCACAAATTTCGTTTTGATTTTGTGCCTGCAAATGCTTTAGAAGCCCCTCTGGATTTCAAATAATTCACCATTTGTCCTGCATATTGTTCTTTCATGGCGTTAGGGTGCCCAAAACGTTGAACTCCAGAAATCCAGTAATGTTACAAGTAAGGCCCTCGGCGCTCCCTTTTCTCCTCTTTCCCTTCCTTCCACTGCTCGAGAGCACCAGGACTGGGCAGAATAGGAAAGCCTATGTTGAAGCACGGTCCTCTGCAAAAGAACATTTTGATTCAGAAAAGCTATGTGTAGCGAAAATCGTTTGAAAAACGCGCCCATAGGACGCTATTAGGATTTTGGCGCGCTTCATGTCGAAGGGTGTGTGCAGATACATATGACAGCGAATCGCTTCGCGGCCTTTCACTCGCGGCGCCACCAGTACGACTTACAAATCGATTGCTCTCGGTAGCCCGGCAGTGCGTGGCTGCGTCACTTCCACCCATATCGAAGAATATGACACAGTAGTTAAGGGATATGTGTTATATAGTGTTATATGGTTCGTTTCGCCTCCGACTCAGACGAACCATTGTATGTTGCCAGCCTTTGAGGCTCATCAGTGAGTAAGGCTGGCAACATCAAGAAATGTGTAAGGGGGTGGTACTGATATGTAGGGAAAGGAATATGTTAATATCATATAAAGAACAAAAATTACAACATATGCAAGAAGTATTAAAAACGTTCTAAAAAATAAGGTAGACTGGAAGCTGTGCTAAGGAAAGGTTGGTGAGGGAATAGTAGTCCTTATGAAAAATAGCATGGGTACATATGATACTAAGGGAACATGGTATGCATTATAATTGGAGCGCGTATGTACATAGGTCTGCACCCAAGCTTTATTTTATACAGTTCTTAAAGTACCGTGAACCAATAAACAAGCTACCCATAGTCCCACTTTTTTGCAATAATCCCTTGCATAAACACTACTACTTACTTACACTCCACATGCTAAATATGTATGAACGAAAAACAAGAGAAGGTACAATAAGCTAAATGAGAAAGTGAAATATGAAGGAAATATTATTTTTACTTCCTACTGGAAACTAAAAATGGAGTCAAGATTTACTTGTCTCCCGTACCTAATGGAATGACTGTGTAGTGCGTAATTAAGATATCATTCACTTTTCTAGTTATTTAGTATATAACCTATTAATTTGGTGATTTTCCGTGTGTTGTCAGTAAGTCCAAATTTGTAACTAATGAACTTATTATTCATAATACTTTTAATGATATGGGTGGTTATGAATTCCGAGCTATAGTCACTGTTTATTAAAGACGCTACCATACTTTTTATCTTAGTGGTATATGTATCAAATGTAGTACATGTATTGGCTATTCGTAGTGCTTCTGTATATATAACAGCTCCTTTATTTCTTATGGATATGTTACTATTGCTATGTGGAAATCTGTTGACTTTGAAATTAAAGTCGTCTGTTTTATTATATAGCAATGTGAGAACTCTTCCATTGTTAATTTCTAACGTTAAGTCCAGATAGTTTGCATAATGATCGGAAATATGGGTATTTTTAAGCTCTAATTTGTTATCATAAACAGCTCTGAGAATTGTTTCTATTTCTATTTCATCAAAATTGTGCACAAGGAGTAAATCATCCATATATCTAAATGGTACGAAAGTCTTACCGGCCATTAATTTTATGGTCTTAGAGTAATTAAATTCCAAAACTGACAAAGTAAGATCTGCTAATAACGGACTAAAATTGCCGCCTTGTGGTACCCCTTCTTTTTGCTTGAAAATATTGTTTCCAAAAAGGCAGTAGCTGTTATCTAACAAATAATCCGTCAAATAAAGTAAATCTTCTTTTTTGTAGTATCTATATTTATTTCTCAGCTCTTTGCCATCACTGTAAAAAACATTGAATCCATTGGTGGCGATAAAGGCTTTGTTGGAATTTTTAAAACAGATGTTTAACAGTATTTTTAGACTTTCCATTATATGGATATGTTTCAAGTTGGTAAACATATCCGTAAAGTCTGCTGTTAAACTTTAATATTTTCGCATCTAATGCTACTAAGATCCTGACTAGTATTAATATTAACTATGGACCAGTAAGTTTTTATGGTCCTACTACGATCTTCAGTAGCTTTCGCATAGTTTTTAAAATGGTTCTTAATATAAGTGAAGATAACATGTAACTCTTTAGCTAAAGGTTTAATGCTACTATTATGTGCTCTTGTAATGAATCTGAACTTTATAGGGTTTTTATGTAGTTTAGGGTGGGCATATATGAATGGTAAAACGGCAGTAATATCGAAAGATAGTTGATTAGCCTGACAGAAAAACTTGTGCTTATTTATGATGTATTCTTTATTTTGTTCTTTTATAAGTTCATATGTATTATTGGTATTTGTATAGTGCAGAACCCTTGTATTTGGTACATAATACATATAAGCCCACTTCTTCCATAAGTGTTGATAGGTAATGCTTTTTATAAATGATGCCTCGCTTGAAGGCTGCCATGCCCTGCCACTGGCACTCGCACCCGCCGCGCCGCTCGCCGCGGACGGTCACGCGATTCGTTGTCATATCTGCGCACACCCCATGTTGAATCTCACTCTTCGGCCAACACCTGTTATTTGGTGCCGCGTTGATGGAATTTAATTTCATTCATGTTGACGTGCAACATGTGAAAAAGTACACAGCAACAAACAGGTGAAACAATAAAAGGGAGAAAGGTGAAATAGTGAGAAAAAAGCGCGTTTATACCGAGGTAAACCCAAGGATTTCACATTCGACGTCTTGTAAGGCGTCGGGTGTAGCAAATATCGAATTGCAGGCTGTCGTTAATCTGTACCGTAAGCCAAAGTTGCCCTTTCTCGATGTCGTAAACTTTGATCACACAAATGCCACATCGTACCTTCAGCCTTCAATGAGCCATTTGCTTGTGTGAGGGACAAGGTGCAATTTCCTTTTCTATCTTCTTTTTTATGACGCCCAGTTCTCATCGGTGCTCCCCAAATCACTTAAAATCGACGATGTCTCTGCTTATTTGCCGTAGAAGGCATGCAGTTCTGTGCAGATCTCTTGAAAGATGAAAGCATGAATACAAAAAGTAGTAGGCACTGCACTTGCTGTAGCTATGTGTACTTTTGTGGTACTATGACTGTGACTGAAGCCACATGCATGGCGCGCTCCAGTTTCAGTCACTGTCAGCATAATCACTCTCTGTGAGCTTTCTTTGACCAGTGGAGAATCTGCAATCGTTTCAGGTATAGGAAAAACTACTCCATGCCAGTAATGGAGCAACCCTAGAAAGCCAACAAAAGCTTTTCAGGTCTTGTTGCGCAACCATGGTGTCAGAGCAGAGCATCTCTCATCTTTGCTCAAAATTAGAATCCACGAGCCTCGCTTTTGGTATAAAAATCACGAGAAGAGCCTCACGAATTCAGAAGAACACCCCAAGTTGGTCCTGTGATTTCACAGAAATATCTTTTTTAGTCACAACGTCAACACCTGCTTAACACCTAGACGCTTCAATATCAGCGAAACCTGAGTGGGCGGCGTCGTTTGGTTAGCCGCCTGCAATCCATCCCTGCTGGACAGGTTCAGTTTCAAAATGAGCGGTGCATCGAGGCGTTTCTTGTTTCCATTCATTCTTATCACAGCTTTGTTTGCTATCAGGTCCTCATTTATCTACTAATAGTCGTTTCCACTTGTCTGCTCTTGTATTCGATGTGGATTCCGAGATTTTCAAAATGGTATCCCTGCTTGTTGATCCGTTTGTTAGTGGACATGCAGTGATATGATATGAGCAAAACTTATAATATGGAAATATCATAAAATACAACAATTGCCACCTACATACTAGTTTGCAGGACCTCACAATTTCTAACGTAAAGGCTTCTCCTTGAAAAAAGCTAATTTCACCGGATAACATTACACAGCAATGTGAAATTGGAACTTGTGATGACTTTCTCATAGAAAAACTTCGACCTTAGAAGGAGAAGTAGTAGTTGATATCTGCGCTGATCCTTCCCTTGAGCGTGGACCTTACCACTATTAAAAAATAATTATAGCAAAAAAGCATACATACATTGCTCGAGCCCGCGGCGTTCATTCTCTTCACTATCTCATCTCCTCTCCTGGTTCCTCAGAGCAAATGAGGATCAATTCCAAAAAAAAGCAAAGGCTTCACGTGGAAAAGGAATCTAATTACATAGAGAGATGGTGCTCATCATGGGCGCATTAAAGTGCATGGTATAATATCATCACCGGTAGGCTTCTGCAACAACCGGATGGTGTCGTGGATAAAGTGGTGGCCACTCACAAGGTATGAAGCCTGTTTCTTTTCTCCTCCATCTGAATTGCTATGCAAGCAGCTATATCACAGAAATTTCTCTTGGATGTTGGCCTCAGAAAGTAGAAGGCACCAATAGTGCAGCTCTCTTTGTGTTGGACCAAAAAGCCGAATGAAAGTTTTCGCATGGGCATGTACTTTGATTTTTGAAACCCTCGGATCTCTTGAGCAGAACGAGCAAAATCTCCTGCGAATTGGCTAACATGCAGTTCTACTTTTGGTCGCCGATGATTATATCGTATAACCTGCAGAGGATCAAGAAAGGTTAAGAGGAGCATGTCGATTCGAAGTGCTTGGTTGAACTGTTGTGTGCTAAGCACGTGTGAGGGTTACCCCATGTTTCTTACTTCCCGACTCTGTGAGCATATCTTAATGTTGTCTTCATGCTATCGGAAATGGACTTATCGCTCCATGTGACGGAAGGATTTTCTAGGATCCTTCGCATGAGCATGGCGTAGGGCATTGGCTCAATGAATGTCATCGAGTTATTAGTTTTAGAGGGAAAAACCGTTTTGCGAATAAATGGAGCCAAAACTGCACCATTCGACAGACTGTACCTTGTTTTCTGCAAGGCTATGGTGTCTACTACACGGCCCTTGGAAGATCTCAAGCGGTGCCCACGAAAACATTTGGTCTCGAAGAGCTTCTCTAAATTTCGTATAATAGCCAAGACAAGCAACGAACTAATGAGCTGTTAGCTAATCGGAGCGCTGAGACTGGTACCACACATCGCACAAATTCGGTCTGCTCCATTAATTCTTACGACAATAAATGTATAGTAGACCAACTTTATCGCAGTGTAAGTAGTGCAATTATGCCCATGACTGCCTCACGCCGCATATATACACCGCGCGGGCAGCGTGGCTGCGTTCACAGGCGCGAGACAGAGTGGCACGAGGGATATGCAGAGACGACGGAGGCAAGGAAGCAGGGTGGAATGGACGGAGACGCAGAGACACGTAAATGAAGAAGTAGGGCACTATAATTGCATGGAGTTAACAGTTATATGGAACGATCGCGTCGTGGTTTCTCGCGCATTTCGCTAAGCATGTATACAGACGAGCCTAAAGCCTGCCGTAACACTGAAGTTACGATTGGGATACGTGGTGATCTGGCTGAAGTAGCTGAATGTGAGGGATATGAGAGGTGCGGTAGGGGTGCTATGATATTTCGTATGTATGCCATGTATACAAATTTCAAATTGCATGGCTTTTGAATTTGTATTTGTACCTGTAAAAATGCCTTCATGCTCTTGAGCGAAGAGGAGTTTGGTCAACTAATCAATATTAGATCAATTGGAATCTTGGTTTGCTCCCGTATATTCTTGAGGGTGTATATTAGGTTGTTCGGAAGGAAATGCACCTTGAATCTATCCTTTTATATCTCTCCTACTATAGAAGATTTTGTAAAAGAGTTTTGTCCACTGAAAGGAGATATTTATTGTGCATCTTTCGAAATATTTTTGCCCATGTCTACTTTGTTTTTTTTTGAACATTCAAAAAAATTTTCCATTTTTTTCAAAATTTTGAAAAAAAAAATTCAAAAAATGCAAGATTCAAGGCGATAAGCGATAAATATTTTTTGCAATGCGTAACAGTGTTTGCGGACGGATTTGGCTGTATAAAGTGTCGAGCAAGGTTCCAGCGTTTCAAAAACGGTAATTAAAGCTTGGAGGACGAAGGACATGGAAGTCGGTCTCAAGTCGTTAAAATAATTTTTTCTTTGAAAACAACAAAGTAGACATAGACAAAGATACATGAAAAGATGCACCATCAAAATTTCTTTCTAACAGATAAAACTGTTCTGAAGAAACTTCTATAGTAGGAGAGAAAAATGGACAAATTCAACGCGCATTTCTTTCCGAACAACCTGATATTATCTCACTGCCAATTCATAGTTATGATTCTGGTATTTCAAAAACGCATTACGTATCCACACCATTCCTACCATCAACATTTCTATTAACTTTGAAGACTACATTTCTGCCGAGGATGAATCGGATTTGCAAAACCTTCCTGAGTGATTTTTAGCTCAAAAACAGCAAACACAACACTTATTCTGTTTACGAAAATTTGAGTTATTATTTACCAATGTTATTTACTTTATTTAATTATTTATTAATGAGCACTAGATCGAAAAAGAAGTTGTGCAGCGCATCTGCAATGAGGATCAGACGCGCTCGAAGCTTTCAACAAGGCTCTACCGCGTGCACAATTCCCAGTGAGCAGTCTCCTCCCGCAGACAGTTGTGTCTGGCCGCAGTTATAACTGCGACGCGTCACCAACATGCTTGGCTTTGCCCGATGCTTATTGTTAGTGATAGGGTGAACCACATATTCACCCACGCAGAACTCAACGGGAGAATATGTGTCCCATTTTCCGAGCTTTGTCCTCCGCTTGATTTTTTCCCTTCAGCGGCACTCTACTTTTGTTTTTTATAAATTACCCAGTCATCGCTCTTACAGCCGTTAAAACATAACTATTAGGTCGGTCAGAAAGGATCGTAGTGAAAGCTTGACTTTGAAAGAATTTAACCCTGCTAAGGGAAAAATCTTCTTCAATTTCAGCCAGATTTTTCCAACAATCCAGTTCAGATTCATTCCCCAGCCATAAAACAGGGTCAATCTTCAGGAGTCAAAAGTGTTAGACGGTGATACCTGCTCACCTTGAGACAACCTAGAAACCTTGAGACTTTCTAAGAATTGCTTCGAAGAAGAAGGAAGTCACAATTAGTCGGACATCTAGGGATTGTGCAGAATATTGAAGGACCTCATCTTCACGAACCAAAACTTTTAGTTTTGAACAGTTTTCAATAGCACTATTTCAATGTGGGGTTTCGCGTCGGCACGCGATATGATTGAACCTTGATTGTTTACTGACGACTAGTATAGTTCAGCAATTGTGGTTAATCAGGACTTTTGCACGGATATGGACTGGAGTGGTTTATGAGATTTGTGATTTGTTGTGAGAGACCATCAGGGTGCGGGTGAGGGTCGATCGCGCGGCCGCCAGCGGCAGGAGGCGCGGCGAGTGCGAGTCGTTTGCAGCTTTATCTGTCGAAACAGCAACAACAACAACACAGACGAACTTCCGAAACTTCCAAACTGTAATCTTTGAAGACCCTTCACGGTACCACCCCATTGCGTCTTGAGCGGAGTTACGACTCCTAGTGCGACTATGACGCCGCGAAGCGAAAATTCGACCGATCAGACCTCACCATCGAACGGGCTGTGGGTTTTGAGATGCGGGTTCTGAGCTTCTCGAAAAGTTGGAAATCAGTGGTATTCTATCAAAGGTTTCACATCTAAACATTTTTGAGGGATCTTTGATGGATTAATTGGCACGTTTGGGCGTATTTTTGCCTTCTCCTTAGAGGAAGAAAGAAGGGGATTTTGCTCCTTCTAGGCTTGGATGAAAATAATGTCCATAGTCTCTCCGCCTCATTGTGATAGCACCACTGGTTCTTTCAAGCCTCTCCGTTTCTCGGAAATTTTTTGAGCGATGTGACATCGCATATAGTGGTCATGGCTACAATACCAAGTCGGTGCACGCATGACATGTTGAAGAGCAAAGCTGTCTTCAGCCTAATCGCTATCAGCATAAACCGAGCCGCTTTTGCATTTTTAAAACAGAGACTGCGCGCAACGTTGTGCGCTAGCCGAGATACAGAGATAATATTTTAGCTAAGATAGCCAAAGTACAAACGCAAACTATCCTGCAAACTATCCGCAAACTGTTTGGAACTGCAAGCAGTGATGGGTGTCTATGAGGATATGATAAGCAGCAGTGCACAACTAGTACAGCTCAAGAATCAAAGGCTCGGTAAGTAGGCATAATACCTCCATTAGCGATGAAAAATATTTCGTCCCTTGAACACATGAGTGCGTTGTAGTTATAAGGTCACCCCCTGCAGGGGGTGCCGAAAAAAAAGTAATTCTGTCTGCTCCAATTTCACCCCACTTTAGTCAAATTACAGCAAATTCTCATTTCTTACAGCAAGGTATTTTCACTTCCAGATTCAAGAGCAGATCTAACTCTAACTATACTGCGTGGCAGCCTTCTGCACGAGCAGGAACGGGAGCGAGGAAAGAGCGAACAAGATGTGTACCTCACATGGGCAAAATCCGAAATTTCGTCGCCCTCGTTCACAACCTTGCTGAGCTCCGTTCACTCTGGGTACCTGAGGGGATTCATACTGGATGGTGTTCTTCAACATTCCGTTTTTTCCGGGTTCCCAGCGCTTTTCGTTTCCAAGAGCCAAAACGTGCCCTTACCACTGGAACCCCTCCAGAGGCGGATTTAGCATGAAAATGATACTTTGGATCATAGCAGCCATGTCCAAGCAGCAGGGACTCTGTGACTTCCATGAACCGAAGGGCCAATCCTTAGGAACCTTCCCACGAAAGACCTACCATGGAACCTGGCTCCATTGTTTCAAGCGGACCATGTTACCATAGGTACTCAGAAGCCCGACTGCGCCGAATGAAAGCTCCATATTTTTATAGAGGTGAACGTAGAGAGCCACAGCTTGTTCCTCTTTCAGAAGAGCATTTCGGGAATATTTTGCCCCAATACTTTCATTTCTTTCGTTTTTCTATGTTTTGTATAATTAGCAGATGTGAGCCGTTGGCAAAACTACTTTTTTTTGGCACCCCCTGTAGTTTAAGGTTTCCAGTCTTACAAGCCGATTCCTCGCTAAGAATAATCTAGGTATTCGGATTTTGATCAATACATTACACATAGCTTTTTAAAAGTAATTTTCGTTTTTGACACCGTTTCGTAATTACAAGATCACCCTGAGAAAAACGAAAGTTCATGTTCCGCAAATCTAGTAAAGGTGAGTGCGTTTTCCAACTTATCGAAAAGCTATATTCGCGACATGCATCGTGGTCGTCCGCTATCTTCCGAAGAAAATTTTCAGATTAGAGCTCAGATTGAGAGCCATCTCGAGACGAATTGGTAAATTCTTGTGCTCAGTTCAAGGCTACCTGAAAGCGAGCGGTGTTTGATGCTCTTCGAAACCTGGACACCCACGGATGACCACTGCCAATGAGGGAACAAGAATTTTGAGGGCTATTCCCAATAGCAGCTCATCCATAAACCAGATCCGCTCGGAGTTGAACAATTCTTTCCAAATCCACACTCTGAAGGGTGGCGAGAAGAAGCTGTGACATCACCAGGCAAGCCATGATGAAGGCTTCAGTTCTTACGTCCCACCATAAGTCGGTCCGACTTCAATTCGCAAACTTGAACTTAGGAAGAGATTGGGTTAAGGTAATCATGCACCATAATCATACCTCACATTTGAGCAATCACAACTCATTTCTGAGTATACCCTTCTAGGTGCTTTTCTTGGCTGAGGAAAGTTCAACTTGGATGGCCCTTACGCTTAAAAGCACTACTGGTGAGATCTGCAAAAGTAACCGATCCAGTTCAGTCGCCGCAATTTTGAAGGAGGAGGTGTGATGGTCTGGGGGGCAATCCAGTGATGCTGCGGTGGAGCTCACATTCGGGACCTGTAGAATGGACACCATGGATTACCAGGAAATCTTACGAGATCATTGTGTATCGTTTTTGAGCCGACGACGTCGTCAGAGTTACGTGCTCCAGCAGGACAATGCTGCCATTCACGCAAGTCACTAGACAAAATCGTGACTGCAGTCCCAGAACATTGAAGTTCTACCATGGTCAGCACGCAGGACTGATCTGGTGTTTGCCAACAATCCCCGAGTTCAGAGCTCAAAAAGCTTAAGGAGGCAATCGTCGAAGCCGGAATGGCATTGATGCAGAAGTGCTAGGAAGTCTTATCTTCAGTGTGCCAAATAGATTATTCGATGTCGCTTTCAAGGAAAGAACAGCCATAGATTATTAGCAATTTCAAATGTGCTAGAACACTGATAAATTGCTAGTAATCTCGAAGTGACCTTATAGTTATGAAGTGTGGTGCAAAAACCGAAAAAAAATATTCACAAAAAAAAGCTAGAATGGAAAATATCGGGGCCAAAATAGGAATATGAGCGTTCTGTGTGGTCATGAATTCGCGAAAAGTATTACGAAATTTTTCAATGGACTCCTTATTTTGGAGACGTTCGATTTGGAGGTCACCTTATAGTTATGAAAAGCACCCATACACCATTTCGGAGCGCCTGTTAGGGCGTGGCCCACGGACATGGGTGAGTGGCGTGTGTGAGTGTGTGTGGCAAGAATAAGTGTGACGGAGTGAAAGAGTTAATACACTCTCACACAAGTCCGTAGGCTACGCCCTACCAGGAGCTTCGAAATGGAGTGTGTATAGCGATACCAGCCAGCTATTACACAATACTGCGCTTAGCATGCACACATGTAAATATGCATTCATTGAGACATTATCAATCAAGTCCAACATTGCGTTATTCGGCCGTGTGACGCGAGCGTACTGTGCGATGGTCAGCTAATAGCAATGTAGCGCTATATGAACTGTAACATTACTTTTATTAAAAAGCCAGAATTTGCAAAAAAGAAGCGTAATGTAATAATGGAATGTGTGTTGAAATAAATATGGTAAGAATAAACCTCAGATTCACAAAAAAAAAACATATAAATCTGAATCTGAGGTTTATTCTTACCATATTTATTTCAACATACGTTCCGTTGTTACATTACCCTTCTTTTTTGCAAATTCGGGATTATCAACAAAGACACTGTACAGTTAATATAACGCTACATTGCTATCATCTGACCACCGCACAGTACTGCTTGCGTCACACGGCCGAACATCGCAATGTTGGACTTGATTGACCATATAAAATCATATAAATCGTAGCTTTCGCAAGAATAGATATTTGAGAAATAACCTTAGAACTGAAGGCCCAGAATGATTAGGCTCAAATCCAGAAGAAATTGAAGATGTCACAAAATCTATAAAAACTTAGCAGATGAGCGTACGTAGAACAATTCCTACTCTAGAAAGTCATTATTTCCTAATATCGACAGGAGTGCACGAAACACCTAGTACCACAGCATACTTCTTTTTTTTATAACCAACTTAGTTTATATCAAATCACGTTTTATCAGTCATTATCAGTGCTCATCACTCACCATTGCTAGGCCCGTTACAGCTTACCACCGCACAATTGCACAATCTGAAAATCGCAAGTGTCGTCCTGCGCACTCACGCTTGCGCACGATATTTCCTTCTGGCAATGCACAGCCCATGAGTGTTGAGGACCATGAGTGAGGAGAAGTATTATAGCACGTTCGAGTGAGAGTGCCCAAGACGACGCACGCGATTTTGCAACTGTGTGATTGTTCGCAGTGACCTATAAACTCAGGGTGATGCGGGCGTAGCAGTGGTACGTGATCAGAGCTGATAAGGACAGATAAGGAACCAATTACTACGAAATCTGCCCATAGCAAAATAAAAAGCGTGTCGTGGTTGGCCTAACACTTGCAAAAATCACAACTCTATTGAAGTTGGTACGTGACTTGTAAATTTACCGTTAAGCTGACAATTAGCCGATTATTATGTAGTACAGAATGATACTGTCGCTAATATGTGTGACAACCGTACACATGTATCAAGACAAAAGGGGTGAGAAGCATGTAACGGTATGAAGTTTTTGCTGCACATACGTAGTCAGGCTATATTGTGGATACGAGCAGAGGTTTTTTAGATGAAGGAATCATAAAAAGACAAAGTGTGTCGGATACAATTGCTAGCCCGATAATTGAATATCGTCGCTTCCCGCTGGACAGAACAGGTTTAGGCAGCAAATCATAGTATGATTACAGTGCGAAAGATGAGAGGGAATACCATTAGCCCTGTGTGAACACATACCAAAGACTCCATCTGTCAACAGGAGTATAAGTATGGGATGCTAGGATGATATACGTGGGCATTTCTCAGTCAACCTCAGGTGCCATAGAATATGCTTACTATGCATTCAACCGCACGCAAAGCATTTCAGAATGCACAGATCATCAACTTTTTAGTTTGAGTTATTCATTCTTTCTTTGTCCTATTGATTTACTTTTATTCAAATGTTTAGTTCTCACACCTAAGGGCTCTCTACAACTCCTAAATGCCCATGTTTCTGTTGTTCGTCACTAAGGGAAGAGTTCAGAAATGCACCTTTTCAATGGAAGTGGTAGGGGTAATTTATACTAACCTTGATGTTCATACATCGGTGAACGATTTCACCACGAAAGCCGACATGGGAGCATCACATGCTCCTGCTTGACAAAGACCACCCTTGAGGGCGAACCCTAGCAAACAAGGCGGAGTGTGGTAAAACGATGTATCTTCCAAATTTACCGGACACTTCATCACAAATCGTCTTCTTAAATCACATGTTTAGGAGATGGTGGTTTTCTGAGATTACAGATGCCTTCTTTCGTTTTGTCTCGCCAGTGTCATGTAGCCGTAATAGAGACTTACGTAAGGCTAGGTTGGAGTGAAAATAAGGCCCAGATAGCCGTACATCTGAATTAAGGATTTTTAATTGGCCTTGTGTAGTTGCACGGGAGAGCGGCGGTTCTTTGAGAGGAAGGGAAGCCAAAATTCGTAAAGAAGGTATCGCAGTCGGAGAGACGTACAACGCAAGACAACAACTCCCGCCCCCACGAAACCTATAATCCTCTACATACAAATGTACATAGCATTTCCTAAATAACTGAGTGACGGCTCAGACGCATTTCGGACATTTTGTGAGCTTTTTTTCACATTTTTATATCAATGGATTTCGTTGTTTTTGTGCACGAAATCGAGTTATCGAAATACGAGGCACAATTTTGTAAAAAAAAAGCGGAATTAGGGCGGTGACCGGCACAGCTCCCAGTGACTCACATGATACGGGAATGAGTTTTCGGATTAGTTCGGATCGGCCCAGGCCAATCAGACACCAGTCTGGGGTCGATCCTTGGTCAACACCGTAAGCTTTATTTTTTTCGCGTATGAAAGCAGATACTTACATGAGCTGAGTAAGAGGTACTGTGGATAAAAGTTCACAACAACGGCCGGCGATAAATAGCGACGGCCTCGTTTTTACGTTGCATTCGTAGTTTCGCGATGACCTGTTCATGCACACTCACTGCATCTCCATTTGTTAGCCGAGCGAATGCTGCCTTCTCATATTTTTGTGTCATGTCCTACTGACACTGAATTTTCATCAACAGATCTCTCAGGGAATCCTAATTATGGCTGTACTCGCATTTCCCCGTCCTTGCTCTT
This sequence comes from Trichostrongylus colubriformis, assembly GCA_963978905.1. Classification (NCBI taxonomy): domain Eukaryota; kingdom Metazoa; phylum Nematoda; class Chromadorea; order Rhabditida; family Trichostrongylidae; genus Trichostrongylus; species Trichostrongylus colubriformis. The sequence goes on from OZ022256.1 coordinate 14,997,529, forward strand.
GCTTCTATGTCTTATGGCAGACGCTCCGCCTCTTTCACTTTGCTGCTATTCTGCTTTGGCAGGAAATGAAGTCCTTTTTGTACATGCGAGCAATAGATTACAGACTACAACAATCGTCGCATATCATTCGGGAACGCAATTATCTTCTGGAATACCAGCGACCTGACAATTGCACAGCAAATGCAGGGGACACATCTTTCCGTACTGCTGCGACATTCGTGATGGGATGAAATAATAGGGCACTACGCTAGCCGAAATGGGATCCCTGAGAAACTTCTCGACCAACCAAGTAGGTGCCAAGAATCCCTCTTCTCGTTTTCTTGGGTTAAGGCTGCTTTCGTAAGCTGTTTCCAGGGGCACTGTCAGCGCCACTGAAGGCGTCATAGTTAGCGGCAGAAAAGCAATCTCGCCTGGAGCCCTGTTGGCGTACCTCTCTGTTCAACGAAAAGGTTCAGTCTGGCAGGGCTAATAAAGGAAAAGATCTACCGCATCTTCCCATATTTGCCACTGACATACCTTACGGCTGGCAGTGATGGCTCAGACTTTGCACCAAACACGTCTCCCCTTCGAAGATCAGATGTTTTCAATGACACCAGAAGCTAATAGCTATGGCCTACAGCAATACTCGCAGTTCGTCCGCTTTGTCGCAACTGCACAAGGCTCGGCATCATGCTCACACATCGAGTGTGCCATTCACTCTGTGTTTGATTCAAATTGGGTTCTTTTATCCATAAACTTTCCTTTTCGCTCACTGTCCTTTTCGTTGTTTCACTCACTTCTTACTGTTTGTTGTTTCACTTGTTTCACATCATCATGACTAAGATCGGATTTGCCCTACGCGACATCAAATGACAGTGGGGTAGAGGCAACTCGGTCACTAAAGCGTACAGCTCGAGATGACGCGCACCAAGATCGCGAAAGCGCTCCAAAGACGCTCTTTTCAACGCGACTTCTGTTACACATTGTCTCTTCTGAAACAGAGTTAGAAAGTTCGTCTACAAAGTTTACAGTCTTGATATTTTTTACATGATATGTTGACAATATTTTCGGGTACTTTCCTGCTTTGCCCTTTTTCAATGCCTTTAATATATTCTGCAGCTTTTTAAAGTTTCGATTTATTGTTCACTGCCGCAACATCCATCACTGTCATTAGCATTAACTGCTCCCGATAGCCATCGCGTCCTCTGCTTTCGAATAATGCAATTACTGATCGATTCAAGATAATCTGATACCTGTTCTTTTATTATTTTTCCTAGCCTTCCATTGTCCGTCCTGAACCTTCGTCAAACTTCGTGATTTTGCAATTCCGGCGATTTCGTTATATTTTGGGGTTTTGCGATTCTGAGGCGTCCTCCTTCGTCACCCTTACCTCTACGATGCCGCGTTTCCGCTCGTGGAGTCCGGGTGTGTGCACTTATGACAAACAATCGCTTCGCGACGTCGCACTCGCGGAGCCATCAGTACGACTTGCCGAATGGATTGACCTCGGAAGCTCGGCAGGGCGTGGCTGCGTCACCTCTGCACTTCACCCCATGGCACCCTGCGTCCTCCACCCATGCCACAATGCCTCGCTTGAAGGCTGCCTGCCCTGTCACTGGTACTCGCACCCGACGAGCTACTCGTCACGCGCAGCCGCGCGAACATTTGTCATAAGTGCACACACCCGCGGAGTCGCAATGCCGCAAACCGCAGAATCGTCCAAAATCGCGAAATTTGACGTCGGCTCCAGACTCGCAAAAAATCTGGAATTAGTCTGAATGATGGCATTTCGTATTTACAGATGATCAAGCGGATACGAAAACAAGTGAATATAGCCACAGGTCTAGCGATAGCTCTGAGCGTGGGCATGGTAGCGATTTGTGGGATTGCCACTAGTCTCATTTGCAATGATATGAACGAACTATACAATATCAGCATGGAGGAGATGAAAGTTTTTAAGGTGAAACAACTTCATTTCAAAGCTTGATTGATGATTTTACCATCGCACAACGACTTGTTAGCCATTTATGAATCAAAATGTAAATGGTCGTGTTGATATTTTGATAGGTGCATGTCCAACTCTAGACAGTGAAGGATTAAGATGAAGTATTTATTTGCGATTTTGTGTAAATTTAACCAAAGACCAAGTAATTAGTTGAAAAGAATTTTTCGGAGTCTCCCAGAAGCTATGGTTTCCGTATCCCATGGGCTCATAGGAGAAAACCATACGATTATGAATATTTTCCTTCTGTGCTCTTCAGTAAAGGAAGGGATAAAAAGTCGAAGAAAAAACTTTTTGGCTCTAATCAACTCCTTTTGGAGGGTGTGCCGTGCATTCTAATTCCATTCAGAATAGTGGTGGCAGCTGAATGCGTTTTGGCCTGTAGAAGGACTTGCGGGGGCCTGCTATACCAAGTGAGTGCTTTTATCCTCCCAGACGAGTCTGGTACCAATTTACCGACCCCGGAGGGAGGAATGCAACTACACCTCTGCCTCAAAGGAAAGGATAGCAAGCAATATCCAAACGCGTGTATTTATGTACAAAAATTTTAATCAGCAAAAGTAAGTTTTACCTTGCTTGATATATTCAATTACTTTGAATCTTTCAAAATATTATAAACTTGCTCGGCTGTGGAGTGCTCGGGAATTCCGTTCCGAGTAGTCAACGAACTAAGATAGGGCATGATGCTGATGTCGTGAACGTGGGGGTGGGGGAGAGTTATAGTAGAATGACAGCGTTACCTGAGAATGCGAAACCCCATTGATACATGTCAGATCCATACCACTATTTAACCATTTGAATAATCAAAAATCCTTGTGTCACTGATCCTCTCATTTCTTTTGCAAACGCGTGATGACTTGCCCAGATTTTTTGGCGGCACATTGAAAAGGAGTGCAATGGGTCGTAAGAAACTATCGGAATGTTTTCCTGAAAATCGCCGTAGCGGAAATTCTCATTCGCTGAGCGAATAGCCACGCCTGGGAATTCCTGAAGATCGCTTTTTGCAGGGATTAGTAGTGAGGTCCAGGTCATCCTTCCCCTCTGGGAGACGAAGTGAGCTACTTCCTGATCGTTTTTCAAACCCTACCGCTCACAGAGATATCCCTAACCACTAAGGCGAAGTTCTAATTTCCTCCGAAGTTTAGACACTTCGAAGAAATATCAATCACTAGGACCTGTTGGAATACCCGGAACTTTCCTAGGGAGCCATATCAGATCTTCTATCTTTATCACAATGAAGCATGGAAAAACTAGAATCAACTGTGAACAGACGATGGGATCTTCAAATAGAGAAATCATTTTACGCGTCATTAATCACAACCTAGCGCGCTTTACCAAACCTGATCTTCCCTGCTGAGGTGATGGCCAGAGCTTGCAGACCGAAGAGGTAATCAGGGTAAGGTTCTCATGTATAGTATGTACGCCATGTAGTAGGATAGTACACTGTAATCACTACTGGGAGCTGCTATTCTTGCGTCGAATATAATGCAGTTCCTCCTGTACACAATACACCATATGAAACACCTATCGTTAGAATCAAACAGATTATAACTTTTCTGGAGGAATCGTTTTCTATAGCCCCAACGACTCTAACTCGCTCAATGTCTGAGCTGATCGCAAGTAATTTTCATCGTGAATATTATTCTCGTTTTAAATCGAATTTGATCAAGGTCTGACAACCAATTTCTTACCAATTACGGTGCGCTATCCTCTTGAATGCTGAACTTACAATTCTGTAATTCCGAAAAATCCACTGTAGAGATTTGCCGCATTGCCGCAAGTCAGTCGTTTGTTGTGAATCGCACGATAATTTTTACTTTCCATGGCAGTGCCCTGAATAATGAGGAGTCAGTAATTCGGTCACAGTAGCATTTCCTCAGGTCACTCCCATGATCACCAAGTAATCCTAAAGGCGGGAAGGTCCAAAGGTGATGCTGCATATCCCGGTTGCCCTGCAACGATGGTCCGAGCCGTAGACCCCTTGCAAGCAAGGATCGAGCATTATCTAGAGGAAAACTTTATGAAAGTTACGATCCATCCCACAAATCAATACAGCGGGGTAAACTCTTCGGCGAAGAAATTTTCAACCTTCCCTTCCTCGTTTTTTCGACAACCTCCCTCCCCCCGCCTGGCGCATCTGAGGCACGGTCAGTCCTTGTTTATACTCGACTGCCCAAAAAAGGTAGTCGATCGATGAACATACTACTACTACTACAAGACAGTTATTGATCGTCGACTTTTCTATAAATTGACCAACGGTCCAAAATTTCTTGAACGGTGTATGAGTTCTCCTCCAGAACGGTGCGTGGGTATTAAAAATTTGGAAAATATCAAATCTTGAAACTACGATCGCCTCCCTTCTATCCTGAATACGACCACCGTCGACCACCGTCAAGGAATCCTAGACTAACAGTAAGGTCTAAGCCCGCCCTACAGTACGAGACCCAACTCATAACTGATGTTATTGGCAAGCATAGCTTGTTTCCCTAGAAAGGTCTTTGATCGTCTATCGATAATCAATAATCACGGTAGTCAACTCTTTCTTGACCTCACTTACGAATAAGTGAGGTGGGATCTCACGTTCCTGCTTACATCGAAACCATTTGTAATGAGGTTCAAGGCTAGGCTGAGTAGATCGCATAGGTCTGAGCACCTCGAAAAGGGGCAGAGAGGTAAAGTGTGAGGAGGATTATTCCGATACCTCATGCATCCAATTTCAGACTGCCATTTGCAAATTATGATGGATGTGGGAGTTGTAAAGGAAAGACCAAGAGCTCACTACCACGCCATTGTAGAGCACAATGGCCGACAATCCTAATGTGGCTTTCGCTGGGAAACATAACCTTTTCCTGGTAACGAAGAAGCCATGTAGCCGACTTTAAAGGAATCGTGCACCGAATAATAAGTTTCCCTATTACCCATATATTTACGTTGTACTTGCTTAATAAAGGTTGCATGCAAAGTTTCACGCGAAAAAAAAAAGAATCCGTCGAGATACAGCTCCTCAGAGTAGCGGCCGAGAGGAGGGGCCTCTGAGTTGATACCTGGTACTGTGTCCGCCGCAGTTGTAATCGGAGAGTGGGGCTGTCTACGTAAATTGCTCATCCCACCATGCGTCTCCGACCGCTGCGGACGGCGAGGCGGGCACATACTCTGAGGTCCCGCTCCCTCGGCCGCCACTTTGAGCGGTGTATCTTTGCCGGATTCTCAATTCTTTTGAGTGAAATTTTGCGCGCGGCTCATATTAAGAAAATACAACGTAATATATTGGTAACAGAGCAACTCATTTTTCCGTGCATATTCCTCCAGGGTGTGAAAGCCCACATTCTTTGTAATATGTAGTCGTCCATCGCCTAAAAAGCGCACTTTTAAACTCTGCACTCAGGGGGGACAAGCAGAGACATGGACATTTGGACATTTAAACTGACGTCCGGTGGCTAGCCACTTCAGAAAGATCCGATTCGATTTGACAGGGATCTCTTCTTAAGTGGGAGGCACCAATGATGGATAAGAGCCATCCAGAATGGCTATCTTTTGTGGTGGTTTTTTGCATGCATAATGACATGACATGGGCCATCAAACAATGTGGTAACACAGCCGGTTTTCAGTGGAGTATCGATTCACGTACAGTTGAATGGAATAATGCGGTCATTAGTCCCATTTGAACGACATCATGATCGATTGAATCCCGAATTGTTCAGGCTCTCACAGATGATGCGTGGAAAGAAGTGGTAGCGATGAACATTCCAGTGGAAGTGAAGCGCACATTCGATGATGTTGTCGCTAAACGAGAGAAAAGACATGACGAGCCACCCTCGCAGTGCAGTAAGTAGTTTATAGTCAGTAGACCTAGAGACGCTATTCTCCAGGTCACCTCCTGTTTACTTGATGTCTTACCTTAGTTACTCACTGATTATGGTGCCAGAGAATAGCTATGCACTATGTAGAACTTCCAAGGAAATTCAAAAAATGACAAAAAGGGTGATCTCCTCGTGTGAGACTTTTTCTTGTTTTTCATATCGAATATCAATGTTATTTCAAAATATCAGGTCGGTCAAAAACCATCCGCCGTTCTGCATTTGCCTAACTTTGGCAAATCATAAATCCATTCATACAGAAGAAACAAAAACCATAAGATTCAGCATACTTTTTTTTATAACGACGGCGCATATTCTGTTTTACTTATTTGAAATTTTCCCTCCTTAAATTCGCTAATTGTTGGAAGGCGATTTTCATCCCCAATGGAGACATCCTAGATTGACGAGACATGAAGCAGAACGTCTGCACCTCCTTTTGAACAGTTTTTCGGATAGCTCATCTTCGGATGTAGGAGTCGGCGTCACTGCGAGAAGCGCGGGATTTTGGCTCTGAGCTTACGATAAGCCATGAAAAAATGCCTGAAGGATGCGTCAGTTTGAACCATTGTCTTTCCTGACGTGAACTTGTATGCTTATCTATCCAGCTTATATTCAGGGTTGGCGACATCCCCTCCGAAACTAGTCGATATATTCTTAGCTAATTACGGCGCACTTTGTAAATGTTCTGAGGCACCTTGTGCCACCACCCAAAAATAGCACTTTTCTGTGACTTGAAAAAACGCTCGGAATTGCGCGCCTTCTCGAAATCGTCTTTGGACTCCGATGAGAATGAAAAGGCAGGCTTTTCTCTACAAAGTAACACACAAACAACCTGAAAAATCGCGAAATTTAGCGCTGATAAATTAATGACAAATATTCGATGTGGCAAATAGTCGATGCGAAAAACATCGTAAAGTTTCTGTCCAACATAATAAAAATTTATAAAACTCATTGGTTTACGAGTGTGCGTGTGAGGTGAAAGCTGCAGTCGCTATCCATACTTATACTAGGTTAAGCACGCATCCCATAGTGCTCACATAAGAATGCGATGTGCATAATCTCTTTTGTTACGGTCAGGTATGGTGTCGATAAGATTTTATGCGTCGAACAACTTAACTTTTTCCCCTCAAAGAGTGTAAATCAGAGCACTCATATCACGCCCTTTGCGTGGGCAGTTCACAACGGAGCTATAAGGGCGGGTTATCCTCCGAGACCCGGTCTGTGTATCTTTGCTACACCATCCCTTGAGAACATAACAACACGAACGCCTATTAGTTTCCAGCAAAGGGTTCCCAAAAGTTAGCGTCGAACAAGGGTCGAGGGTCAAGTCACGCCATATGTAGAGTGGATAAAGCATGGATGAGTGGCTGTTAGTAGTTTTCAGTGACATTTACAACAACGACTTTCCACTCAATCAGAGGAAGTATGACTCCTCGCCAAGCTCAGTTTCGCTTGCGCTCGAAAGTTGTGGCTTGCTCATGTACAGTATGTAGCACTCAAAGTTTTCGGCCAAACACTTTTTTGTCATACCTTTTTCCCTACTTGACCAAATTTGACAAATTTTCTATATGTAGTGCCTGAACCTATTCTCGACATTTCCTCCTACTCGAGTGCCGCTTGACTCTTTTCATGTTTCTTTATAAGAATTTACTACAAAACCACCAAAACCACCTGAGAAAGGGAAAAGGCATAGTCAAGAAAAACGGCTTTCTTCACAAAAATAAAACTAGCAAGCCTCAGAAAACATCAATATTCTGTAGAAAAACCACGGCTTTCGATGATAGCGGCACAGCGGGACGGCATAGCGACGGCACTTCAAAAACAAAAAATTGCATTTAGCCACGCAACTTACACCGTTGAGCGTCAAAGTAGTATATTTAGTATGCAGTTTCTCCAGGTACAACGTACCAAAATTTCTTTTAGATCGGTCCAGTCGCAAAAAAGTTACAAGTGAAAAACCCAAGTTAAAAACCATTTGGCCGAAGACTTTTGAGCGCTACTGTAGGTCATGCCTGGCTGAGATTGTCTCTTACGCGGAACTGAAAATGTTCTAGATCTAATTATAGCGTGCGATCATGATGCTCATGCTTCCGAATTTTAGAGTCAGGCTCATGCCGGAAGGGAGGATATCTGTGCGTCAGTTTGGTTCGACCAGGTCACCTTTTCTACGAGTAGCGGCGCGGCGCCGCGCGAATGGTGTATGCATAGACATCTCGAATCAAGTAATCCTGATTCCTCTCGAAATCACTCTACTATTTAAATACACTACATGAGCAGGAACACGAAAAGAACCAAAAATTTTTCTCTATTCCAAAGCAAAAATCGAAAAACTGGATGAAGAACAACTCGTTTTGTTTTCCGCCACCACATTTGAGCAGAAATTTTCGAAAAAAAAGAAAAAAAGAAGAAAGAAAAAGAATAAAAAGAAAATTAGAGTGTCCGCACCCAGTGTTGATTTACTTCTCGCTCTGCGCTCCTGATCACATGAGTGTCGCCTGTTCGCTCCTCAGCTCTCTAACGTTCGTACCCACTCGGACGCCTCACCCCGTCGTCCATCACTTTGGGCAGCTCTATATCAAATAGATTCTTGTACATGGTCTGAAACTTTGCTAGCCCTCAGTAAGCAAACATTTCATAAATATGTGGGTAATAGAAAAGCACCAAGTTCCTGGACAATTCCTCCAATCGTATATCGGCCAAGGGGCAAATCAGCCATTTTCCGCCATTTTGACCTAGTTCGATTAATCAGATGCACACTCACGAAACGAATCCCGTATCAGTGTCCTATCTTCGCTGAGAAATCTTGTTGATACATTAATATGAGCGCAGTAGACAAAATTTAATCAACCCATTTCAAATTTTTGGTCATGAGTGACGCTGAGAAGAACACGGTAGCGGTATTCACAGTTTGCTGCAGTTCACCAAGATTCCACCGACTTGTATGCGCTGTGGATGCCGTTTAACTTGACTGAACCTTTATATATCAGAAAATACATTGATTTCTTTTTCAGAATGCTCATTCAATCCGCAATGTCCACCTGGACCACCGGGACTACCAGGCTTTAAAGGCGAAGATGGAGGTAAGACTTTGGATTCATTCATACGATGTCTATAATAGAGTGCTAGTGCATGTGTCTTCCTCTTCCTTTTGCAGTACCAGGGGAGCCCGGTTATCCCGGTCCTGATGGTTATGGCTATGGTGCTGCACCAGTCGCATTCACAATGGACATTTATAAAACTTGTATAAAATGCCCAGCAGGACGTGAGTTCCTAATGTGGCTTTCACTGACATCACTAGCCGCGCTCTGATAGTCTCACCTCAGACACGTTTCTGGAATGATATCAAAACTGAAAAAAGAATGCTTTGAAAATTCCTTCAGCTCCCGGGCCTCGTGGACCGTGTGGACTTCCTGGACCTCCTGGCGTGACTGGGCTACCTGGAGTACCTGGTCCGAGAGGGAGAGGAGTGGGAAAACCTGGAGAACCAGGTCCTCCTGGAGATCGCGGAGCACCGGGTAGGTTTCATTTTGTAAGAGAAAACTTATGCATATTTGAATGTAATGCTTTTCAGGACCGGATGGCCCGGTTGGTCCTCCAGGTCAACCAGGACGTGGAGGCACCACCTACCTACGCCGGCCAGGACCACGTGGACCACCTGGAGAAATGGGTCCGCCTGGATCTCCTGGCAAACCTGGTGTTGCCGAGGAGGGACCAGATGGTCTCCCAGGTCCACCGGGTAAACAAGGCAGGCCAGGCATGCCAGGCCCAATGGGCAAACCTGGATCGGTAAAGTTGTTATAATTCTCGCGCTTTATGAAGCTGAAACTGAGCAGTTCGATTCTAGCCTGGATCACGTGGCTTCCCTGGGCGCGATGCTGAGTACTGTCCTTGCCCTCCACGTGGCATCTACCGAGCTGTCAATGTGAACGATGGTTATGAAGAAGATACGGTATCAGGTGATGGTAAGTGCAGCCCTTTCTTTGGCGCCGAAGCACATGAGACGATTAGCCTCGTTTTCCATCAAATGAAGCCCTTTTCAGAGCCAATCGTGCATCCATCGTCAGCTCAAACCTTCGAACATCGACGAAGAATCGGTTTCCCAGAAGTGTATGAAACCCCACCAGGTGTTGCTAGACGACGTTTGCGACTTATCTAAATCACTCACCGTAGTAATAGTTGGTATTACTTGTATATTTTTATGTACAAATCCCTTGTGACCTCAGCGTTGACATATTTATTTGGAAATGTAGTTTTTGTAACGGAATAAATATTATATTTTTCTGATATCCTCGATGGGGGTGGGTAGAAAGGAGAGGTTTCTGTGGTGGGGTTTGAAGGGCATAAGCTGTTCTTGAAAAATGACGAAATCGCTTTTAGGTGGCCACGCCTGGAATAATGTTCCGAATTTTCGATTTTCCAACATGGGTATTTCTGACAGCCATAAAGGGACCCAGGTGTTAAGCCGCACAATGTACGTACTCAACGCCGGCGGGGCATGGCTACATTCACGGACAGCGAGACAGAGTGGCACCAGTAGGTGTAGAGACGACACAGGCAAAAAGGCTGGGTGGCATAGACGGAGACGCACAGACACGCATCCACCCCCTCCCTTCCCCCTCACCCCGCCGTAGGCACCGCAGAGGATGGAACAAGGGTCAAGCATGGAGTCGAGGAGAATTTCCAGAAAATACGCCCCCCCCCCAAAAAAAAAGGACCTCCATACGACCCTCTCCCTTCCTTCAGGCTCCGCTTCTTCTGTAATTTCTACTTCGTCAATGCGATTCATCAACAATTGAGAACCTTCGTTGAAAAACCTGGCCGAACTCGTGACAATGCAAAAAAAGAACCTAGCAAAACTCAAAACTCAGAGTTAAAAGTCTTGCAAGTTATGCGGTAGGGATAAATTATGAAAAAAGGAAGGTAAAAAATTTAGAAACCAAAGTGCGCTACACTGCAATCTCCCCGTCGCAAAGCAACGGCGACGCAGTAGTAAATCGAGCATTTTTTGAGTACTTGTAAGCTTACTAAAACTCACTGTGGATCGTTTTCTCAATAGCTTTCTTAGACTAGTCTGGTAGCCGCTTTGCTTCCCTAATAGTCGTGTAGTTCTCTATACGGAAATCCAGTCGAGGAGTATTTTGAAAATGTCGTATTTTTCACTTCAAATGGGCGTAAATTCCTTCAAACCTAACCTCATGAGTGCGAATTCGCGGTACAGTTTCTGCGGGTTGGGTAAACGCTTTCTCATGACTCCTCAAACCATCTCCAAAAAGAAAGAAGAGATCTCGAAGGGAGGCAGTCGAGAACTAGTCGAGTAGAATTTTGGAAATTCTGAAGTGTAAAACTTTGAATGGTCGTAAGATCCTTCAGACTTACCCTAATGCATGCATAAGGCAGTGCGAGGTCTGCGAAAATGCTGCTTTCCAAGTACTACCTGAACTGCACCATTTTCCAAGCGGTGAGATCTTCCCATGTTCCCATGAAAAGTGATCCACTGTATTTGAAATGCCTGCAGCACCATCCTTTGTCCTCAAAGGTCCAAAAGGATGGCGTGTGGCTCACTGCGGAATGCGCCATGCATTAGGTATCCATTCACTTTGCTGTTAATATAAACTCTTCTTTGCTCCGAATAGTGGCGCGCTAGTACCAGTTTACGTCCTTGTAATCGTATTATATGAAAGAGGCACATATCAGGTAATTTTTTGTTTTCATCCCATAAATCCTCAAGTAATCATCCATGGTGCAAACCGTGGATGAATACCGCTCATCACGACTTTAGGAAGTCCCTTTGTATTTGTCTTCGGTGCCAGCGGAGCAACAAAATAGCTATTTGCGTTGGTCGGATTCATTGTGAGGCGCGCCAGCATGAGATCTCATCAAAAGGTGCACCACTACCTGGTCATCTTATATTTGTGAACTGCGAATAAGGCATCTAGTATTGACCTCGCACCACAGCATAAGTTATACGCGTTCGATTGCAGAAGCTTGACACCTTGTATGCAGCCGACAATTCTAAGAGGAACAACGGAACAGCGTGCCCTCCGACTTTGTCTATATTTTGCGTTGTTTTTGTGCTCTTCTCTCTACAATATCGTCATAAGCACTCAACATTATAAAATTGGATCTTGCCTTGTTCTAAATTGTGGGGAGCCGCTTTCCGTATGTCCTTTTAGATTTTCAAGTGAATATTGAATCAAATACTAGTTTCGATTTCAACCCAGTCTGCCAGTTTTATCACATCTCCCTTTACATTTTTGACCCTCAGCCTGAGAGAATCCGTAGCTATCCGTACTACCTATCACAACGATTGCGATCCCCCTCCCTGCTGGTCAAGTACGACCCCTGTGGAGGATTCCTCGTCATTGTATGAACGTGGCTTCAGTGTTGAGGAGTGCTTACAGCGATTTGACAGAGTTCTGAGTGTCTTTCACGTCGCTTTGTTTTGCCTTTACCCCTGAATTGACATTGACAATATCGTCATAAGTGTTCGACTTCACTGTAGTCATAATCAATGATCTGAGATGAGAAGACATCTCGGGCCAGAATCAACTGGAGGGCTTCATTTTCCGGCTGTTGAACTAGTTCTCTCGATTTCTTCCTTGCCATACCTTCGCACCTAAGTCTTCATTCTTGCGGGAATAGAAAGTACTCACTGCCTACAGTTTGTTCCTGAACGTAATTGCACAATCGTTCAAATTGCACTATTCTTTGGCAATACTACGATGAACGTTATAATGAGCGTCGGTAAAAGTGAGTATTATACACAGAAGCACACCTTGAATATTCTGTTGTTGACTAAGTGTTTGTCAAGTAAGTGTTTTAGACCGCTTTTTGCTAATATTTTCTCCGCTGTTTCGCCAAGACAAGCTCATACTTCCGCGACTACTATCCTTGAACGTGCCCCTACGGCGGTGTCGAGGGAGTCTGCGGCAAACTGAATTGCACGCATCGGATCGACACTGTAAAGAGCTCCGCTGGATTCGGCTGCCAACTATTTATGCACTCTAGAGCAGTACTTTACGGACATAGGACAAGACACAAGTGGTATTTTCGTCACAAGCTTGATGCGTTGCTTGTGATATTGCATTTCCGGTACTTACATATTCTATTTAGGACGGAGGTGGTGTAGTGACACGTGGCGCATACCCCACTCTCATGAAGAGGAGATCAAATTCCGCACCGCCAGCCCAGGCGAAGCAAGCCTCCCATCTCCCTCCATGGAGGGCAAATTGGTACTAGACTCATCTGAGTGGGGGTCGCGAGGTCTAATTTCCGCGCAGCCGCTCGCGACGAGCGGAGCGGCGAGTGCGAGTGAGAGTGGCAGTGCATGGCACCCTTCGAGCGAGGCAGTGTGGCATGAGTGGAAGAGCAGACGTGACGCAGTCACCTCGGCCCGCTTTCAAGGGCAATCGATGCGGCGATTCGTACTGGTGGCGCCGCGAATGCACTGCCGCGAAGCGGAAATTCGACTTAGCGACACCCACGCGACTCGTTTTGGAGGATAAAAGCACTGACTTGTACATGGTCTTTGTGTAGGCCACATCAGATTCACCGTCATCACGATTCAGAATGGGGGAGGGGGAGAGAGAGGGGGGGAATTTCTGGGGTACGATAGCGTAGTTGTAGTTCGGGCGAATTTTATTCAACTGCACAAACTCTGCCAATTCGACTCCTTGGCACGATGGCAAGAGTTGAGTTTTTGTTGTTTTGTTCATGTCAGATGTGTTTTATTATCAAACTGTTCTTTTCGGTCAGTCTCTCTTTTGTTCTTTCTTGTATTGCTTCCTCTTGTACTTATTTCTTTGCTGATGTAGTTGGGAGCGGTCAATCCACGTCCTTTGGTGCTATTTTTGCCTGCCTAGGCTTTCTTAAAGAGCCTTAGTTGAGGGTGAGGCCTATCCCCCCTCGAATAGTGCTCACGTAGAAACATACACTTTTGTATGACAAGTGATGCTTGTACGATGTTTCCGAGAGATGACACCGCGAATTGTGTCCACAGCTCATACATCAACACCCTTATTTCTCCATTTGTTGCAAACGCTCAATTTCACAGTTTCAGTAGTCCGATATAATATAATATCTGATACAATACAATTTGTCTTATTACAGTGTAAATGTGTAACAAAATCATGCGCCTCCAAGCTTGTGTGAATTCAGCAGCCATGTGTTGCTGTTGCACATTTGGGTCGGATTTGTAACAGTATATCATTTAGTTTTTCACCATTGATGGCCACGCCATAGAAATGGAGTTTGTTTGAGGAAAAAGAAGTCCATTAAGTAAGTTTCATCATACTGATGCAGTATTTATGAACCGTAATCATGCGACATGTCTTGATTATCATGATTTCCAATCTTACCAACTATATTGATGTCATTCATTCAAAAATTTTATTTACAGAGCTTAGAAATGCATACGTGGCGAAGGGAACTGCGACAGGTATACTGATCTCATGAATACTTTGTTCATGATTTTGTTGTTGATATTTGTACTCTTTTTTCATTCACAACGTTGCGATTTTGCAAGCACAACACAATTTTGCAATTGTGATGTTGATTTTATTTTTCATACGTTATCACTCTGTGAGTCTTTTTACCAGTCTGTGTTGTGTTTTTCTCTTTCGCATGCATGTTCACATCGGAGTTCTTTTCAAACATGGTTCATTGATTTCTTCATGATTCCCACATGATTATCGTTATCAAAAGCTCAGATGGAAGCAGCGGGAGAAGTTACACAAATTGTTCCGAAGAAAACTAATGGGGTTGCCTGTCGGATAATAGCTACGGACAAGCAAGGCTATTGGCGTACTATTTAAAGGCACACCTCGCGAAAAATTGTGAGAGCTATCGCGCATGTTACAGGATGTAGAGGCCCTGGTTTACCCTCTAGTGAAGAAAAATGAATCGATACCCCTCAAAACTACCAAAAATAAAGCTCCCTGCTCTCAGTCCTCGTACGAGTATGGGAGATCGTGGAAGAGCTTTTGCACAATGATATCGCTCACAATGCTACGATATCACCTGTTCTTCCCTGTTGAATCTACCTTCGCTATTGATATCGCTGCCTTATCTTGTCTTATCGCAAGTTTCCCTCTCGTCTATGCCGGGTGTGATTAGGTTCGGTGGGCTCAACTCGGCTCAGGTCGACCAGGCCGTACGCGGTGGGGGTGAGCCGTGGCGCCGCGAAAAGGGTGCAATCTTTACAACTATCCAAGGGTCTACCTGCCCTGAGAAGGTAAGGACCACTTTGATTATAGCCTTTAAAAGAATAGGACTCGAAATTGGAGCCTCCTCTCATTACGGATGTTAACCGCAAAATAGATTGAGGACAGCAAGTGATTTTTTCCAAGTTCTAAGTTCGTAATGGAAAGCAGTGCGAGACTATAGCAACATGGGTTTAACCGTTCGAAACGCATCAATGGAACGCAGTGGGAATGGGCACGCAAAGTGCACGCACCCACGTACTGGTATCTTTGAATAGCATATGTTTCGACTCATCAACTAGGGGAAACGAGAGCACAAGGAAGTTTGGAAGGCACCACCAAGTCATCACGTCGTGATCTAGTAACTTTCGAACATTACTTGGTAACAAGACGCTTGAATTCCAATCCTATACCGACATACCCTCTTTACATGATGATGTCGTCCACGACGATTACGAACACCTTGAAATTGGCAGAGCTTATTGAGAACCGGAATATTGCGGGGGTACACGACGTGCAGTGGAAGTATATTCAGAATATAATGAAATTGTTGAGAAGGCTCCCGCGGAGCTTTCGTGGTGAAGGATATCTAGGATGTACACGATGGACGCAGGACAAAGTTCAAAAGATAGAATCGCAGCAGATGACAAGAACCACATCGACAGTGACATAAAACAAAAACTTCGACTTAGGTAGCAAGATAAAAAGAATAGAAACGAAAAAACGAAGTAAGACAGAAAAGAAATCACTACATCTGGTCTTTACGGCCGGTTTTCCATGTTGATCCCGAAAATGGAACAATTCGGTCGGTTTTTTCCAGCAATATGCTGTGAACCATATATAATATGGCATGTGATAAAAAATACATAAAATTGGTACCTAAAGTTCTTGTTAAATTTCTCTGTCGGTGCTGCTATTGTTATTTCCAGTCGATCTCCAGCTACTCGATCATTCAGCACAGCCATCCGACAAACGAGTACGTCCTCGAAGGTCTTCCTTCTCCACAAATGCTCCACGGAAGGCTTTTCAACAATTCTTGATCTTCCTCGAAGATACTTCCATTGCACCTCGTGTACTCACCTCTGGGGCTTAAGATGTATTGCAATGATATCGAGCAATCGATTTCTAACATATTTCGAACGTGATAGAACACTTCTTCCCTGCATAGATCCTGTCCAACGTGTTTTTGAACACCGACGTACCTCTGAAGAACTAGCCTTGGGCACATCTCGCTGGAAGGATGGTATGAGGACAACGTTCGCAGTTTCTGATGGGCCTTGCTCTGGAGGCTCACAGCCTGCAGACGTCACCCTTCTAGTGGCATATGGTGTCACCTTTTATACTTCCCTGTGATCTCTTTCTGAATTGCAGAATTGGTGCGATTAGAATTACCGTTTCTAGGTGATGAATAGAACCTCGGGCATTCATGGATGTCGTAATGTCTAACACGTGGACACGTGTTAAATAGATGGAGTGCGGATTTCCCTGCGTCTCCGTTCCCATTGACTTCCATAAGAACGTTGCCAAAGATTCGATCTACGTGCTAGGGAATCGCATTGCATTTCTTTGGGAACCTACAACCCAAGAAACGTCTACAGTTGGTAGTTTTTTTCCACTTCTCGCTGTTCTCACCTTGCGAATTTTCTCCAAGTCATGCCGTGAGATGCCATCCTACGTAATACTGACAGCTACGAGCTCGATCCCATTTCCCTCAATTCGCCAATTCCCTTGCTTCTGTCTGTCGTCAGCGACGCGACTGAGATTCCCATCGACTTCACCCATCGAAAAAGTGTGCGGAGGCCCTTTATCTCCATCCTTCCTGATACCCTTTGAAAAGAATTCTCTGGGCAAGGATTCGTATATAAATATGTGAAAACCTGCCTTGAATGGTGTAACACTTCCGCGCGGGGCACCAGTTTCGTTCGCATATCAGCTAACACGACAATTCCAGTGAGTGCAGAGTACCCGCGGATGTCGTGGGCTTCATCGGCTGTTAGATTCAGCCCTCCTTCCCCCTAAAATCGGAAAAAACATACTTCATTTGTGAAACGTGCTAATGAACGATTGTATCGAGCTGCATCACCCCATTGCGCGCTCGTACGACACCCACAACGAGACCTTGGTGCCACTGATATACGCGAGTTATGAACGGTCTGACCTACTTGAATACCTTTCTATAGAACCATCCAGAGAGAAGAGCAAGTGAGCTCTACCGCCCACCGCTTCAGGTCCTTAACACTGAAGTTATGCGACTGCGATCCAAATCGTAAGCTACAACGTATCGCATGCCTGTGGTTATGGAAGCAACCACGGCAGCCACGCTCTCTCTGTGAGTTCCTTCCTTCTCATGCGCCACAGTCCGAGATTGACTCTCCCATCGCTGCACGCGCGGTTTACTTTCATTGCAGTTATAAAGATGAAGTTCACAATTGCCGCGATTCCAACAGCGTTTACTTCCGTGCCACTCAGCCTGCTTCCATACTGAGGACAGAATAGAAGCAGCTGCACCATCAGTTTTCCTTTAACTAGGTGGATTTGTGGAGTGCGGTTGGTTCCCTTGAGCGCAGCTCCGGATATGTCTTTCGATCTGAAAAGGAATCGAATTCTCCCTGTACTCAATTCATTTATCTGCCAAGTAACAGCCATTTTACACTTATTCTTCACGTCCCATTGAAGCCAACCGACAGCAGAGGTATTCGCCGCTTGTTTCCCATCAGCGAGCGAACTCTCACCGTCTTCGCCCTCGTCAATTGTGACGGCATCGTGCGGTTCTGACGGGCCTGAAAATGCCTGATTATCCAGAAAGAAACATTGGCAGATGCCAACCATGGAAACCCTCAAAAAGCTTCACATTGACATGGAATATTTTACAAACGCGTGCACGAAAGCAAAAACACCTTTTTTGAACACAAGCAATCTTAAAGCATGCGACTTTCATGTCTGCATCTTTGGGATTAGATACGGCTGTTGCTCAATCTCTGAAGGAAATCTTGTAAGAAAATTAACTACTGTGCAGTAGTTACTTGCGTTGGTTCTGGGGCAAAAACTAAGAAAAGGAATACTTCTCGCTCACAACGATCATGTCTAGCAAAACTTTAGACGACCACCAGTTCCACTAATTGGGTGTAGCTCGTGCAACAATATCTTCTTTGCAGGTAAAAAATTAGTCACTCATAAAAAAAGTGCCAGTGAAATCAACCATAGGAAGTGGTCGAAGGAAAGTGCCGACAAGTTTAAGAACAAAGAAGATGAATATCGACTAGAAAGTAGTGAACAATGAAAAATGGAAAGTAAGTACAGATCGTGAAAGTCTACAATGAATACCAAATACTGTTTGGAATACTTGTTTGGATTCGAAAAAGAGCGGGGAACGCTTCAAAAGCGTATTTACCTGAGTCAGAACTGGCTGAAGCGTTCACCATCGTCCGCGCCAGTGAGCATGAATTTGGATACAGGGAAGCAGCTGCCAGTAGATCATGTGAATCCTAAAACATAAATTTCCTGAACAATACACAAAATAAACGCTGTCATGAATTAAATGACTATCAATAGCATTACCGTATTTGATGTCCGTGCACTTTGAAGTGGATCACTTTCTTCTTCTACAAGGGGATTTCGTATGTCTGTAGATAAGATTCTATTGACTCGCTGGAAAAAATCAAAAATTTAGTCAGTTGACATGTAATGGAACACGCTAACCATGGAAAGCCACACATCATTCTGTATGCAGTTTTGAATAGAGAACGACAATTCGAAATCGAAGACGGGTTCACTATAATCGTCAAAGCAATAAAGAACTCCAAACCCACATACTCCATTCACACACACTACTTTCATATTTTAGCACACTTCTGAACTGCTTATGAAATCTTATAACAAAACACGAAATCAAAGAAACACGAGCAAGCGACAAGAAGTGGAATAAAAATGTGGGAGGTACATACACCATGTGTGGACGAGGTGCGTCCTACATGACGAGAAATGACAATGAACCTTAGCTTGCGGTCTTCCTCACAGTGGGCAACTAGGAAAGCCAGTGCATGCAGTCCGAAGTGATGCGAATATGATGAGAATACACAACCATGCGAAGCGATGTTGAATCCGCTCATTTCATCCTATTTGTTCGGTTGCTCGAGCTTTATAGTTGGTTGGTAATTAGTCGTTCACTTCATATCCCGTCTGCCACTTTTCAGAAGTCCAGATGGTTTAATGGGTTTGCTTTTTGTGTTACTGATATCGAATTAGGAACGAATTTTGTTCAGCTGTAGTGGCAGTATGCGGAAAGTCGCACAGATAAGCCTCCGATAGTTTTGGATACGATGTCTTTAGCTGGTAAGATTACTTTGCTCAGTGCATCAAATTCTTATACATCAATAGAAGGTCCAGTTAACAGATACCGATGCTTATCATTTGCACACACCACTATTAGAATTACAGAAGTCCTAGCCCATAGCCTCGCTGCTCCTGGCATCTCATAAGAAAATGGTTCACTTGTTTTGCTACCACAAATCTGGGTAGCATCTAGATCGCGCATGTAGTAATATGTAGTAGTCGAGGTACCAAATAATATCGCCATCACTCGGAAGGCTAAACAGTAGACGGTCAATACATTGCTGCGACTGATATCTGAATACAATACCACTATTGCTGAAGTGTATAATGCCTGGTGTCGTTATCTGAATTACCCTCCTCGTTGCAGCACGCAAATCACCTGTGAGTCTCAACGCTCCAAAGTCAACGCGAAAACTGAACGGATTGGTGACATTTCCTTCTCACGCTATCGAATTTTATTAATAGTCATCCATTTTGGATCACCCACCATTGATGTACCCGTGCCACTCTGCATAGTAGCCACGAGTATCAGCGCTCCATCCTCAACCCGAAGGGCGCAACGAACTTGGTGGCATTTTACTTACGACGATCCTTTTCAGCTCTTATCAGCCGCTATCACTCAGGGTCCACTAGCGCTTATCACTCCCTATATCTTCACAAAATGATCCCATCATTACTGCGACGCGAGATACGAATGCATGAACCTGACATGACAGGACAACAACATGAGAGCACACAGACACACACAGAGACGGGTACTTGGCGGATTATATATAGTAGGATGTTTCTAATTCGTTAACGTATCCGTAAAATCTGCTATACAAAATTGAATGTCTTTGCCTTCAATATTACTGAGATCCTGACTCATATCAATATTAATTATGAATCAGTAGGTAAGGTCCCATAACTATCTTCCGCAGCTTTTGCATGGGTTTTGAAATGGTTTTTAATATATGTGAAAATGACATGTAACTCTTTCGCTAACGGTTTGAAGACACCGAAAGGGAATCTGACAAATTGGGAGATTATGAAAGCAGAGGTGCTCAGTAATATAAGAGTAGAGAAAAAACGACATGAAACTGCGAAAAATCGAGGATTAAGAAACCGAAAATCTCCCTTCTCTCTCGCGTTCCTCTGCGTCTATAGCAACGGTGGACTGCAGACAGGCTAGAGGCTGAATCAGCCGGCCGCGATCGTTTTCCCGCCCTCCCTGGCGACTCGCGTAGGACGCCATGCCGTGCTGCGGGATCGTCATAAGACCCCGAACCGCGTTTTTTTCAATGCGATTTTCGCCACATATGATGTATAGATAATGAAAATCAGGCATTATGAAAGTCAAGTTTATGATATCTGCTATCAAAGCAATCCCCTATATCCAGAATATTAATTGTTAGCCATTCTAGTGCTCCATTCCGTCTTTGTTGATATTCTATTACATTGGCCGGCAATTTTTAGTATCAACTTGAGTGATTTACTTTAAGGTTGGTCTGTTTGTTTGTTCCCATGAATTGTGCATGGCATAGTGGAGGTTTTGTTGGTTGCTATTTTAGCTGGAGCAAAAAACTGGACTAGGGTGAGCAGTTTCTATATACTATACTTCATATGTTATTTACCCCATTGGTATTGAACCTATTAGAATTGTTATGAGTTTGATTTTGACTGATTAAGATGTTTTTCACTCGTTCGTTTATTTTCAAGGAGAGTAGTCGAAAGTAATTATCCAAACAATATTGTTTAAATCTTTTTGAGGTGACCTTATTTTTTATGCCATCATTTGCATGTTTGATTTTCACTGGTAATCTACATCAAATGTTGAGCTTCTCTTAGATTCATAGCTTATATAAGTTTCAAAATCGTTTTAAGATTGCAAAATTACCATTATCAAGGTCTAAATAGGCGTATCATCAGTGCAGTTTCAACTAGCAACTGCAATGTGGGAAAAAATGTTTTGAGAAAAGATAGCCAGCTTAAGCACCATTGATTTGTACTGTTATTAGATCTATTTGTGTTCTAGAATGATTTCTTTTTTAAATGATTGTGTACATTGCAATTTGAGTAAAAGTTGATACGTTTTAACGTCAACGTTACCATCTATTTTGCAGCAGATTCTAGGTACATCAGGTAAGGTAGCTATTCATAATGACGTGTGCGTTCCTTTATCGTTAACAATATAGACTCCCATAGGTGTATTGGTACTTCTAATGCGTATCCCCTTCAGTCGTTTTCTGTATATGGTGAAATGGTGTGCTTATACCGATCAACTGCATATGCAGAGGAAAAAATTGCTCGGAACAGGTAACCTCTCTAGGTACTCTTTGTCTGGTTGAGTTTTAGGTTAGCTGGTATCAATTTGCCCTTTTGAATTCTCAGAGGTATTAGCGGTTAGATACTGAGAAGAAGAACAAGAATCAGTTGGTGAGTTGTTGGAACTCTGAATGTAGTCAGTATAGTATACAATAGAGTGAATCTTGTGTTAGTTTGCATGTCCAAGAACAATGTAATAGTCAAAAGTAATTATTCAAGAAACCTGGTTTCGATGCAGAAAACAATAATCAAAGCGCTAACAAAGATATTCAACAGGAACAAGTGAATCGTAGTGTCATATCGAAAACATTACGCACACTATCTTTGCTCACTGGGGATAAAAATGGAGTAAATGTCGTTTTAGAAAAAAGTCCTGAAGGAAGTAGTGAGGTGAGTTATAGGTTTTTACATGAATATGCAGTTTGGTTTCTTTTTCAAATGTGAATCAAGGTACGAGAGACAAGATGACCCTCATCCTCTAACAAAGAAAAAATTAGCTGGTGCTAACGATAGCATTTTTAACTTGAAGGTACTTGTAGATAATTTTAACAGTCATTATTCTAGGATCATTTCGTACAAGTTGGGAGGAAAAAATCTATATGAATATAACAAGCACAATGGGACATATATCAAGATATATAGAGGGCGGAATGTTCAAATGTCAGATCTTCAGAATCTAAGGTAAGCATTAAAACGAGGTAGTATGGAATGGTGTGTAATGAAGTGGTGTGTATTGTGGTTTGTATTTGCGTAAGAAAATAAAATTCTACTGCACTGAAAACAAATTAATGGAACCAGAAATAGTGGTGAAAATTCGTATATGATGATAAGAAGTAGCCTAGGTCAGGAACCGAAGGTATGCTGAATGTTGATGACCTGATCATCTCACTTCATGCACCTGCGATTTGAAGATATTTCAAGAAATACGAGTTCATCGAGTTAACAGTATTGCTGGGATGACACTATGATGGCTGGCATGGGACTCCTACAGAGAAACCACTTACTGCCTGTGAACTGAGAAATATGAAGCCGACATCCAACTTTTAGATCATGGAGAATAAGGAGAGTTTTAATGCGAATTTTAGGCTGCAAGAATGGTATGGAGATCTTTAAAGCTAAAAGATATGGTCAAATGCCCGATGCTGTTAATTATTTAGTATTCAGCTATTTCGCGTGAATAATAGTTATATATTTGCAGGAAAAAGGAAGCGGTCGTGAAAGAATTGCCGAAAATCCTGAGAAGATAACAACACAAAAATGGCAAGATGTGAACCAGCTATTGAAAAAGAGTGATAAAGTGCATTAGGTACCAATAAATGAGAGGGAAAATATAGTGTCTATATATTGATTCAGGTGTTTGTTACGATAATATGATATTTTTCTGAGCGTTCCGAAGTGTTGAATGAAAAGTTGTTTATCGAATATGTTGGGTTTCAAGAATAGAAAAGCGCCAGCCGACCTTATGGTGGACCACCGGTCCAGAAAATTGTCAACCGGTGACAAAAGATGACATCTCCTTTAAGTTTTTTAGAAAGTAATCCCATTTCTCAGTATCTAGGCTTAGGTCAAAACAATGACCACAGTGAAATGCCCCTCATTGCAATAACACCCTTTCAAACTCATTTTCTTTGCATAATACCAACTAATGTTCACAATATAACCGCCATCTCTGCTCCTGGCTGCCTACAATGCTAGCCATTTGCTGGGTAGGGCATCAGGCCCTGCTCCAGAAAGCTGTCAGTTCCAATAAGAGAAAAATTCTATGAGTGGGACAGGATTTATGAACCAGCCCTATGAAATTGCTCCGCCTGTGACGTGCGTCGCGGAAAAGCGTTCCTGTAAGTACTTCGCAGTCAAGCAAGTTATAGGCACGCCCTTTTCAATCCCTTTTTATATCTCTTTAGACGCAGACGGTGGTGGTACATGAAATACACTTATTACACTTTTGCTCCCTTCATATATGGTTTTACTGGTAATTCCTGAATTTTATCTGATCATTTGATATTTGATTTGAGTGATCAAAAAATTACTGAAAGATAACCGATTGCTGTTTATAAATCACTGCAGGTTGTGTCCACAGAACCATATTGTGATTTATTACACTTACTTATGAGCGGAGGTGGTGTAGTGATAGATGGCGCGCACCTCACTCCCATTGGGGAGCACGGCCCGCATCAACGCTCCCCCAGGCCAACTGAGTCTTCCCTCCATGGTTGGTCTGAATGGGCGTTGAGATTGAGGGGTCGATTGAGGGACTACTGAAACTACATCAAGCAGCAGAATAACTCAAAGAAAAGTGCCTGAAACAAACAAAGTGTTGAAGTAACAGCTAAACAAAAGCCAAACACCTAGTATTGTGAAGACCCCCTTTCCGGCGCATACAAAGCACTGATAGAGCATGCGCCATCATTCATTGTTAAGAGGTCGTGTTATCAGTCAGTAATCAGTATCACAGTTCCCGTAACCCGAACTGATCGGCGGCCGGCTATTGATGAGATGTCGGTGGTTGAAAAGGAAACGCTGCTTGTTCGAGAACACGGGATCAGGTAAATGATCATAATTTCCATATTTTTATTGTTTTCTTGGATTATGATTATGAAACTCGATATAGTGATACATATTCAAGCTTTAGTTCCAGCGCAACTTACAACTTGATCAATTTCCTTAACGGAATGATTGGTCCCGGTTGTTTCTCAGTTGCGATGGCTTTTAAACAAGGTGGATTATGGGTGAGTGCGTTTCTGAACAATTCTGCACTATATACTGGTGAATGAATGATGAATTAATAGATGTTGATAGTGAGGAGAATTTCACTCACCGCCGAGCCGTCCACTGAATTTCTGAATAACTTGACCGTTGTCTCATAACGTGCAGCTTCACTATTATGATACAAATGATTCCTTATGAGAGTATGTGCTCTTGTAATCCACTCTTGATGCATCTCTTCTCAAATTCAGATGTCGTTTTTCCTCGTGTTCTTTTTGGGTGCAATCAGTACGATTTCGATGCTTAAGATCGTCAAATGTTCTCAGCATTTATCGCGTTTGTGAGTTTCCATAATGTAGTACTGCTAATATAAATTGATCTGCTTCGTTCGATGATAACCACGTACATAGCCATCAAAATATCAGGTACGCAGAATATCTCGAGGATCTCATAATTTTCAGTCGCACTCGTACCCTACCAGGTACGGTCTCTACCTCAATTTGAGTTGACAGAAGCTCGGGACTATCTAAAAAGTGTTGAATACTTGAAATTATATTGAGGAGCTTGCTGTTCAGATGCTGCCACTGATAAAAAATCTCTTTGAAGCACCTTGGGGAGCACCCTGGTCTTTTGTTGAATGCGAAAGTGGATGCACCAAATAAGTAGTGCAGTGATCAAAAAAAATTGGTTTAAATTGGTCTGAAATGCCTAAAATCCGGAAAATTGGACCTCTCCCCCTAAACTCTCGTTGCTGATGCCTATTCACACCTGCTTGCATTTTTGTCGCTTCAGATCAGATTCAGAATTCGCGGCTATTACCTCACGATCCCACCGCACTCTCACTATTGCAGCTGTTTGGTATGCGTGCTAAATGAAGCCGAAGCAGGGCCATTAGGGAGCCTAAAGGCATCGGAAGGGCAAAATTTGGGAGATCAAGGAGTATGGAAGTAGGGGTGTCTAGAAAGGAACAGTGGAAAAAGAACGAAATAACGGTGATAAACCTGAGAAAAGGAACCCGATTACCCTCTTCTCCTTCTCAGTCCTCTGCGTCACGGGAGAAGTTTGTAGACCGACGAGGGGCTGGATCACCCGATCGGAACCGTGTTCCGCGCTCGCCAGCAAATCCCCCAGCGGATGAAGGGCTGTATAACACGCCTGGCTGCGAGATCGAGATAATGCCCCAAGCCGCGCCTTTGTCAGTGCGAGTTTCGCCACATCACTTTTTCTGTGCTTGAAGTTTTGTTTTAGAAGACATATTTTCACAAATTCACTTTTTCCTCACCCCTATCGGTGCCTAAAGAAGGGGAAACCATCGCGCTAAGCTTCTTTGGGTATAATTTTTGTTGTAGCTTGCATACGCACCAGTTGGGCTGGCGCACACTACTGCGCGTCACCCATGGAAGCATGCAAAATAAGCACGTGTATTTGAACTCTCTCACCGCGCCACACACTCTCACTCTCGCCACGTACTCTCACTCTAGCCACTCATCCAAGTCCGTACTGTAACTCAAACTTGGGTAATTAAATCACAGGAAGGACAAACAGACAAACATACCAAACTCCTAGTTTATCTATAAGGTATGATTTTTCCGATTCACCTATGTACTCTAAGCGGAACATACAGATTACACTGGCAATTAGGTTGTAAAATACGCATAGGTGAGGAACTCCTTATGATGGCAGCCGTAAAAGGAAACTAACAAAGCACCACTCAATAGGGTCATGAACAGTTCTCGGAATTCGCTTACTCCGCGCTACTTCACTGCCTTAACCAGGGGTCCGCTACAGACACGTCATGAGTCTAGCCACATAGTTGGAGTATTTACAGTGCACATCTGATCACTTCGTTGTTCGCTTCCCGAATACCGACCCAATATTGCTTTCTTGTTTATTGGCGTATATTCAGGTACGGCAACACCTGCTTGGACTACGGTGACATGGCGGAATCTGCGTTTGGACACAGTGCCTATCCCATCCTTGTTCGTCACAAATCCAAAGCCAAGTTCGTTGACAGACGAGGTCACTTCAGCATGAAGAACTGCTTAACCTACTGGTGGCACATTCCATGTTAAAAGCAGTTCCAGGGGTAGTGTGAGCAATGAGAAAACCTTGAAATAATTTATCTACATGCAAACTCACAGTCCCAATAAACCATATGTGACGAAATCCCCGGTTAAAAGAGCGCCCTCGAGCTTTGGAATAGAGATTCACAGATCATCTAACATCCTCCACCTTTCGTAACGGAGTCCGCCTCCTGGGGGCGACATCGCCGGATAGTGACTGGGGTGCAGAATACTGAATCAAGTGATACTCATCCTGTTGTATCACTGCCCCATCGATCAAGCTGCGTGGTGCTAGACGTGTCGGCTTTTGTGGTGGATACGTCCATTGGTCATAGAATGAATGGTGCAACAGAATTACCCCTACCACTGCCTTTAACCTTCTCCTGCTATCGTGCTCGAAAAAAAAATTCAAAAAATATTCAAAGCAAGTATTCTTACTGTTGCACCATTCATTCTATGAACACTGCCGGGTTACTTGCGAAGTGTGGGGTTTTGCGTTGTCTTGCGCACCCAGAAAACTGATGCAGTTAGGCATCGAGACTCTCCTTCACCCCCTTATTCTCCAGACCTATCCCTGACGGATTACCACTTTTTCCAGGTTTTCGACGCAAACCTGCGTCAGAAAAAATTCGCCGATGCTATGCATGTGAAAATGCCATCGTTGACTATTAATTTTCGCAATCCAGAATTTTGTCGTGGTTGCATATTTTCTTTACTAGATCGTTGGTAAGGTTGTGTAGATTCGAATGGTTTTTATTTCGACCAATAAAGTTGGTCTGAGCGAAGTTATGGCGTTTTGAGAAAATGGTCCGTTTTGGCCATTTATTGTGCACACACCTGATAGAATCGCGCTGTGCTTTCGGAATGATGCAGTGTTTCAAGTGTGACTGCTTGAGCTTCTCTTAGACAGATATCCCGATGGTGTTAATGTGTATGCCTCAGGTACTTCGTGAACGGCTGTCTGTTAGCTTTCCAATTTGGTGTCGCCAGTGTGGCTTACGTTTTCGTGGTAGAACACATCCAAGAGGTTACGCTGTCATTTTACTTAGTATTATATCTACCATTGCAAACTACAGTTCGTTACATGAGAGACGTGCAAGGGTCTCGGCACTGGAGCAGATATATCTGAATCTTTCTCCAGGGATCCAGCGACAAGTAGAGCTGAGCTGATCAGATTCAGAATATCCAAACAAGGAACCATATTTCAGATTCTTAAATATTTCAAAGTTGGTGTTGACTTATCTGTTAAAGAACTCCTGCTAATCTATACTATTCCTACAATACTGATTAATTTTGTCCGCTCGATACGTGCAGTGACCATTGTGTGTCTGATTGGGAACATTTTCATTTTTGCATCGATAGGTCTTATCCTCGAGGTATTCCTTTTTACATTACCTTTATTAATTCAAGTTTCTATTCCTGTATTCAAAAGTGGAATATTTTAAGCTGAAATTCAATCCAAACTGGAACTTTCTCATTCCAGGAGCTCTTTGTAGCTGAACACCAATGGAAAGATCTCCCTGCGGTCACCAGTTTCGATGGCGTTGTTGCCTCGGCTGGCTCGCTGCTATACTCGTTTGAGGGCCAGGCTATGGTGAGCAGTATGATTCTCTATAGATTATAATTATTCTGTGTGAGTGCAGGAGTAGACCTCGATCTTCAAACATGACCTAAACTTAATACAAGGATGCTGAGTTATGGGCAAAAGCTTCGGTGCCGGACGGGACTCGAACCCGCACTTCATCCTTTCCGGGGATATATGCTAATCCATTACACTACCGACACCACCTTTGTAAGTGCGGGTTCGAGTCCCGTCCGGCACCGAAGCTTTTGCCCATAACTCAGCATCCTTGCAGTAACTTTCGCATCGCGAGCTGCGGCGATAAACAGCAGTTATCAAAAATTAAAATATCTAAACTTAATAGTTCAAAGCTGGACCATGAAGTCGAGCAAAGGCAGAATGTCTTCAGCAATTGGAAAAAGGCACTAGTATGGTAGCTGGATCCCTGCAGCAGAGGGATCATGGGTGTAGCGACCCTCTGTGAATGTTACAGGGTTTTTTTTTTCGTAAGATTTTCATATCAACTTGACAATATGATTAGAGGAAATGGCGTGGCAACCAAAGTAGAGGGTAATATCGCTTTGGTCCCGATTGAGCTAGGTCCTGAGCCATGGGGTCCAGTTCCCTTGTCCCTTGTCCTGAGGAGAATGATTGCATATCTGCAGATTACAAACGGATTGTAGATGTGAATATCGCTGAAGATTACTGTTTCGTAGCAAATGTGTCACCTAATGCACTACGTACGTACCATACAAAATATTTTCATATGTATGTAACGGACCCACGAGCAGGGTACACCAAAATCGAAGTTTCCAGTTAGAGGGTGGGGGTTGTGTTTGACCGGACAGGAAGACGGGGGAGTTGTACCTGCAGAGCTCATGATTAGCACCAGTATCTAAACTTTCAATAATCAATTGAGAAGCGAAGGGTATTAAATAGTGAACCCGTGCGAGGCAATGTAAAAGAAATATTTTTTTGCTCAAGTTAGTAAGAATACGTAGCAACAAAACACATTGCAAACAATCCGCAACAGCTCCTAGTATTAGAGGTAAAAAAGGGGGAGAGAGAGGGATCGTGTTTGGTCTTAAATAGAGGGGGGTCGTTCCAAAGCGGCTGCTTTCTGCGACACCTGGGAGTGCCCTGATTGGAAATCACTGGCCTTGCTTTCGGTTCAGGAATTTAGGATGAAGAGCCTTTCCACGAATTTCATAAGGCACCAGGTTAACCTTGTGATCCCGAAGAATGAATCTTTTTTGGTTACAGAAAACTCCTGCTTAATACCTAGACGTTCCGGGTGTTAAAAATGTGGGGGGATGGTAGTTGGTCCTGCAGAAGGGATAGGGTCGCATTAAGACGGCTATTTTCCTCGACACCTAGCTGTATTCGCATCTTGCCCACATCATAGGGCTCCTCTCGCTATACCATCGAAAGGATAAAGCTGATTCTGAAGTTATTGTCGCGCAAGATAGAGTCTACGACCTTTCAAATGAATTCAGAACTTCCCTTCATGCAGCAACTTCAGGTTCTACCGCTAGAGAACAAACTGAAACATCCTCAGGATATGCTCGGCTGGACAGGTGTACTTAGTACAGGTAACTACGATGCACCCGAAAATACAGAATATTAGCCAACATTTGATTTCTGGAGGTTCTGCTCTTTACCTTCAAAGCTGATGCAATGAAAGAAAGAGATTAGATCTCCAGGACAAAGCAAAGTGATATCGTGATCAAAATAGATCCGATTTAGATAAATTTTTGCTCAATTCCGATCATAAAGGAGTCCAATACCAGCTAATACGTGCGGTAAACACATTACATAGTTAACCCGTCTACTGGGTGCCCTTCAGCATAGGAAATTAGTGAAGCCTCACGTAGTGCACGTGTGCGTGCAAGAAGGCACCGTACGCAGTTGAGCCCTGCAGCTATTGTTCCGAGAAATGAGGCACGGAACACGGCATCGCCTTCACACCCAACTACATCGAGTGACCCTAGCTCGCACAGATCACACATCACGCCCGACAGCGACGCAAATTTTTATCTTTTCGGGTCACACACCTATGTATTTTGATATTCGGCGTTGTTTGGGTGGAGTTCGACTTATCACCCGCACAATACATTTCTGAAGACTAATTGCAATGCTGACTATGAGATGCTCACTAGTGACCATGGTGAATCTGTTACATCCTGCATCTATAACAATGAAACCATGTGTGAATAGGATGCCTATCCGAGTACATGTTCAGGCATGAGCCTAGTCACGATCATTTATACATACTGTGGTTTCTACGGATATATCACCTTTGGAAGTGCTGTACAAGGGAGTGTGACTCTGAACTTGCCAGATACAACGTGAGTACTTCATCAGTGATGAAATCTATTTTGTCGTAGGGTGAAGCTTTGTACGATTTTTGAAATTTCAACTGCGGGAGATCATAACTTAGCTCAGAGTGCATCTTTTCTTACAAAATGAGCACCGCTCAATTTGCCACGCATTTCGCCACATTCTATTTGCGAAAAATCGTTAAAGGTCCTCTCCAAATCACCATGTCTCCTTATTACACTGCTATTAAAGAAGCTGTCCGAATGTTCGGATAAGTGGGGCTCTGTTAGCGTTAGATTTAACGAGTTGGCGGACGGGGCTTCCTCATGTACATCCTTCACTTTCGAGAAGGCGATCTGTGAAAATGCGAACGCGATGGTTGCTCAAAGAGGTCTTCAGCATCTAGCTTTGGAGTTTTAGGAAAGCTACCTGTGGTGGTCAACTATATCTATGAAATTTTGGACCACCTTGCAAAGACGTGCGCTCATCGCCTTCTGCTAATTCAATTAAGGCGCTTGATCAACTGCAATTTCAGCCACTTATTGCCACTTGTTGCACTTTTAAAACTAATCACAAACTATTCCATAGAACGCAATGCCTCCCCCCCTTGCAGGGATGACTGTAGTTGGGTCGTGGCTGCAGTTGTGATTGCGATTCAACTGAACAAGTACTTGTGAAGCGAATTCATGCAAAAAGTGCATTGCTTGCAGCACTTTATCTCTCACCTTCTAATATATCTGGGAAGCACAAAAAGTATTAATTTGAGTTGGCGCGCTTCCAAATTTGGATTTATCTTTGATTGCAACTTTCCTTACAAACTAATACTATCGCGAAAGTGACCGCTACTGAATACTAAAATTGCAAGAAATTTTTGTAACAACCAAACTCATTCGTCTCTTCCAAAAGGGTTTTCATGACGAGTGGTAACTAGTATAACAGTTTTGACACTTAGATTATCATGATTTTCAGGGTCAATTTAGTCGTGAAAATTCTCTTGGTTTTTGTGGTGTTCTTCGGTAATGTCCTTCAAATGTACGTTATCATTGAGATGCTATGGCCAAAGCTGAAAGAAAAGATGGAGGTGAGAAAATGCAGATCAGTGACTGTACTACTCCTGGAATACCTCTTCCGAGTAGCCGTCGTCTGCTTCGCAAGTGAGTTGTTCTATCGACATTCTCAGCTGCTCAATGCCGCTTACATTTTTTGAAAAAAACATTCTTCGAAAAATCGACACCTGACAACGGAATAATCCGCGCAAACCGTAGTACCGTCATAAATTTGTTTGATGTGGATGTAATGAAAAAATTGAAAGAAAGCGTTGGTTTTCACGGAGAAACTGTGACTTAGTTATGAAAATTCCATACTTTATAGGTCGTTGAACACGTAGCATGAAGATGAATCCAACACATTCATAAAATTGCATTCACCTCAAACGAAGTTATGACGCTGCGACGGTTTGCGCGGATTAATCTGTCGTCAGGTGTCGATTTTTCAAAAAAGTGTGAGCGGCATTGCAGCTTCCGATTCGATTTATGTACTCAGATTCGCTATAGAAGACAGTCCATGTCAACGTACCCTCTTGTGGTAGTATAGAAATCAGTATCTATCAATCCCCGCAGCCGCTCTGATCACATGCACTTCAACATCCTTACCTCGGCTGAGCTGGGAGGGTACTGTAAGAAGGCGGGTACAGCACTCTGATGACGGCGCAAAAAATAATATCGTGGATCTACTGCTCAAAGGAGGTAAGACGACTCAGCGATAATCGCGAAGTGTGCCCTTAAATGTTGGAGGCATCGATACTCATTCGATGGTCGTCATTTTATTTTCTGTGTGGTCTGTGGTCTTTTTGACACTAGTTTTTCCAGAATTAGGATGGTTTATATTCCGGACTATCAAGATTACTGTAGAGGGAACATGTAGTATCGGTATGAGCTACTAAAGCACAGCTCTCTTTGTGTTCCATCAAATACCAATTTTTTTGTCTTCCATAAATTAGTATCTATTTTCGACGGGTGGACCTTGGCTGTCGTATTATAAGGATCGCTTGGCAGTACAAAGTCCCCACTCTTCATCGATGGCAGCCATGTTGTATCGTCACACAAAGGTCCAGTGGAAAGTCTGAAGAATATGACGACGTCGAGTCATCTACGGCAGTTTTGACAGAAGGCGAGGTCTATGCATGGGATCAGTTAACCATGCATGGAGCACTCAGAGTAGTCCTGTGGAAGACGTGGGACGAAATCATTCAAAAACTTTTGTGTAACGTGGGATTGAGTAAAGGCACACCACGCGATAAAAAGATCAGTGGCTCACTTCCTTGGGTCAATTAGATCCTTGGATAACTGCTCAGGCTGCATCTTTGATGAGGCCTCATGGTGTTGCTTGACCGAACCTAAGCTACGTCCATCCAGCCTAAATTACACCTGGCCTTGACGAATTCCCAACGTACTGATCACGTAGCGAAGAAAGTTGCGATGAGAGAAGATTTCAATGAAATAGCCATTCCGATAATGACTGCAGCTTCCATACCGGAATTCCGTTCGTCTGCCAGGTGTGACTTGCTTGAGTGGGCGTGGTTTAATTGTGACCAAGCAAACCCAACACGTAAGGGTACACCGTGCAGCAGCAACAGAGGCAAAACCTGAGCCGGGTTGAGCAGTTATCTAAGAATCTATTCGCTCTAAGAAAGTGAGCCACTATTCCGATTATCGCGTGGTGTGCCTTCAGGAATAGTCTTCGAGGTTGTAGCACATGTTGTAATAGTGTATGCGGGTGGAGTCGTTCATGGTTCATTCTTCATTCTCACTTTTGAGACTGTTGGAATGTTGTAATGCACTGATGCCCTCAAGTAAAAAGTAAAAATGTAGACATCGCTGATGCCAAAAAAGATTGTGGGGTCATTATCACAAAGATAATGTGAAAATTTTAGTGCTATGGGCAATCGCTATACCGAATCTCAACGAAATCATACCTTTCGTGGGAATCACTGCTGGGATGCTACTATCGCTTATCATTCCATCAGTGATCGATCTCATAGTGTTTTATCCAATTCAATCCAAATCTAACTCACGGATCGGAATGCTTTGGTTTGTCGCGCATAATTTATTTCTGTTTATAACTGGTTGTTTCTTTCTAGTATCTGGATTGCAAGCGAATATTGTGCAATTGGTCGATAAATAATGATCCAAAATATTGATATTAGCGACAAGTGTCCCGTCTTAAAAAATCCATGCTTGTGGATAGGGTTTTATTCGTAAGTCATCTGCGATGTTTGTTATTGAAAGTGAGCTTTGTTTGATGATGTTTCTCTTAATTCGGGTTTTGTTAAAAATGAGCGTGGAACACTTGATATTCCAGACCATACTAATAATAAGCTTCACGTAAAATACCAGTCAACTGATAGGATATTGATGAAGTAATTATTGTCCCAGTTCTTTTTTTCTCAACTTGCATCCATACTGAAGTTGGTATGAAAAATATTGCGGCGACTATGGTCTGAGTGAGAGATCTAGTATTCCAAATCATGCTTGGAGCCCATTTAAGTTTTTAACAAACAATGAGTTGATCGAATCAAAAGAGTGTTTGTTATTTCTGTACCTATATATGTATACCGAACTGCGCACATAGTGAGTGCGTGACACTTATCTGATTCGAGTCAAGCATTGTGTTGTCCCGAAGGGTCATGTTGGAGTAAAAAAAATGTGCGGAAACATGTGAGACTTGAAAAATTTGCTCCAAAAGCCTCAAAAAAAAGCTGCGATCGGCACCTAGCGCCTTTACTGAGTCTGAAATGGCACAAATTATACCTTATCGGGACTCTATTTGAGAGCTACTCAGGTTATTTGTATTCAGGGCATTCCCAAGTACCGAGGAAAATGGCTGCTTCAGTACGACCCCTCCCCTCTTCGGATTCTCAAATACGACCGCCGTTGACGTCTACCGCACCGCAAGATTCTATGTTTGCTTTATATGGTTTAAGTGGTTGTCTCTAAGTTTAAGTTTATTACTTCTGCTAAAGGCATAAGTAAAAACACGATTATGAAAAATAGAGAAGAGGGAGATAAAATCGGCAATACTCCTCGACAAAATCAAGAAAATAGTACAGAAGAAAGTGAAAACACTGCAAACGATCAGTTCTCTGGAAATTAGGACATCTAGTTATCCCGTATCTTACTGACAACATATCGTTTGATTGAGCCTGCGAGAGAGAGGGTGTATACTTTTGGTCAGCTTCAGGTATTCACTACCCGCTGTAAAAGTGAAACTTACGGCCCGGAGGCTGATCTAGGACGACAAGGAAATTTCCATAGACACGCGCCTCTTATCAATCTGTGGACCGAACTCGAATCGAAAACGCCTAAATCGTAAAAACTGCAGTCCAAAATTTTTTACGTATAGCAGCATTCGGTATTTCAGGACACGAGAAGCCGCAAACACGAATGAACAGTTCACGAGTGAAACTGTTCTGCACCCTTTATAGTGCGTAGACGTGCTTTTCACTAAATGGATTGGAGACCGCGGTGATGAATTCAGCCAGTGGCCGTACATAAGCTTTATATGCTTGGAGTGATTCTTTTTTATTAATAGCTATGGCTGAACCTTTAAATATGAAAAGTGAGAAAAGAACTATGTTCATCTTCCTCCGCATGTGCTCCAAAAACTCAATTCGTTATGATTGATCAATCTTGACCTGGGAGGTTCTGTCCCTGAGGTAGTTTTGAATCCAT
Organism: Trichostrongylus colubriformis; assembly: GCA_963978905.1. NCBI lineage: Eukaryota > Metazoa > Nematoda > Chromadorea > Rhabditida > Trichostrongylidae > Trichostrongylus > Trichostrongylus colubriformis. The sequence continues at coordinate 15,032,582 of OZ022256.1, forward strand.
TAGGTAAGTACTGCAATAAAACCGAGAGCTCTAGTTTGAATATAAGTTTTTCGTGGGACACTCTGTCAAATGCTCTTGCAAAATCGAAGCAGATAATGTAGTAACCCTTATTATCCAAAATTAAGGTCCAGTCGTTGAGACATTCTATCGTATTTGTTTCGACTGAGCAACCTGGGATTAAACCATGCTGATTCCTATAAACAATATTATAGGCCGTCAAATGCTTATTGATACGATCTTTTGTGATCTCCTCGAGTAGCCTTCAGAGCAAAGATGTGATGCTCACCTGCCGATAGTTCTCGGGGCAGACAAAGGATCCTTTTTTGGTATTCTCACCAAACATCAACGACTGATCAAAAATGTACGCCAACGGCCCACAGGTGACATGGTCCTTTGTGTACAATCAAGAATGGTACGAAATTAGGAGTCAGGGATGGGGTAACCGGCCATTTGTTTACAAGATATGATAGCACAGAGGCGATGAACCAAGGAAAACCTTTTATTGGAACTCTACTGGGGCGAAACGACTCTGGAATATCTCCGTCGTCGTCCTGAAAGACACAAATTGAGCCAACATTTTGGCTTTATCGGCTGAAGAGTTTGCTACTAGATTTCCTTTTTCCAAGCTATTAATGCGCCTGAAATCCTAAGTCCTTTTCCTCAAAAATCCATGGAAATACCGCACGCTGCCTTAATCAATAAGTTTTTTTCCAAATAACAGTTATACTTCTTAAGTTGTACCGAAAATATCCGAGTAAAAGTTTGGAACTCATCTCATGTGTTCAATCGCCCAGCCTCATTGAAGAGACATTCACGCTGCTCCCACATACTCTCTGCTTCAGAAGATGAGAGGCATGACAAAAGAAACTACAATCCATAGCGCACAAAAGTGCAGTTCATCTAGTAAAACTGTTGAGAATGTTTACAATTCTCATTTACACTGTATTCCGTCTCTAAATGACAATCAATGCACTTAAGCTAGACTTCCGCACAGTCATCGAAATTTGAGGGCGCCTGTAAATGTTTTCAAGACAAGAGCGCCTGCGACAGTGTTAGGGATAATGTAGGTGATAAGAAATCCCAAAAAAGTCATTCAGTGAAAAACTACGGGTTTGAAAGGCCCATGCATGGCGAAATCCCCCGCGGAAGGCACCCCATTGAGCCGTGGCGGAGGCGGCCTCATCAGGGCAAGCCGCCTTTGCTCAGGGCAGTCCGCCTCCAGGCGACGTGATTAGTGGTTGGCCACGGTGAGGTTGGCAGAAGATCGGCAAGATTGGAAGTATCGCAGCGCGCTTTCTCACTTTTAGCTTGAAGCTCACCACATGAAAATAGATGCTGTCGCATTCCGAACATCCCTTCATGTTTACGTCCTGGTAATGCCAATGGAAAACCTATGCGGACTACCCGTCTCTTGACGGAAAGATCGTCCACGCCTAGAACCAACCATGGCAAGGGGTCCTATTTCTCGGGTTTTTGGCCATTTCCATCCGTTTTTTTCCACTGTCCTGTTACTAGGCATCTCGGCTTTCATATCCACTACTTCTTTTATTTTTCGTCCGAATTTCCTCTGAAGCTGTCTTTAATCAAGTTCAGAAATGATGCTGCTGTGTTCACCACAACCCACCGGAGGCGCAGCCATGAGTCCTTCAATTAAATGCGATTCACTGGAAGATATCTAGTCGAGAACGCTACATGTAGTACGAGATTGTGACGCTGAATGAAATCGATGAAAAGAGCTAACGATGAAGATGGACACACCACCTCCTTTCGAAAAGAGTAATCGGGCAAATTGAAATCCCTTAGAATAACGCATTGTCTATCACATAAAACTAGATCGCTAAGGACCTTTATCAGCAGCACAGAATTTTCTTTCATGCATAGGGGCGCACATAATCAACTAGTATCCTGAAGCTGCAGCTATCGAAGAATGCGTCATCGCAAAGCACCTCAAAGAAGCCATCTGATTCGGCACGTGCAAGCGAAATTGAAAGGCTACGTAAAGCAAGTAAAAGAACTCCGCCTCCAGCTTTTTTAGAACGATCGCATCTGAGAATAACTTAGCTATCTATAGATCACCCAGCAGAGAGGATAGCTTGTGGCTTGGTTCCAACTATGTCTCGGACAAGGCATATATCATGATGATGACTCAATCCAACTTTTACGAAATCCGAATTCTCAGAGATTGGAGTAGGAAAAGCTTAACAATCCAAAAAGCTTAAGCCTAGGGAATTATTCCAGTTTCCCGCAACACACTGGAGTTCTTACCCGCATTGTGGAGTCCAGGAAAACAGTTGGCGACCCAGAACTGTTAGCAATTGAAGGCCGGCTGACCTCACTCCCGCTTCTGCGTATGCTCTCCTCCCCTCTACGCTGCCTCTGTTCTGCGGTATAGGACTCTCTCAGGTAGACTCCTCTCCCCAAAAAGTGGCGAAGACGTGGGGCTAGCTTCAGTGCAATGCATTGAAAAATACGATATGGTAAAACAACTTCTAGCAGCCTGTCCTTTTCTAATTGAGGCCTACCCAGACGATAAACAGTAAAGGGATTACATTACACGCCCAAAAAGTCAAGGTATTACACACGGAAGAGTAATCGTATGACAGACGTTCCCTACAATCACTAGACTTGAATTCGGCACACCACGGACAATTAGTGATGTGACCCTCTCAATTTCCTGGTATGGCGTTTCAGACCTAACAAAAGATGGTTTCGACTGCCTGCCGAGATTCCTACCATCGTGCGAGGGCAGTTCACGATGACATGTCTCACAGTGAGTCTCACGAACAATGGGCAGCGCATGCAGCTCACAAGATATCGCCATGACCACTTTGCTAATTCCATCAGCAATTCGTGTGGACTTCGTTATGGCCGCGTCTTGCTCCTGTAGTTCTTTTGACAGCAGCACATCTTGATCTCCATGTTGTCCAATTCCAAACCTCTGGTTACAGTGCAGTCTCGTTTCTTCTTTGCACTGCCGCAGATAGTTGTCGCAAACCAGTGAAAAATCGAAAAATCGAAATCAACGGCAATAACGTGCCTACCTGTATGTAGGCTAAGGAAGACGTCATCAAACCACTTGCCTCAGTTAGCCGGAAAAAACGATTCTGAAAGCAACGAACAAGAACTCAGAGGAATAACCACTTGCAACAATCAGCAGTAGCAAATGAAACCAGTGAATTCAGTGAAAGTAGCTAACTAGCGAAGTGAGAACATTATTAGGGAACAGAGCGATCAGAAAGACCGCAGCACACGAGCCACCCACGAGCCTCTCTCTTGTAAATAAGTGTTACAAATACAGATACAAGTACAACAAACATCTCGACTGGCAGTGAAATAAACGATTTTTGTTTCATTCCTACTTCTCAGCGGAGTGAGAAGGTATAAGCACAAAAGTCAAACGGAGGAAAAAGGAAGAAGAAATCAAAATGAATTAGAGCACTGAAAAAGAAAAAAAGAGGAAGGAAAAAAGATGTATCTGAACTGTTTGTTCATCATGCGAGTAAAATATAATATCATGTAAGGCCCTCAGTGAGTAGGAATGTACCAAAACCGGATAACAAACCGATATAAATAGGAGTAAATGTAAATAGTAAAAATCGTTGATGATCTTGATGATGGGATGTGATACCCATTCGAATGCAAAGTCCAAAGTAGTCGCATAGATTATGAAAAACGCTAGGAGAAAATTTTTCATCTGCACTATTAATATAGCCTGACAATGCTGGACATCCCTATTACCCCGTTTATGAAGAGGCATGCATTCGAGATGTGTTCGATGAGCAATCTTTGCTCGAGGGCGACTCGTAGGTTATCATCATGACGGCGCTGAGCTTCGTTGACAATACCGGCTGGGCTAGCCATTCCTTGATGCCTCTAGATCTTTTATGAGGATGATGTCGGCCTGCGTTGCTCTGGATGTCCAGGATCTGCTGACCTTATTGCGTGATAGGTCAGCAGATCCTGGACATCCAGAGCAACGCAGGCTGAGGGACATATGCACACGAAAACCTCCACTTGAATATGCCAGTGGAAGCATGCGTCAGCGTCACATCACTGCAGACCTCTTGTAGGTGCTCCAAAGGAAGTGATACTTTCATCTGCTCGATTATGACGGCCTCCCTGGCAATGCTTGGCATTCCTATCTCGCTGCATAGGGTTTAGTCGGTACTCCAACCAGAACGGATGTTCTGATTGATGAAGTGACGCCAGAGCAAAATCGCACTCGTATGCTTATTCCTTTTTGGTGAAATCATCTCTTCTCCTAGCCTGTTAAACGGGTGCTTCAGAAGAATAGTGAAAGATCTTGTTCGCTCCACATAGTTTGCTTTTTTAGCTGGTTTGATTGTTTACAGTTGTTGCTGCTGTTCTGTTAATGAGTGAATTCTTCAGAAATGAAGTTTAGCTTTATTTACAATCGTAATTGCTATCTGTTGTGACTAAGAACTTCGTCTCCACTTTTATGAAAGTACTCGTGTAGACTTTGACTCGATTTCTCTTTTAAATAGGACCGGTAATATTTTGAGACATTTATTCTGATCTTCTGGCGTGCTACTCACCATTTTCGTTCCAGTTTTTTTGACACTTATTCGTTATGAGCCTATTACCTTGTCTTTATACTATTCAGTAAATGTTTGCATTAATGTCGATAAAGAATAATGAGCAGTCATTGTTTTTCGTGTCTGTGAAATAACAGGTGGTCATGATCCGGCATTGAGTATGTGCCCACGACAGCAGTTCGAGAGGTTTAAACTTATTTATTCATTCAATATCTTATTACAATTCATGCAATTATTTATTCGGAATCAGTAGAGGTAATAATATGTTATATGCATGCAATATGATTTTCAAAAAATGTAGGGACGACACTATTCCACTATCACTGCATCGGGAACCGCGAGTTATGGGATTACTTATGCGAAATGATCAGTAACTTTGAAAACGGAGCTCAAAATCCCGATCAGTGTCCCAGATAACCTCTACAAGTGAAGTTTTGCGAATTCATGTTAAAACATGTTCATAATCGCGATCAGCATCAGATTCCCTCACGGTTCTGTGGTTGTGATAGTGCAGTAGTGCCAAGGAACAATTCAAAAAACCAACAACAAGTGGCGTGGAAAGAAAGAGAATATCAAACATTAAAAAAGTGGTACAATCAAATCACTTTCTCAGAAATATACCTGGACATCCTTTGACAGTAGGTGTTAATGGTCCCTGTGCGGAGGAGACCCCTGTCTCGGTCCCACAGAACTTTGAACCGAGCCATTTCCTTCTTTATGCGATCCCGGCGTCGTCTGTCCCTCCTGCGCAATGTCCTTGGCTGGCGTCTCTGAAAACAGTGAAAAATGACATGTCCAAACAGGAATGATTATTCAACTTACTCGTTCGAAATTTAACAAGATTCCTCGTGCAGTAATTGCACATCCTTGCAGCGCTAGTATGAGATCTGCCATAGGGGGGTATTTCGACCCTAAGATCATACCTTTTAGTGATGGCAAACAGCAGAGGTATATCCATGGAAATTGCCAACACTTCATGGATGATATATGTACAGTTGCCCCATCTTGTTGGTGGCGAGCGCTATGAGGGGAATGGGGAAGGTGGCGGATGTGAGTTACCGACCATAAAGTTCTTGGGCTTACTCATTCTGTTTCACAATTGTCACTGCCTGCCATTCTCGCTAATGTAGTTTTAGGTTCATTAGCCTAAAAGTGCTCCCTGTACCTCATAGAATCACCTTTCATTGAGTACAGTAATGTGTTTTTAGAATGATCTACGGTTTTGTTGGTATAAGAAGGGTAGTCGTTAGTTGTCACACCCAAGATGTTATTGAAGTCTGCACAAAATATTATTCCAGAGACGGGTAAAAGTGCGGACGCTGTGTTTATGAAATACGAGAAGACATTCGAGCTACATGTATCGGATGCGTCTTTCTAACTGAGGGAACCGACTGTGAAACCAGTTATGTATCTTCCTTCTCGCCTTTTTTGTGTTTTCCACTCCAGTTTATTTGCCTAGGTGTTACACCTATTTCGAGAAGCCTTTTGTGTCTATAATTACTAAAAAGAGACAAATACTATTCGCACTTAGTGTCAGTGTCCTCATGATTTCCAATCCAAGTCAATGTAGGCACTTCGGAAAATGCTCCAGTGATTTTTTTTCGAATTGCAGTGCCATGTATTGTAGATTTCCATTTTAGAAGAGTGAAACAACCAATTTCGTCTAAGTGCTGAATACGACGGTTCTTTTATGTATCAACTTCGAATCATTGGTGCTATCGTACAGCGAAAGCTGTTGAGATTAGCGACAAGTATGTTTGATACATCTTATTTGAAAATCCACCACACTTGTTTTATGAGTATTTAGGTGCATCTTGTCGTAGAATAACACTAGAAGGAATAACTCACCATTCCGGAATGGCCTTGATTGTGGGTTGTTGATTGGAGAGAGCAGCGTCCAATACAGAAACAAGGAGTTGAAGGATAGAGAAAAATCTTCCTGTGACACAGCGTTTTTTCCAAAATACCTCTCTAAATCAGGCCACGTGCTGTAATTGGCCTTATTTAGTTTGTTATGCATAGTTCTAAGTACCTTTAGCTTTTGTTTTTTATTTGATAGCCAATTTTCGAGGCTTATATATGAGTATATTCTAGGTTTTCTGAAGAAATATGCGTCATGCGCGGAAGTGCACTGTGGTCCTTGGCTGAATCCCCAAGCTAGCGAAAAACTCGCAAGTAGCTACGTTCGTATGCGTGACGCGCCTGTGGATGTGGATCATATTGGTTAGTTCTAGTAAGCTCACCATAAGACCCCCATTTACACTATCATCTTTCAGTGATTTCTAAGAACCAGCAAAGACCTCGATCCCCATCACGGTCCGTCAGTCGAGTGATCAAAATGAGCGAAAGTTTAGCGAAGATGGAGTTGCAGCCGTTTGCAGTTGATAAGCACGGGGATGAGGCGCTTCGTTTATACCGTTTGTCTATCGTTGAAGCAGCAGCCACTGGAAATCTCACAGGTAATTTGACCGCTTCATTTTTTGAAATTATTCCCTTTCTTCTTTTTTCTTTCTTTTAAAAAGTGGCATTGTTCTCAAAATTTATCGATTATTTTAGGCATCGAGGGCTTCACGTCTGATGCCGATCAAGAGTCCATAGAGAGGATTGAAGTGCAAATGAAGAAACGTTTCTCCGTTGGGACGCACGTCCAGATCTTGTCATCTTTTAAGACTTCGTTACACTCCAACACTACAGGAAGCTCTGGTCAAAAAGGTAAGAATATTTTGTTACACAAAATAGCTCATTATTCGAGTTTTACTTCTTAATTTTGTTCTATTTTACTTTAGTCCAAATTTAGAAAAAATGGACCAAATTTTGTTTCAGGTAATCTTGAATATGGTTGCACGTGGTGAACTACAATACAAGATGCAACGAAAGATGCTCCATCGTGTTTGCTAAATCCTCCCTCGAAATCTTTCCAATCGATTTTTTCATTCGATTCTTCATGTTTCATATTGCATGTTGTTGTACAAATGCGCACAAGATCTGTCTGAACCCCGAGTGAAGCCTTTTGAACATGTAAATAAAAGGCTTATTTTCAATCTTGTTGTGGAGTTGCAAGTCATTGCTCAGCTTAAACGATCTAAATGGGACTACAGAGGTGAACGGAAGTCGTGAGAAAAACAGCGAGTTGATGGAAGCTATATTGGAGACGTCGTATATAAGTATTACAGTTCATGCTATTGCGAGCAAAGTTAGCACATGCTCTGCCACTCCTGTAAGTTTGGTATGCTTGGGTAAGGTTTGGCTTGACGTGAAACGCCTGAGTAAGCTGAGCTATTCAGTATTTTGCACGTACAACTAGTAAACTCCTAATTCTATGACGATCAGAGTTACTGCGAACGCCGAAGAAAGGATCATTTGTATTTACGATGTGTACGGAACAACCAGCTCTCGAGAAGCTAGCAGTAAACAGATAATTCCTCAAGAAATAAACAGGAGCATGTTTGTCACTGTTATTGTATGTAAGGCTCTATGATTGTTCAGCACAGAAACGAAGATTGTTTACAGCTGGCGTCGCTACAGTTTCATCCAGAGCAGTTATAAAACGAGGATATACGAACGGATGTGAAATCGAATTCAAGTCTGCGAATTCAGATATTCCGGTACTGCAGAATGATACCATCAACAAGGAGATTATTCTTTTGACTAAATGTCTTCAGCAAATCAAAGTGCGAGACTGTATGCTTCCTGGGGACCATGTAATAGTTAGTGCCATTTCAATAGGCGATTCGCATTATTTGTTACCGATTGCGCATAGTAGACTGGTATTGTTGACTTGTATTGACTGTCTGTGACTGGGTATAGACTAGTGAAGGAAAGAACTTAGGACCACGTAATATTGCTTTGCTACCTAATACCCTACCTAAGCGGCTGCTGCCACAAACGGTCTATGTGTCTTGAGTTAACAATAAAATACATGAATAAAACCATGTTTATTCTCTTTTTCAATGCACCGAGTCCGTTCACATATACAACTCCACGGGAAGTTCGTAAACACATGGTAGAGTTTCACCTAATAACCGTTGAAAAAGTGTTCCGCACAAAAACTCGATTCATCTACCTTCACAATATTACGAATTTCGAAAAAACACTTCCTGCGTTCAAACCGGCAAGGGTGAAATAGCGTGTGCTCGAAAACCATGAATGTAGACATTTCCAGCAATCTGCATATCAAAAGGCTCGACTCTATGCAGTGTTCCTGGAATAAACAAAATGTTCACAATAGCTACTTAACTTACCTAGCTATATAACCAAGTTGAGACGAAAGCATGGTAAAACGCACTCACATTTCAGATATACTGGTGTGACATCCGTGGTAAGAGACATTGAAGACAGAGAGAATGAGGAAAAAACAGGGAAGACGGCAAGGTGCTTTCGACGAGGGTAACGAACACAAACCTTTAAGAAAGGTTCACGTGATTTTATGTGAAATTAAATCAAGCAGGTAGCTCAGGCCTGGAAGGATCTAAAAATCTGAAGCGCTGTTGTCGAATTTTACTCCTGACGCTAGCAATGCAGACGCAATAGAAAACAGACCCCAAACAGGGTGTGAAGGCCACCAACTGAATGTTTGGTGAGAAGCAACAATCATTCATAAGAAACGAGCTATAAGCAATTAAAAAGGAAAGAAACGAGCGATAATCAGTCAAAAAGGGACGCCGTCACTGTCGCGCTCCATTCGACTCCGATGGCACCCCAATCCGTCGCGCCATTCGCCGCGCACGGCACCGCGCGCGGCGTGCGCGACGCTGGGCTGCCGGGTCACGATAGAATCGAGATCCTCCCCATAGGGTTCCATCTCCCCATGGAGTGGAAGCATCAGAAACTATCAAGTAAAGTGCACTATGAAACTAAAGCCAATCCTAGAAAATGTACATCAGGGATTTGAGCAATCATAATCTACTTTTGAAGTAAACAAGTCAGTTATACAACTCAAACGAAAGTAAGGAACCTCACACTCAAGCGAAACACTCAGCTTTTCAGCTTTTATTTGGATACACTATGGTATAGGTATACTTGCAGTGTAAAATGATCACTTACGCAACTCAAACAAAACTACCGCGTTAACAAGACGCATAAGCACAAGTACATCCATACAACTCAAATACAAAGCGAATAAGAAAGTAGAAGGGGATATCTCAAGTAGGCAACATCGATCAAGTCTGAGAGGAAATCAACAAACCCATATTTTATTCGCTATCGCTGATTCCCTCGAAAAACTTTTACAACGGTCCTGTGAAAAAACAATACTAAATCTACACAGGTACAGAGAAACGCTAATATGGGAGCAAAAAGGAGACAATAAGAATGAGTAGGCATATCGATCACGAAATATGAATTGAAATGCACAATCTTATAATAAAACACAACTGACATGAACAAAACAGCGAAAACAACTCTTGGCATCATGCCAAAGCGTCAAATTAGCAGCATTGTGCAATTGCGGCAAATAAAGCTCATCGGACCCAAAACCTCTCTACCGTACGCCAAAATTGCTCCTCCCTTCTGATGTCTTTATTAAAGGCGCTGGGTACCGAACGCAGCTTTTCTGTGTCTTTTGAAATAAACTTTGCAAGCCTCACATTGTTTCGTATCTATTTAGACCAACATTAGGCTACAGAACAAGACAATGCTTGACTTGAATCAATAATGTGTTACGCACTTACTCTATACACCTCCAGTTTTATTTATTATCCATCCACATATCTTCAACACAGTATACACAATACTGCAAGTACTGGAGGCAGGGCTTATGCCAGTTCTTTATGTTTTGTTTCCCTTTCCCTCCGTTTGCTCCTAGGTGTTAGTCCTTTCCTTTCCCCTCCGTTCGCTCCTAAGTGTGAGTCCGCCAATGCAGAACAAATCGTTCTGCACCTTCTTTCATCTACCGCCGTTTCACTGCAGACATTACCAGGCTTCCGCTGGAATCGCCATAACCACGATTACGAGGGAGGCTGCGATCTCGGGCTTCGACCCTCGTTTATATCCTCGGCACGAGTGGGTGCATTGTTGAGTAATAGTGAACTCGGATTCATGACACGCAACTTTTCCGCTCATAGAAAAAAGCTAACGCGAGAGGAAACTCTCCTAAAATCCCCTTGTGTAATCGTGGTGATGAAGATCCCAGTGAGTCCTTTGGTAATATTCTCAGTAATGTGGCGGTGGATAAAAGATGGTGTGAAACAATTCGTTCTGCTGCAGTGGCGGGCCCACACTTACTTAGAAGCGAACGGGAGGGGGGGGGGAGGAACGGAAAAGGAGACATAAGAAACTGGCTTTAGAGATGGAATTGAAATAAAACTGAGGATTGTATATGTCAGATGAATACATAATAAAGAAACCAGTACGCTCGTCAACGTGTTAACTAAGTTATTAATTCGATAAATCGATGTTATCTGAAACATACTTGCCTCACTTCCTTTACTGATGAGCACAGAGGGTGGTCATCTTTTTGCTCAACCTCCGGCTGACGACACGTGCGTTTAGGAAGTGCAACTAGCTCTTCGCCCCTCCCACTTCAATATTCAATAACTGACGTTACTGCTGGTACCACTAATTGTCGTACACACGTATCACAAAATGAACAAATTGCCAGGATTTATCGACACTGTTTCGGATGTTCACTTTCTGAAGCCCAGTGCTTGACAGCAAGACCTGAAACATTTCGCGGTGTTTCGCAGTTCTTTCCATCCTTAAAGGCACACCACGCGGTAGCCAAATTCATGGCTTACTTATCAGGGTGTCCACAAAGTTCGTTGGCCATTCGTTTTTTCCAGAGCTTGTAAAGATAACTCACCAAGTTGAACTTACCGGTCCATGATATAATCTCCATACATACCCAGCACCCTTCGCCAGCGAACGGGTAGAGAGGCAACTCGATCCTCCCAAAAGCCGGCCGGCCGCGACTCAACCCAGTTTCGATCACGTCCTCGAGGTCGCCCTCGTTTTTCTGCTGTTTTCCGTCCAAGAAATTTTGCATGGACCGGAAGATGTGGTAATCGCATGGACTGATGTCCGGGCTATACTATATGCGTGACCGTGTTGATGCCCAGCCTGTCCAGGACGGCCTGAGTATCTTTCGCTTCGTGGGGGCGCGCGTTGTCCCAGAACAACCACGGATTTGCAAGTTTCTGAGACAAGGCGGCAGCTTTCACCTTGACCTCCTGCAATTATTAAGAGAGGGTCTCTGCCGTCACTGTGGCATTGTTGGATAGGATGCTGTAGTGGACGACGCCACTGATTTTATCACTTATCACTGATTTTTATCTTCGATGCCATAGTTTCCATTCCATTTCACCAAACTGCTGACTCCTGGTCGTGGCCTGACGTCTGGAGATACCCAGGTTGTAGTAGTAGTGGTGACTATCACTCATCTTCACTGCTTTATTGTCAGAAGAGCAGGAAAGGAAATTGAGAGCTAGCGAGTTCAAAAGATAGCCCATCGCGAGTACTTTCAGTATTGCTAAATCATTATGCAAAATCACAACGCGTTGCGTAACGCGACGCTGTTTACAAATGGCCAACGAACTTTGTGGACACCCTAATAATTGGGGCCAGTAGGTTTTTGGACAACCGCTCAGACCGTACCTCTGTGCGGCAGCACAGGTGCACCCTCACGGTGTTGTGCTTGCTTGAGCACCACAAAGTTACGCCCATCCAACCAAATCATACCTATAAGAGGAGATAATTCAATGAACAGCCGTGTCGATGACAAAGCAGCACCCACATTCGGAAATTGTTCGTAAAAGGTCAGGTGTGACTTGGTTGGGTGTGCTTGACTTGGTTGTTTTCACGCACGAAGGCAGAACACCGAGAGGGTGCACCGTGCAGTCGCAGCGAAGGCGCGATGTGAACAGTAAACAAAGGAGCTACTAGCCCCAAGGAAGTAAGCCACTAATCGGATCATGGCGTGGTGTGCCTTCAAAGAATACATAGGTGTTGCACATCACATCCTTGTGTAACAGAAAAATTGACATGTGAGACTTCACAAGAGACGGCAGCAATACGATGCAACGGTATACACCGTCACAAGAGGTCCTTATTTCATGAGTTGCGTTGCCTTTTAGTTAGCGTCTTCACCACTTGCCATTGATACGTCACTCCCATTTCCGATGAGCTTTGAATTAAGAGATCGTTAATTGCAGTAGTACGCTTTGACCTGCTATAGATCCTATGAAGCATCCTGTTATCGCCATCCATATATAAACAGAGTATCAATTATATTATATTCAATGGCTAATAAATGTTTCATATTGTTGCATTAATTTGATCAATTAATCGTGTTTCTTTGTTCGATTCACTGGCTGGATCCCGTCATAGAACGATCTCCTGTCGTTGCTTCGATGAGATCCTGCAAACAAAGGTTGAGATGGCGTAGGAATCAAAGGCGCGGTTGAAACTGCAGGATCGAACATATCCTGAGCTGAATAATTGTGCTACCCCTTCGTATAGCGCAATCTGCTCCAAAGTAGACGTGAGTGGTAGGAACACCCTTTTGCACGCTAGCTCTCAAAAGTTTCCTATATACTTATCAAGAAATCATGAACATAGCCATTTACCAGTTTGTAGCTCGCTTTCCCGCCCACATCGAATATCGCCCCTCTTCTCGGATGGTTTAAATAGCAATGAACTGCATACCGTCCAGGTGTCCAAATCCTCAGCTCCTTCCCACCATTGACGAAAGGGGTGGCACCCGCCTCTTCGAGGCTTAGGGCTTTGAAGGGAAAATTTTCAAATAGGGCGTACAATTTCTGATGGGATACGCCCTATCATTTTGCTGATTTTCTCTAAGGAATACTTAGCATCTTTCCACCAATGACGAAAAAGATGACGATCGCTTTTTTGAGGGTCAGGCTTTGAAGGGAAAATGCGTTTCGTTCTGAAGTTGCTCGCAGTTTCTGCCCTTTGATGTTTTAATTTTTGATAGCTGCTGATTTGCTGCAGCTCGCGCTGCGAAAGCTGCTGTCGGGCTGAGTTATAGGCAAAAGATTCGGTCTCGGTCGGAACTCGAACATGCAATGATACTTTCCAGGCATATGCGATAATTCATTTCAATATCTTGTAAAGCTTTCAGCTTCACGGTTATGCTGATACTGGTCAGCCCTCTCAACATGTTATACGTGTGTGTGCTAATAAGTTGTGGTAAACATCCTACTATATATAATCGGCTAACAATAAGTATGTCTGTCTGCGCGTGTGTGTGTGTCCGTCTGTGTGTCACGAAATTCATATCTCGCGTCGCAGTAGAGCTGGGACCCTGAATTTTCAAAGTGATATCGGGATGGTAAGAGGCCATCAATAATGAGGGAACGGAAGTGATAGCAACTGATAAGGGCTGATAATGAGCCTCGAAAGGCGAATGGCCGGAAATTCATATCTCGCGTCGCAGCAAAGCTGGGACCCTGAACTTTCAAAGTGATATAGGGGGTGGTAAGGGGACGGAAGTGATAGCAACTGATAAGGGCTGATAAGGAGCCCGAAAGACGAATGGCGGAAATTCATATCTCAGGTAACAGCAAAGATGGGATCCTAAATTTCAGATAGCAGTTGGGCTGGCGCACACTACTGCGAGTCACACATGGAAACATGCAAAATGAGCTTGATCAATATCGATTGAAGGACGAGGTTGACGGGAGGAATTGTTTCCCTTTTCCGTTTTTGCGAATTCCCTGTTTCTGCAAATCGTTCGAATGATGATACTGATCGATCGATACTGATCAAGCCTGATCAGGATGCTTCCATGTGTGACGCGCGCAGTTGTGTGCGCCAGCCCAACTGGTACCATTCAATAAGCTAAATTAAGGTGAAAGTAATCTCGGTAGTGTAACGGACTAGCACATATGCCCGCAAAGCATGGAGTGCGGTTTCGAGTCTCGTCCGAGGCGAGAGCTTTTGCCCATAGCTCGGAAAATAACATCTCTTTGAGATGAGATCATTCAGCTCAAATCTGCAGTTGGAGTGAACAGAACTCACGGCAGTGCTTAGACAGCTGATAGGCTTGCCACACGGTCGTCGCGTGTTCTTATCGAAGATATCTTTGAAAAATGGATTACTCAGCAGTTCTAGTCCATGAAGACGACTCATCGGCATGTAAACCAGCATTCTTCCAAGAATCGAAATTGCCTCCGCTGGACAGTCTTTTGAGATATAGAACATCTGTAAAATTGCTACTACACAAGTATTCATAAAGCCTGTAGTATTTTGGAGCTGTAGGAGCATCGACTGTTTTTCTTTTATAAGTCAATACGAGCTTCGCAGTGGAATATCTATAGGAGTAATTTTCCGACCTTCTCGCGTTTTTCAGAGCCCTGGAGCAGGCTCGAAGCCTTTTGATCTATAGAGTGTCCAAACAAGGACATGTAAAAGCAAAAACAGCCGATACATCATGTCAAGAGTATGGAGATTGTGGAGCATTTTTTCGTAATAGGTCCAAGGCTGATAAGTTTATGGTCAGCAAATGGCCACAAAAATTGGGACGAACTTTTACCGTGCATACTTTCGGCACGAGTTGCGGACTGAGCATGATTACATGCGGCGTATCGACTTTCACAGTCGTAGTAACCTTAGGTCGGATAGCTATTTGGATTTGGATATATTCGGAGATCTTCTCTCAAGAGCTTCACAAGAGAAGTTCCATCGCTGCCTACGAGTAATGCGGGAGGTCGCTGCGCGCGAGCATTCTCGCAATCATGAGGGCACCTGAAGGGGGAGAACGAAGGAAAGCAATCTTGAAGGGTACTTTTTTGGCCCTTTCATTCAGCTCCTTCCCACCTGCTGCATTCGCTTCGACTTTCGCATTCTACAATCGGTCCGTATTACTCCTTCCGGTGACAGTTATTGGAAAAAGGCAAACCCATATCCTTCAAGGCTCGGTGTGAGTCAGAAAATTCCAACAGAGTCAAGGTCGCCAAAGCTACCCATTCACATCGAAGCAGTAAGGCATTTGCCGCACGTGGTTACCTACTTCGCGTGGTACGGAAACCTAATTGAATGCCTGAGCTTAACATCTTCGGGCAATGAATCGGCTTCGTCTTGGCATAGGCTCCCAGCACGTGTAGTGAGCGGTTGGCTCTGTGCAAAACGTGCAGAACTCAAACAGTGTATACAAAATAGGCAGAACCTGTGGGAACACATTTTTTTCAGATGCTATGTACTGTGAGGCTCGATATAGTGGTACAGAACAGTAGTTCCGGTTTCTTATATATCGTATCTAGTGGCATTTATTACAAAGTTGAGTTTTAAAGCGTTGGGAATGATTCCGGTAAAGTAAGGGGTGGACGCATATGAACCGGTGAAACGCACTGTACTATATGGTGCTGACGCAACGGTGCTATTGCAGTGAGAGGAGCATTTTATAAAGAATGGACAGCAATATTGAACCTATAAGCGTCACTTACTTGTCAGTCTGCACAATCGACCTAACTGAGCCTTAGTGTCAATAAAGGGTTCCTCTTCCTCTTCAGGATCATAGGCGAACAGCATCTTCAGAGAATATTTCCTCCTTGACCATCTGACCCCTTTACAAGTCCCACGATGCTATCGTAATTGGGCGGGGGGAGGGGGGGGGGGGGAGAGGGGGGAACGTCTAGTAAAAAGTGCACATTCCATTCAAGTCAAAACCAAATGCTCTCCAAAGCGGGATGCCAAATTCCTTCATTGCATTAGCACCACTGTCACAACACATCGCATAGAAGTGAAATGACTTCGAAACGCTTCAACATTTTCAAGGCGAGGTCTAATGCACAACGCGTTCAGCGCATGATGTGGTGCTTTTATGGGTGGCAATCTCATTTGCTATCTAACTGATGTAGAATTTTCTAACCTTGCTGAAATTCCTTGAAGAGGCTTTATGACCGAAGCGCTGAAAAAAATATTCATGAAAGTAAGAAATTTCAATGAAGCAGCTCTAAGACATTATCTTCAGCATAACTCATTATAGTACACAGTATTAACCATTGTGTACTCCAGCAAAGGGTTAGGTGGAGCAAAGAAATTTCGTGGATTGCACACTGACTACCTCCTCGTATTTTTCAGTATCATTTTTTGGTCATTTTTTGAATTTCGCAAGTACCACCTCGTAGAGAAAAGTCGCCCTGTTGATTTGAAACCTTAGAAAGGTTCTCGAATGTAACGCTCTTCTAGCTTTTTGATATTTTTAATTTTTGATAACTGCTGTTTATCGCCGCAGCTCGCGATGCGAAAGTTACTACAAGGATGCTGAGTTATGGGCAAAAGCTTCGGTGCCGGACGGGACTCGAACCAGCACTTCATCCTTTCCGGGATGAAGTGCTATATATGTGCTAATCCATTACACTACCGACACCACCTTCACCCTAACTCAGCTTTTGAATGGTATATTTACCATAGCTTATCAGCACTCACACGTATAACGTGTTGAGCCGGTTGGCCAATATCGGCATCGAACCGTGAAGCTGAAAGCTTTAGTAATGATTTTTGATATTTTTTTATTTTTGATAACTGCTGTTTATCGCCGCAGCTCGCGATGCGAAAGTTACTACAAGGATGCTGAGTTATGGGCAAAAGCTTCGGTGCCGGACGGGACTCGAACCCGCACTTCATCCTTTCCGGGATATGTGCTAATCCATTACACTACCGACACCACCTTCACCCTAACTCAGCTTTTGAATGGTATATTTACCATAGCTTATCAGCACTCACACGTATAACGTGTTGAGCCGGTTGGCCAATATCGGCATCGAACCGTGAAGCTGAAAGCTTTAGTAATGATTTTTGATATTTTTAATTTTTGATAACTGCTGTTTATCGCCGCAGCTCGCGATGCGAAAGTTACTACAAGGATGCTGAGTTATGGGCAAAAGCAAAAGCAAATATACAATTCAAAAGCTGAGTTAGGGTGAAGGTGGTGTCGGTAGTGTAATGGATTAGCACATATCCCCGGAAAGGATGAAGTGCGGGTTCGAGTCCCGTCTGGCACCGAAGCTTTTGCCCATAACTCAGCATCCTTGTAGTAGCTTTTGTGGCACCAAAAAACTATTAGGTCTGTGCAGAATAAATGGTCAAAACATAACTGGCCATAACTTCGCTCAGACACAAGTTTACTTGTTGAAATAAAAACCATTCGAATCTACAGAATTTCGCCAACGATCTGTGAAGAAAATATGTCACCATGATCAAATTCTGGATTGCTAGAATCAATAAAGTCAAGAATGGCATTTTTACCGTGCATAATTTTTCTGCCGCAGGTTTGCATCGGGAACCCGGAAAAAGTGGTAATCCGTCAGGGATAGGTCTGGGGAATAAGGGGGGTGAGGGAGAGGCTCGATGCCTAACTGCATCATTTTTTACTGGGTGCGAAAAAAAGGCAAAACCCCACAGTTCGCAAGTCACCCGGCAGAAACTGATCGAGACTCTCCCTCACCCCCTTATTCCACAGACCTATCTCTGACGAATTACCACTTTTTCCCGGTTCTCGATGCAAACCTGGGTCAGAAGGAGTTCGCCGAAACGATGCATGTTGAAAATGACATCGTTGACTTCATTAATTTTCGCAATCCTGAATTTGGTCATGATGGCATATTTTCTTTACCAGATCGTTGGCAAGATTGTGTAGATTCGAATGGTTTTTATTTCAACAAATAAAGTTGTGTCTGAGCGAAGTTATGGCGTTTTGAAAAAAGTGTTTCGTTTTGGCCATTTATTCTGCACAGACCTGATACGACTTCTGGCTGCTTGCACTTGATGCTTCAAAACTTTTAGAAAATACGCCTGGGCTAGCTAAGTATATGACGATCAAATTCAGAAAGGATATTGCCAAACCTTAGAAAGTATGAGAGAAGCCTTGCGATTTCACGCTTATAGGGACAACTGTCCAGAATGAAACACCTTCAGTCACTTTCATGGTCTATTGTAAGCGTGGTCCATTACAAATTCAGCCGCCGGCCAGTTCGCTTTATATGTAGCAGCGGTGCCTCACTTTGACAAAAAGGGACCATAGATCGCCAAAAATAAAAATGCTATGCTTCAATGAACAGGTGAGCTAAGATGGCTTTCAGCGATGACGCCAACCCACCTATCCCCTCCTCTTCTTCCCCGCGCCCCACATCGAGACCTGAGCTATTGAAAAGACTGTACAAAGACTGTACATGTAGAAGTTATGTAAAACTTGGATGCTTGGATGTAACCATCCGGGCTACCATTTTCTATCATAAAATTATTCTTTGAAGGGGGACTGGTTTAGAAGAGAGGGATGTCAAAACCGCCTTTCAACACACTTTCGATCCTGAATACTATTTTCTAATGAAGGAATGAGATTTGCATAGCAATTTTGAGAACAATGCACTGAATCCGATGATTTTCGCTTGGTTGCTAACAAGTGTGCTTGAATGGAGTGATGATTTCCCAAAGTTAGGCCACCCAAAACGACTGATTCTCCTTGACTGACTGACACGGATATTTTATACTCAGAGCAAATAATCTCTGTATTCAGAGTTAGCCTTCTGCAGCTTAATTTCAATGAATCAATTGATTCAAAATTAAGTCGAGAAGTTTTCTTAAACTTATTGGGCTTTAATCAAGAGCTACGCACTGATTTTACTTCTTTCCATTTGTTTTTGGAGGCATTCATTGCGTTAACTTCGTGTTCACTTGGTAAACCGAAACTGTCGACGTAAAGCTGAACCAGAAACCAATGAAACAGCAGTATCATTCAACCGTAAAATTGTAAGCGAATCAGGAAATGCGAAAAGCAACAAATTTTATCAGCTCACTTCAATTTGATTCATTGTGCTTTTCCCTGGGAACAGCACAGATCCGCGGAGCATTTCTCCAAACACGCAACCCGTCGACCATATGTCTAAAATAGAGACTGTTTAGAAAAGTAGGAACATTCCTAGAGAAGCTGAGCCCCAACAAAGATACTTGAGCAACAGGGCGATTTTGGGACAGGGACAATATCGACCTCACTTCAGGCATGTTTCGGCGATCAAACCTCAATCAAAATCAAACAGTCGATTAGTTCTAGCTTTGTAAGAGAAGACTCGACAGCATAGATGAATGATTGTGGAGGGAGCAGAAGACCGGGGTGAGTAGACCCATGTCGAATTTTCGCGCGGTCGTGAGCGGCAAGCGGTGCCGCGGATTTCTTAGCGTGTGATTGCGTACATTGCAACATTCCCTTCGGAGTTTTACGCACAAATTGATAACTTCTTAAATGAGATTAATATCATATGATGCTATCGTTTCTTTCACTTTCTATGCACTATTTTGTCTTTTTAGGGCACAAAAGTTATTGTTTTTAGATAACGATGAGACAAACAGCTATTTCTTTGAGGAGCTCCATAGTACCAGACCCTTGGGTCCTGAGCGAAATTCCAACCAACCGCGGTAAGTCGTGCTTATGGTACCGCGAGTGCGAACCGAGGCTACTATGATATCACTGCTTGCCAGCGCAGGTGACATTCATTCCGTGCAGTCCCTCGCTCCGATTGATGGTCCCATTGGCACCATCGTAATCCACGCACATAACCCATCCACTCTACTGTAGCTGCTACGGAGAAGGCCTCTGCATTACTTCAACGTACTTGCAGCTTCCGAAAAGGAGTGGAGGGGATTTAGGAGATAGCAAGGACGCATAAAGGATTGGCTAGCGACGGCGTACTTGATCGCAGGCGCAGTGCTGTCTATTCACGTTCCACCTACGTCCCCAATTTCTACTGGTGGGCTGAGTCTCTTCTTCTCCACGACAGAGGGAGGGTAGTTTTAGTATGTTCGTGAGCGTTGTTTGCTGCTGTGTTTCTTCTCGCAATGCAATTGGAATCAGGTCGCCATAAGCTAGTAGCCTCATTTACAACTCACCTACTTCACAACCATATACTTTCGAGCCGAATAAAAGCTCTGGTGGCCGATAGTACCTAAAAATGGTACGTGGAATAGTTGTATTCTTGCCAGTGGATGTGTCAGATAGGGTGGCACTGTCTCAGGTTGTCCGATTCACTTTTTTTGAGACGAAAAATGATGAAAGGTCATTTCCCCTATGGATGTGCGTCAGCACTATTCAACCTAATCACGGTGCAACGCGAATGAGCTATCACACGCGCCAACCTCCTTGCTGGCCCGCGTGCGAGCTAACGGAGCAAGGGATTAACTCGCGATGGGTGTTTACCCTTATGTCAGGATTTCTCACTACGGCGAGCGGCGTGCGTCACGGAGTGTGCGAGCTATGCGCGTTACGGTAGTTGAGTCTTAGAACGATTGCACCTAAAGGGCGCGATACGCAGCTGACATGTAATCGCTCCAGGACCCATCAACGTGGCGCCTTCATCTCGTCCGCATTGCGTCGCTTGTGGCATGCCACGGTGCGAAATTCTGACATAAGGGTACACACCCGCTCGCGATCGGCTAATCCCTTGCTCCTTTAGCTCGCGATCCTCCATTTCGAGTTAGGACTACTCACCTTGTTACATGATAGCTGGGTTGAGGGCTTTTCCTCGGCTCGAATGCAGATGACCCAAAGTCACCAATCTTCAGTAAACCGGTGTTTTCATCAATGAGCAGATTTTGTGGTTTGATATCACGATGGCAGATGCCGGCCTTAAACCGAAGTAAGTTTTATCCAAAGCATAAATTGAAGAAACTTCCTCATCCAGCATAGAACAAGCTGAAGACCAACCCTTAACAGATGGTACTGCCCACGAAACAGCTGCCATGCGAACATCTTCGTCTCTATGATGTGTATTCGGCGATTGTGCTTTTTCAGATATTGGTAAAGGTTCAATGGAAAAAATTCGAATATCAGTGAGAAGCATGTCTGAAAATAGTGGGTTTTTCGCAATCAATAGCTTTTTTGATGATTATCCCAATAGTACTTTATAAATGGCACAATTTCTTGCTGCCCTTGTAACCTGATGACCCAATAGACGAAAGATCTAGGATCGATCCAGCGGTGTAAATTTGGTTCGGGTTGATATTCAAAATCCTAGCACCATCAATTAATATCATGTAGTGAATAGGTGTACGTATGAGTCTTTGATGCGACGTTAACTGGGTCATAGAAAAGTGCCGAATACAACACTCTGCCTTGAAGGGTGTTAGGGTAACTTTGCCCGAATGTCATATGAAAGTAGGGGCTAATGTGAGCCCGGGTGAGAGGTGCAATGTCTGCTAATTTGCCTTCTAGGTGTCGTTAGTTAATAATGCGCTTGTGGACTACACCTGCAAATATTATACATGCGTGCTTATTGGAAGGTGGTCGATGAACACGGGCACGGCGTTGCCCCTGTTGAGAGTTGGTAGATTTCATGGTAATCTTATTCAGTGCCCAAAACCAATTGCTTGATTAATGACGGTTATGCTCCCATGGTCGTGCATAAAAGCTTCGATGGTGATCCACTCCAAGGAATTCGATAGAAATCACTCACATTGTCAGCGTATTGCGTACGGTAGCTGTAAAGTAAGCGGATAACATTTGGATGATTGAGGCGATTTAACATTTTTAAAATTTGAATTTCGATACATGTTAGTGAAGACGCTGAAATGATTCCAGTCAAAATCAAGAAAATCTAAAAGCTTAGGTGGCTTCGTACCATCCCGAGGTCCAGACCATGTTTTCTTGACCACGACCTCTGTAGGTATATTAGTGTCTGACTCGGCGAATCCGCGATATACATTACTGAATGCCCCGGAAGAAAACAGATGCAAGTTCCATAGTTTGAGGGATACCTGAAGACATGGCCGTCATTGAGTTCGTAAAAATGGAATGTCATTCTCAATGTCTCGACAGAATCCTACTTCAGCATGATGGTCGTGGCGATAACCCGCATGAATCTTGGCAACTGCATTGACCATTTAGCCGATTTGGCACCATGCCAAGATTTGCGCGGACTCCCCACACTATTGAACTTTATCAGGTATTAATTACCTGAGTGACTTACAAGGAAGGCCCATCAGGTCATGGTGAGCTTTTTCAAAACGGTTTTTTGCATTTTATTGGGTCACATACATGAAGCAAAAAACTGGTCTCAAATTCGGCTAAATGGTTTCGGGGGGCCCAGAAAATGAGTGACAAAAGTTGCTCAAAAAGAAACAATTTTGACCAGTTTGCTGCAATGCTTTCCAGCTGCGGCGTTCAGTATATGCATATCAGAAGACTGTCTTCAAACCTATGCCGAAACCACTGCGATCTCGTTCAAAAATGTCGAATCACTTATGGTAACTGCTAAACGAAGCAAAGAAAGCTGATAGGGGATGCACGGGTTGGTGTACTTGCAGTAGTTGGATGGCCGAACGGATAGTAGGATAGATTGGCATTGGCGCGGTGGTGGGGGTGTTTGTGGTTCAGGTCCTCTCGACGTTTTCGCTTTTGCATTTTCTTAATTTTCTTTGTCCAGCGCTATACTCTTTGCGCACATGCAAAATGACTGTAACTTTCGTCGCTGGTGCACGAAAGTAACCTCATTTGCAAGCTTTTAGTGGTTAAAGTGTTTGGACCCTACGGCGCCCCTAGCACGCGTGCCAAGCGTTTTCCTGCGAAACTAGTGTGGTATTCGTGCTCAGGAGACTCGACTAGCCCTAGATACAAAATACTATCCAAATTGAGATTTTGACCCAAACTCGAGACAGTGGGGTGGACAAGGACACATAGTCACTGCACTACTTGTACAGACGAACAACTTACAGCCTCGATTGAATGCAGTAGAGCATGTGCAGAATCAACTCATTCCAAGTGAACTGCCCCTAACAACACCATGCAATGACAAAAGATAGAAAATATTTCCTTATATGGGCTACCGACCTCCATTCGTTGAGTGTTCTTTACTATGGCAGTAGTAGTACTAGCGGTCGTCCACTTTTCCGAGTTTGGGTCCAAATCGCGATTAGGCTGAAAACTTGTCATCTAGGGTAGTTCGACCTCCTGAGCATGAATATCACATGTAGTTTGCGGGAAAACGCCCAGTTCCCCTGTTATGAGCGTTGGCAGGTCCGAACCAATCATTCGCTTAGTACGCAAAAATACTGGAGATAACGGTTCCCTGGTAGAATAAAAATTGTTTTGCACATATTTTGCACGTATGGTCTTACATGAGCACAAATGTACGAAAACTAGAAAAAATGCAAAAACTTGTCCTCAGTGGAGACCGAACCATCAACTATTTTCTGGGCCCCCCAAAACCATTTAGCCAAATTTAAGACCGGTTTTTTGCTTTATGTATGTGACCCTATAAAATGCAAAAAACCGTTTTGAGAAAGCTCACCATGACCTGATGGGCCTTCCGTGTTAGAGCGAACTCGATGAACACCTTATATTAGGTTGATCGGAAAGTTTTGGTAGGATTGAGATTTTTTCTGTTTTACTTTATAACTCAGCAAGCAAAGCAAGTTAATCAACAATATAATAATCATCGTTAGTTACAACATTGTTCCGCCTAACGGGTAGGTCAGCGATTCCCTTCTCCCAGAACTGGGAAGATTGTGTGTCAAAGAAGTTACCGACCCCTTGTTCAAGGTGGTCATAGTTGACGAATTATTTTTTTGCTAGGAAAGCCTTGAGGGACCGGAATAAGTGGTAATCTGAGGGGGCAACATCAGGTGAATAGGGTGGATGTGGAACCGTGTCCCAACCAAGCTCCTCCAATTTTGCACGGGTCTCTCTCATAGGTAGAGAGTCCCGCGCAAAATTTGAGGAGCTACATTGGGGCACGGTTCCACATCCATCCTATTCACCTGATGTTGCCCCCTCAGATTACCACTTGTTCCGGCCCTCAAGGCTTTCCTAGCAAAGAAAACTACATATGATCTCCTTGAACAGGGGTCGGTAACCTCTTTGGCTCCCAATCCTCTCAGTTCTGGGAGAAAGGATTCGCTGACCTGCCCTTTAGGTGAGACAATGTTGTAACTAATGATGGTTATTATATTGTTGTTTAACTTGCTTTGCTTGCTGAGTTATAAAATAAAATAGAAAAAATTTCGACCCTATCTGAACTTTCCAATCAACCTAATATAATAGTGTACGAGAATTGGTCTCGTTCATTTAGAGATATTATCGGCTCAAATAATAACCCTCTTAAGCTACCTAATTTTTACAGATTTCTTCAAAATCCATAATTTAGGATTTATACGATTTCGAGCTCCCGCTGTGATTATCATACAAAGGATGTGACCTTAAAATAGGGTGCAGCAACAGTCCCGGCGTCCAGTGCCGCTGTCGACGCCGGTGCCGCAGAGTATGAAGACGGCCCCATATTGTAAGAAATCCAGGAAATGTGGATTGCGCTATGATGCAATGTTTGTGTATTGCGCACCATTGCACCACACACACTTAAAAGCACATTAGACACTTGCCACAACTTCATTTTCAAGGCATGTTTTGAACGTCGATGTTTTTTTCATTTAGTAAAACGAGGATGTGAATTTTCGCTCGTGCCATATCGCGTTCCCCCTAACCCTCATTGATCTCAATTGCGATTGAAGGAATCGTCTGCGGAAAAGGATTTCATTTGTTACCCACAAATTTATGTTGTATCTGCCTAATAAGGATCGCATGCAAAGTTTCACGCGAAATATGAGAATTCGGCCAAGATACAGCTCCCCATATTCTCGGCCGGGTGGGCGGGGCCTTCGAGCAAGTGCCCACTTCGTCATCCGCCGCGGACGGAGACGCATTGTAGAAAGAGAAAGCTACGTAGGCAATCCCATTCTGCGTTCCCAACTGCGACGGACGCAGGACGGAGCTTTTACTCGGATGCCCCGCCCACCCAGACGAGAATTCGGGGAGCTGTATCTCTGCCGAATTCTCAATTTATCGCGTGAAACTTTGCGTGCGGCCATTATCAGGCACATAAATATGTGGGTAACAGAGGAATTCATTTTTTCCGTGGACGATTCCTTTGATGTAAAATGGTGTAACAGGAGATATCCGCCTTAGCCTAGGAAAAATGCTTGTGTTGGAGAAACTTTCCTCGCATGAAAGAATGTGTCAAAGGAATCCTTCTGAGAGAGGGTGCCCATCTTTCAGAAAGGAATCCTTTTAAAAGATGAGCACCCTCTTTCAGAAGGATTCCTTTGACTCACTTTGAAGTTCATCCTCACCCGGGTTTTGATGAAAATCTAAATCCTGCTTGCCCACATCTTTCGCATCGTTCTCTACAGAAAACGAGAATAATGACTTTCACATTCCTTGAAGTTCTACAGAAGGAATGCGAATTGAAGGTTCCGTCGTGAGCACTCATGGGGTAGAAGATTTCATGCTAAATCTAGGGGCTAAAGTGAGACAGAATGATGCGAAGAAATGATCTTAATTGAGCGGAATGGATGGTCTGTTCGAGAGCAGACGGGAACCCCCTTCTCCCTTTCCTTTCAGCCTGGGCAGAAGAATGTCTTCCGGTGAGTGAGGGCGAATAACAGCGGTTTGGAGACGACGATACGCTTGGTGCTGCATTTTGAGGGAGAAGTTGGATTAATGTTAACAAGAAAGAGACCCGAGGTAGAAATGGCCATCGGAAATGGTTACACATGGTCCGACGTATTTTGGACGCTGCTCTCGAATCTGCTGTTCAAATTCGCAGAACGATTTTGTGAGCGGAGTTATGAAGCTTTGTTCATAAGCCTATAGCACCCGAGTCAGACGTTTTCGCGCAGAAGCAGTGCGATTTTCGTGTTCAGGGGGTCAAACTGCCACATGGATCAAGTTGGCTAATTCGAAAATTTGACCAAATTTTGGAGAAATTCGCGGACACTGAACAAAGGAGAAGTCATTGATCCTGGCTGAGCTAATGCTCTCATTAGACGATTGTTACGTACATTTTTTGTCATGAGCATCAGTAATAGACATTTTCATAACTTTGTCATGGCCGATGTCTTCTTTGTAGAAAGAAAATTTGCAAGGGGTTTTCGACCTCCCAAGCACAAATATCATAATCGTTCTGCGCAGTAACGTCAAGTTCGTGCGCTATAAAGTTTAAAGTTTAAAATTTTTTGGCGTTAATCACTCCCTTTCTGGGATGCGCCGCACATTCTAGTTCCATTCAGAATCGTGGTGGCTGGTGAATGTGATGTGGCCTATACAACGAATTGCGGTGGCCAGCCGATGTACAAGTCAGTGCTTTTATCCTCCCAGACGAGTCTGGTACCAATTTGCCGACCCCGGAGGGATGGAAGGCTTGGTTGGCCTGGGCGGGCGTTGATACGGGATTTGATCCCCGCACCATGAGAGTGGTGAGTGCGCCACCTGTCACTGCACCACCTCCGCCCATTCGTGCTCTATGGCACCGCAAGTCGTGCGCTATGGTAGTCTCTAAATGAAAAAAGCTAGATCATGGAGTATTCTGCGTTCCTGAAGATGGGGATAGTAAGGTAAGCGGGCAAGGAATATCACACTTATTGTGCATGACAACACTTTTGGGGATGTTTCCTAGGCATACAGGAGGAACCCTCATAAAAAGGGAAATACCAATTCATTCAAAGCTATCGATTGGCCTGATGCCAAGAGGACCATCAAAACTGATGTCAAGGGGACCATCATAATCGTGTGATATCAAAGTAGAAGTGCCTCTTCTAGTCAGTAGAAGAAGTTCAACAGATTGCAGAAGTAAAATTTCCCTAGAGATCCGACCATAGTATTCAGTTCATGTTGCTTGACATCTACTTCTCTGCCAAGCGGCTGCTGGCATCCCACTCGCTTGTGGTGTAGTTGAACCAAATTCAATCGAAAGACGGCCTTGTAACTCTGCTCAAAGAACCGTAACGCAACATCGACAGCAGATTCGAGATCAGCGTCTGAAAATACGTTGGGCCATATGTATCCCATCCCGAGTGGCCACTTCGACCTCGAGTCCTTACCTTGTAAGTTCTCTCATGAGCCATTGGGCCAGTGCAATAAATGAACCGGAAGGGGCCCGAAACAAGAGGAAGATGCAGAAAATGAGCATTTTGTGACGAATACTCTATTTTAGAAGCGATAATAGGCGAAAAAACCCGGACTCAAAAGCGCGACGCTGCGATGTGTATTCGCATCTAATTCGCATCCAACACACTGACTTTCCGAGTTGTCCGCTGTAGGAGACGGGCCGCGGGCCAACGTTAGTTGTACCACCTGACTCCCAGCGCAGTGGAGTGGCCATTCCCAACTACATTAGCATTCATGTCAGTACATCTAGAAACAATATTAGAAAGATCAAAGTGAAAAGTACAAGGAAAAAACAAATCTATGGAAGAAACATCTCCTTTTGGCACCATGCCAAGGCGTCAAATTGGCGAGTTTGTGCCATGGCGGCCACTTAAACTCGTCCACACTACGTCTGTTCTACGCTGAGCCAAAATTACCCCCTTCCGGTGTCTTTAAAGACAGCGTAAGGGAAAATTCGTACGAAATGCGAAAAAAGTGGTGAATGTGACGGGCGAGATGACTGGTGATACAACGGTGAAGGAAAAACGTAAGTAAATGACCGAAAACCTGAAAATAGAATCCCTTTCCCACCTATGATTCTCGACGTGGACGACAATTCCGTCAACAGGCGGGTGGCCCGGACGACTCTGCCATTGGCATGTATCCAGGTAATCAATGCGCAAAAACAACGTGGAAACAATACAAGAAACTTAAAAGGCATCCCATCACTAACTACAAACGAGCGAAGACATCGAGTGAGATTTAATGTAAAAGAAAAGAAGAATAGAAAAGATAAACGCGCAGATTCTACAGGTGAGCAGCAAAAATAATACCACCAAAAATGATAATCAGCTGATCAGGAAAGGGTATGCGACGTTCTGTTAACGAAAGCGCGCCTCGATCGCTCCAGCCGTGCCGCTCGCCTTGGCTTCTCTCACCCAGCCAATCAGGGAAAGCTCGTCACCAGGAGGCGGGCTGCCCTATTTAAGGCGGCTTGCCCTGATGAGGTCGCCTTCGCCACAGCTCGAGGGGCGCTTTTTGCGGGAGATTTCGCCATACATCGGTCGTTCAGACCCGTAATTTTTCAGTGGATGCTTCCTATTGGGACTCCCTGTCACCCACATTACCCCTAACACTGTCTTTAAAGGAAGCCAGAAACCAACACCAAACCGCTGCTTGCAAAAAACACATTACCCATACCTCACGATCGTCTTCAATTCTGAGCGCGAGGACGTCGGCAGAGTTAGTATATCCCATTCGTGGGCCGGCCAACCGGAGTGAGCAGTCGAGTAGAAATGAAACTCCAATGAGCTCAATGTATGCCGATTGATATCGCCATGATCACGATATAACGTTGCAATATGAGACTTGATAAAGGATTAACACAACCAGCTTCGATTATTACCTACTGAGAATGCATTCTGCTTCCATTCAGAGACGTAGCATGGCATCCAAATGCGATTTGGCCTTTGTCGTTCGAGGTTTAGTCGCTGTTCAATTACAAGTTTCCGACCTTCCAGCGAGTTTGCTACCAATTCAACAATCTCGCCGGAATGGGAATCTTTGTTAGGCTGAACGGAAACTGATGCAGGATCTCATCCTCAGACAGTGCATGAGATAGCACTGTCGATTAGTCTGCTTGGGAAACAATGGTCGCTTGATGATTCGAGGCGGGCTACTTTTCCATACCTTCTGGTGAATCCATTATGAATGATAGGGAATTAGGCTGGTGCATAAGCCTTGCGACACATTCAAAGTTTCCTATGGTCTCGCTGCTTTTGACGTTATTACGTATTAAAGGCACACCACGTTATAATCAGATTAGTGGCCGCTTGATTGGGGGAAGTAGATCCCTGAATAACAGCTCAGGTTTTACCTTCGTTGCGGCTGTACGTCTGAAAAAAAAACCACTTTCATGATGAAAGCAGCTTCCACCTTGGAGATTCGTTCGTCTAAGGCTAGACGTGATTTGGCTGGTCCCAACGGCTTGGTTATAATTAAGCAGGCAAAACCAGAGTCAAGCGTGCGTCTAAGAAAATTTTTAAGAAATACGATCCTTCACTAAAAAGGGGGCTCCCATACGACCTTCCTCCCTACTTTCTAGGTTTCGCTTATTTTTGTAGATCTCTCCAACCAATGCGATTCATCAAGGAAATTAAGAGTACGGTAAAGAAAAAACAAAACAATGAAGCTAATCTTCTAACAAAGTGAGAGAAATGCGAACCTAACAAAACTCAGTAAGTATTTCCCAAAACTAAAGCGTCTGGAAGAAATAAGAACCTAACAAAATTCAATACTCATATTCCGAAATGAAAGCCAACTATGGGTAATATGCTCGTCCTCTGATGACAAAGGAGAAGGTCTAAAGATTATGCAAGGTATGCGGCAGGATAAAGGATGAAAATGGCTAGAAAAGTTAGAAACTAAATAGGAGCCATGTAATGCGCTTCACTGTGATGGCCGCGGCACTACTGCGGAAGCGACGCGGTAATCACGGTGTGACGCAGTATCTTCCCAATAGTACATCTGAGCATATATGAATAACTGGAGCTTTACTATGACCCAACCTTTCGAAAAACTGTGCACTGTTTTCTCTATCACTTTCTTAGACCATCTATGAACCCCTTGGTTTCCCTAATGGTTGTGCAGATCCCTACACGGAAATCCAGTTGTCGAGAATTCTGAAAAATTCGAAGTGTTTCACGAATGGTCGTAACTTCCTTCAAACTTACCCATATGAGTGCAACATTATTCCCCCAGGGTTTGCGAGGTACCGCTTCCCATAAACTACTCGAATTGTACCACATCCCGAGATGGAAGAAGTTATTCTTATGGATGCCGGTGAAGTAGTTTTTTTTCATCAAGTTGACGAGATCCTCCCATAAATTTTTGGAAAAACTTGTTCATTGTGTCCGAAAAGCCTGCAACACACATCCTTGACTCTCAAAGGTCCGACTACCATTAGGTTAGCAATCGACTACCATTAGCCGGCTTCGCTGCGGAACGTACCATGAATGAGGATTTCATCGACATTGTTGGTAATACACACTCCTATCCGATCCGCATAGTGACCCGCCAGTACCAGCTTACGTTTTTGTAAATATAAGACTCTTATGTAGTTCATAAGGAGAAATTCCGTTGATGCCTACCTTGACTTTTACAACCCCCAACCAGCGGACCAAATGCGACCCCTGTCGATATTCCTCGACGGAGGCGACTCTGGGCACAACACCGTGAGGGTGCACCGTGGAGCCGCAACAAAGGTGCAGCCAGAGGATTTAAGTAAGAACCTATTTGCCCATTTCTAGAGTGACTTAGAGCAAGCTCTGCTAATTTCCTCAGGGTGATTGATGGTATGTGATTTGGTCTCGCATAATTGTAGCCATAGTTGGCTTACACTGGTAATGCTTAAGCTTTCTTCTACAATCATCAGTGGCCAGTAAAGTCGTACTACTTGTGAACAGTAGTCTGTTTACTGTATTTTCTAAGCCTTAGAACAGCTATTTACTCTCAGTTTATATGAATGGAAATAAGCGGTTTCATAGAGCGGATAATAGGGGTCTTATAGGCACAAGGAGACTTTCCCCTCTGAGAGCATCAAGCTTGGACGAAACCCCCAGGCTGAGCAAACCTCTCAACTTTTTGGATTCGGTAAATTGATATCGCACTAGCGTTAGGTTAGGAACGTTGACTTGCACTTTGGTAATCGCTCGCTAGCCGTCAATCTGCAGGCCAAATCGCATACGAATATCTTGGTGCTAGAGTGGGCTTGACCAACTCATGGCTAATTAAGTAGTAGCGCTATGGAAAAACTAAATGAAATGAACAACAACAAGAACTGAAATCCCCTGCTTGGCTCTGCGTATTCCCCTTACTGACTTCTGTGGCGTATGTGTTCTCCTAGGAGCACCCCAACCTTGCTGAGAGACGCTTAAAGCCCGTGAATCTGTAGGCGATAGCCGTCATGCACAGCACGTGATGTGCTCATTCACGCGAGCAATCGTATAAATGCAGGGTCCGCTGTGCAGCGAATGGCCTGCTAGAGAAACTGGAAGGGAAAAGTCTGGCGGTTTGTAGAATAATGTAGAATATAGAAGTAGGAGTGCCTAGCAGTGCATCATGGAGAAGGAACGAAATAAATTGTGCAAAACGGGAGAAATATTAGGTTGGAACATAATTTCTGTCACACAATGACAAAAAATTTCAAATTTAATTTTCTTTATTTGTGTCTAACTTCAATCAACAAAATATGCACCATTATGATCAACAATACATTGCCAACGAATAGGGAGATTATAGATGCCTTGCTTATAGAAGTCTGGAGATTTCTGGTCGAAGAAAGTCTGGAGGCCGATTTTGAGATCATCGTCATCTTTGAACTGCCGTCCATCGAGGAAGTGGCTCAGAGATCGGAATAGGTGGTAGTCAGTTGAGGCCATGTCCGGAGATTACGGTGGACGGAGGAGCTTCGTTTAACCAAGGTCCTGGATCCTTTGACACGCCAACTTTGCCACATGTGGGTGAGCGTTCTCGTGGAGGAAGAGGTCTTGGTCCATTTTTCCGGTAAGTTTTGCCGCTCCGGTATCCAATTGCCTGCAGTAGAGATCGGCAGTGGCTGTCGTGTTGGATGGTAACAGTTTCCTATTTTTTTGAAAATTTTCAAAAAAAAGTTTTTTTCTCAATGCAATTTTTTGAAATTTTTCCTGTTCCAATTTGAGCCGATCGAGCCATCGGGCTGCCGCCATATGAGAGACAGTACCTGGGTCCATCGACTGGTTAATTTTGTTAGTGGCCTCGCATGCTGAGGAACCGAGGTGGTGGTGTTCGTGAATTTCGCACCTTTCGCGAAATTGCCGTAAATTCACTGCTAGTTTAAGCCGTAGAGAATATGAATGTGCTATTCAGAAGCCCTTTTCAGACGCTTCGTATACCCCTCACTACCAAATGCTCCCGAAGCTTCCACAGTTTTCCCCAAGGAAAACAAAAAGTGTGACAGAAATTATGTTCCAACCTAATACTAACCCAAAAAATCCCATGTCGCTCTTTCTCTTTCGCGCCCATTTGCTTCACTATTCCGTGAGTTAGTTGCAGACAGGTGAGGGGCTAAATCAGCTAGTTTCTATGATTTGTGTAATCTTCTCAAAAGCACCGTGCTGGCGGGCCTCCAAGGAACCAATAAATCCGGCATCTTTCTACATAGTATGGTCTGATTACCCTATCGAGAAATTCTCGACCCTCGGTGTACCTTGTTTATACCCCTCCCTCGTCTGTAGCTCACCCCACCGGCTAGTGAAGCAAAAGGCGCAAAAGTGAAAGGAGCTCTCGGGTTCTTTATCCTCGGTTTTCTGGTTGTTTAACTTCGTTCTTTCTCTAGTGTTCTGCTGAGCGCCCCTACTTTCATATATCACAATCTGCCAAACATACCCTTTTCGGTTTCTTCAAATGATGGTGAAGCATGCCTACTCTCTTATTCAGACTTAGTTGGAGATCTCGGAGTTATTGAAGGAGAAATCGGCACACGTCTCTCAGTGCCTTGAAAACGTACGAAGTGCGACAGGTTTTCTAGACTTGGTGTGGGGGACCTTTTTTATTCCACCTCTTCCAAAGCTCTACTTCTTGAAGTTTTATGTGTTCCGCCCTAGCGCAGTCTCTTCGGTCGCTCCACCCTTTTCGCTGCCCTTTATGAATTTTAGAATCTTGACAAACGTGTGACCCGTCACCTTTTTAACCGAACTTTCCCCTTCACGAAGTGGAAACAATCAAAAATGGATCCCGTGGGACGACGAGGTAATTGTAGCTACGCCGACGACGGCGGTGATCGTTTTGACGAAAGCTTGACAGCTGAGTCGATAGTGATTACTACTTGCGTTACGTCTAAGTAGACGTTGTCAATAGCAATCTCCTCGGCAGCCTTCTATAGCTGAGAATTTTTGGTTGCGGTTTCAACATGTCCTTGCCTTAGTGATTGCATCTCTTATTTCCTTTCCAGTAGCGGATCCTCATTTGAACGACACATTTCACAATTGTAGGACTATTGTGGCCCCCTTTACTAGGCATATGATCCCGGTTACAATCTGTGTGTGCAACGAAATTCATTGTGAGTCATCGCAGTGCGCCAAACCCATGAAGCCATACTTACCACGCGTGGGGCGCTAGTCAACCCCCTGTCAATGTGTGACGCTATTCGGAAGACAATTCGGTAACAGCTGATTCCTGCTCAAGGAAAAATGCCTCACTTCTCTTCATTCTGTTTTTATAGTACCTTTCCATAACATTCTCCTCACTTCTCATTCTCACGCTCTTATGCAGTGTGGTATTCCCTGTTTTGTAGTGTGTTATCGCAAAAGTTATTCGCATTTTTCGCAAAAGTTATTGCATTTTTGCTTTGAAGTTTGCGTTTTCACTTTTGAGCATTCGTTCCTTTGAATGGCTTCAACTTATTTGATATTCGCCATCTTATAAGCTGCAAATTTTCCCGGCGATGTACAGGAAAATTGTAAATCTTGCGTGTAATATTCGCAAATCTCTGAAAAAAACACGTAAAATTATCATGAAGCAATATTCGGAAAACTCGTTGAAGCGTCTACATCTGAAATGTAATCTCGCACGACTTGAAAGTCCAAAGTCCTATTTTTCGAGTTTTCAAAATTTTATTTGGTTTTCCTTCACTTTGTGTTCTTCAGCACCCCAAAACCATAGATGAGCGCTACGGCCTATGATTATGGTGCTAGAGTGTGCCTTTGAACATTTTATCATTAGCCATTTGTGTTTCACATTATCATCATCATAAGTAGTGAATGTCGGAAAGTACCCACAGTTTACTAGGAGGATGTGAAAGCAGGAGCAGGTATTCAAACAGCTCATGGGCTGCAGAATGTCGCGTTGAGCTTGACTAGGATTTGTAAATTACCTCAATGTGCGTTGACGTTGCGTTGTTCGCAACAGGGTTTCTCTTTTCTATGTCACTTTTCGGCTTCCTCTCAACTGAGACAGTTCCATCTTTTCAGAAACTGAACAGTCTCGCTTCACGGCTCGGCTCTGTTGTTCGGATACAGGTTAATAGCACTGAAATTGGAGCGAAGAGAGGCTTGGCTGCAATCCGCTTGAAAAAAAGGTTCTAAAAGCGTCAGAGGTGCCTTGAGTCGGCTTCATCAGCTAAGTGTCTCGTGGGAAACACGTGAGTAGACGACGACGTGAATAGAATATGGAGAAACATGGAGGAGGTGCCAAAAAAACAGTAATTTTATTCGCGGCCCTTTTCCACTAAGTATACATACAAAACAGAGAGTAATAAAGAGATGAAAGTATCAGGGAAAATATTCCTGAAATATTCCTCCAAAAGCAAGCACGCAGAGGAGCTCCCGAACCTGCCGGTGCGGAAGGCTGTTACGGGGTTTAGTGATAGTATGAGGTGTGCTCTTGGATTTGGGACGGAGATACCTCATCAGAATTTGCTGAAGCTCGACTAATGTGTGGTCGAAAGTGGAAAGAAATTACTTTTTTGGCATATCCTGTATATAGGGACCAACCCAACCTCCTCCTAAATATTGTAAGTGCAGTCGTGTCAATTCAAAGGCACAGTACACGACAATATAGCTATCCTGGTTCCATCCGCAAGTAGATAGGCCCTTTCACTACGGCAATACCTGTTCCATCACCGCGGCGTGAGGGTGAGTGCCAAAAGCGTAATGAGCACATGAATGACATGGAGACCAACGCCTTAAAGGAATCGTCCACGGTCGAAGACGTGGTCGGAGACGCGTTGTAGGAACACAAAGTTACGTAGACAGTCCCACTCTCCGTTCCCAACGGCGGCGGACGACGGGACGAGGCTTTTACTCGGAGACCCTGCCTACCCGGACGTACTTTGTGGTGCTGTATCTCAGCCAGATTCGCATTTTTTCGCGTGAAAGTTTGCATGAGGCCCACATTAGGCAAATACAACATAAACGTATGGGTAACACAAAAACGCATTTTCCGTGGACGATTCCTTTAGGATGGCTTACACCCCGCTACGATTTATCAGCGGGGCAACAATGGCATATATCTGTATAAGAGGCATGATATAAACTGCGATAAGGAACCATAGATAAAACTCCCACTGACGATATCGGATTACCTCGTGAAAACTTGTCGAAATGCTTGTTTCTGGGCTACGAACACATTGAAGCCAAGATTCGGAAATGCCATATTTTCCTAGATTTTTAGGGGTTTTCGTTGTTTTTCCAAACGCCAGTGTTCATCAGCAACACACTGTCTTCATGGAACGCAACGAGGCACGAAAATTATCGTGAACTGTACCTTCTAGGCACGGGAAGGGGTATAAAGCAGACTAAAAAAAAAGTGGGGTGCTCAGCAATGTAACAGCAGAGAAAGAAAGAGAAAAAACGGCAAATAGCCCGAGAAATAGGAACCCAAAGATTCCTTCCTCCCTCGCACTTCTCTGCGTCACTAGCAGGTGTACACTGTAGAAGAGTGGTGAGGCTAAATCAACCCATTTGCGAACATTGTCCTGTCTTCATCGACAACTGCAGGACTGCAGGACGACATGCCGTGCTGCGGGTCATGACGGGACCCCAAACCCGTTTTTTCAATACGAGTTTCGCCACCGTCACCTTTTCTAACTAGGAGGTTTGTTTCCAGAAGACATGTGTCCACAGTTGTCAGTTTTTCCTGACCTCTCCCGCTAAACCAAATTATGCGAATGTCGTCAGGGTACTTACACATCACTTCGCAGGAAATGCCATCCATACAAAAAGTTTTACAAGTTCGTAAAAATGATTTCCTGACCTCTCCCGCTAAACCAAAATGATGCAAATGTCGTCAGGGTACTTACACATCACTTCGCAGGAAATGCCATCCATACAAAAAGTTTTACAGGTTCGTAAAAATGATGTGTCGAGGGTGTGTAGCCTTATGTCGGAATTTCGCGCGGCCACGCACAGCGAGCGACACGGCGACTTTTTTTCCGTGTGATTGTGTACATTGCGTACACTCCTTCAAAGTTTACGCCGAATTAACTATACCTCGATTAGGAATGTTATCATGTGATTTTATTGTTGTTTTACTTTTTATTTCACTACTTTGTTTTGACAGGCTGCAAAACTTATTGTATCCCGATATTGATGAGATAAACAGCTATTTCTGCGAAGGACCTCCATGGCACCAGCCCCCTGCGTCCTGAGTGCAATTCCAACCGACCGCTTCACGTCGCTGGTGGCCCCACTAGTGCGACGTCGCCAGCGAAAATTCGACTTAAGGCTACACACCTGGGTACACCTAAAAATTGTTAATTTTTACTGCATAGTTCCGTCTACTACACTTGAAGGCACAACTCACGATAATTTTCGTCGGTCATCGCGCTCAGTAGAGCTCCTGACCTTTAGCTTAGACGTGATCACAGCAGAGAGTAAGTGTTTTTACAGGTTCTACTCGATGTTATCGCCCACTATTCAGGGGTACCACGTTTCTTACCTGATAACATCACTTTTCCCACCAAAACTTCGTAAATTCCATCCCGACACATTCAATTCGAGGTCTTTTTGCCAAGTAGTTGCCCTGCTGTGGTGGTCAAATCTATGGCGGCTGTCGAGTACATTGGAACAGTGGGGGCAATCTTATGCACGGCTACAGCTCATCCTAGCGCACCAGCAGAAGTACGCTCATTTACTTCGTGGCAGGGGATATTCCTCACGGTTAGGAGCATAATAGCCAAAGTATCGCAAACTGTGCTCTTAAGAATGTCCAACCAGGAAATCCCCTTCATTGAATTCCCTGGATACATGAAAATGGACTTTGTTCAGGACTTGAAAACATCGGCTTCTTCTCTTTTTCATGCCCTTAGCACTTCTGTGTATTTGTGAAGCCGCAACCACCAGAAAGCGATATTTCACCGTTGTAATGACCTTATCAGTGTTTACTGGAGGGTGGCATGCCACATTGTGAGCACGGTCCCACACTCCACCTCGTTGTCCAGTTCCCACTGCCAGTCCATTCCATGCATAGAAAAAGCCATCTGCACTCACTCTCTGCTTTTCTGGTCTCACATCAAACGACACTATAAATGCCGCCAAATCCAACCGTCTAAGCTTCTTTTCTAGCTAATCGATCTCCTTAAATTGGCTTTCTGCGCCAGCACTCCCCACTTAGAAACCGTTTCGTAGCCAGACTATAAATTTTGGCATTGGATTGCTTTCAGCTGGTGATTCCAGTCTTTGCCGACGGCCACAGAGTACGATTCTTCTATCTTCAATTACTCGGTACTGCTGTCAATCTTCTTCACTTATCTGGCCGTAGGTCCATTCTTCACATGTGAACCCGTGCCGTTGTTATCATACTTCACAATTTTCGTTTAAGCTTCCTTCCGTTCCCGATCCTGCCCATTCTTCCCACATGTTTCTGCCATTTTTTTAACTGGAAATATTGCAATTTCAAATAGTTTTTTGCTCTCTCTGGAGTGTAACATACATTCCACACCTTCTTAGGACCGAGAGCATTTGCACACTGAAAGGAATTGTGCAAAGGAATCCGTGATTTTATTCCTTTTCAAAACCATTATTTTTATACAGTGCCTGTACAGAGAAACGACCCAAAAAAACTCCCTTGCTCTCAAGAAGAAATCAAAATCTGAAATGACAGCAACTCGTCCGAATTCCCGCCGACCCATTTTTCAACACTTGTCGGCCGGAGAAGTGCGGTCCAGGGTTTCGCGCTCACTTTTATTGCTTACCACTCTGCTCCCCCAACCACTGACCACCGTCCCTTTGCACCACATCTCTCCACCGTTCTACACCAAAGTCCCACATGGTCGAACATTGCTGTGGAAAGCTGCATCTTAGTCAAAATCCTATGGGGCTAGTATTAAAGGAACAGCGCAGGGAATAAAGCAAGTGCTGGGTCCACACCAAATAAGATATATACAGATTTATTCATAATTAAGAGTATATGGTCGACACAGTGGCACCACAGTGAGCGAGGAATCCATAAAGCAGAGATTGCAATAGGTAGGTGCAGCGTTCGGTGGCGGTGGACCAGTGGCAGCAATTCCTGGGTGGACCCAGCCGTCTGTCTCGTCCTCGGGTCCTCGACTCCTCGTCCTCACGACTCCTCCTTGCCGTCACTCCCAGTTTTTTCCTGCTTGTTTATTCGGTCTTCATTCGCGGTTGGAGACACATATTGGGAACAAAATACAATCGCGGCGGATTCCTCTGAAGCACATTTCGCAATAATTGGATGGGTCGATTAATTTATTTGGAATAGTAGATCCTAGTAACTGCACTTTTTCACGTCGCCACGGTGCGTCATCACGGCGCTACACCTGCTCGAACCCACTCCGACGCCATCCCCTTGAGTTCCCTTATTGGTCAGCTGAGCAAAATGAGTGGAATCGGAATTGATTTGAGCAGGTGTAGGGCCGTGGTAGTGCACCGCGGCCGCGGGAAAAAGGTGCAGTCTTACTAGTTACCCAAGGATCAACTGTTCCGAAGGGGTGAATCGGCCCATCTGATTATAGCGGGTGTGCCTTTAAACAAACACAACATTAAAACGACATGAACATGTGGATAACAAGAAAACTTAAATTTTCTCTAATTGATTGCCTAGCTGGGCTGCTGTAGCTGATCGGAAAGCTCAAGTCTCTGAGTTTTCCAGGGGTCCAGTACTCCAGTAAGCAGATGGCTGCGAGAGCGGCGAAGAGCTGGGCTTGGGCTCACTTATAATGGAAGGAACAATCCCCCTCTCCTTTGCCAGCGTGTCGTTACTCATGAAGGGCCCTTCAAGCAAACTTTGAGGCTTATCAATACCAAAAGGTTGGAAAGCTCATTTAGGCTAATGAGAGCTAAAATGCGACCGATCTAAATGTGGAGGACACAGGAGGGGAAACTGACCTTCCCTGCTCTGCCATACCTTGCTTCGGATTAGTAGACCTCAGAGTTATTAGCAGGCTACTCACTACCTACTACAAGGTTGAATGACTAACGTAAAACTGAACGCAGCTCAAGTATCACTCGACACGAATCCCTCTTTTTATTAGGTTGGACGGGAAGTTCTGGGACACCTTGTGAGAAAAATTCAATTTATTTTAATTTTACTCACATGTAACTTCAGTCACCAAAGTATGCACCATCGTGATCTACAATGTACTGCCAACGCTCAGGAAGATCGTAGATACCCTTCCGGTAGAATTCGGGAGACTTCTGGTCAAAGAAGTTCTGGAGCCCGCTCTTGAGATCGTCGTCATCTTTGAACTGTCGCCCGTCAAGGAAGTGGCTCAACGACCGGAATAGGTGGTAGTCAGTTGGGGACATGTCCGGGGAATATGGTGGGTGGGGAAGCGTCGTCCAGCCGAGGTCCTGGATCCTTTGACACGCCAACTTTGCCACATGTGGGTGAGCGTTATCGTGGAGGAAGAGGTCTTGGTCCATTTTTCCGGTAAGTTTTGGCGCTCCGGTGTCCAATTGCCTGCAGTAGAGATCGGCAGTGGCTGTCGTGTTGGATGGTAACAGTTTCCTATTTTTTTTGAAAATTTTCAAAAAAAAAAAGTTTTTTTCTCAATGCAATTTTTTGAATATTTTCCTGTTCCAATTTGAGCCGATCGAGCCATCGGGCTGCCGCCATATGAGAGACAGTACCTGGGTCCATCGACTGGTTAATTTTGTTAGTGGCCTCGCATGCTGAGGAACCGAGGCGGTGTTCGTGAATTTCGCACCTTTCGCGAAATTGCCGTAAATTCACTGCTAGTTGAAGCCGTAGAGAATATGAATGTGCTATTCAGAAGCCCTTTTCAGACGCTTCATATACCCCCCACTACCAAATGCTCCCGAAGCTTTACAGGTTTCTACAGGAAAAAACAAAAAGTGTCCCAGAACTTCCCGTCCAACCTAATATTTCAGCTATAGCTCTAGCAGGAACTCGTGTTATTCGACTCAGAAGCGACAAGTGTGACGTGTTTTAGTGGGTGGTCGTAACCGCTTCATTGACAACGCATAGCATTTTTCCAAAGTGCATTTCTCATAATATTCGCCCATGCCCTATGTACACTGGGGATATGAGCAATCCACAAAAAACATTTATCTCAGAATCCTTGCATCAATATACTCGCATAATCCTGTACCTATACCTCGCATAAGCTATTCGTTTGAAGCATTGTTTGTAAGCATAATAATCCTTCTGTGCCACTGATAATGAAGATTTGTAAGCCATCCCATCAGTAAAGGAGTCCCACTTTCCCTATAAAAAGCTCAAATTAATAGGAGCCTTATATTCTTGTCCTATATTCTGAACACGCTCTACATGTAAAAAATGATTGAAGTCCAAGTAAGAAAAAAAATGCGGCAGGTCCCGGTTCAAGACGATAGGAGTGGTGCTGGTAATTAGAACTATGAAATTTTGAGTAATTAAATAAAAGTTTGGTAGTTTAGGAGTAAGAGGGCTATATGTATGTGGCGAAAAAAACCATTGAAAGAGCGCATTTTTTACCCCTTCCCTTCTTTTTTTAGTCACGACTACTTACCTTGCGGAATCTTCTATGAGAAGGGGTACGTCTCCGGTTTGTGACCATTTAATTCCGTTCTTTCCAACATTCGTATTTTTATGGAATTCGGTGATGGTTTTGTAAAACTCTGAATAATGAACAACTATGGTTAGGTGATTATTTTCGATTTTGAGAGCCTTTGACGTAGCTGCAAGGGAATGTTAAAGCGAATTTTTTCTTTTGAGTTGGAGGGGGGGGGGATGGCTTCTGTGTATTATCACCTAAACTTTCATATTTAATAAGTTTCCATATTGAGCGTGAATTACTCCCACCACTGCTTTTAAGTCGCCTTTTTACCAAAAAGAAGGCTGAACAAAACGATATGCTAACGATGTCGTACGAAGCCCAATTTCCAAAAAAGTTTTCTCCAAAACAAGCCCTAATCTGCCTTGGTGGCAGCTAATTTGACCAAGATGCATGTATGGACAATGATGGCCATGTTGTGTTTACACTTTTCGTAAACTATGTAGTTCTCCTTAGCCCAAGATGGTCTGCGAGCTCACAGGAAAGAGTGAGGGCATAGCTCATCCTCAGCACGTCAAACAAGTATAGCATTATTCATCGAACGAACCTGTGCATTTTTAATATTCGCCAGAATCAGAGCTCGAGGCACCGTTTGGAAATGACATGTCCAATGGAATGGTAGCAGTGTTTCTATAGTCCTACATCAATTCAAAAAAAAGTTGCTGGATGAGCAAACTGCGAAGCCGGACATCGACTACAGTACCAGCCGTTGAAGAAGCGAAGCGGTACTGGGAGGCGTCTACAATTCCGAGCCAAGGCGCAAAGCACGGTGCACTTCTCAGAAATTCAGAGCAGTCAATCTTTTCGAAGGCGCCGTGAGGGTTATGAAAAAACGAGGACTGGGAATACATGTTCTCTAAAAAACATTCCTCCTTAGAAGATATGGAGTGTGACGAAATTCGCATTAAAAAAAGAGCTCGGTCCGGGTTCTCATCACGGCCGCAGCATTGCGAGTCCCGCTGGCTACGCGAGCCTGGAGAGCTGTCTGAAAGGCAGGACAACGCTCACGGCGGGCCCATTTAGCTTGTCGCCAGTATGTATCTACAGTAACGCTCAAAAGTCTTCAGCAGAATGGTCTTTCATTGGGTTTTTCACTTGTAACTTTCTTGCAACTGCATCGATTTAAGAGAAATTTTAGTATGTTGTACTTGGAGACACCACATACTTAATACACTATTTTGGCGCTCAACGGCCTAGGTTACGTGGTTATATGAAATTTTTTGTTTTTGGAGTCCCATCGATATGCCGTCCCGCTGTGCCGCTGTCATCAAAAGTCGTGATCTTTCTACAAAATATTGACGTTCTCTGAGGCTTGCTCGTTTTAATTTTGTAAAGAAAGCCGTTCCCCTTGACCAAGCCTTTTACTTTTTTCGGTGGTCTTGTAGAAAATTCTTGCAAAAAAACCATGAAAGCAGTCAAGCGGCACTCAGTTAAAAGGAAATGTTGACAATAGGTTCAGGCACCACATATCAAAATTTTGTCGAATTTGGTCAGGTAGAAAAAAAGTTATGACAAAAAAGTTTTGGCCCAAGACTTCTGAGCGCTACCGTATCTCACCGCTTAGTGAAGCAAAAAAAAAGAACGCGGAAGGAAGGTGAGTTCTGGGCTCTTCATCCTTCCTCCACTGTCGCACTGCTGAGTACTCCCACTTTGAATACTCCGCAGTATGCCAAGTTTACCGCTTTCGGTGCCTTACGAGAAATGGTCCGTGTAAATTCCATGATTCTAATTATTATTTTTTCCGTTACTGCACATGAACAAAAACAAATATAACCGGGGAATTTCCTTTTTTCCAGTGCAGAAACAGCAGAACTGGAGGAACAGCAGCTCGAATTCCCGCAGAGCAACATTCAACAAGTCGTCGACGGAAGAGTGTAGATCAAGTTGTCGCGCCTGATGATGATTTGCCCCGCACTCTGCGTCTCTGATCACGTGACCGTTGCATCTTTGCTCATAGAGTCCCGTCCTCTCCTTACCTCGAAGCCCGTCCCCGTCGGACGCTACATTCAGAAACTGTAACTCGGTAGGATTCCTGGTGTCTCACGTGAAGCTTTGTAGGTGGCCCGTAAAATACAAATACCGCATAAATAGTACATGGGTGAGAAAAAATCTCTTTTGCGGGCAGTTCCTCCAAATGGATACTCTATTGGGCGCAGTATTGAAGGCACCGGAACGCCTAAAAGGAAAGTGAGAACTGGGAAGACGTGTTCTCTGGAAGCGAACCTTTCATTTCAGGAAAGGTGATGTGAAATGGAACCCGCATCGAAACGCCAGCTTGGGGTCTTATTACGATCCCTTAGCACAGCTTGACGCTCTGCACTTCATAAGCCGCGCGTGTCGTGGCGGATCCGTAACAACGTTCGCGGCCGGCTGATTCAGTCTCTCCGCCCGTCAGTAGTCTACCTCGGCTAATGAAGCAGAGCGGCGTGGGAGGAAACGGGGTTTCCAGGTTCCTACTGCCCGGTTTTTTCGCCCTTTTACTTTTTTTTTCTCTTCTGCTACTTGACTGAGCACCCATACCTTCATACTCCAAATTTGCTAAATGTACCCTTCCCGGTGTCTTCAACATTGCTCTCACTCGCATGGTCCGGCGCTACTCTGGACCATAGCCCCATGCTAAGAATTGAGCCAACATTCAATGAACCTGAACCAATATCGTCTTAAAGGATAAGAACTCTGCCTTATGTTTTGGTTGAGCCCACATATTGTAATTCTGACAGCATTGAATGTTGTTACAGTGCCAGAACAAATGGGAATCCGTGCTGCATCTGAAACGTATTGACCAGCAACGATCGATGCTTCTTCCACCTATTCTTTCCTATCAAAAGCAATCCAAGATCGACGCACGTACACGTGTTCAACTATAATGTTTTTCTATGATTCTCAAATTTCAGTCGGGCTTTTTCACAGCTCAGTTGTGGAGCTGTGTCTTAGCAGACTTCCACACCTCACTCTCCCACCGTATATATCAGATTGTAAGACAATTTCATTACTGGTCACTTTTTCCAGTATTTCTTTGTCAATATGGAGAATTTCAAAAACTTCTCTTCATAGGGTTTATGTAAGGGACACCTAGTTATTGAAATGTTCATATACATTGTTCTCATCTTTGCAGCTTTACAAAAGTCTTGTTTCTGAAGAAATTTCCGTCCCGAACACATATTAACGTCTCGATATATGAATATACATGAATATGAATATAAAACGTTTTTCGAAAATTAGGCTCAAATTTCTGTGGCGAAAGATTGATGTTAAAAGAGAAAACTGTAAAACTTATACAAAAATTTTACTGCAATTTAGTTAGAACTCATTTAATAAAACTGAATTCAATAAAATCCACAAGGTAGATTGTTATTTTTTGTGATCATTCAATTTACGGCACCAC
This sequence comes from Trichostrongylus colubriformis, assembly GCA_963978905.1. NCBI lineage: Eukaryota > Metazoa > Nematoda > Chromadorea > Rhabditida > Trichostrongylidae > Trichostrongylus > Trichostrongylus colubriformis. The sequence goes on from OZ022256.1 coordinate 15,076,939, forward strand.
TTGCGAAGCAACGGTTTATTCCACCATATCGCCAGTTCACACAGCATAATTCCTTCTGCATGTGAACTTCTGAACTTCAGTCCTGCTGTATCTGTCCATTTCCTAACACATTTCTTCATTCATCGCTATGCCACGTCCACTTCTCCACAATTCCACTCCCTCATCGCCTTCTAAATATGTAATGATAGCGTGCACAAGTTTGTTAGCGCCCTGCATCTTTGCAATCTCTCATTTCTGCTGGAAATGATGTGAGGCTCAGTTATATGGAGGAAGTGTGCGTAGTCCCATCGCCGTATCGATCGACGTGCTTTTATCAACAACAATTTTTTTTTCAGAGCTGAAGAGTACATTACTGTGAATAAAGCGTGCAAAGACTGTGCTATAAGCGGTGTCAAGCAATGATATAAGAAACGGTTTTAGGTGAACCACAGACCCACACGGTCGATGCGGCCCCTACCATGGCAAACGGTTGTTAGTATGCTGATATTGTGTGTCTCCATAGAACAACTGATAAACTTTTTGCTGAGCTTTCTTCAATATTGCTACGAAATTTATCCTTCCGTAAGTCACCTTCTCAAAAGAAAACCGAAACATATTTTTTGAAACAAAACGTGTGTCTCCCCGAAAAAGGTCTAAATTCGTCGTTCGATAATCGCAGTGGTTTTACCGTACAGTACAAAGTATGACTACCAACGGCTTTTTTGGAGACCATCCTTTCTAAATCGCTAAAAAAAATGTTTTTCGCTAAGTGTTGCGCGAGAAACTTTTTCGAGTTCATTATTCTATTTTCCATTTTGAATATGACCTACTTGGAGCTTCCTGGAGCTCTGCTTGATCCTTATTATATGTATACAATATGTATGTTGCAGGGCACAAAATCCAACATTTTTTCCCAAATTTCCACACGTGTTCAAGTCTTCCTGAATGTACTTGTTATCTTGGCTTTATGCAGTGTTTTATTTTGTTTTATGCCCTTTCATTATATCCTTGAACGTGTTCATCTGTACCTTGCATTTTTGAGCTTTTATCTGAACACCGAGCTAGCGAAAGTTCTCGAAATATTTCCTATCTTACAAATAGAGGAAATACATGAACAATTTTTTTCCTGAGATAGTGAACGTGTACTTATGAGTGGCGTCCTACCACCATGTTGGTCCGACGATCAAATTCAGGACCACTGCTCTCCTACACAACCTATGTAAGCCTTCCCAACAGGCTTTCTCAAGTCATTGTAAAGGATCAAATCTCAGTTTGATTGGTTTTATTCAAATTTCACTGTTATTAGGATTTTGAACGAAATTACTATTCAGTGATTGGGTCATGCCTAGAACGGAATGAGTCAGAGCTCATACTTTATCCTTTCTCTGGTATTACCTACTGATGTAATATAACGCGGTGTTATCAGATAAACTGCCTTCTTTTCATCTACGACCTCACCATGGTTACTGAGCTTCTCCATCTGACGCAAGAAGCGTATACTCATAACTGTCGCGTGCCAGGTCCACTGACTGGCACCACATTTACCTGGAGTGGATAAAAACGTTGACATGGACATTGGTTTGCTATAACGTTCATGAGATTTGTGTGCCTGGATATTACCAGTATGGAATAAAATTGAAGCGCAATATCAATCCTCAAAGATCTTTTGACCTTAACAGCTTTTTGCATGTTGATGTTTGTGATGAATGAGAAAAATTGAGCTATCTTCTAAGTCATCTTAAGAAAAAGCAAATACTGAGTACTATTTCGCATAGTTGCCAGCGTTCTATACCATTACCCATAACCCTTCCCATTCCTCTTTCGCTACCCTCCCTCCTCCCCTACAGGCAGCATAATGACGACCAGAACCCGTGTTTGGTGTGGCTTTTTCTGAGCTTAGTTTTTGAATAATTGTCTGTGGCAGGGGCCGCTTTACTGGCCATTCCCCGTATTTAAATGCGCTATGAATCGAAATGGGCTTGGCTTTGATTCATTACACGTATTATGCTTATCATGCGTACCGTTTATTATTTACTTCCCCTTGCCTGACCATTGAGGTGATTCTCTAAAAAAAGCTGCAGCTGCATCAAGCATAATAGCGTTAGACGGATCTGGTATGACTTTTTGTGGAGTCCGTCTCAAGTTTGTCCATAGGCTATTGAACTTCGAAAGTATTACAACACCAGACACATTTGTCACTTTTTTATTGCTTTAAGGCTTTTGAGAGGGCTCTTTCGTCTTTCTTCTGTGCGCCTGGGACTAGTTCCATTGGCATTTGAAGCTCGTGCATGGTACATTCACGTGAATGTGTTGTAGTTGTGCTTTGTCTGACCAATAATCAACTCGTGTCTAATTTCGAACTCTTCCATATGTGTTGTCACATGTATCATTGCCTATTCTGGGTGATTAATATGCGTTTCCCTAGTGATGTAGTGATTGAGGCGGAAAATGTGAATGATTTCTGATTCAAGCCTCAAATTTTAATAACACCAATTCTTGATCGTACCTACGCTTTGATTATGGATTTGCAGAAGCTCACGAATTCCACTTTGCACCACGCTTTCAATTTTCTCATGGATTTCTAGATGCCCTTGTTGCATTTGGGGCCTAGATAACGATTTCTCACATCCTTCCACTTTGAAGGACAGCTTTTTTTTACTAGAAATTTCCCCCTCTCTCTGAAAACAGGTTTTCAAGGAATTTTCTGCTTTCCAAAAACAGTTTTTCAGGAAATTCCCGCTCTTTAAAACGGCCTACATTCCAGGAAATATAATTTCAGCTTTACGCGGTTCTGTTTGCTGGTTGAGTATCAGTTTGCAGCTTGGTTGGATTTTGATTTTGGAATTTAGATGACCGGGACCAAGTAATGCCTCGAGAAAAATATTTGAGAAATACGATCCTCTTTCCGCTAGTTTATCATGACAGTAGGATCCTCTTTAATTCATGACAGTATGTAGGATCATCTTTGATGAATGATGCTCTTGGTATATCAAAATACTGAAGCTGTGACCTAACTTCGATATATAATCATAGCACCGCATATTCCCAGCACAAAGCATCAGCATCCATCGATCGCTGATAGATTTTGGAGACCATATGATAATCCATAGTCATTATAAAGGGAGAGGTACATAGTCGAGAATTACTTCACCAAATCCTTCTTAGAATCCGACCCCTGTTTTTTCCAATACAAAACCACCCTTCCCCTTGGAAACTCCTTTTCCTGTGCTTGACGATACATCTGTGTCACAATAAGTATCCAAGTTCGACTTTCCATAAACCTTGGCATAGTGTTTATTTATGAGTATTTCCTTTTGAGGCCGTAACCAAGAGGTTAATTAACCTTATTCGGCTGACGTTTCGGCCTTGTCGCCTTCGTCAGAGCCAGGAAAGCCAAAGATAAATGCGATTAATCTCTAAACACCACTTACAAAACAGTTCTACCTAAACCGACCTGAAGTGTAGAAAAAGTCACAAAACACAACCACAGTGGGACTAACCTGTAAGTACAACCGGCTGTCGCTGAGACCACCGCTATTCTGATTCAGTGGGTGGCTTCAGATGACCCGACCCTTCGGCATGAAGCCGATGGCGTTTTTTAGCTCACAATAATTGTGTCATAATAATAATGTCACAGAATATATGATTTTTTATGCACTCCGTCTCCAGATTTCCTTACATGGTGATATTGTGCGATAACATTTAAGAATCAATAATAGAATGGAAGAGCCGTGAGTACGATATTAGTCATTTTCTCATATGGATACGCCGCGCTTCCAACTTTCATTGTATCGCAATGACTTTTGCGATAGCTCTCAGAGCTGAGTCACGGACAAAAGCTTGGCCTTGGACGGAACTCTAATCCGAACTCCATGTTCTGCGGGCGTATGCACCAAGTCATTACACTGCCAGAACCTCATACACCTTGAAAATTAAGCCATCGAAAATTAAGAAAGAAGCATGAAAATCGATATCTACTTAAACTTCCAGCTTCACCGGTCGATGCCGTTATTGGTCGACCGGTTCGGCACGTTATACGTGTGAGTGCTGATAATCTATGGTACATCCAGAAGTTGAGTTAAGGTGAAAAATGTTTTGGTAGTGTAATGACTTAGCCCATATGCCCTGAAAGCATGGTGTGCGTGTTCGTGTCCCATGGCCAAGGCTTTTGCCCATATGTAATTCGGTATCCTTGTATCAACTTTAACATCGATGCGGCGAAAATCACCAACTGTCAAAAATCAGTAAAAATAAAATCAAATTCCGATACCATTCATGCATAACTACTGTACCTGCCCCCTCATGTGAGTTGACGCTTTTTTTAATCCTGCCTACGTCTTTACGGAAGGGGCAAGCATACGAAAAATGACGCGCATACTAGCCGATCTCGTATTAGGAGAGCAATGTATCAGGTGTGGGTGCAGAATAAATAGTCAAAACATAACCGGCCATAATTTCGCTCAGACACAACTTTATTTTTCGATTTTTTATTTTTTTATTTTATTTTTGACTTTTCAAATCTACACAACTTTGCCAACGATCTGGTAAAGAAAATCTGTAATCACGATAAAATTCTGGATTGCGAGTGTTAATAAAGTCAACAATCGCATTTTCAACCTGCTTTGTATCGGCGAACTTCTTCTGACCCAGGTTTGCATCGAGAACCCGGAAAAAGTGGTAATCCGTTGGGGATAGGTCTGGGGAATAAGGGGGTGAGGGAGAGGTTGGATGTCTGACTTCATCAATTTTTGCTGAGTGCGCAAATAACGCAAAATCCCACACTTCGCAAGTCACCCGGCAGACACTGATGCAGTTAGGCATCGAGACTCTCCCTCACTCCCCTTATTTCCCAGACCTATTCCTGACGGATTACCACCTTTTCCGGGTTCTCGATGCAAACCTGCGTCAGAAGGAGTTCGCCGATACGATGCAGGTTGAAAATTCGATTGCTGACTTTATTAACTCTCGCAATCCAGAGTTTTATCATAATTGCAGATCTTCTTTCCCAGATCGTTGGCAAAGTTGTGTAGAATTTAATGGCTTTTATTTCGAATAATGAAATTGTGTCTGAGCGAAGTGATGGCGTTTTGAAAAAAGTGGTCCGTTCTGGCTATTTATGCTGCACCCATCTAATATTTATCCAAATACATTCCCCAAATAGGACTGCCTATCGGTTTCTCAAACACCTCCATCGAATAATTACCTTGTTTTGCTATTTCCTGGAATGCTGTTAATTGCTTTGAAGACAGTGGTACGGGTAATGTATGTACTGAGTACTTCGAAAGTGAGTCATTCATGTGAAAGCTAGGGGTCTAGAAAGACTATATATGGCGAAATTCTCAACGAACAGAAGCGCCCTCGAGCTTTGTGAAAGTTGTCTTTTTCAACAACTGCCACCTGCTATGACAGTTACCGTCCCATTCGCTGACAGAGCCCGACTCCTAAGGAGTCAACAGTGGAAAGGTGGTCTTACTTGTACGGTTTTTAACCGTTCTATTTTGTTTTTTCTCTGCTTCTCTTCTTTTCTACTCAAGACCTCGGTAAGCACTCCGATTTTCATGTTTAACAATCTTTTCATATTCGGCACAACCACACCTACTAGTGTTTTCAATTCAACAGCAAGAGATTCACAGGGCAACAGGCTTCTCGTATTGAGCTTGTGGTTGGTTTTTTGGACGATTCCCTGCTCTCTCGAGGAACGGAGTAGTTGCTTGAGCTTGAGAGAGGCTTCTTTCGGTTAAGCGCTTATTAAGTGACATATATTTGGTAGGAATCGTGTCATGACGTCTTCATGATCCCAGTAGGTTTGGTATCTTCATCAGCAGCCAGCAATCCAGTTTCATTCTGATTTCGGTACTAAAGCAATAATATGAACTGGATAGAGGAATTGGTTGTTCAGGAGGGAATTCGTGCTTGACTTGCAGTACTCACGCATTATATCCGTTCAGTGACTAACACTTTACAATGGTGCCTAAAATCATTCATTGATGTAGGTTAATCGCAGTCTCATCACTATTTTTATTTACCAAATAAATCCAGTGCCAAATATGTAATTCTGGTTGAAGAGCTGGATCCTACAAATAGTTGATCGCGACCGCTAGCGAAACTATGTAAAGATTCATTCGATTTCGGTACCAATCTGATACATGAGTTCTTGTCATTGTGACCACTTCATCTTCCTGTTACATTTCCACAAATCACATAACAAACTATATAGACGTTTAATTGCTTCCACAATTCACTGCAAGTAGTAAATCTGGCGCTCCCAATCTTTTGATGATAAACATTTAGCCAGTAGTGCCTCATCGATTAATCAATAATCATGATATGTAAATAAACATGCGACGGTCACACACTGGGAAGGTGATAATCTAGACAGTCAGTGAGCAAGTACAAAGCGCTTTACAGCCACTATCTCCTCCTCCGTGCCATGAGTTTGAATTTCATTTTGAGTGGAGAGATCATACATTTTTTATAACACATTATATATAGAGTCATAGCTCGTCTGATATATTATATAAATTGAATCAAAGGATGAAGTTGTTATCCTTTGATTTAATTTGAACTAATTCTTTGCTTCTTCCCCCCTGAAATTCTTCAAACATGGTTTCTTTTACAATTGTTTATTTCTTTGTTACAAGTATGTTGAGTTATAGGCAAAAGCTTTAGCTCCCTACCTCCTCCTCCGTGCCATGAGCTTATAACTCAGTGTACTTGTAACAACTTCGCATCGCCAGCTGCGGCGAAATCAGCAGCTATCAAATATCAGAATAATATCAAAATTGATAACAAACGATAACGGTTTTTGGCGTTAATCAGTTCCTTGTTGAGATGCGCCGCACATCCCAGTTCCATTCAGAATTGTTGTGGCGTGTGAATGCGATGTGGCCTGTACAATTACTTACGCGGTCCAGCCGATGAACAAATCAGTGCTCTCGTCCTGTCAGACGAATCTGGTAGCAATTCACCTAGCACGGAGTGATGGAGGACTTGGTTGGCTTTGACGGGCATCGATGCGGGATTCGATCCAAAAACCGTGGAAGTGGGGAGTGCGCGCCACCTGTGGCTGTAACACCTTCGCTTTTTACTTTTCATGTCAGTATAGCACAACATTACTACAACTTGATGAGAGCATTCACTGTAGAATGACGTGCAATTAAGCTCACTGTGAAACAGTGATTTCGAAAAATATTTTGGAAATTCCCGCCGGATTTCTGAGGACTTCCCTGCGTCACATGTAGATTAATAAACACTTGTTTGTAAGGTTGTATGTCGCTGTTCACATATGTTTTAATTGGCCCCGTTAGGAGTGTTTTTCATTGTAGCCACGCCAACCTTCCTGTTCGCCTGTGTATCGTTGCTATGCATGCTATGATTATTGCTTTGTCACTGTTTTTCGAAGCCAAACAGGAAGATTTACATCAGTAACAGCTGAAAATCGATATTTTTCGCATTCGATAAAAATAGGCTATATTCGCCACAGGTGCGTAGCAAATGCTTTATCTCCCAGCTCATCGGTCAGTCCTTATGGTACTTAGCAATTATCAGTACATTTGTCATTTCGATGCTGTTATTATCAGTGATTGTAGGCCGTAAAGGCAAGTAAGCCTATACTTTGCTTAATAGCCACTGTTCCATGTGGTGTTCTATTCGCAGTTTTACTCTTCCCTCTTTCAGAGTACTCAGTTTCAAAGTACACTTGTGAGCTGAGATATCTGCTCTTCCATAATTGCACTTCCGAATTCACCACGATCACCAGCTTGGGACGCACGATATAGATCATTCAAAATGATGAAATATTTATTTGTTCGGTATTGAAATCACCACTAGTGGTAATTTTGTCACGTTATAGAAAGTGTGTGTATGAATGTCGAGATGATCACTACTGTAACACTGGAGAAAGAATGGAGTAAAAAGGTCAACAAACCCGAAAAATAAAAACCGAAGGCGCAGCTCCTCATTCCTATCCTTTCGCTTCCTCTGCAGAGCTGACCGGTGGGGGTACATAGATGCAGGCACGAGGGACTAAGACAGCAACGCGAGCGTTGTCTCGCCCTCGCAGCTATTCGGAAAATTGTTGCGTTACAGTTTGAAAAAATGAGCAGGTGGTCGCAATCAAGACCCCAAGGCGCGCTTTTCCAATGAAAACTCCGCCACGGATCATCTCGTGGAACGTATAACTCCAGAACTCTCATCTATGTACTCACCCTTGACCTGCCTTTAATTAGCAACTGATGATCATTACCACTTATTATTAGCAGTTAATTTTATCCTCTTTGCCCAAAGAACTTCCTTAGAATATTTGTTAAGTGACAAAAGTTTCCTTGTTATTTTTTCAATCTAGTTTGTGATTTTTCAGCACAGGAAATTGTGCGATTTCACTCCGCGTTACTCGTTGTGGCACCACATTTGTATGTTTACTTATAGCTGAGTAACTTGATCCTGTACCGTCTGCAATACACATCGTCCACTGAAGCAATGGCAGAATTATTTAAAAAAACAGTTTGAAACGAAAATTACCTAACGTGAGTTATGAATGCCCCAGCACAGCCTTAACTTAAGCTGAAGGATGATGAAAAGCCATTCATGCACTCATCACGTAGAGAAGGAGAAGAAATTATCCTACTTCACGATACGCCACGCACTTGCAAATTATGTGTCATCGAAAGTGCATTTCTTCTGTACAACTACTAACTGTGTGGCTTTGTTGATGTTCTTTTCACAGACAACATGCCTGCTGGAAGACTTCGATGTTCATTTTACAGTGATCATGCCTGCTGAAAGACTTCTATCACTGGCTGCAAAGGAATCATTGCCATAAGTTCAATTTCTTGGGAGGGTACAAACCCTCAAAACGGGCAACTAAATTAATTTTAGCCACTGCCTTATTTTTACGCATTTACTTTCTACACTTTTTGTAGTTACCAGTTCATCAAAAGCTAATTAACCCATAAAAAGCCTCTTTCCAGTCTAACCTATTAGCTTCATTTGATCTTATTTAATTCATTCGTATAATTTCTTCAGATTATGTATGTATTTTCTCAAAGTATTTGATTTCTCATAATTTTTTTGGGTAATTTCCCTTGATACCTCTCGACATGGGCCTGAATTGCTGTTAATGTTTGCTGAGCCAAGATTCATGCCGAGAATGGCGGTAGTTGAAACTCGCTTTTCTCCAAGGTTCAGTTGCGTGTGCTGACGGCAAATTAGCAGAAAAGCTGACCTTGACAGTTATTTATTGGCTTAATCTCCTCTGCTCCAGCGTTTGTGAAATAAGGAAAAACGTGTAGCAGCTCGATTACTTCACTCGAGCAGCTAGTTCAGAACGATTAAAACCTACGTCATTGAGAGTGTTTCTTGGGAATAAAAGCGTTTTTCGTGAAGGTATTTAGAAGCTGATGTGGACCACACTATCCACTCCATTCTTATGAGCTCTATCAAATATAAAGTTCTTTCTAGACATTGCCATTTTAGAATACACCCTTTGAATGAATCGCGAGGAACGTCCACTTAATATTTTGTGAATCCATCCCTAGACCTTTGAGTGGTGGATTCTGAAGAAGAAAAGCATAAGGGCCGAGATTGATTGTCAAGGTCTATGCTCCACGTAACCGATTTCCATTCCAGAACGCGATGGCAATGTAATATGCAATGGGGCTTTCTATCTATAGTCTCTACTGTAGGGATAAAACGAATGGATTAAGGTGTATACGTTCCATCCGGCATTGGCTTCGATCTTGGTCGGCGCTTCGCTTCATTGAGTATCGTAATGGTGTCTAAATCAGGTCAGAAAGAGCCAGGCAAACTTCTGCTTATGAACTGCTGTTCTTCGCTGGACGACTCTTTGACATGATTGACCACTCAGTCTACAACTCCAAGATATTTCATATTGTGACACTTTCCATAATTGAATTAAAACTCCTAAGAGCGTCCAGCTGACCGCTGACCAGAGAAAGCCAATCGACATTTTATGTATCGATCCTCTTAGATAAGGCTGGAACCAGTTATGCGAGCCAGGAAATTGTATGTTTTGTTGTTCTACACCGATAGATATCGATTCACGATCTCCATGTTAGTTGTAGCTGCGCTTCTTGCATTTGCTTGGCCTTTGCTCTAGAAGCAGCATTTTATTTGAAATGTTCGATGGTGTTTTACTGCTGTGCGGCTCTTGTATTCAAAAAGTGAAAAGCATTTTTTTAAGTTTTTGCTTTTATAAAAGAACTTTTTGGTTGTCAGACGTGCTCGATGCATGCTAACGTGATCCATGTAGCGAACTTTCAAACGTTGTGAACTGAAAATATTTAAAAATAGTATGGGGCCATGTAGTAGCCGTCCTACCTGCAAATCAATTCTGTCTTGTTTTCAAGTGTCATCTCTATTGTCAACATTGTAACCAACACTTGTTCTGTGCAAATAAAGCGTAGGGATTTTTCCAGAACAGTCAAGCCGTTTGCACCTTTGTATTGTACATGCTCCCGTGAATTGTATGCCCAAGAGTTCCCATCGCAGAGATGATGAAGGCGTAAGGAACGAAGGTGGCAAGAAATTTCTAAAATTCTTGAAAATTACAACTATTTTACTTCTCAATTTCATAAAACGCTTTTCTTTCTTCGGGTTTTCGTCTTTTATCACAATTTTCGGTTAACAAATATTGAAAATATTCTACCAAAGCGAGAATCCGAAAAATGATTTTGCTGAACGTTCTATCGGACTATGTGCATTGTTTCTTTTGTGTTTCTTGAACTAATGATTGTTGTATTTGGCCAGAATAGAGATTCTTACCGTTTCTGGTGAATTTCCAGAATCCTTAGGTGAGCTGAAAATAAGTTGGATGTACAATAATAATCGCCGTGCCTTCATCGCATGGCACATCGATTCAGGATGGGACTCCCATTTCCAATCTCAGGTCAGCTTCGCTCCTCCGAACTTGCTAGTTCGCACAGATCCCATTTAATAACATCTTCACTGATTGAATCGACCACATAATCATTCAAATCATTTGCTTCAAAAGATTCGTGCACGGAAAAATTAGTTTCTTTGCTACCCATATATTTTGCTGTATTTGTTTAATAAGGGCTGCATCCAAAGTTCCATTGATAACAGTGGGAAACCAGGATAAGATATAGCTCCCCATTGTAGTGGCCGAGGGGGCGGGCATCAGAGTAAATGAGGGCTCCGTCGCCCGCAAAGGTCGAAGATGCATAGTGGGAACAGAAAGCTACGTGAACAGTCCCACTTTCCGTTTCCAACAGCGGTGGACGACGGGACGGAGCTTTTATTAGGGAGGCCCCGCCCACCCGGCCGAGAATTCGAGGAGCTGTATCTTAGCCGGATTCTCACTCTTTCACGGAAACTTTGCACGCTCCCCTTATTAGGAATACACAACTTGAGTATATGGGTAACAAAGATACTCATTTTCGCGTGCACGGTTCCTTCAAGATTAAAAGTGTATTGCGAATGCATGGCAAAAAAGAGCTTGATGGGAGCTGATCACTTTCGGCAGATCGTAATAATCACTCCGTCCTTCGGCATGCACACGGAGAACCCCTTTTTATCGCTTCACATTGACTGTGACATCGATTTCCAATAAGAACCATTTTTACTTTCACTCACTTATTCTTCCATTTTTCCAATATACATTTCGTTGCTTTTTGAGCAGCATTACATTTGTAACGTTTCATGCTCTCTCGCTCCACAAATTCCTGAATTATCTTGAATATGCAATGTCGCATTCACTGAATATTTTTCTGTATTTTCGAAATGCAGCCTCACGTCGCGAGTCATTCATTTTTTCTAATTTATTTAAAAATCGTTACAGTTTCTCCGGAACTGCCGGCATGCTTTCCCGGCAGCTTATTGCACTACTCTGGCTTCTTCCCGTTAGTATAGCAATTAATTGTTATCGCGGTGAGACTATTTGCTTATTCGTTCAAGTTTCAATAGCTTGCAACAATTTAAGAATTTAAACCATTTAGCATACTTTTAGCCTTAGTTGAGTAACCTTATCACATTTCCCTAAAAGGCACCTTCAGGGAGCATGAGGAAAATCACAACTGGGAAAACGTGTTCTCATGTAATGGTGGGGCGATAACGTGTTCTCATGTAATGGTGGGGCGACCTCAAGAAGATGATCTGCAGCCAAATTCGCCACAAAATTCGCGCCTGGGGCTTTTTACCACCGCCAGGCTGCGTTTCTATGCGATGGGCGGTGATGAAGCAAAGGAGTGGGCAGAGCTAGCTTAGCTGACCTCACCGTCTGCAACGATCCACTGATGCAGGATAGGCAAACGCGCAAAAGCTTTCCTTTTTTTGAGATTTTAGTCCATATTCCAAAACATGTATAAAATTACCCCTATCCAACTACTCCAATTCTTCTGAATCATAGCCATACAGACTTCTAAATTTTATTTTTTTTCAGTAATTTCCAAGTATTGTTGACAACTTCGCTTTCCAGGTGCCATCTACAACAGTACGGCAAAACCAACAGAACAAATTTCATGCCCAATGATCAATTATTGCACAAAGTACTGTCATTTGTTTTGAGAAAAAAACGTGGAAAAGAAGAAGATTCGTGATTGGCTTCATTGACTGTACTTTTTTCAGAATAAGTGCTACAGTGCCTGTCTCTCTAGCAACTTACGGATGTGACCAATCAGCAGCATTATGCAAGGTGAGAAAAAGATTCGAGGGCGATGATGGTCGGAAAATCGTCTTTAAGAGGGAAATGAAATGACATCACTTTTTATGGCGGCTAAGTTCCATCACCGTCTGCGTCACCCCTTTCGGACTCGTAAAGGGCGCGAAAACACGTCCTAAGTCCAAAAGTTTATGCGGCTTTGGATTCTTTACCATAGCTTTGCCCGCCGTATATATATCTCGCTCGACTTTTTTTGCATATCGAACGCAACGAAACATAGTATCATGTCCTAACAACGTGCAGAGCGGAGCTTGAAAAACAACTGTTCTGCTTTAACTTCATGGAAGTGGCCAAAACTTCCAATTAAGTTCACTTAACCATAAACAAGTTTATCGCTCAGCAAAAAGAGCAGGGATAGAAAAAGGGACACGGACTTTAGTAATATGATGATGCTCTTGATCGAAATAGTCTCTATTATCAAGGAGCATAGATCTGGTCTTATAGTTCTAAAGAAGTGCGAGATTACCCAGCTCAGCTGTTCACGGCCCATTCTACTCGCACTCTTCTAATGACTGCAAAATGTGCGGTTTTCAAGAGAGAGCCTTTTTTTCAAAGGCAGTATTAGGGAAAATTCGGACGAAAAGTAAAAGAAGTAGTGAATATGAAAGTCGAGATGCCTAGTAATAGGACAGTGAAGAAAAAACGGATGGAATTGGCCAAAAACCCGAAAAATAGGACTCCCTCTCCACCGTTGATTCTCGAGGTGGACGACCATTTCGTCAACAGGCGGGTGGACCGGACGACTCTGCAACTGGCATGTATCCAGGTAATCAATGCGCAAAAACAGCGTGGAAATAATACAGAAAACTTGAAAGGTATCCCATCGTTGACTGCAGGCGAGAGAAGACAATAAGTGAGAATTAGAGGAAAAGAAAAGAAGAATAGAAAAGAAAAACTCGCGAACTCTACGGGTAAGCAGAGCAAAAAGCAAAAACACTAAAACAGATAATCAGCTGATTAGAAAAGGGCCTGCGGCGCTCTGTTTACGAAAGCGCGCCCGATCGCTCCGGCCGGCCGCACCGCCTTGGCCCCTCCCACCCCAGCCAATCAGGGGAGCTCGTCGTCAGGAGGCGGGCTGCCCTGAGCAAAGGCGGCTTGCCCTGATGAGGCCGCCCCCGCCACAGCTCAAGGGGGCGCCTTCCGCGGGACATTTTGCCATGCAAAAGCCTTTCAGACCCGCAGTTTTTCACTAAATGACTCCATTTCGGATACTCTGTCACCCACATTATCCCAAACACTGTTTTTAAGTTTACCATACTATGATGACAGTGGGCATTAGAAATACAAGTAATTGGTTGCTGCCACGAAGTTCCCTTAGGAATGCTCACCGCATTCAGGAAAAGGAAAATGTGCGACGTGCATTAATTTTCCTACTAACCATCAAAAAAGTCCTGCAAACTCCTCCTCTTGCCTTTTTGCGGGACTAGTCTCTTCTAACCCTTTAACCTTGACGAATTCCTTTAGAGCTGTCTCGCAAAATCCTCGAAATGCTTCGCAAGCTGTTATAGTTGTGGCCGCCCAGTAGGGCTTCTCTGCCCATACGTCTCATAAATCTCCATGATCATGTAACCTGCCGTGACAACTTGATCTGAATGTTCTTCACAAGGTAGCACTTCGAAGAAGGTCTATATTCAAAGTGTCAGGGGAACAGAGCAGCACACCTTGACTTTTGGCAGTGCTTTTCAATAAAAAATCGCTGAATGGCTCCAAGTTTTTGTATTTCGACCAAAATCGTATTTCGACACTTGACGATAGGCACATATTCCAATATCTTTGAAGAATTCGTTAAGATCGAAGGGGATCTAGGTCAGGGTCAGAATTGTCATTTATTTTTGACGCTACTATATGAATATCGATGTCATCAATGATGCCATGTACAGACACGCCACGGCCTTCGTGTTATGACCCCGCCTCCAAAACGTGTCATTCTCTACATACCTATGACCACTACTACATAACACCGATCGGTCGGCAGTAATGCGAGAGCCCATTTCTCGATTTTCGATTATTTACTTTGAGTTTTTGACATCCGCTCTGCATAGCATCAGAGCTCCCATTCCCGATGTGTATGTGTGGGCGACGAAATTGGGGTATCCGCTGCCCTTGGGAATTTTTTTTTCGCTTTTATATGACTTTTCTTCAGATTGCTGGCTGTTACGACAACCAAAACGGAGGCTTGACATGTTGTTGCAGCACTGACCTCTGCAATGCCTCCACAAGTCTACCTAGATCTCTACTCTTCGCCTTTGTCATTTTGTATTTCTTATTTTGAATCTTTCAGTTGATTATAGTCGGCACATGTACATATCATTATCACCCATAACATTACATTTGTATGTTTTATTCTATAACATTGTGATATGTAATCTTTGATTTCATCACGAAATGGTAAACATAAGTGACACCTGGATTCAAAAAAAAACCGAAAAACAAACAGCGGCACGAACCAACAGCACGACAACACCAAAGTGAATGAAATGAAAGTGACAAAAGATTGCATGGATTAGCCAAAAACGAAATTTCGAAATCGAAAACTGAATAACCCATGGAAATGGTTTGCAATTAGCCATGTATTTCTATAGCTGTCCATAAAAGGGATTAGGAAAATTTGGAAACTATCAAGAAGGAAGAAACACACTACTCAGTTATTCGAATTCTCGCCATAAAACTTTCACAAATGCTCCCAGTGGGAATTTTATAGGTATGACGGATATAGGAAACTAGGCTTGGCTATACCTTGTTCATGTGGATTCTGACGTAGTACCGTTTCGTCCTCAACGTGTTACATAATTCACTTGAATTTTACACCGAAAGAGCCCGAGTTGGCTCCGCCCACCTGTCCAAATAACGTCTGTGCATGAAAAATTTCTCAACCCCCTTTTTCCTGAATTTATATTCTGCTCACACCTTGGCTTTGCCCATGGTCGGAGTGATTACATACAACGAACGAAATCACTCGATGAACTAATAGATCAATTCCCATGTATAATGCCTTGAAAGCTCTTGACTTCTGTCAATTCCATGGGTTCCCAGAAGATTTCGAAGGAAAAATAAAATATCAGTTCATTTCCGAAAATTTGAGAGATCAGACTTTAAGAAGAATCAACACGTGGCAAACTTGTGCTAGACTTATCTCCCTTAGGCGGGAGATTTTCCGGTAATGGTTTTCCTTTCGTTTCTGGAATCACCAACTGATAGAACATTGTGTCCAAAGCAGCCATGGCGGTGAGGACAATGTACGGAAGTGATTCCCAGAAACTCTGAAAAGAGACTTTTCATTTTATCGAACCTCTCTTTTCCCAAAACAATTTTACTCGCACCGAATGTTAGTAAAGTCGTAGAAACTTTTACAGTTTTTTTTTCAAAACGTAAAACAATTAAAGGTGAGCCCATTAAAGTGTCATAAGTTTTCTTTGTTCTTTGAAACTTCAGCAGATGAGAAACTCAGTGGAATGTGGAAGAGTAGCTCTGCAATGATATAGAACGGCTGGTCAGTGAATGGCGGCGCCAAAATGCCACACCGCTCTCCTTTCATGGCTGCGAATACTCATGAAATTTTGAAACTTATCCACTTTTGAAGAGGTAAGGAACTGTCCAGTAGCCTCCCTCCCCCCGCTACCGCAATTTCAAATCTGAGACCGCTTGGCCGGTAAATAAAGCATACCACCACAAAGACTATTCCAGACAGAAAAAATATCCCTCAGCCAATCAAAGATACCTGGACTAATGCTTGATTCTGAATACTCCGATAGTATCGACTTCCACACCCCAGGAGCCATTATCTTTTCTGAACTTGCTTGTCCCTTTCAGTGGTCTCAGGATAAAATCCTCACGTGTCGTTTACAGCATGTCTCACTTGCTAACACTTACCTCTAGGGTTAACAATGCTCTATTATAAAATCGAAAAAAAACTACACACTGACCAAAATAAAAAGCTGTGGTGCAAGAATTGTTCCAAGACGGCTGCATGTTGATTTCAGAGCCAATCCAGAATTGCGGACTACGGTAGGATAGAATTCCATGGCAGAGATAGTTTTTGTAATGAAAATCTAAATGGCGATCAATTTGCATTGAATTGATCCTGAGAAAAGAGAAAACGAACAGGCATTCACGATCATCGCCAGACAAAAAGTAATCAACGCATTTCGCTTCCGCTCCGGCTCCGATACTTTGATTACATGAGCTTGAGGTCAACATAAAGGAAGGATTTAGATCGTGCCTCGAATCCCCCTATCTGGAGTTGTCGTGTTTTTTGGGAACTCTCTTCGAACCTTCCCTACGCCGTATTCTGGCATAGGGTGAAGAAGGATCTCCGATTTGGAAAAACTATTGTATTATATTTTGTGCGCGTGAATGGTCCTTACATGGGATTGGTATAATCGTACCACAGTTCGTTCCTTCTCTCTAGCAGGGTCGAGCCTGGCGTCGAGGAGAATTTCCAGAAAACACGATACCTGTAGAGAGTCAAGGCACGACCCCGCTCTTCTTTGAAATTCCAGGAGGAATACTAACTCCATCCTACAGTGCCTTTTCTGAAACTACATTCCCCGCCCCGGTCGACGCTTCTGTAATCGCAGCAGCGCTATCTATGTTCACAGTCAAGCCTTCCTCCCCAAGTGGTCGTGGCTCGTCAGTCGATAATAATACAACTGCAAACTGATAAAATTATTAGGTTTATCGAAAAGTTTTGATAGTGTTGGATTTTTTTCTGTTTTATTTTACATTTCAGCAAACAATGAAAGCTAACCCACAATATAAAAACCATCGTTAGTTATAACATTGCCCCACTAGCGGACAGGTCAGCGATTCCCTTCTCTCAGAACTGGGAAGATTGGGAGTCAAAGAAGTCACCGACCACTTGTCCAAGGTGGTCATGGTTGACGAATTATTTTTTTGCCGGGAAAGCCTTGAGGGGCCAGAGCAAGTGGTAATCTGAAGGGACAATATCAGATGAATAGGGTCGATGTGGAACCGTGTCCCAACTAGCTCCTCCAATTTTGCACGGGTCTCCTTACCCATGAGCGGGACTCGTGCAAAATTGGAGGAACTAGGTTGGGACACGGTTCCGCATCGACCCTATTCACCTGATATTGCTCCCTCAGATTGCCACTTGTTCCGGCCCCTCGAGGCTTTCTTAGCAAAAAAAAAACTATGATCACCCTGAATAAGGGGTCGGTAACTTCTTTGACTCCCAATCATCCCATCTCTGGGAGAAGGGAATCCCTGACCTGCCCGTTGGGTGGAACAATGTTATAACTAACAATGGTTATTATATTGTGGGTTAGCTTTCATTGTTTGCTGAGTTGTTAAATAAAACAGAAAAAATCTCAACCTTATCAAAACTTTCCGATCAACCTGATATGATTATAAACCCATGACCATTTTTTGAAAATTTTTAGAAAATACTAGCAACCTCCAACGTTAAAGATGACCCCATGTTCCAACCAGGTACTGCTCGAGGAAGGCCTGGGCCAAGTGACCGATGCTGACCCAAGGCTGATTCATGATCAGCGTTGTAAAGAGTCATTTCCGAAAAGAGTCATTTCCGTGCGCGTTGTGGCACGGCATGAGTCGTTTATGCCGCGTTCAAACCTTATGCCTTGCCGCAACGCGCGTTGTTTTCCGTATTTGACTCTTTACAACGCTGATTATGAATCAGCCTCGCGGTAGCATCAGTCTCTTCTGCACTACAGCTTTCAGAAAAGCAGAAATGAAAAGAAATAGAAATGGGATTCGATTGTGAAGCGTCGAGTGAGCCTAACAAAATCTGTGACTGGAGTTCTACCTATGAGGGAATGATAGCCCTACCCCAAGCTAATTATACGTCATATCTGTATATGAAATCTGACAGGATTCTCTACTGAACGTGGTCGGAACTCACTTGTGAAGTTGTTGCTGCGGCGAAGATTGTTGCTACCCGAATGATTCCCGAATATTTTACCTCATAATCTTAAATAGGTGTATAAACATGCAATTGTATTGGAGATACGTAAGGTAAAACTGCAAAATTATTACGACCTCACCTAAAATGTACGTGATGGCGATAGCTCCAAGTGCAATAGCAATCGATGCTTGCGAGACCATGTGAACAGCTTTGCGACCACATGCTTTCCACCTGAAGGGCTTATGTTGCTGCTTTTTTTGGAACTATCTAAGTTAAGGAATGGAGATGGTTTAGTAACAAATGGAGTCACCACTCTTCACTGTGCACAGATAAAATCGCGCACCTATGCCGCCCAGACCATCCAAGCCTTCCATATCCCCACAGTGAACTACTCGTATGTACAAGACTAGTCCGGAAGGATAATGGAAGGTTGGAGAACTAGTTGTTCATCGGCCGCCCCTCCCCCGCTCACCCCTCTCAGTCAAGAAATTGCATTCAGATGCCACCACGATTTTGAATGAAACTTCAATGCGAGGCGCAAACTCACAAGGAATTGATTAAGCTTGAACTTTACCCTTAAACCTTATCTACCTTATCTGGGTGAATACTGAGATAGGGTAGTCGGCATCGAGGGAGCTTTTTGTGCCCTTGAGCTATCAGGTCTCCCAATCCTTCACCGCTGCTGGCTTCTTACGAACTAAACATGCTGAGGTTACGCCATGATTAGCAATGAAAACCGAATGCGTGGGTGGCGCATCCCTAAAAGAGAGAGGTCAATGCCGAACCTCCACCCCTTTCAAATGTAGCGGGTAAAGAGGTTGGGCAGAGGTCACATGTACAGCAGGGACATGATGGATGGAATGTCGGCTGGGAGCGGGAATGAAACGAAAATCACAGTATTACTTTCATTAAAAAAAGTGGTGAAGATCAAAATGTTACGAGCGACTCACTTAAAATCCAACACTCCGAAAGCGATGTTTATGCTCCATCGTATCAATCCCATAAGAATTGAGTTGACGAAAAACGAGCCAGATAGTGTTTCAATGTTGAATATCAGTCCATAGTTGATCATGCTCGACATGAATCTGTAGAGAATTCTCTTAAGGGGCAAAATTAAAATTTCAAATGCATAGCAATGACATTTTGAGACGACCTTTCACTCAATACTTATCAACAGTTGTCTCCGATTTTTGATCTGCGCACATTGTTTAAAGGTTTAAAGGTATCGCTCACGGAAAAATGAGCTTTTCTGTTACCCTTATATTTATGTTGTATTTGCCTGTTAGGGGCTGCACGCAAGCTGATACAGCTCCCCTTATTCTCGTCCGGGTGGGTGGTGCCTCCGAACAAGTGGCCACCTCGTCGCCCGCCGCGGTCGGAGACACACTGTAAGACGAGGAAGCTACGTAAACAGTCTCACTCTCCGTTCCCAACCGCGGCGGAAAATGGGACGAGGCTTTTACTCGGAGGCATCGCCCACCCGGACGAAAATAGGGGGAGCTGTATCTGAGCTAAATACTAACTTTTTCGCGTGAAACTTTGCATGCGGCCCTTACGCAAATACAACATAAGTATATGGGTAAGTAAGAAACCAATCTTTTCCGTGGACAAATCCTTTGAAGTATACTGCAAAGAAGTCTTCTGATAATTCTCGAATTTGTTTGTTTATTCGTTTATTTAGTACGTCACTTTGGAGGCATGGCGTCTTTCTGGTCGAATTTAGCATGGGACGGAACAATTCAAACTAAAGTAAAAGAGCAACTAAAAAACCTATAAATATGACTGATAGTTAGCCCGCACTATACCTTCCAAACCAGCTGAGCAGAAAATCTGCTTCTCATGAACTCTCTCACTACCAGATAGTAATTCGTATCTGTGAAATGAAAGAAATCAAGAAAAACTGATTCCGCTATTACGCAATCGTCAAGTGTTATGAACACCTGGATATCATGACATAAACACGGAGGTAGGGAGATGTGGATGGTGAAGAACTTCAAAAGCGAGTCATCAAAATGAAAACTAGGGAGCTACAAAAAACCATATGCGGCGCAGTCCAGGTAAAATGCGCTCTCATCAGATTTAGAGGGGCTCCGCCTTGAACAGGCTCCACCATTCGTAACAGAGGCCGCCTCCTGGGAGCGACTCCCGCGCCCTCTGTGTCACTAGGCGGTGGTAGTTTTTCGCTCCGTCTGCAACTCGTCCGGCTGCGGAGCGACACGCCATGCTGCGGGTTAGTTATGAGGCGTTTTTTTTTTCAAAGTAAGTTTCGCTACACATCACCTCTTCTGAAATGGGGAAGGTTTGAGAACATATAACCCTAGTGGCTACTTCCTCCCTAGCCCCCTGTGCCTTTAAGCGCGTTATCTCTCTTCTCAGCGTTAGCCTTTTACAAGTCATGGCAGAATAGTAGCACATCGATACGCAGTCACTAGTCAAACTGCAAGCGGACTGCAAGGCGATCGCATTGCATAACCTTCGCCCCACGTCTGTCGTGTTTATGAGTTCCAGGGTTAGGTCGCTCGGGTGCGTTTTCATTTTACGGCGTCTCGGGCATTACCAGTACTTTCGTTTGAGGGCTAATAGACTAAATGTCACCCACACTCCACTGCAAAACACAAGCGTCGCCAAAGTCATTTCCTTGTTGTAGAAAAGATGTCGTACATTGTAGTTCTTCATCTTCTTCTCCCGTAGTTGTATCTGCTGAAATAATGGTTTTGAGATATTCCTTAGTAATGAACTGAAAGGAATTTACAGAAATCTCTTCCAAAAAATATATTTTTTCGATGGTTGAAGTTGGAGAGACCTGATAGGCGATATCCAGCATCTTTTCCATTTCATCTTTCTTTGACTCCCTTTGTCGGTCAATGTGCTGGATTCGTTGCAGAACATGACGAGCCTCCTTTATTTTTCCTTTTTGGATTAGCCATCGAGGAGATTCATGTACGAAGCTGAAACATGGAATGAAATCATGAAAAATTCAAAAATTATGGAGCTTCAGCACAATTATGGTGATCATTACTACATATGTTGGACTCTGAAGCTTATATTTGAGAAATGCTTCATGTGGCAAAGGGTGCTATCAGGTTGGATGAAAAGTCCGCGCCCTTTTTCACATCGACTATTTCGCCTTGATTTTTCAGCACAATAACTCGCGATTTTTACGATTGTTTAGGTGCTTCTCATCTGAGAAAAATCTGAATTTCATACACCTACGAAGCCTCAGGGAGATTCCTAGGAGAAGAGCTATGGTTAAAATAGCTACCGTATTTTAACCATAACCATTCACGATTATTGCATGCTGGCACTATATGTATCAGAGCTTCCAGGAAGTTGGCAGTAAGCTCGAAATATGGCGACTGGTTGAAGTTAAAGGGCCGGAGGTGGCGGAGTGGCAGGTGGCGCGCACCGCACGTTCATGGTACGGGAATCGAAGCCCATATCAACGCCCGCCCAGGCCAAACAAGCCTTCCATCCCTCAGGGATAGATGAACTGGTACCAGACAACGTGCTTTGCAGTCTGATACGATTAAAGCACTGACTTGTCGGCAGGCCCACGTAAACCATTATATTGCCAAATCGCATTCACCTACCACCATGATTCTGAATGGAACTAGGGTGCACGGCGCATCCTACATGAGGGATTGATTAACGCTGAACACGTTTCCTTCTTTCCATTATCGCGACTAGTTCCAGGAGGGGTGTTGCCATCCGTTGATAGTAAGAAAGTAGCCTTGCAACTTGACGCTAGTGATTCAATGGTCCAAGAGATGCATTTTTCGGTCGCTTTTTCATGGTCTGTCGTAAGCGCGCCTTCCTAAATTCTACGAGCGAGCCCTTCGCATAGCCGTGGAATCTTGCAATGAAAAACTGGTCGAAGCGCCAGTTATACGCTCTTCTCTATTGGAGGTCCCAGCGCTCCCCACGGTAACACCAATCGCCCGTATTAGAAGATGTGTTTGCCAAAACACTGCACAAAATAGGACACGGCGTAGAAGAGATATGGTTCCAAAAAAAGGCCCATCGCCAAAATGGCTTTTTAATTCTGACGAAAGTGAGAAATATGAAGAGGTGTAAGTCGCGCACGCGCTCCGCTAGCATTCGTCAGTGAATGGAGCCGACAATGTACTTCGAAATATGCGATTTGTGAAGTTGTAGCTGTCAATCCCATCAGTTGGATACACCAGTATTAAGCGAAACTCGAAACCGGAGTTAGTCTGACGATTAAAGACACCGGGAGGTGACAATTTTGGCTTTCAGTAAGACCTACCGTAGCGCTTGCAGTTTGTAAGGTTGCAGACATTGCACACACGACACTGCTAAGACGTCAAGTGTGAATTCAATAGATTTTTAACCACAACGGAGAATGCGCGGAAGTTGCGAATACAGGCCACAACGTCGCGCTTTTGCATTCGGGCTTCTCTACCGATCATCGTGAACCTCGAATGTTCGTTCCGAAACGATCATTTCCCTCCGCAACATCTAGGGGCACGAAAATGGCACAAAAAGAAAGGACTGTGCAGGTTTTATGGCTTGTGAAAGAGTGGAGATAGCGTCTGGGTCGTATCAGTCCCCCCACTACATATTCCATCTTTCCATTTTAAATTTACAGCTGTCATCATTATTATCCTTGTCTAGTGAGTCTGGTCTTTCGCTCCAGCGCATATTTTGCCTTCTTCCACTCTCTCCCTCCGCAAGAAAACATGCCCATGTCTGATTAGTTCCACTGAAGAAGACATAACTATCAAGGTTTCCAGCAGTTTGTCTCACTTTTTTCCACTCTGCACTCTTGTTTCGTTTTGAGAGCCCCACTACAATGGTGAAATACCGCTGAATATCACCGTGTGGAGCAGAATCGTAAAGCATAGTCCCTTGCCTGAAACACCTGCGAAGACACACAGGAAACGTAACTCACAAGAATAACAACACGGCTGGTGAGCTGATGACGACCAAAACACGTTGAAATGTCCGCCAGTCATGGGAGAAATATGCGACAACGTTGAGAAGAATGAAATTCGGCGCCCAAGCGATCACAGTGGCAACCCAGAAACGATGCTTCTTTGGAATATGTTCCATTTTGTAGACACCATAGGTTCTGAAATGTTTTCTTATGAAACTCAGCGCACAACCCAATAAAAAGTGAGGAGAAACCTGGATAGGAGAAGAAAATGTAAAATAGAGTCACTTGTCATGAGATTTTAAAGTCTTCAAAAAGCCCTTGCAAACAATCGAAAAATATTCGAAACTGGATCTTTGTAATTTTATTCCGACTGTTTCTCGTTCAGAAAGTCAGGCTCACCCTAGAAGTCCTCCACTAAAGAAGCCAAGGAAGGTACGCAGAACTGTGAACATGACAAGGGTAGTCGAAAATGATGCCGCAATACTGAACACAGACGTCATGACGTACGAAATCCCAAGGCTCTAAAAATGAGTAATCAAACGATCAATAAACGACAATAAACTAGCTAAGCCGACTATTTTTTCGAATGTGAAAGCACTGTTGTGTACGAACTAATGATCAAGCCGGTGAACTCGATTCCATAGCGGTAAGAGCACACTGCTGAATTCTACGAGCGAATCCTTCGCATACCCGTGGAACCTTGTGAAAAACCCATCAAAGTGCGCCGGATATACGCTTTCCTTTATTGAATGGGCTTCTCGCCGGGACGCTAATCGCCCGTATTTGTGGATGTGATATCCAAAATACCCACCAAATAGGGCATCGCCTAAAAAGGATGTGGTTGCACAAGGAGAACGATGTCGGAATTGCCTTTCTAGATTGGCGGTGTAATTGTGGAAAAAATAGTGCTAAATCTTATAGCTTTTGTTAGGTTACAAACAACTATCTATGAACGGATTTATGATTTGCCAAGAGGCGGCCTCAAATGGTGGGGTGGGAACGTCATTACTCCGAAGTGGTGGGGAGAGCAGGAATGATCAGATAAAATACAGAACACCGTCGATAGATTGTCGGAGGCGCCGGGATATAGCAAGGTTCTGTGTTCAGGATGGTCCAGGAATGCCCGACAAAGGGTCGTATTTGAGTTATGTTTGTACACGCAGTTGGATTATGATTTGCATAAGGCTACAAGATTATCACCGTTATCGGCATCATCAATTATCAATTCACGAGCAGAGGAGTCGGTAAAATGGGACGCAAAATTGCTCATACATCTTTAAGGAAGTTATATCAAAGACACTGGAAGGGGCAATTTCGACCTACGGTATGGGATTATGGTAGCCTGCCATTCGTTACTTTGCACATACGACGCCTTCCCAAGACGCCGAGTGTGAATTCATTGGATTGTTTCGAGTTATAATCCCAATACCACAATCTCGCTTTTTCCCCTTTCATTGCTTCACTTGCTTGTTGCTGCGTGCTGTTTCACATCTTTCAAATCATCATGAATGACATCAAATTTGCTCTACGCGATTTTAAATAACAGTGGCATTGGTTCGCCTGAAGCATGCAGTTCGCTGTGAAGTGAGCTGAAATCGCGGTTGCGCCCCAAAAACGCGTTTTTTAACGCAATTTTCGTGACACATAATCTTTTCTTTTAGGTGTCTTGAGATGGGATGAGAGCTCAGATGTCCGCCCCTCTCCTTCCTGGCCTTGCCCACCTCCCGGTGCCTTTAAGACCACCACAAGTGTGTGACGGTGTTGTTTTCCTCATCACCATACTGCAAGTTCCCCTTCGGTCTGTAACCAGTCGTCTTTTCTCGTGTGTGTACCGCAATTCTCGAAACAAAGAGTATTCTACCGTAACTCACCGACTTTCTGCCATAACGATCACTCATTGTGCCGAAGAAGAGAGTACCAATAAGGACGCCCACCATTTGCACAGAAATACTACTTTTCACCCATCGTCCTTCAGCGCACAGATAACCGAACTAAAAAGACGCTATTACAGCTTCAACAATAATCATTGCAGCTATTCTCCAAAATCATGAAAAGGCAAACTCAAACCTCAACATTGAGCGATTTGAACTCGTATTTTATGTCAAGGTCACAATCAGTCAGTTTAGTGGGATCGAGATGACTTTTACAAACATCTTCGATGGTATAGTTGGACCCTTGACAGGATACACGTGGAGCGCTTC
Source organism: Trichostrongylus colubriformis (assembly GCA_963978905.1). Taxonomy (NCBI): domain Eukaryota; kingdom Metazoa; phylum Nematoda; class Chromadorea; order Rhabditida; family Trichostrongylidae; genus Trichostrongylus; species Trichostrongylus colubriformis. The sequence goes on from OZ022256.1 coordinate 15,102,597, forward strand.
CTAAAAATGGAAGTGAATTCCGAAATTCCACACAGGCCTGCCATATTTTACTCACCGGCAAACACCATAAAAATCATATTTCCAGCTCCTACTAGAAGAAAGAATTCCGAGATCAATAGAATCAGATAACAGTAATTGCTCATTTTCAGGAAGTCATCGACACATTTCAATGGAATTTCATCGACTGCCGTCTCTTCTTTACCATCGTGCACTGGTACGGTGGTGTACTGCTTCTCGGTTGTCATCAACCCTAGAACATCAGTTATGGAACACGATGAAATTGATAACGATGAATGAAGAGTTAGCTCAACCAGAGATGTTGACCATAATGGTAAAATGGCTGGTTTGAGCTTACGCTTCAAGCATTTATAGAGAAAAGAGAAAAGATTCTTAGACAGACGAGGTGTGGCGTTTTGACAACAGAAAGGATCTCAAAAACAATGCAGTCCTGGTCCCGCCCACTTGCTCTGACCACACCCTCGCACAGACGTGTATACGTAGAACTACCTCAGAACCTCTCTCCGCCGTGGTGAAAGAAACGACTGCACATTCGGATTAGATGTGGTTAGAGGAGGACGATGCGTACCCGTACTTTAGGAATTGCACTGCCACGAGCGGCGAGCGAAGCAATACGTGCGGCTGGGGGCACCATATCCGCTTGGGAACAAAATGGTTGGGTCATTACGTCTAAATCCTCACATAAGGGCACACATCCTGCACGGGAAAGGTGATATGGCGCGTTTTCTCGCCGATCAAGTTGACAGCTAATGTGACTATTTCGTCCACTGTAAACAAAAATTTCTAAATAATAGTGTGGCCACATTATTATGTGACTGATGAGAAAAAGAGCGGAGGTTGTGCAGTGACAGAAGGCGCGCAACCAAACACTCATGGTACGGGATCAATGCCCGCATGAACGGTCGTCCAGGTCAACCAAACCTTCCCAAACTCGTCTGTGCGGATTGAAGTACTGGCTTGCATATGTGCTGGTGCGAGGACAAACTCCGTACCAATACGTGTTCAGGCCACTGACCGAGCCCTCCACCTTTTCCAGCTGGCTCACTGAACCCCTGAGTTGCCTGAGAGGATAAAAATACTGACTACTACTACTACTACTACTACTCATACACCAGCTGACCCACGTTATTCAGTACGCAGCTCAAATCGCTTTCACCCTATCACCACTACAAGAGGTTAATGAAAGCCAAAAGCTTTATTCTTTATCCCCTGATGGGAAATAATGAAGTGAAGGGTGAAGGAACAAACAAAACATGAAAGAAACGTCCAGGTTGGTACGTAGAGGTGCGTAAGGTTCATGACGCACACGTGATCGTGATCCTACTTCGATTTCCTCATTCCCTTTCGATATCCCCATAAGAAACCGATAGATTCCGAGAACTAAGAAAATATTTTTCTGAGGAAGAAAAAGCTTTCCTACTATAGACGACAGTGTAAGTATTTAACACTGGAAAGAAGCTTAGTTACATTTTTTCGGCTGATATGAGACTAAGCCTACGCATACGCTCTCCTTGAGCAGTGCTAAGTAATTCATTGAGTCGCTACTCAGATTTCACGCTTGTTCTCACTTTTTCAGCTTTCAATACAATTTACTGTTCAGTAATTGAAATGATGATGCCTTAATAATTGACAAACAAGTAAATAAATGAAACTGATATCAGCAGTCAAAGGTTAGGCAAAAACTTTCATCGAGAGAGTGCATTCCTTTCCCAGTGTGTGCCACATACTTTCCTCTTTCACCAGCAGTCGGGGTGAGTGGCGATTGGTCGAATTTTCGCGCGGCCGCCCGCGGCGAGCGGCGCGGCGAGTGCGAGTCGTTTGCAGCTTTATCTGTTTAGACAGCAACATCAACAACATAAGCGTCCAACCTGCAACCTTTGAAGATCCGTCACGGTACTAGCCGATTACGTCTTGACCAGAGTTCCGAACGACTACCGCAAGTCCTGCTGACGGCGCCGCGAGTGCGACGCCGCGAAACAAAAATTCGACAAGTCGCCATACATCTTTATTACTCGTGGTGGCATTTGAATGTGACGTGGCCTTGCAATGATGCGCAGGGGCGATCGATGTACAAAGCAGCTCCAGATCGCTGTGATACGAAATCTCCAATCGTGTGATATGCGGAATTCCACTGCCAATGGCGGCCATTACTGTAGATTTAATCCTGAGACCATGAGCATGAGTGGAGCGATATTTCCCATATTGAATTTTCATTAGTTAGATAAACAATGAGTTTAATATAACTAACTTTGTTCGTTATAAATATGTCAAAAAGTTGATTTCAAAGAAGTGGTCAAAGTGTATCGGCGACCATGCTGGTCTCGTAGAACCGATGGTGGCCGTCAAAAGAGATTTGATGAGCTAGGATGGACAATATCTGACGCATAGATTGGGAAAATGGATTTTAGGAAGGATAACCTCCCACTAAGTGAGAATTCTACAGCAGGTTATGTAAGCACATAGTATTCTTGTGCTGTAAGTTATTAAAAGAACACTGAACTGTTAGGTCGGCCTGTTGGTGTAATAAGGTGTGATTTTGGTTCTTTTGTTCCTTCAAAACACTTCTACAAGAACGAATATTCTCCTTTTGATGCGCCAAACTGAACACCTTATGGGTAACCTTATAAGATTCTCCGGTGCACGTGCAAAACGTCACGCGAATGCGTGGTCACAGATGACCTCGAATCCAAGAAAATCACATAGTATTCGCTAAAGAGCTCTGGTTACGTAGCAATAGATCTAGTAACTGGTTCCGCTAATCACAGAATACCTACGGAACCGTGACAAGTTTAGGAAGCCATTCACTGTTTTCATGACAATGAAATATAATCGGTACTAAAATCGCTATATTCTTCAGAAAAACTTTGAAAGAGTCCTCATAAACCGCTTTGCCTTTGCACTGGGCTGATACAAATTCTTTTCGATCCCCAGCAGAGTGCGAGAAAGGAAAGCGTATTCCAAAATACTATCCTCTGCAAACGAACACTTGAACGTAGAAAAGATGACGTGCAGCGAAAACGGCGTTGAAAAACGCTTCTTCGAATTTTATCGCTTTACCTCGAATGGCACGCTTCAGATGGGTTGACGCCATTGCCAGACAGCGCGTAGGGTGAATTGCAGATACAGTACGGCAGCAAACAAGTGAGAAATTAAAAGTAGAATTAAAGAAAGTGTGAGAAGAAAGTGCGATCACAGTATCAAAAATCCCTATGAATTCGCCCTCGATGTCCTGTAAGGCCAGCTACCGTAGCAGACCGCACGCCACCGCAACCTATACCGTAAGCCAAGATTGGTTTTTTGATGACAAGACACAAGGGACAATCTACGGTACTCTCTTGTAGTCCGCAATGGCACACACCACGCTTTGTCAAGTCGTCGAGTGTGAGTGCATTGAACATTTTCTATCATAAACGCACTTTTCGCATTTCTTCTCTTACTCCCTCTTTCACTGATGTACTTTTTTGTTTCTGTGTGTTCCGTTGTTGATCATCATCATGAATAAATACGATTTCCCTTCCTTTGCCCGCCGCCAGCATTCACGGAGGCCGCTGAGACGTGCACTTCGAGGTGAAGCGCACTAAAATCGCAATAGTGTCCTGAAGACGCGTTTTTCGAGGCGATTGTCGCTACACACTATCTTATCTTGGCTCAAATGCTCGTTTGCAGAGAACAGTGTTTCCAAATACGCTTGCCTTTCTTGCCTCCCTTCCGGTGCCTTCAAGCGAATGTGGGAATCGAAGTAATTCTAAAGGGTAGCTTAATACGTGAGACCACCATGTCGGAGGAATCAGATAGGAGCTTAGGACACGACTTAATAGGTAAATACAAACTTAGAAAACATATGTTGAATTTCCCGAATAAGTGCCGCATGTACAATTTTACGCAAACAAGTGAGTATTTGGCAGAGATACAGCTCCCCAACTTCTCGGCTGGGTGGGAGGGGCCTCCGAGTAAATGCCCCGTCCCGTCGTCCGCCACGGTTGAGAACGGAGAGTGGGACTAGCTGCGTAACCTTCTGCTCCTATAATGCATATCCGACCAGAGCGGACGACGGGGTGGGCACTTGCTCGAGATCCCCGCCCACACGGCCGAGATTTTGTGGTGCTGTATCTGAGCCGGATTCATATTTTTGTGAGTGACACTTTGCACGCGGACCACATTCGGCAAATACAACATAAATATACATGTGATAGAAAAACTCATTTTTCCGTGGACGATTCCTTTAATATTTCAGATGTAAGCTTTTGGAAACACTTTGAAGCCGGCTGAAAGGAATCATGATGGCTCCTTTACTATATATCCCGCTTGCCAACTTTGCATTACTTGAGGTGCGCTATTCAAAATGGAATAAAGAGAAAAAAGCATGAGTAAGTCTTGAGTTAAACAAAAAACGAGCACTTCAGCAATTACGGATGGATAAGTGAGTAAACAGCACTTTATTGATTTGTCATAGATAATGGTCGTGAAAACACGAACTAAACAAGGACGACAACCCTACGTCCAGCGAAGGATTGGATGATTTCAATAAAGATAACACCCATGCATAGTTTGGGGTAGGGGACAGCCCAGCCGCGCAGAAATGACACCACAGATCACTTTGTCGCGAACCGCCTTGTTCTCCGAATGTAGACAGACTTGTTTTTGTTGTTGTTTGCTTAAGGAGTTCGCCAAGGGTACGGCTTCACGGGAAGGCTTCCTACGCTATATCGGCATCACTGGTACGAAACTGGCTTTGAGGGCAGTGCCTCAGGTCAACTAACTACTCTTGATGAAGTTTTGCCACGGCCAGGTGCTCACATTGTTATAGTCATCGATTCAAAATTCCTGGAAGACTTTTATTCTGTATTTATAAATAGAAGAAGGAGATCATTTGGTGTTCACATAGAGCCCTCGACTCACTGGGACTTTTTTCGAAAAGCCTGAAAATGTTAAGGTTCGCACCAATGAGTGAGCAGGGTTCACAAAGTTGTGTCACATCTCATAACGGATAAAAGAGTAATTTTTTGTCGTCAATCTATCCCTTGTTGGGATGCGCCGCGCATTCTATTTCTATTGAGAATCATGGTGGCAGGGGAAGGCAATCTCTCTTATACAATGACTTGCGGGGCATGTGCAAGTCAGTACAACTTCCGTCCTCCAAATCGAGTGTGGTACCATTTCATCTACCCCGCAGGAACTGAAGGCTTAGTTGGCCCGAAAGAACAGGTACTGGTGCGCAATTTGATTTCGGCAGCGTGCTATTAAGGGGGAGGGGGGGGGGCGCCACGAGCCACTGTACCCTTCCACCTGTGGTATATCATACATATCGCTTGAAATAATCGTTCTTTTTTCTGCGTAAGCTGTAAACATTTGATGGAACAATCACCGTGTTCATACAGCCACAGACGCTTTTTGAAGATTCTAGCTGTTTAGTTCTTAATTTATTTTTGTTCTTTTTCGCATGTTTGCTTCGATTTCGCGCGAATATGGGAGCTGTTATCACCGCGAGTTTTTCAGACATTACTACAGACCCCGAAAAATGTATTTTGCTCGGAAAATAAATCCTGCACAATTAATCACGCGAGGTTTTTTGAAAAAAATGGAATAGGTTTACTTCTGCCGCGAGTGGTGTCTTTACAATCAGAAGGATTATAATAGATAATTCACATCTTAAATCAGCACCACCACTGAAGACGAGGTGAGGAGGAAGGGTGGAAAAAGGAGTGAGCATCTGTGATTGAAGGATAGAAATCATATAAGGTTCATTTTGATGATTTTGAATGTTAATGCCATAGTTCAGATCTAATATACCGCTTCAAGGATGCGCCACGTATTTTTGTTACTTTCAGAGCTGCATTGATATTCGAAAGCAATTCAATTCATAACCTGCGCCGGTTAGCCTCCATGAACAAACTAGCATTTTATCTTTTTAGTTTTATTATTAAGTTATCGACGGCAGAAAGAGAAAGGCTCTCCGGCCATTATTGTTTCGCAGACCAAGTAGACATGTCACTTGTCGCTACACTATGTCTTTATGTACTATTTCCCTATGTATGCGTCTATGTCCAAGGCTTGACTGAATTGTAGAGCAATATTAAAATCCTACAGCATCTTTCCTCCCGTTCGGTCTTTGGGCTCTGTGCCAAAGAATAAATCGCTCTCTTAAAGCAAACTCTCAGCGATTAAGTGCACTTGCCAAATAGCCAATCGTCAATCCCTCACACTAACCTTGTGATCGTCCGAAAAGTCGTGGTGAGTACCCAGAGAATAGCGGTTATGGACTGATCTTAGGACGGATTCGTTTCCGTACCTATGCTTTTTAGGTACCGAGCTAATCCAGCCTACCGCTCAGAACCAGTAGACCTCCCCTCTGCTTTTCAGAGATAAAGTACTATATAATCCAGCAGATCCGGCCAACGAAATAGGAAGGTTGTTAAAAACAAACAATAATAATAGAAATAATAAGAAAATGAAAGCTATGGTGTCATGAATTTTTTAAAAATTGGAGCACCGTCGCACTGAGTGATATAAAGTATTGGAAATATCTCAAGAGAAATGAGGGGTAGAGCGAAACCATTCGAAGCAAAGTAAATGAAAAATGGTACAGGTGAGCCTTTGAAGGCTGATGGATGACTGGTCGTCGCGAGCTTTTTGGTATAGGTTTTCGCGCGCCGCTCTTTCATAGGCGCGAAGTGGCTGGCTGTTCGGCGAAGAAATCATAGAAACCGGACGACGCCCATCGTCAGACAGACAGACAATTGTAGCGATACATGCCATCCGATGTTTAGACAACGCTATTCTTTATAGGTCGGAGTCTTCAGAGATTCGTAGCGGCCTCGTTTGCCCGTAATTACTGTCTTTGGAAGACTAAGCGCAGCACAAGGGCTCTACTGACAGCAGTGTCAGAAACACATGCTGAGTGCAGATGGATTAGGTAGGACAAAAATTTTTCGCCGTTTTTTTTCCCATAAATTACAAGTTGGCGTAGCATTTTATATCATTTGAAAGAGATTTTTCTGCTCTTCGAAATTACTTGTTTTTTTTTGTTCGTCATAATAGAGCCAATCTTCGGGCTTGCGCGGTAGTTGGTTTAGTCGACAAAAATTGACCAAACCGGCAACCAATTAAAACACTATATTTCACTCCGGAAAATTCGATCGATCATGGGTCTCGTACTTAGCCCCGACCTTTTCTTTAAGTTCCACCAATAGGTAACTTGAGAAATCGTCTTGCTCGAAAGCTCATTTTCCAACGTTATTTTTTCCTCTACAACTCTGTGATTTTTGACAAATTCTTTAGGGCAAAGCAAGAAAATTTTCTGAACCAATCATTTGAAAGAGTGCGGAATTGTCAAGTAGAGGTAATGAACAGGAGGGAGGACATTATCGACCGGATTCCTTGAATATCTGTTGAAGAACATTTTGTGAGATAATGTCATCTCGACCTCTATCATATATGTACATAGTTTTGAAACTCAATTTGAATCGCAACCAGAATAAAATTCAAGCAGGTTTTCAATAGAGCACAGAAACTTTTTGTGAATGGTTCATTGAGCTAGTTCATTGAGCTATGCAGAACATGGAAGTCAAAAGGAGAAATTCGAATAAACGTGAGTCCCTTCGCAACAAGGGATGCAAACAAAAGAAGGAAGCGACTTCTCGATCGATCGATTATTGAAATTTCAAAAGAGGTCGACTAAGATGTTTGGTTGATTTCCCTGACGTGAAATATAGTGTTTTGATTGATTGCCGATTTGGCAAATTTTTGTCAACTGGACCCACCCCTTCGTTCAGTGGAAATCGATTCTATACTGAAATATCTCAAAATCAAATATACCATTTTTTGGAGCACGAAAATCGCTTGCGAATAGTGTTGAAATGCCGCACAAACTTGTAAATTCATCAGAAAACTTTCGTTCGTACAAAACGGCATCATTCATGGAATGACTCAATACATCCCTGTGTGTCTTTTACACTATACTATACGATTTTTGAAATAATCAAATACTATTCCGCGAGGAAAAACGTGCTCTTTTTTCTAGTCACAGAGCCTTCGGGAGCTTCTCAAAGAGAGAGTTGTTTCGACCTCTATCTCAGACCACAAAAAAACCACGATTTTTGGCTGCTGGCGCCTGACACTAGATGCTTCAGTACTCCTATAAAACACCATAGGTCCGAAATGATGCTCTCTTTGGTCACTTTTCATGACTTTCTATAAGTGTCGAAAAAGGGTGGGACGGAACATCTTCAGCTGAATTTGTTCAGTGAGTGTAGTCTAGTGAAATTTTACGACTGAGTTCTTCACAGTGAAACTCTACAATGAGAGTCGATCTTACCAGTTCACAAGAGAAAAACGCTCTCCTTCGTTGAACAGGTGAGCTATCCAAAAAATTGATAAAATTAGCTGCAGATATTCTGCTTTGCTCTTTGTCGACCCTCTACGTATTCGATACGGACAATCACTTTTTGGCACTTTGGAACATCTCTCACAAGGGACGGGTTTCAACTACCCATGGGACTTTGAATTGGGACCCAGGTCAATCGATAGAGCTCCGAATACTGATTATAACTGTGAAAATCAAAATTGTTAAATGTCATTCTGAAGCGAGTTAGGAAGGGTCAACGTTCGCTTGTGATGCCTCAACGGCGAGGTGTTTTGTCATCAGACGGTTTGTCGAAATGGCTATTTGCAATGAGGACCCCTCTGCCTGTCGAGGAATCCTCTACTTTCGGTGTACTCTGATTCATCAACAAACGCATGATTATTAATATTTAATTGCCAGTAACCTGAAAATACCTCTACATAACCTTTATTGCCCTAAACGTGAAACTGTGAAACGTGAAAATGTCATGGAATGAACGCGAGAGCAATAAGAGTGGACTCAGTAAGATGATTTTCGTGGGAACAAAAAGTGGCAATGCACCCCAGTCAACCAGATGTGAGACCGCGGCTGTGAATGTGCGAAAACACGAGCCTCATACCTCAATCATTCCGGCCCATCCTTTGTACTCCCATGACTCATGCGAAAGCTTCCTGTCCCACGAACGAGGTATTTACAGCTGTTGTCTTTCCTTGACTTTAAGCTTTTGATCGCAGTCATAGGAGTTTATGGGAGCTTATTCAGTGACAAGTAAGACGCTAGAGTTTGGAGGATCTCATGTGAAGAGTTTTTCTCTGTATAATGTGAAACCATGAAAACAGTCCGCACTCAACAAAAAAGGAATTCACACTAGTTTGCAAAATCTTTTTTGTGATACGCGCCCTGCGTTCCTGCAACATTCACTGCTCACCGTGGCTCACTATTTCACGCGGTCTCTTCTCCTGTGCCATGGGAACTGTTGCACCCATGGATTACTTGATTGGTTCTGCCAATATTACTATTCAAGGACGCCTTAAACACATATACGGAGGTGCCAAAAAGTAATTTTTCTCCCCTACTTTCAACCCTATTTTGGTCGAACTTCAGCAACTTCTGACGAGGTATTTTCATCCTCAGATGAAAGGCACCTTCTATTATCACTGAAATGCGTGGGAGTCTTCTGCTTGAACAGGATCGGGAGCTTATTTGGAGTGAACATGATGTGTCACCTCAACACGGCAAAATCCAAGATTTCGTCACTCTCCTTCATAACCTTGCTAAGGTCCGTTCACTCCGGGTACCAAAGGGATTCATATTGGGTGGTGCCCTAAGGTATTCCTTTTTCTAGCTTTTTTAAGCTTTTAGCTTCCAACATCCTTCGTTTTCAAGAACCAACACGTGCCAGTACCACTGGAAACCCTCTGGAGGGGATTTGAGATATGAAAAATGACACCTCGAATCATAGCAGCGTTGTCCGAGCAGCAAGGGCTCTGTGACTTTCATGAACCGAAGGACCGTTCCTCAGGAAGGTTCTCATCAAAGAGCTACCACGGAACCTGGCTCCACTCTTTCAAGCGGACCTTGACATCGTAGGTGCTCTGAAGCCCGACTGCGCCAACTGAAGGCTCCGTCTTTTGATGAAGGCGAGAGTAGTGAGTCTCAGTTGCTCCTTTTCCTGAAGAAACATTTCGGGGATATTTTGCCTCAATACTTTTATCTCTTTCATTTCCCTATGCTTTCTATACTTGACGGATGTGAGCCTTGTGCAAAATCACTTTCTTTGGTACTTCTTGTAGTGAGCCACACAAAGGCAGCCTGTAAGGGGAGGATACTAGATCGAAGTGACCAACTGCAATGAGAGAACCACCGTCCAACGCATTTTCAGACGCTGATCTCAAGCCTTTCTCAGAATCTGCTTCAAAATGCTCTGGATGGAATCATGCAGAATTTTTTCTGATTGCACTGACCCATATGCATATATTAGGTTGATTCATAATAAATCGGACAAATTGACCAATTTTAATCATTGTCGTACAACTTTTTTACGACAACAGGGATTCACTTGAAATATACTCCATCTTTATCGATGACCTTCTGCCACGGTATAGGCAGATCATGGATGCCCTTGCTCCAGAAGGCCGGAAGCTGGAGCTCGAAGAAGTTGCCGAGTGCCGCCTTGACCTCGTCGCGAGTTTTGAAGTCTTGGCCGTCCAGGTGGCGCTGGCTGTGGGAGAAAAGGTGGAAATCTGAAGGGGCCAGGTCTGGGGTGTACGGTGGGTATAGAAGTACGGTCCAACTGTACGACAGCAGCTCGGCCTTGGTCGATCTTGCGAAGTGCGGTCTGTGGAAGTAGACACGTTGTCGTGCTGGAAGTAGACATGTGACCGCCGCCGTAGCGAACTTTGGACATTGGCCTTCAATTCTCGTAATTGACGAACGTAGACGTCGGCGGATACTGTGGTACCTTCATCGAGCAGCTCCCAGTACTCTACGCCGTGTACGCTCCACCAACCGCGGTTTTCGTCTTCGATGGAATAGTCGCCTGACGCAAACTTCGAATGCTACAACTACAGTGTACTTCTGCCGGGGGCATGCTCCTTGTGAATTCTATCAGACGTCTGCCGATATCCGCGGGTTCCTGGCCGGATAGCGATATAAATAGTATGACGTTGCGGATGTGGTCTCTGGACCGCTTGAAATCGTGCGGCATTGTGGCGGAATGAATTTACTTTGGAGTGATTATTTTGCAGTACTTTGAAGAGCTTTTCATACTCATTCCAACGGTACCTCGCGCGTCCATTTTCGTTAATTCGTTACTGAGTTATGATCTCTAGAAATCATCACTACCATTTGTCCGATTTATTATGAATCAACCTAATACATATAAGCGCGATTCTCGCTCACGTCGCATATAAGTACAAGGGAGTTCAAGATACGCTAGCAACAGCATAGCACAGAGGTAGTGGTGGCGATTCGCATGGAGTTGCACCATGAATGGAATCTGAAAGCCATCCGGAACCCTAAATTTTTTTTTGAAATTTTGTGAAGTTCTCGAATGGGCTATAACTTGTCCCATGGAGTAGTTTGATGCCGTGAACAAGAAAATCACCTGGTTGCACGAAAACGCCTGAATCGCGAAACGCCTACTGCCCTCTGGAATGACCACATCATTGTTTTTAATCAGAAGAACCTCATTACCTTAACGCAGAAAATCGTCTGGCGGACTATGAATACAAATCGGATGTCAGCGTTCTAAATCGCGTCAAGTGGTAGGAGTCTCATTGGCAATGGCCATTTTGATTTAGTTTTCTTTTCTCGCCAGCCTTCGAAATTGTTAGAAAAAGCTGAATATTGCTATGCGCTCATAGCTCAAAGATACACCTTGAAATCTTTACCAGATAATTGTCCATTCACGCTTCATACGGTGTACCGCGGGAATATGAAAGAAAACTGCTATCATATATGTGACCTGCGGACCAAATCCTGAACCATTTTTTCAGAGCCTCCTCCACACTCGTATCGGTTGAGAAGTCTTCAAGGGAGAAGCGTCGTGTTTTGGGTTGGACAGCTGAGGGAGATGTGGTGAGGCGTATTTCATAATTTCCCTCGAGAAAGAGAATTTAAAGGCGCCCACGCTTTTCCAGAGAATGATGGGATTGATAAGGCGATCATCTTAGAAAGGAAAATGATCATCAATGGATAATCATATTTAGTACTATGTGGCAATGCTAGGATTATCGATTGAGCAGTTCTAAACGCTTCGAGTACAGGCGCAGTTGCTTCGAACGGGATATGCGTGCATGTTTTCCATGAATTTTCTACGATTACTTGATCTTGCTTCGTTTACCTGTGAAGGGTTGAAGTCAGAGAGTAAGATGATAAAATCAGCCGTTGAAAATAAACCTAGACATGCAATGTGGTGTGGCACATCAAGACAAAAAGAAATGATCGAATATTTTAGAAAAGTAACCTACCCATTGTATTCACCAGTGGACGTATTTACAGGCGTGCCGTGCTACTGTCGTATCGATAGAAGACACGCAAATCTGTAACATGTCACAATTGCACGATTTATTGTATCCATTGCCTTTGCGCAAAATCACAACACGTATACCAACACGTTTTTGAATGGAAGAAGAAGGCATGGCGCACACCGCTTGAGCATTGCTCTCAACTTTAACCCTTACTCATTATTTTTTCTCATGAAACACTCATACGAAATGCGAAGGGATGGAAGGACATGGTAGTGTGCCACCCTTGTACACTGCAAGAAATTCGTTGTTCTGATCGCGGTCATCTAAATAGCATCCACAAATTCTGACTGATTACTTGCACATCACAATATGTCTTCGAAGTTCACGGTAGTTCAATAAAAAAAAGAATTTGTATCCCCCAGCTCAACTTACGAAAGTGGAAGTTCACAAAAACCAATGGGCACACCGCAGCCATTGAAAAGAACACACCCCTAATCGTTCGAAAGACTGGAACCACACTGGAATTTGTGGGCTTACCGGGTGAAATAAAAAATTGCTAAGGTAGATGATTAGTGACGCAATTATACCAAGCAGAAATATGGTGTTGCTAACGAATGTGAGTTAGGACACTTGAACTAGTCACCGCCCATAGCAAAAGTGTGCTGCCGGTTCCGTTGCGAAATGGCCACGTGCTAAGAGGTGCGGCTGCTTTCCGTCGCTGACCTAAGCTGATGCGAGTGTCCTGACTCTCATCCGCCGTCAGCAGTCTCGCTAGACACTCAAAAATGCATTATTTTGAAAAAGGAGAGCTTGCAACTGATTTGTTTCCCCACTTGGGCCGCAATAGGTCCTATAATTGCTTGGTTCACATATTTGCAACATTTACACCCTGTACGCTTGGCCAAGCAAGCCGAAACGTTACTGGTTAGGATCTTCCCTTCAGATTTCCTGGCACTGCATCACAAATATAAGAAGAACGGAGTATAGAAAAGTGAGTGCAGGAAAAAATCAAAGAATGACGATAAAGCGGAGAAAGAAACACTTCTCTCCTTTTTTAAGTATTTAAAACATTAAAATGGTCTCTGATAGCAGATAAATTTACTTTTTTAGTGTACTATACCAGTACACTTCTTTATCATGTGCTTATGGTGAGATTTGGTGCTCGCAAATTGTAAGATGCTGGGAATGTAAATATCATGTTCTACTGTAGTGAAGGTGGGTAATCACAATCATACCATCAGGTGATGTTATTAGGTTGATTCATAATAAATCGGACAAATTGACCAATTTTAATCATTGTCGTACAACTTTTTTACGACAACAGGGATTCACTTGAAATATACTCCATCTTTATCGATGACCTTCTGCCACGGTATAGGCAGATCATGGATGCCCTTGCTCCAGAAGGCCGGAAGCTGGAGCTCGAAGAAGTTGCCGAGTGCCGCCTTGACCTCGTCGCGAGTTTTGAAGTCTTGGCCGTCCAGGTGGCGTTGGCTGTGGGAGAAAAGGTGGAAATCTGAAGGGGCCAGGTCTGGGGAGTACGGTGGGTATAGAAGTACGGTCCAACTGTACGACAGCAGCTCGGCCTTAGTCGATCTTGCGAAGTGCGGTCTGTGGAAGTAGACACGTTGTCGTGCTGGAAGTAGACATGTGACCGCCGCCGTGAACTTTGGACATTGGCCTTCAATTCTCGTAATTGACGAACGTAGACGTCGGCGGATACTGTGGTACCTTCATCGAGCAGCTCCCAGTACTCTGCGCCGTGTACGCTCCACCAACCGCGGTTTTCGTCTTCGATGGAATAGTCGCCTGACGCAAACTTCGAATGCTACAACTACAGTGTACTTCTGCCGAGGGCATGCTCCTTGTGAACTTCTATCAGACGTCTGCCGATATCCGCGGGTTCCTGGCCAGATAGCGATATAAATAGTATGACGTTGCGGATGTGGTCTCTGGACCGCTTGAAATCGCGCGGCATTGTGGCGGAATGAATTTACTTTGGAGTGATTATTTTGCGGTACTTTGAAGAGCTTTTCATACTCATTCCAACGGTACCTCGCGGGTCCATTTTCGTTAATTCGTTACTGAGTTATGATCTCTAGAAATCATCACTACCATTTGTCCGATTTATTATGAATCAACCTAATAATATCCGAAGAACCAGAAATTTTATTCAGTTGACTGAACTGCCCTATGCCCATCATTTCTTTTATCACACTCACTAACCTGGCTAAAGGCGCCTTCGGAGATAATGAAAGAAATTAGACTGAATTGAAAATATGGTGACAGAAACTGAAATAATTCAGAAATTTTCAAAAAGTGACAAAACTTGCATTAATAAGGGTGCCTTGGGGACTTTGTCACGGCCCCATTGGCAGCGTTTTGTCCCGATGGCTGGCAACGGCGCAGTAGCCATGGAGGTTGGGGCAACAGTGGCAGCACTGGCTTGGTTGGCCTCGTCGTCTGCATCACCCCCTTCAGTCATGCAGAGGGCGTGAAAGCTCAACCTCGATAAGTAACACCGATGGTAGGAAGAGGACCCAATTTTTTTCAGTTTTGACATGCAACTAGGCGCTTCTTTCTTATTTCACCATGAACGAAAATCATCCCTATGACTGTTCCTGAGATCATTCTTAACTTCCGCAGCTGAGGCAATCTTTTCGTGTTTAAAGCGTATGTTCCCTTATTCATACGTCAACGATTTTGCAAAGCTGCACATTATTTATGGACGCGGTCGTCGGCGGCGGGCAAATGGCTGCGCCGCCGGTGACGGCGTCGGTGCGCGAAGTATGAAAGCGGCCTTAGGATATACTCATTGGGATATATCGCAGAAGTAGCAGTCCTATTTCTGTTATAGGACGTCTGGAAATTTTATGACCGGAGCAATGATCTTTGGAAAGCTGCTCGCAAATGGATCAACCTAAGAACACGGCCTCGATGTATACATACCGACAGTCCCTTTGGGACGTAGGAGATGAGATATGAGTAAATGCATAATATTTAGAGATGCGGGATAACTACTTCAGTCTGCCCACTGAGGAACATTTCAAAAATACTATTCTGCGCCAGTTCCACCGTAAATTTCTCTAATTTGCGCAAAAATTTTATCGGAGCACGTGATTATCAAGGAACCATTCTTTCTTCCCCTTCTTCCACGGGCGGTTGAACCGACAAGCCGCCATGCCATCTCATTGGTTCATATAGTAGAAGGATACCATGTGTTGGAAATGAGCACATGCTCATCTTTTGACAACATGTAACATACCTAACAAAAATCGGAGGTTTTCAGATTCAGACTCACACGGTGCGCAATAGTTATGTACGCGGTGAAAAACAGAGTATTTCTTTAAAGAATGCAACCAAAGGAATGAAAATTGACCGACAAATATTCATAACGATTCTAAACAATATATCAAAATCACTTTTGGATGAGAAATCCTCGATTTTGGATAACGGTGTTCAGGCTAGGAGGAGGAGGATGTGCGCCAACAAGCGCCTGAGGATAGTTTTCCTCGTCCGATCTCAACCTTCTGAACTACGGCGCTTAGGGACATCTCGAAGAGAAAGTATGCGCAAAACCTCTCAGAGACTGTTTTGAGTCCTTCCTGGCTGCTCTTCTACGGAAGTGGGCAGAACTCAAAGTCGACTACTTGGATCGTGCCATCGTCTCGTGCCCCGAAAATCTACGCGTCGTCATCCCAATTCAAGGAGGTCGAATCGAAAAATCATGATTGCATTCCTATTGTTCAAAGTCGTTTAAATATCAACCATCAAGTTTTTGTTTTTTTGCTGTATTCTTGCCAGACTTATCCGGTTTTTCCGCAATAGCATTTATGACAGTGGAACCAAGAAGCCAGAATAAGCGCCAAACATCTCTGCAATCTATATACATCAGATGACTAACATATGTACATAATGCTACAAACTACAAGAGAGTAATAATGCTGGGGTGAGGAATGCCTCACACAGCCAAACGCGGTAGGCAACCTGGGAAATGGAAAACTCGTTATTGCTTTCTTCTTTTCACAATCGCGGCGTATTGTCCTTGAAGTTGATGGGTGATTTATCATAATAGTTTTCACGGGCATATCGCATGATAATATTGCATCAACATACTGCCCATTGATTTGATTCTTTACTTTGGTGGCCTCAAAAATGGTGAATTGTAAAGAGAGCAATGTTCATTGAGATGCCCTGAAAGCAGGGTGGGGTCGATTGGTCGAATTTTTGCCCGGCCGCCCGCGATGAGCGGCGCGGATAGTGCGAGTCGTTTGCCGCTTTATCTGTTGACAACATAGGCGAACTTCCGAAAGTTCCAAACTGCAATCCTCGAAGATCCTTCACGTTACCAGCCCATTGTGTCTTGAGCGGGATTCCAATCGACTCGCACTGACGGCACCGCGAGTGCGATGCCGCGAAACGAAAATTCGACCAAACAGCCCTCACCCCACCCCCTAAGAGAATAGCGAAGGAGAAGACACTGCAATGGAAGTGTACGGTAATTGTTCGATTGTAATGAATTGTAATAATGCCATCTTTAAAAAATCTGAAATTTTGTGAAGATGTAATCACGCGTGGTACAGATGATACTGTGGTCAAAAGAGTGGCTCATTCGGATAAGCGCTACAACACTTTAGAAGGTCCACCGTGCTGCCTTATTGTGTCCCCACGCGCTTGTTAGTCCCGTTGTGAAGTGACTGCGCGCTAAGGGGTACGACTCTGCCTGCCGTTCCTACCTGACACAATGAGGTGTCCTTACCCACAGGATTGAATCTTGACCGAGCGATGGCTCTTGGATAAGCTGAGAGATGACCGGTGTTATCATAAGAGGGTGTTAAAAAATCGTAAGATTCGAATATCCCTTCACTAAACAAGCCGTCATTTTTTTAGGTTTCCGTAGCCTTGCTAAACGGCTTCGTTGTGTGCATGGCAGATGCATATACTGAAGTTTCCTCCTTAGTGCTCTTTCAAAACTGCTCAACGTATGCGAGGAGGGAGGGCCTTATGACAGAATGGCGAAAATCAGTGTATAACTGGTGGCGTTGCTTCGCTTCCAATTTGTTATAATATAATTAAACAGATGAATACTGACATCCTCTGCATTATTATTATGGCACAAGCTTATGCATGTCCCACCGTGAATAATTATTTTCCGAAAAAGTGCGTTCTGTAAAGTGCCCCTCCCCTCGCCACTGAACACCTACTCTTTTTATCCCATAGCGGTTAGGCAGAAGGAAAAACGCTGCTCCTTGCATGAGACAGGTAGGCGCTGTTAGGCCTAGGCCTGCCACTGGAGCCGGGCACGATCTCGTGCCTCGAGGAGTCCTTAATAGTGAGAATTTTATTTGGAGGACCAGATAAAGGAGTTGCATTTTGGTTGATTGGGAAACATGGTCCTGTTTAATGTGGCCAGAGGTGAGCACATTTCAGATGGGTCGAGCGAGGCGGCGAACGCACATCTGAGGACGCCGGAATCGTAAATGCGGCAGATTGTCGAATATGAAAGTAGGGGCGCTCAGCACTGTTATAGTAGAGAATGTACAGAAATTAAAAGGCGAAGAAACTGAGAAATAGGAGCCTCGAAACCCCTTCACTATCCCGCCCCTCTGCGTCACTAGAAGGGCATAGACCGTAGAGAGGACAAGAGGCTAAATCAGCCGGATGCAAACGTTGCCCCACCCTCACCGGCACTCGCCCGACGGATGAACTGCAAAGCGACACGTCGTGCTGTGGGACCGTTATATGACCCCATGGCCCTTTTTTTCAATGCTAGTTTTGCTACTTATCACCTCTCTCTTCATTACTAATGCCAAAGCCCTTTAGTTGGTCCGCTGGCACCGAAAACACGTACAAAGGGACCTCCGAAATTCGTCGCAGCCGTAGTGAGCGGTAACCATCCATGGGTTACATCAAGGATCAATACTCAGTGAAAAGAAAAAATTAGCTGATATGGGCTTCTTTCATATCTCACGCCTATAAGAACGTTAAGTGTAACTAGCGAACCCCTATGCGGACCGGAAAAAAGTTCGACGTGTCGCCTTACACGTCGTCGAATGTGGAAGATTCCCTCATACATGGCGCATCCCGCAGCGAAGCCAGCCGAGGCCAACCACCCCCTCGTTGATGTTCTGAGAGCAAGAGATGCGTACTGGATGCATAACAGACGCAATGGATCATTTTGCCAAAGATTACTGGGAAGATCCCGCCATTTTGATGAAAAAAATTTCTTAGAATGGCTTTCATTGGGAAAACTTCCTTCCTTTTCGAAATGTGGTACACTTCAAGTGATCATTGGGAAGCGGCAACTACGCAGGTCCCTAAATTTGCATTCAAAAGGTTAAGTTTGAAGGAGGTTATGACCATTTAAATTGAAGCACTTTGGAATTTTTCAGAATTCTTCTCGACTGGTTTTCATATACGGCACTACGCAACCATTACAGAAACGAAGCGGCCAATAGATTGCCTTAAGAAATTCATCGAGAAAGTATCACTACTCCGAGACAGAGTTTCAGCAAACTTACAAGTATTCAAAAAGTGCTCCAGTTTACTACTGGGATGTCGTGCTCCATCGCGATAGCAGCGTGGCCGTCACATGCGACGTGGCGATGGCAGTGGAACTCACAACATGGCATCGTTTTGGTTTACAACTAGCTTTACATTTTTTCTTGGCCTTTATCCTTGGCGCATAAATTGCATCATTTTTAACCCTTTTTCTCGGTCATCAGAGGACGAGTACATAACCCACGTTCGAGCGTTCGTTTGAGAATATAAGTAGAAAATTTTGTCACGTTCTTATTCTTCTTTCTTTGTTACGTGTTTGGTCTCAATTTTTTTTTGACGTGAGCTCTTAGTTCCCATGATTAATTGCGTTGATTGAGTAGAAATCACAATAGCTTACCCTGAAGAAGGGGAGGGGCGAAGGGGGCGGCGCATTTCTCAAAAATTTTCCTCGACGTCACGCTTGACACTGATCGTTGAAGCATGGCGTACCACAATCACCGTCAAGGGCTTCGTAGTCAATCTAGGCGTCAGATAGGATGCGATATTGCCATGAGTGCACGCATGCGCACGACGATACGCTAAACATTTTCAAAAAACGGTCTCTCTTTTCTTATCAAGCGAGGGGAAGACGTGCGCTGTGTTCAGCGTTCCACGCAGGTGAAGCTAATTACGTCAGAAAATCGGTTCGCGGCATCGCTTTTGCGGCGCCACCAGTATGTACGACTTGCGAATCGATTGCCCTTGGGAGCGCGGCAGAGCGTGGCTGCGCCACCCTGCCTCCTCCACCCATGCCACAGTGCCTCGCTTGAAGGCT
The DNA here is from genome assembly GCA_963978905.1 of Trichostrongylus colubriformis. Lineage (NCBI taxonomy): Eukaryota > Metazoa > Nematoda > Chromadorea > Rhabditida > Trichostrongylidae > Trichostrongylus > Trichostrongylus colubriformis. Next base: position 15,122,242 of record OZ022256.1, read on the forward strand.
GCCATGCCTTGCCACTGGCACTTGCACCCGCCGCGCCGATCGCCACGGGCAGCTAAGCAATTTTTTGACGTAAGTAGTCTCACTCGTCCCACGCATGGTTGAAGCACAGAGCAGATGGCGCTAGCCGAATACGGCTCACATGTTGCAAAGAAACGATTGTAGTGGAAGGAATTCATGTATTCTCTATCCTCTTTAAAAGCACACCACGCGATAATCAGATAAGTGGCTTACTTTCTTGAGACAAGTAGCTCCTTTGATCATTGCTCACGCTGCCCTTCGTTGCGATTGCACGGTGACCCTCACGGTCTTGTGCCTGGTTGAACAAAACCAAGGCACACCCACTCAACTGAATCACACCTGGCTTCACGAACGAATTTCCATCGTGGTGCTTACACGGAGAAGGAAATTAATATAAGGGAAAATAGCTAAATGAAACAGCCAATCCGATGATGAAAGCAGCTTCCACATTGGAAATTGTTTGTTTGAGGCCAGGTGTGACTTGGCTGGGTGGACGTGGCTTGGTTGTGTTCAAGCAGGCACAGCACCGTGAGGGTGTACGGTGTTGCCGCAACAAAGACTCAGTCTCAGCAGTTATTCAAAGACCTACTTGCCCAAGAAGGTAAACCACTAAAGTGATGATCGCGTGGTGACTCAAAATTGGTGGGTCTCTAAGCCTATGTCTGTGAAAGGAAATTCTTCCACTGGGCTTAGGCATATACGCTCAGGTGGTTGCTTAGTCTAATTAAAAGGGATTTCTCGTAATCTACTTATAGAAAAATATTTATCCGCTACTCAGTTAAGCTAGCTACAGCCAGGCACAGAATAATATTGAGAGCGCCTACTTATTGAGAGTAAATGGGAGCGCCAATGCTTCTGTTTAGCGCATCCCGCCTCACTCCTCCTGTAGCAATAGTTGATATCAAACTCAGTTTCGATTCCATTAAAGGCACAGTTCACGATAATTTTCGTGCGTCTTCACGTTCCTTAATGGCTCTGAGGGAGCTGAAGAACACATAAGCGAAGAAGCAGCCAAAGAAATTTCCGAAAACCCTTAAAATAAGGTGTTTCCGACCTTTTGCTTCGGCGAGTTTTCAACTTAGAAGCAAGCATTTGAACACGTTTTCGCGTGATAATATCATTCGATAAGGTTGCAATTACTATGGAAATCCTCCCTATCTTATCTTATCGCAGTCCCTATCATGCCTCTTTTCCACGTAATTGCCGCCGCTGCTCTGCTGGCTAAGTCGTAGGATGGGTGTGGGCCATCTTGAGACGGTGGCCGCCAGCTGACTCACGGGTTCTTTACTCGTTTGGCACTAAACCCTCGCACCCGGTGATGGCACACGCTTTGCCGTTGTGGTAAGGTCTATCTACTCGCGGATGGAACCAAGACACTCATATTATCGTGAACTGTCCCTTTAAGGGTTGAAAAGTGTGTGTCAAAAAGTTTGATTGTGGTTTAACATCTTGTTCCATTCTGAACTTATGATAACGAAGGAAGCGACGCCAAATCGTAAGAAAGCCAGAAGGATAAAGGTGGTGATGAGATTTACCGTGGTTTTTTGAGCAGTCTAACCCAAATATCCACCGAAAGCAATTTTTGCTGCTTTAACGAGAAGGAGCAGAAGTGGCGTGGTTACAGGTGGCGTGCTGAGATCTTGGTGCGAAGAGGATCCCGCATCAACGACCTTCCAAGCCAACCAAGCTTTCCTTCCCTTTGCGGTAGGCGAATGAGAGGGTAAGTACACTGACTCGCTCATTGGCTGGCCCCGGCAAGTCATGGTGTAGACCAAATCGTCCCCCACCAGCCACCACGATATTGAATGGAACTAGAATGCGCAGCGCATGCCATAGAAGAAATCGATTAACAAAAAAATGTTACCGTTCATCTTCAACGAGAAAAGGCCACAAAACAACGATTAAGTAAGCTTTCTGGTAACTTTCGCTATTCAAAAAGAAATCAGGTGCGAATTGGAGGGAAGTGTTCATCAGACACATGAGGCAACTGCTGTCGCATTCGGTAAAATGAAAGAAGTCATAAAATAGAAGCCTCATCATTTCATAATTAACATCACAAGAATGTTTGTACGATCGAGGAAGGTTTCAACGTTCCGAATGCGCAGAGTACATAGTGCAAAACCACAACGGTAGCAGGAATCATAATGCTGCGTTGTGCTGAGGTGCATGGACTGTTCATATATGAGTTCACTTGAGCTGACAGCTGTAATCGTATTAGTTGCGGTTTGGTGACTTTTGCCTCATGAAATCTGCTTTGTCAACTTTGCTATGCACAAAACACACCAGCGAAAAATCACGTGAATCACAGGTTAACGCCATTGATCATGGATGTGTGTCCTTGGGAGAGGATCTCGCATCACGGCGTGCGGCGTTTAAGCCAGCCGGAGGCGCTGGGTTGAAAGCGTTCTTTATCTCATGCTTAATTCTAAATGTAGTATACGGCAATCGCCTGATGCAGAGCGCACGAAAACCCGTCTTAGAGAAGGATCAGAGGTACGAAAAATGGTGTCGTAACAAGGGATGGGGCATCCCGCTATGGACATTATCTTTACTCGAAGGCACATTCCGCTCTCGCTGATGGGTGGAGTAACAGTTGACTCTCCATTGGTTGTCGGGCTCTGGGGTCGGATCGACCACGCCCCACTGCAGGCAACAGAGCGTGTAGAGATCGCCTCCAGGCTGCCGTCAACCAATGGAGAATCAACTGTTTCAACTGTTACTCCAACCATCAGCGAGCGTGGAATGTGCCTTTAAGGCTAGAGTGGAAGAGGAACTCCTTCTTCCCGGCAGAAAAAGCCTGAGTCTGCAGATTGACCCTCTAAGGATATCTCCAAAATGCTTAAATGTGCAACTTTTTATAAGATGTCCCCCGCCCCGTCCCACCCCTCCCCTTCTCATTGCGATACGCCCAAAAAGACCCTCTTTCTTGGTTTTTGATCGTTTCCTCCCCTTATTTCCCCAGCTATTACACTATTTAATATTATTAGCATAGCAGCCCTACTTTCACATTCAAGAACGGGCAAGAAATACCTTGAAATGTATTTTCAAGAAAATTCTAGGCATTGAGCTAAAAATTCGGTGTAACTTGTGAAACAATTGGAAAAGAACGGACACTGCGCTGTGTATAGCCACAAGCTCTGACAGTCTGATCATTGTGAACGATTCGGTGTGTTTTTTCAAGCCGGTGCTGTATTCCACTGTAACGGGAAGAAAATGAAACGCGATCAGTCTGGAAAAGGAAATGTTACTGATAAATAAACAAGCGATAAATTGAAATAAACAACTGCACCTATTTAGGCCTTTCCGGAGTACGCAGTTTCATTGTTCTGTTCAACGTCCAGCTTTCAACCAGTTGGAGTCTGACAGTTCTATCAGGAGAAGCAGTAACAGTCGACATCTACAATCGAGATCAGCATCACTATATAACGTTGAGTTGTCATTGTCGTTGCTGTCAGCTTGATGTCATATTGAAGTGATTTTTCAGGTTAAGAATGTTTCCAGACTTCTTTCTATTGTCTGTGTTTTTGGCTTCTGGAGTTCTTGTAGATGCACAAAACTACAGGGTGAGCAACAGACGAAGATTCCTGAGGAAAAGCGGGTATCAAGGGCGTCCTTTACGGGGCATGATCCTAGCCGCGCGGCGGATGTGTTACCACATGGCTTACTGGGCACAGTTGGCGGATAGACAGTGGGAATAGTAAACGAGAAAGATTACATGAATATTGATTGATCCCCCCATGGCTGCCATGTTTATGTGGAAGTGGGAAGAATCGATTATGTGAGTTGTGAGGTGCGCGGGAAACGTGAAGACGACTGGGCTATTGGGCGGGAATTATGTGGAGGAGGAGCACTGAGGTCGTTGCATGACTCATTATGTAGGAAACCCCTTCTTGCACCTAAACACTTTCATCCCCGCCCGAACCGAAAATGGAGTTAATATGCTTTTCCCTCCACATACTGCATGCTTCCCCCACCCACATCGACCTAAATGCAGTTTTACCTGAGCCCTCCGCGTGTCAAACAATGAATAATCCTTTCATCCTTTTACCATACAAACAGTAACTTTGTTTGGCTGTTCGTAGGTATGTCGATTTGTAAGTATGTCCGTCTTTGACCGATAAATGAATGATTGTGATAAGGGAGTCGATAGAGAAAAACAACCACTCACGAAAATGGGCAATTAAATGGTTAGCAGTATCAACCTAAAGATGTGATAGTATAACTACTGGATGATAGTACAACCACGTCTTAGGCCGCGTTCATACTTTGCGGTGCCAGTGGCAGGACGTGGCTACGTGCCTGTGCTTCTCCGCCTGTACCCCTCTGTCTCGTTGTCTGCGTCGTCTGCACCTCCCCGTACTATTCGGCTTCACTGCTTGTGAACGCAGCCAAACCGCCCTACCGACGTAAGGTATGAAAGCGATGAAAGTTTAGATCAGGTCAGTCAAAAAAAAACGAGTGAATGAAAGCGATAGCCAGTCTTCCAGTAAACCATATTTCTGTGAGTTGTGAGTATCGAGCATGAGCCACACTATCGAGGATCATTACTCGTCGCATGTTCGATTATCTTATGAGTAGGCCGCTGTAAGCAGTGCTGAGCGACTTGCGCGGGACATCGTGTAGCAAAAATTGGTCCATAAAAAAAGCGTAAGCATATAGAAAAGATACTGTGATAATGGATTCACGCACATACGCGACATATGCCTGGGGTGGTGTTCAGAGTTCGCAATTCAGGCGATTACGGTTACCCACACGTCAGGCCCGTAAGCGTGATCATTTGAAGAGTCATGGATGCTACTTTAATAGACAGTATCCTGAAAATTTTTGAACAAATCTATATCAACATGTATACCAAACGTATATTTTTGCCTAATCCTTAAGGCTGCGTTCATACCAAATTGAATGAGAGTTTTGGCGCATCCGCGATTTTGGATATTTGCCATAACAGAAAAAGATCAAGAAATGAAAAGAGAAGAAAAAGAAATCAACCGCACGTTGGCACGTGCCGCGTTCAAAAGGGTGACGTGGCACGCCAATTCTCTCAAATCGCGGGTGCGCGATGCGCCGATGCGCCAAAACTCTCATTCGATTTGGTATGAACGCAACCTAATGGAAGGGGAAGCGTTCCTTTCCTTTCCTGGGTACTAAGGCAAAAACAACGCAACATAGTGGCATGCCCCTTCGTTAGAATAGCATCGAGTGACACGAGTTGTAAGCCGTTGCAAACTTTAGTAAAAAGGATAGGATAAAGTTTTTGCCGATAGCCAACCCCTTCTGCGAAATGCGCCGTGTACTGGGATTCTATTGAGAATCCTAGTGACAGCCTATACAATGATTTGGGGAGAAGGGTGCAACCAACGAAAAGTCGAATCAGTGCTTTCATTCTCCCAGAAGCATCTGGTACCAATTCGCCGACTGCGTAAGGATGGAATGCTTAATTTGCCTGAGCGGGCGTTGATTTGGGCCCCGAGAGTGGGAATGCACGCCACCTGTCACTCCACCACCTCTGCCCTATACTCTAGCAACTGCGCAATACTTTCAGATCAAATATCAGCCAGCCACTGACGTGTGTGACGATATGAAGGCACCTGACTCAGACACGCTTCAAATTCGTTTATTGGACGTGGTGTTTTTCAACAAAACAGCAGGACCCGGTAAAGGGCTCATAGTTCATCGAGCACAAGTAAATCACAATCTAGCCACTATTGCTGGTCAAGCGACTATAGCTTATGCTGGAGGACTGCATAACACCGAAATTGGATTATACATTATGGTTCTTCGTATTGGTGATTCACGAAGAAATGAGAATCCGATTTCAAATGTAGTACTTAAAACGGTGAAATTAGCTGATGGTACCGTGGTGTCACCAGCACCAGGTAGTGGATATGATTTCGGTTATATGTATTCTTTGGGTCCATTTGGTCTAAAAATTAATATCGAAGCGGTGACTGATGCTGGAGATGTGAGACAATACAAGTAAGCATCCTCTATTATTATAAAAGCGGATTACATGAAATGAATGACTGGAATGTTTCAGGGAATATGCACCGTTAGGATGCGCAGCAACGTCAAGATGGTTTGGAAATGAGGGCTATTACAAACTTGATATAGCGACCGGAGAATGGCACAACATATACTACAATCCTGTGGCGGCAGACTATTACTACTGAATAAAGAATTTTTGTGGTTCCATCCCTGTACAGGACGATCTGTGGTTAAAATCACATAAAGAAGAAATAAATTCGATGCCATGTATGTAGATGGGGGGGGGGGGGGCGTGTACCTAACGTGTCATTGAGGTACCAGGGTATAAGTCATAGATACAGCAGGTAAAGCGTTGATCGAGGAACTACTGGCAGGGGGACCAATGTTTCGGTTGTGGGTAGGAGGTGATCCCATAACCAGTTTGGCTATAGCACAGCACTGGGCGATTCTCTTGCTGGGTGGAGATGGTTGATACTATCCATTCGATATAGATATAACCTATATAGCATAATTACAACCGTGGTGCTTCCAGTACCAAACCCTAACCGAACTGGTATTTTTACAAACACCCACCATCACATTTAGAGACCTCAAACAGTTGATAGGTCGGCACTCACCGTCAGTCTTCGGGAACTTACGCTAAGCAGTTTAGTGGTCCAAAGCTTTTGTTGCTACTAATAACGGCGCGGGAAAATTTTAATTTACCGAGAATTTTATGCTAAGGACGATGTCAGACTTGGCTACTTTGCGACTGCGCGATTTTGCCATCGGTATTACACTTTCGCATCTGGCGCTGTGATTCGACAACATTGCGTTTCAACGTGCGGAGTCGCGGTACTACAAAACTGCGAATCGCTAAGTGTGGCGTTGGTTATAGACCTATTGCCTGTTGTTATTTTAGTCGTTCTCGCAACATATCGCACCGGCTTCACCTACCCTATCTACCTTGCGCGTGAATGGCACTGGTGAGGAGCGAGCTACGCGTAAGATAATCTGGAGGAGAAACAGCGGTCTCTTAGCGAAGACAGTGTAGAACTTCATTGAATTTCCACCTATGCAAGTAGACTCATTCATTGGTGCGAACAATTAGTCATAGAAATAATAGGTTGGAACATAATTTCTGTTACACAATGACGAAAAATTTTAAATTTATTTTTCTTTATTTTTGTCTAACTTCAGTCAACAAAATATGTACCATTATAATCGACAATATATTGCCAGCGAGTAGGGAGATAATAGATGCCTTGCTTGTAGAACTCTGGGGATTTCTGGTCGAAGAAAATCTGGAGGTCGATTTTGAGATCATCGTCATCTTTGAGTTGCGTCCGTTGAGGAAGTGGGTCAGAAATCGGAATAGGTGGTAGTCAGTTGGGGCCATGTCCGTAAAATACGGTGAGTGGGGAAGCTTCGTCCAATCAAGGTCCTGGATCTTTTAACAGGTCAACTTCACCACATGTGGGCGAGCGTTGTCGTGGAGGAGGAAGTCTCGGCCAATTTTTCCGGTAAGTTTTGCAGCTACGGTGTCCAGTTGCCTGCAGTAGAGATCGGCAGTGACTGTCGTGTTGGATGGCGATTTTTTGCCCTTTTTTTCGAAAAAAAAAAATTTCAAATTTTTTTCTCTTTGCAACTTTTTGAAATTTTTTTCTGTTCCAATTGGAGTCGATCGAGCCATTGGGTTGCTGCCATATGAGAGACAGTACCTGGGCCCATCGACTGGTTGATTTGGTCACTGGCCTTGCATGCTGAGGAACCGGGACGGTGTTCGTGAATTTCGCCCCTCTCGCGAAATTGTCGTAGATTCACTGCTAGTTGAAGCCATAGAGAATATGAATGAGTTAATCAGTAGTGCTTTTAACCCGCTTTACATATCCCCCACTACCGAGTATTCCAGGAGCTTCCACAGTTTTCCCCAAGACAAATAAAAAGTGTAACAGAAATTATGTTCCATCCTAATAAAACTTCGGTGATCATATCTCTTTATGGAGGAGCCCACTATTCGTTTCCTATCTTCTGCTCATAACTTGATGAATGTTGGAGCTTACCATGACTTGTTTGAAGTCTTGCAATGCAATGTTAGAAGTTCCCACTTACTCAGTATTCACTCAACGTTACTCGTACTAACCCTAATCGTTCTGTTCCCCTGATAAGCTTCATAATTACGCACATCCTAGTGTGCTCTCAACAAGTGTGATGAGCACACCGCAGGATTGCTGTAAGTGTGCTGAGTAGCTGCTATTAGCTATAGCTGCCAGTGCCATCACACAATGGCATGGCTTTAGAATGAGAGTCCAGCACAAAAAAGTCCCCACCACATTGAGCGGCCCATTTCCTCCATCATCCCCTATCATAATAGCTCACTTGTGGACGAACCGATATACAGACCAAGAAGCCGACACACAAAGCAAATTTTTTGTATAACGACCCGTTTGAGTCACGCGAAGTACCTCGAGCATCACATAGCACTGGTGAGCTGCGGATTGCGCATATGCTAATTTGAGCAAAACTAACTCAGAGATATGCTCTCACAAAGATAGGACGTATATGTAGTTTTATTGAATTCACACTTATGCGGGTGAAATGATCCACTGGTGTCATTCATTAGTCACAGCAACGAGTTCCACGACTGCACTTCGTGATGGTGAGATCCAGTATCCGCTTTTTTGGCCCCCTGCTCTCATCACGATAGCTCGGCGAACAGTCTAGAACTTCGTGAGGCAGCGTTCATAGTTTTGGAATTTGCGGAATTGTGTTAAGAAGATTGTCATTCATTAGATTGTGTGTTAAGATACGATATCGATCGGAGGAATGGTGGAATTTGCGAAAATAAAGTCACTTCCCACTTCTTGCTTCCGCTAATCCTCTCGTCTCTTCGTTACATTGAAATTAATGAGAATCTAATCACTCTTCCGCAAGTTCCACAATTCTGCAATTCTGTAAAGACGCAAATTCCGCCTTTATCCTATTCGATATCTATCTTATCCCTTTCCATAATACTGCATTTTCGCGAATTCCACGATTCCGCAAATTCCACAATTCCGCACTTTCCATTCCTTTCCTTTCTCTAATCATCTTGTCTCGTCGCAGCATAGAATTCGATAAGTATCTAATGCTTTTTCGTAAATTCCACAATTCTGCATTTCCACAACTCCTCAAAGTCCGCAACTCTCCCAATCGATACGCACCTTCATCATTTTCCGCAAATTCCGCAGTTCTGCAATTCCGCAAATTCCAAAACTATGAACGCTGCCTGAAAAGACTGCAATCGTTTTCATTCACAGTTCACACTCTTTTGTCGGTCTACTTCAAACGGCATTACTCCTCCATTAGTCCAACATAACTGCTGTCATCCCAGTGCGCTGATCCAGTGCGACGTCAGCACACCGCGGAATGGCTGCGTATGAACGTGGGAGGCGAACATATAAGTTCAGTCCATTTCGGAGCGCCTGATAGGGCGTGGCCTACGGACCTGGTTGAACGTGTATCCAACTCTCTCACCACACCGCACGCTCCCACTATCGTTACTCAGGCCACGCCTTATCTAGAAATGGACTGTGGGAAGTGTTATCACAGCGAGAATGTGGCCTTGGATTGATAGTCCAGCACCAATTAGTATCCTCAAACATTGAGCGATCAATTTCCCCTATCATCCCATATCAAAACCACTCACTTGCGGACGGACAGACATACAAACCGACACACTATAATGCTGGTTCATATGAAAGAGGGATATTGGACCGGAAACGAAATGCTTCATCCACTGACTTCTAACACTCGGGTTATAATAGTGCTGTTGCACTTGGGCTATGGTTATGGTGATGAGCAACGTGTCGAATTTCTTAACACTCACTCGCTATCAGTTCTTAACAGCTTTTATGAGCAGTTATCAGCTTCAGCTCTAGTCATACACTGCCGATGTCCTTGCCCACTTAACGTAGCCCATGTAAATGCCAAGGCTACACACTGTCACCTCAAACGATTTGCCGGATTAGGGGACATTCACACTCTAACGCTTCACCCTTTATCAAGCGCTATCGTCTTCACTTCACATAACATGTGAGGGCCACCCCCAGCGATTATCAAGAAATATGGAGCTCGTCTCCGTTAATAGCTGTAGTCGTCAGGGCCCTAATAAGTGATGTCTTATAAAAACTGCTGAAAGTGTAATCATACATTAGTCTCTGAATAACAATATTTCACGCATAATTATGTGAGGCAAAGCTCTATTTAACGTGTGGTAATTATCACACACGAACCTTGTCATTCCTACGGAACATTCTGATGTTGAGGCATATTCCTTGAGAATTGAAGAGTTCCTCACCCTTCTTCAGGCCGATAAATGGACCTGCAATTGTAGAGGCTTCTCCTTTCAAGAAACGGTGAAAAAATAGAGGAAAATAGCTAAAGCTTTTAGAACACTGTGAAGGTATATATGGCCGCGGTCATACTTTGCGCAGCTGCGTTAGTTGACGCTGGTGCCGGCGTCAATTCACGCAGGTGCCTGCGTGAGTTGACGCCGGCACCGGCGTCAACTAACGCAGCTGCGCAAAGTATGACCGCGGCCTATGGTGGATGAGTGCGGGTGGGGGTCGCTTTTTGAAAATTCCCATAAGATTCTTCGACAGTCACTCCTTTTTGCTTCATTAGTATCACTTTCAAGTGGATCTTGAACCGATCTTTTTGAATGAGTCGTCGAGTCAGTCGAAGCTGTCGATAATTTGCATATTTAGTACTATGTGCCAATGATATGATAATCGACTTGCAATTTTTCGAGTACAGAAACAGGCAGCGATTGAAGGCGTTGACCGGGGTAAGAGAAAGTGTCGTATTTACGCAGAAATTTTCCTATACAGTAGGCTAGAAGATGCTTGCTGCTCGTTATTGAATTGACCTCGGCAAACCACCATCCTGAGCGATTTTCGATAGCATCTCCAAGCAGGGCCAAATATTACGTAGAGGAGCAGCTTTTTTTTGCAAAATACGGTACCCCCTCGAATCCATGCGGCTCCTCTTCAGATGACTGATGTCACTGGTGTACTAAATAGTGTCCTTCAAAAGGTGATCGAAATCGTAATCATTGTAAAATATCGGGTAGGGGTCGATTGGTTGAATTTTCGCGCAGCCGCCCGCGACGAGCGGAGCGGCGAATGCGAGTTGTTTGCAGCTTTATCCGTCGAAACAGCAACAACCACAGCATGTTATAACTTCCGAAGCTTGTAACCCGCAATCTTTGAAGGTCTCTCACGATACCACCCCACTGCATAGTGAGCGAAATTCCACTCCGCCTGCAGCAAGTCGTTCTGACGGCGCCGCGAAGCGAAAATTCGACCAGTCGACCCCCACAGTATACCTTATGAAATTGTAGTTGACGATTGACAATTGATTTTTTCAAATCCACCTGATTATTATTAAAGAAGTAGGTCGCTGATAATATTGCAAGGAGTTATCCTCATACATTACCCCTGCTAACCAACGAGGAATACAGACTTCCCTCCACGACTTCTGACTTACGCGCGATATTGGCTGCAAAGTAATGAAGAATAATTGTGCAGAAAGGCGTGTCTGCATAAAAAAAACGTGTTTGGTATCCTGAACAACGGTGTATGGTGCAACTGTCGTATCGCCTTACGCCTCATAGCATAGCTCCACGGTGGAGCACTTCAACACAACCCGTTTTCAAGCTGTGGTAATGAGCGCCTAATCGAGGTATCCTGGTAGTCAACAAACAGAGAGGCCTCTTAGCAATTCGGGTTCTCTCTGTAGTTCTTCCGCCAGAGTGTCACTATTCAGTATCTCTACTTATTCAATCGGCTATATTACCCTTGCGGTGCCTTTGAATTTCTCGAAGGGGGCAGTGAAGGAAAGCAGAAATAAAAAGGATGTTTTCCGTAAAAGAACAAACTGACTAAATAGGGATAATCTGATCGTGCTTCGCTTCAAGCTGCAGCGCGTCACTGGCCGAGCTGCTGCGGGGACGAAGCAACGTTCGTGGCTGGCTGGCATAGCCTCTCGCAGTTTGCATCTAACCTCAGCGATTAGTGAAGCAGATGGGGCTAATAAGTAGTAAGAAATAGTGGAAGATTTAGTGGGATGGGAGTTTTCTTTCTTGCCTTCTTGGCCATTTCCTTCGAATGTGTCTCTGCTGTTGCACTGCCTAGCGCCTCAATATCGGCAGATATCACCTCTTCCAGTGTCTTTAATATGCACCCGATTTTTGCCTTCATGTTCACAAATCGCGTGGTCGTATCGCCAGTTACCGAACTCTAAATCAATGAGTGCAAGCTATAAATCAATGAGTGCAAGCTACTTTTTGAGTGGCATAAGTACCCATGTTTTTCTGCAATCCTGAATAGTGATCCCGGATTAGCAGATTCCATGACGAGAATATGTCATTGGGACAGGAAATTCGCATCATGCGCCACCCGCGACCATGCTAATTTTCTGTACTAATGACCATATCCGTTCAAAGTCTACTTATCTCTGTAATACTTGTATCTCCCCTTGCTGTTCTGGCTGGCTGGAATGCCTAAAAGAATCGCGCAGGGAGAAGTGAGTTCCTCTTTCACCCATATGTGTATGTTGTACTTGCTTAATATGTAACGCATGCAAAGTTTCACGAGAAAACGTGGGGTTCCGGCAAAGACACAGTTCCTCAAAGTGGCGGCAGAGGGGGCAAGGCCTCCGAGAAAGTGCCCGCCCCGTCGTCATCCGCGGTTGGCGACAAAGAGTGTGACTAGTCACGTAACGTTCTGTTTCCTCCGTGTCTCCGACCATGGCGGACGAAGGGGTGGGCATCTACCCTGGGTTCCCGCCTCCTTGGCCGCCACTTTGTAGAGCTGTATTTTTGCCAGATTCTCACTTTTTCGCGTGAAATTTTGCAAGCATCCCTCGCTGAACAGACACAACATGAATGCATGGGTCAAACACTCATTTTTTCGTGCACGATTCCTTCAGTAAGGTAGCGTACAGAAGCGCATTAACTTACCTGAAATGGAGACAGAATTTATATCATTTCGTGAATAGCATTCTTTTTATCACTCCGGCTGAACGAGAATGAAAGTGAGTCTGCTTCGTGCAGCACCTTCCACAGCTTCCAGGAAAATACAAGAAAAATCCAAGCACCCATCAGATTCTGCAAGGTACTTATCGCTCCCCCTGAAAAATGGCCTTCTCTGAGGCTTATTTGTAAGTTGCCTATGATAAAAACTGACGCGAGAGCACGTGAAGACGGCAAGCGATTCAGTGCTATATTCGGAGAGGAAGTACTTATATGAAAGCCGCTTGCAGAGATCTTAACCATCTTTGACCGAGTTCTCACTCTCGAAATAGGCGCGGAAGTCTGAGAGCTTCAGCCACTTCGATTCCACTCATCAGCCGTCTGAGGATTTTTCTCATTTCACAGGTGGTGTGTCTAGTCAACACCAGGTTTTGCTCTTTTTCTGCGTGCCGCGTAGAGCTAAGAGCGTCGCACGTAGACGGGCCCCAAGTACATAGATTACGCCACCAATTAAATACACCGGAAGGGGTAAGTTCGGCAGATTAAGGAATATGCAAGTCGGGGTGCTAAAGCAGTGTAGCAGTAGAGAAAAAACGAAATAAAACTGCAAAAAAAACGAAAAATAGCAACGCGAAAACCTTCTGCTTTTTCGCTCCTCTCTACCTCACTAGCCGCGCTAGAGTGCCGACGTGCGAAAGGCGAAGTACCCGCCCCTCCCTCTTCGGCAACTCGCCCGGCCGATGAACGGCAGCACAACTCCGAGATCGTATAAGCCCCCAAGCCGCGCTTTTTCAGCGCGAGTATCGCTACACATCTCTTCTAAAATGTAAAAATTGTTTTCTGAGAACATGAATTCACAACTCTCACTTTGCACTTACCCCGTTTCTACTGTGACGATGGTGCTCTGCGAGCGCAAGCTACGCGCGGCATTAGCGCGAGTAGACTGCATTTGGCTTGAATCGCGTTTGATTGCGTAAGGGTGGCAACCGCAACTACGCCTTTTTATTCGTTTTGCTTCTGTGTGTACCATTGTGACAAAAAATTCGCATTTCCGCGTTTGACGCACGAGGAAATGGGGCGAGATAAGGCTCTGAAGACACTAGTCGAGTTCTGAAATGATTACACCTAAAAGAAAGGGTAGATCAGCGTCTTCGCTTTAAAACCCATCCAACACGGCGTCCATAGCTCGCACCATCGCGTTCCATGCCGACGGCGCAACGCGAATTTTCTGTCTTAATGGCACACACCCCTGTAAGTGACCACGCCCACCATCATGGCTTTGTAGCATCGAGTGTACCTCCCTCGCCTAAGGCCCCACATACCGTCCGTATGTGCTCTCACCTTTCACTTCCAGTGAATATATTCCTACTCCAAGAACAGCTTGCCCCACTGCTTTTTGGAGTATATCATCGTGATCTAGAGTAAGATGCAAAAATACGTAATTCTTAGATATTCTATTATGTTGATGGCCCATAAGTTCCTGCCTACGTCACGTGATATGATCTAAGGGGCCCAAGGCACTCTCGTCTGTCTCATAACATCTCAACATCTTACTGGCAGGACTGAACGGTATATATATCCAGTCACCATGAACTATGAGCATAGCTGTTATGAGCAGTATGAAACGCGCTACTTTGTAAGTCTCTCTGAGGGAGGTATGGGTGCGTAACCGTATGCCAGAACTTCGCATTGCGATAATCTCCGCGCGACATTTGCGCGCGGGTTGACTGCACTTGGTGGGAATCGCGTGCAATTGCGTAGAAAGGGCGGCGACCGTATCTACGCCTATATTTTTTCATTTCGCTTTTGTATCTAACTCGCACCGAAATGTTATTAACCAGTCAGCAGGATCCGGTTAAATCTAGTCCATTTTGAATGTTTTCATTCACCCTAGGTTGATAATAGCGCTTTGCATGCATTCGTTCTATTTTTACGCTATGCATCGTCCGTATATGCATCATTTTTGTTTGCTCGAATTTTTTTTGCTTCATACCTAGAATTATAACGTAGATAATATACAGTGGCGCTCAGAAGTCTTCGGTCACATGGTCTTTCACTTGTAACTTTTTTGCAACTGCACCGATCTAAGAGAAATTCGAGTATGTTGTACTTGGAGGAACAACATACTGAATATACTATTTACGCGCTGAACGGTGTAAGTTACGTGGTTAAATGCAATTTTTTTCGGGTGCCATCCCTATGCCGCCCCGCTGTGCCACTGTCATCAAAAGTCGTGGTCTTTCTAATATTAATGTTCTCTGAGGCTTGCTCGTTTTGTTTTTGTAAAGAAAGCCGTTTTTCTCGACCATGCCTTTTTTCTTTTTTTGGGTGGTCTTGTAGTAAATCCTTGTAAAAACCCATGAAAAGAGTCGAGCGGCACTAAAGTAGAAGGTAGCGTTGACAATATGTAGGGTCGGGCACCACATATTAAAATTTTGTCGAATTTGGTCAAGTAGAAAAAAAGTTATGACAAAAAGGCCGAATACTTTTGAGCGCTACTGTATTTTGTATTGTACCAAATCAAGATGCAGTGCGCTTTGGTCGTTTCCTTGGCTCGGCCTAGATAGAATGAGCTTGAAGTGAAGTTGCCAAAATGTACATATAGTTCCAATATGTTTCAATGCTATGTGCACTTGAAGCCTGTTGTATTCCTGAAGAAAAAATGTATTTATTTCACATTACCTCACGAGGATTTGCTGTGAAAAACCCTTCGCTTTTCACCTGCCTATTGAGAGTTTGATTCTAGTGCTTATCGCTGACCTCTGCACGTATGACCCCTAGTCCGGTCAAATACGACCCCCGTCGAAGAGCCCTTGACTCGTGGTGTACCCTGAGGTTCAAACAGGAGACATTAAGTCGATGACAGCTGTATCTGTACGAAGATGGTGATGGATGCTCTATCACGGTCGAGTTTGGTTCATAGTTAAAGGAACCGGAAGGAGTCTGAAACAATAGGAAGATCAAAGAAATGAGCATTTTGTAACGAACATTCAAGGTTAGAAGCGATAATCGGTGAAAAAAACCGGGATTCAAAAATGCGACGCTGCGGTGTGTTCTCCCATCCCATTCGCATCAACACACAGACTTTCCGATTTGTCCGCTGTAGGATACGGGCCGCGGGCCAACATTAGTTGTAGAAAAACAACTTTATAATGGAAACATCTCCTCTTGGCATCATGCCAAGGCGTCAAATTGTTGTGTTGTGCAATGGCGGCTTCTAAACCCGTCCGAACTACAACTGTTCAACCGTAGGCCTGACATTATCCCCTTCCGGTGTTTTAAGTATGTTAATGTTTGTACTGTACAAACCACGTTAAGAGCAAACTCAGGCGAGCCATCTTTAACATGCTGCTCTAAAGGGTGTTCAGGTGTAGCCACATAAATGCATTGAGGAATATATAGAGATTTGCTACATCCACTAATATCCTGACTTCTTCAAAATTTTCCCCTAATGTTACTATCACGACTTTCACGTTATGTGAGTGATCATACATTGTGGATATCTTGTTCTCAACCGTTAGGCTCCCTTATTTATCTCGACTATTACTGAAATTATCAACAGCATTAAATTAATTTAATATTTGTATAATTAACCTGAAAAGACAGAAGCAGAGAAGAAGGGAGGAGAAAAAGAAAGAGTAAGAGGAAGGACATGAACATTGACCCGTTTTGCTTGTTCATCAGAGTCAACGATATCAATCCCGAGGCTCATCAGTGATTAGTATTGATAGTCAATTAGTATCCTGTTGGTAACATGAAATCATTGTTATTTAATGAATAAACCATAAGTACAAAAGGAAAAGATGAAATCTTCTAGTTCCGGTACCGAACTGCGCCCGAAATTGTCTTATCCTGTTCTCAACCCTTGTGCTTCCTTATTTAACCCGCCGTTACACGTCATTTTTCCGGAATCTCAACTATTAGTGAAATTATTAAGTATTGTCTGAGCTGGCTACATCACACATCAACGGATCCACCAAGGGCTGAAGTTCACTAAAGCTCACCATTTTACATGATTTTATGTGGTCTGACGTTGAACATGACGTGTTGTACACAAGTATAATCTGTTCGAGCTCTTCACAGCTCCACCATGGCTGAAGGATTACTACGCTCAGGATTTCTTATGCGATCAGGTGACAGTGCAAAGTGAAAGGCATTTCCCGACTCCTCGTGTGTGTGCTATGTCGACTCCTCACGTGCTCGAACCTTGATACTACTTTTACACATTCCAAATGGGTATCTTATTAGGAATGAGCATACATAATATTAGGATGATCCATCAATACCGGACCACCTTGGCTGATTTTCGATTATTGCTTTTGCAATTTTACCTCTACATTTACCAGCCTGATTCACCTAGCCTGCCCCAGAAATCGGGACTTGGACGAAAAAAAAAAGAATTCTGCTCAAAACTCATGTATAAAGGCTATTCGGGGCGTTGATTACGAGTATGACCTCCTTTTCTGACTTTGACGCCAATTCGGTGCAATTGCACAAAAACTGTACAACAACGCATTTTTACCAAACTCGCTGAAACTCCGCTTCTATGGGTTAGTTGTAGAGCTGATGACGGATATGACATTCATTCCCAACGAACAGTCCGTTTGACTCCAAGATGGTGTCAGGCTTGTTCATTTGTGGCTATAGCGGTGCTGACGTAGTTAAGGGTGATACTAATTTTCTGCGTTGTCGTCTTTCACCTGATATTACTTGCAGTCATCAGTGTTCACACTCGGCGTATATTTTCGTCCAATCTCAGTGAGATGAGAAGGTTTTTTACTGGAGCTTCAGGTAATAGCAGAGCAATGGCGGAGCCGGGCACAGCGTATTGCCCCGACGCAGTCAGCATCGATGAATGTTGTACGGATTCATGATCAGCCTCTCAAGTATCCGCTGTGGACAAATTTCAACGATTTAGTGAAGGAGTTCTTGCAAATGATTTGAAAAAATGAGGGATGAAATGAAATGAGTTCCTCGCGTTGGCTCCAATTTAGTGCAATTGCACAAAGTAGGACCCAACACCAAAAATGGTGCCCCGAATATTCCCTGTGGACCAAGTTTCAGCGAAAATCATTGTATCATTTCGAGGTGTCTGCGGAAGTGGATCGTTGTATAGTGGCCAATTATGCTACATAGGCAAGATTGGAAGTTCATTTTGGATTTTTTAATGCTCGCCAGGCCATCGCTTGAGGAGGGAGCTAGCGAACGGAACAGGTGATAGATGATCCTCCAAAGTGAGGTTATAGCTTATATGTTGTCGTATACACTCTCACTTGAGCGTGCTATTTCACCCGCTTGTGAGCTTGTATCACTCACGAGCCGTGCGTTGCTGAGAGAAAATAGCGTGCTTGAGTGAGAGAGCGCACGACGACAAATGCGGTCACACCGTCGCGGCGATAGCTTTCGCAAGTTACAGTGACACGATTAGTTCGATTTACGTCTATTGGATAGATGAGTCTTATTTCTGATGTTTCCAGTAACTTCTCTTTCTTTGCTAACTTGTGATCTACCATTGTAAGCACCATTACTTTTAATTTGACAACACTCAGTCACTCGTGAATTGTGCATTTACAAGCCTAGTTATGCGGTCACCACAACTTCCTCCCTTACGCACTTACTTTTACCACACTCAAGCTATTTCCGTGGCGATAGAGCTTCATATCGAAACACATGGTTTCCCGCGACCAACAAAAACTCTTCAAATGCAAATAACGGAAAGATTGGCGGAATAATGTCGGGAAAAATGCATTTCAAATGAAGGAGCATAGAGAATAGAGTTTGTTCACATATGGCCCGAGTAAAAACGTCACCAGTTCTCCTGCTTTCACACAACAACACTCATCCAACACATGAGCTTGAATATTGCGGAATATTTTGGGTCGTGTCCTCTAGAAAAACTCTGGTGTGGATTATGGGTTACATTATAGGAGGCGTACATCTCAAAATTGCACGTAGCAGCCTGAGATGCCCATGCTCTCTTCTGCTGCTAGCACTTAAAAAATGGGAGAGCAACTCGTTTGAATACCCGCCCAGCACCATTTGAGCAGCCGTCGGCAGGCAGAGCTCTGTTCAAATTTTCGCGCTCAACTGAGATTTGCTTCTCGCTCCGCGTCTCTGGCCACGTGACAGTCGCTTTTTGCGCCCAGAGCTCTTGTGGCAGCGGCTCCTCGAACGTCACCTGAAGAAGGTCCACCTCAGCCGGATTCTTATTTTTTCGCATAAAAATTTTCATGCTATCCTTAGTAAGCGGATACAACATAAACATATGGGTGCCAGTGAAACTTTGATTTTCGTGGAAGATTCTTCCGAGCGGCAATGCAATGTGGCCTTTGGAGAATTCTAGCTTGGTCTATGGGTTATACTATGGAAGAAGTATATTCAGAAACCGCCCAAAGGCAACGGCTAGCAGTGTGTTCTGTTGAAGCTTAGGCTAGCGATGTTCACTGGTCTGTTTTTTGTTGATGGACAGAGCCACCTTTCCAACATATGGTGTTCTTTCAATAGGAAAATGTGCGTTACTGGTTATCTCATCTAGATAAGCAAAATGCTATAAAATATATCTATTCAATGCTTCTCATGCATGGTCTTTATCGCATACATTCAGGTGAGGTAGGTTGCAATCAAATTTTTGATAAAATTCTCAGAAATTTTCCCGTGGCGGGGCGCTTCGCACAGCTATTACTGCAACAGTCGTACCGTCCGTGACTGCTTTCGAAATACAGAAACTATTTTTTGGCAGTTACGAGTAGAGTCATATTGTGTCTGTGAACCGAAATTACTGTTCAGTATCAAAATAAGAAATGTAATTTGGATGGTCCACGGTGACCATAACCAATAGTTAACTTACAATTTTTTTGTAAACAGCAATTAAAGGAACGTGTTGAAGGAATCACAGCAGACACTTCCGTGTCTGTTTTGAAAGCTCTCATAGTCATCAGAATACACCATTTTTCTGAAGCGCTTTGCACATCAAATAAAGGCGATGTCTACACTGGCGTGACTTTTAAGATCAAATCTAGCATCAGTGTGATTTTACTCTCTTCGTTACCTGTATTTATTCAAGAAATGTTTGACCTATATCTTGACTCGAAACGGGAACTCTAAAATCGTTAGTTAGGTCAAGTAGGTAGGCAGGTGACATAAACAAAAAATCGTCAGTGTTCATACTGTCATCGCTGTTGCAGTTCCACTGCTTCAACTGTGTAATGCCGTCATCTGTTCCTTTACCCTCATCTCTCATCTCACTATGCTTCATCCAACCCGGAGCAGACCCGGGTCAGAGCGCATAACTACAGGGGTGCCAAAAAAAAGTAATTTTGTCGCCTCCTTTCACCCCATTTTAGTCGAACTACATCAAGTTCTGTTGAGGTATTTTCATCCCCAGATTCAAGAGCAGACCTCACTCTATAAATATACTCCGTGGCAGCCTTCTGCACGAGAGCGACGAAAGAGTGAACAAGTTGTGTCACCTCAACTGGGCAAAATCCGAAATTTCGTCGCCCTCGTTCACAACCTTGCTGAGGTCCGTTCATTCTGGGTACCTGAGGGGATTCATACTGGGTGATGTTCTTTAACATTCCGCTTTCCGGGTTCCCAGCGCCCTTCGCTTCCAAGAGCCAAAACGTGCCCTTACCACTGAAACTCCTCCGGAGGCGCATTCGAGGCATGAAAATGATACTTCGGATCACAGCAGCGTTATCCGAGCAGCAAGGTCTCTCTGACTTCCATGAACCGAAGGGCCAATCCTCAGGAAGCTTCCCACAAAAGACCTACCACGGAGCCTGGCTTCACTGTTTTAAGCAGACCTTGATACTGTAGGTACTCCGAAGCCTGACTGCGCCGAATGAAGGCTCCATACTATTTGTATAAAGGTGAACGTAGAGAGCCACAGCTTTTCTCTGCTTTTAGAAGAACATTTCGGGAATATTTTGCCCCAATGCTTTCATTTCTTTCGTTTCCCTATGTTTTGTATTATTGGCAGATGTGAGCCGTGGGCAAAATTACTTTTTTTGGCACCCCCTGTATATTTTGACTAAGGAATCAACTAATGGAGGAATGCGGGGAGAGTCTAAGCTTTAGTCTAAGGGGAAATGGGGAAGGGATTCTCATGAGCAAATTGATTTTCTGCAATAATCGGTCCGCAAGGAATTCTACCTTGGAAACTGGAAGAAATTAATTTTCTACAGGAAACAGTCCGCCTTAAAGTCTACCTTGGGAACTGGAAGTTGTAAGGCTGAAACAATGCCGTGACCTCTTTGAGGTCGTTGACATAGTGAACGGCTTTCTATTTGGTGTTGGAAGAAAGCGCCGGAAGAGGTCCGCGGTCACCCTAATTCATGACAGCGCCACCTCGCAAATCGCGAAGAGTACGCAGACCAAGCTAGAGGAGCTCGGCTGAGATGTCCTGCCCTATCCGCCATACTCTCCAGACATTGCCCCTTCTGACTATCACCTTACCCATCCTCTTGAATCCTTCCTGGCCAATAGAAAATCCGTTGATTATGACATGCTTGCAAAGGCGATCGCTGACTTCTTCGACTCTCAGAACCCAGAGTTCTCGGAGGAGGAAATCAACGATTTACCTATGAGGGGGCAGAGCGTTGTCGATTACAATGGTGAATACGTTGTAGCCTAATTGTTGTTTGTTGCAAGGAAAATTAATAAAAAGTGGTGATCGAAAAAAAAATCATACAAGACTTTTGGGACAACCCACTATACGATTACCGTAAGGGTGCGACGAAGATCTGCTGGGTGCAATGTGCAACAGAGTCACTCCTTAGTGAACAGAGTCACTCCTTTTTGCCACCTCTTTCGAATAACCATGCAAACGCTTCCACTCATCAGAAGAAAGTGGACAGCATGGCGTACTTCACACATTTGCAGCTCACCATTGTCATCAAAACGATGTTCAGTTACACGCGAAATGGGAATCATCCCTACCTCGGCAGAGGAACAAACCCTACTTCTCTTCGCCACACTGGGACGGTATTTGAACTTACTTATGTGCACCTTGGTAATTCATTGCACCACAGAGATCAAGCCCCTTCCACAGATTCCGCTGGTATAACTTGCCATGGGCGGAAATGTTGTGGTGACAGGTAACGTGCACTCCCATCCTCATGATGGGCGAATCAAATCCGCACCAACACTCTCCCCGACCGAGCAATCCTTCCACTCCTCTGTGGTAAGTGAGTTGATACCGGAGTCGTCTGCAAAAAGAAGCATTGCAATTGGCCACCACAATTCGTTGAGCAGGCACTAACGTGCCACCACGACCCCGAAGGAACGAGAATGCACGGCGCATTCCGACTAGGATCTGATTAGCGTCAAAAATTTATCCTTCATCCTTCGTGTTCCGTCATAGTCTACTAATGGAGTGAAAGTGCTTTTTCTGCTTCTCTTAATCACATCTCACAACCGAGTTTCGAGGAATTTTGCCTCTGCGTGGGGGACGTGGGAGGCGTCTTGCTAGGAATCGCCAAAGTACACTGCCATTTTAAAATGCATACGCAAGGCTTGCAACTAATCCGTAGCGCATCATTATGGGCTGATTGGGGCTGCGACCATTTTTTTAACAAGAAAATAAGTTTACTGAACAAGGAAGGAAGGTTGCGACCATTCTTCGCAACAAAGTGAGCTCACTGAGGAAGGATCCCTCACTTTTAAATAAATTCGTTCTCGGAAGACCTTCAGTGTTTCTGAGGGCTCTTCTTGGATATAGATTCGCAAAAACTGTGTTATGTACTTCAGAGATACACAAATAGAACATGTAATTCCTTGAAGTCTGCCATTACTTGAATTAATGGCTCAAATTCACATAGCTTCCCTTTTCTTAGAAACATCTTTCTGTCCGACATGTATGAATTTGTAATGAAGGCGCATTTCTCTAGAGAAATATACATATTTATATGTGAAGGTTAGTCGTTTTGCCTAATACCCAATGCATCACAACAAAATTATGCAGTGCGATCTCATTGAGTTCTCTTGATTATGTGGGTGGTTATAATGCTATTCTTTTACTTCCAGCGCTATCCTGTGTTATCCTTAACACGTATTAGGTTGCTACGAGATGCTACGTAATTATTTACTGCGGGCAGGGATATCTCCCGCCATTGCGGCAAATAACCAAACAGAGTTAAAACTGAACTTTTTCATCAAGGTGTAATCTGTTTGATTTCAAACATATTTTCCAATATTTCTATAACAAAAATATCACATTTGCATAAAAATCGAGAGGTGAGATCGCAAAAATCTAAAACTTTCTGAAGGCGATTGAAGTGGTCAAGATCGGTAAGCTGCAGTTGTCGCAGATTCGCATAGAGATCTCGGAACATCTGTCGCAGCTTTTCATACACTTTTCCTAATTCACAGCGATAGGGATCTGCTGTGATAGTCTGAACAGGGTAGGAGGTGCCTGCAGTGGATTGAACCTTTATAAAAACCCCAAATGAGGTATGGTTTGCAAAAACTTTTAGGTGAAGAAGACTTGTCACCCGCATGTTAATGCTTACTGTTACCTTGCAAAACCCATTTTTCATTGAGTGTTATTAATCGTGTTCGTTTTTCTAAAGAGTAAGACGGTTAGAACAGATGTTGAGGTGGACCAGGCATTGCTCGTCGGCATGTCAAATGAAGCCACGTGCTTCGATACTGTGCGGTAGTGAACATCCATCGCTCGAATTGTTGCCTCCGGGCTGTACGTAGAGCTTGAATATCAAGCGACAACCGTTGACCACCACCAGGTTTCTCCTCACAAAAGATTCCGCGAGCCAGTATTCCACTGATCACTGTAAAGGGCATCGCGGGGGAAAAGCAAGTGCAATATCGAGAGTTGCCTTTGCTGCAGAATGTTTGTATCATAGAGCATAATCTCCTGAAAAATCGCATCTGTTCACCGCTTTTAGGACCCTACGAAAAACAAAGAACAGAACTAGCCGAAATAAACACATATTTTGGAAATGAAGAATTCACAATTTGGTGTAGCTTGATTTGAGATGATATGTTACACGCATTTCTCTGACCGAGAGAAGCCATCCCGCGCGTAAACGTCGCTCGGCGAACGCCTCAAACGCGAATTCTCAACATAGCGGTACACACCCGGCGCTTATCTCTTGCATTCCTTGCCCCTAAACTCAATCATTCTACGTTATGGAAGAATACCCTCATTTGTAATGTCCTCGACGGTTTCTGTTCTACTACTCCCATGCTTTCATGCTTGAGCACACGACTACTACATCTGGATGATCGTGGAAGTACTTTTAAATCATGCAACGGCTTACAGAGCCAAGCAGTACTGAAGTCAGTGTTCCGGTTGCTTCAGGTCTCGTGCCGATTTACCAATCAGGAATGGGTTCAAGGCTTGGAAAAGCTAACTAAATCCACAATTCGTGAATGAAGGCGGTGCTTGTTGCCTCGGCTCCACACAGCCTTGTTTTGTTGATGGCTACATTATAATTGACATTCTGAAGCTCCATCTCGGAATGTATCTTGTTTTCTAATGACTGTTTTCTCACGTCTTCTCTTTTCTAGGTTTGAAACCATTGAGCACTTCTTTGTACGTTCTATGATTATCATTTCCAATAGGTTATTTTTGCCTCTAAAGGAGGGGGTTAAGGGAAGCACATTGGATGGTAATTATCATAGGACTTCTTAGAAATTCGCAGAGCTAAATAGAGTTGTTATGACTCATACTATGTGTTACCGTAACCGTGCAGAAACGTCCAACCATGGTAACCTACAGTGACTAGCCCCTTCAGATGACAAATCTCATAGTATACAAGCCACTCGTTGCCTACTGCAACTACTCAGAATCCCTCAGTTCCCCATAAATGTACATGTATGCAGGTGAAAAACAAGGTGATGCACTTTCTTGGATTTTTGAGTTGCGTGTCACTTACTCACGGGATTGGGAATCATTCAAGATTTGGCTCGATAAGGTATTCACCCTTTCAGCGTACCCGCCAAATCCTTCCTTCGAAAACAACCTGACATGATGAACTGAAATGAGTGCAATGGCAAAGTTGCATGACTATCTCCCAAAAGCGTTATACTCGTTACTTGACTGATTCTGAGTGAATTGTGATGAAGCACATGAGGATGAAAAGGTAGTGGTTGGACCGGAGAAACATATAAGCCGTGGGATCTCCGAGGACCAAAATAATCTGCCTAAATTTCATTAATGGTCCTTTGAGGGCATCAAAAGGGTAAATGGGTCGATTGTTGAATATAAAAGCGTGGGTACTTACCTTAGAAGCGCCATGGCTGGAGTAGAAAAGGAAAAAGAACTAAAGAAGCGTCCGAAAATTCGACAAACATCACTCCTTCCCTTTTATTAGTTCTTAGCAAGAACGTATTTTTGAGTCCTGTGCACAACTGTAGTTGGCGGAGCCACACCAAGCATTGGCCACTACCCCGCCCCTCGGCTACACGTCCATCTGCATCGCGCGCAGAGCAGCTGGAAAATGCTTAAGAGCTGGAAGGCAGGAGTAAGTGGTTGTATCATTCACTTTAAAGTTTGATACTGACCAGAGGACGGCTTCACCGCAAAAAACTACACGTCGAACACTTCCTAATTTCAATCGATACTGCTTCAAAGACGGTGGTAAAGGTAATTCGGTTGCATCATCCATTCCAATCTTTGATACTGACCGCAAGATGTTTCCACCACGAAAGCTGGCACGTCAAAAACCACGTCATTTCGACCGATAGGACCTTAATACGATCCGATAAGTGTCATTCTGCTATCAACCTCTTTTCTCTACACTTCAGCCCTTCTTCTGCAAAGTCAACCATAGGAGGAGGGCCAGGATAAGAAAGGCGGCTTGAGCTAAATAAGAAGGACGCCTCCGCCACAACTCAGGGGCGCTTTTTTCGCTGAGATCTCGCCGCACATAGGCTTCCTAAACCCCTAGTTCTCATGAATGGCATCTTTTAGGAATTCCTTATCACCCACACTACCCCTATCACTGTCTCTAACACGATGCGATAAGTATCATTCTACTATCACGCTCATTACTATACACCTCAGTCATTCTTCGGCAAAATGAGGGATGGAAAAAATTGCCAATTACTGTATAAGCATCAACAAAACGAGGCTGTGTGAAGCCGAAGCAACAGGCGCCGCCCCTATTCACGAATGATGGATTTAGCTAGCGCTATCAAGTCTTTTGCGGATTTCTAATTCACGGACTACAATAAGAAAGGCGACAAATGTCCAGAAGGAAGAGTTACCCAGCTTGGGGCACGCTCTTCACAAAAAATTCTGCCGCAGAAAGTCTCCCTAGGGCCTAAGCTTTTATTTGAATGAGTCTATTGAGGAATCCCTCACTATACGTACCACCTCCGTCACTGTCATCAAAGCACTTTTTAACGTGAGTTGCGAGACCTAGACGTACAAATCCTGAGAGAATGCCTTCTACACTCATAAATCATCACTTTACCCTTCCTGCTTCCTTTAATGAATAGGCATCAAAAAATGTGTTAAGCTGGCAGTCGCTACGCACAGTTACATTAACAGCGTTTATAAACACATTAATAAACAAGTAAGATGCTGTCAAATTCACAACTTTTATCCCAGGATTCGAGCAATTACATCACTCGTGACAAACGATGAGATTCACTTTGTTAGGGAACAGTTGGATCGTATGCCAGGGGAGTCCAGTTGATAAAGGTTTGAATGGGAGTCGACGTTGTAGAGGCGAAGCGATATTCGAGAAAATAAGCAAGAAAATCATTTGACTTTGATAACTTCGCCCCCTACTCGAAATTTTAGAAGACTGCTTCCCGTTGAAACGCACCTACATAATTTCAATTTCTGAGCCCTGCAGATACCAATACTCTTTTCCATTTCGAGAAACCACTGGGCACCGTGCCAACAATTTACATGTAGATGAAGTACGTGCACAAGACCTTGACGTCAATATTGAATTATCTAACGTTCCACGAAATACCAACTCAGGAATAATTAGATCGCTAGACCTACTTAACTTGACTGCAGACGTAGTTTATAGAATCAAAGGTCGCATAATTACTGGAACTACTGACTCATGCATTCGCCCACATATCTACGACTATTGTGATGTTTCCGCTTCCAATGTACATACTTCATCGCTACGCTTTTTTAGCTACCACTTCTTCTCTTTGCCAACCCTTCTACCAACTCGGCGATAGAGTGTTGTGAGCGGTGCCGTTTGCCCTCGCATGATTCAAAGATCGAGTTCTGTGTTGATGTCCACGCGAGTCTTTCAAGCCTTCCGATTTTCTGAAGTTCATAATAATAATGTAAGGTGAGGCGGTGGTGGTGCAGTGATAGGTAGCGCGCATTCCCATTTTCATGGGTGCGAAGATCAAATCTCTCATGTCCGTCCAGGCTAACTAAGCTTTCCATCCCTCCGGGATAGGTGAATTGAGGACAGACTCGTTTGAGAGGATAAGAGCACTGACTTGCGCATCTGCTGAGCCTGGCGAGCCATTGCATAGGCCAAACTGCATTCACCTGTCACCACGATTCTGGCATTCACCTGTCACCACGATTCTGAATGGAACCAGAATGCGCGGCGCATTTCGAGAAGGGTTGATCTATGTCAGAAACTTTATCTTTTAATGCTATATTTACTGTTACGCAGAACCTACAATACCGCTATCCGCGTAAATCGTCGCACCGTCATAAATCGGTTAAAAGTGAATAAAATGGAATGATCTTAGGAGCATCGAATTTGCATCGATGCGGCGCGATCAAAAATGTATAAAATATTGGATTTGATAAGTAACAGTCTCAAAATCTCAAAAAGATAAGTAATATGGTTGTTTGGATGTTTCAGCTTCAACCAAGATTGTTAATCACTTTTATTTCCGACTGACGTTTCGGCGTCGTCGCCTTCTTCACTTACATGGTAGATAAGTAATAGTCTCAAACCGCACGCAAAAACGCGTTTTTGCGTTTTTCGGCATAGATCGATTGATTACTGGGTTTTTATCGGACTTCTATACATTTTCGGAATCAGCTGGTCGAGTTCTAGAATAAAGCAGTACATGTTCTTGATTTCTTGAGCTCGACACTAGGCCATTTTTCACATTCTGAGAAGTTTGATGGAAACTTTCTTCAGGACCTGATAAGCTGGCGATAGAATCTTTTCACATTTTTGATCTAAGCTCACAGATGTAGAGGAATTTTCGAGTTTCTGTCATTTCAGATCAGTCCCCGTTCCTTGGTGCGGATCCACACAGCGCTCCAGGTTATGCACTGTGAAAAACCATCGCTCTACTCATTTTTAGCCACAGATTCCCCAATGAAATGTACGCCGCTTGATTCCCCAAGAAACATGCTATCGAATGATATATAAGAATTTTGGTAGTGATGAATTTGTTATTTTTCTCATGCTCGAGACCCTCTCATCATATATTCACCAACTTTACAGCCGCTTCAATTCTTTCCCCTCACGTTCACCACTAAAAAACCGGAACTCATTCGAAGGTTGCGAAGGAGGTGATAGACATAGGACGTCATCAGCTGACAATTGAATTGATGAAATGGCAATTGAACTTTATTGAGAAAAAGTAAGGTGCCCGATGCTTTGTGCTAAAAATGAAAACGCTGTGCTTCGGATTGCATAAGGTATCCTACCCACATTGCGCCAATTCCTGGAACTGGAAGTTAGACAGGACGCCATTTATTTCCAGGATGCAAGCAGTCTTCAAAACTCTCAAGTGTATAATATGATGCCATATTTTTCTCTCAAGGTTAATTTTTTTTGAAAATCGATATAAACTCGTCTTAAATTACTCAAGAAAATTTAATTATGATATCGCTACCTTGAGCTCACTTTATTTCTTTTTTGAGCACACGGAAAACGCGGCAGGGCCGTGACGATCGCTGATAACATCTGCTTTTATATAAAGGCGGGGTTATGGAGAAAGGGGAGGGATCACAATCTTTTGACGGCCCAAGAGTTCCAGTCATCGGTTCCTCAGGGGAAATCCCTACAAATCGTTTCCCCATGTGAGCTGTTGGCCACCCTCTTTGATTCAGCCGCGCATTAAAATTTGAATAAGTAAAATCGCTTTCATACAACGAACCCGCTCTCTACTTTAGCAGGAAGTTATCAGTCTGCTAACAATAAGCCAGCGTGTTGTTAGCAGACTGATCACGGTGTTCCACCGCATTCACGTTTTGTTTTCACCATAGCGCTCTCCTATTGAATTATCACTTGAAATGGTATGTGTGGCTCATGCCAAGATTCGATGACGGAGCTAGGAACTGGATTTTGAGTCCATCTGCGTGACTCTGTGTCAGTCATCATCACTGCCTCTCCGCAACGCCCCACTTTTCGATCCCCTGATAAACTCCTTTCTATAAATGCGACCTGGCAACAGGGATACGCTGTATCTTTCTCTTCTTACCGCTGAGTATCCTTCGTAATCATTTACTATTAAAACTCTGCACAGAGGTTCTCCAAAAGAACCGATGTTACTAAGCCTGAGAGCTCCAGTCAGTATAGATGACGTCTCATTCTTTTACTCCCCCACAACGATGGCATATGACAAACATTTTATCCTCTTCACTACCCATACCATTCTTCATGGTGCCTTCAACACCTTGTTTGGCTCACAGAAAATTTTTGTCCTTTTTCCGAAATGCATCGCGATAGAGTTCTATCCACCTAATTCTCTGGACAAATGACAATCGTTAGCATACCACACTTGGGACAGCCAAAGCGTTCTTTCCAAGGATTTGACCTTTCGAATGGCATCTGGCGTACTCAGAGCAGACCCGAATTGGAATAAGTGATTGTGATGCTGAAACTGTAATTCGAATTGAAGCGTGTGTAATCTCTACAGATTATTCACTTTGGGTCCATACTACGGATAGGCCATTCGATTGCATCCAGCAAAAAACTCGGCTTGAAGACGCTCCGCGACGATGGCACGCGGGTTCACTTCGTGGTCTTGACCCGCTGTTTCTTTAGTGGTTCCTTCAAAGCTCATGTTCTGGATTCTGATCGCTTTTTAAATTGGAACATGTGCAGAAATCGTACGAGCTGTAAGTGGAAAATACAGAAGTATCCTAAATGAAAATTTTCATTTTGGGCTGCTTGTCCTGCTTAGTGGAAGAGTCTCTCTAGTTTTCTCGGAACTCGCATGTGAGTATAAATGATGCGGGCTTTCTGCTTGATACTGACGCCTTTTTTACCAAACTTAACAGTATTCGTTCATTTTGATATTGTGCTGTTCCGAAGTATCATGATTATCTAAATGTTTAGCAACAATTGAGACTACAAAATATTTATTCAAAAAACTCAAAAGACCCCTCAAAACTCTCGAAAGTTTTTTGGAATACTTATTGCGTATATCATGTAATTTTGCTAACCTCCACAGTTTCAGGCCTGAAGAAGGTGTTAAACACCGAAATATCGCAAAACTATCCCAAAAAAACTTTCGAGACTTTTAAGGGGTCTCTTGAGTTTTTTGCATGAATATTTTGAAGTCTCAAACGTGTAGAAGGGGGCCAAAAGAAGCAGTTGCTTCTTCACTTTCAACATTATATCAGTCAAACTTCAGTAGACTCTAACGAGGTATTTCCATCCCCAAATTTGAGAACAAACGTCACTCAATCTCCATACTCAGTGACAGCCTTCTGGACGAGCAGGAACGGGAGCTTCATTTGAGTGAGCATGATGTGTCACCTCAACACGGCTCAATCCGAGATTTCGTCACTCTCGTTCACAACCTTGCTAAAGTCCTTCCACTCAGGGTACCTAAGGGGATTCATACTGGTTGATGTTCTTGAACAATCCGTTTTTTCCACGTTCCTAGCGCTCTCCGTTTCCAAGAACCAGAACGTGCCGTTACCACTGAGACCATTCTGGAGGTGAGGCTTTGTCCAAGCAGCGAGAGCTTTGTGACTTCTATAAAAAGGGTCATCTTCCAGAAGCTTTCCACGAGAAAGCTACCACGAAAGGTGGCTCTACTCTTTTAGGGGACCTTAATGCCCTAGATGCTGTATAGCCCTAGCCCGACTGTGCCATCTGAAGGCTCCATATTTTTATGACGGTGGAAGTAATGAGCCACAAACTGTTCCTACTTTTAGGGTAACACTCCAGAATATTTTGCTTCAACACTTATATCCCTTTCGTTACCCTCGTGCCTTGTACACTTGCCGGATCAAAGGAACAAAAATGCTCTTTTTTGGCAACCCCCGTAATTTAAGTGAATGGAATCCAGATTCGTCCCTTTTTATTTCGAACTGCGATTTCCATCGCACAATTAACAAAATTTACTTTTTACCGCATTTATTGCACACCCTGCATATATCCCACTTACTGGATCTCGTCCAATGTCTCAGTGTTGGGTAATGCATTTACTCGTTGTTGTAATGAGTATGTTAACGTCGATTATCGTTATGAAAGTCACGAGAATAACCAAAAGTCCATTCAATTCACCTCACAACCCACCCAATTATCGAGCATACCTTTCGGATCGAAAGCTCACAATCCTTCTCTCCACGTTCTAATGGCTAGAAGCGTAACAATAGAAAGAGTGTGGCTGGAGCTTTGGGTAGGTGGAGTGCCTTTGAACGGATTTCCACCAGGTGCAATGTTCTCGAAGGGCTAAGTCGCTTAGGATAGCACGCACAGCGCATGATATATCGTCACCCAGCAGGCAACGGTTATGCGTCCAGCCATTACCATTTTATGGTTTCCATTCATATTTATGTATTTATTTATTTATTTATTTATTTATTTATTTATTTATTTATATTATTGGCACATAGTGCGCTTAACATCCAGCAACAGCAGTATAATTAGAAAATCAAAAACTAAGGCACAAAACACATTTAAGCAACATAATGCACACAAGTGGGAATCTCTTGTGGTTGAAATTGCTAAAAAATCTTCGATACGAAGTGAGGCAAGTGAATCGACTTTACTCAATTTGCTTTTAAAAGAATGGGTATTTGGCGCCTCTTGCAAATCGGCTGGCAACATTTGAAGCCATCTAGCTCCTCGAAAAAAAAAATTGCGAATTGAGAGCCTTCACTTCACTCGATGATTTTTGTTCAGTTTAGGACACTGCAAAGATATGGAGTGGTGCGACCCCTCTTAGGCCTGAATACCTAAAAATTGCCTGGCTTCAACTTGAGTTTGCCTTTCAATATCTTGAAGCAGAACACAACTTCATTAAATACCCTCCTATACGGTAATGACTTGATTTTGAAGCGATGTAATCGGTCCTCATAATCAGGTAGACAACGCGATGTGGCATGGCGTTTAGATCGATGTAGCAAGAATTTAGTGAAGGTTTGCTGAACTTTCTCAATTCTAGCCTGTAGTTTCTTGCTATGAGGGCTCCATATGTATGTATCTGCTAGCCATCTTCAAGGATAGGAACAACATTTGCTTTATAGAGTTCTAATAAATAGAAGCTTCATTGTGATGAATGTTCCTAGTTATCGTGAAAAGGGTGGTAGAAGCTTTTCGAATCATAATGTCTATATGGCGCGTAAAGTCGAGATCGCGGTTGGTAAGGAACCTCAAATCACCACTTCATGAGAGGTACCAACAGTAATGTTTTGAAGGGGGCATGGTACCGTCCCAGCTTTCCCAAGATGAAGTACCGATGTCTGTTATATCATGACCTCTATTACTATCATCAAGAAGGTATTTTTGTATTTCACTACGAATATTATCTGCCTGCAGCGCCATGAGTGAGAGCTATTCGAACCGTGTTTGAATGGGTTCCAAGCCATTTGCTGCTTAGAATAGCACGCAAAACATGGTCATTCCTTTAGGATCATACCATACGGTGTTCCTAGCTAAAATCAGAATAATGATCTCTCATCATACGAAGCATTTTTTCAAAATATACCCCCACCCCCTCCTTCTCCACATGAACCGCTCGCTGTCTGTGCCTGAATTGGGTGGTCCACAATTTCTTCGAAAATGAACAGATGTCAAAAACTCTTGAAGGAATATTTTTTGATTGACCGAGACATCCCAGTATAAAATGTGATCTCCCAACTTTCCTACCCAAAATACGACCCTTTTCCTCTACTCGTCGGCTCTTAGCTACGCATGGTGGCAAGTGCCACTGCTTTCAGTAACATGAAGGATGGAGAACCGGTGATCACTTCGGTGAACAAGCTTTCCATCCTACAAACAGGGTGTAGCGGGAGTCGAAGATTTTACGACAGGGGGGTAGAGTTTGAAGCGCGGAGAGGGGTTCGTAATTGCAGAGATAAGCAATGGTCCCAGGCTATGTACATGATGAATTGAAGGTGCCATTGACTGTCCCGGTTATGTAAGAAAATATGATTGAATTTGAATGGTCAACAAAAAAATACAGTATTAAGATACTTAGTACTACTCTGGAATCTACAATAGTGACTGATCTATGGAGTCTATGTATATTTTGAAAGAGGAATCGTATTTGGATCCCTGTTGAGGGGATAAGGTAGTCGTACTGAATTGTTCATTTTCCTCGACTCCTGGGTGTGGCCTGTCTACGAGGGGTTCATGATCGTTTTGAGTGAAGACACTGTCTTCGGGCCCTTGTACTTCATTGAAAAGGTAGGCTCGCTCATGAGTATTCTCAATGAAAGTAGATTATGTAGAAGATCCCAAGAAAGACCTACACCAGATGCTTTAAACCTTTATCTTTTTTACCTGACTACCATGTTTAGTTTCTTTGTTTCGTTCCCCGTGCCTACTTGGAATGGCTTAAACTCCTCCTTATTTTCCTTGCAACTCCGCAGAGACTCTTCTGCTAATCCTTTAGCCTCTGCAAAAAAAAGGAGTGAGCCCCATAATAGAACTGTTGACGTCACTATGGCGCACTTTCACATGCGGCAGGTTTCACCTCTTTCTTCTGTCGGGGGTCCTGCACAGTTATGTGATGAATACATAGCACACGATAGGTTAGATCAAGAATGGGTTCACAAGCCCTCGGAGAGGTCGTACTTCAGGTTGTAAAGTGAGGAGTCCTTTCTTTCTGGAAATTGTTCGAATATTCCCCCAACGACCACCTCTTTTTAAATAGGTTCCGATATGATGAGATGATGCCTGAAAAAGGTCGTTAATCTATAATCAGTCCTGATCGCAATAATATGATTACCATTTGACGAGCTTTTTTAAGGGAAACACTTTGAGTATAGAAACAGATAGCCACGGAATCGTCATGGAGGAGGGAATATGGCATTTTTTAATAGATTGAATCGATGTTAGCATTGACCCTACAATCTATCGAGCAGGAAGAATCTTTGATCACTATGGGAAGGTAAGCACCTCATCGGCGTTTTCGTTGGAAAATCTTAGGTCAGCATGTTTCTCAATCACTTTTACTCTAACTCTACGTATTTATCTCTGTTCCCTACAATTAGTAGTAGGGGGTGCTTGTTCCAGAGCTACATACATATACATATAACCTATTGCGCATGCACTTTAATACATTTTCAGTATATTATTGTATGGGAAATTTTATTAAAGCACTGGTAATAGAAAACTTTTGTCCGTTTCGCAGCTTACTTCAGCTCAGCCGGCATTGGAGATTTTTTTCGGCTTAAACAAGGCTTTTGGAGGAAGGGGTTAGCTGATGCACAAGCAGTGTTTCTTGTCCCGTCTGTATAAGATTCACCAGCCATAGGTGATTGAAGACATGTTCAAAAAGTATTAGGTTAAGGGGATTTTGCAGAACGACTGCGACCCGTTCCTATAAAAAATAGATTCCGACAGTTCGACCTCCGTTTCTATGACATATTGCTGGTATACTAAATTTGTGCCGTTAACAATCACAGCTTTGCTAACTTGTATACAATGGTTAACGACGTTTTCAGAGACCATCTGATCACTGTGTCTCTTTAAAAACTATCAAAAACAGGTAGTTCAAAGGATTTTTTGAGCAAGTTCTCCATATAACCCCCCCCCCCCTTGAGAATGCCCCAGCCGTAGGTTGCTTGCCCTCGCTTGGAGGGCAACCTCGGTCCAAACCTGCTTCAAAATAAAGACATGTTACTGTTCAACATAAAACATGTTCATTTCAGACACATCCACAAGAGGATGCCCCCCTCGTTTCCTCCGCATTTGCATACCGCCCAGCACTCACACAGCTTCCTTATTAGGATCCCTTAACGTCACAGTGTTGCTGTAATTCGTTTACTCAGTGTGCAGTCCTTAGAAATTCATTTAACACAATTTGCCCAGAAAGTTGGAAGGTTGCTTCATCGACTGATTTCACAAAAAGCGGCATGCGGCATGTGACGTACAAGAGTCAAATGTGGTTGGGTCTCAAAACGAATACCATGTCTTGCGCCTTATTTGAGGCTTTTGGGCGCGTTAGGCCGCTTTTACCGAGTCAAATTGGTAAACAAATTGGTAACGTCAAACTACCGCAACCATTTGCCCGCCGCCGACGACGGTGTTCATAGATAATGCGCAGCGTTTGCAAAATTCTTGACCCAATCACACTACAACATGGTGATTGTGGCCGCTTCGAATCTTGGCGCTGTGCCAATATGATAATCGTGGCCGCTTCGTGTATTGGCGCAGCGCCAAGATTCGAAGCGGCCACAATCACCATACTGTAGTGTGATTGGGTCAAGAATTTCGCAAACGCTGCGCATTATCTAAGGACGCCGTCGTCGGCGGCAGGCAAATGGTTGCGGTAGTTTGACGCCGTCACCGCCAGTGACGGCGTCGGTGCGCAAAGTATGAAAGCGGCTTTAATCACCGTAGGACTCAGCTAAATACAGTGTCCTTTGTTAATTCGCATGCTGTGTTGCGAAACTATCCTAACAATATACACCCGGTAGCTTTGATTTTGAAAGGACGCCAGCGTCAGATTGAGGAGAATTTTTGCCTTTGTGGCCAACTCTAACCCGAAGTATGTGGAACTGGTTACAAAGGCCTAGCAATAATGGTGCTCAAGGAATTGCAAAACACTTCTCTAAGACTTCTGTAATCTTTCTCACGTATGTAGGCTCTATTAAGCCCAGTACACCAATTTATTAAGTAGACATTATCTAATCCCGTCTGTAAACCAGCACATATCCTGTTTATCACAATTCCGAAAGATTTCAGAAGGATCAAGGTGTGTGACCAAACTTCAATGTAGGGTGGCGCTTTGGATTGGTTTCGCATTCCATTTCCGGATCGGGATCCCAATCCTCGTTCCGGTGAAAGTGTTGTGACGACACTCGCTGCTATGTCGTCTACACCATTTTCTATCCATATTTTTTTAGCAATTTACAGTAACCAAATGGGTCTTGATCAGTAGTTTTTTCAGTTCTATGAGCTTATATTGCTGCTTCCTGCTTCTGTCCTATGAATGAAAAGAGTACGCAATTTTCGAGGGTTTTTTTGGAATATAAAGTGCATTTTCTCCTCTGCCAACGCACTACAGTTGAAACCTTGCATCCATATATAAGATAATTATTTATATAGAGCTGCAGTTATATCAAGTTTTTATGCGATTAGGGCTTCCACCTGAGCTGTTGATAATAGATGCTTTGTAGTAAACAAACGACAGTGATCTTCGTTAGGAAAGTACCGTTTCGTACTCTACAATCCGAAGAATTTACTTTCCAAGAGGTGGGGGAAGGCATTGACCAATCCTTCTGGTGAGCAGATTATGCCTTCTAATGAAGGCGCGTTTAACTTGAATACTTATCAAGCTCAAAAACCAATAATAAAGAGAACATTATGCAAAGGCCATCCTGTAGATCCCGCTCACCTGACAGGTCCCGCCCACCAACAGATCCCGCCCATTAATTGAGGTCCTCTCTGCCAGTGGACGGCATGACTTGCGAGAGCTTATTATTAGGTGATAATTTAGAAAATCCAGCATTCGCTGTTGTATGCTTACAATGCGAAAACTTGATGTAGTAGACTGTGACTCAAGAAAAAGCTCCCAGGTCACCGCGGCCGTTTGAGATGTGATGTAGATGGCCTTATTCAGTATTGAACGATAATCTTCCATTCGAATCTGCTAATCGATCTTGGGAGGGGAATTACTGAGGTCTGTGATACCGACTCAACCTGCATCACATGCCCTTATGCGATCAGCAAACGAGCACAGTCAAAGTCGATAGAGCAGTGGATAGCATCTTGCGCTTAAAGTCTCGAGAACAAACCTCATATCCATGATACTTGTGCTTGTTTCGCATTTTCTTACAGTACCTTTCTAACGCGTGCAAATTGCTTTTAATTCTCTATGGAGGTGATCATGCGTTTACTAGTACGCTACAGTCACTGGGAAATGTCATCTTGACTCCTGATTACCCTGACCTTTGCGACCAAGGAACCGATCAATTTCTAAATTTCACCACCACATTTGGTTATAGGATGTCTTAAATGTGAAATATGAAGCCTTTTATAAGCTTTTATGATAGGTCGGTGAGAAATGACTGGAACTAAAAAAAAAATTCCCCGCCCTCGACCCACATCTACTGCATCGTCGGCTTGACGTGACGTGACGGACAGACGGCGTGACGTAACGGTGAACTATATTCAACTGACCAATTCGGCTGGAAGGTTGTATTTAGTATATGTCACGCGCAAAGTGCAAAAATTGTAATCGGTAAGCGTGGTACTCCCTATGCCCTCTCCATAGACACCGGGAACAAACAGGATGCGTCATCAGCTTCTCAGTTGTCCCGATGGGTTGTTTCGCTTCCCGATTGAGAGCACAGATGTTGCAACATTTTGCAAGAAAAGCTGTATGTTAATAATTTTACACAAAAAACTATATCCATGCTTACAATCAGGAAGTCAAACTCAATTTGAAGACACGTTCTAAAGGAGCTGATGATGAAATCTGTTTCTGTCCCTGTGCCTATGGCAAGGCAAGGACCCACAAATACAAGGCTCACAGGGATTTCCGTCCTGAACGAATACGATATCCTTTGTGACGCTCCTCAAATTTTTCAGTAAATTAGTATGTTAGATGATCGTGCACCTCTTCCCTCACTGTCAAAATCTACGGCGGGTTGGCTGTGTGGGCATAATGCCGAAAAAGATTTCTTTAGTTCCTGAATTCTTACGGCCTATCATAAGTGCGCTTTATAAACAAACGAGGTGGTCGAACCAATTGAGATTATGGCCTCGAACGTCAGTATAGTCAGGAGCCAAGATGGCACTTTGCAACGCCCGTGGCATGTTAGTGAGTGCCACAATCACTACTATGGAGTCGTAAAAGCGGTTTGTAGCCGTTTGGAAGGTACTTCAAGGAAGCAAAACAAAAACGGACATAAAGGAATCAAACCTTGTTTTTGAGACTTGGAGCATATGACGCTATCCTCTGCCCCATCATAGTTCTGGTTATCCTTTTTCAATCCACATAGGGCGTGTAGGTTGCGCCGTATATCATAAACCTCTATGACTTCGCTTCCGAAATCGTTCAGCAGAGTTGGAGCACATTTGAGATCATCGCTCAAAACTGCATCAGGCTATGTTAATCCACTCCGACAGGTCACGGTGACCTGGAAGCCTTCCCTAGTTAGCGTTGGAAAGAGATAAATCGTACGGAGCAAATCTTCAAAATGCCTCCACTGTGGCGATTTCAGCACTTTAAGCGAAATCGGAGTCCTCTTCTATGTATGTCATTCGACAGCCATTTCAAAAAGGTTTATATAATATTATAGAGCAATTTCCATAAGCTGTTTTGAGCAAAAAGTCTTCACTCCTGTCATGTCTTCCACAAATCCCTAAACCGAGCGAAATCCTTAAGATGCTAATCCTGAAACAGTCGTTACGAATAATAAGATGTTTGAATGATTCCAGTACACAGTATCAGCAGACTTGGCGGCAGGATAGGGCGTTCCTATTACAAGAAGAATGTGTTCCGCCCCCGTGGATGTCTTGAGAAAGACAGTAGGAGGAGATCGACATGCGCGGCTTCTGCTGCTATTTGATAAGAGCTACGAAGACCATCTCACTTTGTCGATCTTCTTTAAACGCTTCTTCTTGATTCAAACTGACTAATCTAGTGCTCTTTTGCTGTTGAATTTAGACACCTCAATCTCATTCGGTCTACTGCCTTTCTCTTCTCTTTACCTAGCGTTAGTCCCGCGGAGTCCGTTGTTCTTGATATGCATCGCCACTTTCTCCCACGAAAGCGCGCTCTGTCGTAATCTTGACTTCAGTGAGGTAACTCTTAATGATGCCCTTCCTTTTTTTTCTGGGAGGCCCCATGGTCACTTTTAGTCGGAATTTATGGACATCCATTGGATAATCTTGTGACCATCTCGGTATTTGTAACGGTAGTCGCAATGGTATGCGTCCATACCATTCGACTGCAGTTACCTTCCTCTAGTTGTTCGAAAGCCGTCTGCATGGCCGTTCCGACGTCCTGGTGTAGTACCCAAGGGCACCTCTCATATTAGTACATGATTATTTGAAATCCTACTGAAACCGTTCCGGAGAAAACAAGCTTCCTATCCATCAGTGCCAGTAACTTGAAACTAGATTCATATGGGAAGATGAAAATCGGTGTATACTTGACTGATTCTGCACTTTACTTCAGGCCATCACACTGAAATACTATTCTAAGAGGAGTCAGAATCAGCGGCGCCATCAGATGAGTATTTTCGGAGACGAATATTCTGTTCCACTCTTTTATTTGTTCAGCGGACAGATTTACTATGCCTGTGTTAGGAGAGCACTATATGTGTTGTCAATGTGCGAGATTCTGCCAGTCCTCCTTACACTCCATTTCGGAGCGCCTGATAGGGCGTGGCCTACGGACTGGGGTGAGAGTGTATAAAACTCTCTCACACACTCTCTCACTTGCCACGCACTCTCACTGCCGCCACTTACCCATGTCCGTAGGCCACGCCCTACCAGGCGCTGCGAAATGGAGTGTACATGAACTGTTTCCTGCGATGCGTTTGATAATCTTCCAAAAACGGCACATCATATGCTATACATACTACGAGAGATTTTCATGGCCAGTAAAATCGCGCAATTCAATAGAACTAAAATCAAAAACTTCAAAATTTATAAGTCCAGTTTTCAATTTTTCTTTGTTGCGATAATTCTGATTCGATCCTTATCGACAGCAGATTGGTGAGTTTTCATCCCATCACAGACTTCTTCACCGTATTTACCTCTGCATGCATTCAAGTTTCCCCTCAGATTTCCTGTATACCTGTCACGCTATATGTCATGGAAAGTCACCACTCTACGTATTCTAAGCGTGAATGTAAAGTGCATGCTCTTCTTCCCACACGAGGATTACCCATCGTCATAATCCAGGGAATTTTCTGAGAACCTTCACTTGTAAGTATTTAAATCGCTGCTGTATCCGGAACAGATTTGCAGAATGTGGAAAGGGAGTAATGCAGAGTCTCAAGGATTTCCTTCTAGGAACTTAGCTATAAATTTCCTGCAAAGAAGCATCCCCTCCCTTTGCGAGCGCTCATTTGAGCACGACTATCCCTCCTCTAACGTACCTTATGGCCAGTTGTTGGCTCTGCCTCGTACCACATTTGACCTTCAGATACAGAGAACAAATGATAGCCGGACATCCTTTACAAAAATGAAAAAGAAAAAAAATTAAAAACGAAACCATGAAGAACTTGGCAATGCCTTGGAAGGCATTTGAAGGGGTGAGAAGAAGGTGAGAGCTGGGAATACGCGTTGTTTGAAATCAAAAATCAAGCATTCTACTTTAGAAGAGGTGGTGTGTGGCGAACTTCGCATTTAAAAAGCTTGCTTTGGGGTCTTATCACGATCTCGCACTACTACGACCCTTGCCGATGTTCATCCGCAAGCGGAATATTCGAACTACCAAGAATCGCTATCGACGGATTAAGCCCCTCGCCCTTCTGCCATCTATCTCGTGCTAGTGACGCAGAGGGGCGCGAAGGGGAAGGGGTACTCGGGTTCTTATTTATCGAGACTATCGCCGTCTCACTTTGTTTTTCCTCTTCTGTCACTCTGTTGAGCACCCCTACTTTCACATGCCACAAACTGCTAAATATACCTGTCTCGGTGTCTCCATTGTTTCTTCGTGGTGGAAATGGTATAGTGTGGTGGAGCGCCCGTACAAGCCTAGATCGGGTTTGGTTCGAAGGAGTTGATGTTCTCTACATAGGCTGGCCCCAAGTCGGGCTCGAGTCCAAATGCCACTACGATTTGGGATGAAAGCATCCACGTGGCGCTTTCAAAGGATCTAAACAACAGGCTGCCTTTGTGGCTGACTTAATGCATTGTGTAACCTGTTCATGAAGTTTGTGCACTTAATTCATCAGGACCGCTTATAACGCCGGTATTAGCACTTTTCAATAAGTGTAGCCAAGTCATATGTGTGCAAGGATGCAGTACGGTAACCCCTGCTATATTTCGCAACTTTCAGCAAAAAAGGTAATTTTGGGTTCATGAGTTCAAATTCGGTTCATTTTGTTTTGGTTCACACAAGCTCTCATTTTCTTGCTTAATCAGCCTACTATGGCTGACACAAAAAGCACATCAAAGCCCATTTATTTTTGCTGAGCCATAAAACCCATCCATAATTCGTCTACACAAACATGGCCAAATGCAACGTCCAGTCTGAAAAAGTCAAAGGGTTTTTGAAACGAGGGAATAACAAAGACGATTAGACCTGAAGTGAGCCTTTTTCCTTGCCTCGAATCCCTCTGTCCACTGGCAAGACGTGTGTATGTTGTGGATATAAAAGTATGAAAGATAAGGTTTTGGCGTTAATCAATCCCTTCTGTGGGATACTTTGAACATGCTAGCTCCATTCAGAATCGTGCGGCAGATGAATGCGATTCGGCTTATACAATGACTTACAGAACTTAGTGCTTGTATCCTTCCAGACGAGTCTGATACCGATTCAGCTACTCCGAAGGGAAGGAAAGCTTGGTTGACTTGGACGGGAGGTGATGCGGGATTGGATCCCCGCACAATGAGAGTGGGGTGCGCGCCACGTGTCATTACTTCACCTCCACCCGATCTTGTGCATATACTAGTTCATGGTGCTGATTTTCATAGATAGGATATATCGTGGCA
Source organism: Trichostrongylus colubriformis (assembly GCA_963978905.1). Taxonomy (NCBI): domain Eukaryota; kingdom Metazoa; phylum Nematoda; class Chromadorea; order Rhabditida; family Trichostrongylidae; genus Trichostrongylus; species Trichostrongylus colubriformis. The sequence goes on from OZ022256.1 coordinate 15,164,239, forward strand.
AAATTTAGCGAATTGAGTGATAGCTGATGATTTAGTGGCCGCATGGCACCGGCCAATCCTTCTGGAGGGGGTTTCGCCTACCCTCAATGCCAGTTTCGCAAGGCTTGTAAGGGTGGGGGAGGGAGGTTACTCAGCCGATTTTTGCGCGCACTCCGCTCTCATTGGAGCTAGAAGAAGCTCCTGTGGATAGGTAATACGCAGTTTTGTAAATAGTTGTAGTTAGGCCTCTGGCCTCATCGACTTTGACTGGCACTACGAGATAACAAACCTACCTACAGCCCTTGCCCGTTTAGGAATTAGTAGGCATTGTTGAGCAGAGTATAAATAAAAATCGAAGTGTTCAGTAATACAAAAGTGGAGGAATCATCAAAATCATGCGAATGAGGCTCGCTTTCCACCAATAATTCCGGGTCGAGCCATGAAAAAGGGGCGAGCCACGTTGACGCGGAAAGCAGCTGCCAAAAAAAGCGTCTTCTCCAAAGATCAGAGACGCTCTTTTCACCGTTATTCTGCCACACGTAATTTTTTCAACCATGCAACTTTCATCTGGCGACCCAATTTGAAAACTTCATTATCACAGTATCCCTATCACCGCCACTTTAAAAATTAGTGCCACTATCACCGCTTTGACTGTTTCAGTAATTCCATGTTCACCCATTCATCTAAAAATCTTCATGTGGGTCTAAATAAACAAAATTCTTGGCTAATCAAAGCTAATCAAAGCACAGGAGGACCAAATGCTTGGATAGTCAGCAATTTTCGTTATAGTTGTTCCTTCGTTGTCGAATGCTTCAATCTGTTCGGTGGCTGTATCATTTTGCAGAATAGAAAAAACGGCTTTTCAAAACAAGTTATGAGAAAATGTCGAGGATCTGACTGCGGCCATTCTCCCACAGAGCCCTTGTGGCCACGCCCACATTACTGGCGTAGACTAAACACTGAGGCGATGTATCTAGTGTTTGGGCGTTACAAATTGTTCGTCCGGCATGGCCGTGGCTGCTACAGCAGCCTCATCACATCATATTACCTTTTGTAAAATGTTTTTCTACCTTTCTTTAACCTTTATCGTGGTCTCGCCCATTCAATATACAGTAAGGGTTAAAATCTATGAGGGGAGCACAATTATCACGCGAATAGTCTCGCAGATCCTTCGTTACCAAGACAATTTCTCATTTTATTCTGAAAAATTGCTATGCATTTGGAATTTTATGGGTGTAACCGGTAGCTGACGGCTCTTATGGCTCACCAAAAATGGATGGAATGTGATGTGTTTCAAACTGCCAGTAATGGAACACGGGTCAAATAAGAAAATGCACGGCTGGGGTTCGGGTAAATGCAATGCAGATTCAGTTTTGATAAATTTCTATTCAGCTGCTGTCAAAAATTGTAAGCTAGAGGGGTCTGGTATTGACATGAGCCACTAAACATCCTTTAGTTATGTCATGTGTTTTGCTTTTGTTTTAGTCGTTAATAGTCGAGAAACTGGCTTCACCGGCTGTTGCTTTTTTTCTGATAAAAGCTCCTAACAATAAGAGGACGAGTTAGAAATGACTCTAACAGGGATTACCTAATTCATGGTTTATTGCTAGTAAACCAAATGTGTGTAAAACTGCAGATGATTGCGGGACGGATCAGTGGAGATCTTCGTGAGCACTATGAACTCTAACATTTTGAAAAATATCAAAGCAATATATAAGTGTCAAATGAAAATATATAATAAATATAGAATGTAAAAAACATAAAATTGATTCAAAAGTATAAATGTGAAAATTTATAAAATCCAAAATATAAGAAAATATAAAAATGACAGATAAAGAAAGCTCTCTGGCGGTTTCCTCAAATCTTCCGTTCTTATTTGCAAATGAGACGTCAGAATGCAATCCTTCTGACTCTCCCACTTCGTTGCTCACGATAGACCCTACGGAAGGGTAGAAATGTAGGTCCTGCATGTGAGATGTTACAAATTTGCGCATACCAGCCACTCGAACCTTGAACACTCCCATCTGCTCTTTGTGAAATGGTTAGCGCCTCATTGCCCATCAAATTTTTTGCATTTTTCAATTTTTCCTCGGATTTCCAGGCCATCACTTGACAGTGCGCTTCGAAAGCGTCATACCACACAAATATTGATACTCATCACGATGAATATGGGTGAAGGTTCGACTTGTGGCATCCCAATTCATGAACTACTTGTCGTGAAACTTTTTCTCACTTTTTGCTTTATTTTTGTCTACGTTGACGTAATGGAACACTATCGAAGTGTGAGGTATTAGCTACAAATCCACGCAATGCAGAAATCTGCAGTTTATTTTTCCCTTCAGTTCTTTAGATAACTCCTCTGTTTCGATCAACTCATCTGATATTCTACAACTGCATTTTTGCACATCCTAAAACCCTACCCGGCTCCTTCTCATTTGCTGCAGCATCGACATTACAGAATTGTAACCAACGAAAACTTTATGAAATATCAGCACATAAACATTAATTTTGAGTGCGAGACCGGTGCTAGCACAGCGACATCGAGCTCTCTAATTAGGGTAATTTATTCAGGATTTATGACCTATGGGTACATAGTTTTTGTTAAGTCTCTTACCTTCATAAATAATGCCTCCTACTTAACATTCAGTAAGTTGGGTGAAGACTTTTGGTTACCACTTTGTATCATTCATCTTGCCTCATTATTTTCGAGATGTCAACTCAAAATTCGAATTGTTGTGGTGATATCACCGGGCCTCGTATCTTTTCGGAAACCATTCAGATTTGTACTTGTCCAGACAACATCCTCTCTCACTCTTTCCTGATTCAAAAGAATTGTAATGATGAGAGGAGCTCCTCTCTCTATAAGCGTCCTTTTCTGGGAAGGTATGCGTATAGGAACGAAACTGAAATAAGATTATTCATATAACAACGTTTGTGCAACAATTTATGTAGAGGATTAGAATGTCCTTGATGTGCAATTATGCACTAGCAGTATTTGTCAGCACTAGTCCTTCCGGGCAGTAGGGCGTGGCTGCGTGTCTCTGCGTCTCCGCCTATACCACCGTGCCTCGTTGCCTGCGTTGTCTGTGCACCCCTTCCGTGCCACTCTGCCTCACTGCCTGTGAACGCAGCAACGTCCTGCAGGCGTTAAGTATGAACGCGGCCTAAGAATGGGACGGACATACTTAGCGAATTATGTGTGTGGGGGGAAATACGCCAAATAATCGCGTCAGCGGCGTCGCACTCGCGGCGCCACCAGTACGACTTGCGGATCGATTTTGCTCTTGGGAGCCCGGCAGAGAGTGGCTGCATCACTTCTGCACTCCGCCCATGCCACACTGCCTCCTCCAGCCACGCCACCCTGCCTCCTCCACCCTTGTCACACTGTCTCGCTTGAAGGCTGCCAGCACTGCCACTTGCACTCGCAGTTTGGGTGGGGGGAAATACGCCAAGTAATCGCGCCGCTCGCCGCGGGCGGCCACGCGATTATTTGGCGTATTTCACCCCACCCAAACTAGATTACTCTAACCTTATTTCACCTTTATCTTCACAGCTATAAAAAATTCTGAGGGATCTTGATCTCCGTGTGAGGCAATATTGGGAGTCCACCTACATCAGCCGGCTGTGATTCCTTTTGGCGCAGATGAGCTATAGGGACCAGTCGAAACTTTGAAATACGGGCATACTGGTACACCTACGTGGAATCGTCAGTGAAGACAGAAAATTGCCGAAGGCAGTCACAATCTGTCACACAGAATGCAATTTTATGCTTCACCTCTTGCTTGCAGAGAACTTGGAATTCATCGCAGCATTCTGCTGCGTCGCAACTACTGATGAAGTGACACTTACACGTAATTAATAGTTCCACACCATCACCTCTATCAAATTGGATTTTAGGACGCCTTCATACTCTGCGGTGCTGGCGACAGGGCGTGGCTGCTTCCTCTCTGCACCTCCGCTCGTGCCACACTCTCCCGCTCTTTTTGAACGCAGCCACGCTTGCTGCTGGTACCACACCGCAAAATATGTGAACGGCCGTATTAAGACTGTCAGAAATTTTTCGAAGCTTATGGTCTTTGGAATCTACAGCGCCTTTTAGGATTCAGAACCCAAGTAAGCGATTCCAGCAATAATTATTTCTGTGGATTCAGTGACTTTTCATCTCACAAAACATGATTGAAAGAAATTTCGTTTTTTTTCTTAGATTGATGTTCATACTTCATTTTCGAACTTCATACCAATGAATCCGTTATCTAGGCCTGGTTAATGAGGCAGGCATGGAATGGGGCAGTCCCTTTGACGCCTCATAAAATAAGGAAGTGAGCAGTACTGACAATACGAAGTGTACTAACGGCACGTTCGCCGTGCCCTGCGATGATATACTACATACATATACACATACCCTCCCATTTCTAAATTATAGGGAAGTGTATGCGTATCCAATAACTCTCTTTATGGTTAACCACATTTGAGCTTTTCTGTCGGTTTCCTGCAATGTCGCATTTTTCTCGGTACAATTTTGAATTCATTTGGGTTTCACAAAAGGTGCTGGTGCGTCTAATCTGGTCTCTCTTGCTCCTTGTTTTTTTCATAATCGCAGCTGGAATTCTGGACGAGATTGGAATCACCCTAAAGTCTGATAGATAAGTCCGCCCGCACGCGGTGTCGTGCGCGGCAACGGCGAACGCAGGCGCAGTCTTCAAAGGACACAGGGTCGCGATGCACCCTTTATTATTGAAAACGACAGAGAAACTGATTATTCAACTTTATTTCTAATATCTAAAAATACCACGTATCAAAGTCTTCATTTAACACACGTAACAATGATCATTCATCTTGAATTTTCCACGCAATCTCCATTTCATCGTCGCAAACATTCATAGCATCGCAAACTAAAGCAGCCACCTCTCCTTAGCTCCGCTCTACGTGGATTTCTCGATAGAATCTTACAACAATTTTATTATTCCCCCGTATACTGCATAAGTTGTTCAGGCATTTCAAAGAGCTCGATGGCTAGAGGGAAGACTTACATCAGGTGCACAAACTTGACGCGGCAAGCAGAAGAGCGGTCACCGAAGGAAAAATAAGGTGAAAGACGCATATCTGCAAGGCTCTGTGCACCATTATCATAACAAAAATAAGGAGAATTTTTTACTCAACCGCTATTTCATCGCGAAAACCATCGTTGCATTGAAACCGCCGTTGAACAACGATTCTCCTCTCATTCGTTCACTTTCCTCTGCTAACTGTGAAGTTCCCGTGTTCACCTTTCGTACGACCCCAACTTTACTTGCTACTCGCTTTTAAATTAGCAACTACAATGTACGACACAATATAAACTCGTTATTAACACAATCCACAAATCCTCAATTTCCCTCATCACTGGTTCCTTGGGGGTGTATATCACTAGGACAAAACCGTCGCGTGGCCGTGTTCTGCACGCGACGGGATGGTGCGAGCTATGCGCGCCATATTGGATGGGTCTTGAAGCGATGACACTGCTCTACGCCTCATTCTATGCGTAATCGCTTCAGGACCCAACTAATGCGGCGCGCATAGCTCGCACCATATCGTCGCGTGCCGAACACGGCCACGCGACGGTTTTGTCCTAGTGATATACACCCGGTTCCTTGGAGACTGCGATCGCCTGTGCCGCGCGCGACACCGCGTGCGGGTGGACTTATCTATCAGACTTTAGGGTACTATAATTACAACCCAACTGGAAGAAGGACTACTATAGACACCCTCTGACATTTCACTTTATTCGTGTCCTGGCAAAAGTAACAGAAGGAGAAGTTTCGAATAAGGTACATTATTTGTTTCAACCATTCAAATACAAAACATTAGCAATTCTAAGTGTAATTTTGAATTCTTATCTGTAAAGAACGAGTTTGTTAGGGGGAATATTTGTTGACGCCCTGACGTTTCGACCAAATCGTCTTCCTCAACGGCTTGAACTTGGATCAAGATTTAGGATCTTGTACATTATACCGCTGAATGCCTCATCCCCGCAGCGGTTCTGATGGACCTGAAAAACACTGAAGAACGTTAGAAACGAGCTCTCCCAGTCCACCGTTGACTACAGTACCCAAAAGAAATCCATCAATGCGGTTGTGCAAATTTTATGCTGAAATGGAGGTAGAAAGTCCTCATCAAACGCATTATACGTCTAGACGTCTTCATTAGAAGTGATTTGAAGCAAGCAAGGTTTTTCAGTAGTTGGATTTTAGTACTTCAGTACTCATTGTCGCGATGTCTTACCATGTAATATTTCGTAATCTACACCTGAGCGTACATTTCTGCCTGAGCTTTAGGAGCGAGAGGAATTTCCTCCATCTACAAAGAACTGAGACGGGAGTTAGGAAGGAACCTTTCCGCTCGTGCGGAATATCTACGTACTGTAACTGATGAAATGAGTCTAATCTAATCTATAATAGGATGAATGTTGAGTTATTCATTTATGATTTAGCACAGAAAATGATGAACGAAAAAGGAGCAGCTGACGTTAATCATGAAACGCGCAGAAGTCTCGTGACAAATAACTTCCCTGTTCTTGACTACCGAACCATATAAAGAAAAGAATTTGAGCATGCAGATATGGATTTCTTTGTATCCGCTGCGTGTCATTCAAGTCCCTTGTGCGGGAAGGCTGCTTAAAACGTAGTTCACACTACGTTTCCGCTAGTGAAATCTTCTCGCATATAGCGAAAACTCAAATTCGGCCTCCTTTCATTCACAGACATTTGCAGTTTAAACTTCTGACACTTGCACAGCATGCTTACTCCAAGTCACATAGTGTCTAAGAATTTACCAACTGTACTAGGGCCGTCAGGCCGTCACCTATGACTAGTTCTCTGCTAAAGGTGCTGATGTATTATATAATAGATGGAGGGGAGCACTCCAATACGCTCAGTGTCCTACGCTATCTCGGCCTAAGCTTTTACCTAAGCTTTAATTGAGGTGAACCCCTACCCCCCACCCCCCTTCCCCCTCCCCCGAAGGCTTAGATAAAATTATACACTTTAGTGCACAGCGGTGATTGTTATATGATATCAGGTGAGCATGACAACGTAAGGATGAGTGCCCTCTCCCAACTGCACTAGCACCCTAACCTACTCTTATTAAGGGAGAGTTCGCGCTTTGACGTCAATTCAGTGATAGCTGGACATTTTCGCACTGTGCAACTGGTTGTAGGTTACTGTAGTCAGCTACAGTACGTCGAGCAGTGCGTGGGGGTAAGCTATACTGCAATTATTTGTGCAGGAGGGAACAGCATCGCGAACGTTGGGAAAGTTGTTTTATCTTAGCCATTTTGTAAAAAGATACAGCGCGAGGTAGTGAAAAATGTTGTGGACGGGGTTATTTTGCGATGGGCGGTCTTCTGGTGACTCCTTTTCTGAAGCCGATATCTTCCATTCATAGCGCTCAATTTCTCTAGATCCTATCACGGTGAGAATGACATACACCTCACCTTCTCCACATCGTTTACAACACTCTCAAGCATAGCAAAGTGTAGGCTTTGTGCTCAGTGGGTGCTCAAGGTTTGTACGCTTAGTCGACACTCATCACTGTTGTTATGAAATTTTCTGTGGTGATTGTCCTGGGCGCTACGATATGCTTGAACTGTGGCGAAATGTACCGGGAAATCGACCGTTCGGTTGTGCGACACCCAATAAATAAACTTGCTGAAAATCCCCTTTAGATGCAGAAGTGAAAGATGTTTTTCAATCATTGTTTCGTAATAATTAATAGTTTTCGAGGTTTTGTTGCGCACGTCGCTTTCACGATACGCTATGATTATATCGACGATCTGTGATGCTGTGTATTTCAGTCAGCAGTTCCCATTCTTTGAAAAAGCTAAGTTGAGATGAACGTTGGTTGTTGACCCGAGTGAACAAACATTACTTTTTTGACTTCACAGGTGATACCACCGCCCTTCAGATGATTTCTAGGCTAACTGGGAGGGAGGTGCACGTAGTACTCCGTGCATTGCGCTCAAAATATATTGGGTAGTCTAAAAAGTTTTTTCGTATTTTCAAATACCGCTTTTTCCTTCCAAACTGCTTTCCAGCAATCTCTTCTGTACATAGACTTTAGTACAAGTCCACACGCATCTATAGGTATTATTGTCTTCCATCACCCGGATAACCCTTTTCGGCAAAATAAACATATCAACGGTCAACCTCATTTTCAATACAAAAATTTTAAAAAAATTTTCTTTGAATGGCGTTAGACAGGGATAGGAAAAGGTGATAATCCGATGGAACGAGATGAGGGCTATAAGGTGGATGGGGCAGCAATTTTTATCCAAGCTCAAGAATTTTTTGGCGAGTCATTTTTTCACTAGTGGTGAGGTTTTTTCAAATTTTTTCTTTTAAAAAATTCTCGAGCTTAGATAAAAATTGCGGTCTTATGGCCCTGATCTTGCTCCAACGGATTATCACCTTTTCCACTTCCTGTCTAACGCCATTCAAAGAAAAAAATTGGAATTGAAAATGAAGTGACTTTTGATATTTTTATTTTGCCGAAAAGGGTTATCCGGGAGATGGAAGACAACAATATCTATAGATGCGTGTGGAATTATACTACATATATATGTACAGAACAAATTTTGTGGAAAGCAGTTTTGAGGGAAAAAGCGGTATTTAAAAATACGAAAAGACTTTTTAGACTACCTAATATTTATCATGTGCAACAACACGCAATGCGATGATTTCATTTTACGAACAAGTAACGACAATGCAGGTTATTTGCAGAATGAAAAAATGGATTTCCAGCCCTAAGCCCAGTGGAAGCATGCAGCATCGGGATGAGCGCAAAAACCTTCATGAGCCAAGAAGATTTTCGTGGGAAGTGGTTGACCCGTATCTCAAGCTCCTTCTCCCTCCCGAAGCTCAGAATTAGGCCAAAATTCACGGGTATGTACATCCCATCCACAACGCTAAATAGGGCATAGCGTACGGGGATTTTTGTGAGAATGTATTGAACTCTCTGACTCCGCCACACTCACCCTAGTAAGCCACACCCCATCTGGCGCTGTGAGATGAACTATGCCATTAGGGCAGAAAATTCGTGTCACATGGCACGATTCACGATGAATGCGAGCTAGAGGCATGTATGATGAGTACTAGAGGGATTCCATTTGTAATGGACTTTACCACCCCTTCATAGCACTACCATCCGATTAACACGGAGTCCCTCGCTCGCACACTTTGCTCGAAAGCCGAGCAATGTGTGCGAATTCTCGTCCTGATGCGCGTCCAAAATTCAGAAGAGGTGGAGCAGTGACAGGTGAAGCGCACTACTAATATGGTGCAGGGATCGACCCTCATCAATGCCCGTCCAGGCTAACCAATCTTCCATCTCTTCGCGTTAGAAGAATTGATACCAGACTCGTCTAGGAGGGTAAAGGCACTCACGTGTACATCGGCTGGCCCTGGCCCGGCTGTCGTTGTAGGGGACAAGTCGCATTTACCTGCCATCACGATTCAATGAAACTCGAATGTGCGGCGCATCCCAACAAAAACTATAAAATCTTTATACCTTTGAACGTGTGTGATGAGGTGATGAGAAAATACTCATTCCCCTTTTTTCCCTATGGACTCATCGTCAATATGTACGACGAGCAAGCTAACTTTTTTGCTTTACCCAGCCCAAGCTCCGTGACGTATATAGAGTAATAGAGGGTGTTCTTTGAAAATCGCCTAGCTGTTGCTCTCACGAGGTGATCTAAAATAACACCACTATTATTTTCGTAAACTCAAGGCGGTTCTTAATTGTAGTAGAGCTAATTGCTGCTGTTTGACATCGTCGTAATTCTACACCGTGAAATGCATCTTGAGTTGCTGTGACGTCAAACCATGGAGAAATTCGTGGCGACGGTACGTCCATTGTTTCTATTGCAGAGCCTTGGAATCGTGCTCCAGTACTCAAGTTGTTCATACCTGAACCATCTATGGCACTATCAGTTTGGGATTGCGTCATCCTGCTCAGCTTTACTATATATGTAGCGCCATCTCTCTTTCTGATTAATCTCTCTATCAATCGTTATAAACAGAATTAAAATAAACAAGAAAACAAATACTGCATAAAACCAAAAAATCATATGCTAAGTAAGTAATACTGATTTAACAAATAAAGATTGGAGTTATCTTGATCTGAAAGAAATTGGCCCGCACCATCAGACCATGAAGGTGGTGGGTTACACGTGTGGAAGCAATCTATGTAGTCCTCTTCTATATCTGCAGTCCAACTTTTAGTGCCTCTCTATCGAAAACATCAAAACTGCGTCTATTTCAAGCAATATTTCAAATTAATTTTCAAAGATAGTAATGTCCATAAATTTCAAATACTGCGAACTAGCCCGTGGTTAATAATTTTGATGTGCTTTTTTGCTATTAAAATTATGCACTATAAAGACAACTGCTCGACTAAATTCATTTGACTTTTTATTGACACGCTTACAATAAGCTGTGGTTATAAAGAAGGTCGGATTATGCAAACGAAGATTTCACTGCAGATAATTCAATAATTGATTGATATTGATTGCATTTTCATCGAAATGCATCTGAGCAAACAGTGAGCGGATCGGAACAGCTCCGTATCGGTAGTTGAGTAAATTACCCAATTTTCTGTGATTAACGCAATTGAATCGCTCTCGTTTCCAGACGTCTTACTCAGATTCCTACGAAAAATTCTGCTTGGCTTGATTGCTGAAAGTGTCTACTGTCCATCGTTTGAGGTCACGCCCTTGATCGAAGTCATTTCATTATAGATCCCACCCACCAAAAACATCAGGCCATTGAGGAGGAGTCCCGCCTACCACAAATATAAAATATGAAATCATTCAGAGGGCCAGCGTGGGAGATTTCGTTGTCAAGTGCATCTATCCTATCTATGGTTGGATAAGAAACGCAGAAGATTCTATTCCAATGAGTGATGATTCTAATTTTGGTCTTTTTTTACGCCAAGAGAAAGCATTTGCACGAAGAAGTTGTTACAAGTTGTTTCGAGCAAATAATTTTCTATAATTTTCCTCAGTTTTTCCTACCTTCCTTCCACCCCAAGGATAAGTCGCAATAAAAGGATGCTATTGTCAAATGGTTAAAACCACCAACCCATTTTTGCACTTCTTCAACTTTACAAAAGCGTCTAGCAATTAGCTATCTGAGCAGATGGTTTTTAAGAATCACTGTGTATGTCGATTATGCTGGTAAGAGGACAGATCCCTATCCGGGATGCAAAAGCTGCAAATGTTTTATTTTGGGAGTTTTTGCAACATTTTGCTAGAAACCTCTATGTAGCCTTTTCAATTTTTCGTGAGTGTCTCTTCATTAGTGACATAACTAGCATCCTCTGTTTCCTGGTCCCCGAAGATGCAATTCACTAATTAAAGTCAACGTCCATACCTTTTTGACTGCGGTTCCAATCCTTATCCTAGATCTGCCCACGACTTCTTGCGTGCAATTTTTACTAGAGTCCATTTAGTCGACAATCTCGACACACCACAGAATGCTCTTGACTACGCATTGCAAATAAAAAAACTGTGATTGGGATTGGGGACAATTAGAGTGGCGCCTTTTTTTTTTTCTTGAGGGTCTTATCAGTTTGTAAACATTTTGTAATACTCAGCTGATTAACTTTCGCGCATTCCGGAGCTCATATCCACTACTTCAAAAAAAATTTCGAAATAATTACTTCTAAATTGCTTAAAATAAGCAATATTGGTAGAACCTGGTCACCATAGACTCTATGTAGTTCGGTGAAACAATTGTAATTTTTTCGCCGTGTTTAATACAGAATATAGTAGTCGAGAACGCAATTTTGAATTCCCTATTGGAAGCATATTGTAAGAAACTGATAAATCATTAAATATAGGTAAAAACTGTGGGACGTTGTTAGCCAATTAAAAAACAATCGAGTTCGACGACTTTCAGTTAGGCTGCAGTCAGTTGCCGAGTGCTTGATAGGGCGTGGCTCTCCTTATTCATGGCTTTTTTCTAGTACATGTCATTGGCTAGGATAAGTTAGTCAAAAATATTGTACGCTAAACAGCAAAGTGAAAAGACATCTCGTTCAAAGGATAATTTAAAGCATTAAGTTTCTGGTGTTAATCAATGCCTGGAATGCGCCGCACATTCCAGTTCCGTTCAGAATCGTGATGGTTGATGAATGTGATGTGGCCTATACAATGAATTGCTGTGGCCAGCCGATGTACATGTCAGTGCTTTTATCCTCTCAGACGAGTCTGATACCAATTCGCCAACATTCGCGTGGGATGGAAGCGTTGGTTGGTCTGGGCAGGCGTTGATGTGCGATTTGGTCCTCGCATCATGAGGGTGAGGTGCGCGCCACCCTCACTACACCATCTCCATCCTAATTGTTCATGAAAGAAGAAAACCATTTGCAGATTAAATTCATAATTGAATTTCACATGAAATTTTTCTAATTTTTATGGATATAGACTACTTAATGTATACGAATGCTGGGTGCCAAAGATCGGACTACTGGATTGTCGATATTCTCTTGGGATTTGCTCCCTTCAAATATCCCTTGATACTACTTTTTCAGTACGGTAACTTCCTGCAATGAGCAATATTCATGTGTTTACTGTTTTCTGCGATTGTGTCTATCCACTCTTTGTGCCAGTTTTTCTCCGCCAACCTGCCAATTACGGTTAACGAAGTCTTGGTTGCAATTTGTGCTCTACGTAGTACTAGTATTTGCTTCGTGATCGAAACCGATTACACGCGCCTCGTGATACCTTAATGCATAATTTTTCCCTTCTAGAAGTTCACAGTCTCTTTTTTTGGTAATATTTTCGGGTTTTATGCTACGGCATACGAAACTCTTTTCGCTCGCGCTCTGAGCGATATAGCAAGACGCTATGCCGGCAGTTCTCTGCTTTTCTGCCATGCTTCCGTCCACTTGGACAAGTGAAATGCATTCACGGCCTAAAGAGAATGTCACAGAAGGAGTCCATTTCTCATTTCTCAGAATGTGTACAATGTCATAGTTCTTATTCTATTGACAAAATTCTGCATGAGCTGTGATATGCGCATTTGAAGTGTAGGGAGGGACCGCATGAACTCGCCGAACGGCTTAATAAAAATGGGAAGAGATCGCGAAGTCACAGTTATACGAAAGATAAGCGAAATCTTCCAACCCGTTTCTAATCGTTGCCAAGCGATTTCCAAGACTTGCAGGCTGACGACAACTTGAACGAATTTTGTAGTGATTGCATTTGCATTCCTTTGTGGCTGTGATCGCATAAGCACCAAGAACCCAGCATCGTGGGCTCCGATATCTCCCGTTGTCGAAGCCGAGAGAATTCATAGAGCACACTTGACGTGCTGAAAGAACCCATCTGTTTTCAGAATGCCGCCGCCTTCGTGACCTTGAAGAGCTGGACTTTTCACGCATCATTTGCGTCGGTTATTGGCTTCTTAAAAATGTTAGGGCATATCCACAATGTGGAACAAAGTCCTCAAAGACTAATGTATGTCACATGAAAAGGATCTGTCTCAATCTCTCTTAAGGCTTGAGACTGCCACTGGCGAATCTGCCCTCGAAAACTGTGATATACTAGGAGTGGGTATATAAAACAAAGGCCGCAACGCGCTCAGATACAAGATTTTCTCGTAGGGGAAGTATCAGTTTTCCAAAAAATATGACCACATTTCCTCAGTTCAAGCCATGAACCTGTGCATGGAAAGCGTGAAGAGGTTTCTCGGAGAGTAACACTACAGAAAGTCCTTTGTTATGATGGTGTGTATCATAGTACAGTCTTCCACATTGCGAAATGCCGAGCACGGCGCGGGTGTGCACTCTTACGTCAGGATTTCGCAAGAGCGGCGTGCGACACGGTGTGAGCGGGCTATGGGGTCGTAGGGCTCAGGTATACACGGTGATCGCCGTGGGCGCCCTACAGGTTGGCCTGTAATTACATTAGAACCCAAGAAGCCGATGCCTTAAGCTCATCTGCACTGCTTCGTGCGACACGCCGCGTTTCGAAATCCTGACATTGGGGTGCACAATCGTACGGCGCTCTTGAGTGTGGAGCTATGGGCCATCCACGTAGTTGGGTCATAAGGCGCTTGCAGTGCCTAACTCATGAACTGAGACGCAAGACATGACAATCGCTTTGGGAACCAACCATGTAAGTGCCCATAGCTTGCACGGATCCCGCTGCACTACAAAATCGTGTCCCAACGGCAAACATCATGGTAGCAACTTAGCCACCAAGAACTCTTACATAGATGGGGAGCAGCAAAGCAAAGCCTCCTAATATCATTGCCTCTACTATCTATAATAATAGCAACCGAAGATACTTTCCATATTGCTCCTTACACACAGATCTCGTTCGCAATCTACCTTATTTTTCCAGGTCCGTCGTGCATTCCTCGTGTCACACTTGTGCAGTCTCACACAAACTTTATGTTTTTATTATAGGTAAGATGATCAGTCCGTTGCTGCTGTCTTTGGCCGTTATGATGCCTATCGTGTCGTCCATACTTTCTTCATCTCAGGACAGTCAGTTAATGAATTTGATCGCGTGAGTTCTGGGTCACTTTTCATTTTATCTTTTAGTAGTTGAGGCGATAGATAAAGCTGAATGGGCTATGGTTCACTAATGGTTATAGGTCGACACATGCGTTTGTGTCACGGCTTCGACATTAATTCTAAAGCTATGACTCTTTTAGCGTCACTGTGTAGTGATGTTACTAGCGACCCTGCTTACTTAATACTTCGTATATTTACCAGGTCTATCTGGACCAGAATCTGAACAGGCAGAATAGGAGGTGGCGGTAGTGTGGACGAATAGAGAAACCTTTTTTATTCTTTTCCAAAAAATGTGTAGGGTTAATGTGAAGGAAGGGTAGCAGGGCGTATTGTGATGCAGTATCGTGTATGACATCCATCGTACCATTTACTCCCGCTGCGGCTGTTTCCTCCCTCCGATATGTAAGATCGCTTAAGTTTTTTTTTTCATTACCAAGGAAATGAATGTACTCAAAGAAAGCTGAAAGAATCCGATTGGAGACGTTGCGAAAATCAGATTGGTTGACCTACCTTTTTGGGACGGTGGATCCTGGGTAATAAACAAGATTTGTCACAGTCCTACACCTAGTCGGAACCACCTACACCAACTCGAGACAAGTGGGCGTCGCTAGCTCGAGTCCCGGCAGGAGTGCCGGGGTGTGCCACTGTGTAGGAAAAAAAATCGCGTTGTGGCGTTTGCGGTGTCAGCCATGCGTCGCGATGGTACGAGCTATCTCGACGTGTTGCGGCTCGTCAGGCGGTTGCCCTCCTAACCGCCAGCGCAACAGCATCGTGGTCGGGTCTGCGGACCCCGCGCCACGCGGCTGCTGTGCCTGCGGGTTGTCACTGTCCGCGTGGGCTTCCCCGGGAACCATACTGCTTTCCCCACAGTATGGCTGCCGCTTCCCGGAGGTTTATGTTCTCGCCTCTTACACTCTATAGGCTAACCTTCGTACAGCAAGTACAGATATGACGACCACTATCTTTATTATGTGCACACTATTCACAATAGTCGACCTACTCTCATCTTCCTGCCTGATCTCAAATTTCCTGTCTTAATGACACACACCCAGCGGAGGACACCCGGGATAGTTGCTCGAGGATATATTGCTTCAAGAAGTGGGTCTACTAATCCGGCTGCCACAGGGGGTGCTTAAAACTTGATTATAAACTTTTGTAGGCGTTACATACAACAAACATGATTGCCGTGCTCTTAAATGTCATTGGTGTAGTGGAATACAATACACGATAGTACTTCACAACAAGCACTAGTAGCCAGGTAAAGGCCATCAGGATAAAAATCCCGTGGCCGCGTTTGGCGCGCTGCGGGATGGTGCGAGCTACGCGCTCCGTATTAGCTCAGTCCCAGAGCGAATACGGCCGGAATAAGTCTTAGAGTGCCGTCATCGTTTCAGGACCCACACAATAGCGCCGCACACCAAACGCCGCAGAGCGATTTTTCTGTCCTAATGGCATACATCCACTACTAGCCTTTCTCCACTTTGAGTCAAACATCCTGTGATGATAAAGGTTGATTGTTCAGGGAACGAGCAGCATTCTGTATCCAACTGGCTAATTTCAGCTCATCCCGTGGTGCATCTGAAGGCTATCCAGAATGGATATTACAAGCGTCGAGAAACGTGAAGAAGTACGATCGAAATTGCTTCTTCAGTCCTGTTCAATGCATGCTGAGCTTTAATCAAGGACAAGAGCAGCCCATCGTGTTTACATCAAAAGGCAAACGACTATACTATTACCGAAAGTGAGGCTCTCATCGAAAACGCCAACAACAGCCAGTCGTCGCACGCCGCTGCCGCCATCGCAGTTGTCGTTTGTCCATAACAAGAGATCATTATATACCATGTTGCATCGTGAGTGTATGTCCACATAGCTCACAATTTTTTACCCATTGTGTAAAGTATTCGATTGTTAACAGTAAAGGGTTGGTCCAGATCAATACAACAACAAACAACAGCTCACACAATTTAGATGGCATACATTTCCCACTTTAATGTTCCATTCCCTTCCGTAAACATATGGCTCAGTCTGCAGCTGTAGAGAATCTTTACCTCGCTGCCGGAGTGGAACATAAGGACATGTGAGCCCTGTAAACGGCCCTGTCAAATGGACTCACCGTTCCAGCTGAGCACCACTCATCTTCTATTCAAGTAAGTCCGCGTTCATAATTTGCGCCGGCAGGGCGTGGCTGCATTCACATGCAGCGAAGCGAAGGGGCACGGGGGAGATGCAGAGACGACGCAGACAGAGAGACAGGGTAGCACAGGTGACGCAGAGACACGCAGCTACGCCCCGTCGCCGGCATCGCAACGTATGAACGCGGCAAAATCAGCTGACCAGAAATATAAAGCAGGTGGCAGAAGGTGTTTGCTATCCATTGCGATAATACATATATTTAGGATGAAAGAAATTCTATTAGTAAAGCAACATTAATTGAGGATGCGGGTGTTGTCGCCGGATTTCGGTGCTGGCTATCAAATGGAAACTCGCTCTGAAACTATTTCTAGGCTGTGATCTTGTCATGATCAAGATTTCAGGAACGTTCAGGACTTCCTACGATTCCTTCGTTATTCCTTCATTTTTGCTTCCTTCAGGCAAGTTATTTACCGATTCAGAAAGAACATACGACGGCAACCCTTCGTTTCCTTTCCACGTTCCACTTCCGCGTGGGCGTATCATGTGCTGCCTAGTGACTGCCACACGTCACGGATACGCGTGGATCAAATGTCGGCGAGTGCTTTCAAGAAGACAACTCACAGGTCTTATAGGTTTCCTTACGGTTCGATGTGAGAATGCTGTTCAAACACATCTGCAAAGATGAAGCATTTTGCTCTCATCCTGCTGGTACCGATTACTAGTATATGAAATAGCCAACTGCTTTAGTAGTGAGGCTCACTTATTGACTCGAGGTGTGGGCATCAAAAATCCACACAATAAAATCGCAGTGATTTTTCTAAATTTTTTGAACCTTATTGATGAATGCGAATGAGAAGCACGACGGGATAGATCCGCGCAGGGACCAAGAGAAAGGACTGATGAAAGCGCCGAAAATTTGAATTTCAACGATCTTTTAACTTTTATCCTACACTGCCCGTGATCCGCTTCGTGAGTAAACGCTTCAAAAGGGTTTGGAATTATTAGAACGGTGCCGTACATAGGCCATAAAGCCAGGCCTTTTTGGCGCGATTTTGCCCAAATCTACGGCAACAAGAGGTGGCAAGAGTGCGCTCTTCACAGAAGTCCCTTTGCAAATGTACCGCACACGGAACGCTCCGCCTTCGCCTTATGGTACTCACAACTGAAAAATTCATTGGATCGACAACGCTCTTCAATGGAAAACGATATGGTCCATTTTATCACTACAAAAGATCCTACTCTATATAATTCGCTTAGTATGTCTGTGCGTGTGTGTGTATGTGTGTGTGTCCGTCTGTCTGTCTGTCACGAAATTCATATCTCGCGTCGTAGCAATGCTGGGACGCTGAATTCTACAAATGATATAGGGGGGTGGTAAGGGGACCTAGGCGATGGTGGACCGAAAGTGATAGCAGCTGATACGCGCTGATAAGGAGCCTTAAAAGGTTAATGTCACCAAAGTCGTTTCGCCTTTCGGTTTGATCGTAGAGCGCTGCTACACATAGGTGTTTTGCGGGATGGGGCGGGGACATTAATGGTGGGTGAGCCCACTTGATAACGGTTGATAAGATACGATAAGGAGGGTGAAATGGCTAGGGTCGTCGAATCAGTTACGCTTTTCGCATTGAACCTGGAGCATAAAAACTCATAGGTGTTGAGCAGGGTGGTTCAGGGACTTTAATGATGGGTGACCCACATTGATAATGTTTGACAAGATTTGATAAGGAGCATGAGAAGGCAAATGTCGTTAAATTCGTTTCGCCCTTCGGGTTGATCCCAGTGCGTAAAGAGGCTAGAGTCGTCGAATCCGTTTCGCCTTTCGCGTTGACCCTACATTGTTGACACTCATAGGTGTTTTGCGGGATAGGGCGGGGACATAAATAGTGGGTTAGCCAACTTGATAACGGTCGATAAGATACGGTAAGGAGCGTGAAATAGCAAATGTCGTCAAATTCGTTTCGCGTTTTGCGTCGATCCAAGAGCGCCGTTATTCATAGGTGTTTAGCAGGGTGAAAAGGGAGCATCAATGGTGAGTGATCCAAATTTGATACCGGTTGATAAGATGCGATAAGGAGCGTCGAGGCAAATGTCGTCAAGGCGGGTACGCTTTGTTGGCTAACAATGGGATGTTCACATTCGCAGGTATTGTAGGGTGCAGGGACCTCAATGGTACTGTTGGGTACAGGAGCCTCAGTGAAACTGATAACGGCTTACAGAGGCTGAAAAGAACCGTTAGGAATTGGATGGGATAAAATATTTTATATCGCTTGATACTATTGAACGACCGCTTCAGCAAAAGCGTTTGATGCTCAGTGTCATTAGGTGAACATATTTTGTTATGTTCTGATATCACTGGCCGATGTATCGACCGTTGAATTGCCTATTGTTCCAAAAAATGGTGTATATCTCTTGATACTGCGATCTAAATTGACAATCATGATACAACCCATATTTGTGATAGCAGACCAAGCGTTTCACTCAGAATCATTTTCTACTTCGGTACTGGCAGCAACAGTGGGTATCGACCGCTAGACTATGTAAAATGCCAAGTAATGAAGCATGTTCACAAAAACCATACACATCGATAATCGGGATATGGATCTGCCATCAATCTGTAGGAATTAGATGCTCAGCAAACGAACAAATTGTTACCAGTCGATGCAATCAAATACAAAACTATCAATGTCTAAACTATTCAATTTTCCAATGATGGCCTAAACAAGTTGGCTCGCGCCTACTGCGCGCGATTCGTGTCGATGACGTGCAAAATGGGTTCGGTGCAAAGCGACTGAAGTATGAAGTGCTTTTTTTCATCTCGCCATCTTCTCTGCTTTTATCCAAATAAATAGCTCAACTGATGGGAGAGGAAAGGAAATTTCCAATTTCCACATACACAACTGTGGTCGTGTCGATCAAACATATTCTGCACAATATCACTAGAATCGCGCGCAGTAGTGTGCGCCCGCCAGCTGGTTTCTTATAAGTCAGAATGGAATGGAAGTCTTAGCCCATGAAATCCGCCGACTTCTTGCTTGATTAGAAACCATATGATCACGTGGCTTTTCATATTTGGTGAGTACATTTTCTCAAAAGTCAGTGCACACGGAAAACACTTCGAAAAACTCGTCAACCGCAAGGTTCTGTTCATTATGAGAGAATCCAGAAAATTTCCACTGTCTGAACCATTCACCCTAGGAAATTCGCACAACACCTCAAAGCCCTTTTGTGCTAAAGACGAAACTTGAGAGTGTACCATTAGGACAGAAGATTCGGGTGGCCCCATTTGCTGTGCGATGCTTTGGTGCGAGATAAGGGGCCGTATTTATTGGATCCTGAGGTGATTACGTCTAGAATAAGACGCAGTTCACCGTCATCGCTTCAGGACACATCCACTACGTCGCAGAGAGCTCGCGCCATCATGTCGCACACGGGAAGTCGCAGCGCAAATTTTCTGTACCAATGGCACGCACCCAAAAATCATGACTGTCTCAACCGTCCAACGCAAGCACTACAACATATAATAGGAGGATATCTCACGCCGATAAAATGTTAGGATTCTTACAAACGGCTCCAGCAATAGTAGAGGGAGTGATGATAATAGGCCACTAGTTTCGGCTGTTCCGCCGTAAAGTTTGAGAAAAAAGTGTACATGACATTCGATCACCCACTTTCTAGTACTCAACGGTCAAAAAACGCTGCAACAACATACAAGTATCACACGCCAACAAACTTTGCAAAGGTGAGATTTAGGGTGAATCAACAATATATTCTCAAAGATTTTGGGAATAATAAGAAGGGTTCCGCTTGTAATGATAATTGTATTATAGTTTGTAATATTACCATTGAAAGCGACTCAATCAAATCTAATGTTACTGATATACACACTGAATATACACACATACAAAGCACACGACACTAATTGTAATAGTAGTAACGTCATATATTGCTTGACTTGTAAAAAATGTGGTATAAAATATGTTGGGATGATCACTAGGATAATTATGATCAGAATAAAAGAACATTTAACAAATATATTTAATCATAAGTTAAATACTCCTTTATACGATCATTTTGATTATGTCATCAAGGCATTTCGGTTACTATTCTGGATGCACTTAAGGACAACGATACAGCAACCCTCTTGGAAAAGACTTTCTGTATGAGTCTTCTTGTGACACCGTATCCCTTTGGTCTTAGTGATAACTTTAAAGGTTACGGTGACATTACTGGTATAAGCGATCCCCTTGGACGGTGGAGTACCTTGTACTCAAAGGTACTCCACCGTACTTTTCTCTAAGAGTGAAAAAAAAACAAGGGCGCAATAGGCACAATGATAAAAAGAATAAAAGAGAAGGGTCAAAAACTACAGGAGAATGGTTAAGAAAAATAACCAAAGAAGGTTATCCTTACAGCCTATAGAATACTACAGGTTACTCAAAACTTCGATTCAAAAGAAAATTGATTAAATTTTCAAGCTAGCTATCAGTTCTATCTTCTCGAACGAAGTTCATACAGGTACATTCTTAATTTTCTGGTTACTAGCTCATTTGCAATATAACGGCTCGTAAAGTAATAAACCCAAAAAGTTGTATCATAATGTTTTGGTTGGTTTCACCAGCAGAATCTATGACAAGTTACCTCTAAACAGTACACTTAACATTACCTAACTGAAGGAGTTACTAGCTGGTGTTGATCGTAATAAAGATAATTACAATAATTGTATATACAATAACAAACCAATATCCAGTCTAATATACAATTACAACAGGATTTTGAAGAAACTCGACAAAACAAAGCTAAAAGATGTTATCACCAACAAACGTATATGTGATAAGGATTTTGCCCTTTATCCATCAGAACTTGGGCATGTAATTACCGGTAATTCAGATATAGTGAAAGAAGACTGTCTCAAGAATTTGCTCAAAAGGGGAATGAAATATAGAATTGACTTTGGTACTATAATAGTACAATACCGCTCACGTCCGGTGAATAATCTTCGCCTCGCGACGGAATTATCGCGAACAAACCGTTGCACCGTCATAACATCGTTCAAAGAGGATAAAATGGAAAGTTCTTAGAAGCTGTGGATTCGTCTCAATGCGACGAGTTCAGCAGTGTATAAACTGTCAAATATTGCTGAGTAGTTATCTGAAAAATCGCGCGAAAACGCGTTTTTGGTTTTTTGCCATAAATCGATTGACTATTGATTTTTTATCGAATTTGTATACTTATCGGAATTAGCTCGTCGAGCTCTACGAGAAAGTAGTACAAGTTTTCGATTTTCTCAAATTCGGCTCCAAACCACTTTCACATTTTGAGAAGTTTGATCGAAATTTTCGTCGAAGCCTGATAAGCTGGCGATAAAAATTTTTACAGTCTTAATTTAGGCTCACAGATGTGCAGGAATTTCGAAACTTCGGTCATTTCAGATCAGCCCCTGTTCATTGCTGTGGCCCTAAACAGCGCCCCCATGTATAAACTGTTGAAAAAAGCATCTTTCAACTCATTTGCAGACCCAGATCGGCCGATGAAATGCACGCCGTTCGATTCCCCAGGAAAAATGCTATCGAATGACTTATGCAAATCCTTGTGATGATAAATTTGTTATTTTCCTCATTTGCGGCCTTTTCCTTCTGCTGCTCGCCGTCTCGATCTCCTATCGGTCGCGTGCGATTCACGTACACGGCCGTGGGCCACCATCGATGGGTCACTGCACTATTCACGTGTGCGACCAACGTAAAGCGCTCGGCGCTTGCGATGGCGTCAAACAATACGCAGAATCATGATTTCTATACGAGAAGTATTTCCAAATAGGAGTAATATGGACGAGCTCGCACAGTTGACTTTAGTAATCGTCATGAAGACTGACTCGTTACGACAAGTACTCTGCAGATTTATCACGTAAACGTTTGCACATCATAGTGTTCGTGGTGTCAGGGTACTCAATACAAAAATCGTTCATTGAAATAATAATTTACCATTGCTAACTTCGCATATTACACCAATTTAAGCAAATCTGTAATGGAGCTGGTCGGCTCCAGTCAGATATCCAAGGGTTGGAATCCCTTATGGTAATTGAACCAGTCAATTACCAACCTTTTATTTGCTTCAGTGGAATAGGTAAGATCAGCAGAGAGTGGACCGCTCGCGGTCTTAGCAGAGGCGAGACTCTTATACAGGCTTACTCAGAATTAAGGCGGTCCTTCGGGAGATCGGATCAATATGGCAAAATGATACAGTATGGATATATGGAGGTACAAAGAGAAGTTGAGTTCAAAAAGGGCGGGAGGAGGGGTGACAGGCACTTGCACTTTGTATCGATTAGCTAAGATGGACATATATGAGATACCGGATACATGTAAGCACAACGACAATAGATATAATTACATATCCGGTAATAGGATGAGCACGTGATTATCATGATAGGCTACAGATCATCTTTACAAATCAGTTTAAACAGGAAGTTACTCATCAAAGACAACGTCGTGCAATAATTTATCGTTATGCGATGCTCCCGAAGTGGGGACTGTTCTTCCATCCCTAATCGCCTTTCGACGCCTCCTCACCTTGCTGTTCATAGCTTCTTTTGCCTTCGCCCACACATCTGCCTGCAGATGTTCTGGCACCCCATAATATTTAAACAGGCACTGGAAATTAGATGACTGGAAGTCCAATTTTTATTTTCTTCTTTACATTTCTACAAGCCTACCCGTTGTATAAATAGCACACGATCAGTTGTTCGAGCGCGGTTATCCACTAATAGCTCTAATTCAACAGGATCGTCTTGGTAGACCTTTGCTTCCAAAGGCAGCGCAAAGGCATTGCGGTTTTGCCCTTTAAGTAGACGCACCCCAGCGACGAACTTTGCAGTTGCGTATGAGTAGTCTATAGTAAGTTCTGGAAAGAGTCTGATCAAATAAACGAAATTGAAAGGATAGCTGCACTCTAATGTTCAGGTGTTTACGAGCTCACCCTGATCGTTTCTTGCTGGGATTCGTTTCAGCAGTTCCGTCACCATTTCCTCCAGTTTATCTTGCTTGCGAGAGATGGGAATAACCATAGAACTCCTGAAGAAGTATTAATGATGTCAGATCGACACACGGGCAAATTACAACTTACACTTATGCCACCATTTCTTTGAGCAAATGATTCTCCTCGGTGATTTCGATAATTCTTGTAATTATTTCTCTATCTCTTGCAGTCTGTTCAGAAGAGTTGCCTCTCTCCTCGCTTTCCACGGAAGGGTTAAAAGTCGGAACCGAAACATCGAATGCGTCCTCCACCAACTCGCCGTCCGTGGTGACCGATGCGGCCTTTATCTCGCATAGTTCCTTGTATCCAGTGAAAAGCACCTACAGTAAAAAAATAATGCTGCTGAGGAGAAAAAATAAGAGGTCACACTAATACCTTGGCTTTCTAACTGCGACCTTCCCATCGAACTTTGACCAGGGCTCCGACTTGAGATCCGCCGACCACCGAAGAACCAGGAACAACACCGCTAAATCGGCTATGCAGAAAGAATACCAAGAAGAAGGGCATGAGTCAAATTTTGTGCTGTTCTTCTTCGTTTTGTGAGGTTGTTTATGCACTCATGCGAAATTGAAGGTCGTATGAGGGCAGCTGGGTGATGCTTTCATATGAGGGTACATTCTCAGAATGGCCATGTAACATGAGGATAAAGTCCCAGGATGACTCTGTAACTAATGAGAAATTCTCAGGAGGACCGTGTAACCTGAGGATATATTTCCAGGATGTCCCTGTAACTGATGAGAAATTCCCAGGATGACCCTGTAACTGAGGATAAATCCAGATAACTCACAGCTAGTTTCTCTTATGGCCAGAAAATTCTTCCTCTTGAATAGATTAACATAGTTAAAAATAGAATAGTAACAAAGTTGTTTAATAAATCGGATGATTTTAATTTGAGTGTTATAAATTTCCTCCAAGTGACCCTAATATATCATATATTAGTAAAGGATTTACTGTATATTCAGAAACACTCAGAATTGCATACACATGTTCACTTTATGAAAGTTTTTCTTAAAAAAACATAGAAATGAAAAACGTTTTGAGGCAAATGCAGAAGAATTCATTATTGCTAGTACTGTAAAATGTAATACTAATAAGTTTATTAGCTACAAATATGCCATAACCACCGATATCAGAAGTATTAATAAACCGGTTACACGATTTTTAGAATAGATTGAGCTACAAAAGACAAAGGGTAGTATCTGCCCTCCATTTCTTTCTTTAATCCGTCCCAGTCATAATCGGGATTTGAATTTGGCTCCACTTCTTCTACTGAGTATCGCATTCCTTTATTGAAGGTTTTAATTACATCACTGTCACCTATTTACATTGGTTTAGGACCCCATTCAACATCATCTTCAGTTATTAGTTTTAAAAAAATTTACTCTATTATTTCATTCCTTTTTGCTCATATCTTCACACGATGTTACCCATCTATGTCAATATCAGTCCTAATCACTGATGAGCCTCAGGATTGATATTATATTTGACTTGTTGATGAAGAAGCGAAACGGGTCAAATAGTTCCACTTCTTCCTTCTTCTTTCTTCCTCCCCCTTTCTGTTCTGTTTTCTTTTGATTTTCTCTTCCCCTTTTTCCTTTTCTTTCTGCTCTGTATTTATACTTTCCTCTCTAACCCCTATATTTCCTTTTAACAGTGGTTATACAACTCGTGATCTGTAAAGTAGAAATTGTATGTGAAGAGTGAAAAGAATTAAATAGTTTATGAAGTCCGCTATGGTACGCTTAAGCGTAGTGCCCTAGTAGTTCCTTGGAAGCACTACGTAATGGGTTTAGCGAAACTTCCCTTTAGCACATGAAGTTGAATTTGTTCAAAACAAAATGGACGGTGTACGAAATCTCTGCGATTTCATGGTCTCTTCGAGATGCTTCTCATGCTTGCCAGGTCTTAACATCATTTATCTCCTGCTGCGTTCATTGACAAAAGACAGTGGTTGTCAAGCTAGCCATCTCAATTTCGAAAACTGAAAGTAGCGTTGGGGAAGACCCAAAAATAGCATTGGGGAAGACCCAAAAAGAAAATAAGACGACGATCGCGTCAATCGTTGGGAATCGACAAAGACAACTAATTTTCAGAAGATTCTACGACCCTTAGGTATGAACTGAGCCTTTACAATAGGTTTCCCGGAGCCTGAGAACTTCTGACTGATGTTCTTTTATCCAATTGTTCATCATTCCTGACATGGTTGACCTATGAAAACATGCCAGCACCAGTTTCTTCTCAAACACTTCAAGAGTTTTTGCGGTGTCTTTGCGACAATATCCAAGTAATGGCGGAGGAAATCAAAAATACAAAGAGTGAGCAGAATGATCCCGACGAACAAAGACATCTGAAGGGAAAAATTTCGGTCCAAGGTGAACGCTTGTAGCTCGCTGGTTTGCCGCAAACCCACACACGATGCAATGTCTGGACATCGGGAATGAACTCACTGAATTTTTCTTTAATCATCAGAACCCATTCTCTCATTCTTTCGCTTGCTCTCCCTTTCATTATTTCACTTGTCAGCTGTTGTTTGCTGTTTCACTTGTTCAACTCAATCATTAATGGAAGCAAATTCGCCCTAAGCAACATCAAATGACAGTGGTGTCGACCCGCCGCCAGCAGGCGACTCGGCTACTGAAGTGTGCTGTTCGAGGTGAAGCGCGCTAGAATTGCAATAGCGCCCACGCGCGTTTTTGAACGCGATTTTCGCTACATAACATTTCTTCTGTGCCCGAACGTTCGTTTACAAAACGCCATGTTTCCAAATACGCCTTTCTTCATTCCTTCCTTCCTATACCCCGCCCCCTTTCCTCATTACCCAGCCCACAAAGGTCTTCTCAGCTGTAAGCCACTTGATACTCAGGCTCAATGGGGAAACAAGGTCAAGGATTGCTGACTTTGTGCTGGTCAGGAAGGTCATGTTGACTAGATCCTTCTGGGCGCCCCGTGCGCTCGATATCATTTTGAATTGTGAATTAGATTTTTGTGTGCATCTGGGCAACTCATTCACTTTGGGTCAGGAACTTTCAACATAAGCTTCAATATGACTAAAGAATCTGATGAAGAGCACTGGTGTGCATGGTTTGGTGGGATTGAGCGAGCTTTTTCCCCTTGAAAACAGTTTAGCAAAAGCCCCTCTTGCTATTGCTCCGTCTACTCATTAGTAACGAAATCATGCATGGAATCAATTTCACACTATGGTTAGAAATTATGCTTACATCCTTGGGCTGATCACCCTTTTAGGCAAACTGGGGTGATGTAGCTCTCAAACTGTGGCGCCGCTCATGCTAGCTGATCCAAGGATCAATTCCTGTGTGATCCCCTCCAAAGGAAACAATTGTCCTATGAAATCTGGGCAAATGAGCTCGCGACAAACTCATTTGAAAAGGTGAATTACAGGTTGGCTTCGGCATTCACGCATAAGCCGAATTGCATCAAATGCCACTGCAGTTCCGGATCGAATAGGAATCCATGACGCATCCCCAGAAAGATTTTATCACATCGAATTCTTTACCCTATGTTCTTATAGCCTCTTTTAGCCTGCCTAGAGAGTCCCCCCATCCCTTAGAGGGCTAGCTAAGTCATAGTAACTACCATACCAATCCTTGCGAGTACTTACCATGCTCATCGGCTGTCAGTAGTTCTCCTCAGATGACCTGATTTAAAGAATGAGCGAGCCGTCTGAGAAAACTGCTGGAACTTAAGAAAAGTTTCTACAGATTAGATCGATATCACCATGCAGCATTTGATTAGTTGTGACAACACCACTGCGCACCCATTACAGTTATGATCACCGATCACGCACGCTATCGTGCGGTCGGTGAACTCAGCACGTATGATGTTTTTGGATACTATTTCTCATCCGTTCAACAGTTCACGTATCCTTCACTCCTCTGCTCCTTTTTGATCCCAGAATCTTTTTGATGTAATCGGTCTTAAATAGTTTATCTAATCTTTCGTTCGTATCGACTTCACACGACTCACTATGGTTGTTTTCAATAACCGGCAACAAAGTTGCAGCTCAGAAGGGTAACATAGATCGGTCCTTACCAGGAAATACTTCGTGAACACTTTACATATAATCCAAAATATAATGTTCTTTCGCATTATGAGCAATAAGACTTCCTGTTCACTCAAAAACGCCAAATACACGACGCATTCTAAAACTACAAAACAGTGATGGCCAAACGAGTTTTCTTTTCTTCACCATCTTTTCCTCTTTTACCATCTTTTCTTCTTTTATCAAGCTCTACAGTCTTTTTCGTTTTGCTTCAATTCTTGTCACTTTTCATTTTCATCATCTCTTTCGAAGATCGTAAGATATAGTGCAGTCATCAGAAGTATCACGTTCCACTGACTCTGTGAAGGGGAATAAAAAATTACCTACCCAGCCGGGTTTTGCTTTGCCGTAAACTATGGCCAGTGCGTTAAGGAACCGGTAGGGGTTGAAAGAAAAATTGAAAGATGAGAAGTGATCGTTTTAAAACGAACATTCTCGGTTAGAATCGGTAATTGGAATAAGAACCCAGATTCGAGCGACATTATGGTTTGTGTTCGCATCTCCCGCGCATCTCGTCAGAGTGCAACATCATCTTTCCGGAATGCTCGCTGACTAAGATGTCATTTGTTGTCTCGTGGGGTGTATCTCATTCATTCATGAAGTGAAGTAAGTGAAAAACAAACAACAGCAATCAAGAGAAATAACGAATGAGAGAATAAGCAAAAGGGTAAGAAAAAGGGGTGTGCGTAGTAGCTATCCATTACTTGTACATAAACCACAAGTGTGTGTGTACGTGCATGTGTATGTAGCCAAACTGTCGCGGGAGACGGTCGTCTGGCGCGGCCCCTTGCAGCCGATTTGCCTATAGGGCACATGGGCCGTAGTTGCCACCCTGACACCGACCATTCGACGCGTCTTCTGCGTCGAGCAACTCGTCCATAGCAACCACTCAGATTTACGTGAGTGATAATTACCACATAAAGGACCTCATAAAAAACACTGCAAATTACTGAGAGGAAGCTCGTACACAACTTCTAAATGATTGTAATACAACTACCCCGGAGTAAACAAACAGTGTTCCCCATCGTTGAAAATGTAGTGGAAACGAAAAAAAGTCGAAAGAGGGAAGAAATTGCCAGAATCCACGCCTGTTCGCCAGTGGAATAAATTTAGGTACGTAAAAATCGGTAATTTGCGGTTTTTGTTTAACGAAGTCTTTTGTATGGCAATTATCAACTGCGAACATGTGAGGGTTCGGTGATGTGGACGAGTTATCCGTCGCAGAAGATGTGTCGAATGGTCGGCGATAGGGTGGCGGCAACGGCCCATGGGCCCCATTGGCAAATTAGCTGCAAGGGGCCGCGCCAAACGACATGCACCCAACTGTCGCCGCTGTACCACCTACAGCCACGCGGTTATACGGACGACGCGCACCATCGTACGGCTAATTCAAGGAGCTCTCAAGTCGTGACTTTCAAGTTGCTCTACACATCGTCTTTTTGTATTCGAGCCGTTCACTCACAGCGGACATGTCATTTCCCTTGTATATCCAAATTGTCCGTCCTGCTGCATTTTGATGCAATAGTTGATCAGTAGGGAAGGATCAAAAGTTTCGAAGCTGGCCGCTTTCCGTGGCTCACTAAGGGTGGCATGTATGAGCAAAGTTGTTCGAATGTGGTTTATGTGGAAAACGAGGAGCACACGGAGAACAACCGCTTGATAACTTTGTTCCTAGATGGCGTATCTCGGAGGACCCGATCATTCGGTTGGAAAACCTGTTTTCGTCACGAAGAACTATCTCTTCTGGTAGGAATTAAGATCGTCTTCCACTGTGACTTGGGGAAAGCGATAGCCATTCCCTCTGTTTCTACGGATATCTCTTATATTTCAGACACCTGCCAGACCGCTGCCTGAGACTGCCTCTGCTGGTTAGCAGCAGCTCAAGGAATCGTCCACGGTTCACGCGAAAAATGTGAATCCGGCTAAGATACAGAACCACGAAGTCTCGGCCGGGTGTACGGGAACTCCGACTAAGTGCACTCCCCGTTCCGCCGCGGACAGAGACGCACTGTAGAAACAAACAGGCCCGCAAGCAGTCTCACTCCCTGTTCCCAATCGCGGCGGACGATAGGACGGGGCTTCTACTCGAAAGCTCCACCCACCCGGTAGAGAATTCGGGGAGCTGTATTTTAGCCAAATTCTCACTTTTTCGCGTAAAATTTTGCATACGTTTCTTATTAGGCAAACACAACATAAATGGGTAATAAAGGAACTCATTTTTCCGTGGACGATTTCTTCAAGAGCTTGGAGTGTGAGAAAGAGGACAATCAACAGCAAGAGACAGTAAATGGTACGCAAAATCGAGGGAGAGCTCAAAAAACCACTCAGGTAGTATGAGTCGCAGCTGAAGAGTCCCTATAGTAGTATGAACTCCTTGAAACTGGACAATGACATATGCACATATATGGAATATCCCGCCTGAGTAATCTGTTGAAATGCGAGGCGCTCTGATTGGGCAGCTGTGGAACCTGCCCTAAGCCCTGGTTAAGGATGACCTCACACTGAACTGCCTCTTCTTGTTCTGTGTAAGGAAATCTGGTAAGCAAATTGGTACTACAGGTAAGTATCTTGAAAACTAAGGCTTCGGTAGACATCGCCATGCTGTTCAACGATCAGAAGCTGCTCAGACCAATCGAATCTACCATTGCTTGCAAATACAACGAATCCTTGTTTGGACTTCACAGTCCATGTACAATTCGTTGCTTAGCCTATTGATGAGAACGAGATCGATTACATTTTCTCACACCTCAGTTCAGCAGCACCAGTATCGCGGGAAAGCCGCGATTCTTGATCCGTCTCATGCGATTCTTGATGCAATCCAAGTTTGGCTCTTCAGCGCGAATTTTCGGTGTTGTTATGATAACTTCAATTTTTCCCTTTTGACGCTGTCAAAGCCGATTTCTCCATAGCCTCGTTTTTCCTATATGAAAAGCAAGCGATGGCGCATGAGTATACTGGGTACGTGCTACAGTAATCCTCACTTCCCTCTTCCTTGTTCTCCTTCAAGACAGCCATTTTCTTAGGTTCATCGAAAAATTTTGATAGGGTTGAGATTTTTTTCTGTTTTATTTTATAACTCAGCAAACAATGCAAGCTAATCAACAATACATATAATAAGCATCGTTTGTTACTACATTGTCCCACCTAACGGGCAGGTCAGCAATTCCCTTCTCACAGAACTGGGAAGATTGGGAGTCAAAGAAGTCACCGACCATTTGTTTAAGGTGGCTCACGAATTATTTTTTTTGCTAGGAAAGCCTTGAGGGGCCGGAATAAGTGGTAATCTGAGGGGGCAATATCAGGTGAATAGGGTGGGTGGAACCGTGTCCCAACCTAGCTCCTCCAATTTTGCACGGGTCTCTCTTATAGGTAAAGTGATTACCAGATTACCACTTGCCCCCTCAGATTACCACTTGTTCCGGCCCCTCGAGGCTTTCCCACAAAAAGATTATAACCACCTTAAACAAGGAGTTGGTAACTTCTTCGACTTCCATCTTCCCAGTTCTGGGAGGAAGAAAATGGCTGACCTGCCCGTTGGGTGGGACAATCTTGTAACTAACGATGGCTATTATATTGCTAATTAGCTTGCTAAGCTATAAAATGAAGCAGAATAAAAAATCTCAAACCTATCAAAACTTTTCGATCAACCTAATACATCCTTGCCTTACTGGCCCCTTGTATTCTTCCACTACACTCACCATTCTTTGGTTGTAGCGCTGTGCTCATGCTAGTCGTGGGTTACTAGCTTTACCTTCAACATAGCTCGTGCATTCGTTTGACATTCGTTTGAGTGAATCGTTTTTCGGGCTTTAGGAGTGTAACTAAGAGCGAATTTGCATGTTCTTTATGTTTCCATTGTTCCCATATAACTCAAGTTGAGGGCAATCTTGCCTGTTTTGGGTTTTAGCATGTTACCCTCCCTTACTTGGACACACTGGCGTGAGGGTATTTCAAATAAATAAAAATAAAAGTCAAGAAGCGATGCTGCGTGCAACCCTATGTGCTTGTGTATGGATGCTACTGTGATAACGGCACCAAACCATCCAAATTGCATTTAAGGTAGATGGCCGGGAATCACCTTATGCAGTTTGTTCTACAGTACTACTGATTGCCGTAAAACCAAACTATTCACTCTGGAAGGCACTATGATACTTCCCCCGTTCCTCTTTGAACTATCTCAGCTAGGGTTAACAGGATTGATGCCATGAGAGCAAAAAAGAATGAATGATTACCTGATGACGTTCAGTGGAGATTTTTCACTGTCAAGTGATTTTTAACGTTTCTTTACTGTTAAGCAATTTTTAATGTCTCAGGATTTGTGGCTATACGTCATTTCGAGACATTAGCCATCGGTCTTCTTTTTCCTTCTCCTCATAAACTTATTGTTTCGTTCTGTGCTCCATATGGAAGGAATGTGAAGTATGTAGGTAAGGGGAAAAGAAGTAGAGAGTGTAGCGGTGCACGATGACCCGTGCACGTA
Source organism: Trichostrongylus colubriformis (assembly GCA_963978905.1). Lineage (NCBI taxonomy): Eukaryota > Metazoa > Nematoda > Chromadorea > Rhabditida > Trichostrongylidae > Trichostrongylus > Trichostrongylus colubriformis. The sequence goes on from OZ022256.1 coordinate 15,196,485, forward strand.
CAATTTCTTTCTCATTGTCAATTATAAAGGGTCACGTTCTGCGTGCCTGAGGACTCTGAGTACATCGACCGGACCGTAGCAAATAAGCGATTGTGTCGATAAGTTTTCTTGCCCATTTTTTTACAGAGGTCGATCGAGCTAGCGACTAATGTGATGACCGTTTATGTAATCAAAGGCAGCACTGGGGGTAATTCGATTGTTTCACCCTTTCCAATCTTCCATACTGACCGGTGGACGTTTTCACCACGAAAGCTGACACATCAAGCACCACGCCATTCCGATCGATACAGCTTTAATACGATACGATAAGTATCATTCTGCTATCACACTTATTATAATACACCTCAGTCATTCTTCGGTAAAGTCGACCCTAAAGGTCGGGATGGACTTAAAAAGGCGTCAGGTCTTATCCGCTACGCCGTCACTACAGTTCGGGGGGTGCGCTTTTCGATGGGGATTTCGCCATGAATAATCTTCTCAGGTCCATAGTTTCCATGTGAGTGACTTCTCTTAAGGATTTTCCATTAACCATACTATCCCTGATGCTGCCGAACTAGAGGGTGGTAGGTTGTGCCATTGGCGCATGTACCTAGGTTGGACCAACTTTACGCACTGAGCAGGGCGTGAGCCCTGAGGTACTATCGCATGATCCCCTCATGGTATTACACTGTTCTTACCTACGCCCGGACGGGATGAGGAACCTTACACTTCCTCTGTCAAAGCTCAGTCAAGATGTATGCTTGAGTGTGCAAATTGATCCCTCAGAGATACTTAAAAAATCCTTTTATGCGGAACTTTTTATAAGATTCCTCTTCACTGCGACAGCATCCTAACTAAGCTTGCAAACCTTCCGAGGCCACATAGCTGGTACAAATCTCTGGAAATGAAAACGTCGAAGTGTGTGCTGAATCCTTGGACGTAAGTCATTGTATAGGCCACATACGTATTCAAAACTCGTAGAAATTATTTCAAGGGCATCATAATAATATAAATTTACATTAATTTCAAATCCCACTTATTTTTACCATTTTTAGGACCTAGTCTTTATATTGTCAATACTATAGTAATTCATACTGCGACGGCGCGGGACTAACGCTATTAGAAGAAGAAGGCAGTAATCGTCACACCTATCACAGCAGTTGTTGCCAAATAGTCGGATAATTAATTCCAAGAATGAAGGCGAGAGACTGGTTTTGAAACGATTGGCAACTTCGCTCATGTGACTTGAGAAATTGTAGAATTTTCACCAAATATTGCAGTCCATGGTTCGAAATTAGTGATAGTCTTGAGGTGCGAAATGAAAAGCGAAATTACAATAAGGTACCGCTTTTTACGCAAAGAATACGGCAGTGTGTTGCCAAGCATTGCGTCGAGTTGGCATACACTGTATCGTTGGGCGTTTTTCGAGACCCAAGGATCATTTTTTGAAGTCGTCCTTGTAAAGTCTGCTGCTCTATCTGATTAGCATTAACCTTTTGGAAATTGCAAAAAGCAAATTTGTATGCAATTTGTGCACCATCCACTGCACTGATCACTATCAATGCTGGCGAAATCAAAAAGTGAGCTAAGATTTATTTTCTACGATGAATAACTAAAGGAGCCGTTGCTTACATACCCACGCAAAATAACTTTGGAATTGTTTTGTATTTTATGGTGTATACCAAACTCGTGTAAATTTCGTTAAAGGTTGTACGTACACCTAACTTGTGTATGTACTGCAATGAAGTAGTTTTTAACCGTTTTCGAAAGCGAATAGTGACTCCAGATGCGATAGTGAGAACCATGCACCATACTACTTCTGAAACATGGGGCAAAAGCTTTTCAGTCAACTTTTTTGGAAAACGAAGGTTGCAATGAGAATACAACCAATCTTTTCATAACAATGTGTCTCTGCATCTCAGATGTGAAGGAATTCGCATGACACCAAGTGTGTGCCAGAAAGCCAACCATTTGGCAAATATGTAGATAAAAAGAGTTCTGTTGTACAGTTTCTGAACACGACGGAAAGCTTATTAATCAAATGGCATAGAAACTGGAATGGGAATGGTGGCGAAAAAATTTGGAAACTAAATCCGATTTTCGATCAATGGTTTGTGTTTTTAACCAGTAGAAAACGACATTATTGCACATTTATCACTTGAGATATAAACCAGGATAGAAATATGTCGCGCTGGCCATTCTTGACTTGAGAATGAGAAGATTCGAATTGTCCCACGATACTTTTGAGGAGTTTCTCATTCATGATTCTCATTGCTTTCATTGTTTTGATATGACGTCCATGTGCATCGCCGGGTATGCACATGGGTATTGCTCTCACTAACAACGTTTTTTTACGCTTCTATGCTTATACAACATTTGCTTGTCCTCTGAGTATAAGCACCACAATGTTAGTTGACATTACCCTTCATAAATTTATGGGCCTTCACACGCAGTGACTGCTCACAGTAACGAGAGCTATACCCCGATTCAGTTTATGATTTATTGAGATTTTGTTTGGCCTACATTTTGCATATTTCTGTGTGCAGTAGTTTTTTACTTCAATTGTGCTTAAAGGCACAGTTCACGATAATTTTCATGCGTGCTCGCGTTCCGTAAAGACTCTGAGGGTACTTAAGAACACTTAAGCGAAGAAGCAGCCAAAGAAATTTCCGAAAATGCTTGAAATAAGGTGTTTCGGACTTTTTTGCTTCGGCGAGTTTTCAACTTGCAAGGGAGGGTATTTTACTTCCCATGGAACTTTCAAATGAGACCCGGGGGATCGATAAAGCTTTGAACGCCAATTGTATTTGTGAAAACCAAAATTGCCATATGGCATCCTGAAGCGAGTTACGAGGGGTCAAAGTTTGCCTGTGACACCTCATTGGCGAGGCACCTTGCCATCAGACGGTGCGCGAAATGGCCATTTGCAATGAGACACATACCACTGTACGCGCTTTTAAATGCTGATCTCAAATCTGTATTCAGAATCTGTTAAACACTCACCTGAATGAAGTTATGAAGGTTTTTCTGAAAGAAAGAGTAATACCATTTCATGGTATGTTTGGGAGCCCATAGCGCGCAAGCCATACGTTTTCACGCAGAACCAATGTGAATTCGTGTTCAGGGGACCAAATTACCCTATGGGACAAGTTTTCAGCCAATCCGAGAATTTGACCAAATCTCGGAAAAATTGATGGGCTATTGGCTGGTAACCCATTCAACAAAGGAGAAATCGTTGACCCTTGCCCAGCAAATGCTCTTACTTGGCGCTTGTTACGTGCGTTTAGTGTGATGGGGAAGTGTGATAAATATGTTCAGGTAATATTGTTCTGCTTGCAGGATTTTTTGCGGAAGGAAATTCCAAAACTCCTACTTAACCCCTGACCACCCCTAGTTTTCCGAGGTTGAACCAAAAACTGGATTCGGCTGGAAATTTGCACAGAGGGGTTATTCGACCCTCTACGCGCGAATATCATACGAGGAAACGTTTAGAAGTGAAAGAAAAGCACTTACTGACAATGAAACACAAAATGCAAAAAAGCCGTACCGGCGGGAAGCAAACTCATGACCCTGCGCCTACGGAACCGGGAACTACCACTGTGCCACGGAGGCCATTACTGGTTCTGCGCTAGTCACGCTGATGACGAAGCCCATTGAGATGTCACAGGCAAATTTTGACCCCTCGTAACTCGCTTCAGGGTGCCATTTGGCAATTTTGGTTTTCACAGTTATAATCAGCGTTCGAAGCTCTATCGATCCCCTTGGGTCTCATCTCAAAGTTCCATGGGAAGTGAAATACCTTCCCTTGTTAGAAGCAAGCATTTGAACAATTTTTCGCGTGATAATATCATTCGATAAGGTTGCTGTTACTATGGGAATCCTCCATATCCTAGGCTTATCGCAGTCCAAATCAGCCTCTTATCCACGTAGATGCCACCGCTGCTCTGCTGGCTAAGTCGTTGAATGGGTGTGGGCCAGCTTGAGACGGTGGCCGCCAGCTGACTTACGGGTTCTTTACGCGTTTAGCGTTCAACCCTCACGCCGCGGTGATGGCACACGCTCTGCCGTTGTGGTAAGACCTATCTACTCGCGGAGAGAACAAAGATACTTATATTATCGTGAACTGTCCCTTTAAGGAGAAGTCGGTGGTTTGCTCTGTCCAATGCTCAGAATATCTAAAGGCACTGGGAGGGAAAAAGAAAAAACGAAAACTGGGAATTCATATCCTATCCTACTACATATAATCCGCTAAGTATGTGCATCTGTCCGTGTGAGTGTCTGTGTGTGTCTGTTTGTCACGAAACTCATATATCGCGTCGCAGTAAAGCTAGGACCATGAATTTTGCAAATGATGTAGGGGCTGGCAAGGGGACATTAATTGAGTATGATGTAATCTACTGTCACTGATGCAATAACCACCATAGCTAATACCATCTAGACTTTCAAACAATGATGTGATAATGCAGTGGCAAAAAAACTGAATTATCAAATTCTTATAGGGTTCAACCACTATGGTCAGCAAGTGAACATATCTCGCACTCCAATATCACAGCAACACAATAACTTGACAGCTAAACTGCGTGAAATTCCAATTAGTGGTAAACATTCATAGAATTACGAGTTGGGGTAGCGCTCAGAAGTGTGCTAATCAGAGTGTACAGGGTGGGGCAAAATTACGGAAACTAGGCGCGGCCGCGGTAACTTTGACCCCAGAGGCGCTTTTCGCATTTGAAAAGCTCTTGCTTGTTTTTATTCGATTCAGCGCAACCTTCTCTACTAACCAGCACAAAAAATTTCATATTTGATCTGAAATGACAAGGCCATCCCCTCATCGGACTTCCGTCATCGACACGCACCTTCAAGGATTCCGAGCGATTGACATCTCCCCCGTCTAAAGGTACCAAGAAGTCTTGTGCCGAAAACAATGGCAATGTTTACAGAACCGGGAAACCTTTCCGACCGACCAGGACGTGGGAGACCGAATTCTATCACGATCAAGACGAAAACCAAGAAGATGCGCGATCATCTGAGTGGTCTTCGTTCACCGCTGGTCTTCGTTTCACAGGGAGTTAAGGTCAACGGGAACAACTATTTGGACATTTTGAAGAACGAAGACCTACTGTGGGCCCAGAGGCGCTTTGGATATAAGAAATGGTGCTATCAACAAGACAGTGCCCCTGCTCACGAGGCCAAGATTGTCCAGGAGCGGTGCAGGGAAAATTTCCCAGATTCCATCGCTTTTGATGAACGGCATCCCAATTCACCGGACCTCACCCACTCGATTACTCTGTATGGAGCGTCCTCGAGTCTAAAGCATGCTCAAACCCCATCGCAACCTCAATTCTCCAGCACTGAAGAAAGCATGGGATGAGTTGGACGAATACTACCTCCACGCCGCGGTCAACGCGTTTCCGGAGCGTCTTCGAACCTGTGTCGAAGTAAATGGGCTTGTTTTGAAAAAAAAGAAGTGGGTTTTGTTCAGTTTCTTCTGGGGAATAAATTGATAATGATTACTTTTTTGTTCAAGTTGAGATAAAGTTTTTGGGTGGCATCAATTTAGTTGCCGTAATTTTGCCCCACCCTGTAGAATCTTGCGAAATACATAGACTTAAGCAAACACGTAAAGCATTACGTAATTTTGATCGATACGGCTTTAATACGATGAGTATCATTCAACTATCATGCTCATTACCGCTCACTACTCCACACCTCAGTCATTCTTCGACAAAGTCGACTTCGGGATGCGAGGTCTGTCACCCTCAGCTGTTATCCGTTGCGCCCTTTCTACAGCTCGATGGCGCGCTGTTTCACATGGGTTTTGCCACAGATAGCCTACTCAGACCTATAGCATATGCAATACTTCTTTTACTTTTTGTCCGACTTTCCTCTAATGCTGCCTTTTGAATCGTGAAGGCTTTTAAGAGTATCTCTGGTGCTTACGTGGAACTGTGATGACTTAGTAATGTAAGGTTACCATGCCAGAAAACTTGCTACACAAAGTAAGCTAGTGAAATTATGTTTTTTCTGTAGATGGAGGGCCGGTGCCTTGACATTATTTGAACATTACCTCTGTGCCACTTGTTCACATTTTGAACTTAAGTGTTCTGCTGTGCCACAATCTTTCTCTTATCCACAAGGATTACGGCTCGTAGGGATCACTGATGGAACAGTGAAGAGATTCCAGGGAAGCAGCCGAAAACCAAAGAGAAAAGATTGGTCCCTTGTCTCGCGCAAACTGGGAACTTTCGTCTTTGGCGTAGGACGATATGACGACTGGCGGAAACATCCTTCATTCACACAGTTACGATCGTCACTCCCATGCATGTTATTGGAGCGGTTTCTCGCCTTGCAAAACGAAGACCAGAAAGCAAGACCACTTCCTTGTATAACCACCCTTTACAATTCCGTCGTACCGATCAACCACACAAATACAATGTTATTTTACTGCAACAAACCGAAAGCTTAATTACCGGTGTATGTCACCAAATGAAAGATGCCTGTCATCCAAGATAAAAAATTGGGTCAGAACACGTCAGCAGCATTACATACACATCTTTCGTCTTCTACTCTGATCCACACAAAATTCTGTCACCTACTTCTGCCATCCTGCCCCTTTGATCTGCGCATAATGAACGGTAGTGTCACAGCCATCCTGCCCCGCCCACACTGCACTTGGTGACAACCCCTATAAGTTTTACCACCAGGTGGAGGAGGTTTGAGGGCCTTTCACAGTTGGTTTTTGCACACTTCAGCGCAAGCTTTGGCAAAGCATCTGAAAGGAGTCTATGAGCGGAAGGTTTGAGCAAGGGATATGAACAAAACTAGGTCTATTTGGGAATATTTCTTTGTGCTGCTCGACTTTTTCCGAAAGCATTTATCTACTCCAAAGAACATCGTTGCTGCACGCAAAGGATCCAAATTCTATGGCTCATACTGAATAGATCATATACTAACTAACATGAAAAGTGCCGGCTGTATGTAGCTGTGATACCATGCTCCTGTGATAGTTCTGGTGATCGTATCTTTGCGTCAGGATAACACTCAGTGAGAAGGTGAAAAAGATTGTTCGCTATCGCGCAAAAAACACGCACCAGGTGGTACGTATATCAAACAAGCTCAATGAATATTTGATAAAAAAACGCCTTCGGCCGAGGTGAGAGGCACAATCTTACCGAAAACTATGGCATATTATCTTAGCGTTTCCATGTCTGTGTCGATATGACAATGCTTTCTTGTCTGAATAACTTTTGTCGTACTCTCGTAACTCCCGTCAAAAATAAAATGCTCAAAGGAATCGTTTGTGGGAAAATGAGTTTTTCTGGTAACCGTATTTTTATATTGTATTTGCCTAATGTAGGCCGCATGCAAAGTTTCGAAAAAATGCGAATCTAGGTAAGATACGGTACCTCAAAATCTTAGCTGGGTAGGCGGGGCCTCCGCGCAAGTGCCCACCCTGTCGTCCGCCGCAGTCGGAGATGTATTGTAGGAACAGAAAGTTACGTAAACAGTCCCACTTTCTAACCGCGGAGGACGACGGGACGGAGCTTTTACTTGGAGGCCCCGCCAACCCGACCAAGAATTCGTAGAGCTGTATCTTGACCGAATTCTTACTTTTTCGCGTGAAAATTTGCATGCTGTCCTTACTGGAAAATTACAACATAAATATATGGGTAACAAAGGAACTTATTTTTCCGTGGGCGATTTCTTTAAGGCTTGACGTTAAGGCCTCGACACTCCGCGGATAAACCGCAGCTACAGATGAGTTGCGCTGTACGATCTGTAGTTATCAAGCATATGGAGCTACTGTTAAGAAACAATTCTGAAACTGAAGAAAAGAAAATGCCGATAGAATCTCCAAGAGCACAGTACTTTCATAAAATATCTGGGAGGTGCGAACAAGACACTCGCTACCTCCCGCTGTGAAATGGTGGATATAACGCAAAGGTTGAACATTGATCTCCGCCGATCCACGACACGAGCACCGAGCTGGCAATCTCTACTGGAAGAATTACAGTACTCACCCCGAATTCAGTCTCTGGAAGCAGGCACCGCGTTTGCAGGTGTGAAGGGTGACCCACCCTATTCGAGCTTGAGGGGGTACTATCATGTTGCTTGCTGGGCAAAATTCATAATCTGTCTAACATTTATTGACAGAAAGAGAGAATTTCGAGAGAATTCTGCTGCAAAGGGCTATGAATCCTACCAGTTGAAACGATGCTTCGTAGGAATGGCATTTCCTTGTATCTCCGTTTCGCAAATTCTCTTACTCTTCAGCAATACAGCAGCTGTGACAATGCTCGCAGAGGAATAATCGGTTAAATGAAAGTCGGATTAAGACATGGTTTATTTATTAATTTGACCATGTGATTCACATATTTGGGGTGTTCATGAGCATGAACAGCGTTATGGAGGAGGAACTGGGAAGCGACATAGGACAACTTTCGGGCTTCTGAAAGAAATCACCGACCGCATGATTGGCAAGATCTTCTAGCTGATCTGTGGAGGTGCACAGTGCTCCTCTCACTGCGCTCTGCTACACAGCAGACATGCACGCGAGTGGCGCGACCTCGTCAGGGGACCTAACTACATGGGAAGAGTGCCACAAGGACAAAAAATTCGCGTGGGCTCGTTTGACAGGCGACGAAATGGCGGCGTGCTAGTTGAGTCTCGAAGAGATCACGCGTAGTGTAAGGTATAGAGCACCATCATCGCTCAAGAACCCATCCAATACGGCGTGCATTGCTCGCACCGTCGCGCCGCATGGCGGAAGACAACGCGAAGTTTCTGCCCTAATGGCACACACCCAGCTACATATGATGCCAGAGTTATGCGACCTAATGTTGCTTTCTGAGATTCGGCCAGCCCCGGCCACAATATCTATGGTAACTGTGCAGCATATCCCACAAGATTTCCCGTGCCCACGGTCCCATCACCAAGATATGGAGAACACATTTGGGAAGAGACCGTGAGACCTGATGCGATTCCGGAGGGCGTGCTTGAAAGCTACCACTGTAGCTGATTCACTTATCAGATTGATATCTCTGTCGCGTTTGGTTCGCTCGCTGGCCCTTGCACATCATCTGAAGACGATCCTATAAATCCTATAAGTGGTGTGTTGGTGTAACCTCACTGCAGTTCTGCTCTCAATATGGATCCAGTCAATGTGCCGTTTATTTAAAAAAAACCAGTGGGGCTGGCGCACACTACTGCGCGACACATATGGACGCAGGCAAAATGAGCGCGTGTATCGAACTCTCTCACCCCGCCACACACTCTCACCCTCGGCAATCACCCATGTCCGTAGCCCACGCCCTGCCAGGCGTTGCCTAATGGAACGGGGTACCCCAAACTTGGGTATTGGACCACAGGGTGGACAGACCGACACAGACATACCAATTTCCCGGTTTATATATAGGGCATGATTGATGGCATATAGTACTCCTTCCCCGTTCTTCCCTCAACAGCAGAACACATTATTCACAGGCGTCAGCAAATGACAGATTCAAGTACTGTTCTGAATTTGCATTCGACACTTGCTTCTTATCGCTTTTTATGTAGGTCAAAAAACTAGCGAAGAATTTTGCTAAGTGCAAGTTTGAGGGGTGGTCACATAAATTGATCAGAAGCTTGGTAGTAGTTATCAAGTCAGAAACGGACAATTTGAGAGCTTGAAACCGAAGGCCACGATTAGGATTCGTTGCCTTTCGCATGCTGAAGAACGTCCAAGATAGCTAAACGGTAAACAAGAACTTTTGAATAGATCAGAGTGGTTTGAGTTTGGCAGTCGAATAAGCATGATCGATTACACAGCAAACATTGCTTGAATAGCTGTCCAAGATTTCCTATTGACTTCCTTCAGCATCAATCAAATCATTTCTTCAGCCAGTCTCAGCAAACCTTGCGCTAGTTGTCTAGCATCTTTTTCGCTCTCTTTCCATATCATATGTACATATTTGCATCGCAAAAGTCATCGAACAATGAGAGCCGTAAAAGCCGGTTCAATGATTTGCTCAAACCTGGGTTAAATTTCTAGCGGAAATATAAAATCAAACTGATCTGTAGAGATGATCATGCAATTTTAATCCACATTGTAGGGGCCGCAAGTTATTGACCCAAAACATATGTCATACAACTCAGCAAAACTCCACTTTTTCAGGCCTTAAGAAGGAGTTGTGCACCGCAATATTACAAAATATTCCAAAAACTTTTGCGACTTTTGAAGAGTCTCGCTTTTTTTGTTTTTTGATTAAATGTTTTGGTGTCTCAATCGCTGTTACTTCGAGATACTTCCTACTAACAAATATATAACACCCAGACGATTGCCTTTGTCTGGACATTTGCAGATAGCGGTAGGGATAGTGTGGTTATCAAGAAATCGTTAAAAGGAGTCACTTTTATGTAATCTATAGGTCTAGGAAGGCTTGTGGCGATATTCCGGTGAAAAAGCGCGCCCCGAGATGTAGAAAAGGCGCGACGGGTAGCTGACACCTTGGATGACAGACCCCGCCTCCTAGTGACGTGATTCCCGCTTGGCTGGGATGGGAGCGGCCAAGAGATGCGGCACGGTTGAAGGTATAGCGGCGCGCTTTTTCAGTTTTAGCTTGAAGCTCACTCCATAAAATAGATGCTGTTGTATCTCCAAACATTCCTTCGTGATCGCGACTTGACAACGCTGATAGAAAACTCGTCCGGAAAGGTCGTCCGCGTCGAGAATCGACGGGGGGAGGGGGGGAGTGGGTCCTTTTTCTGAGGTTTTTGGCCATCTCCATCTGTTTTTTCTCCACTGTCCCGTTACTAGGCATCTCGACTCTCATATTCACTACTTCTATTAATTTTGTCCGAATTTTCCCTAATGCTGCCTTTAATGAGCTTCAACTTGTACCGCCATCAAAAAGTAGCCCAGCTGAAACGCATTAAACTTCATTTACTCTCTGCCAGTCTCACATGTCATTTTGTTTTGGGATCAAATGCCCTAATGTGCCCTATGATTGGTATTTTTTACGCCCTTCGTACTCCACCCCCATACCCCTCTTCGAGCCATCGTTCCAGTGGTACCATTTTGTAAATGGTCCGTCAACTACCAAGCCGATAAAGAGCATTACTAGATCAAGATCATTCCCTAGTGTATGTTCTGTGAAGTGAATCACTTGCCGGTCAACAAGCGGATTCCAAGGATAGCAAGGATGTGTATTGGGAGGAAAAAGCTTCGCAACGCAGCGGTGCGATGTGTATGATCAGCGGCGTCGCATGCATTTGGGTCCTGATGTATTCTGTATTCTGTATGGTGTCTTATATGCAAACGTCGCGCACCGTACACGCGTTGACATTTTTGCCCTAAGAATACGCACCCAGACAGAGGCAGAGACAAATGCAAGAAGACTCAGAAGAGACGCCCTGATCCAAAGCGCGGATCGGTCTTAATACGTGTCTGTGAGCCGTGAGGCTTATCGTGCCCTTTTTAAAGCAATAAATTTCCACACACGCATGAAAAGGTTGATTTAGGTAAGAGCTCGTTCGAGGCCTATAAGCAGTATTCAAACCGACTGACTAATCCCACTGGGCGTTGTTAACCTTGAGAGGCAACCGTAAGATGACTCAAGAGGACGGAAAGAAAGAGAAGAAAGGTGTAAGCTCACCTATAGTACATATTTTCTCTTCGAAGATAAAACAGCAGGTAAATTACATCGGACTGTTTTTTCTAGGCCACTTCATCAACACACGGCAGTCCATCGACAATTGGAACGTCGAAAACGTCTGAAGGTGAGAGAAATTCGATTTGGTAGCGAGTCGTCTTAATCACACACAGACATACATACACATCATTTATCACTTATCACACATACATGCGCACACAATGACCATGCACAAGTCTTTACCAACTGTACTCGGCAAAACTCCAGGCAAGACATCTATTTCTCTTGTTTTGTTGCGATTGCACTGTCGTCAATTGGGCGCTAAGGCCCATCATGGGCTGGCTCTCATACGTTTTCTTTTTCTATTTTATCATGCAGTTTGTTTTTCTATTTTATGGTTTATTTAATGTGTTTGTGATTTTTATCTTTCCTCGTTTTACTGCATTTATAGGATTTTCATTTCGAAATGGGACATGCTATGCTTTGTTGTTGTCGAATTGCTCAGAAATCTGTTGAAAAAAACAAATAGTGCAACACCCTATATAAGAATGGTAGTAAGAGTAAGGATTAGAATATCAATACTAGAGTTAGCAATTTCGAAACTTGTCAGATAAAGCCTAACTATATCGCCATAAAAGGTATCGTGCACCGGAATCTAGTGACCCATTATTCACAAACTCAGCCAACTGCACGAAGGTCGGTTATTCGGTTAGTACCCCAATACCACAGAGCGAAGAAGCATTTGCTGTAACTCGAGTAAGTCACCTTATGTGAGCATTTCGCACCGCGGCATGAAGTAAGCGAAGCAATGCGGACGACCTAAAGGCGCCATGTTATCGGGTGCCGAAGCGATTACAAGCCAACTGCGTATTGCACCCTTAGCATTACCGTGTAATCGTTCTGAGACCCAACTACCGCGACGCGCATAGCCCGTACACACTGCGTCGCACGCCGCTCGTCGTCGTGCGAAATCCTGACATAAGGGTGCACACCCCTGTAACCCATAGCTAAAAAGCAAATAAACTACTTGAATTCCCACCGTACAACTCTCACAATTAATGGTTGCGAGCAATAGCATTGTATCCTAGTAACTGGTTCTCAAGGGTTCTGCTGCCCTAATTCAGTGCGGTGTTTTGATTCCTTTCTTACAATGTGTCACACTGCACGTGACCACACCATCGCTCCGCTCCAATAGTACTTCTTGTGTTTTCCTGGTGTCTCAAAACTGTCAGAATTCTTTTTGTTCTCGGAATTCCGAAAGTTTCGGAAATTTTTTTACATAAGACCGCTTATGGCCTACTGCGGGCGCATGCAACATGGGATAATCATGGAGCGTAAACCCGTAACTAATAAAATAAGTGATCGTCTTTAGACCGGCTCACGAGTACATCGGAATACAACCATGGACCAATGACTATACCACAGAAGGCATGTGAATAACCTTTCATTGTGCGCAGCGCTTTTCGAGACTTTACGGCGCCACATAAGCTCTTCTTGCCCTACACACCTGGCCTAAACGAGTTGGCCATTTCAATATGTACCCCCTTTACCACATGTACATATTTCAGAAAACAGTGAAGAGTACGATGACTGGGATGAGAACATCCACACATTCACTTTGGGTCGTTCTACTGGCCATCGGTTTCGTACGATCAGTGACACGGTGAAAAACCCTGTGTAAGTTCTGACACTTCTCCGGTATAGGTCCATTGAATCACATATCGAATAGCTATTTTGAAATGACATTTGGTTTCATGTTAATTGATTAACTAATATTTAATAATGGACTTTCAGGCCGGTTCAAGAAGATAGTGCATCAAAATATAATCCTCGTTCCAAAAGGTGCCAATAATTATTTGTTGAGTTTCTTTTCTATTATTTTGCAACTGCCTATTTACATTTTTACCATCATTTTCCGTTTTTAAGCTTTGAGAGAGGGTTGAAGACATCGGGAGGTGGCAAGTTCAGCTTACGTTAAGATGTACATACTGCAACACTTGCTGCTCGTTAGGTTGCGGACATTGTACACACGACGCCTTGCTCAAACTTCGAATAAGAATCCTATGAATTCTCTCACCACGAATACTTTTCTCCTTACCCTTTCGCTTACCCAATCATTGTGTCAATTGATTGCGGTTTGACTGCTAACTGCTGTTTGTTATTTAACTTATTTCACATAATCATGAATGGAAATGTGCCCGGCGAGACAACAAATGACACCTTCTGCAGCGAGCAACTCGAAAAGGTGATGTTGCAGTCTGAGGAGATAGGCGGGAGATGTCAATACCGACTACGACAACTCGCTTTTAAATCCAACTTTCTCTACTGATTATCTCCTTCAAAGACGATTGTAAAATGATCGTTTCTTCTCATCTTCCTCTTTTTCCCGACCTCTCGCGGTTCTTCAAGGATACCAAACTTCCAGAGTGGGATAAGGAGCGCAAGTCTGTTCGCTTTGCCGTAGTACAGTAGAGGAGACCACCTATACACTTCCGGCAGAAACTTATGCGCAGTTCATTTTAAAGACTGTACCAATTTATGGCACAGAAAAAGGCTTCCGGAGGATGTGGGTGGAGCTAAACGGGGCTCAGATGAAATCGCTTCGCTAACACTCGTAATACGGTAAAGGGGAGAAATGATAAAGTTGTAGGAGTACATGCGATTGTATGTCGTTCGGCGCGGCCCCCTGCAGCTAATTGCCAATGGAGCCCATAGGCCGGTGCTGCCCTCCTTACGCCGACCGTTCGACGCATCTTCTGCGACGGATAACTCGTCCACATCACCGAACCCTAAGTGTTCGTTGTTTATAATTGTCATACAGAAAACTTCGTTACACAAGAACTGCATATTACTGACTTTTACAAACTTCATTTTATTCCACTGGCGAACTGAGCGTGGATTCTGGCAATTTTACCCCGCTTCGGCTTTTTTGTCTCCACTACATTTTCAGCAATGAGAAACACCGCTTCTTTACTCCGGAGTGGTTGTATTACAGTCATTTAGAAGTTGTGATACGAGCCTCCTCTCAGTTATTTGCAGTGCTTCTTTAATAAGGTTCTCAATGTGGTAATTACAACTCACGTGAATTTGAGGATTCGGTGCTGTGGACGAGTTGCCCGACGCAGAAGATGCGTTGAATGGCCGGTGTTGTGGTGGCAACTACGGCCCATGTGTCCCATTGGCAAATCAGTTCTGAGGGCCGCGCCAAACGTCCGTTTCCCGCATAATCGAGCAGCCGTTTGACCTTCTGTCCCACTTTTACAGCTGCAGACGACTTAAAGACACCGGGAGGGGGTAATTTTGGCTTACTGTAGAACAGACGTAGTGTGGGCGAGTTTGAGTGGCCGCCATTGCACAAACTCGCCAATTTGACGCCTTGGCATGGTGCCAAAAGAAGATGGTTCTATTATAGATTTGTTTTTTCCTTTTAGTTTTTACTTTGTTCTTTCTTATATTGTTTCTAGATGTACTTACGGGTCAAATAGAGTCGGGGAGGGGGGGGGGGGAGACGCAAAGTTTTCACCCACGTCAAAGCTTCTTTCCCTTCCTAGGGTTAGGCTAAAGCAGATGAGACATATGCTTTGACAGATGCTTTTTAATGTGGGAGGAGGGGGTATCAATTATAGCCTGAGCCTAATAAGGGAAAGGAGCTTCGACGTCGACGCAAAGTTGCGTCTCCCCCCCACCCCTCCCCCCCCCCCTGACTTTATTTGACCCTTCTGAGATTTTCAGGTATAGAAATGCACAATTAAGAAGATCCATAAGTAAACAAGTAAAATATGTCACTAGAAAACAGTCTGGAGAGGAAATAATTCAAAAATAAGGTTACATCAGGCCGAAGACAAGCTTTAAAATGAACGAAGCGTGGCTCGGCCATGGAAGCTTGCAGTTCGGTCGGAAGCGCGCCCTGGGGGCAAATGGCGCCCTATGGCGCGTTTTTCAACGGCTGTTTCGTTACACATTGTATCTACCGAACCCATATGTTTGTTTTCAGACGCCATTGTTTTTGTAAGCGTTATTCCGCCCTTGCCCCCCTCCCGGTGCCTTTAAGGCGGAACGACTCGTGTCCGGTGTTAAATCTACATATTTACAGCAAATACATGACATTTATTTATGTTGTATTTTTTCTATCATGAATAAAAGAAATAACCCACTAGATAGAGTGATTAATAAAAGCGATGGTCACGGTGGAAGGTTTACCCGAATAGGGGCTATGGATCGTTCTACCCACATTTCGCGAGCCCTGATTTTATACAAAACTGTAGGTGAAAGTGGAGGTAGGGGAACAAAATTTCGAGAGTTATGACCATCACAGCTGATTTCCAAATTCTGTTGTTAGGGCGGGTTAGGGACCGACCGGGATAAAAAGGTGGCCGTGGCTGAAAAGTACAGGGCGTGTCGGGGGCGGACCGGGATAAAAAAAGGTGCTGTCGCTGAAAAGTACGTCTTCAACACAGCACGCGGTCGGGCTCTTCACCGGAAATTCCGCCCTAGCCTTCCGCAGCCCACAGTTTTTATACGAATGGGCCACCTTAAGAGTGTAACATTGCCCACTTCACCCCTACAACTGTCACCAAGCGAATGGCATGTTCCTAACACCGTAGTTTCCTGATTGATTTCCCGTAAATAGTGAACCACTATATTATGGACACTTACAGTACCAGGCTCCTCTCTCCAATAATTTAACTCCTTTCAGAAAAACACGATCCCAAAGTTTCTCCGAGCAACCACGAAGACAATCGTTACACGGTACGGCTAAAGATCATGCGATGGTAAGCAAGAGGAATTCATTGGGTTCCGGTTCGAGTATGAACAGCTCCACTCCATCACTCACTAATGGCAAACACGATATGGATATCTACAAGGCAGTCAACGATTACTACGAGCGTCATATGAACAACGGTGAGGACCTCTAATGAATTGTTTCTTTTCAATCAGTTGTCTGCATTTTATCGGTTCTTTTCTACGCTAAGACGCTGAAATAGAAATTAAGGGCTGAAAATCTTTTTCTCCCAAATACCGCGTTGCCGCGCCCAGCCACAATGCTGAATACAGGGTAGGTTACCCCTTGTCAGAATTTCGCACCGCGGCGTGTCGCAAACGAAGCACTGCTGAAGACGCCGTGTTGTTAGGTCCCATAGTGATTATGAGTCACTAATAAAACCATGTAATCGCTCTGAAGCCATTCTCTCGCGTCGCAAACACCGTGTCGCACACCGCTCATTGTGGTGAGGAATCCTGACATAAGGGAACACATCCCTAAACTCCTGTATATTCCATCCATTCAAAGAATTATCCCTTCCCATTCACCAGAAACGATCCTGTGGTTCTCGCGTGCAGGTTTGGCCCCTAATGTAGAAACTTCGCCACCAAGTCCGAGTTACATGTCACACTGATTGAAGCCGCTCAGAAAGAATAGTTTGCGAGGGAATTCCATGGGTCTGATTCCTCTTGTAATCACTCTATTAGAACCACTGCATCAGAATACAAAATGAAACGCGAAATATTCTTTGTCCCAATCGAAAAAAAAAACTGGAAGAAGAGCGATTCGCTTTCGTATCCGCCGAGCAACTTTTGAACAAATGTCATCGGGCAGAGCACAGTTCATATTTTCGCGCCCGTGAATTTGCTAATGTTAATTTCTTCTTCACACGATGTCACGACCACGTGACCGTTGCCTCTTTGCTCTTAGAGCCCTAGTGGCCACGGGCCGCCTCCACGGACAACTTCACCTCGCAGGACGTCCTTTGGGAAAGTTGTATCCAAGCCGAATTTTTGTTATCTGGTGTGAAACTTAATATGTGGCTCCTAGTAGGAAAATACAACATATATCTATATGTAACACAAGCACCTAAATTCTGAGTGAAAATTCTTAAAGGATGACTTCGTTTGAGCTGTGGCACCCAGTAATCGAGAAAAGGCGCTATGTCACTTCTTAGCTAATGAACCAACGAAAACCTTTCGAATGCCTTCAGAATCAAAGAAATCGTGCACGAAAACTCCATGATCTCGATTCCCTCAAGACCACTCTACTAAATATGGTACATGAAAAGAAACCCGAGTAGAACCGAGACTTTTTTGTTATTCCTGAGCAAAAACCAGAAAAAATGGAAAGCGAGCAACTCGTTTGAATTCTCACCACATTTCCGCCACATCATATGAACAGTTGTCAGTGGCCAGAGCGCAGCTCAAATTTTTGCTCTCAAGGTTGATTTGCTTCTCATTCTGCGTATCTGGTCTTCCGAGGAACGCCTCCTCCTTTTCAGCTCTCTAGCGTCTAGATTCCCACTCGGAGGCTCCATCACGTCGTCCCTTATTTGAGGTGCTCTGTCTCAAATGGCTTCTTGTATGTGCGCATTAAACCTTGCGACTCTAAGTGAACAAATGTCACATAATTACGTGGATATTAGACGAAACTGAATTCCCGAAGGCGACTCCGTCAAACTCTGTTCGCTCCTATCATCTTGAGGAATACGACCCAACAGCTGCACAGCACCCCCTCCCCCACCTATCCTACTGCTAGTGATGAGCTGTTGGTTACTAGAAAGTGGTCACTATGTAGAAATGATCATCTACCGATGACAATCATATTCTGTAGAACATTAAATCATTTTAATGGGAGTTTTATTCGCCGACATCTGATCCTTGAATCTCAACAAGCTATATTTATGCTAATCATGCTTCATTTGGAACGAGGGCAAAACTTCTTTAAAGGAATCGTCCACGAAAAAATGGGTTTTTCTGTTATCCATATATCTACAATATGTTGTGTTTGCCTAACGTGGGCCAAAAGCGAAGTTTAACGCGAAAAATGTGAGTCCGGCTTAGGTACTGCACCACGAAATCTTGGCCAGGTGGGCGGAGCCTCCGAGCAAGTGCCCACCCCACCGTCCGCCGTGGTCAGAGGCACATTGTAGGAACAGAAAGTTACGTGAACAGTCCCACTCTCCTTTTCCAATCACCGCAGACCACGGGACGAGGCTTTAATCGGAGGCCCGCCCACAAGGCCAAGGATTTGGGGGGCTGTATCTTGGTCGAATTCTCACTTTTTCGAGTAGAACTTTGCATGCGGCCCTTATCAGGCAAATACAACATAAATATATGAGTAACAAAAAACTCATTTTTCCGTGGACGATTACTTAAAATGTCCTCTGAGCGAGTGAGGTTAGTATAGACGTTTTGCATGGATATTTTTTGTGAGCGCGAAGTTTTGTTTCGTAGACGAGAAGTTTCTTTCAAACGAATAAACATGGTGCAGTGACATACGACTCAAATATTCCGTATTTCTGGAATCAAATTCCAGACTCAATTTCTCTTGGCGGAATGGAACTTTTCACCCCAGAGGGGTCAATCAAAGGCACTAAAAGGGAAGCAGGGATGGAAAGCGTAATTGGAACCAATATTCTCTGTAAACGAACATACGGGCCAAAAATTGATGCCGTGCATTCAAATTCGCGCTGAGAAACGTGTCTTTCGGGCGCTAATGCGATCCTAGCGCGCTTCACCTCAAGCTGCATATTTAAGTGGCCGAGTTGACTGCTTGCGGCAGGCGATAAAGGCTGACGCCACTGTCATTAGATGTCGTGTAGGGTGAGCTTGATTTCATTCATGATGATGTTAAACAAGTGGAGCAACAAATAGCAACAATCAGGTGAAACGATGAAAGTTAGAATAAATAGAAGAAAAAGAAAAATAATTGTTTTGGCAAGGTCCTTCCTGTTTTCTACAACATGACTTCTATATGAGCTTACAATTGAAAGTGACTGTATAGAGCGGCACATTTTCAGTTTTTCTCCCAACACTGCTGCTCAGCTTTTGATTGGTTTTCTCAAACGCAGCATTTTCAAAAATGACCCGAAACAAATCAGAACTCGCACTCTTTTCGATGATGGCATGCGGACAACGATAACTAGCAGTGAATAGCTGGACATCATGGTAAATGCACTACATGGTAACTACATCATAGGTTAAATGTGTAAAGTTACCCAGCAACTTACCCGCGTTCCGGTTCCAGAACGGACACCCTGTGTTGATTGGAGCCATTTACTTCGTTTGTTTTGATCATCACCATTTTTTATCAACGTTCATGAACGTTTTCTCTTTGAAAATCTGACTAGCTCTGAAGCAAAGAAATTAATGGGTTCCATCATCTGACATCGAAGCGATGGACACTCTCGTATTTGCTGCTCGATTGGTGAGCACAGTGGACTCACCTTCGAATCTTTTCCCACTTATGTTCCTGTTAAGATTACGATCATGATTCCCATGTTCCAATTTCTAACAAGCTGATAAATGTAATCAAGTAGAGCAACGAGAAAGGAGAAGATAGGGGTGCGTTGTTAGGGAATAGGGTCAAGCACGGGTCGAGGGATCGTCAGCTACTTTGACCCGGAAAAGTGCTTTGCAGTTGTATTTACGGCAGCGCCTTAATTATCAATCGACGACTCTTCACTTTAATAGAGACTCATTGATCAACACCACGTGTCAGGCAAGGCGGGAGGAATTGTCTGGTGGGGGTCACGTCTCGAAATTTGTCTAAAGTGCTTGTGTGAAGGCTTTCCTTTTGGGATTGGTGAGTTGAGACTTAAGATACATATAGTGGCTCGGGATAACACGCACCTGTACATCCGCAGTCATTTCCTTCTCTTATGTATTGCATGCATAAAAAATTATGGGAACGTCGCAGCCATCAGGCAGAGTGAGGGATCATTTGTGTTTTTAGAAGTATGCTGACGAAGCACTTAGGATTCAAGGAGGTGGTGCATGGTGCAAGGGTAAAAATCGCGCTCTGGTTCTCCATCAAAGGTGAATTATGGCAGGGCGAATGGGAATGCTGTTAGCCTAGCTTCTCCCATCAATGAGCACATCACGTGCTGCGCATGGCGACCGTACATCATAGATTCCCACGGTTTTTCTCGATACCATGATGATGCGAATCACATCCAGGCAAAGGTCAGAGTGTCCATTTTTGGGCTTTCCACCCTTTTGGTTATTTAGAGCCGAAAAGGGACCGAACTGTCCGTCCTGTAACTTTTGAGCTCTATGACCTATCAGCGCTTCAAACGGTCGAACTTCGCGAAGGAATGTCGTTTTCACCCATAGATGCGCTACCATCTTACACTTTCAAACCCCCAACTTCCAGTTGTAGCTACACGCATGGAAGAATAGGCGACTAAAACATCTAAAAGAAATGAGTTGTGTTGTGAAATGATTTTTCAGAAAAGAACTACGATTCGCTGTACGGCGCTCCGGACTATATTCTCAAAAAGCCGTCAATGGCAACAAGTTATAATAAACCTGCGGCTACAAATCCTCCAGTGACAACAAGAGGTGAGTGGAATGTTTGGGTTGAGATTTATTACGAATCGGTACTGAATTTGTTCTTTATAACATAGCTTGCCTTCAAGGGATCATGTAAAGTGCACCAAAGTCCTTTTCAAGCCTGGAACAGTAGAACTATTCATTTTGGACAGTAGCTGTTTGGAAGTTGGTCAATACATTTGTCCCTCACTGACTAACAGCTGCCACGGAACTTATCATAGCCGCCTTCATGTGGAAGGAGAACTCTGATTTAGTCATTAAAGGAGCGGTAGAAAGAAAGAAGAAGATGGGAAGATGTGGGCGTTTCAAATCGAGCATTCAAGAGTAAGCGTTCTGAAGATACAGTCGGTAGAGAAACACGGGCTGAAAAGTTGTGGACTTCATTCGCATCTCCCGCGCATCATTGCGAACGCGGAGTGCCTTTCCTAATTGCACGCTGCAGGAAATCTCGTCGTTGTCTCATAGAGTGTGACTCATTCATTCCTGATGATGGTAAATAAGTGAAACAACAAACAGCAGCAATCAATGGAACAATGAATGGGAGAATAAGAGAAAGAGTTAGAAAAGTGCGTTCACGATTTAGAAATCGATTGAATTTACACTCGATGTCTTGGCAAGGTGTCGTATTTGCAATGGCGGCAATATAACGAACTGCAATACCGCCGGCTAAAATCACCGCAGGCCAAAATTGCTCTTTCCCATGTTTATAAGGCATAGTATGACTGTGGTGATGAATGCTATCACACTGACATTACAATGCACACGCTATCACACTCATGTGGTTGTTGAAAATTCTTTATAAATTATAAAAATTATATCAAAGGTCAATGTCATCTTCATTATCGAAAATTTTCCTTTGAATGACGTTAGATAGGGAAAGGAAAAGATGGTAGTCCGATGGAGCATGAACAGGGCTATAAGGTGGGAGGGGTAGTACCCCATTCAAGCTCGAGGATTTTTTGGCGAGTCAATTTTTTGGAAGTCTTCCCACATATTGAAAAAGTGACTCGCCAAAAAATTCTCGAGCTTGAATGGGAAGTGCTGCCCCATTCCCCTTATAGCCCTGATCTTGCTCGTATTATCACCCTTTCCTTTCCCAATCTAACGCCATCCAAAAAGCCTTCGGTGAGGAAGATGACATTGTCCTTTAATAAATTAATTTTGCCGAAAAAGGTTATCTGGGAGATGAAGGACAATAATACCTATAGATGCGTGTGAACTTGTACTACATGTATATGTACAGAAGAAATCGCTGGAAAGCAGTTTGGAGGAAAAAAGCAAGTTTTTAAAAAACGAAAGAACTCTCTCGACAACCCAATATAATAGCTGCAAAGGGCCGCGCCCAACTGTCGTCTCCACGCGAGATGGCTTTTGTTGGAGTGAATAGCATGTAACTACGTAAACAGGTATCGTACCTTAGTCTGTTTTATTCATTTCGCCGCTATACTGAGCTTTATTCAACCAGTTTTACTTCCATTAGCCTGAATTCGGTGGATTTCAGTTCACTTTGTGTTTTCACACTCCTGGTTGATGATAGCGTTTCGCATTCATTTATTCCACTTCCTGTGCTATGCAGCATCCTTACTTGCAGAGAGCTCTGAAGTGGGCGGCACCATTCACTTGTGCATGGGCGAATTTCCGCGTTACGGCGGGAGTAATTCACTACTCATCACCACTCCTCGGTCTAGCCTAGGGAGATCCAGCTTTTTCCACCCCCCTCTCTACCTCTCCAGACCGAGCTGTGCAACACCCGAAGCGCACTTCGTCGCAATTGAATACAGTGCAAAATACCCTAAAGTCCCATAGATAAGAGCGGCCCGTAGATAAGAGCGGTTTGTGCTAGAAAATGAAGATTGACGTTTGTATACGTTTTTCTTTGGCGCTATGTGCTCATGATTATCGCATTAATAGCCTACAACTTTACCTTTATTCTCACTGTTCTCTATACTTTTTCTATTCCTATTTTTTTATTAGGTTGTAAGGAAAGTTCTGGCCGCATTCGCGCGTTCACAAGATAAACTCAAATTTCGAAGCGCGTCTACATGAATTAAATTACAAGTTGTGCTCCTTAGATAGAGAACAAGTTGCTCTTTTTGGATGTATGCTTTTCTTGAAATGTTACAAGTTTTTCGAGTTATTAGGAAAATTATAAAGTACTGCGAAAATGGCACTTTTTAGATGACTTCACTTCACGAGTTTTTGTTGAGCTGAGTCCCAGCGAAGGTGACCACAAATGTGAGTGCTGCAAGGGGAGGGGGTGAAGCATTGTACTGAACACTTTGTCGCTGGTTTCAGAAGTGCAGAAATGAGAACGAGTTGCTCGAATTTTCAATTGATCAAATCGCTTTAACTAAAGCGACAGAAAGCGATGAGCGCCCATACTTGCAGGGGACATCCACAAGTATTGGCCCTCAACAAACAAGCTTGACAAACCACCTCAAGTAGCCTTGATTTGGAAAAACCCAAAGAAATGGGTGCCGAGGGACCCCTCAGGGCAGCTATGCGCAAGCGCATTTTCCACAAATCCTCTAACGGTAATTGAAGCAGTTGAAGGCTGAAGCCATTACTCGTCTAACATATTCACCAGATTTAGCGCTAACTATGCCCCACTTTTCCAAACATCTGGACAGCTTCTTCAGCAGCAGTGTGTTCGGAAAGGATGATGGTTTGAAGTCGACTTTTTTATTTTCGCGCTCTATGAATCATCAGCCCTTCTTCAAAATAAGATATGCAAATATCCATAATACTTCCAAAAGTGTAGCGAATGAAATGGTGCTTATTCTGTGAGAAAAGATGCAGTCTGAGCCGAGTTATGATCTCCCGAAGTTGAAATTGCGAAACCGGCTATGAGAAATCTAATTTTTCTATTGCATTGGGAGTGACTGCTGCTGGAGAGAAATTTGAAACAATGCTAACTTTTAAAAATTTTTTAAAAGAATTTTAAGAATTTTTGAGGATTTTTTTTACCGGTAAATCAAACCGCTCTTATCTATGGGACTTTAGGGTATATAATTTGCACTATATTACGACGTGTAAAACAAAGTTCGGGTGACAAGATTGATGCATATAAGGATATAAGGATGATGCAGAGCATAGAATATGAATGAGTGCATGCAAATGCTATCATCAACCAAGGATGAACTGAAATATTTGAGCGGATTCATTTTGAACAAATTATGTCTATTGCGATGAGAACATTCTGAAAACAAACTCAAAATAGCGGCGAAATGAATAAAAGCATGCGTGGTACGACCTCCGCCCTGCTTACGCATTTACACGCGACTCTCACCGAGGGCAACCAACTCGCGTCAAACATCGCGCGGAGCACGTCGCAACGCTAAATGTTGACATAAGGGTACAAACCCATACACCATCTTCTACCTTCAAAAAAATTGATGTACAGAACAGACTGCTCCTTTCAGCCAGGGAAAGGTGCTTGGCGCTTTGAGCTCGCACATAGCCTCTAATTTCTCCCTAACATTCTGTAGAACCTTTTTCAGTCTTGTGAAAAGAATTTTGGAGCTTCGTATTGTTTCTACACACTCAGATTTACATAGAACATTACGAGAGAATAATATTTAACTACGTTTTTGAGTTTAGAGTTTCATCGCTCCGTTTACTGGTTGGTGCATAATCGAAGGAAATACGGTTTTCGACATGTATGTATGTTAATCCTTTTACTTATATATACACTACTTGGAGCGGCTTTGTTCTTCAATATAGAAACTAATTACGAACACCAGGTACGTTGAAGGGGTGTAATGTTTTGTAAAAGTCTTCACGGATACAGTCCATTTCCCGAGGGCTAGCAGGGTGAGGCCTACGGACTTGTATCGATCTCTCTCACCCCGCCACACACTCTCACCCAACTCTGTAGGCAACGCCCTGCCAGCCTTCGGTAACTGGACTGTACTAGTATTCTTCCTTGAAAGATTTTTTCCTGTAATTTGAAACGGTGAGGTTATGAAAGTTATTGGTGGTAAAGGATTTCAAACAATGAATGGTGTGCGAGACAAAATGTTAACGATCGGATGTTCGGCTGCTGAGAATGTGGCACTGCTGAAGAGCGTGCAGCGTTAGCAGGGCACACCCACGTGTCAAGTGAAATGATCACATTGGAACGGCACTCTACCAAAAACCACCCCCCCCCCCTTTCAATATCTTCATAACCTGCAGTATCACCAACTATTGCTCATGGTTTCACTAAGCATTTCATTACAGTAAAATCTCGTTCGTTTCAGCCAACTGGCTGTCATACGTCAAAATGACATACCATCTTGTAATTCAAATGCAGTATTAGGGGCAATTCGAACGAAAAGTAAAAGAAGTAGTGAATCTGAAAGTCAAGATGCCTACTAACAGGACAGTGAAAAAGAGGGATGGGAATGGCCAAAAACCCGAGAAATAGGACCCTCTTCTCTCGTTGATCCTCAATGCGGACAAGCTTTCCGTCAAGAGGCGGATACTCCGAACGAAATCTCCATCGAAATGCAAGTAAGCTCGGAGGATTTGGAAATACCACAGCTTCTTTTTCCTGAAGTGAGCTTCAGGCGAAAACTGCGAAAGCGCGCTGCAATACCTTCAATCTCACCGCATATCCTTGACCGCTCTCATCGTAGCCGACCTGATATAACGTCGATGAAAGGTGGGGTCGATTATCGAAAGGCGGCAGCTCCCATCCGTTGCGCCGTATCTACTGCTCGGAGGCACACTTTTCACCGAGATTTCGCCATAGATAGTCTTCTTAGGTCCATAGTTTCCATGTGAGGAACTTCTTTCAGAGTTCTCAATCACCACATCACCCCTAATGCTGTCTTTAAGTCAACGTATAGCGACAAAAATAAACAATCTCCACTAAATAACGAGGGTCCAAATGCACAGAGTCTATAGGTACCTGCTTTCTGAATAACATAATTTTCTTTACAACTATTCGCTCTTCCCTACTAAGTATAATTTCATTCAACATGCCAATCTATGTCAATCGAAACATCGACTACAAAAGCCCCTTTGATTCCTTTTCCATCTTCTCTTTCTTGCTTTCTTACTCTCAACTTTTCCTTCTCTTCTTCATTCCACTTTTCCATTTTTTTCAGTTCTCTTCTATCACCATTGATTCTACGTCAGAAAATCCTTTACACACTTCTTAAATATGAGTGTCATTTCCTTCAAAAAAAAAGAGCTCTTTTGATAGGGTTTCAAGGGGCGTTACTACCACAGGTGTATGTGCCACGCCTTCTGAAGGGTCGACAACCTCCTGTTCAAAAAAACTTCCTTCACTGACAACAGTTAAGATACAGGCTTGCAAGTGCCCAATCCCCTACATGACAAAAAAATTTTTTGTTGATGTGCTTACTATAAGTCTTTCAGTCCAAAAATCTCAAACAAGATTGTTCCAAATTAATAATAGTAAGCACTGTCACTTACTATCAACCTATATGTATAGCCAAGTATTACATAATATCAACATCAACGAAATTCTAAAATTCTACGGTATCGAACAAATAACCTGACAGTATTAAACAATGTATGTAAATAAAAACCCGATTTCACAGTTAATTTTTAGATGTGACATAACATTCAAGAACCTCGCAAACTAAAATGTGGTTGATATCTTTGAAAAACCATTGGATCTGCAAGATGTGTACAAAATCTATTTAGATCGGTACCATGGACATGTGTTGATAAGAAATACAAATATTATTAATCGCAAGCAAGTAAAAAAATTACTTGATAAAGATATAAATACAGAATACAAATATCATCACTAAAGATTCAATAAAATTTAGATCAAAACAACAGTTGGTGGGTATACAGATATTACTAAACACAAATAGAAACTAAATATCTAGACATCAAACAAGTTACATAATATTATTGAAGTAAAATGTTCAGGACTTTGAAGCACAAACTTACCTCAGACTGGCTTTGCAGTGCGTCTATAGTCCCCGTATCAAGGGTGAAATTGGGAAGTTAGAAATACTTTAAGTTTTGCCTGCTGGATAAAGCTAGTAACAACTACGGAATCATTTGTAAAAAGTTTCACTCACTAAATAAGATGAAATAAATGGTTATCGAATATAATAACAATTCCATCACAATCATCCAAAGAACTCATAACGTTTATATACACACAGATACTGAAAATCATGTAAATGTTACTGAATTGTCGGCACTATTCAACTATCACTACCCCACATACCGCGAGTTGGTCGAAAAAATAATTTTCGCTGAAACTTTGCCCAGGGTGGTTATTCGGGTGCTGATCACGAATATGACACCTTTTTTGGCATTTGCGCCAAATTGGTGCATTTGCACCATGTTGGTGCAACAACTCGTTTTCATCAAAATCGCTGAAACTTTGCCCAGGGGGTTATTTGGAGTGCTGTTCACGAATGTGACATCCGCTCAAGGTGCTAGCGTCATTTACACTAGTTCCATTACAGTGCTAATATAGTAAGGGCACCACGCTCACTTGTTCCCGCAAGCTTTGCCCAAGCCCTAAGTAGAAGGGAACCTTTCCTCCCCTCTAAGGCTTAGGCGAAATTATACACTAGAGTGTGCGATGATGGTTGCAGGGTAGTATCAAATGGAAGACGGCAGCGGAAAGATGACGCTCTCTAGCTATATAAGCACTGTAACAAAAGTGAACATGACTGGCGCAGTTTTGAAAGGCGCTGAAAACGGCGCTCGCGCTTCAAGCCAATGTCATGTTCGCGATCAGCATTCTGATTTGCTGCTAGATGAGAATTTCAAAGAAAATTGGCCAAAAATGGTTGTCGCACCAACATAGTGCAATTGCACCAAATTAGCGCAAAGGCCAAAAGCTGATGTCATATCCGTGATCAGCACCCCAAATAATTCCCCTGGGCAAAGTTTCAGCAAAAATTATTTTTTGACCAACTCGCGGTATCTGGGGTAGTGATAGTTGTATAGGGCCGAACTGTCAAGCACGTAATGTTTAACAATAAAAATGGTATCAAAAATATATCTGATCTAACTGCACCTATAAACTATGCTATCCCGAAATCACAGTAGCGCGACAACTAGCAGTCTCAAATCACTTTCGTTAACAATTACTAATCTCTTGACATTTTATCAACTACAGTAATACCATAAAATGTAGGAACACCCAATGTATCGGATATTGGTCGATGAGTAATATAAATATCAGTAAACAACTTCAAAATATTAAGATGTCGGAAAAGTTTTTCGTTTTTTGAAGCTATTCGTTTTTACATTTTATTACAAAACACAGAGCATACTATGAACCAGGGTAATCACCATCTTCTTCTACCACTCTTCGCCACCTTTCAGGCGAATCTGCTATGCCATCCGCTTGGAACTGCTCTGACTTCGATTAGAAGAAGTTGCACAGCACTCTTCCATGTCTTCTCATTATCGAAGGTTTTTATTTGAATGGCGTAAGATTGGGAAAGGAATTATTTGAATGGCGTTAGATTGGGAAAGGAAAAGGTGATAATGATGGAGCAAGATCAGTGCTATAAGGTGGATGGGGTAGCAATTCCTATCCAAGCTCGAGAGTTTTTCGGCGAGTAACTTCTACCATATGTGGGCGAGCATCGTGTAGGAAAAAAATCGTGTCATGTTTTGGACGTTTCGCTGTGATTCTCGCGACCGGAATATACGGCTTCTGACAGTATAGCTCTGCTGTTAGTATAGGGTTGCAAGCCAACACCCGCAATCGTTCGTTGTCGACCTCCGATGGGGGTCCGGTCCAGTCAAAATCTTTGATGTTGTAGTCGCCTTCTCAAAAGCGTTCGAACCAAACATTGAACCCTCTTCGAATGCATCGTTTATATGACGACTGGATTCTGTTGCTGGAGGCCATATTTGAAATCATATAGTAGAATGCCTCGAAAGTACTCCTTTGACATATATTTTGCCGAAAAAGGTTATCCGTGAGATGGAAGACATTGCTACCTATAGAAGCGTGTGAACTTGTACTACATGTGTATGTACAGAAGAAATTGCTGAAAAGCTGTTTGAAGGGAAAAGCGCGTATCTAAAAAACGAAAATTTTTTTCGACAACCTCATATAGAAATGAGACGTGTTAAACTTTTTCAATTGACTTCACCAATATGCTCACCAAACTACCACATGCGAAAACAATGCACAATACATGAAATTCTTAAAACTTGTTTCAAAAACAGTAGCGAAAAACCCTTGCTATCGATGAACGTGAAACTATCTGAACAAACAACCTCTCGTACAAAAATTACAACTATTACAACACTACGGACATAACATATCTTTTAGACTGCTTATTGAATAACAGTTATAGTACATGTTCTAAAAAAGTTTTCTTTCAGAAAATAAGAGTGCCACAAGGAAGCAGTGTTAGACCTTTGATAGCCGACCTCACTCAGCCCTACTATGAATACATTTTTCTATCAAATATCACAACACTAGCCAGCTACAATTCAAAGCTTTTAGATATGGACGACATATTAATAATAAATAATACAGACCAAAACCATTCTGAGAACTCTCGACTATATTGTTTATAGAAGAGTTTTGAATCTCAAAATTACTTGTGATTATGAAGCGAAATGTATGTACCTTGATCTAGAAATTAACATTATAGATAACAAAATCGATATATTTGGTCATTCCATAAGTAAAGTCGTTTTTTTTTGGGCAAAAATTTTTCTGTAAAGTCAAAGGATTTCGCAGCATCTCATATATTATATCATTTGAAAGAGATTTTTCTGCTCTACAAGAATTGATGTTTAATTTTCGAGTATTCTAGAATGGGTCCAATATTTCGGCTGGCGAAGAGGTAGGTCCAGCCGACAAAAATTGGCTAAACCGGCAATTGATTAAAACACAATATTTCACCTCAAAAAAATCGACTAGTCATGTGCCCCGTACTTAGCGTTAGTATCGTACATCGCGCACGGCAAATTTCAGTCGACTCAGAGGCAACGGAAGGGGATAATTTTGGCTTACGGTGGAACATACGTAGTTTGGACGAGTTTAAGTGGCAGCTATTGCACAAACTCGCTGAATTGACGCCTCGGCATGGGACCAAGAGGCGATGTTTTTATTATAAAGTTGTTTTTTCCTTTTACTTTTTCCTTGGTTCTTTCTTATATTGTTTCTAGGTGTACTTACATGAATGCTAATTGGGAATGGTCACTCCACTGCACTGGGAGTTAGGTGTTACAAATAACATTGGCCCATTTGAATCCGGATTTTTTCGCCGATTATCGCTTCTAACCTTAAGTGTTCGTTACAGAATGCTCATTCCTTTGCATCTTCCTCTTT
Organism: Trichostrongylus colubriformis; assembly: GCA_963978905.1. NCBI lineage: Eukaryota > Metazoa > Nematoda > Chromadorea > Rhabditida > Trichostrongylidae > Trichostrongylus > Trichostrongylus colubriformis. The sequence goes on from OZ022256.1 coordinate 15,226,707, forward strand.
TTTCGGACCCCTTCTGCGCGAGGTTTTGCACTGGGAAGCGATTTATGCCCCCGCTTCATATGCTGCGTTGCCCTGAGTCAGCGAAAACCTCAAATGTTAGGTTGACGAATAAGTTCCCTCCATTCATATTCTCTTTTTGTTCTCTTCTTCGCAACGTTCTCTATATCTATCGACGAAGCTTACACATTTGTTTGATAGAGCTATTTCTGCTCGACAAAAGCATTTGTTTTTCAATTCCTTTGATTGCTTGATATTTATGAGGTTTAGAAACAAAGTTATCTGAAGGTAATAATTAGCACTCCCGACATTTACCTTTCTTTGACTGCCATCGAGGGCGAAAAATATATGCGCACGTGATTTCGACAGAACTTTCTTAGCTCTACAAAAGGGTACTGCTTGATTGAAAACGCTCAACTGTGTGCTGCTTTTAAGGTTTTCAAATGCAGTACTCAGCAACGACGTGCACATTCAGTATCTTTTTCCTCGCTAAAAAATTTTCGCCTCAATCAAAGGAATCGAAAGACAAATAGCACTTTTCTATAGAGCAAAAAAAACTTCATCGTATGCATTTATATGCCTCGTTGAAAGCTGATGAGAATGTTGCGCAACAGCGAAACACTGAGAATAAAAAGCGGCGCTAACCTATACTCTACCTAATAGCTGAGATCTAGCAGTGAACTTTGATTCGAAATGGAGTTCAAAAACGGGTTGTATGAAGAAGCAGCAGTGGAGGCGGAGCAATTGCGCCTCAGTGCGAGACCGCGTCACGCGGATACTTCACCACGCAGCGTTCAAGTCGGCAGAAAGTTGCCGCTAGCGGCGATTCACTTTCCTAACGCTTCTATCCCGCTGCTGAGTGGTGGCACAGAGAAGTCGTGCTTGCCGCAGAAAATAGGTAGGTCGCTAGAAATCTTCGTATCCTGGTTTAATACAACAGCCATTGAACATGGTTCAACCCTTCCTTGGCCATGAACCGATATGTCGATTACTACTGCGATTGCGACCGGGTGTACATCCTAACCTGAGTCCAGGAAAGAATTAGCAATTCTTTATAGCACAAAATGAACTTTCGTCCACAATGACGTTCGTTTTAATTGGTTTATACATCACGGAAATCTTTTCGCTTTAGCTAATTGTAAAGCGACAATTTACATCTTTCTGCCTATATATGGAAAACAGTTCGGTGATGTAGCAAAGGAACGAAGTCGTTATTGTGTGGCTACTGGGTTGATAGGAAATTCGGTCTTTTTCGAGTGTTTTATATCTTTGTTTAACTTGGTGACACCTCACCGGCATGAGAGAAATATTCAAAGCCATTCCCCTTCTACTAGTCATGTTCGCATGCTGCTTCTCCCTTCCACAGAAGGGAGAGTGATTTTTTCCTGATGTCAATATTTGCGTCACTTTATACGCTTCACTTCATACACACTTTGACTCCTCTTTCTCGAGTATGAAAGCTGGAGACGTGTAAGGATCATGCTACCAGTATCGAGCATCCTCTGATGTTATGAGTGTTTCAATGCTGGAGGCTACACTTCGAAGACGAAATGAAGTCTAAACCGTTCATCACGAGAGGTGTTCATAGAACGGTGCAGAGAAAAGTGCCCCTAATATCATGCCAATTTCTACATGTAAAGCCACATGACATGAGATAAATCTGAGGAAATCATTAGCAGAATCGACTCTCAATATGGCATGACGACCATCTTTAAGACCACAAAGTATAAAACTAGTGTCAGTCAGGCAGGGGTCAGGGTCTGGTTTTGCAGAAATTGCTTTCCACCCAATGCCTGCTTAATGTGAAGGCATGTTACTGCTGTTGCCCCTCTCTACAGAGCAACCCCATTAAATAAACTACTACAGTATTTCGAGAGCCTGGCACTCAGAAACGTTGGGATTTACCTATTACTTTGCTTATGCTATGAATTGATGCCGCTTCAAGGTGGTGGATGAACGTAAGGCCGTTCTCGATAAAAGGATAGCCACAATCGCCGAGCAGCTGATATTATTGCAGAACGGTACTGAATTGCTGGTCAACAACCAGATGGCTGAGGATTTCGTGAAGGTTAATAAATGTGGTGCAATGACATTGTTCTATCGACATGTGAATTCCTCACTGCAGAGAATATTTCAGTCTACCTATATATCCCTGCTGAAGGACGAATCCTTGTATGCAGGTAGCACGTATGCAAAAACAAGCGGTGACTCAAACTTTAAGTGGACCTTCGCCAGTGCTATTTTCTTCTCGATGAATATATACACGACTACTGGCTACGGTAAGGCGATCATATTACTGTGGGCGACTTAAGAGAGAATGAGCCTTATTGTTTTCAGGTTCAATAGCATGCGAGTCCATGCTGGGCCGCATATGTGTGATGTGGTATTCGTTGATAACGATTCCAATCACCTTAGTTGTGATTCGAGATCTCGGTCAATGCGTACTTGTCTACTTAACTAAACTTTACGCACACATATTAGTCAAGTTTAGGTAAGGATCAAATGGTAATCAAAATAAAAGTAATTAAATGGTATTCAAATCGGAAAGTTCCTTTTATTCGATGTTACAAGCTTTCTCTTGGATGATGGAGGCGTTATTGAATCTGTTCCTGATAGTCTAATTGGCAGTGCATGTAGTGATTGGTATTCCTGAAATCCCATTCTGATCTGATACCAATTTTTGGTAATCCTTCTTTTATAATTTCCAGCCTAATCTCAATCGTATGTTGACAATGGCTAAGAACCCACTTGACCTTACGAAAACGTGGTAGTGTAAATAGAAAAACAAAATTAAATATTAAGATGCTTTTACACTTTACCATGTTTCAGAAATGATTTCGAGTTCATTAGGTAGAATAAAATTCATCTGGTAGCTGCAGGAGTTCTGGGACACATGCGACTTTTCATTGAGAGCGTTGCTACTCCAAACTCTCAAAAAATGTCTTAGCTAATGCCACGCGGTAATCAGGATATGATATGTGAAGTTATTCGTACAATACCAGCACAATCTTGTATCTCAAACTTGGGTAATTAAACTAGAGGCACCAATGGTCAAAAGTGTAATATAAAATAAAGGACTGCAGATGAACGTAAAAGAAATGAAGAAATAGGCACGATTTGAGCTAGAAAAGGATGGCAGATGTGGAGCATTTAGACCATGATCACAGTTGACCATGACCTTTGCATTTTTTTCATTTGATCACCTATTCACTTGTTCGCCAACTTTTTTCCCTCATCAATTTGGTAACAGCGATTCTCTCGTCCGAGTTGAGAAGAGATTTGTGTTTTTCTAGTCCCTGGATCCTCTTGCAAATATTTTCGCGCTCTCGCTTCTTCTCCAGGAATCTCTTCCTTTCAGCATCGATTTCCTCTTAGATTTAGCCAGCGAGCACAGCATAGCGCCGAGTGATCATCCGACTTCCAAGTGAAAACAATAGTAATGGTACTTCGAGCAGAGATTTCCTCGGGTGCACCACCAGACAGAGGAAACACCGTTTGTTCTCTGCGCAGCTTGACGGCGGCATTCTCCATCGCGTATAATGTGATATCAAACGCTATAAGTTTAACCGCGAGCAGAGTAGAAGGTGCAGCGCATACTTCCCTCGTCTAAACGAAAGATGAGGCCATGGAACGAGTAGGGATCGCATGGTTTTTCTCTCCGCAACGTTTCGGTCCCATTTTCGTTATAAGATATTTTTGTTTCGAGCTCATGACGCATATTCTGGGGTAATTTCAGGGATTCTTCCTTCATCTCGATTTCTTCCATGTATTCCGCGTTGGCCTCAATCGTCTCCTTCCATGGCAGCTCTGGACATGCGATTTCTAGTGGGCGTTCTACTGAAATTTTCCGTTGGTCGCGTAGTACCTGCAACTGTGATTCAACAGTGTGCATCAATTCCGACAGGGTTTAATAATGGTCGTCTTCCTGTGAACGTTCTTTCACCAAAATGTCAGAGTGTATCTTGCGCGAAGCACTAAGGTGTTCTCTTGCCCATGTGAGCTGATTCATATTATCGACAACGTCGCGCTTTTTAAGGAACGAGCATTTCTTGTCATCCTGGTAATAACTCTGTGGCTGTGTTATCATCGTATCCCGTACCTATTTTAAATCTGGTTCGTTGCAGTTAGTAGTGGTACTACCACGTAGCTGGTTCGCAGTGTCGTTCGCAAGTTTTTGCTTCTAACTGAAAACAGCGTTTACAAAGCATTACATCCCAACGGTGACAATATCCCATCATAAAGGACTTGTGGAGAAGAAAGAATAGGTAATAATTTTTTTCAAAATTTTCAGTTCCTTTTTCACTGTCTCGAGTTCGCCTTGGCACAGCTGAAGTCTGAATACGAGAAACTAGAAAATTGGCCTTGCTGTCTATTTCGATTGCACTGAGATTTTGACGATCTGGAATTTAGGCGAATTTTTATGACTTTAGAATTTAGTTGTGCACGGTGGTGCATTTTCGTGCTTGTGCAGGCGCATACTATACGGAAGATAGTCTCAAGTACACGAGAAGACAAATACAGGAAAAAATGAGAGACAGCCTTTATTGCAACTTGAGCGTATGCTGTTATTCTGGGCAAATGTAGGTAAATTAATCCATTGGATATTACTGGAGCTACCCTAGGAAAAATGATTGTAGAGAAGTGCGACTTCAAAATATCTATCATGTGAGTAATATGCGGCCACCCGCATAATTTGTATTCATGAGGTAATATCGCTATCGCACTCGATCTGTCTTAAGGTATCGTTTGATTGGCATTGTGCTGTCGCTACCGCACCTTTCGCACATCGGTAACAGCCTCCAAGCTGCTGTCAGCAAAAGAGCATTTGAAGTTATTCACTTCCGCTATTGTCTTTGGAATTCGTCCTCCGTAGCGTACAATGAGCTCCACTAGGGTCGGTTTATCCGTCTGTGCCACTACCCATGTGGTACTATTTATGATAGCAATTCTGATCTACCAACTGCTTATTCTGGCGCTGAGGTTTCACATACTTCTTATACGTGGGTCGTTGCGCATTCGCACTTTACTCTAGTTTCTGCCGCATTGCAATCGCACTGATCGTATGAGGCACAGGATAGATTTTTGCAGAATCTCATGAGTTACACTGCAAAGCTGATATTTTTCACTTCGCCATATTGATACCTCTTTACCGTCAGTTATGAAATATTCATCAGGTAAGTGTAAAAGAGGAAGAGCTAGTAGCGCCATAGTGATCGTGAAACCGCCGATCGTTATTGCCACACTTCACGTTATTGTTATGTTATGCTGAACATTTTGACTTCCGCTTTTTCTGATGTATTCCAACTCACGCTTTTCTCTCCATCTTGTGCATTTGGATACCTCGAAAATGCGATAATTTTTCGGCTAAGCGGAAAACCTATAGAATAGGCCTCTAGAGCAGATAGACGGCTAAGCGGAAAACCTATGGAATAGGCCTCTAGAGCAGATAGAGTGGAGGAAATCACAACAGAGCAAGGTGAATTAAGCTCATGTTGACGAAGTGCGGGCGGTTGTGCCAGCGCAGACGCCCCTATTATAAAAATTTATGCGGAATGGACAGGGCTCCAAGAAGGAACTCCTAACGACGAAAACAGAAGGCAGATCGTTACTGAGAAAACAAATGTGAAATTACCGGAAACTCCTATTCACACATTTAACGGGAAAAATTTTCTCGGGCGCTACTCGATGCCAATGTTCACAGTCAAGGAGTTACAGGGCTGCAATAGTTTCACTATTTGTTACTTGCACGCTCAAAGATTGGGGATAAGACAAATCAACACATAGTTTCCGAGCGCGATTACAGACCGCTTCTGCGCGCAACAGCCAGTTAACAAAGCAGCGTATATCGCTCGATTATCTTTTCTCCCTTGTTACTCAATTAGAATTCGAGCATAACAAGCAAAAAATAGTAAAGCTTTTAGCCCCGTAACACCTTGGCTGTAAACATTGGCATAAAATTGCGTCCAAGAATTCTCAAGATTGGTTATTTTCCCGTGAAATGCGGGGACAGGAATTTTCGATAATTCCACATTTGTTTTTTTCAGTAAAAGTTCGCTTTCTACCTTTGTCGTTAGGTGTTGATTCTTAAAGCCCTGTCCATATTGCATAAATATCTATGAGAAGGGTCTCCGCGTTAACATGAACCGCCTGCACTTCCTCAACATGAGTATGGGTTTGTTTACCGTGCTCTGTTGTGATTTCCACCATATTATCTGCTGTTTTTGTGGAGTTTTCTAGCGTTTTCTCCACCAATCCTGCGGTTTCCCTCAGCGCAGTTGCTTGCATTGCGAACAACTCATGCGATTCCTCATTTGCCAGTACTGACGCACTTTGCTATGGTACATGCCAAAGAACTTTTGCTGCTGCAACGAGCGCCTTCTGAGTTCTCACGGTGATCGGCCCACTCATTTCCACTGAGAAATGAAACAAGCAAAGTTATAAAAACAAACCCAAGGAGAAGATGGGAGGCGAGAAGGAAAGCCAAAAGGATTCAAATGGGACTTGAAAAATATGATTTTCAAAAGCTTTCCTGCGGTTCAAGCTCGATCCTCAGTGCACAATGAAATGTATTAGCTGCTGCCACGCGATAATCAGGATAAGATAAACAATTTATTCGTTCAATACAGGCACAGTCTCGTATCTCAAATTTGCGCAATCGAACTGAAGGCACTGGTGGTTAAAAGTGAAGTATAAACTAAATGAGAGTAAATGAAATAGAAGACATGGAGAAAAGGGCACGTTCAAGCCAGAAAAGGATGGCAGACGTGCAGCATTTATACCGTGGTCACAGCTAGCCATGCCTTCTCCAGTTTTTTCATGGCATCGTGGAACTTGCAGAAGGCGATTAGTCATTTGTTGATTTTTTTCTTTTCTTTCATTTTTTTCAATTTTTTTCTCTCGCTAATTCTCTAACAACAATACTCGAATATGTATGTAGCCAATACAGTGTGTCCCAAAAGTATAGGTCCACCCTATTTTTCATCCATATCTCTAGAATGGACCAGTGATTCCTTTCCAAATTTTTATCTGTGGTACCTGATCACTGTAGCGATCAAACGCCTCAGTAAAACTGGAGACGTGAAATTGCAAAATTTTATATGCTTTTTTTTTCAAAAATAAGGGTGTCCCAAAAGTATAGGTCCACTCAGTCTTTCCGCCTTGCTTCCATCGATAGGTAAGTTGTGAAGTAGATGTGTTGACGCATCCTTCTGAGATTTACTCTACAGTGCCATGCCACAAGGTACGCATTTATCCGAGTACGAAAAAGGGCAAATTCTGGCCTACAAGGATGTGGGACTCAGTAATCGCAAAATTTCTGTGAAGATGGGCCTATCCCACAACTTTATCAGCACCTTCTGTCGCACCATGGACCTGTACGGAACGAAAAAGAGAAGTAGAAGGCTGCAGAAGCTTCCTGAGAGGCAGAAGCGTCGGATCCTAACGCTGCGTCCAATTTCAGGAAGGGTGTTTGTCGGCTGTGCAGGGGACTGGCACCTACTGCATCGAAAAGCACTGTGCACTGTCTGCTCAAGTCGTCTTCTCACATCGAGCGAAGACGGTTTTCGTTCATGGCATACTTCACGAGGGCGCACGAAGAGGCTCGAATCCATTTTGCCAAGTAAAATGTCAGCTGGATGCATCAATGGGATGAGGTAGCCTGCAGGGTTACATTATTGACATAGTGTAGTTCACGGCGTATCAGTAATAGCGTTGCCGGTATCTTTTTTGATGAGAAAGGTTCAAATTGGAGGCTTGGCAAGTCATTGGAAGGATTTGAGGAAGGAGCCGCGTCACTTTTCGAGGCGCGGATTCACTGGTTGTAATGTTATGGTTTGTGCCGCCTTCTCTCGCTTTGGTAAGAGCAGGATACTATTCATTACGCATCGTACGGATTCCAGGGCATATCAGGACGTTCTAGAAAGTAATTTACTACCATATAAACAGCGGTAAATACATACATGAGGTGCCAGTTCCCTGCACAGCCGACGAACACCCTTTCTGGAATTGGACGCAGCGTTGAGGATCCGACACTTCTGCCTCTCAGAAAGCTTCTGCAGCCTTCCACTTCTCTTCTTCGTTCCGTACAGGTCCATGTTGCGACAGAAGCTGCTGATCAAGTAGTGGGATAGGTTCATCTTCTCATAAATTTTGCGATTGCTGTGTCCCGCGTCCTTGTAGGCCAGAATTTGCCCTTTTTCGTACTCGGATAAATGCGTACCTTGTGGCATGGCACTGTAGAGTAAATCTCAGAAGGATGCGCCAGCACATCTACTTCACAACTTACCTTTCAATGGAAACAGGGCGGAGAGACTGAGTGGACCTATACTTTTGGGACACCCTTATTTTTGAAAAAGAAGGCAAATAAAATTTTGCAATTTTATGTCTCCAATTTTACCTAGGCGTTTGATCGCTTTAGTGATCAGGTATCACAGATAAAAATTTGGAAAGGAATCACTGGTCCATTCTGGGGATATGGATGAAAAATAGGGTGGACCTATACTTTTGGGACACACTGTACATTCCTCACTGCCATCTACCACTTACTTCCAGTGACTGGCCAGCTGTTCTGTGCTTTCTGCCCAGAAGTTCTTGAGCTACGATCAGTGATAAACAGACTCCTTGATTCTTATGTAACATTCAGAACTTTCCCTGATCTAATACTATCCGGAAAACGTTAGGTTAATAAAATGCTTTCGAAGAAGCGGAATTCCACAACCGAGTTCTTTGGTACTTCCGTGCTTCATCTTTACAATATGCTGGAATCAGAGCACTCCCAGGTGTCGAGAAAATGAGCCGCTTTAGTACGATTTCCCTAAAACAGGGACGGTGTACGACTTCCCCTCACCTTCTCCTTTTTTACTTCTACAATACGAGTAACTGTTCCAGGATTATATAGTTGCAATGTGTTTTACTGCTACGTATTCCGTTTCGTATTTTTAGTAGAAAAATGCTTATTCTGCATGTTCTCACACGTAGTGCACGGGTTCGCTGTGAAATACCCTTCGCTTCTCATCTGCCTATTTAAGCTTTAGACTCCAGTGCTCATTGTTGACCTATGCAGGTACGACGCTGTCCGGTCAAATACGAGCCCATTTTGTACTAGGAATCCTTGCCTCCTCAGGCACCCTGGCTGGATCCCTAGATCATGTTGCTAGACAAATCAGCTCCTCTTCGAAAAGAGTGAAAGAAACTGCTAGCCAGTCTCTGCAGTCGTTCAACGTAAGCAGTAGTCGTCCGAGTAAAGCCCATTCCGATTATGGCATCTAAGGACATCAATTAGCTCAAATCTGGTCCAGCTATTGCCACGCATGGGGACAATTCTTTTCTACTCAACCAATTGTACCCCTTCTTGTGGTTAACATAGACTATCCAGCTTCCATGCTTTGCGGTTCCTTATAGCGTGATGATCTTCGGATTCAAACCTCCGAAAATATTATCCTGTCTAGTGAGCGTTCAAAGAGCTGTGAGGTGGACAACGGCAATCTCCTGATCCAATATGATGGAACATCGGGAACTGTGGAATGATAGATGGCAATGAGCAGCTGTTCTCTCGTCCTCACGTAGACTGGTAATAAATTATGGGTTAGAAATAGGAATTCAAATTTGAGCCGGCTCTTGCTGTAGTGTAACAGAGCAACTCGTCATACATTTCAGAAAATATCGGAGCATGCTCTAACTTACTGTGGTAATAGATAATTGATGAGGCGGTGAAACCACAAGGGATTCTGGAAATTTTGGAAGTGTCGCAAAACTTATGCACCAACCTATGCAAAGTGCTTCAGCTCGAATTAACCTTTCGCGTTATGAAAATTTCCATTGTTATCTAAGAGTCAAGTGACCCGATTCCCATTTGGAATTCGAATTCGGAAGTATTTCAACACAATTTTCGAGAGAAGACACGATGCGAAAGTGATGCTGAATGAGTGATCTAAGAGATTATGGAAAATGAAAGGTGGTGGTAAATCAATGGCAAGTAAAACACATCAGGCCTATCCTGCTTAACGATAATTTAATGTCTGTGGGATCTTTCATAGATGAGCACCGCCCTAATCGCCGCTAGTAGAAGGGCACTGAAAAGCCTACCAACCACACCCTTAACAAGCTACGTGACCAGAAGCCTTCGCGTTTCTGCATCGCGCTGCACCATGTCGAGAATTGCGTCCCAGCACTGGAACGCATTGTCCCAGAAAGCAGTTTTTGATACCACCCCTCCAAACTCGCTGAATTTCGCACCTATCTTGAGCGGGTATCCAAAATATTTAGTGCTGCGAGATACTAGATATCTCTCGAAGGCTTGTATAAGAGAATACTGCATGGTAATGATGAGAAGTGCTTAACCACGTGATAGGCATGGAGTTTCATTACCTATCTATTATTACTTGATAATTTTACCTGTTATGTAGATTTATTTGTCATGGGTGTTACTGGAACTTTTGTATATTCTAGGTTAGACTTATCTTTCTAAAAAACACTTTTCCCTGAGAAGATCACTTCTACTGGATTGAGGAATAAGTTCCCACGGTTTTTTTGTGCTCCGTTTTTCACATTGTTTCCTTAATCTTCCAACAAAGCTTATATATGCATTCGATAGAGCTTTTTTTGCTCTACAAGATGGTGCTACTAGCCTCCCGAATACTCCCACAATTTGATATCCTTGAGGCTCAGATATGGGGTACACAGTAATAGTCTACCCACAATTTTTTTCGCGAGATTCGAAAAATCGAGATTTTACCAAACACTTTTATCGTACAAAGAACCCCTCTATTATAACAGTAGATGGCTCAGGTATGTCTTCTTCCCTCATCTGATTCCATCCGACGTGGAAAAGGCCTGCTTTTTTGGACCTCGATGCGCCGAAAAAGCAGTTTTTCCCCTACAAATTACTCCATCTCTAAACTTTGAAAATAACAAACAAAGGATCAAAACAAGTAGCACCGTACTATGGAGAGGAAAAAGCTTCACTGATTTTATGTGCACATACATTTTTTGATCCCGATAGCAGACGAGGAAGATGAAGTATCGGAAGTGGCACTTTGCCTTCAGCTTACTTCATTTGCAAACCTTATATAATATTAGGCAATCAAAGGAATCGAAAAACAAATAGTAGCGTTTCATAGAGCTGAAAAAGCTCTATCAAAAACATATATAAGCTTCGTCGAAAGATGAAGGGAACAATGTGAAAAACAGAGAACAAAGAAACTGCGGGAACTTATTCCAACCCAATATATACCCAAAGCATAAAAAAAATTTATTGAAAAGTTGCAAGCGGACCATACCCTAGATACCCTTGTGGTTTGCTGCATACCACCATTGAGACGCATTGTCTTACGCGGCAGAAAATGTGCGTCCCAGCATTGGGACGCAATGTCGCAATGTCGTGTAAATAGGGCATGGAACACATCTTCGGTGCGAGTAGGTTGTGTGCCGAAAACAACTGGTTTCTTGCACCTAAAACCGCATATTGGGATTAATTTACTAATTCGAACACAAATTTCGCTTTCAGGAGGGCTATGGGATATCTGGAGCCGCACGAAGACAGCATGATCTCATTACCAATAAAGTTTTGCCTTCTATTGTTGGCAGGTGAGTGGAGTATCCTTCGACAACCGGTCACTTGTTCTTCTCATATGAGGTCTTTATCATGACGTTCTCTGTTATCCATCAGATTTGGGTGAAATCTAAATACATAACAGGAAAGGTTCCAGCCATCACGGTGATCTCTAGAGCTGTTATAAAAGACAGGATCAGTTCTGTATATTCCCCAATGGCTCACCGTGATCATTATTATTTTTACCGTAATCAATCATTATCTTATCATGCAAACTTCAGAACAGTTGCAATTGTGGCAAAGTCAATTGCTCAAAAAATGCCGCAAGTACTTCCGGAAAAGGCAAAAGTGAGGCTGGAACGACAATTGTAGTACATGGAACTATATAGTATAGAAACAAGGGTGCCATCGAAGAATTACATGCTGCATTTTTTGGTCTAACGTTTTGTGTTGAGTTGTTGAGTTGTGTTGAGTGCTGTACGTGTATTTGCAGTGACATAACATTCTATTTGACGCCTGGAGGTCGAACAATGTTTTGTTGACACTTTTCGAAATTTGCGAAAATCAGAAAAATATGAAAATAAGAAATCAGTAGGAATCACATTGAAAAGAGAGGAAAAGGCAATCTACGCTTCTTTGACGGTCCTTCATGTAAATAAACCTCCAGTCGCCACCAATTTTGTTGGGTGTGGAGCGTAACATTTGAGAAACCGACTGCACAGCGAGAGAAGACGGGAAGGAGTATTCTCATCTCATTGGCTGTTTGCGTAGGGTTTTCAAAAGGAAGAAAAAAGTAGTGAGTTGGAGGCTGGTACGACTAACAGCATTGAAGCGCTTGAGCATTCAGATTGGAGCGACCACTTTCCGTACTATTCTACGGAAGAAACGCATGCAGATAGTAGTGATATGCGATTATATTCAAAGTAATCGACAATTTTGCGATTTCAGGAAATCAAGGAGTTTATTAAAACTTTGTCGGCTGTTCTAATGCCAACCGGTGCCACAACGAGAGAAGGCATATTGACAGTGCTAATTCGATTAAAAGAAGGCTAAGTAATCTCTTTCAGGTTATCTTTTCTTTTCTGCCGTGTTTATCTACTTTTTTGATGAATGGATGGGTTATATATCGCATACTGGTATGTCGTTCTTCACGGCTTTCTACTTCTCCTACATATCTATTTCGACGATTGGCTTGGGAGATATTATGCCCAACAACGCCACGGTGAGGATTCATGTGACTTTAATTAGTGAGTTGTCAAGATTTTTATTGTCTACACTGTCTAACTTCCTCTCTGCAATCTTGCCTACAAACTAATCCTTCGTTATGCATATGTATGTCACATCGATGTATCCTTATGTGAATCCGTGACTTCATACAAGCACTCCCGTGCTAACAAAAAGGTTAGCGGACATTCGAGTGAAATGACTTGAGCCTCCGCAAAAGCCTGGGATATCAGCAATGAATATGCGGAGCTTTCGCAAGAATAATTGAATTCCTTGACTATTTTTGCATGTCTCGTTCAGTTTCATCCAATCATCTCTGCGCTTTTCTTTTTTGGAATGCCAGTAATGAAGGTGGTCAACCGGGCCACATATGTGTTTATTGAAAACGGTGTCTTTGGTAAGTTTTTACTTCTGTATTTGATCATACAAATCGAGTACATAAGGAATAAGTAACAGAAATGCTAAGTTCTGTCGAACGTTCCTCATATTAAGGTGCATTTACACTTCTTGAAAGCTCTATTGATCGACTAACAACAAAGATCCAGCCCCAGTCACGCGAAGAAGAGGTAAGAACGTTAGAAGCCTTGCGATGACGGAAAAACTGTGCCGCATTCATTATAAGACACTTCGACTAAAGCTATACGGTAGAGAAGGGAAGTTGGGAAAAGGTAACTCAAAGAAATTCCAGACATCCACTCAACCGTCAAGGAAGGTCAGTCGCTGCAGCTATTGTAGCCATCTCAATATCAACGAGTCGGAAGAAGAGGTAACATTTTTTATGTTTTGAGAATCCAAGAATTGTTGAAATTCCTGTGGGACCCTCGAAACAAACGATTGGCATAGAGATCAAGAAGCAAACTCTTTTCAGAACCAAGCCACTGACTTGCTGAACGGTTTGACGATACGTTCGCTGGCCGCATTCGCAAGGGCGAATTCTGATGTGTACGGCGGCGGATTTGGACGTGTTAATCTACGGGCAGGTGATCTTGTTCACTCGAAGACGAGCGTTTCCCAGAATCCAGGCACGCCTGCTTGATCCTAGAGCATGTATAGGTGTCTTGTGAATAGCTGTGCTAGTTCAAGTGTCAGGATGTGGAGATATATTCACGAATAACATTGATTCGATTAATAATATAGAGTTCAATCAAGTATGAGAATGAATATTTCGATGGTGATATACTTGCAAGATTGGGAATGCAATATTTTATCTATACATATTTCGCTGTCTACTTACTGTTGCCTTGAAGGCAGCGGGCATCTTGGGCTTCCTTGGGCCTTACAAGAAACGCCCATCTGGTCACGGTTAGCATTTCAGAACGGTTTTTTTCATTTTATAGGTTCACAAACATGAAGCAAAAAACCGACCTCAAATTCGGCTAAATGGTTGGGGGGGGGGGTCAAAAAATGAATGACAAGTGTTACTTGGAAAGAAGCAATTTTGACCAGTTTGTTGCAGTGCTTTCCAGCTGTGGCCTTTAGTATATGCATACCAGAAGAGTCCCTCCAAACCTTCGCCAAAATCAATGCGAACTGGATCCAATATGTGGAGTCACCTTTGGTAACCGGTAAATGAGGCATAGAGAACTCATATGGGATGCACCGCTGCTGATCACTCGCAGCGCTTGGATGGTCGAATGGATAGTGGGATGGACAGGCATTGACACAGTGGGGAGGCGTTTGTGATTCGACTCCCCTCCATATCATCAATTTTATTTTCTTGATTTTCTTTGTCCAGCGCTATTCTATTTGCGCACATTCAAAATGACTGCAATTTTCGTTGATGGTGCACCAAAGTGACCTCATTTACAAGCTTCTAGTGCCAGCGAGCACGCGTGCCAAGCGTTTTCGTGCGAATCTAGGGTGATATTCGTGCTCAGGAGACACAATTAGCCCTAGATACAAAATATAGGGTCCGCCAATAAGTGCGCTCGATCTTTAAAATGAAATAAAGCAAGTTGTGTGAGAGGTGTGAATGAAATCAATTTTTTGTTCGAAAGAGTATTCGAAGGCATTTTGTATGGAAAATAATATCGTTCAAATGGCCACCTCGGCTTCTCTTGGTGTTATTTTTTTATTAGGCAACCAACCGAGGAAATTCGCGCGGTTTTCTAATTGATATTTGTATGCAATGTATCGCTGAACTTCGCTGAAACTTTGCCCAGGGGGTTATCTGGGGTGCTGATCACGAATATGGCATCCGTTTTTGGCGTTTGCGCCAATTAGGTGCAATTGCACCAAATTGGTGCAACAACTGTTCTTCACCAACTTTGTTTGAAATTGTCGTCTAGGAGCTATTCAGGATGCTCAGGATGCTGATCACGATATGACATTCGTTTTCCCAAATAACCCCGCCTGGGCAAAGTTTCAGCGATTTTGGTGGAAACGAGTTGTTGCACCCACATGGTGCAATTGCATCAAATTGGCGCAAACGTCAAAAATCGATATCATATTCGTGATCAGCACCCCAAATAACTCCCTGGGCAAAGTTTCAGCGAAGTTCAGCGATACATTGCATAGAAATATCGATTAGAAAAAACCGCACGAACTTTTTTGGTTGCCTAATTAAAAAAATAACACCAAGCGAAGCCGAGGTGGCCATTTGAACGATATTATTTTCCATACAAAATGCCTTCGAATACTCTTTCGAACAAAAAATTGATTTCATTCACACCTCTCACACAACTTGCTTTATTTCATTTTAAAGATCGAGCGCACTTATTGGCGGACCCTATACTATCCAAATTGAGATTTTGACCCAAAATGGAGACAGTGCGATGGACATGACCACATAGTCACTGCTCTACCTTTACAAACGAACAGCTATTAGCTTCGATTAAATTCAATGAAGCATGTGTGGGATCAACGCACTTCAAGTAAACTGCACCTGGCAACACCATGCGGTGAAAGGAGATAGAAAATATTTCTTTACATCGGCTGCCGACCTCCTTCGTTGAGCGCTCTTTACTATGGCATTAGTGATACTAGGGGTCGCCCAATTTTCCGAGTTCGGGTCCAAATCACGATTAGGCTGAAAACTTGTTACCTAGGGTAGTTCGACCCTCTGAGCATGAATATCACACGTTGTCCTCAGTGGGGATCGAACCACCAACTATTTTCTGTGCCCCCCAAAACCATTTGGTCGATTTGAGAGCGGTTTTTTGCTTCATGTATGTGACCCTATAAAATGCAAAACTATTGGGTTGAGGAATAAGTCCCCGCCGTTTTTTCAACCCCGTTTTTCACATTGTTTCTTCCGTCTTTGACAAATTTTATATATGTTTTCGATAGAGCTTTTTCTGCTCTACAAGACGCTACTATCGCTTTTTCGATTTCTTCGACTACCTGATATTTATGAGGTTTGGAAATGATGTAAGCTGCAGGCAAAAAAATTGGTACTTACACACCTCATCTTTCTCGTCTGTCATGGAGATCAAAAAATGCCTGTGTATATGTTTTGGATAGAGCTTTTTCAGCTCTACAGAATGGTACTACTGTTTATACAAATCGCCCAACTCTTTGCTGTTTTTAACACTCACAAATGCAATACTCGCAAAAGTGTGCACCCTCGTTCTTCTCTTCCTCGCCAACCATCGAGATTGGAAAAATGTGCATATATGCATTCGATAGAGCTCTTTTTGCTCTACAAGATGATGTCACTATTCTTTCGTAATCTCTCATATTTTAGGATGTAGGAATAAGTTTCCACCTGTTTTTCAATTCAAAATTGCGTACTGAAAATTGATTTTTAGGCAGAGTGTTCTATATTGTTCGATAGAGCTCTTTTGGCTCTAGAAGCTGGTGTTAACGGTTTTTGTTCGAATGGAGTTTTGCCATTTTTTAGATTATTGAAATGTCGACGAAATCGAGCATTTTTGTCACATGTGCTGAAAATGCTCGATTTCGCCGACATTTAAATGATCTAAAAAATGGCGAAAATTGATATGAACAAAAACCGTAGAAATTATGTTGTAGAGCAAAAAGAGCTCTATCAAACATTATATCACTTTGCCAAAAAAATTTATTTTCAGTACGCAATTTTGAATTGGAAAACGATCTTCCTGTAGAGCAAAAAGAGCCCTATCGAATGCATATATGCACATTTTCTTCAATCTCGATGGTAGGCGAGGAAGACGCGATAACGATAGTGCGCTCTTTTGCGAGTACTGCATTTGTGAGTCTTAAAAACAGCAAAAGGTTGAGCGATTTGAATAAACAGTAGTACCATTCTGTAGAGCTGAAAAAGCTCTATCGAAAACATAACACAGGCATTTTTTAATCTCGATGACAGACGAGAAAGATGAGGTGCGCAAGTACCAAATTTTTGCCTACAGCTTACATCATTTCCAAACCTCTTAAATATTAGGTAGTCGAAGAAATCGAGAAAACGATAGTAGCGTCTTGTAGAGCAGAAAAGCTCTATCGAAAACATATCTGAGCTTTGTCAAAGATGAAGGAAACGATGTGAAAAACGGGGTTGAAAAAAACGGCGGGGACTTATTCCTCAACCCAATATTTTGAAAAAGCTCACCGTGACCTGATGGGCCTTCCTTATTAGAGAGATGGGTCTTGCAGCTAGCCTCTGTCGGAGCGGAGGCGAGAGAGGGAGGAGGAGGGGCAGTTAAGACAGGCTGCTAAACGCAGACTCGAAGTCTACCACTGAGATACACCGAGAATATGCCGTCAACCAGAACATGCGCTCAGGTGCCCACTGTCTTTGAACATTGTAATCACCACATCCCTTCTCAAACACATCAGATGTGAAATCCACAATCGGGACCAGGGAAGTGAGAGAAGCGGTACGATTCGTCGTGGAAGGTGCGTGCGTTCTAAGTTTTGGAAGAGACGGAATCATGTCGGACGGATGGGTGTGTCAGAAGGGTCAACTAGGACATTGTGAAGTGCGAAACAAGCGAGCATGTGCCGAATGCCCTGCTTGTCCCTTTATGTATCGGCCGTGTACTTCAAAGCGACCGCGCCTTCTTAACTGACCCTACTAACTGAATTCTCCTGACGCGCACCCACGTTCGGATGACTATTTTATTAGGTCGTTCAGTATGAAATGTCCGTTTTTCAGTAGTGCATAGTTCGAGAGTCCGTATCTAAGGCAAAACGCTCCGGCAGTCCTTGGTACTGAGTTTTGGTAAAGGTGCAGCCTCCCTCTTTCTTACCTTCGGTGGACCTCCGGCTGCCGTGGAATCTGACTTTTTTAGAAAGGTTTTTGTAACGACATGGACAAGTCCAAATTGCGTGTTGTCTTGGAGTACGAGTTCCGCCGTGGAAGCACCGCAGCACAGGCAGTTCGGAATATCACCGTCGTCTTTGGAGAGGATGCCCCTAACGAACGAACAGTACGTCGATGGTTTGCAAAGTTTGAATCCGGCGACTTCGATCTTCAAAATGAGTCGAGAGGACGGCCCGAGTGCAAGCTGAACAACGATGAGCTTAAAGCCGTAGTGGAAGCTGATCCCACTCAAAGTACTCGAGAATTAGCGGCAAAGTTTGGAGTATGTAAGGTGACGATCTCGTCTCATTTGAAGCAAATTGGCAAGAGTAGGAAGCTGGACCGTTGGGTACCGCACGACTTGAGCGATCGTCAGAAGAGGGTCCGCCTTGAGGCTTGCCTTTCCTTACTTTCTAGGCAAAAAAGCGAGCCTTTCTTACACCGTCTCGTCACATGTGACGAGAAGTGGATCCACTTCGATAACAGGAAGCGGTCTTACCAGTGGTTGGACAAGTCGGAACCGCCAAAACCTACGCCGAAGCCGGACCCTCACCAGAGGAAGACTATGGTATCAGTTTGGTGGTCCTCCGCAGGAGTGATTCACTACAGCTTTACGAGACCTGGTCAGGCGATCACGGCGGAGGCGTACTGTCAACAGCTGGAGGAAATGATGGAGAAGCTTGCTGTTATGCAGCCGAGAATGATTAACAGAGACCGACCGCTCCTACTGCAGGACAACGCTCGGCCACATGTGGCAAACTCGACCTTGTTAAAATTACAGGATTTGGACTTGGAAACTCTCGTTCATCCTCCTTACTCTCCCGACCTAGCACCTACAGATTACCATTTCTTTCAAGCTTTAGATCACTTCTTGCAGGGAAAATTATTCAATTCTTATGATGATGTAGAAAGTGCCTTTCATGATTTTATTGCCTCTCGCTCCCCAGATTTCTATAGAGATGGAATTAATAAGTTACCTTTAAAATGGCAAAGATGTGTTGATAACTTAGGATCATATTTTGATTGATTGTAATTTGCGTTGTATGAGATATGATAAACTGAAGTTGACTCTCAAAAACGGACATTTCATACTGAACGACCTAATATTTGATTTCCTACACTCGAGCACGGACTTCCTTTATTGGCTAACACTAAGCTGGGTGGTTGGGAAAGCGGTCCCGTCTCTTGGGTTGCTAAAGATTTCGTTCTGTTTTTCACTGTTGTCATCGGGCATCACAGCTTTTATAGTCCACATTCGAACCATATTTCTCCCATTTAGGGGCACTACTGCCTTGAATGCGAACTCATCACTTCTTCGCGCTTGTTTCCAACAGAACACCATTTGAAGTTTCTAGTGCTATAGTCGGGAGCTGACCTGGACTGCTGAGGCAGCAGCGCACATGCGGACGTTGAGTCGTCGGCGATGGCGTTGTGCATCTTCTGCCGACTGGAGCAACACTTGGAATAAGAACGATGGCGAGCGGACATGGGTCTCATCGCTTGGGACGCGGAGAGAGCGGAGACTGACGAAGTAGTGACTTCGGGCCTGTTGCTGGAGTGTCTCTAAGGTGCTTTGGCTTCTACGCAATAGTACTCCAACGTACGCTGATCCTCTTCACACAATGTGGTCAAATTAATGACAGCTGTGCGTAGAATCGAGACACGGTCATAACGGAGATAATGGAGTCGTGCACGCTTCGCGAGACTGAGGCGGCTAAGACAGGGGCATCCGCGCAGCAGAGGCGCCGTCTCCACCTTAGCAAACTTCCGACACAGAAGCTGACCGAAGTACCGGCAAGGGAATATGCACTCACCCAGATGGGTTCGGTTGAGAGCGTGAGAGAAGCCGATGGGATTGCAGTATTGTACAAGGGCCTTGGTATCTTTCTCAGAACTAACTTCAGGACTTCTGAGTCAAAGACAATCCTGCACAACGAAATAAATGAGTACCGCTAGAGTAGAAATGATCAGTAAGTGTACGACCTCGGACTTCACTTTGACTACGACTCGTGCACGTTATGTTGACACCGATGCAGCGAAAGTTGGTAGTCACGACGAGATTGGAGCTAGAATGAGCCTGCTAATTTTCTCACCAAGGGAGGCTCTCGACACAAAGAAGGCGACTGGCTCGCTTAACGCTGATACGAAATTTTCCAAAGCTTTCCCATTCACTGGTTCCCACGAATAGGTCTGACTGCGTTTGCAACGTGCGATTCACGCATTATACCGCAGGATATGTGTTTGGGGACCAAAGTGAACTGGGAGATAAACTCTTAACAATTCGAAATTCCGATCTTAACATTAATACAGAGGTCGACCACGGAATACAAAAGTGGCAGCACGTTAATGAGGGAGTAGTCGTGCGTCATTGCGGAAAAGATGGCGAGTGTCATCCTTGGCTTTGTGCAGTTGTCACGACAGGTGCCTTTCCTACTTATAATTATACTTTGGTGGTTCTTCCCACATATGGTAAGATATCGTATTATTGAATGTGAGAGAGGATGGGCTCATCATCATTCCACTTTTATGACGTTCGAGTGAAAATATTCTTGGATTGTGCGACTTCAAAAATTAATCAATTCTCATTACTGCACCTTTGCACTGAATTGTCTGGAAATTCACCTTCCGTGGTAGGTCGGTCCTGTAAACACGGATTCCGCTCTTGTATTGATACAGGTACAGTTAAGAGTAGGTTTATCTCCTATCTAAGTACACTCGCCCGTCTTTGCGAAAAATTGAAAGGTGTAAATTGTGGCTGTCATGCTGCCCCACTGCAAAGAAGCGTCAAAAGCCGGAATACAAGCGTTTATCGAAGATAAAACACAATATGTAAAGATCGACGTCATCGAGGAGAAAACAAACAAGAGTCTGCCTTGGGTTACTGCCTCTGCTGCAATGTCCACGGTTAGCCATGTTGATGAGTCATTGCAAGCAAAATTCAAATTCTCCTAACTCTCTTCGAACAGCGTTTTGCAGTTTTGATTTTCTTATTTATTTTGAGCATCGGGGACCCTGTCGATGTGCTTGAGTCTCTACGAAACTTCCGCGGGAGACTGAGTACCCTGCTTGGGGAATGTTTCAGGCTTTGAAGAACAACTTATGACGTGAGGGAGAGATTCTTTTGTCTAGAGAGTGACGATTCTGATCTGAAGAAGTCGCACGTAGCTAAAGCCCATAGAAGACAAACACATGATGCGATCTCCCACCCCAGGAATCTCCAGGAATCGTGTCTAGTGATGACAATAGCGAGTAGCGGCATACGTTTGGCGATAACGGAAGTAAGGTGAACGGACTAATGATAATGGAATGAGTGCGCGGAGCGTACACATTTCAACAGTATTAGGCATCATGTTAGTTTACAAAGGAATTGTTACCTGCTCTCTGAGAAATCGACTCATGTCTGAGTGGACAGCACAGCACAAGAGACTGGTTAGTGTGCGATATCTCCTGAGCTTACGCGGCGTGATGTTGACTTGCTCCAAGCATTCTCGCAGTTGTAACCCTGTTATGTCAGCATGGACCTTTCTGTTACTCAAACAAAAGGTGGTATAATGATTCAATTTGTAACATGCGCTGCAATGTACCGGCACCACCACAGGTAAAGCAGTTATTTGCGTGGATCTCGGTTCATCGCCTGGCTCGTGGAAAAGGGTGTACCGAGGACAAAAGCAGTTACGCGCAAAAGTAGCAAATGCATATTGAGGAACTTCTGCTGGGTTTCAAGGCCTCCTATACGAATCCGTTATTTCGGCTCATGGCTTTTGGCCCGTTTGCGCTGTACATGCGGTGCATATACGTGTCTCTCCGCTCCACTCCGCTCGCTTCAGGAGTATAAGAATAATGAACCAGGGATAGGATTCAATGTTTTCTTTGTGTGCTGCCACGCGGATATTTCAGCTATCACCCAAGTGCTGTTGCCACACACGGTCGTCACAGAACATTGAAACTTGGATAATTAAATAAAAACAAACTTTAATATTGTGCTGTTCCGGAGTCTCATGGTTATCTGAATGTTTGAAAAACAGCTGCGACTCCAAAATATTTATTCAAAAGACTCGAAAGACCACTCAAAAGTCTCGAAAGTCTTGAAAGTATTTTTGCATTATTTCGGCGTATAACGCCTTCTTCAGGCCTGAAATATTGCAAATATACTTTCAAGACTTTCGAGAGTTTTGAGTGGTCTTTTGAGTCTTTTGAATAAATATTTTGGAGTCGCAGCTGTTTTTCAAACATTCAAAAACAAACTTCTTAGAAAGAACGACATCAAAAATTGACGTTACAGGATGGCTCTACAGGAGAGTTGGAAAATCTATAGAAGTTCGGAGCAATAATCGGTGGTCGATAGATTATAACACGAGAGATCATCGCCTTTTTCTGCTGCGCGAACAACTAACAATCACGAACCGCGAGAAATCGGACATTGGTTATTTCTACCCTTCCTTCTCTAGCCTCATTACCGTTCGGTGCTCTCGATCCATACTACTTCAAGCCTGTCAGTAACTCATCGTTGACCTCAACCCTTCATCTCCTCACGCTTGGGCCATTTTGGAACCGAACTAACGACCTTGAGTCTTAGGATCGAACATTACAGCGCACGCTCGGCAATCAGCTTAGTTCACGTGTTTTTGATTATTTTTGCTACATGCTCCACTCATCCCAAAAGTTTTCTAATCTTCAAGGGTTGTTTTATGTAATGCCTAATTTCATGATGGAGGGTTGGGCGGACAGTTCATGAGTTTTGTGAACTGTGTTTTTAACGATATGGGTTGCGCTATTAAATAATATTCACTGTGGAATTCCCATAGCAGCGAACTCGCCACAAAATTTTGAGTTCTGTTTATTCCTATAAAGTAGTGCCGTATTTGTTCACCACGGCGAAAATTTTCACGCGAAAAAAACGAAATCCATCAAAGATACAACCGCTTGAAACTTCGTCATGTGGGCTGAGCCACAGAAACCGTGGAGCAAATCGGCGATAACCCTCAATTCATATAAGGTGACTGATCTTATTGTTAGTTCCATTCCTACCTACTGCATCCCAAACACGCGACCACCGCCGCTCTGTTTTACTATCCTAGCGGTCCCTACCATGACAATCGCGTGGATGAAATATTGACGGCACGCATTTCTGCCGGATTCTTATTCTTTTCCCGTGGAACTTTGCATGTGGCCCGTAGTGAACAGAATCTGCATAAATTCATATGAGCACCCTTTCACGGTGAATGAGAAAAATCATTTTCCTAAGACTTGCCACTTTTGATGGTCTCAATAGGGAAGATGATAGGTGAAATCCACCGGAATTATGAGGTGCTGTGCAAAAAAAGGGTGCTATTAGGTTGGAACACAATTCCTGTTACACTTTTTATTTTTCTTGTGGAAAACTGTGGAAGCTTCTGGAATATTTGGTAGTGGGGGTATATAAAGCGAGTGAAAAGGACTACTGATTAACACAATCATATTCTCTATGGCTTCAACTAGCAGTGAATCTACGACAATTTCGGAGAGGTACGAAATTTATGAACACCGCCCCGGTTCCTCAGCATGCAAGGCCACTAACCGAATCAACCAGTCGATGGGCCCAGGTACTATCTCTTCTATGGCGGGAACCCGATGGCTCGATCGACTCAAATTGAAACAGAAAAAAAACTTCAAAAAATTGTAAAGAGAAAAAATTCAAAAAAAATTTCAAAAAAGAGCAAAAAATTGCCATCCAGCACGACAGTCACCGCCGCTCTCTACTGCAGGTAACTGGACACCGTAGCTGCAAAATTTACCGAAAAAATGGACCGAGTCTTCTTCCTCCACTACAACGCTCACCCACATGTGGCAAAGTTGACGTGTCAAAAGATCCAGAACCTTGGTTGGACGAAGCTCCCTCACCCACCGTAATCTTCGAACATGGCCTCAACTAACTACCACCTATTCCGATTTCTGACCCACCTCCTCGACGGACGGCAGCTCAAAGACGACGATGATCTCAAAACCGACCTCCAGACTTTCTTCGACCAGAAATCCCCTGACTTCTACAAGCGGGGCATCTACTATCTCCCTACTCGCTGGCAATATATTGTTGATTATAATGTTACATATTTTGTTGACTGAAGACAGACACAAATAAAGAAAAATAAATTTGAAATTTTCCGTCATTGTGTAACAGAAATTATGTTCCAACCTAATACTTTGCTGATGCTTTCAAAAAATTGTTTTCACATCAGCAAAAACAGGTCATACCCTTACTAATTATACGCCGTACATATCCGATCCCGCATCTATGCTGATTTCTGACGTAATGTGACAGTTGCCGTAGTAGCACACATCACATTCTAACAGGCCACTCCCTATATCCTTTCAACCTGTGTTCGTCGGGAACTCTTGGAGAGCTCTCCAGTTCTGCCTTCTATGAGAAAGCTATGGTTGCCGCATGCAAAAGCAATGTCTACCTTGACAGGAGATGAAACCAACTTTGCTGAGTGGCATGGCAATAAGTGAGCTTCCTCAATAATTATTATACGTTCACTCAGGTGGTGCTCCTTGCGTCTGGAGTGGGCAGAGGCTGCATTGAGCATCGATGTCAAGGGTGACCTGTGGTCGTCTTATGGATGGCATGTACTGAGTATAGCCTCCGTAAAAAAATAAGCTCCGAATGAAACTAGGCATCTTCATGCTTCCGTGTGGGTGAAATGCTGCATTTTTTCTTTCTCGAAAATTTTTGATAACACTCAAATACAAAGAAAAACACCGGTAGAGATGGTAAGAATGACACATGATATATTAGGTTGTCGGGAAAATTCTTTCGTTTTTTAAAACTTGCTTTTTTCCCTCCAAACTGCTTTCCAGCAATCTCTTCTGTACATACACGTGTAGTACAAGTTCTCACGCATCTATAGGTATTATTGTCTTCCATCTCCCGGATAACCTTTTTCGGCAAAATAAACATATCAAAGGTCAACCTCATTTTCAATACAAAAATTATAAAAAAATTTTCTTTGAATGGCGTTAGACAGGGAAAGGAAAAGGTGATAATCCGATGAAGCAAGGTCGGGGCTATAAGGTGGATGGGGTAGCAAATTTTATCCAAGCTCGAGAATTTTTTGGCGAGTCATTTATTCAATAGTGATAAAAAATTTTAATTTTTTTTAAAAAAATTTTTGAGCTTGGATAAAAATTGCTGCCTTATAGCCCTAATCTTGCTCCATCGGATTATCACCTTTTCCTTTCCCTGTCTAACGCCATTCAAAGAAAAAAAATTGGAATTGAAAATGAGGTGACTTTTGATAGTTTTATTTTGCCAAAAAGGGTTATCCGGGAGATGGAAGACAACAATACCTACAGATGCGTGAGAACTTGTGCTGCATATATATGTACAGAAGAAATTTCTGGAAAGCAGTTTTGAGGAAAAAAAACAAGTTTTTAAAAAACGAAAGAACTTTCCCGACAACCTAATATGATACCTGGTGATAGTCACTGATAAAATCTTCATAAGCATACCGGCATTTACTAGTGAATTCACAACAATCACAGTAACTTAGAGCTTCAAGAAAATAAAAGAAATCAAACATCTCAATGTTAATTAATGGTTAGCAAGATAAGAAAATACAAAAGCACTGTTATTGTAATATAATCGAACTTATTACATAGTTAGCTTTTAAGCGTTAGTGTTCATGCTGGCGTAAAAATTATGCACGTTCCACAAAAAAAAACATGAAAAATTTTCCTCAAATGATCATTCAAGAACGATAGGCCAGTTTTGCTACTTTGACAGCAAAAAATCCAGACTGATGGCAGAAGCGGAAGGAAGAATGTGGGTGGGGTGATTGAGTTGGGGGGGATGGAAGCGGAGGGCCCCACCCATAGTTTCAGCGTGACTATTCCTTTGCTGACCGGTATGTGTAATCAATGAGGTACTACGACGCTAGGATCGGACACTTGCTGAAGAAGGTTTTTGCGCGAGACTCTTAGATATGATAACAGCCTATACAACCTCTTTCCAACTAACCCGCCAACATCCCTTCCGGAGAGAGTCAAATTAGGGTAGAACATACGCGTCGTTCACAACGCGTTGGTTGCAAGCTAAGGACGCCGGATCAGTTGGGTCCTAAAGCATTACAACTAAAATAAGTGATAGGAAATCGTTGCCGCCTTGGGACCCAACTTATACGACACCTTCACTCTCAACCAATCGCAAACGACGACCCGAATTTTCCCTCCTAATGGCATACACCCCTTCTCTGAGAATCATTCTCCTAGCTTGACCCTCTTCGAAGAACATCATCCTACATCGTGGAAAGAAACAGAATCATCAAGTAGAACAACTTATCAAGTAGGCAACTGCCCACGCAAGATTTCGTGCTGTAAGCAAAATTTAGAAGAAAAACACACAAATTCAAGTAATTCATAAAAAAAGTAGATTAAATTATTACACGTAAAGCATGGCGATATCCTGTTCGACAGAAACACCCTTCTAGAAACCGAAGCAACTGGTGGATTATCCACAATTCTAGCGAGGCGTCTGGGTCTGCGTCTGCGACTGCGATGTGCGACGAGTGGCTGACGACATTGAACGGACGGTGTCGTGGTTGTGAGGCAGCAGGTCTCCACGCCTTAGATTAACTCGTCCGAAATCTCCACCATAGACGTCCGAATGTGAGCGCATGAAAGTCGCAATGGAGCGTATCGTGAAATTGTTCAGCATTTGATTCGCACCGTTCTCCTGAAGTGGGGTAGGTTCATGAGACGAAATGGAAGAAGGGGAAAGTGAAAAAGAAACTAAAAGTAGGAGGGGTGATGCTTTAAGGAACGTCACAAAAACTGGAAACTTGGAGATCTACGAGTGGTAGGAAGTTTGCTCAAATATCAGAAACACCACTAAAATCATTCTTATGAGAGTGCCACGTCACGAATCGTATGGACCGATAGAAAAAGATTTTAGTGGGTGACAGGGCATTCGAATTGGGTCACTGCACACCCGATTTGTATCGTCACGCGCGACAAAAGCCCAGCTTGTCTCATCACGATTTGGGCACGCACTAAGAGGAGCAATTATCTTGCTAATTTGACCCAATTCGAGTGTCCTGACACCCAAAAACTCGATGGTACTGCTGAACACGTGGTTTGAATTGTTATCAGGAACAAAACTTCGAAAAAAAAGGCCCGGAGAACAACTTTCAAAGATTCATTCGTAGACCGGATATAAAAAGTTCGACCCCACACATGGTTTTCGAGGAGAAGCGACGTACCTCGTCAGAAGAGTCACCATCTCTTCCTTCACTACCGCTTCGACGACTCCGAATAGATGGACGTGGTGATACCGCCTGTGCCTAAAGCGTTAAGACTTCAAAGCTATCCGGGCACTAATAATGACTTGGAAAACGGAAATAGATAACAATAATACATAAGCAAATAAAATAGCAGTAAAACAAATACAAATATAAATAGAAGTCAAAAAGAAATCACAAATTGAGTGGATGCCATGCATCAAACAAACCTCTGTGTCATTAGGTTGAACGCCAGTCCAACAGCTGTCTAATCGATTTTCAAAAACGGTCATTGTTCCTGGAAAAGTGCTTTTCAAAGGTACTGTGAAGTTTCCCCGCAGCGTAGGAAATAAGTATTCGAGTAGAATAAAAGTGTAATGGTAGACTCACCGAACACGCCATTTTCAACGCAAATATATGTGCTTCTGTTAACAACTTTGAGTATTGGCATACCGAAGAAGAACAGCAGTGTGATAATCGGAGCAAACTGAAATAGAGATTGAAGAACGCAGATCCTAAGCCACAGGTGGTGTTAGGGACGGATCATAGTACCTTTAAAGTTTATTAATACAAGATGTATGTGAAAATGCCACAACAACTAACAAGATTACAAACCGCCACATCCGCATCGCGACTAATGCTATCACGCTCAACTTAACCTTTGCTTATTCCCTTTAATTCACTTTTGGAATCTCCGTTTTAAAGGAATTGTTCACGGAAAATAGAGTTCTTCTATAAACCACACATCTATGCAGTATTTGCTCACTAAGGCTGCTACACGACGAACAGCAGAGATGAACTACGCAGTTCTAGTGACTCATCCTCCTTTATCTTGTGCCTTTGCTGCATACGCCTCCACGGTCACCCATTGTGACGCCGATCACGACAAGACCCAGAACAAAACCAAAACCACAGTCAAAATGGAATGATCGTGACATTGAAAGCCAAAGGGCAGGAGTTTCGCCTAATCATATTAGAGACTATCATAAGAAATTTGTGTTTTGCCCTCTCGATAAAGCCAGCAATAATTACGGTATTATTTGTAAAAAAATTTATGTTACTACCATAATGGAGGAAATGGGTATTAGATATGATTTTAATAACAGGACCTTTGTTAATCAATTCACAAATAATACTTATGAGCTTATACCGGATACTTGTAAGCTTACACTTATCAGTAGACATGAACTCTTTTGCACAAGAAACAATCTACGTAATGAAGCAGAAACAGATCTCCCGGTTATCTATGCACTACCTAAGTTACATAAAAACCCGGTTAAATTTCGATTTATCACCGGAGCCTGTAGGAGTAGTGTCAAACCTTTGACCAAGGAACTCCATGTAATTTTCTCACATATTAAACGACATTTTATAAATTACTTACGTATAATACAGGATAGAAATAGAACTATGAAAACTTATTGGGCTATTAACAATATCAACATAAGCAGAGAACTTTGCACCGTCAGGCACGATAATATGAAATTATATACGGCGGATTTTACGGATATGTTTACCAACTTGGAACATAAATTGATAATTAATAATATGCAACAATTACTACATTTATGTTTTAAGAATTCGGGAAAATCTCTTATTGCTACTAATGGATACATGGTTTACTATACTGAAGGCCGTTTATTTAAAGATAATTTTAGATATTATGATAGCACCGACCTTCTTTTCTTAATAGATTTTTTATTGAAAAATAGTTATTGTATTTTTGGAGGTAAAGTGTTCAAACAAAACAAAGGTGTTCCTCAAGGTGGTAACTTCAGTCCACTTTTAGCCGATCTCACCCTTTCGGTGTTAGAATACAATTATTCTAAAAATACTAAGTATAGTAGTAATAAATTGTTCATTCCATATAGATATATGGATGATTTATTAGTCCTGCACAATCAAAGTGAAGCAGATATAGATAAATGCATTAAAGAGGTTCATAAGGATGCCATAGAGGTTAAAAAGACTCACTACTCCGAAACTAGCAGCAATTATTTGGATCTAACTATTGTAATAGATGCGAACAAAGTCATTACCAAATTGTATAATAAAACGGATGATTTTGATTTCAAAGTTATAAGGTTTCCACACTGCGATACTAACATTTCCATAAACACTAAAGCATCAGTCATATATACAGAAACCCTTAGGATAGCCAACACCTGCACTGAATTACATGTATTCTTGGAAAAGGTACAGGATATGTTCACTTTTCTGGTATGTAATGGATATTCTAGAGAATTCTAACGTCTAATGTTATCAAATGTATCTATAAAAACAAGTTCATCGGCTATAAGTATGATATTATAGATGATCTCAATAAAATTAAAAAACTAGTAAATACAATTTTAGGACAGCCTTCTGTTTAAACTTAGCGTCCCAACCCTCACTTCCTTCACTCATCTCTATTCCTAACACCAGCTACTACTTTTAACCGTTCTGACATCACTCTATGTACACCTTTTCATTAGATGCACATAATCCGTTTTATTCACTGTCTTTAGCGCGTTTATTTAGGAATAGGTTGATGTCGCGCCCCAATCAACTAGTGGTTACACGAGGTGTTGCCTGCCTGTTGCCTGACTATCAAACCTATTATATTATGTTTCGCCTTCTTGGCGGGTTTCTTCGCATATAAATGCTTGGGCGTTCTCTCTTATTATTTATCTACGACTCATACTTGTATCTTTATTAATCTTCACCCATTTAAATTAACTGCTCTTGTATATGCGTAAATTTATTGCAGTTCGGTCATATTGTTTCTATTCACATCATTAACCAACGCATATTGCTTTAAATGTTTCAGGATTATTTTATGATGGTTGATTATTGGCATGTTTGGCTCATATAGTTATTGTGGACATATATTACCACTGCACAGGTATGCCTTTCAAATTTATTTCCTTTTGTTTTACTGCATATATTAACTATTATTTCTTTCTTTTCTTTATTGGTGGAAGTATTTACTTACTTGTTTATTTATTTCATGCTTTGATAATTTGTTAAACGGTCATAGTTTATTTTAATTTCTTACACCTTTTTTAACTACTCATTTGTTTTCATCAGCACCTCACTCACTGACGAGCCTCCGGGTGCTGATGAAAACATAGTGGTTCGTCTGAGTTAGGAGGCGAAACGAGCCACTAAAACATTTCTTTACTTAAAATTACATTGTAATCACTAACTTCTTTTCCTTTTTTCCATTGAATTGCCGATCTGCATTTAGGAGCAGAGGTACTGATATTGTCTACAGACTTTAGCGAGCAAAATCAAAAAGGGATTTTGTGTGCAATAGGCAAACAACGGAGAGTGACTAGCGCAAATCCATGCACTTGCATAAAGGCTTTCAGCCCTATTACTCGCGTAAAGAGCAGATATAGTGCTTTCTAAAAACCATCTGCTCAGATCGCTGTTGCCCACTGCAGTAGCCCCTCCCCTTTACGTAGACCAAAACAACCCCTCTTTCGGACCTTTGACCTTTAAATTACCAGAAACTGTTGCAGGATTGTATAGTTGCAGGGTGCTTTATTATTAAGTATTTTTTCCCTGAGGTAAAAAGTTACTCCACATTTCCCCGCTGTGAAATACTCCTCGCTTCTCATCTGCTTCTTAGAAGTTTGGATTTTAGAGCTTATCGTTGACCTCTGCAGGTACAAGCCCCCCTCCCCTCCTGCCTGTCAATCAAATACGACCACCCTTCTTGTCGAGGATTTCCTCGACTCCTGCTGTATGCTGCTGTAGCATGGCCTAGTTGCTACACGCTTTTAAAAGTTGTTGAAGTGTGAAGATGGGTTGAAGCTTCAACGCTTCAGCAATGGCACAGTTGCAACGTGACGGTATTATCGAAGTGAAAGACGCGAAAAGGCTGCAGAAAGTCACGGGAAATGGCTTAGCTAGAATATCGTGCACTAAATCCGGTATGAATTTCATCTTAGCGAGAAAACGACAACAATTAGGTTTACCATTTAATATAGTGTATGGTAACAGTATTATAGTTAAAGGATAAAAAGTAAAGTTTTGCCATTAATCAGTCCCTTTTTGTGGGACGCATTCTAGTTCCATTCAACATCGTGGTGGCAGGCGAATGCGATCTACCCTATACAACTGCGGAAGCCAGCTGATGTACAAATCAGTGTTTTTATCCTCCCAGACGAGTTTGGTACAAGGCTCGGTTGGGCCTGGCAGATGTTGATGCGGGATTTGATCCCCGAATATGAGAGTTGGTACGCGCCACTTGCTACTGTACCACCTCCGCTCAACAGTATTATATGTTGCAGTAATAATGGTAGTAGCATGAGAAGCTACATGGAACAACACCACATAGCAATGAATTCTCACCGTCACATTATTCGGCATAATATCTCCGAGTCCAATTGTGGTAATTGATATGAAGGAGAAGTAGAATGAATGAAAGAAATCTATTCCTGATCCTGCAGGTCCTGACAGCGCATCGTACTCGTATATGAATAGACTTGCAAATAGCAAGTAAGCTGAAGTATTTGTGTGTTATAGCGTTTTTAAGTTGTCTCAAAGTGCTGTCAGGGTGGTCGTTACAATCTAACCCAACCGATATCCAAGTGCATGACGCATTCTTGATGTAGCTGGTACCCAAAAAAACGCACCTAACATGAGAAACATGCAGAACTTGATCGGAAGACTGATTAATTCATCATCTTTGTTATCTTCGTAGCCACGTGCTCTCCTGAAGAGAATCCGAAATGAGATTTTTTCATTGAGACTGGATTCCAACTTTTCACAAATGTTTCGTAAAATACCTTAGTTGACCCATATAATCACAAAACACTTACCTAAACATAATTAGCAAACGAGCATAGATCTTAGTGGTATGGACGAGTGCCCATTGACCGAGGTCTCGAAGCACGACCAGAGTCAACGGTACGAATATAAATCCATAAACCATCACGCATGATTTACCAGCGATGGATTCAGGTGCGATAGAGCCTGGAAATAGAGAGTCGATCAGGAAGAATATTCATAGCTTGCCATTGAGCCCTCAAAATTTTGTAATTCGTTCGACTGTCGGAAATGAAAATAGAGATCTTACGCATCAGAGAAAAAACGAGGATTGGTCAACATTGGCTAGGACCCGAAGCATGAGGCACATATCCCATGCTTAAGCGTTTATAGTGGGCGTGCTTTCCCAAGTGATGATTCACCGATGTATCGATCGGAGCCACGCGAGTCTGACATGTATGGCGGTCACACGCAACTCGTGGCTACGTGTGGACATGTTCAACCTATACTGTTTCTGTAGAGCCATACCCCGAAGGATGCATGTACTGTTTAGATCAATAAGCAGAGTTTGCTATTATCAAAGACACCGAGAGGGTCAACCTAAGCTCACGGTATGAGTCACGGTGGATTGCATTTTGCCTTGCCAATACGTCGTGAATTAATTCACTAAGTTTTCTCACTATAAACACCTTTTTGTTTGTCAGTGTCATTTGCCACATTGTCGTCGACTCGTTGTCAGCAGGCAACTGAGTGAGCCTTTATAGGATGCAGTTCGAGATGAAGCGCGCTAGAACCGCAAAAAAGCCTCGAAGACGCATTTCCCAATGTGGTTTTCGCTGCATACATACTATCTTTTCTAAGTTGGATGTTCGTCTGCAAAGGACAATGTTTTGAGATGCGATTTCTTTCAATTACCCCGTTCCGATGCCTTCAAACACTCCAATAATTGCACTCAATGCTTTTGATCCGAAAACCATGCACACCCATAGAACTTACCGTAACCAGTGGTCGTGTACACATTCATTGAAAAGAAGAACGCGCTGCCAAATGTCCATTTGTAGTTGTTGTCGGGATCCTCCGATTTGTAGAAAGTGCTTCCCTTATAGGCCGACTCCTGTTGCAGTAATGTGACATAGGCACGCTGGAATTGCTAATATCATCAAATGTAACTATCATCAACGGGTATATTTAACAGAGGGCGGGATTTCGTATGGCTACTTGAGTTCTACCTTTATGTAATCCTCCATCATTGTCACATTAACAGTCTCATCCGGATCGTTCACTTTATTTGTCATCTCTGTAGCGATTCCAAAAATGGTGCGGTCAAGGGCATCCTTTCGAATCACAACGATCTGAATCAAACGACTTCTAATTACATAGCTCCATAATAAATGAGATTAGGCAAGGTGAAATATCCGCTGCACTCACGTTTTTCTCATAATTCGATTCGATCAGATAGAAAAGAAGAGCTCCAAGAAGCGTGTAGATGAGGACCAGTAGCAGCATACAAATGTGTCGAAAACCGATCTTTTTGTGATTTGCTGCTACCCAGTAGAAGGATTTGGAGAAATCTGAAAACATCACACAGGCTAGTTCAAAGTTGCTCTTCGGTGATCGATAGACTTGAATCACGCCATGCACTTGGCTCCCTCTCAAAACCGTGAGCACGCACTTCTAAGTACGTGTTCGGCTTGGGTCGCTACGACGGTCGAATCGTAACGCAATACCACTTCTGAGAAAAAGTTCAAAAAAATTGAGTTTCAGAGACTTAATTCACGGTAATCTTACGGCGTTATCCAGCTCCTAATGCCTCGCGGTATCATCCATTCTCAGAAAACTTTGCCCACACCACGAGACTTTCCGTCATGAGATTCTACCTCAAAATCTACCACGAACCTTTTTCACGTGAGCGACACTGCTGCAAACAGCCACGCCGGTGAGTGGGCGGTCTTGACACTCTGACACTCTGCGAGCGGCTTTACATCCTAGTGACACACCCTGGAGCCGAAGAAAAGGATACAATACTTTGTGAGTTTGTGAGCCGAAGTAATTGTTCATGGGCGGCACCGTTATTTATACCCATTTCATCGTAACAAGTGCCCTTTATCGGAAGGAACATGTCGAGATTCATTGAATGTTAGATGATATGTCATGTGATTTAAAAACAGTTATGGGGTAATTTGGCTGATAAGGAATCACTAAACGAAGTTATTCACTCGAAAAACAAGGGGTCTAGGAAACCTTTTTGCACCAAAATCCCCTGCGAAAGGCGCGCCTCTGAGCTGTGGCAGAGGCGGCCTCCAGCTGGCTTTCTGGACTCGGTCCGATTTTAGTGACGAGCATCCCTGATTGGCCGGTGTGAGAGGGGCCAAGGAGCAGCGGCGGGGTTGGAGCGGTTGCGGCGCAATTTCATGATCAGAAACGTCGCAGACTCCGTGAACAGAAATGTCTCAGACTCTCGTTCAAGCAGCTGACCATTTTTTCAGTGTTTTTAATTCTGATGCTTACCCGTGAAGTTTGCGAGTTTTCTTTTCTGTTCTTTTTTCTCTTCCATATTTCTCACTTGTTCCCTTCGCTCGCCTGCAGTTAACGATGGGATGCCTTTTGCTTTTTGTATTGTTTCCACGCTGTTTTTGCCCATTGTTTGCTTGGCTACCTGCCGATGGAAGATTTTCCGTACTGCCCGCCTCTCGACGAAAAGTAGTCCGCGCCGAGAATCGGTGTTGGAAGAAGGCCCTATTTCTCGAGTTTCTGGTCATTTCTTCCATCTTCTCTTCACCGTCATATAAGATCATCTCAACCGTCATATTCATCACTTTTTTTCACATTTCGTCCGAATTTTCTCTATCACATTCTTTCGAGGAAGAAAGATAAATCAATATCACTCACTTTTTCTTTCCGTGACCTTGGGTGACGGCATGACCACTTCGGATTGTCCGCTGCGCCTTGATGCCAATGAGACCGGATGTCTTGCTTCTCGTGGACGACGTCCCGTCGCAAGTGCACGACTTTGAAGGCCTGAGTTGCTTATTTTCACATCAGTTTAATGATTGTTGTTCACCTCAAAATCCAGATTTATTCGTCTTCTGTAGGTGAAAATAACAGAATTATGTTTGTCACAATCTCGACTGACTGCGAGCAATCAGCTATGATATCATAGGTGATCAATATGTGATTTATCGCTCTTAGACAGTTAGCGAGAGAAGGAAGTGGGTGAACAAGTGATTGAATTGATCGTGCACGAAAAATGAGCCTCTGTGTTATCCAGTTTATGTTGTACTTGCAAAATGAGGGTCGCTTACAAAGTTTCACGCGAAAAAGTGAGAATCTGCTAGAAATAGTGCTCTTCATAGCGGTGCCCGAGAGGGCGGGGCCTTAGAGTAAATGCCCGCCCCGTCGTCCCCTGCGACCGGAGAAGCATAGACTTTTAATCAGCACCTGCGAAGTCCCAGATGCCATGAAAATAGTGCGAAAGGCATAGTCAACAGAAATTACGATATAAATGCTGCACATCAGCCATCCGTTTCTGGCTCAAACCGCGCACTCTTCACTTATTCTCTTTCACTTTGAATCACTAATGATTCAAATTGAGTACCTGAATTTGAGGATTGAGTGCTGTAACGGTAGTGCTTGATATAACCTCCAAAGTGTCCTATCCTCATTACCGCATGGCAGGTGTACCCCCTTCGTCAGAAAGACACAAAGCACTATCACCCTCTAATTGCTAGCTCACATATATACGTATACTTACTATTTATTGTTGCTTGATTCCTCTGATAGTACCGCTCGATGATGTCCTGCTCATTGTTAGTTTCGGTGGACTGTCGCTCTTCGGCTGGTTCAGCGAACGATTGACGTTTTTCCAAATGGGAACGGATTTTTGCCAGTTGTGGATGTCGAAGTATTGACCGTTGACTGTCATCAGGTGCTGCTTCACATTCAGATATACTTCTTGCTACGAGCCTTAATTATTGTGTTTAATCACAATGACCCATTTGCGTTCTTGTGGCATTTTAGCAAATTAAGTGGCAGTGCAGTTTTTGATCACCCACGCGCGCGGTTGTGAAGCGGTTGCTTTTATTGGTGAGGTCAATGCGAAGAGGGTATCTATCGCTATTCAATGCAACCAGTGCCCGCCATCCTCAGACGGAGTGTGCCGAGCTGAGTCTATCGAACATACCCTATTTCACGTGATGGATTGAATAGCTTCGACTACCGATTTTTTTTACAAGTTTTCAATCCATCTTATGCAAATTGCAGTACCAGGCCTGAATGCACTCATCGGGTGCAACTGGACCACTTATTAATAGACTCTGGTGTAGAAGGACATGAGGACAACTCGCGAGCGCTGCGTAGCTCCCCCTTTTGTATAGTCTCGTTTGGGCTATGGGTTATAATGCAGGATGCGAATGCCCCAATGAATAGTGGGCCTTCGTTATTAAAAATCGTTCTTAGAAACTTTGCTCAAAAAGTGCTCATATTTGTGCATTATTTTTCTTACTCGGTTATTCATTTGATCAAAATCAATTTCACTATGAATCGAATCAATTTCACCATGGATATTGATCGTTTCTGCCTTTCGGGCTCCTATAATAGCCGTTGTTTTGATCTTTCCATCTTCTCATTTGGCTTTGCAAATGGTAACCTCCACCATTGACCGCTTTATCCAAACTGCTATTATTTACGCCGAACCCCATCAAAACTGTTGAAATTTTGCGCTCTACCAACAGCATTTGATTCCATCGCCTCAAGGAAAAAACAATTGGCTTTGAAAATAGAGCTAATGATGGAGCATAGTTTCATTTTAAACATGGGTGAGCATAAAAAACCTGAATAACTGGTCCTACCTCTTCGGTTTCACCACACTCTCATTAACAGTATCGGGCGATTTCTGCACCTCTGCTTCTCTAGCACATTCGATCTCTTCATCAGTACCTAAACACTCATTGAAGCTGTACCAGCGGTAATTTACTGAGTATTGCATATGAAAAGAAAAGTGCGAACAACTGCAGCATTGAGAAAGTGAAATGATGTGGTCGAAAACCACGAGAAGGGCTCTAATAACCACTGTTCAAGTTCCCCCGTGCTCAGCACCTTTGACGTGTCACATGGATCTGTTATGTGAGGCGGTCATATGCAGCGCATATGATCTCATCATTTGATTTCGTGTGATTATGTCTCTGCTTGGTCACTGCCCAGGATTGCAACATTTGAATGTCGTAGTACTTCACTCCATAACTCATAAAAGAACTCGAATGCAACAACAAAGGACTGACAGATGTCTAGCAATTGATGGTTCTTCTTTTCCTGTCTGAACAATGGAAAATGGATTTGTCACCGTTTTAATATGTGGTTAACATAGTGTCAATGCGCCAGAAAGCATAGAAAGAGTGCGTCTGAAGGACCCAGTCGCACTCGGACTAGCTATTTCAACGGCATGCCAAAAAGGAATACGAAAAGACAATGGCTCAGAATTGAATTACAAGAAGCTGAAGTGCTCCGCTATTGTTTTTTGCCTTTTTTACCAGCTCGTCACGCAAAGCTAGGGCTCTCGGTCTTCAGCCCTCTTCACATTCAACGGCCAATAAAAGTACACAAAACGAAAATTGATCGAAGCAGGAAATAGTGAAAAAATTCGAAGAAATTCTTATAAACTCAAAAATTACCTCACCTATATTCTCCTCGGAGATCCGAGCCACGTCAGCGCTTGATTCTGACGTGGTAGGATTCATAGAGTGTTCACAGGAAGCCTGAGGCATTGATGAATGTGAAATAGTGCCTTCGCTCTCTTCACTGATGTCTGAAATACATACATGTGATGGGATTGGAGTGTACCACACGCCTGACTGATGCAAACTATTAACAACTATTGTTTTTCATTCCCCGCAGGTATTTCATGTGACGCCAAATTTTCACTGTAAGTACAGCTACCACAGCAAACTGTGTCGGAGTCGTCGGTATTGAATTCCTTTTAGGAAGTGGAAAAATTCAAGATTCTATCGCGGATCAGTAGTACCCACGCACATGGTGGTACTTTTGTCGTGTTTCTTGGGGTGATCAATATTTTGACAGACTATCATTTGGAGGGTACGACTAAAATAGCGTGGCCGCCCTCCGCGAGCGATTCGAGTACCAGTGACAGGGCTTGGCATCCTTGAAGCGAGGCAGTGTGGCATGGGTGGAGGAGGCATTGGGCATGGGTGGAGGAGCTACACCGCGAGTGCAACGCCGCGAGCATTTTGTTGTAGGTGCACACATCCTCATTTGAACGCGATCGCACGAGGAATGCTCTGCTTGGCGGCTCGACAATTGTAGTGTGTTTGTTGTAATTTGCACCTTCCAGAATTTGCCCCTTCCAGAATCTTCGTGCCTCCATAATCTCTTCCTGGAAGCCCTTGAAGTTGGTGTAAAAATGTAGTGGATGTGATCACGCTCTCGGGACCGCGTGGGTGTGCGAAGAGCACTAGTTTTGAGTCACAGCTTCACGCGAATCGGGTTAACACGCGCGACAAGAGCCTTGTTAGTTCTTATTATGAGTTGCAAGCCAGCCACGGATCACAGCTCTCACGTGACTTGACCCATCTCGAGTGTTCTGACATGGGGTTGGGGGTTCATTCAATGCTTTCGATG
Organism: Trichostrongylus colubriformis; assembly: GCA_963978905.1. Lineage (NCBI taxonomy): Eukaryota > Metazoa > Nematoda > Chromadorea > Rhabditida > Trichostrongylidae > Trichostrongylus > Trichostrongylus colubriformis. The sequence continues at coordinate 15,265,339 of OZ022256.1, forward strand.
TAAAAGGTGAAAAAGGTAGTACACAAAGACTGATTTTTGTTGGTTACGGTTATATGTATTACAGAAAGACGAAGGAGTGCAGAACTGCTGCAAACGGCACCAAAATTAATTCCTGTTGTACAAGACCTCCATCAACAAAATTAAGCAATTGAACCACAATTGAACGGCATGAATCCAGCTTTTGCCATGCCCCAAACTTAAAAAAACGGTGCTGACATAGAGTAATGAAGAGAAACTGATTAGTGAGTTCTGTCTAAAGTTCTAACATGTGTTACCCATATGTTTATGTTGTATTTGCCTATTTGCCTAATGTTGGCCTCATGCAAAATTTCACGCGAAAAAATGTGAATCTGGCTGAGATACAACACCACAAAGTGCGGTCCAGGTGGGCGGGGTCTCCGTGTAAAAGCCTCGTCCCGTCGTCCGCCGTGGTCAGAGACGCATTGTAGGAACAGAAGGTTACGTAAACAGTCCCACTCTACGTTCCCAACGGCGGCGGACGACGGGACGAGGCTTTTACACAGAGGCCCCTCCCACCTGGACCGCACTTTGTGGTGTTGTATCTCGGCCAGATTCGATTTCGCGTGAAATTTTGCATGAGGCCAACATTAGGCAAATTCAACATAAATATATGGGTAACACAAAAACTCATTTTCCGTGGACGATTCCTTAAAGAAAAAAGGGAAAAACTGGCCCGTTCACCAATTTTAAGTTGTAATCTTGAATCTCTTCCATGAAATAACCCCGCCTTCTGGGAAAATCAGCGTTTTCCCGTAGAACGTGCTAAAATCAATCAAACGCAGTGGGTGCGGCACATAGATTGACTACAGTATATGAAAGGCGAGGTGCTACGTATGGAAAAACAATGGGAAAAGATCAAGAAGACAAAAAAGGAGCTATAATCTCACCCAGTTACTCTACCCTACAGAAGTATCCCACATCAGACATCATTGACTTATTGATCACAGCACCTCGAACCTTTGAAATGTGGCGGTTATACGCAGCACGTGACGCCTTCCCATCAACAGGTATTGGCTAATGTGGCTATCCCGTGCCTCCACAGTGGTGCGTCTTAGACCACAAAAAGCACAGAGAACTTTCTGCTTGGACCCCAAGCATTCATTTGTGGTGCTCACAGTTCTCTTCCTGGCCGCCCACACAATTGCACCCTCTGCCGCGTGTGGGCGGAGCCACAGTGAGTCCTTCACTCTCCCCATTGGTTATCTGCTTCTTTAACGCAAAATGGATGCATATAAACCTGTCTTACTTGTCATCTTAACGCTGTCTGAACTGCGCGTTCATACACCCTATCAAGAGCTACTTCTAGCTTCGTCTCTCGTATTCTTTGGAAAAATTCATCCCCAGGTGATTTATCCCCAACTTTTTAGCCGAAATCTTAAATAAAAAAAGCTTATCTTTCCAGCCTTTCATGTTCTCATCTACACTCGAGGTGTTTTTGCTTTAGGTGAATATTGCCGCGGGGGGAGGTGGTGCAGGGGCTGGTGTGATGTAGTGACAGGTGGCGCACACCCCACTATCACGGTGCGGGGATCAAATTCCGCACCAACATCCGCCAGGCCTTCCATCCCTCCGGGGATAGCAAATTGGTACCAAATTCGTCTGAGAGGATAAAAGCATTGACTTGTACATCGGCTGGCCACCGCAAGTCATGATATAGGCCACATCACATTCATCAGCCATCACGGTTCTGAATGGAACTAAAGTGTGCGGTACATCCCAGGAAGGAGTTGATGAATGCCAAAAACTTTATCCTTTTATCGTTTTGCAGTCGATTTCGCACTTCATTTTTTAAACTAATATTTGCAGTTGATTTATTTACATTAATATAACCGTGAAAACGGGGCAAATGGTTGCTCAACGTAGAGAGGAAGTCTAGGTTGACGCAAGACCGGGTGAAAATGCTAAACAGCAACTCCTAATGGCAATGGACACAATGAGGTGGGCGGAATGACCACCCGCCCAGCTTTTAATAAGTGGTAGAGTCGCAAATACGGTGTATAAGGATTTTGAATCGTTGAATCGCTGCAGAATGCGCCATGTATCGGATTTTCACCCACACAAACGGGTGATCCCCATTGGGAATGATGCTTCTAGTTTTTTTGTTGTTGTTGGGAACTACCCTAATCCGTTGGCTAGACAGCTCAAAACTACGTTACCTTTTTATGGTTCTGTGTTTGACTGCACGAAAATTGGGTGTCGTTCCTCTTGACCAACCTAGGTTTTTTGTTTTGGTCAATTTTCCTGTTTTCTGGAGCGTCCATATGGCGCAAACACATAAGCATAGCGGAGTAAAGGGTCTTTCTATTTTCCCTTATCACCACGTCATATCATTTTCGTTCTTTTCTTTTTGATCCATGCGTATCATTCACTGATCGGGCATCATTCATCATTATCATGAATGTCTATCACCACATCATCATCTACTTCACAACAGTGACGCTAAACACTTTTCGAATTTCGAGGAATGCTGTAAAACGACTTGCCCTCTTCATGGCTTTAGAATTGCAAACTTGAAAAAAATCAGGATGAAAAATTCAAAGTGGTTACAAAAGTCCATTGTGACATTTCATAGAGTATAGGAAAAACAGGTTCCAACCTCAAAGATTAGTTGAACTCTCAACATCCTCTGCACCTCATCACCGTTTCAATAGATATTATGACGAAAATATCAAAAAACTTAAAGTTAGAAGATCGAAAATCAGAAGTACGATTTCTGAACGTTTCTAACAGGTTATCAAAGTCGTAATAGCCTGCACAATAATGGCTAACCAAAATTCATAACACACCATAAAACAGGTTTCATTATCCCAAGTTTGTCATCAATGATTTGCTATAAGAACAACATTGCTACGCGGAAACGACACGTGAGACTATGCAGCGATGACTACATGGGGGAAAGAATGCGGTAGCGAGCGACATGAAACGGCATATCGCGCGGGAATCAGTATAAACGATAATGACGGAAGAAGAGTTGGATTTCGAAGTGAACTTACTCAACTTGATATGTACTGAACAATGTGAAACTTGAAAAAGCTTTCACAAAAAATCGGTGGCAAAAAATAGTTGGAAAAGAATCTCAAAGCTCTATAGGCAAGCTTTTGACGACTAGAGCCTTTTTCAAGCCTGAAATGGTGCAAATTGAATCCTATCAAGAGACTCTATTTCGGAGCCGCTCTGGTTTATTTGTACTACACCGACTTGCTGCTGCCACCGGAATACTATTATACCATTTGGCAGCACCAGGTCGGTATAGTAAAAATAAACCAGAGCTGCTCTGAAATAGAGTCTTTCGATAGGATTTAATTTGTACCATTTCAGGCTTGAGAATGTCGCAAGGCCGCCGAAAGTTAGCCTATAAAGCTTAGGGATTCTTTTGCAACCGATTTTTTTGTGAAAGCTTTTTTGGGTCTTTTGGTATAAACTTTGCAAGTCTCACATTGTTCACTACATGTTTAAATCAACATGAAGCTTCAGAACATGGCAATACTTTGTCAACTCATTCGACCTATTAGGACCGCTATATACTTGAAGTCATCCCCTGCTCTATGCAATATTCGTTACATACGAATATGATCATTTATTACTGTTTCGTGTCATCAACTGTTGCTTATACCATTACATCATTGTACATGGCTTATACTCGCCTCTTCTCGAACACGGAAAGTCATTTCAGCACTGCTAACCACTACACTGCCCGCATGTCGTCTTTATCTTGTGAACGCTTTCGCGGATAGGGTGGACGTGTAGGTGGGAGGTGTAGGTGACTCACGTTAGGAATTCGCAATGTGATGTGCGGCGTGGGACGCGACACTACGTGTGGAATTGGGTCCTACCGCGATTGTCGTCCTTGCAGGCCAGTTTCGAGATCAACGTCTAGAAACACGTCGGACGATATGTATTTCATTACAAATGGCCATTTTAACCTCGGTTCCCTTAGTAGAAAAGCTTTTTCTTCTAGACAGCTTCCCATCCCCAAACCTTCACCATATTAAGATGATTTACTTTAGGAGAACTGCTGTCACGAATGGTCAAGGAACGATTATAATGATAACCTCCAAAGAAATAGAAGTTTCCAAAAATCTCCCAAATACAAAAGAGGTGATAATGCCTAGATTAGGAACTCATTTGAGAATAGGACGGATATTCGATTTTCAGGTCATTGACATTTGAATGATTTTCCTGCCTGCACAGTTACATTTGGGTAACAGTCAATGTTATGAAGTTGCTAATATCCTCCTAGACATCTCTGGTGCCAATTGTTCGGTCCAGAAGGAATGGACTACCTAGTTTGGAAGGGCCTCAATGGCCCTATTGGCACGAAGATTGGTGACCATTGCCTTATTCAAGCCATTCTCGATATAATCGATCAAAGTAGCGTTCAAAAAGTGACAGATGATAATAGGAGTCTAACGATACTTGAGTGTGGGCACAAGTATAGGTCAGTATTGCTGGAGAGTTCAAAAAAATAATGTATTTTGAAACTGGTTCTGCATTATTTCGGCGCAAAACCACCCTCTGATCGATAAATGAATTGTAAAGTGCATTTGATCAGTGGTCAAAATTAACGTTAAATTGCTTACGTGAAAAATTGTCAGCCATTGTACGACAACCGCAGCCGGTGAAATGGTATGACCTGTGTGGGCGGGTAAGCAACCGACGTATTGATGAATGTGACTAGAAGTTTAGCACAGGCACGGAAATACTCGGTTCTGTGGGATATGAAGGAGCAAGGAGTGATCTTCGGAAGATCACGGAATAAAGGAATGAATGACCGATAGACCGCAGCCAGAATGCGCCACGCAAGCGAGTGTTTTAGTCTTACAAGAATGTCAATTTCGTCGTTTCTATGGTGAATTACCCTCCACATCGCGCTGGCGACCTGACCTCCTGGAACACTGGTCGGAACATTTGCACGCCACCCCATTTACATGGAGGTATAATGGTGCTCTCGCAATGGGGGGGGGCTTATAAAAAGTTGTATATCTAAGCATCTGTGATGGATATCTGAAAGTTTAATCTGCACAGACAAGCGTATGTTTTTGTCTAAACTTCAGTGAAGGAGGGGTTTAAGTAAAAATAGCTTTTATTGTGGGATGCCCCCTCCCCCTCCCTTCAATGCGATAGCACCGGTACACCTTCACTGATGCTCATAAATCTGTAGTAGGAACGAAAAATCTCAAAGAACACCATCCTTTTGATCATATGAGATCACCTCCAGCATGACAGTGATGCCTGCAACCACACTAAATTCGTTCGAATTGTAACCCAGAAGAAAATTCTGTAGCCGGCCGTTCCAGCAGGAATGGCCGAAGAAGAACAGCACTTCCAAGAGTTGGAGCAATCAGGAAACTGTAGAAGATAAAACTCTTGTGGAAAACGAAACGCAGACCCAGAACGTCTTTAGCCTCCAGCTTCAGTCAGCCACAACACTGGAAAACTACTCGCGATTGTTTTTAAGTATTGTTATCGGAAATCGTGGATCAAATGCTGACAATGCAGTACCTTTTACAAAGAATTATCGAGACAGATAAAACGCAGCCGTACATCTTTTATGATCTTTACTTTAGTGGATCTTTAGGAATGCTTCTCCCACTAAAGCTAAAAGCCTCCTCTGGGCTTTAACTCCAATTCTCAAAGAATGCTCGCATTCTTATAAATCGTCTTTTTATGTGCGTGCGGTCCAAAAAAGTTCAGTGACGTATTATTGGCGAGTTATGAGGTGGGTTACTTTTTGTGTGATACTGTTGCCACTGATAATTATGATAAATGATGGTCCAACTGTCATTGATACGCCACGACCAAGAAACGGTCGGTGATAAGATCGCGTGAGACGTATAATAGGCACGAGAGAATAAATTCAACGCCCTGCAAAACCTTACCATATTCAACGTGACGTGGAAGAACCGAAAAACTACCACCATAAGAGAACTCCGAGTTGTAGGTTACGAATTGATCAGATACAGTTCAAGACTATTTCGGCCTCGACGGGAAGGATGAAGAGAAGTAAAAATTGAAGAATCTGAGAGACCGTGGAAAAACAGATGCAGATGAAAACAAATGCAGACTGGGGAACGGGGTTCTCCATTCACAGTAGCGCTCAAAAGTATTCGGCCAAATGGTTGTTCACTTGGGTTTTTCACTTGTAACTTTTTTGCGGCTGGACCGATCCAAGGGAAATTTTAGTATGTTGTACTAGGAGACACTGCATACTAAATATACTATTTTGGCGTTCAACGGTGTAAGTTACGTGGTTGAAAGCAATTTTTTGTTCTTGGGGTGCCATCCCTGTGCCATCCCGCTGTACCGCTGTCATCAAAAGTCGTGGTTTTTCTACAAAATATAATATTAATTCTGAGACTTGCTCGTTTTGTTTTTGTGAAGAAAGCCGTTTTTCTTGACCAAGCCTTTTTCTTTTTTTAGGTGGTTTTGTAGTAAATTCTTGTAAAAAAAACCATGAAAAGAGTCAAGCGGCATCAAGTAGAAGGAAATGTTGACAGTAGGTTCAGGCATATCACACATATGACACATATCAGAATTTTGTAAAATTTGGTCAAGTAGAAAAAAAGTTATGGCAAAAAGTGCTTGGCGGAATACTTTCGAGCGCTACTGTACATCCATGGCCAAACTATTGGCCTCTTCAATACGACCCCCCTCCCTCCTTTGCGGCGGACAAATACGACACTCCCACCCTTTTTTTAACATCTGCAATACCAGTAACTGTTCCCGGATTGCATAGTTGCAATTTTTTATAGCTATATACCGTTTCCTAAGGTAAAAATATATTGCTATTGTCATACGAATTTGCGGTGAAATACCTTCGGCTTCTCATTTGCTTATTGAGAATTTAGATTTTAATGTTTATCGCTGACCCTTCAAGGCACGTCCCCCTACCCTCTATTCGGTCGAATACGGCCCCGTGTCAAGGAATCCTCGACTCTCGGTGTACCCTGACCATGGCTCGTTGTCAAGATGGTTGGACAAAGAGTAAGCCACAGTTAGCAATTTACTATTTCAATATGTCTGTTAGCACCCTCATTGATCAAATCTTGAATACTCAAAACCCTGCTTTCGCCAACCCTCCCCTACTAGGGTGTCAATCATGACCGGTGATCATAATGTTTGTTGTCTGTTTATTCAAAAATACCGGTAGGAGTAAATTTAGCAAGTTATGAAATACGAAAGTAGAGGTGCTCTGCAGCGCAACAGTAAAGTGGCGAAAAAACCGAGAAATACGAGCCCGGAAACCCCGCCCCTCTGCGTCACTAGTCGGGGATAGATTTCAGACAGGCGAGACCCTGGCTGTTAACGTTGTCCCGCTCGCGTCAGAAACTCGTCCGGCTGATGAACTGCACAACGATATGCCGACCCCAAGCCGCACTTTTTCAATGAGAGTTTCACTACACATCATCTCTTTCAATGTAGAAGGTTTGTCTCCAGAAAACATGTATTCGCGGTTTTCAATGTTCTTCATACCGCGCTTTTCAATTAAACAGAATGTGACATCAACAAGAAGAAAACTTAGTCTTCTAAGACTGAGACAAGAATGCTCGAAATGAAAGCGGCAGTGTTCTATTGCGGCCATTGCCAAATATCACAAGACATAGAATAACTATTACAGCTCAGTATTGACCTATCTGGTCTATTTTTGATTTTATATAGCAAGCTAGCCGAATATCTGATGGATAAATATATCCATACTGTAACCAAAACGGTATATACATAACTGTTTTTGTTCAATGAACGAGGGCGTAGCTTATCACTAGGCGGGGTTTATGCAGCTGGACCACCCTATAACCCTCCCTCTTTTCTTCAAGAACATTCGAGGTTTCGAATGATACACCTAGACTGCAACAAGTTGAACACCTCCAAACCAGAAACGATCTCTATTCATCGAGATCCTTGGACCTCAGCTCACCAGCTACGATCAGAACAGCTTGGCTCAAACTCTTCTTGGAATTACAAAAAGAACTTTAGAGCAGGTTTTTGGACGCATATGCACGAAAAGACCCTTTGCAGAAAAAGGACCATACTGAATATCTGTGACCTGCTTGGTAAAATTGTGCGCGCCACAGCGATTGCGTGCGGCTTTCACGCAAACTTACTAACGCAACTGAAGCTTTTGCTAGCATAGGATGTGGTGATTCTATTGTCTCATTCAACACAAAATTCGACATAATATACTAAACAAAAGGAGAACAGTGACGAAAAGGTTAAATCTCACGTTCAAACTGCTTCACTTTGGTCGAATGAAAGCGTTTCGCTCTGTACGGCTTGAGTTCATTCTAAATTAGACATGATTTGAATTGACCATAGAATTCACTGCATGCAAAAATGGCAATATATGGATGGGAGGGGGCAGAAGTGGTTCATCCAACCCGACACTTCTTTCCCTCCTAAGCTTGAGTGAACTCACATCTCCTGACAATCCCCTGACAGTAACGTCAGTGTCCCCGTTTATGAATCTACACTGTTTGTGCTATGATATTCATTGATATGGAAAACTTCAGCAAATGACCCCGTCCTCCGGCATTCACACAGAGCCAGTGATAATGAAAGGAACATTATATGTAAAAGTAGCATAACAAAGTGATAGAGTGGTACGGTTAGCGTCGTAAAAGTATTGAGGACAGCGCGAAAACGGGTCTTTGCGTCCTTTACGATTTTTTCCAAAAACCAATTCATTAGCGATTTTTTACCAAATTTGTACACATTTTCGAAATGAGCTCATCCAGCTCTATAAGATGATGCTACACGTTTTTGGTTTTCTTCAATTCGGTAGTGTGACATTTTCACATTCTAAAATGTTCGAGGAAAAATTTCTTCGAAATCTGATATGCTGGCGATTAAATTCTTCAGCAGCCCTGGTTTGAAGGCACCGGGACGGGTAAGAAGAATCTGAACTGGGAATGCACGTTCCCTGGAAACAAACATTTTACTTCACAAAAAACCAATGTGTAGCGAAACTCGGATTGGAAAAGCGTAGCCCATTTCCTTATCACGAATCCACAGCACGGCATGTCGTTCTCAAGTTCATCAGCCGGGCGAGATGCTGGCGAGGGCGGAATAACGCTGGTGGCCAGCTGTTTCAGCCTCTCGCCTGTCTGCCCGGCTAGTTACGCAGAGAGGCGTGAGAGAAAAAGGGCCCGGGTTCCTGCTCATTGAAATCAAGAAGATGAAACTGTTACACTGCTGAGCACACCTACTTCATTCCACATTTTGCCCTTTCTGCCCCTGGTTTTGACATGGAAGGAATTTTTGGATTTTCGTCACTTAATATGAACTGCTCTTACTTGATGTGACCCTGATAGCCCTCTCTTTACACACTACAAAAAAAGTCTTTTAATTCATCTTCAGGCGCAGATTCCTAAATGAAATGTGCAACATTCCAATCTCCAGGAAAACAACTCTTTCGCTTGTCGATGATGGCCCAACCACTGGTCAGTGGCGTGCGATTCACGTCCACGGCCGTGAATTGTGGGACTCGGGAAAGTGTAAACGCCGTGAATCGCGCGGCAGTCACGAGCGTGAGAGCGCGCTGGCGTTCAAACTTGGACTATAGCGGTCAGCTGTGGCCTGTTCTATGCCAAACAAGCGACCGTCGATCGAACCTGCAGGAGAACTCCCTCTCATCAAAGGGACCATCTACGGGAAGGTACATCTTTAGGACCATACCAAAGGAGAGCGACTCATCTGAAATGACGGAAAGTTCAAAATTCCTTGACATCGGTGAACTTACACCAGGAATATGAAAGGCTTTTACACCAACTTATCACAGTCCAAGAAAATTCTCCTCACACTTTTCAAACGTGAGGAAATAGCTCAATATCGGATTGAAAAAGCCGAAATCATGCAGTACCATCGCATAAAGCTCGACGATTATTGCTAAAAGAGGTACACTTTTGATAAATGTCGATAAAATCGATCTACAGCGAAAAATCCATCCAAATCCGTTGACGCGTTTTCGTGCGGTTTTCGGCAATTTCACATTAATCTTATATCGGTCTAATTTAGCATTTTAACACAAACAGTAACGTATTGTAATCTAGTGGTATCTAATCTGATAATCGAGGATACACAAAAGGCATAAAAAAGGTAAAATTTGCTTTAAATAGCGTAATGAACATACAGTGGAAAAACACCAGCACCGACATCTGTGTTGATCTGGCATCGATCTTTCGGATTAACTGACCTACACTCGGTATTATATAGATCATTTGATGGCATATTCCACGGCAAATTTGTGTGGATTATCGGGTTCAATATTGGCACGAGGGGTGCTCAGGGTCATCCAGTCAGGTAAAAATAGAAGAGAATCTTCGAGAAATGCTGACAGTAGAACCCTCTACATTACTGGTCATCATCCTCGTACGAAATTACAGCCCAGAAATGAGCGTTTGTATTAGGTCTGTGCAGAATAAATGGCCAAAACGGAACACTTTTTCAAAACGCCATAACTTCGCTCAGACACAACTTTATTTGTCGAAATAAAAACCATTCGAATCTACACAACCTTGCCAACGATCTGGTGAAGAAAATATGCCATCATGATCAAATTCAGGATTGCGAAAATTAATGAAGTCAATGATGGCATTTTCAGCATGCATCGTTTCGCCGAACTTCTTCTGACCCAGGTTTGCATCGAGAACCGGGAAAAAGTGGTAATTCGTCAGAGATAGGTCTGAGGAAGAAGGGGGGTGAGGGAGAGTCTCGATCAGTTTCTGCCGGGTGACTTGCGAACTGTGGGGTTTTGCGTTGTTTTGCGCACCCAGTAAAAAAATGATGCAGTTAGGCATCGAGCCTCTCCCTCACCCCCCTTATTCCCCAGACATATCCCTGACGGATTACCACTTTTTCCGGGTTCCCGATGCAAACCTGCTGCAGAAAAATTATGCACGGTAACAATGCCATTCTTGACTTTATTGATTCTAGCAATCCAGAATTTGATCGTGATGGTATATTTTCTTTACCAGATCGTTGGCGAAATTCTGTAGATTCGAATGGTTCTTATTTCAACAAGTAAACTTGTGTCTGAGCGAAGTTATGGCCAGTTATGCTTTGGCCATTTATTCTGCACAGACCTAATACTAGCCCTTGCACGATAATATTAGGTCTGAGAATAAATGGCCAAAACGGACTACTTTTTCAAAACGCCATAACTTCGCTCAGACACAACTTTATTTGTCATTCGATAAAATAATGTAATAAAATAATGTCATTCGATAAATAAAAACCATTCGAATCTACACAACCTTGCCAACGATCTGGTAAAGAAAATATGCAATCATGATAAAATTCTGGATTGCGAAGTTTAATAAAGTCAACGATGGCATTTTCAACCTGCATAGTTTCGGCGAATTTTTTCTGACGCAGGTTTGCATCGAGAACCGGGAAAAGGTGGTAATTCGTCAGGGATAGGTCTGGGGAATAAGGGGGTGAGGGAGAGTCTCGATCAGTTGCTGCCGGGTGACTTGCGAACTATGGGATTTTGCGTTGTTTTGCGCACCCAGTAAAAAAATGATGCAGTTAGGCATCGAGCCTCTCCCTCACCCTCCTTATTCCCCAGACCAGTCTCTGACGGATTACCACTTTTTCCTGGTTCTCGATGCAAACCTGCGGCAGGAAAACTATGCACGAAGAAAATGCCATTCTTGACTTTATTAGTTCTCGTAATCCAGAATTTGATCGCGATGGCATATTTTCTTTACCAGATCGTTGGCGAAATTCTTTAGATTCAAATGGTTTTTATTTCGACAAGTAAACTTGTGTCTGAGCGAAGTTATGGCCAGCTATGTTTTGGCCATTTATTCTGCACAGACCAAATACAGTCCATTTCAATTACGGCTGGCAGGGCGAGGCCTACGGACTTGTATCGATCTCTCTCACCCCGCCACACACTCTCACCCAACTCTGTGGGTCACGCCCCGTCAGCCTACGGGAACTGGACTGTAACATGGATCACCTCCTTCCATCTGTTGATGCCGCCTTCACTTTCAAAATTAATTTAATTCGTGTCGTGTTTCATCTCATCGACATCTCATAACCCTCCCTTCCCGCTTGCCCACGATCAAAAGGTCCGCAATCACGCTGTTTGAGTGCTTTTGTAAGCTCTTCGCTACATCTCGTCTCACCCTCGTATCCGTGAGTTTTCAAGCGCTGCAGTTGCGCATCGAGGGGAACACAATAGTAAACTTACCGAGGATCAATCCCAGTCTGGAGTGATTTCATTATACATTTCTTTGAGGGCATATAAGAAGCTAGAACACTAGGGGTTACACTGCGTCCATTACGAGTAACCTTTCATTAGCATTTGGCCTTGTAGAAAAGGTGTATCAATTTTTTCGAACCAGACGAGTCGGTAGGTCGTGCTACCGGTTTTCCTCCGTACGGACCAAATGTCGCCTTTTTTCTACTTCAGTCGTGACTTAGTGTCAAGATGTAGCGTCGTCTGGGCGAAAGAACCATTGTACTCGTATTAGGTGACGGCGCCAAGCACTTTCTCTATAAGAAAATGGCTAACGATCTGATGGTGATATATAGTGATAAATGATGTTTATGTTCTGCCACTGACGAGGGGTATATAAACCCCTCTTCACAGTAGAGTCATTCTTTCTTCAATAAAGGTTCTTCCGCGTAGGAGTCTGCAACTGCAAGTCCCGAAATCGGCCGGCATCCAACAATACGAACAAGTGGCGACCCTGGCAGGATCCGAAGATTGCAGATTCGAGTCCTGCCAGGGTCGCCACTCGTTCGTATTATTGGATGCCGGCCGATTCCGGGACTTGCAGCTGCAGACTTCTACGCGGAAGAACCTTTATTGAAGAAAGAATAACTCTACCGTGAAGAGGGGTTTATATACCCCTCGTCAGTGGCAGAACATAAACATCATTTATCACTATATATCACCATCAGATCGTTAGCCATTTTCTAGTAGATAAAAAGCAAATGGCCAACAGCGGCAAGTGCCTTGCTGCCTCCATTGTAAACTTGCCGGGCATGGAAGGACACTGCCACTGTGAGCTCCGGCGACATGACCCAATTCGAGTGTCTTGTCCTACTCTTCCACACGACAATGATGCTCCAAAAGGCTGACGAAAAGCTTACACAATTGCCGCCATGGCTGCTCGGTGTGCTGTGGTAACTAATAACCACCTTGAGCCCAATGCTACATACTTTGCCACCAAGTATGATCCGTCAAATTGCGGCGAATATGTGGCTTATTTATGTGAATCAGGGTGAATGGCTATCTAGCATTGAAAGCATCTGAATTTTCGATTATCAAAATGCTTGGAATTCTCTGATCTGATGAAGGATTTGTCGAATTCAACCACCGTTTGCATGCCGAATAAACACTTCCTCTGACGATGACATTACACTCGTCCCTCTTTGCCTCGAGTTGATGGTAGAATGTCTACTATGCTGCCATTTAAGACATATACTTGGACACACTTTACTAACTTTTTCACTTTTTTATTATTGTTTGATCGAAACATCTTGTGAAACTAACCTTGCCACTTTCCTTTTGTGGTAGTTCTGTCATTTGTGATCAAAAATATGCACGATTATATTAATAGTATTGCACAATCTGCAATTGAATCAGAGCAATAATTATTCATGTCGAAACAATGAAGTCTGATTTTTGAGCAATATGTATATAGTGAGTGTTGTCTATAACTGTCTCATGGAAGGGTGTAAGGTAGGCTGAAGGCCAGGAAATTTGATTTGGGTCAAGGTGTAGTCACGCTGTTCTGCATGCCGCTAATCACAGTGGAGGCAGCTGAGCAGTAATCGCGCAATGTGTCCCATTTCGAAGTCTCTGGCCTACAAACTGCACAATAAGTTACCGACTGAATTGCGCTGAACTGTGATCATTAACAAGTGGAAGCTCATTTTGTCAGATTCACTGGGCTAGAGCCTTTAAGCTTTCTGCGAGGCCCAGGCCCATCACCTTCGTGAGTCATCACGCTCAGTACCGATTCTAGGGGTGTTGAAGAATACTAGAGAATATTATAGAGTAGTAAAAACCTTTTAACCCAAAAAAAGGCTCTTCCTCAATCTGGGACTAACGAGGTCAAAGCCTAGCAGTGGTAAGATAAGTTTCCATTACATAGTAGTGACCACTCACAGTTCAATCATACTATTTTTTTCCTCTGACAGCGTTGCCTTTACCACTGAGATTTCATCCATCCCATCTCACCACGATCGACAGCATGCCTCCTTACCAATTACTTGCCACCACTGATCCGCTGGTCAAGTCGATGACGCATGTTGGCCATGCTGAGAAGGTGTAAGCCACTTTACTTTCAGGTTATGTGCGCCCTTTCTATTCATGCCAGCGCTACGCTGGAGGTGTACCCTTTGCAGTTGTGGAATAAACTATTTGCTCATAGATGTAAATATAGTCAAATTATCGGGAACTGTGCCGTTAAGAAAAGCCTTATAGGGTTCTTTTGGCTCATTCAAATGCCCACTACGCAAATTTGCCAGTGAGATCCCTGCCAGATAAACTAGCGGAAGTAGCAAATGGTAATCATAGGTGTTGAGTGTCCCAGGAGGTAAGCCAGAACAGAAAGAACCCTGGGATACCGAGAAAATAGCCCGACTCCATTTTCGTTTTTTTAAGGAGAGGTCAAAGGAATTGTCCACAGAAACTCCCTGACCCTAATTCCTTTCAAAGTCACTCTGGAAGATACCGCGTATAAACACAAACACGGAGAAAACCAAGGGTTTCTTAGTTACGAAGCAGGAATCGCAAAAGTGGGGAAAAAGAGCAACTCGTTCAAACACCCGCCGAACAACAATTGAACAGCTATCGGAAAGCAGGACGCAGTCAAATTTTCGCGGCAGTATTGATTTGATTCTCACTCTGTGTCCTGAGAAGCGTGATGGTTGCCTCTTTGCTCCTAGAGCCCTCGTGACCGCACCCTGCCTGACCCCCCACCCCATCGGACGTCGCTTTGAAGATGCTGTATCTAAGCCGGGTCCTCGTTTTTTTTTTGCGTAAAATTTTGCTACTGCCCTTAGTAAGTACGAATAGGGTAATGAATCTCCGTGGACGATTCATTTAGGTAGGTTGCCACGGTGGGCAATTACAAAGAAAGTGAGCAAGAGCAGCAAGAGCGGAGGGTGGTGTAGGGACAGTTGGCGCGTACCACACTCACGTAGTACGGGCATCAAATCCCACATCAACCCCCAGGCCAAGCAAGCGTTTCATCCTTCCGGGGTAGGTGAATTGGTACCAGACTCGTCTAGGAAGGTAAAGGCAGTGTCTGGCCCCGCAAGTCATTGTATTTAGGGCAAACCGCATTCACCTGCCACCACGATTTTGAATGGAACTAGAATGCGCGGCGCATTTCACAGAAGGGATTGATTAACGCCAAAAACTCTACTTTTATTCTGTGCGAGCGCATCGTACGTCTCATGTAGCGCAGAAGGGGTCAACACTGCGCTAAGAAAAAGTTGTTCGAGCTTCTCACGTTGGATTTTCCATAACCTCTTGACGCTGCTAGGCTCACTTATATTATCCAGCCTTGAGCCGTGTGCACGTCATCGGGAGTGTAGAACGGAGCTACGCACCACGGTGTGCGGCCGATAAGTGCGGGCGGCTCTTAAGTGGTTGCTTAGTATTTCAGACAATCGCTCCAGGGCCAACTACATAAGGCCTTTGGTTCGTAATGGTACACACCCTCCGACTGCTCACTGCCCAGCTAATATGTATCCCCTAAATTTTCTACATATTCTGCACTAATCGTTTAAATTTTTTGATCCAGCTTTTTGCTTTTCACTGGGAGGGGTCAAGCTCACTGAGTTCCAACTACAGATTCTCACTCAATCGGAAATGGGTAAGTTGCAGAAGCAATAAAACGGCCAAGAAGGATTATGTAGTGGGAAGACTGACGGAATGTCATGATGCGTAGTGAAAAGTGAAATAAAACTCGGCATGAAAACGGAAAAGTAGCTTGTTTTGAGTATGAATTTTTGGTCGCATTGATCAGGTGTAGATGATTTCCATTTGCGAACAGACGGGATTACACATCGATTTTTTCCGTCGCTCATGAATATGTGGCCTCGTATCAGTAATGCCGCAGTGAGGAGTCTATCAGAAAGGTTCCAACCATCCGTAGGAGCCTAAATGAAGGCCGCCGGAATATGAAGGGCCATTTGGAGCAAATTCGGAATGACACCGTACGGAAAGGTTCGGCATGGCTCCAATAATTGAAAGAATGCGAGAAGTTCAGCTTTGGTGGTATGGCCACGTCCTGCGACCTAGTGAAAACGCCGTTTGCAAATCAGCTCTTTGAGGCAATGTGAACGGAGTGCAGCCAAGAGGATAGCTCAAGCAGCGCTGGTTAGACACAGTACGTGCAAAGAGTGAACTAGCTGGCATTACTCCGGTTCGGCCATTCAATCGAGATGAGAGAAGATAACGTTCCAGAAAAGTGGGCCCTGCAATCAGTTGGGAGAAACGCAGAAGAAAATGGAGTGCTTTGGATACTGATCTTTCAAGTAGACTTGTTACAACGACAAGTTCTTCCTGTAGGCTAGCAGCACTGTCTGTGATGAGTAATGAAGTCTATTCTACACTTGTTGTAGATTACGGTGACTTTTTGTTAGTTTTTTGATCTTCTTGCAGCTGTTGATTCTGATATATTAACTAAGAGAACTTTAACACCTGTAGAGATCCAAATTTTACTATAAGCAGATTAGTTACTGTCGCAATGTAATTTTTACAAGTGATATCGTATTATTGATATTATGTGATATTAAATCCATAATGATGATACCTCACTGAGGGTACTTCCCATTCATTTTCTAGCTGATCTTCTTCCTTTCTCGAGTTGCGTGGTTACGCGCCTAGCGTTTACCTGACTTGCCTGTTCCACGACAAGAATTTGTGTTCTAGTATTTTGGAGTCCACGCATGTTCCTATGAACATGCGTGAACTGCTGCGAAACACGAGAACACGAATCCTATACAGTGGCGCCAAATGCACCGTTGCGGACTGGTGAAAGTAATTGACCTAGGCGGCCACTCGCGGTTACTTCGGGCTTGAAAGGATAAGTAAAATCTACTCTTGAATCCCGAGTGATCCATGGATTCTTCACCGTTCTACCTATGTAGAGGAGAATCGATGCACTTTTAAACTTTGTCTTGAAAACTTTTCCAGAGGATGTTTGTTTGCCCCTTGTCCTAACTACAGTGGCTATCAATTTCTGTAAATGTTATTGTAAATATCCGTTCCTTATTCTTGTATTTTTTCACTCACTTATCTTTTCGAGGATGCCATTTGAGAAACTATCTCGTGCGCACGTTTCCTGAAATTGAACTTGTTGATTCAAAGTGATGGACTGTGAGTTGTGTACTATATGCATTTATTCGTGTAAAAAACAAATACAAATGTTCGAATTGAATAACAAACAAAAGGAACTGTACAACTCTACGGCCAGTATAGCACAGGCAACACCGGGGCAGAACATGAAAATGACAGTGTCGAAAGAACATCTGAACTAATCACAAAGAGATCGAGCTTAGTGCTGAGTGAACATCTATACATATAAATAACGGAATAACTGAATAAACTAAATAACAAGTGCTGACACATTGCCACATGTAGAACGGTAGAAATATAGAGTAATGCGAAATGTTAATATAAAACAGGTCCTCATCGTATCCAATCAAAAGCAAGGGTTATCGTAGTGAGAAGAGCGATAGTTAGCGTAACAGGGCTACCTGAACATATAATAATTAGAAAAGGATAAAAAATTTGGCTAATCAAACTTTCTGTGGGATGCGCCGCGTGTTCTAGTTCCATTCAGACTCGTGGTGGGGGACGAGTGCGATTTGGCCTTTACAGTGACTTCGGAAGCCAACCGATATACAAGTCAGTGCTTCCATAAGAAGAATATGGCCCCAATCCACCCAATCCGGAGCGTCGAAAAGCCTGGTTGGCCTGGGCGAGCGTTGATGCGGGATTTGATCACCGCACCATGAGAAGGGGTGTGCGCCACCTGTCACTACACCACTTACGCCCATATACTAAGCAAAAAGTCCAAAAAGGTGAGGTGAGGTGATGTAGTGATAACGGCACGGCTTTTATTACCACGTTCTAGGGATCAATCCACTCCCAGGCTAGTTCAAGTGTTTTAACCCTCCAGAATCACTTAGTCGATATACATGGGAGAATTGAAACAGTGACTAGCACATTCCCACAAACCTCCCATATAAAGGATAATAATGAGATTGTGAAAGAAAATGAAAGGCATGACGGATTCCGAAAATGAATCGATCAGCCTTTGTACTTTAACATAAGTTGCTACCGAGCGCTGTTTATTGGAGACCAACCTTGCCCTATGGCTCAGACATGAAGTGATAAAATATAAGATTAAAGAATTGATGGGTTCTTACCGGCTGACATTACATTTCCCACGTTTTCCAACCTTTCCTCGGTGCCAGCGAAGAAGCCCAGTTCGTTTTGATGACGTTGATTCTAAATTATGCTCAATATGAAACCTCACAAACGATCACATCAAACGATGGCGAATACACACCACAGCGTCGCGCTCCTAAATCCGGGGTTTTCCACCGATTATCGCTTCTAATCTTCAATGTTCGTTACAAAATTATCATTTCTTTGCACCTTCCTCTTTCTTCGGACCATATCCGAATCCTTTAATGGAGAGGGCATTGTTCAGAAGAGGAGGGTCAAAGTTTCACATAATTTCGCAAGCGATAAAGGAAGATATTCCAGAAAATTCTAGATCTTGTTTCCTGACACCCTTCACCACATTTTCGAAATCTGTGCGCATCATTAATGGCAGTCGAGTTAGTTTCCCAAAGAAGGCGCGGAGCCTATAAGCTGGGAAGGGTTTGCGAGGTATGATGGGACTGTAATCATTAGACGGGTTTCAGAGCGATTCTAGTCCGCAATGTGCATAGATTTACATCAGTTCTATTAGGATAAAAAGATTTGCAAATGTCTTTGGAAAAAATCTTGGAAAAAAATTTGGAAGCGCTCACCCGTAACTGTTCCCAGCGAGTTATAAACTCATTGTCCAGCGGAATCGGTTCGATTTGTAACGATTTATCGAATTTTAATTTACGTTTTTGATTCTGAAGATAGCTCTTCCAGTCGAAATCTGAATCAAATTCGAATGAAGCTTTTAACCAAGTTAATGTCTTCTGAATTATCGGATACTACAGTATCAGCTTACCAAGTTCTGGCAACACGTTCTTTTTCCAGTTCAGCTCGCCGTTTTCTTCAGCGAGGTAGAAGCGATCTCGCATCAATCGTTGTAAATCCACATCGGAACCGAGCAGTGGATCGTGGCGCTGTATCTAATAGCAGGAAGATAAGACCTGCCGCGTATACCTATCTTTTTTTAGAAAAAGTGGAAGGACAACGTGATAAATTCATCCGGTATACGCCATGCACATGATTGTCGTTCACAGCTGCTCACAACTTATGCAACGAACTGGGTGTGTGCCATTCAGACAAAAAAATTGGATGGGCCGAGTGCTAACCAGCGGGGGCGTGTACCCATATGTAAGGATTTCCCATTCGACGAGCGGTGCGCGACGTAGTTTGTGCGAGCCATGCGCGCCGCTAGAGTTGGGTCCTAGAGCGATTGAACGGTAATGCTAGGGGCGCTACGCACAGATGACCCAACAACACGGCACCTTTAGCTCGTCCGCATCTCTTCCCTTGGGCCGAATGAAACATGCTTTAGATTTTTTAGGAAAGGTAGTCTGGAAAACTAATACAAACTTCTGTAGGGAGTCACCCAAATGAAGTCTTGAGGTCTAAGAACTACAGGGCAAAATCTCCGGGAGGCGCTCCAGATATTGAAGGAGGTGTCATTCATTTCTTTCACAGCTACTTCTGTTTTATCCCGGTCCAGTGAGAATAAAGATTGCAGCCAAAACAAGAATTGATCGAAAATTTTGATGCTCACCAAAGTGTCGGTGCCGAATAGCACCGCCATTCTCATGTTCTTCTCATTACACAGACCTAGACGTCGATCGTATAGTCCATCCTTCTTCCCGGATGAAGTAGCTGAAATTTCTGCCGGTAAAGATCTTGAAATAAAGGATAAAGTTCTCGGCCTTAATCATCCTCTTGTTGGGATGCGCCGCATAATCTACTTGTAGTGGTGGAGATGATGTAGTTATAAGGGGCGCACACTCGCACGGTATGGGAATCAGATCCCCCATCAGTGCCCGCTCAGGCCAACCAAGTCTTTCATCCCTCTGGATATAGTGAATTGGTGCCGGACCTGTTTGAGAGAATAAAAGCATTGACTCGTACATCGGCTGACCCACGCAAGCTAATTCACATTCAAGTGCCATCACAATTCTAGATGGAACTTGAGTTCGTGGCGCAACTCGCAGAAGAGATTTATTGAAACCAAAAACTTTATCCTTCCAAAGATCTTCGAAAACAAAATAAGTTCAATGGGATGCCTTTGTGGGCGGTAAGTCAAGGGCTAACTTATGAAATAGAGTTGTCCTGGTTGATAATCGTCCTGCACAAGAGTGTACCGGATCACTTGATGCTCCCCATCACAAGACGCGACCAATTCGGCGCTATTGCCCAGAGAGCAACGTTGAAACTCCTCCAATGAAACCTGAAAAGAGACTTCAGGATACGTGAAAACCATGAAACGGCAACGGCGCTAACGACGTCTTATTTTAGGATGCGCCACGTATATGAGACATAGTATCGGCTAGTAAGGAAAGTGCTGGCCGGTTTTGCGTGTTTACCGGATAAACCCAACTATCAAAGCGCGTCAACTTAGACCAACTCACCTATTGTGCTCCTTGTACAGAGGAAAAGTTACTTTTCCTATGTGTACAGTTTCCCTGTAATTGCTCAAAGTATTTAGTTGTTGGGAAATTTTTAGAGCACATCGGAAAGGACCCAAAGGACCCCATTGGAATGACTTGAATTCACGAGCTCTAGTTTGCTCCAGCAGCGACTACAAATGTGACAACACAAGGGAAGAAGCATTGGATGGAACAGTTCGTCACTGGTTTCAGAGGTGCAGAGATGGGAATGAGTTGCTCGAGTTTTCAATTGATCTAAGCGCTTCGATTAAAGCAGCAGAAAGCGATGAGCGTCACTTTTTGCATTGCAGGTACAGATATCTCAAAGTATTGGCCTCACCATTATAGATGTGATAGACCACCTCGGATGGCCCCGATTCGCCAAAACTCAAAAAAAGGCGCTGCGCGACCCCTCGGAGCAGTCATGCGCGAACGAATTTTCACAGACCGTCTTCCAAACATTGAAAGAAATGTAGGTCAGAGCCCTCAGTCGTTATCAATAATCCCGAAACCTACTGAACCCCACCTTTTTTTCTGAACATCTCAACAGCTCCTTCAGCAGCAGCTTGGTCAGGAAGCATGACGATTCGGAGTGGACTTTTCATGATTTTGCACAATGTAAACCATGAGACTTTTATAAAAATGGAGATTACGAATATGCACCAATTTATAGGAAGTATGAGGCTTCCTACGGTGATTATTCTGTGGAAAAAGATGTAGTCTCAGTCGAGCTAATGATATCTCGAAGGTAAAGTTGCAAAACCGGTCAACACTTTCCTGATAGCTTGTTTACGTAGACAAGCCTAATAAATCACCTTGTATATTAGGCTGTACTCCTTGAGTTTCCGTCGCGGACAATGAAAGCGGACGATGTCCAGTGGATTCGCCAATAGTTCATAGTAACCAGGCGAATCAATCGCGTTGTCGAATGGTTCAAAACTGAAATAGAAACACTGTCAGGCCGATGTTTGTTGATGTTTTGAATGTGCTGAACCAGCATATGAGACTGCAGAAAAATTTGAATGCGATCAAAGGGGACATCTACAGAAATCCCATGATTCGAGTTCTCTCTAAAATTACCCAATTACCCAACACAATACATGAACAAAAACTGAGAAATTTACTTTGATCCAATGCATAAATCGAAACACTGGAAGGATAGCACTCGTTTGGATTCCCGCGAGCAGCATTTGAACAGCTGTCGAGGGGAAGAGCGCAGTCCTAACTTTCGCGCTCTATGTTGTTTTGCTCCCACTCTGCGTCTGTGATCACATAGACGTCACCTTCTTGCTCTTGGAGCCCTAGCAACTTCGCCTTCCCAGACGCCCCACCTACTCAGACATTACTTTGAAGGAGGAGTCGGATTCTTGTTTTTTGCATGAAACTCTGTATGTAATCCGTAGCGTGAAATATTATGTAGGTTGTAGGGAAAGTTCTGTAATTTTTAAAAACGTGCTTTTTTCCTCCAAACTGCTTTCCAGCAATTTCTTCTGTACATATACATGTGGTACAAGTTCACACGCATCTATAGGTATTATTGTCTTTCATCCCCGGTTACCCTTTTTCGGCAAAATAAACATATCAAGGTCAATGTCATTTTCATTAACGAAAGGTTTTCATTGAGTGGCGTTAGATAGGGAAAGGAAAAGATGATAGTCCGATGAAGCAAGATCAGGGCTATAAGATGGATGGGGCAGCACTTCCCATTCAAGCTCGAGAATTTTTTGGCGAGTCACTTTTTGAATGAGTGGGAAGACCCGCTAAAAATTGACTCGCCAAAAAACTCTTGAGCTCAAATGGGAAGTGCTGCCCCATCCACCTTACAGCCCTGATCTTGCTCCATCGGACTATCATCTTTTCCTTTCCCCCTTCAAAGAAAAACTTTGGATAATGAAGTTGACATTGACCTTTGATATGTTTATTTTGCTGAAAAAGGTTATCCGGGAGATGAAAGACAATACTACCTCTAGATGCGTGTAAACTTGTACTATATGTATATGTACAGAAGAAGTTGCTGGAAAACAGTTCGGAGGAAAAATGCACGTTTTTAAATAACGAAAGAACTTTCCCTACAACCTAATACATATTACATAAATATATGTGTAACATAAAAACTCAAAATTCCAAGTACGACTCCTTTAAACAATGTGTGCAGGCCCCAGTCAATACAGAAAGCTGTGTTCCTTCACTGAACGCAAGCACTTTCTGTAAGGGTGTCCTAGGAGACCGGAACATTTCGGTTTAGAAGGATCGAAGAACGCACGATGCAGCGCTTGTGACCGCGGTGATACCTTCCTCGTTACCATCAACACAAAATGATTCAATAGAATATTAAGAGGGGTCAAACAACTAGGGTTGGTTTCACTCCCCGCTTAGTTTCCAGAGTGTAATGTCACAACTCCAATGCCACGAATATTAGGAGCAGATAATGCAATGGCCTGAAGGCCTCACTAGATGTTCATGCTTCAAGAGATTCTTTCAATCATATGACAACATTTTTCAAGTGTGATCCAATAAGCTCCAGTTCTGGGAACAATGACTGTAAGGAAGAAGCATACATTTAATTGCTTGTATAGTTTCGAATAAAAACCAGCATGGTCTCAGCAGTGGAGCACCAACTACTTGAAGGTACTACAGGGTATTTTGATTGGACATTTAGAAAGAGGAACTACGCCAAATAAGGCCTGAACTTCAAGTACAGATGAGTGGCGTGTTGGGGATGTAAGAGAAGCACTCGACGCGGTTTGACAATTTGAATCGACTCGGTCGCCCCCACATTTGATGGTAGAGGAGGGAGTAAATCAGATCGAACATGTCAAGATTATTGAACGCTAAAGTTGAAGTGCTACCGTTAGAAGCAAGAAAGTGAGGAAAAACCGAGTGAAACGGTCAGAAACCCAAGAAATTAAAGCCTTGTCCTGCCGGTGATTACAAAGGGGGCGGGTCAGGTTAAAAAAGGGGCGGACGAGGATGAAACAAATGGTGGCTCTTAAGAAAGACGTCCCCTCAAAGTAGACCTCTAGATTTCATTTGAGTTACTAACTTTAACGTTCTGATTACCTACATTACCCCTATCATGTTTTTAAGTGACTACATCATGTAGTGCGTAAATAGCCACATGTCGTATTAGGTTGTCGGGAAAGTTCTTTCGTTTCTTAAAACTTGCTTTTTTCTCTCAAAACTGCTTTCCAGAAATTTCTTCTGTGCATATATATGTAGTACAAGTTCTCACGCATCTATAGGTATTATTGTCTTCCATCTCCCGGATGACCTTTATCGGCAAAATAAACATATCAAAGGTCAACCTCATTTTCAATACAAAAATTATAAAAAATTTTTTCTTTGAATGACGTTAGACAGGGAAAGGAAAAGGTGATAATACGATGGAGCAAGATCAGGGCTATAAGGTGGATGGGGTAGCAATTTTTATCCGAGCTCGAAAATTTTTTGGCGAGTCATTTTTTCAATAGTGGTAAAAAAATTTTTAAATTTTCTTTTAAAAAAAATTTTTGAGCTTGGATAAAAATTGCTGCCTTATAGCCCTGATCTTGCTCCATCGCATTATCACCTTTTCCTTTCCCTGTCTCACACCATTCAAAGAAAAAAATTGGAATCGAAAATGAGGTGACTTTTGATATTTTTATTTTGCCAAAAAGGGTTATCCGGGAGATGGAAGACAACAATACCTATAGATGCGTGAGAACTTGTACTACATATATATGTACAGAAGAAATTTCTGGAAAGCAGTTTTGAGGGAAAAAGCAAGTTTTTAAAAAACGAAAGAACTTTCCCGACAACCTAATAGATTCGTGGCGGGCCAATCGATGCAATAGTGATCAATGGCACCGATAAACACGTACACTGTTGGAATAATAGGGTAGGGCGGAGGCTCTTTTCTTGGTTTTCCCTTATTCCATTCTGCCTCAGATGGTTTTTTCTAATTATCGACCTCATTGCCTTCTTTCATTGATCCTTCACTTACATTGGATTTGATGAATTCCAGTACACGTCGTGATGATGGCCATGTAAAGCTATCACTGGAGAATATGTGATAACAACCACTAACACTCTCAACCAGACCATAATGTAAAATTCCTGAAAGGTAATGATCTTCAACAGCTGTATGGTATCTGCTAAAAAGAGCGACGAATAAAACGATAAAAACGAAATGAAAATGTTTGGATATTACAGCAACGATTAATATTCAAATAATTATAGTACTCAGAAGTTCAGTCTTGGCGTCGACGATATAGGTGTCTGAGCACGACTGCGACTTCGCAGTGCAAAAGCGTAGTTGATTAAAGGGGCGGGGGTGGGGGGCAGAGTTCGGATTGGACTGAAGATGTTGACACACAAACAATCGCGATAAAATTGTACCCTTACCGCGAAGGCAATTTCGTCCTCGAAGGTGCTACTCTGCAAACTGCTCTTGAGGTAAATCGTTTGTCTGAGGTAGCTTAAAACATAGTTAGATTTCTATCTTCGAAGTTCCCGCTCATACTGACTATAGCATTTTTCTAACGGAACCTCTGAGCTGCATTTTCACCTAGGCGTTACAGCGCAGATGACTATAGAACACTTGGTGGCTGGGCTTAGTCGATTTTTGGGAATTTCCGAGCTCACACAAAGTAGGGCGCCCTGCTGCGTAGGCTACTGTAGATAGCGCAGAAGTATGTATGACGTGGTTGCGAGCCGAATTCAAACCAAAAAAATCTCAAAAGTGTGCATGGCTCGACCTTCGCAACAAAGAAGTATAGTTCAGGGATAAGTAATGACTATAAATCATCAGTGAAAAAGAACACACATCAAACATATGCAGGATTCTAATCGTATGTTAAGATGGAGAAGATACAAGGTGCAGTCCAACAGAACCGACCACTCCTGGTGAGGTATTATTCATGAAAGATGGTCAGGCTGACACACATGTTCATTTCTTCACATCATAAAAGGTCAGAATACAATTGGCTATATTGCGGGCAATGAGTCACGGTCGGTGATTGAACGCTGGACAGAAACGAAGCGACGATCCCGCAAAAAGTGTTTCATCGACGAGAGATCAGTATTCAAAGTAGTGTGAAATCGTCGCCGATTAAATGATAATTACGTGAAAAATGAATTCGAAAAAGTCGTTGCGTTCGTATAACTGTCACTGAGTAACTTATCTAAAGGCACATTGTGTAACAAGCAAATCCGGAACAATCGACTCAATCATTGGCCCATTTCAAAGTAAGCTCTTGGTATTGCGAAGGTAGTGTTTGGATTGCGGTTTAAATGATAACATAGTGAGTGCCTTGTCAAGACCTTTAGGGACTGGTCACACTGCACGTGTGGGTGGGACAATATCGGCGTCGCTCCACCCACACTCTTAGCATTCTCGCCTCTTTTCAGTAACTTCAGTGGCATGAGAAGAAATTAGAAACATTAGCTCAAGGGCTGAAAAGCCTTGAGGGAGTGGCTTATGACCGCAATTACATAGGTTGCCAACAAACCTTCTTTTGGCTTAAGAAATCTTTCATGTGCAGATATTTTGAAGTAGATTGAAAGATGGTACGATAGATGGGATGCACACTTCATTCATTGCGAAGAATGTAGGTAGACTTGACCCCGATGGCGGACATGGACTCACATGAGAGACGCTCGATTCTATCGTGACCCAGATCGCGATGCCGCGCAGTGCGCCGCGTGCGGCACACTGCGCGGCAAGTAACGCGTCGAGTCAGGTTCAGACGAAGATTAACTTGTACATCTTTCAACAGTTTCGAGAGATATCACAAATTTCACAGAAAAAATGGAGAAAATGAGAAGAAAAAAGGGCTCCAATAATGATTCGACTGAAAGGAGCGACAGCTTCTAACGCTTCAACTATTGTTGATAAATGTTGTAAGTAGAAGGTCAAAAGTTACTTCACGTATTTTACGCCTGAACTAATTGGTGAAACATCTCATATATAACAAGTGGCACGGAATAGTTTATCGGACTGCATCATTTTGTTCTTGCATAACTTTCTTTCATCACTTTCTTCTAATTCTAGCATTTCGCCGGTCTTCGACTAAATTCATACCACCCTCCATCAACATGGAAAAGCATCGGCCATTACCTGCTGCAAAGGGGCGCTCGATTCTTTTGTAACCCGGCAGCCCAGGGTCGCGCAGTGCGCCGCACGCGGCTCACTGCGCGGCATCCCGATCTGGGTCGCGATAGAATCGACATGCACCCGGACCCACATAATGGACTCTTAGCGTTGTATTAAGTCATCATTGAATGGTTCAAAGCATTAACCCTCGAGAAGATGATTATCCCCAAAGAAGAGCTTGAGATATACACATTGTATGGAGTGTGCCTCGAACTCTTTGTAAAAAAGATTAACACATTTATTTCTTTTACTTTCGCATAGAGATGAAATGCATTGGTTACATCGATGAATCAGAAAAAAGGCTATGCTCAATTTTCAGGAAAAAAAATTCGTAGTCATTACAGAGCGAGTCCTCGTGAAGTCAAAAAATTGCTGTGATGGCAGTACTGTATATGGTGAGCAATGGAATGCGCCACGCTATCGACAACCGTTAATGCTTATAGAAGCATATGAACGCCTGCTTGACCTGATTCAGCTAGGCACTGCACAATTTCTACACGGTCCCACGCACATGCGACACAATCCACAAAAAATGGGAAGAAAACATTAAACGATTAATTGTGGAAGTGCTGATGTTCTTCAAACTACTCACACTATCTCTCACCATACAAAGGGCCACTGATTGAAATTCCAAAGTGTAGAAGGTAAGCTTAGAAATCGATTAGAAAGTGTCTGATAAAATGTTGTGTTTTGAGACAACACAAAGAATCTCGAGGAACTGGGAAACAGGGCACTCCCGCGTATCGAGTGAGATACCGCTTCAGTACGACCCCCTTCCCCTCTACGGGGACTAAATGCGACCCCCTCCTCGTTTCGACTTCTGAAATACCAGCAACCATTACCTGATTGTATAGTTGCAATGTGTTTTTATTGATATACAGTAGCGGTCAAAAATATATGGGGATTGGGATTTTGACCATAACTTGGTTCGATGTTTGCATATCTCGCTCAATTTTTTTTTGTGTTCTGAAGGCAACTGTTACTCAATGAAATAAATTATCTCAGCCGAGTAGGATGCAGTGTGAATGTTTAAAAAATTATTTAAGTGAAACCACTGAAAATGGTCAACTCCGTGCCTCAGTGCTGTTAGGATTTGAAATAGCGTGCAACAAAGTCCCAGTCTCATTCCGTATTATTTTCTGCCCACCTGCCCGTTTCGATGAGTTATAAGCTTTTTATGGCCAATTGAATTTTTGGAAAGGTTTGGCTATTTTAAGAGTTTTTAGTTAAACAAATTTTTCAATCTCAACACTACACCCTACTTTGCTTCACTGAGTACCAGCTGCCTTTAAAAAACAAAAAAAAATTGAATAAGAAATGTAAACTTCGACCAAAGTTATGGTTAGAATCCATAACCGCATATATTTTTGACCGCTACTGTATGTCTTACCTGGAGCGAAAAGATATTTATTTCTTATTTCTTCATAGAATTTGCAGTGAAATACCCTTCGCTTCTTATTTGCTTAATGGAAGTTTAGATTGAAGTGCTCATCGCCGACCTATGCAGATACGACTCCCAACCTCCTGTCCGGTCAAATGCGTCCCCCTGTCGTGGAATCCTAGCTCCCGGCGCACCCTGCATGAAAATAGTATTCCAGAGTGCCTTCTCAGAATTATGAAGAGCATGTCTGAAGACTATTGAAGTAATGTAGGTTAGTAGTGGAAACGGTGGCCAGCACCAGTAGTCTTTCGAGCGATGTAAAAAAAAAAGTTTGCGACGGCGACGATTGCTGGAAGAACGTTAATCGCATGCACGCAAACCGATTGTGTATGTGTTCTGAAAAGAATATAGGCTACGTTGATGCGCGTTCGTTCAGTGGCCCTTTCCTTACTTGTATGTCCAGACTTGGAAGCATATCCACAGTCGGATATCGTGCGCAACGTAGTGAATGGCCATTACAGCGTTAATTTCCCTGACATGAGCCACGTACTCGACTTCTATTGAGGATTTATAAAAGATGAAGGTGGGAAAGAAAAATGTTACAATCGTATCGCAATAATTTTCACGCAACTTGAAGGAACACCGGGAATGGTGGGGAGAAAGAGGACGATGGGAATAAATGATCGTTTTGGATTGAACATTCGAGGTTGAAAGCGATAGTCGGTAGAGAAACCCGTGTTTAGAAGCGCGTTGTTGTGGATGTAGACGGGACGTTTTAGCAAAGGTCGTGTATGCAATGTTTGCCACCTAACGAACTGTAAGCGTTACGGTAGGTCACACTGTTGGCTAAAATTGCCACCTCCCGTTGTTGTCTTTAGAATGTATTGCGCTGGACGATACCGTGAATGAGAGAAAGCGATTTAAAGGGAGTCTTAGGTGGCAGTTCTTACATCCTATACCAGTAGGAACTTCGGCGA
This sequence comes from Trichostrongylus colubriformis, assembly GCA_963978905.1. Lineage (NCBI taxonomy): Eukaryota > Metazoa > Nematoda > Chromadorea > Rhabditida > Trichostrongylidae > Trichostrongylus > Trichostrongylus colubriformis. The sequence goes on from OZ022256.1 coordinate 15,294,671, forward strand.
TGTGCCAAATAACCAATTCCTGCTAGATGTCGTAATGATATTTGAAAGCCATTTGACATAAATATACAGGGGTGCCAAAAAATAAAGTAATTTTGCTCTCAGCTCACATCCGCCAAGTATACAAAACATAGGGAAACGAAGGAGATAAAAGTATTGGGGCAAAATATTCCCGAAATGTTACTCTATAAACAGGAGCAAGCTGAGACCCACTACTTTCACCTTCATCAAAATGCGGAGCCTTCAGTCAGCGCAATCGGATTTCAGAGCAACTTCGGTATCAGGGTCCGCTTTAAACAGTGAAATCAGGTTCCGTGGTAGGTCTTTTGTGGGAAGCTTCCTAAGGATTGGCTCTTCGGTTCATGGAAGTCACAGAGCCCTTGCAGCTCGGACAACGCTGCTATGATCCCAAGTATCATTATTTATGCCTCAGACCTGCCCGGAAGACTTTCAGTGGTAAGGGCACGTTTTGGTTCTAGGAAACGGAGAGCGCTGGGAACCCGGAAAAGACGGAATGTCAAAGAATATGACCCAATATGATTCCCCTCAGGTACCTAGAGTGAACGGACCTTAGCAAGGTTGTGAATTTCCGTTTTGCCCAGTTGAGGTGACCATCTTGTTCACTTGGAATAAGCTCCCATTTCTGCTCGTGCAGAAGATTGTTACGGAGAATGGTGATAGAGTGAGGTCTCCTCTTTACTTTAGGGTTGAAAATACCTGGTTAGAATTTGCTGAAGTTTGACTAAAGCAGGGTGAAAGTGGAGGAGAACAATTATTTATTTTTTTGGCACCCCCGTACAATTGGACCTGGAGTCAATCGATGTGCAGAACCACATCTCAAACTCAAGGGTAAATGTTCTTCTACAATAGCTGCTATTTGAAAGACTCCATCACCATTTATTTCTCTTCTAAGGATGGATGAATCCAGTGACCTGACCGGGATTTGGCAGATGACAGATTCTTTGTGTAGCAGCGACGCTATCTGCCGCTGCCCCATTTCGACAATAGAAAAACGATGCTGAGATGGGGCTAATGTGACCTACACGGTTGAGTGACGCTCTTAAATTCAAGCACAAATGTCCTTCTACAATAGCTGCTATTTGAAAGACTGGGCTGCGTGCTGCGAGGGACGAGCTGTAATGATCTACAGCGCCAAGTGTATCAACCCTTTGAGAGCCTGGTTGAGAGTATCAAAAACTCTCTCAACCAATGTCTCTTGAAAATCCCACAAAGGCAAAAGTACGAAAGCATTTTGTCTGTGGATGAGCTGCCGTACTTCAAAGACATGAACAGCGCGGTAACTCCCACTAAACGTCGTGCCTTAGGCTGCTGATGGGTGTATGTCGTTAGGGAAAAAAACCGCGAGGCGGCTCGCGACGTTCGCGCACGATTTCTGATTGGAGCAACCTTTTGCTATATAAGTGGCCACTTAGCCGTATCATGACTTTTTTATATCTTTTTTTCATATCCTAACATTTTTATGCGCTAATGTAGTTGTGGGAGAGAACCACTAGACTAAGCTCGGCGCCGCTATTTAAACCTAGGCCTTTAGCTTATCCCTTGGTTTAGGGGAAGCTCTTACCATCGTAGGTAAGGGTCAGATAAAATATACACCCGAGTGTATAAATTGAGTGTACAAAAACGGAGTATTTTGTGGTTTTCAATAACTCCAGCGTAAACTGTGTCTGAATGTAAAACCTCTGAAATGACGTGGTTAGTTGCAGTGAATAATGAAGTCAGGTAATTTTTATAAGATTTTTTGTTGAAGGCGAATGGAGACATTTTTTGGGCAGAGGATCGCTGAGTTACTGTTTTTGCACACCAACAATGTAATGTGGCCCGGAAATAAAGATGTTCATGACGTCTGAACGGAGACAAGATTGTCATCGTTGGCCGACTGCATACTTATCAAAGCCAACGCACGGATGGAGAGCGCAATGACCTACACCTGCTGATACTCTCACTACAAAGTACGGCGTGCACTAGGTTTCCACGACTTCAATTTACTCCCCTCCATTCGCGTTTTCCTGTGCGAGAGCAGTGTAGGTCTGGCGCAAAGCGCTGCCCCATTCGGAACTGGACAACTCGTGCGCAATCGTAGCACGCCGCACGCGGCTGCACAAATTTTCTGTCCTAACGACATACACCGCTTCTTTTGGTTCCATCCCCTCCAGCGATGCAAAGAGTGCGAGATCTATCATCCATTAGGTCCAATAGTGGGACAAGGTTCCGTTCCTCGTTTTACCCCCTTAATGCACTATTGTCACTTTGCTTAGCACCTCTACTTTCATATCCAACATAGACCGAAATTACACTTTCCGATGACTTAAATTGAGAATTAGCATAAAATAATTGTGGGAGAGAAAAATGCTACGTGATTGTGTGCTTGCTCCATTGTGTCGTCAGAACTGAAAAAACGCTCGACGTCAGTCTAATAAAGGCTTTTGAAAACGACGAGATTATCCAAACGTCAGGCTTAATAAATATCTCACCATAACAAACCTGTATGGCAGAAAAACGAAAACGGTCATAAAGATGAAAAGATGCTCAGTTCTCAAAAAGACGGACATGATGAATATTGGAAGATGTTCCACCGAATGAATTCCGCCTAACACGAGAGAGGTTATCGTTGAGACGGGAGTTGGTAGTTACTTGACAATCCCTCCTGTTTCTTCAACGCCATGTGGAGCGTGGGATGGTTTCCATGATGGAATTCCAGAAAGACAGAAGATAAGGCATTTCATGTGATTAGTTCTTTTGGAATGCGCCATACATTCATTCCTATTCAGAGATATGTGCGACATGAAATTCAGACTACACAGTGATTTACGATAACCAGCCAATGTTAAAGGAACCGGGAGGGATCCGAAACAAGAAGAAGATGGAAAGAAATGAGTAGTTTGTAACGAACACTGAAGGTTAGAAGCGATAGTCGGTAAAAAAAAAACCCGGATTCAAAAGCGCGACGCTGCGGTATGTATTCGCATCCCATTCGCATCCACATACTGACTTTCCGAGTTGTCCGCTGTAGGAGGCGGGCAGCGGGCCAACGTTAGTTGTAGCACCTAACTCCCAGCGCAGTGGAGTGTTCATTCCCAATTACATTGGCGTTCATGTGAGTACATCTAGAAACAGTATAAGAAAGAATAAAGGAAAAAGTAAAAGAAAAAACAACTTTGTAAAAGAAACATCTCCTCTTGGCACGGTGCCGATGCGTCAAATTGGCGAGTTTGTGCAATGGCGGCCACTTAAACTCGTCCGAACTACATCTGTTTTACCAAAATTACCCCCTTCCGGTGTCTTTAAAGATTAGCGCTGTCCTCTTCCCCGGCAGTCTGATACCTTACCACTTGCTCAGGAAGACTAGACGGCTTGGTTGGCCTTGACAACCATTGATCTAGGATCTGATCATTCACACTGATTCACATTGATCGTGCGAAACAGAAATTGAGCTGATTCTTCGACGTAAGACCCCTATATAATAATGCACAAATAATAATTCTTTCTCAAATTCAAGTTTTGCAGACATTTCGGAACAGCAGTGGCTCTTTCTTTCCAGAATTGTTTTAAACATGCTGGCATTTCAAAAAGTCTAACAACCATCTTGTTTAATTTATTTATTTATTCATTTATTTATTCATTATTTATTGGCACACTGACGGGGCTGAAGGAAGCAGCATCAATTGTTGATACACCACCTCTTCCCGTGTAAAGATTCTGGTGCTGCTGAATCTCAGACCCACGGTTTTGGAAAAAAAAAGTCGAATATACTATACCTTACCTAGGGATTCAGCAGCACCCACTCGTAGCCGACGCGCTTCGCTCACTTTTGATAATATCGCCACTAAATGAGCAAGGATAGTTGGAGATGTATCAACCAGTACAATTCATCAAAAATGTATTCAGTGATGCTTCAGCCGTCGGATTCATAAGAAACACTGAGCTGTCGATTCGCCAGTGAGATACGTCTCGTCTACTGAACCCATTGACGCAATGTCTGGATGGACAGCGCTGAGCACATTGATTATCGATTAACTGCTCTTCAACAAGATGCCTTTTAACCTATCTAACTCTATCTTTGACATCTGACTGACCTTCGAGGTGTATCCCACACTTCAGGATGCGCCATGCACTTGGTAACCGCCTCCAATCGGAAACCTTCTCACTTAGTGAGCACATATGTACTTAGTTTGTAGACATTGAGGGGTTATCATTTCGAGATTGCCCGCTACCATTCTATTGGGTTGGGGAATAAGTCCCGGCCGTTTTTTTCAACCCCGTTTTTCACATTGTTTCTTTCATCTTTCCACAAAGCTTATAGATGTTTTCGATAGAGCTTTTTCTGCTCTACAAAGTGCTGTGATCTGTTTTTTGATTCCTTCGACTACCTAATATTTATGAGGTTTGGAAATGAAGTTTGCTGATGGCAAAAACTTGCCACTTGCGCACCTCATCTTTCTCGTTTGCCATCGAGATCAAAAAATGTATGTATATATGTTTCGATAGAGCTTTTTCAGCTCTACAGAATGTTACTACTTTTTACTCAAATCGCTCAACTTTTTGCTGTTTTTGAGACTCAGAAATGCAGCACTCGCAAAAGTGTGCACTTTCGTTAACTCCTCTTCCTCGCCTACCATTGAGATTGGAGAGGATGTGCATATATGCATTCGATAGGGCTTTTTTTGCTCTACAAGATGATACCACTCTTCTTTTGTATCCTCTCACATTTTAGCATGTAGGAATAGGTCGACACCTGTTTTTCCATTCAAAATTGCGTCATAAAAATGAATTTTTTCGGCAGAGTGCTTCCTATCATTCGATAGAGCTCTTTTCGCTCTACAAAATAGTGTTTATGGTTTTTGTTAGAATTAATTTCTTCGATTTTTTAGAACATTTAAAAGTCGACGAAATCGAGCATTTTTGACATGTGGTCGAAAATGCTCGATTTCGTCGACTTTTAAATGTTCTAAAAAATCGAAGAAATTAATTCTAACAAAAACCATAAACACTATTTTGTAGAGCGAAAAGAGCTCTATCGAATGATAGGAAGCACTCTGCCGAAAAAATTCATTTTTATGACGCAATTTTGAATGGAAAAACAGGTGTCGACCTATTCCTACATGCTAAAATGTGAGAGGATACAAAAGAAGAGTGGTATCATCTTGTAGAGCAAAAAAAGCCCTATCGAATGCATATATGCACATCCTCTCCAATCTCAATGGTAGGCGAAGAAGAGGAGTTAACGAAAGTGCACACTTTTGCGAGTACTGCATTTCTGAGTCTCAAAAACAGCAAAAAGTTGAGCGATTTGAGTAAAAAGTAGTACCATTCTGTAGAGCTGAAAAAGCTCTATTGAAACATATATACATACATTTTTTGATCTCGATGGCAAACGAGAAAGATGAGGTGCGCAAGTGGCAAGTTTTTGCCTTCAGCAAACTTCATTTCCAAACCTCATAAATATTAGGTAGTCGAAGGAATCAAAAAACAGATCATAGCACTTTGTAGAGCAGAAAAAGCTCTATCGAAAACATCTATAAGCTTTGTGGAAAGATGAAGGAAACAATGTGAAAAACGGGGTTGAAAAAAACGGCGGGGACTTATTCCCCAACCCAATATGTTTTCCAGATGAATCAACGATTAGATCAGAAAAAAACTTTGCAACATTTAGCGCTCAGAGATTACCCATTGTATTTATTAAAAGATATACTGATCGAATTTTCATTGCCGCCTATGATTCTTAATTAAATCACTGAAAACATACTATCTATTGACGAGAAACTACCTGGATTCCATTCACACGGCAGGACTTCTCAGATGAAAATATTTTCTTGAAGTATTGATTGGTGAATGAGATCACTTCGATTACAGTCAAAATATTTGTTGGGCATTCGTACACATTCGTACTGTAATTAATTCCGCGTACGTGCGGTCGCGACACGGCTCTTCAAATCGATCAATGTGAAGCGCTTGCCAAGTAGGACAGGTGAAAGAGAAGTGTGCCAACGAAAACCGCTCAAGGGGATTAGCCATAGATCGGCTCGCCTTTTTCAACCAAGTGGTGAGCGCCGTGCGTTTGGAACAATTCAGTTATGAGCCTCCTCATGGGGCGCTTTGGGAGTCTGTTAAAGCCACATCGACCATTTTTTATTTCTAGAGATCAGACCGGTGCTAGTCGATGTAAAATGGTGAAAGATACAATGGAATGCGATTCTTACAATGGGACGTCGTTCATGCCTTTCATTTGAAGTGCTAACGGTTTCGCTGTTTCCCATCTTCACCCATCTATTCGTGTAGAGCGTTGACGAATTAATGGCAACGGCTATTCAGCATTAGTTCAAGGCAAGGAATGGGGAACTCTCTCGTGGATGAGACCGTTGGAGAGGGTACAATACAATTGTTGGGAGAGAAGTGGGTACCTCACGCATGAGTCTGAAGTTCGGAATATCCGTGAGTTGTATTCGTATCCGTCTATTTGCTTACTAAACGCAGCATGTAATGTTTCACGTGAATATACAAGAATCCAATTGAGATAGGGCTCCCCAAAGTGATGGACGACGGGTGGGGCGTCCGAGTGGGTTTGGAAGCTAGAAAGGAGGACGAACAAAGAGGCGACAACCACGTGGTCAGTGACGCAGGGCGAGAAGCAATCCATTGGGCGCGAAAATTTGAACTTCGCTCCGAGCGCTGAAGGCTATTCCAATAGTGCCAGAAAATGTGGTGGGAATCCAAACGAGTTGCTCTTCCAGTTTTTCGCTTTTTGCTTTGAAACCAAGGGAATTTCTCGGAAGCGTTCCGATTCTTTTCGTGTTTCTGTACACACGGTATCTATTATAGCAGTGATAGGAGGGATTTCATAGGCAGTGATAGGGGCAATTTGGGCTGAATATTAAAGGATCGTTAGATATGAAGGTCGAGGTGCTCAATAGTGCGGAAGTGAAGCAATAACCGAATGAAACGGTCAAAAACCCGAGAAATAATTCCCTCCTTCCGCCGTTTATTCTTAAAAGGGGCGGACCGCCCTGAAAAGAGGCTTGGGCTGCCATAAAAAATGGGTAGCTGTTGAAGAAGATGCTCTTATAAAACCCGGAAACACTCTTTCTCATCGAAATTTCGCCACATATAATCTTTCTAGAGTCCTAGCTTTCATTTGCGTGACCCACTTTAGGAGTTCCCATTACTCACATTACCCCTATCACTGCCTTTAAGGAGAATTAGAATCATGAAATTTCCTTGGACAATTCCTTCAAGCAGTGATACAACAAGCTCAAAACTAAGAGAGATGGAAATAGAGCATTGCTTTACCGTTTAAAATGAGTAGCGGCGGGAGCGCCAGCGCATACTGATGCTGAGGCATTGAAGCAAAGAAGCTGTCGCTGTACGACGAGATGAATGAATGCCATGCAGTCCCGAAGTTTTAGAACGAAATGTACGAGACAAGTTTTTATAATCAAACTCTCCATGGATCCCGCTCGTTTTTGAAGACGGGAGCTGCCAAGAGAATTTATAAGCATAGCCATCAAGTAGTGCGGTAATGGAGAAAAACGAAATGAGATTGCTAAACAACGGGAAAAAGGACCCCGTATATTTCCCAGTGGCACGAGCTCTATAGCCTCACCAACAAGTGGTGCTGTGATTGTTACGCGTGTTAGTGAAACGCAGACGCATCACTCTAACATTTGTGGGAGGACACCGAACATAGGCATCCGTTACACAATATTAGTGTCCTTACAAAGGGCACAAAATGGCTCCAACACGAATTGTGAATGAATGAAGTGGGTTTCACCAATCGAGCATTATTCATTCCCAGAGACGATACAAAATCGAATGATTGCACACAACACTCTCTGAACCACATTTGATGACCCGGAAATACGTACAGGCGCCATTCAGACGGGACGGACCACGTCCTGAATGAGTTCATACTGGTCGTAACGATCGCTATTTCAGACGCATGACTCAACCGCTATGGTCAGCACGGGTAAGCGCGAATATTTGCATACAAATCAGTGTATACCAAGAGCTAATTCGAAATTCGGAGAATAAACGACCACCATAAATTTTATGATCATGAAACCAAAGTGACATTATAGATACAATATAGGGAGGTCTTGTAGAAAAAAAGATCAGGGGGAAGATAAGAAAGCAGCGAATTAGCAGGAAAAATTAAGTCAAGATTACGGTAGACAGTTTCCCGGGGAACGAAACTATTGAAGTTACTTGTCCCGACGGAAAACGCAAAGTTTCCTCCACGAGATTCAAAAGGTCGATTCAATGGATTTGCCGAGTATCCAATAATACCCTAAGCAATGAATCAGTACATCAGATGCATGTGAAGCCCCTCGTTGTTATTGTCAGAAATCAAAATGCAGTTACGAGTACACCACCCTCCCCTCCTCCCCACCCTCCAGCCACTTATAAAGCCCTTCACACAGCCTCTTCATCTAGCCCACCCCCAAAAACAGAAGATTGAGTAGACATGTTGAACAAAATCAGATAAGAGAGAATCTAGTGCGTTGAGAGTCTCGCAAAGTCAAGATAGAAAACAGTAGGTAAAATTTTCGGTATCAAAGACATACCACGTAAGATTGATGGCTTACTTTCTTGGGGTGAGTAGGTCCTTACCGAACTGATCAGGCTGCTGTTGTACGGTGCACCCTCACGATGTTTCTGAACACAACCAAGCCACGCCCACCCAACAAAATCACATATGACTTTACACGAACGATTTTCCAATGTGGAAGCTGCTTTCATGATCGAAATGACTGTTTAATCAAACCATCTTCTCTTAACGAACGTTTCCTGCTCCACGTGAGCCCCACGTTGGAAATTTGTGTGTTTAGGGTGAGGTGTGCTTCGGTTGGGTGGGCGTGGCTTGGTTGTGCCCAAGCAGGCACACCACCGTGAAGGTGCACCATGCACATGCAACAAGGGTGCAGTTATCCAGGATCTACTGCCCAAGAAAGTAAGCCACTAATCTGATTACAGCGTGGAATGCGTTTAATCATAACCTTGTTGGTATGCGCCGTGCATTCTCATTCCAACCATAGTGCAGATGGCAGATGAATGCGATTTAGCCCACATAATGACGTGTGGGCCAGCCAATGTACAAGCGAGCGCTTTTCGCAAACGAATGCACACGGACGGATGGGAGGTTTGGCTGATGTGGGATGATGATCCCAACTCTGTAAAAGTGGATTGCGTGCCACCTCTCTCCACCCAAGGTCAAAATATGAGCACACAATAAATTCAACTAGCTGCTATCCCGGTGAAAGGCAGGGTTCAGGCCCGTTTTGAGCAGACAAGCGAAAATGTAAGTTCAACGAAGTAAAAAAGATTACCAAAGCAGCAACGTTCCATGTTAGACACAGTGATTACAGAGAAAGGGTGAAAGGGTCGTCGTCCGCACAAGTCAGAAAATGATAATGATATCAAAGCGAATACTTCGGGAGCCTACACAAATCTCAAAATTTCAAAAAGATGAAAGAAAACATGCAATCCAGAAACTTCCTCTTATCACTAGGGAATTTTACCTCCTATCAACAACTGGATCAAGGAAGTTGCTTAAAGGCATTGATAAGAATGATTCGGGCCGAATGTGAAAAGATTAGTTAATATGAAAGCTGGGATGCCTAGTAGTATGAACGTTAAGAAAAAAAATGAATGAAGGGTCAAAAACTCGAGAAATAACATCCTCTTCCCGCCCTTGGTTCTCAAAAGAGGCGGGCTGGTATAAAAATGTCGGTAGCCGTTAAATAAGGTGCCTCCTCCAAAGCTCAGAAGAGCTCCTTCCATATGGCCGTAGCTTTTATTCGGGTAACTTACATCAAGAGTTCACAATATCCATATGACCCCTATACTGCCTTTAGAAGGAACTCCCAATGGGATACAACCAGATATTAGCTCGATTTTTGGGAAGGAGACATAAAATACAGAAAATTGATTGCTGCGGGGGTATCCACCTAACGACCTGTTTTGATAGTAGGGATCATTGGTTATTAGGGTTAAAGAGCGTCTAAACTGCTCAAGCCAAAAGCTTTTTCCGCTGCAGACGGGCACTACATATCTTAGCGTAGGACGGCCTCACTTCCATGGTGGAACGTCCATAAATAGTAGGAATTCTGATGTGGCCCTATGAATAGTGCTGAAAGCACAAATTCCGAACATTCCACAACGGACGCCATTCTGATGCGATGACGGGATGCTACTGCTGTTGCCGTTGCCTATTGCATAAACAGCGAACGCGTTAGTCATAAGAATTCTTCACACGATTCACTATCTCAGCATTTGCATCTGGCAACATCATGCAATGCTTACATGTCTGCTGTCGGGTGGCGAAGTGCTTGTAGTTGTAGCATACTATGGGGAGGAAAGGATAGCTACAAATTTATGGCTTGTTAGGTCAAACACCTCTCAAAACCACCAATTAACAACAGAGATACGAAAGGCGAGAAGTTCGTCCGGGAAGGGTGCAGATCAGGACACTCGAATTGGGTCACGTTGTACGAAGCCAGTGGCTATCGCCTTCCTGCACGCCAACTTCGTCACGCATGACCCAATCCTACGGGATTTCAACTGCAAAAACTTTTCTTACTAATTTACCCGTTCCTATGAGGATGGTGTCATGTATGGTGCCGTACTATTGCGTACTGATACAACGAGTGATCATCGATTGAGGACCTTTTTAGGATCGTCTCATCGCTCTAAAAGGCGCTACAAATGTAGTGATCGTAGAAGAACTTCCGGGAAAAAACGAGAAAAAGAAAATTTTACAGTAGGACTCTTCTCCCCTTCCTGACCCCGAAGATTCCTTTCTTCGACATTACTCACAATCAGTCCTGACGAGAAACAGCTCGTGGCAGTCTGTCGCTTCCGATAGCCGTGCAAATGGAATGAATGGGAAATTACTGCATAGGAGTCTCCGTTTGCTTTGAGGTATCCATGTGTGATTACCTAATAAAGAATTAGATAATCAAATTCCTGATTGCTAATGTGTTCCTTATGTATATGGGTGCCAGGACATCATTCATTTTCGTTGTATTATCTGATAATTTCATCTCTGAAAACCATTTGCAGCACTGATTGACGACTAGGCGCTAAAGAGAGATAATAGAGGTATATACTATATGTTCCAATCGGGTGCTCTACCAACAGACGAAGGCAGCTACTATATTGGACTCGAACTTCCAGGCCAGTCCTACAAAAACTTTTACCTACCACCGGCACTATCCAAACACTGCGCAGAGTTCTCACCAGGAAGGGTTTTTACTTCTCATAAAACTTTGAAGTGAGGCCTATGCTGACTGTGAGTGCATCGACGTTTGCCGTGGCTCAGTGGTAGCGCTTTTTCACTGGTGATGGTGAAATGATGATGGGACTTTCTCGACGAGACCTTTTGATGAGTCACGCTAAGCGAAATAACCATTCATTCTGCATTTCAACAGGTTCTGACCCCTTCTAATTGGCTTCGGAATGGCATGTTGGTCTACATAATAGTTATCAGCATTCGAGACCTTATCGACCCCCTAAGACTCGATTCAAAGATTTATGGGAAGGCAAAACCCTTCTCTATTCAGATGATCGGCGCACTGGAAATGAATATCAAAGGCAAAAGCCTGCCATAGCTCTGCTGGTGAGTGCTAGTTTTTTGAAGTGCGTATTACGATTACCGTCAAAATGAATGTAACAAAGTTATATACATATTAGATTCACATTCCTATTACTATGGCAACGGGGACTCTTCCGTCGTCATTCAGTGCTTTGAAAAAAATTCTCAAAAATTGCCAGTGCCAGCACTTTCAGAGCCCTACTCGTGGAAAGAAATTCTGAAGTGCCATTCACACTATCCCGATACTTTTGGTTCCCTAATCCACCCCCCCCCCTCCTACCCAGGTTCCACGAGCTAGGAGTTATCCGAAAATCTTCTCAAATTAATGAATTTGTGTAGTCTACCTCCACAGATTTGTAAGAAGGCAAAAACACCACACAGCCAGAACATGAATATTTCCTATGGATGATCTACGGATTCCCAACAAAAGTGTCTCTTGGGAGGTCCTAAACCTCCCCTCGTTCTGCTTGATCGTTGTCGAAAGACAAAATAATCCCGCAGTAAATCATTTCGAGCAGCTCTGATCTCGATGAAGTCGCACTCATTTGTCAGAACTTAAATAGGTGGCTCCGAAAATAAAGGAATAATTGCAATTGCCCGCCTATCTTTCGATTAGTCAGCACGTAATCTGTTTCCGATTCGGATGCACCATGCATTCGTTCGCCTGTTCAAAATCGCGATGCATTCAAATGCTATCTAACCTTCAGATAATGCCGCAAAGGTTTGCCGATGTCCGATGCTGGAGTAGTGGGTTGCAATACGGAAATTTTGGTAGCAAGAGCACGAACGAACTAAAAATTTGCACCTAGTGGCTGTGCAAGTAGTCACCGACCTAACATGAACGAGGGATAGCGAAACTGGAGCGCTTCAAGGAATCGTATACGGAAAAATGAGTTTCTTTGTTATCCATATACTTGTGTTGTGCTTGCCCAATAAGGGCCGCATTCAAAGTTTCACGCAAAAAAGTGAGAATTCGGTTAGGATACAGTCATAAAGGACGGTTTCTGGAGCGAAAAGCTCTTCGCCGATCCCAACTCTCTGGACTATGCCGTTTGGGAACCTTTGGATGGGAAGTCTGTGCAATACCTCGTCAAAATTTTGCGTCCTAATGCTACCCTTCGACGGGAGTGGGAAAACTTGACCTCGAATACCTGCGTCTTGTCATTGACTCGTACCACCAACATCGCCGTCATCCGATTCAAGGGGGTTCAGTCGAAAGTGATGATAACATAAATGTTGTTCAGAATCGTTATAAATAGTGATCATCCAATTTTCGTTTCTTTTGTTGTACTCCTGCCAGAGATATTCGTTGCGTATCAGTATTTTAGTGTGCATCCTGTATTCAAGAATACAAAAGTCGAGTTATTGCAAGATTGAAAATATGCATGGCCTGGATGAATTTTCTATTAAACAACTGGCTGCGAGCTTTCAAAATTGTATAGATCCTCTCAAATAATTTTCCCGTGAAATATGGCAAAAACCAGAACTTGATCCTATCGATTGGAAAGTCCATGTTGAGCAATGTCCGCCAACGGAAGAATAATACTGTGGCTGAAGTGCTAGCGAATCGCGAAGTGTGGCTAAGTGTTCGGCTGGGTGTATCCAAAAGAATTAGGCCGATAATTTACATCCAACCGCTCGTACTACTATCGGCTACATTTTCCAGTGGATTTATTGAACAAGATAAACAATGGAACGCTCAGCTCATATCTTTTCTTTCGATCTCTTCCCTACTTCAAGGGCAATGGTCTGTCGTCGTTGCATCTAAACATATGCTCGATTTCTTACGTTTCAATGAGTTATTCAGCCATAGTATTATTCTTCCGATGGCGGAAATTGCTCAACATTTGAGAGTCGACCAGTATTTTGTGATACCGCTGAAGCCCAGCCTTTAAGTGGTTTCCATTCGAGTGACAACAATGTCCTTTGCAATACATACTCCTTGAAAAATCAAATTGAAAAAAATAAGTGAAAAAATTGAGAATTGAAAATGAAAAGAATTTATCCATCAGAATACCAATCGATATATCGATTGATGTCCCAGGATTCATAGACTCCTAGATTCAAATGAAACTCTATGCTTAATGCTCTATGAGGCTTTGACTCATGAGTAAGCTATCCACGTGAAGTTCTACGCCCTTGACGTGGATTCTTCCGAAATACTAGCCCGGGAGCTTTGCGTACCACATAAAAATCTGACCTGGCCAGCTTGCTATTTGAATTAATAACGGAACTTAAATTTCCAAGTGTAGGCATGTAGTCAATCTACCGATTTTAGGGGAATGATACCTGTTCGGTCTAGCGAGATCGGCAGCATAAGCATAAAACCTGAGCTAACACTATCTTCGCCCCTGAAAGCGATAGTCCGATTTATATACCAGCACAAAACGAGCATCGATGACAACGCAGGATTGGACCGCTGACGCAAAACTGGATTTTTCATTATGAAACATAATGTTTTCAATAGAAAACACTTTAAAAACTCTACAGACTAGGAAAACTGATCCAGAAAAGAACGTTGGAACAACAAGAGTGGTGTCATCGGAAGCTATGGTGCAGAAAGTAAAAATAATGTTGACTCGAGCTGTAGGGCTGCCATCTATAAAATCTCGCCTCGCGAAAAAGAAAGGGCAGAACGGCTCCTGTCAAAGAATGAAGGAGAACGGGATGAGAGACGTGTGCAGAGAACGCCACGGCAACGGCTTATCGAAACGCGATGAGTGGGCGAGACGAGCTGGCATTCCTAGCATAGCTGGAAACGCTGTCTGACACCTGAGTCACTGTGATTAGCACTTTCATAAAACCGGCCTGAACTCGGTCTAAGGGCAGCCCAAAGAGGCAAAAATAACACCAGATCATAAAGAAATGAGGCCAGAAGTGGCACAACAAATGGACAATCAAGGTGCTGTTCGAACTTGCCATAAAGCTGACCCAAAGACACAAAATGAAGTTTTGTACATGCGGAATCCTCGTCCTCCCGGTGAAAACCATGAAAGCTACTGCTAAGATAGCGTGTTACTTTTGCATCATCTTAAAGGAATCGTACGGAAAATGCGTTTTTGTGTTGTTGTATTTGCCTAATGTGGGCCTCATGCAAAATTTCACGCGAAAAAATGCGAATCTGGCTGAGATACAGCACCACAAAGTGCGGTCCCAGTGGGCGGGGCCTAAGAGTAAAAGCCTCGTCCCGTGGTCCGCCGCCGTTGGGAACGGAGAGTGGGACTGTTTACGAAACTTTCTGCTCCTACAATGCGTCTCCGACCACGGCGGACGACGGAACGAGGCTTTTCTCTTAGGCCCCGCCCACTGGGACCGCACCTTGTGGTGCTGTATCTCAGCCAGATTCGCATTTTTTCGCGTGAAACTCTGCATGAGGCCCACATTGGGCAAATACAACATAAACGTATGGGTAACACAAAAACTCATTTTCC
This sequence comes from Trichostrongylus colubriformis, assembly GCA_963978905.1. Classification (NCBI taxonomy): domain Eukaryota; kingdom Metazoa; phylum Nematoda; class Chromadorea; order Rhabditida; family Trichostrongylidae; genus Trichostrongylus; species Trichostrongylus colubriformis. The sequence goes on from OZ022256.1 coordinate 15,309,707, forward strand.
GTGGACGATTCCTTTAAAGGAATCGTTCACGGAAAAATGAGTTGCTTTGTTATCCATATATTTATGTTGCATTTGCCTAGGGGCCACATGCAAAACTTCACGCGATAAAGTGAGAATTCGGTTGAGAGAAAGCTCCCTAAATTTTTTGTCGGGTGGGCGGAGCCTTCAAGTGAAAGCTCCGTCTTATCGTCCGCCGCGGTTGGGAACGGAAAGTGAGACTGTTTACGTAACCTTCTTTTCCTATAATAGACTCCGACCACGGCGGATGACGGGGTGGGCACTTGCTCGGAGGCCCCGCCCTCCCGGACGAGACTTCGCTGTATCTTAGCCGCATTTACATTTTTTCTGATGAAACTTTGCAGCGGCCCATATCAGGCAAATACAACACAAAAATGGATAACAGAGAAACTCATTTTGGGTCAATTCAAGTCGGGGGGGAGACGCAACTTTGCGTCAAATTTTCATCGACGTCGAGCTTCTTTCCCTCCCTAGGCTTAGGCTAAAGCAGATGAAACCTATGCTTTGACAGATGCTTTTTCATGTGGAAGGAGAGGATACCAATTTTAGCCTAAGCCTAGGGAGGGAAAGGAGCTTCAACCTTGACGCAAAATTGCGTCTCCCCCCCCCCCCCCCCCCCGACTTGAATTGACCCCTCATTTTTTCCGTGGACGATTCCTTTATGTAAAAGGTGAACAGACTGTGTCGCTGCGCCAAGCTGCAGATACTCCTTCCACTTACAACTCCGTCCCTGCTAGTTGGCGACACCTTCGGTTCAATGTCATATGATCAGCAAAATCAATTCCTTCACTGTCATTGATCGAAAAACGTTCCCCCCCCCCCTCGCCCTCCACCTTGACCGCTCAAACCGATCTAGATCTGTATACCACTCCCCAGACACAGGCACTTCGCATTCTCAGCGCTCCCATAGTACAAAGATTGAGAGAAGCCGGTTGTGCGAAGGACATGGTAGTCGCCATAAATCATATTCAGCCTGTTGCCGAAATATGGGATCGTTATGCAAAAATGCGTAACGTGACGAGGTTCCAGCGTGGCACCAGTTTGAATATTTGCAAGAGCGCATCAATGGAATCTCACAATCTGGTCAAACAGTGCGATGTCTAAGGAAGAGGCGCACTGGCTATGGCACTATCCTTCCTTTGTCCCCCCTCCCCTCCCGCCAAGTGGAGGAACTGCTTAGGTTACAGAAGTCAGAAACTCCATAATTCTTACTCCTCTCAAAATTGCTACTTCAGTTTTGATATATGAAATGAAATGCAAAAAAAAGCAAAAGTGATACAAGATCAAGTCGTTGATATTCCTGCAGAAAAATCCTCAGCAGTTCTCGGCGGTAAGGCATCTAGGCCAGGCTTTCGCGCCCAATGTTGATTTGCTTCCCACGCTGCGTCGCTGATATGTAAAGGCCTCCGTTTGCCACCAAAACCCTCGTAGTTTCTCGAACTTACGCGCATTGCACACAATGCCCCTCAGACCGCGTTCACACTTCGCGCAGCGACGCCGACACCGGCGGTAAAATGCCCCTCAGACCGCGTTCACACTTCGCGCAGCGACGCCGACACCGGCGGTAAAATGCCGCCGCCAACCACGGCACAGCTGTGACGCGCTCCGTTTGTAAAACGCGCTACACGAGTTGGGTTGGGTCAAACATTTTACAAACGGAGCGCGTCACCGGAGTGCCACCGTGGTCGGCACAGGGCACATGATTCTGCCGTCGTCACCGCCGGTGTCGGCGTCGGTGTGCAAAGTATAAACGCGGTTTTATATAATCACTTGATAAACAGAATAATTACGAGGTATTGTGTTATGTAATGGAACGGTACCAACGCCAATTATGTAGTACCCATGGCTAGCCACGTATCGGTGGAAAGTGTGGTTGCCTAGGGTTTTCGGATTCTTACCCCAAATTCATTGTCAGTACGGTCACAGTTTCAATAAACGTGCTTTTCACCCCCCGAACTGCACCAATTGGTGATTCAAAGGAATCAGGGCGCAGATCAAGGATACTCGATATCCGGACCTTTGATGGGCGCCGCGGCTAAGTTCCACTTTAGAGCTATGGAGTGTTTAGTTGGCCTGAGTTATCTTTACATTATCTATGCTCCGAATGAGAATGTGGATATATTAATGACACAGCTTCCAAATTAATGAAGACAGCGTATATGAGAAGAACTTTAGTGAAGAACTTTCACTTTTAGGCATTTCAAAGATAAGAGGTTATCAGAGACCGTTACGTGTAAAGGTAAGAAAGTGACTGCATTCTTCCGCCACAAAACACCGAGATAATAGGGCCAGAGCAAGTCGATGTGTCATCAGGTAAATGGTGTTCCAAAAAAAGAAAACGTCACGGAATGGAGACCGTGATCAGTGGTAAACATCTCGCAATCGCCGGTCATTTCTCTTCAGAGTTAAGCAAAAACACGAATAGCACAGAGGAACAAAATACGTAACACTTAGAGATGAACAGGTCTGGTTTCGAGAGCATACAACTACAACAATAACAACAACAATATGGAAAAACAAAACGGCTCCATATTTAGCAGACTGGAGGAGAACGAGTTTTCGAAATGAGAAACAGTTTCGAAAGTATTAGGTTGGAACATAATTACTGTTACACAATCACGAAAAATTTCAAATTTGTTTTTATTTGTGTCTAACTTCAGTCAGCAAAATATTTACCATTATAATCAACAATATATTGCCAGCGAGTAGGGAGATAATGGATGCCTTGCTTGTAGAAGTCTGGGGATTTCTGGTCGAAGAAAGTCTGGAGGCCGATTTTGAGATCATGGTCATCTTTGAACTGCCGTCCGTCGAGGAAGTGGGTCAGAGATCGGAATAGGTGGTAGTCAGTTGGGGCCATGTCCGTAGAATACGGTGGGTGGGGGAGCTTCGTCCAACCAAAGTCCTGGATCTTCTGACACGTCAACTTGCCACATGTTGGCGAGCGTTGTCGTTGAGGAAGAAGTCTCGGTCCATTTTCCGGTAAGTTTTGCGGCTACGGTGTCCAATTGCCTGGTAGAGATCGGCAGTGACTGTCGTGTTGGATGCAATTTTTCGCCCTTCTTGAAAATTTTTTTTTATTTCTCTCTTTGCAATTTTTCGAAATTTTTTCTGTTTCAATTTGAGTCGATCGAGGCAATTTTTCGAAATTTTTTCTGTTTCAATTTGAGTCGATCGAGGCAATTTTTTGAAATTTTTTCTGTTTCAATTTGAGTCGATCGAGCCATCGGGTTGCCGCCATACTATGAGAGACAGTACCTGGAGCCATCGACTGGTTGATTGGGTTAGTGGCCTTGCATGCTGAGGGCGGTGTTCGTAATTTTCGCCCCTCTCCCGAAATTGTCGTAGATTCACTGCAAGTTGAAGCCATAGAGAATATGAATGTGTTAATCAGTAGTCCTTTTCGCTCGCTTTAAATACCCCCCACTACCAGATATTCCAGAAGCTTCCACAGTTTTCCCAAAGAAAATAAAAAGTGTAACAGAAATTATGTTCCAGCCTAATAGTATAAGTGAACTGAAAGAACTGGTAGAAAGTGGGAGATGCACCGTCAGAGATGGGGTAGAGCTCAGTGACTATGCGCATCAAGGTAGCCAGACTAAAACTGTTTAAGACACCAGAAGGTGTGACTCTGTCTGATTGTGGTATATGAAATTCGAAAGAGAAAGAACTGTAAGAAAAGACCAAAAACGCGCGAAACAGGCCATCCTTCTCACTCCTACCCTTCCGTCACCTGTGCATCACGAGTCGCCATCACAGATTGCCTAGTCATAACTGGCCCTACATCGCTCCTGGTTCTGTTTTATTTCATCACCCTTTCTGGCCCATTGAGAGGCAGTGGTAAGAATAGCTCGGACCGATATCAAAATATTATTGAATACGAACATTCAGGTGCTTACCAGTACGAAAGTGAAGAAAAAACGGAATTAGAAGCTCAAAAACCGAGAAGGAAGGCCTTTTTTACCGCTGATTGCCAAAGAAGGCGAGCTCTGTCAGGCTATGTGGAAGAGGTCAAAAGAGGACGGCCCTTATAAAGCCTAGGGGCACTCTATTTCACCGGAACACTCACCACACCTAGTCCTCTCAAACCCGTGGCTTTCATTTGGGGAACTCACTTTGAGAGTTTTTGTCACTCACACGCGCAAACCCCTCATTTAATGCATTATTTAGTCTAAGGCTGGAAACATCCTAGAGCTTAGGAGCTCAAACCGTTGCTGTGTGTCCCACTAGATAGCGCAGAGGCCACAGCTGCCGAATCTTCCGGCCCTGCTGGATGTATACCCTTATGTGGATTTCGCAACGCGGCAGTCGCAAGCGAAGCGATGCGGACGAGCTCAAGGTGCCCTGTTGCTGGGTCAGCTGTGCGGCGTCCCTAGCATTACCGTTAATCGCTCTAAGATCCTATGGCCCGCGTAGCTCGCACACACTGCGTCGCACGCCGCTGGTCGTCGTGCGAAATCCTGACATAATGGTACACGCTCAGCCCTGCCTTGGTCGAGCCGGCTTGGCTTTTTTTTTTACTTTGCCCTCGCTTTATCTCCCAGCCGATAACGAATTTCAGCGGCTAGAGTTAAAAGCAAAAATAAAGAAATAAGATTATGGCCTGCGCCATGCATCTACTTTCTTTCGAAATCGTAATGATGGATGAATGCGATTTCGCCCATACAACGACGTCACGGGTTTTATCTTACCAGACGATTCTTCTAACAATTTACCTACCCCAAAGAGAGATAGAATGCCTGGTCGACTTAGGCGCTCGATGCGCGATTTGATCCCGCTATCTTTCGACTGATAGGGGCTCCCCCGCCTCTACACCACTCTGAGGGTAAATATTGGAGTTAAACATGCACAGTTTTCGTGTTATTTATTACTTAATATTTAGGTCGAGTAGGCAAGTAAGCACTTCCGCTAAACTGAGCTGGATGCATGCATGGCGCGTTCCATCGAACTTCAACATTACTCTTCACTTTACGTTGTTCCTATGATCTGAAATTCAGTTATGTGAAGCAAATGGAAAGACTCTCCTCATAACATATCAGAATCGTAGAAAGGAAACACGAGATAAATATGAAAGTTGACAGGGCAAAGGTGTGAACAGACGGGGACTAGGTGTGTCCGTTCTAGGCACCGAGTGCGGAAAAAGCGAAGTGTCTGCTGAAAAACTTTTTACAAAATTCTTCACGGTCACACAGTTGTACTGTAAAGGTCTTACCAGGTGCGGAAAAATGAAGCTACTCATGCCTGCAGCCAAAGTCAATAGCGGATTTCATTTTATTTCCTTACTAACTCGCTATACTCCACTTTAAAGGAATCGTCCACGGAAAATGAGTTTTTGTGTCACACATATATTTATGTTGTATTTGCCTAATGTTGGCTTCATGCAAAATTTCACGTGAAAAATGTGAATCTGGCTGAGATACAGCACCACAAAGTGCGGTCCAGGTGGGCGGGGCCTCCGTGTAAAAGCCTCGTCCCGTCGTCCGCCGCCGTTGGGAACGGAGAGTGGGACTGTTTACGTAACCCTCTGTTCCTACAATGCGTCTCCGACCACGGCGGACGACGGGACGAGGCTTTTACACGGAGGCCCCGCCCGCCTGGACCGCACTTTGTGGTGCTGTATCTCAGCCAGATTCACATTTTTTCGCGTGAAATTTTGCATGAGGCCAACATTAGGCAAATACAACATAAACATATGGGTAACACAAAAACTCATTTTCCGTGGACGATTCCTTTAAACGAAGAACGCGATTTCCGTCAGTCTTCACTCCTTTAAAAATGTTGTAGATGAGCACTTCCACCAATGACGACAACTCACTTTCATGCCTAATGCATTTTTTTCAGCATCCTTCTGTGGTAGGGTTGTTCTCACGTGTTACTGGGGTGTGTACCCTTATGTCGAGGTATTTCACGAAAACGAGCGGCGTGCGACGCAGTGCGTGCGAGCTATGCGCGTCGCGGTATTTGGGTCCTAGAACGATCACACGGCAATGCTAGACGCGATACGCAGTTGACTTGTAATCGCTTCGGGACCCGAGAACATGGCGCCTTTAGCTCGTCCGCAGCATCGCTTGGACATGCCGCGGTGCGACATCCTGACATAAGGGTACACACCCGTATTACTGCTGGTTTCAGCTTTGTTTTTCTCGTTTGTTTTGTGTACAATGTTCTGCCGTTATCGCCACATGCTTCACGGTCTCTGTGATTGATGTTGGTTTTGGGCAATATTGTGGCCCTTACATGAGCTTCCTCATAAGATAAATATCCCTATTACAAATCACTTCGTCCGCCGCCCCTTCGCCCCCCCCCCTCCCCGTCCGTCTGTACCGAAATTGAGTATCATCTGAAAAACGACCTGGGGAGATGGGGAAAAGTGTGCAAGAAGTAAAGAGCACAATGGACCAAGTTAAGCTCCACACACGATGGGCGTAGCGTGCACTGGAATGTTCTGCTTTCAGACCGAAAATTGTTAACTCGGTTCCAATATAGCCCAAACGTGGGGAAAAGGTGGATCAGTGTCAGGGTGAGTTTTATAAAGTCATGAAAGTGGCTTGGCACAGTGGGCGGAGCATTTGTGGTTATGGGAGGAGCATGGACATTACATGAAAAACAAGCTGTGGAGATGGTGATAAGTTTGGGATGGGTAGGGCAAGGGACAAGAAGTAAAGAGCACACATGACTCAGCTTAAGCTCCGCACGATGGGTGGAGCATAAACTGGAATGCTCGGTTTTCAGATCGAAAATCATTAATTGGGCTCAAATACGACCCAAAGTGACGGGAAGATGGATCTCGGTCCCATGAATATCCATGGCCTGGGCACAGTGGGCGGAGCGCACAATGGGTGAGGGTCCTTGAGTGAAGGTCCGTACACAAAATTTATAACTCGGTTCCAACGTACCCTTGAGACCAGGAAGAAATCGGCAGAAATGAACTATGTCCAAGTTATCTCAAACATACTTAATATAAGTGAAACCCGCTCGGAAAGTTATGTAATAATGGGTACTGAGTAAATTTATTACGTCTATGCAGAATAAATGGCCGAAACGTATTTGGCCATAACTTCGCTCAGACACAACTTTATTTGTCGAAATAAAAACCATTCGAATCTACAGAATTTTGCCAACGACCTGGTGAAAAAAAATGTACCATCACGATCAAATTCTGGATTGCGAGAATCAATAAAGTCAAGAATGGCATCTTTACCGTGCATAATTTTTCTGCCGCAGGTTTGCATCGGGAGCCCGGAAAAAGTGGTAATCCGTCAGGGATAGGTCTGGGGAATAAGGGGGGTGAGGGAGAGGCTCGATGCCTAACTGCATCATTTTTTACTGGGTGCGCAAAACAACGCAAAACCCCACAGTTCGCAAGTCACCCGGCAGAAACTGATCGAGACTCTCCCTCACCCCCTCTTATTCCTCAGACCTATCTCTGACGAATTACCACTTTTTCCCGGTTCTCGATGCAAACCTGGGTCAGAAGGAGTTCGCCGAAACGATGCATGTTGAAAATGCCGTCGTTGACTTCATTAATTTTCGCAATCCAGAATTTGATCATGATGGCATATTTTCTTTACCTGATCGTTGGCAAGGTTGTGTAGATTCGAATGGTTTTTATTTCGACAAATAAAGTTGTGTCTGAGCGAAGTTATGGCGTTTTGAAGAAAGTGGTCCGTTTTGGCCATTTATTCTGCATAGACCTAATACAGAAAAAGCAATTCAGATCGACCCACTGATTTCATCCTCCGCATCTTTCCGCTTGTTTTCTTTCAAATCTGTGGCGTTAGGTTTAGGAGATTCCTTCCATATTCATGGTGAGCTTTTTGTTACGTAAGCGCCCACCCGTGGGATTTTGACACGCTTGCACAGTTCTGTTTCCCGTCACTTTTGGTGACCGTTTTTAATGCGACAGACTATGTCGATATCTGGTTCGTTCGCTGTGCCCATTGTGAAAACTTTTATGTTTTATTCATTTTGTACTGAAGTGCCAAATCTGGTCATAAAATGTTGAAGTCATCGTGATTCAAATTGATAAAGTACAATCGGGCATGATAGCTACGAAAAATGCTCACAAAGGAAGGACCCCAGGTTGAAGTGGCCATACGGAATGGGATACATATGGTCCGACGTGTTTTTGGACTCCGATCTCGAATCTGTATTCCAAATTTGCAGATTCTCTGAGCGGAGTTATGGAGGTTTTTTGAAAAAACAGTACTTTTATATGGTAGGTTTGGAAGCTCATAGCACGCGAGCCAGACGTTTTCGCGCAAAACCAGTTTGATTTTTATGTTCAGGGAGTCAAATTACCTCAAAGGACAAGTTTTTAGCCTATTCGAGAATTTGACCAAATCTCGGAAAATTCTTGGCCTATTGGTGGCAATTTATTCAACAAAGGAGAAGTCATTGACCTTTGCCGAGCAAATGCTCTTATTTGGCGCTTGTTCCTCCATTTTTGTCATGGGCATCTGTAGTAGATATGTCTAGGTTATACTTGTCATGGTTGATGGCTTCGTTGCTTTCAACCAGGATCTGGTATGGGCGGAGGAGTCCTCGAGGGGGGTCGTGTTTTCATATTGGTTTCGAGGAGTCTAGGACTCCCACGCACTGCAAGGAGGGTTTGCACCATTGAGGCGATCTCTATAAAAGGATCGTGGATCGATAACCATACTTTGTACCAGGAAGCAATGCTATGATTATCGATCAGACCTTTTTTAGGTAGTGTAATGGATTGTCGGTAGTATAATGGATTAGCACATATGCCCGGAAAGCATAAAGTGCGGGTTCGAGTTCCGTCCGACACCGTAGCTTTTGCCCATAACACAACATCCTTGTAGTAACTTCCGCATCGCGAGCTGTGGCTATAATCAGCAGTTATCAAAAATCAAAATACCTTTTTTAGGCTTTTTAGAAAGGCTCCTTGGGTATAGGATAGGAGGAGGTAGCTTTCGTCGGATACGTCGACGTCGACGGGAGGGGAGGGGGTGCCGTATTTCGCAAAGGTTTTCGTGTACAGTAGCGCTCAAAAGTCTTCGGCCAAAACTCTTTTGCCATAACTTTTTTTCTACTCGACCAAGTTTGACAAAATTTTAATATGTGATGCCTGAACCTATTGCCAACATTTCCTTCTACTTCAGTGCCGCTTGACACTTTTCATGGTTTTTTACAAGAATTTACTCAATTTTTACTTTACTCAATTTACTTTTACAAGACCACCCAAAAAAAAGTAGAAGGCTTGGTCAAGGGGAACGGCTTTCTTTACAAAAACAAAACGAGCAAGCCTCAGAGAACATTAATATATTGTAGAAAGACCACGACTTTTGATGACAGCGACACAGCGGGACGGCATAGCGATGGCACTCCAAAAACAAAAAATTTCATATAACCGCGTAATCTATACCGTTGAGCGCCAAAATAATATATTAAGTATGCAGTGTCTCCAAGTACAACATACTAGAATTTCTCTTAGATCGGTGCAGTTGCAAAAAAGTTACAAGTGAAAAACAACAAGTGAAAGACCATTTTGCCGAAGACTTTTGAGCGCTACTGTATGTATCCTGCCTGCTCCCTTCCAAATGACCACCACCTGTGCTAATGCTCTGATCTCGGGTATCCCATCTATCGTTCAATTTCTCGAACAGAAAAGAGAAGCTGGGTTTCTGTAACAGTTGCTTGCTTATGGTGCCCAATAATGCAAAATGTTATGTAATGTTTCTCGTGAAATGATGAAACATTTTTCTTTCGCCCGGCCATGAATAGTGCAATATCATAACAGGCTACTGCCCTTTGAGCAACCATTGATCGAATCGTTCAAAGGAATATGCCGACGAATCGTTTTGACGAGAATGAAACAGGAATTGCGATAGGTTTGCTCTCTCATGTTAACATTTTCGTAGACAAAAGGACTTTCTGGGTTAGCGTCATATTCTAAAACTGTTCTTCGGATCCGTAGCTTGAGAATTTGTAAAAAATTAATTTGGTAAGGATTACACCGCAATCTCGGCAGGGCTATGGGTAAAGGGGTTTTGTAGCTTTTCAAGAATTCCAGGGTCTCAAAATCGACTAGGTTCTTCATCCCTTAGATGTCGGTTAGATGGTAAATTGCCACGACGGGTAGAGCCTACAAGCTCCAAAGGCAACGGAGGTGATGATTCTCCTTCGCAGAAAATTACTGTAGAGAAGAGAGCGAAGGGTGTGACGCGTTTGATGATGAAAAACGCGCTTTGTGAGGTTACCTGACAAAGCCCTTTACCGGTCGGCAGATACATGATCAAGCTTCTTTGTCTGTCTGTCTGGATCGTCGACAGACAGAAAGACAGCCAGACACAGACAGACAGGCAGGCAGGCAGACAGACAGACAGACAGACGGAAAGACAGACAGACAGACAGACAAACAAACAAACAAACAGACAAACGAACAAAGAAACAAAAGACAATGAACTTCTGTTTCACACCACCAGATTAGCCCTTCTGTTGCTTAATTTTTGTTCGTGCAGCGATCCTTATTTTTAGAACTGTTTTGAAATGTACAAAATTTTGACCCTGAATAGATGCTGAGTGCACGGTGCAAACGATAATTACTGATTAACTCAGGACACTTCAGGACCTACCTTCGTTTTGATCTTCAAGATAACTCACTCCTTTTTCCCTTGTTCAAACCAAATTCCCAAGAACTACCCTTGTTTAACATCTGGCTAACATTGCAACTTGTCTATAGGGAAAGAAAGAATGCGATGGAAACGAGCGGTTGCCAGACAAAGACGAAACCTTTCGATGGGAAGACAGATTGTGTGCACTTGGCTCGTGCACTTTTTTCCGATCGAAGAAATGAAATGGCCATGTGAGACATTACATCAAGTTTCGAAGAAAATTTGAACAATAAGAGTATGAAGGGCAGGCAAAGAACAGAAAAGGAAACGAAGAGTGTGAAGCCATCCCATCATAATGCTCGATGTTTTATGGAAAACAGTTTGATAATAATTGAAGAAGAATTCCTTCTAATTCTTTTTCAGAGCGCTGCACTGTCGCATTCTCATGCAGGGTAAATGAGGACATCGTTAAAGCAAAGGATACGCTTGCCTCAAACCATCAGTGAAGTATTTCCTCAGCTGAGGCAGAGCTTGGGAGGAGCGAAAGATCCGATTGCCTAAGGATAAAACAGACAAACACATAAATTGAGTCTCTCTGCCGCTATCTTACACTGACTCAGAAAAAGGACGCAAACAAAAAGTTTCTTATGAATCGCGGTAGCGCCGGCACTTCCTTTCTTATGGAACTTCTCAATTTATTTCAATACGTATCACGGTTTATCATTATTAATGCCTCACCATGGTGGAGCACTTTGAATTTCGGACGCTTGCAAGAATATACTTCCGCAGCGATTGGGTTTTGATGAAAGCAATCACGTGATCATATGCAACAACAGAAACCACGGTCAAAGCATCATACGGGTCGAGGCGGCGTGGTGAGGTTTCAAGAGGCAACGTATTTTACTCTGGACGCGATGATCTGCGACGTCGCATTGGTTCCGCCTGCACCATTGTCATGGCCAAGTGCAAATGTTGCCCTAAAATAGGTTTGGTAGACTATGGTAGGCGACGGACGCGGTCTAACGCGCACTGAAATTGCATATAACGAACAGGCTTCATGACCCATAAATGAACTTCATTATAAGTTTTTTTTTGTCACCCTACAAAACCGCTGACCACTTTCTGATGTGTCCTCTTCATAATAGTTTTTTCCGTTAACTCTTATTGTGTATTATTGCAAACCTACTTTCTGACGTCGCGAGCCATGTTCATATAGTACTTTCCAGAGTGCTGACCTTTCACTTTCATTCACAGTAATTTTTACCTGTTCGGATGACCCGATCTTTTATAGGTGACAAAAGGAAACTCGTCTTGAAAAGCCTTCATCACACAGGGAGTGTGCCACTAGATCAGAAAATCGGTGTTGCAGAGCGTTCTACGTGCGATGTGATGGGTGCGAGCCAGCGGCGCCGCGTCAGTTGAATCCTGAAGCGATTGCGCTTAAAATAAGGCGTAAGACATCGCCACCGCTTTGGGACCCAGCTTATGTAGCGTGCAACTACGTACCACACGCATATACGCGAATCTTCGTTTTAGTGGCACACATCCTCATTACACATTGTCTTAGGCAAAAAGTTCGAGTTTCGATTCTGCAATGGATTGATTGGAAGATGTGTTTCTATTGGCCTACAAGTGTATCACTTGAAAGAACAGCGCTCAGAATAGAATATCTTCCCCACTAGTCGCCACACTTTGGACCAAGATTCTGAGAAATGGAGCTATCCTGAAGGATATCTTGGCGAGACAATAGCTCACAGGTGCCACCAACGCTAAGGGTACTGCTGCGATCATGCTGCACCAAATTTGACCCAGAAAACTTACTCTAAAGTGATATAAGGGCTTTTCCAAAGCATCAGAAGCACCAGTTCGGCTGTTGCAGAAGGATCATAGTTCATCATAACTGTACGCTCGAGATGCAAAGGAAGAATGTGGCGCAAATCCCGGTAAGGTGTGGGCTTTGAAACAGTCCTTCAATCTGCAGCAGATTCAGCACATCAAGCCTAGCCTCCTCCAACGAGTTTCACATGTCAGTGCGACGTATCACAGATTCCCGTTGCATCAATCGATATTCAATGACGCGGCATGAAAGGAAGCTAGTCTACGCAAACGTCACCGGGAAGTATACAGATAGTATCGGCTGCTTTTTGAACGTTTGTCCTCGTTTTTGTACTACTGCATTGACATTCATTCCTACTCCTACTTGTTCCTGCGGTCAACTTGTATTTACTGCTGTCTTTAGAGGAACGGGAAGGGGTTCAAAGAAAGAGAAAGATGCAAAGAAATGATCATTTTGTTCATTCATGAACATTCAAGGTTAGAAGCGATAACTGGTGGAAAAACCCGGATACAAGAGCGCGAGGCTGTAGTGCATATTCGCATCACATTCGCATTACTTCGAACTGCACACGCTGACTTTCCGAGTTGCCCGTTGTAGAGATGTCATTTGTTGTCTCGTAGAGTGTATTTCATTCATACGTGATGATGTGAAATAAGTGAAACAACACACAGCAACAAACAAGTAAAACAATCAAATGAAGAGTAAGCGAAAGCGTGAGAAAAAAGTGTGATTACAAATAAAACCTAATGTATTCACTTTCAACGTCTTGGCAAGATGTGGTGTGTGCATTGCGGCCACTGCAAGCTACCGTCATCCCATACCGTAAGCCAAAATCGCCCCCTCCCAGTGTCTTTAAAATCAGGAAGATAGCCATTATGGCGATGAAGTAGTAGTGACAGCAGTGGATAGCCAGAATTGGGCAGGGAACAGGACTGTGAGACACAATATGTGCGAATTCGAAAACCATACAGCAAAGTATGAATGATTCATGGGGACAACTTTAAATACAGTCATTTATTGCATTGAGGCTATAAAAGCACATAGGTAAACAGATATGCATCTTTACGACTGCTGCAAACAGAAGCTGTCAAGAGGCTATGAAGCTTCAATGAGAATTTTCCAACAGAAGCGCTGACAAGCACGCATTATTAATTCTGTGCTACCAAACAAAATAGTGAAAATTTTATTTGTTCTATTTTTGCAGACGGGGACCCTTGGTACATAGTGGGTTACTGACCATAAGAATTTGGTGTCGCAATAGAGTTTTGAAGATGTCCTACAACAGAAGGGTATGAGTGGTACTTCGAGTGAGCCACTCCGAGACTTTGTAATCAGAGTATGAATAGTTTCCTGGGAAAACGTCATATGAAACTGTAGAAGAGGGATGGGATTGCCAACCACTTATGGAGTTTCTAGTCAATTTTTCCGGTATTTTTAGTAGTATATTCTGAAAACGCTGCCTCTCGCAATCAGCATCTGTTTGGATAGCAAAAAGATCCTACAGGCCAGCTCCCCTGGGAAAGACTGATCGTATGTCTGAAACTTTCGGAATGGATCGCCTTACCAACGCGACTATTCCCTCGACAACACTTTCCCTGAAGGCAGCAATAGGATGATTGAGAAGAATTGGAGCTAACAATATGAGGGCATGTTCGAATTGAGGGTTGGCGAACAGTTCTGAACAGAGAACCTGCGCGATGCTCTCTTCGAAAAGCACTCCCTAAGATATACATCTCGACCTTGTTTGGATGGTAAAGGTGGAGTGGCTAGGAAGGACCAGGCAAAGTTGGCTTCTTTTGACTTGCGTTGCATCTTCTCTTCAATCACGTAGAGGACGCGAAAGAACGTCCTCCTTAATGGTGGAAGTTCCCCTTTTTCGCTTTTTGACCACTTCGTTCCAGTTCTTCTCCACTGTGGCATACAGGATATGTCTACTTTCATACTCTACAAAGCTAAAATCATCCTAATAATGTCTAAAGAACTGAGCGGAACGGAAACCAAACCATGACTTTGATACAAGACCCCCGAAAATTTCCCTCTGATGATCCCTTCGTTTTTAAGTCAAGAACGCAAAGAAATAAAAAAAAACACTCAGTCATAATCTTTGATTGTTCAGAATTCCATACTTTCAAGATACAAACGCAACATTCCAGTAGGATTCATTGAGTGTACGCTATTCGAAAACAATCAAAAACAGGAAAATCTGAGCAGAGCAACGAGGAACAGCAATGCTCATGCCCTGGAAGAACACAAGGAGACGAGTGTTTTGATTAGAAACTGCCTGATGACATGCTGGGAAAGAGGAGAGCGAATTCACGCACGGACGTGATTCATCGAATTTCTCATCGTTCTATACCATTACAAATAATGCGAATTGTTGTAACATCACTAGTCTACCGTATTGGATGTTACAGTAATCTCTTAAAAACCTCTTATTTTTGTACCAAAACGAGGAATCACCATAGCAGGTGCCCAGAAGATCCCATGGTCGCTCATTAAAAGTGAAGCCACGAGAATTGGAACACATTGTGATTACAATCAGCAACGAGAAAAAGGTTAGTTTCTGAAAAAACGTAGCTAATACCAGGCGAGCACCAAATGGCCTGATGAGAAGTGACAGGCCTGATGCCCCTCCCACTCTGCGCGTTTTTTTCGTTCTAGCGCACTCCTTCTGATTTCCTGTTCTTTTATCTGCTTTGCTGTCAAAAGTGCAACTGATGATGGTGATGATGATAGGGGTGAAAAAGACTGCCATTTTGGGAGTGTTGCCGAATCGCAGCACAGAAAACTCGCTCAGACTTTTTTTAAAATTTTGATGGTGTTTTTGGACCAGGCGCAACGACTTGTATCAAAACAAGGCCATGTGATGTAGAGCTTCACTACGGGCATAACTTTGAACATGACTTCGTTTCATTAGCTTCGACATCTTCAACGAGCTTTACTTGAGTTTCTGGTGCTGACATGGACGGGAAGGGAAGAAGGATTAACTAGAGTAAAAGGAATAATTGCTGAGAGCACTACCACTGTTCTAGTATCAGGCTCCAGAATTTCCTCTTTCCACGACTTTGTATCGTTTCATTCGAGCCCTTCACTACAACGCGATCAGTCTTACATGCGCACCTTGATTGGGCGGTGCTTAGTACAAAAACTCATAACTCGGTTTCAATGCAGCCTAGAGTCTAGAAAAAATCGCTAGAAACGATAGGATCAATGTCCAAGCTACCTTAAACGCTCTTAAAGGCATGTTTATTGGTGCCATTGGAAGTGGTTAAAAGCGAAAAAACAGGGTCTCCCACATCATCGAGTACGTGCTTACGCGTTTTCTGCATCACTGATGTTGGTGAAGCATACGGCGAGACCAGATACCACCTCCCTCCCCAGCCACCTTACGTTTAACACTAAAACAAGGGTGAGATGAGGACTCTAGAAAGTGTTTCTCGAACAGAGGATTGCACAGATTCTCTGTTTACAAGTCGCCCACCATTCAAGTCGAACATGTCGTCTTATTGAGAGTTCTGATTCTCCTCAATCACTAACTCTACTGCTGCCTTCAACTCAGAAAAGTAATGTGACGACAGCATTGCTGCATTGACTAGACTCCCTCTTAAGGTCTCGCCCACAGTGGGCGAAGACTTTAAAGGCACAGCTCACGATAATATGAGTGCCTTGTTTCCATCAGCGGGTAGATAGCCCCTTCCACAAGGGCAAAGCGTGACCATCATCACGGCTCGAGGGTGGGTGCTTAACGCGTAAGGAACATGTAAATAAGATGACGGCCACCGCCTCAAGATGGCCCACACCCATCTTCGATTCAACCAGCTGGTGAGCGGTGGCTTTTACGTGTATGAGAAGCATGATATCGTCTGCGATAAGAAATGATAGGAAACATTCCCATTGTAAAAACAACATTATCGGATATTATCATGTTGAAACTTTTCCAAATATTACTTGCTTTTAAGCTGCGAACTCGTCGAATCCGAAGGTCAGAAACATTTCATTTTCAAAGTTCTCGAAAAGTTTCCCCGTTTCTTCCCCACACTTGTGTTCTTTAGCACTCCCAGAGCCTTCATGGAGCGCGACGGGGCACGAAAATTATCGTGAATTGTGCCTTTAAGAAGCGGTCGTCTTGCCAACGCAGCAATGCTGTCGTGATTCAAAAGAATACTGAGAGTGTAGCCGGGATGTAGACTAAAACAAGAAATCCCAAAAAAAAGTAAAAATCGAAAAAGGTGATATCTGCGAAAGCTTTGGAATTAGGAATTAGGAGTTTTATAATCATCTAAAGACACGTAAGAGGTAAATTTGGCTGATTATGAAATATGAAAGTTAGAGTGCCCAAAAGTTTAACAGTAGAGAGAACAAATAAAACGACGTAAAACTCGAGAAATATGAGCTCTAAAGTGCCATTCTTTTGGCACCTCTGCGTCACTACCCGATGGAGTAGATTGCAGAAGGGCAAGGGGCCGGGAACATTGTCTTCACCCCTCCAGTCGCCTTGAAGGAGGGATAATTTGTAGGAAAAGATATTGAGATGGACTGAATTAGAAGGAAATTAACAGTTTCTCACCATGCGTTGCCTAATTCTTCTAACATGCTAATCTAACCGGCGAATTTAATCGCGCCTTTACAGGAAGCACCATTATCACTGTAATAGATTCAAGGTGTACATCCTATCATTAATAACAACTAGTCTTCACTGATAAACCCTTTCAACAGAATTTACTTGCGGAGAATGACATTTCTAGCGATAAAGTGAAGGAAACGAGGTAAGCTAGTCTATAGTAGCCATGATGGGCAAAATATAATACCTAGGTGTGCCGCAGTCATGGGGCAGTGAGCGCGCGCACGACTCTCGAAGAAATTGCGTGTTAATTTCTGGGAAGTTGGTGTACAGAAAAAAGAGGATGAGGAATAAGCGAAAAAACTGCCCATGCGCAGCATGACCCTTTGCATAGCCTGCATAGCGATGATGATGCACATCGATGAAGCAAAGCCAATGGAGCTACTTGCACTTTCGACTGGTTGAATTAAATCTGCACAAGGCGTAAATGCCGTCCGTTGAAGATGAAACTTTTTGCGGATCGGAAGAGTTTTTCGAAGAACAGGCGACCGTTTGCCCTGCTGATAAAAGACCATACGGCACCTTAATCCGCTTTTTTGTACTTTTGGTGGTGAACGATCAAACACCATAGAGTGCCATTACATCTAATCTTTCGAGCAAATGTCGGTGCCGTCCTAATTGGGAAGGGGGGGGGGGGACATTCCGTAGAATGTTGAAGATCTGTGGAGCATGAACGTGTCGAACATGCAATCTTGAGCTGATATACCTTCATCGCATAATTGTCGTGTCACTCACATGTTCCCAGATTTAATATGTGAGTTCTAACCCCTGAAACAAAGATCAAATGAGTGGAGCAAAAGTGTAAACACGCGAATAAGAAAAGTAAACACAATCACAGATAACAGAGTTGACTGAGCGAAAGCTCAAAGTGACAGGTCGACACGTCGCTCAGACGGACCGCCGCAAGATAACGTTCATGAAGTCTTTGTTTGCCGTCGAGCAAATCGACTTCATTGCGAATAACTTCTATGATTGGAATGAAATTCTCTTATCAGAGTGCACTTGAAATTGCTCGAATTCTGATAAGGGTTATGATCAAACTGAATACTGTTAAACGCACTAACTTTTACTGTAGACTGAATAGTTGAAGTACTTGAAATTACAGAGGGTGCCAAAAAAAGAAATAATCTTTCCCTCCTTTTTCAACCTAACTTTAGTCGAACTTCAGCCAATTCTGACCAGGCATTTCCATCCCTGAAGTGAAGAGCAGACCTCACTCTATCATATTCTCTGTAACAGCCTCCTGCACGAGCAGGAACGGGAGCTTGTTCCGAGTGAACAAGATGTGTCACCTCAACTGAGCAGAATCCGAGATTTCATCCCTCGTACAAAACCTTGCTGAGGTCCGTTCACTGTGGGTACCTGAGCGGATTCATACTGGGTGGTGTTCTTCAACATATCCCGTCTTTTCCTTGTTCTCAGCGCCCTTCGTCTACAAGGACCAGAACTTGCCGTTACCGCTGAAACCCCTCAGGAGGCAGGTTTGAGGCATGAAAAATGGTACTTTAGATCATAGCAGCGTTGTTGGAGCAGCAAGGACTCTGTGACATTCACGATCCGAAGCGCCAATCCTTGGAAGCTTCCCACAAAAGATCTACCACGGAACCTGGCCCCGCTGTTTCGAGCGGACCTTGATATCGAAGGTGCTCTGAAACGCGATTGCGCCGAATGAAGGCTACGTATTTCGATGAAGGTGAAATAGTGAGTCTCAGCTTCTCCTGTTTTTAGAGGAACCTTTCGGGAATATTTTGCCCCGGTACTTTTATCTCTTATCTCTTATTACTTTATTTTTTGGCACCCCCTGTAGATGAAGGAACCGTGAACGATCCTAATTCTTTACAGAATCACTATACTGAGTTCAGTACTCGAGCACAACCTTGAAAAGAAAAAGACCCGCTATTTAATACAGGAATCGAAAAACAGCAGCTCGCTGAATTCCCTTAAAGCACTTTTAAACATTTGCTGGCGGCCCAGACTCGTGCTTAATGTTGATTTGCTTCTTACTCTGCGCCTCCGCTCACTGACCGCCGTCCCCTGTTCCATAGTCATTTAACACACCCGCCTCCACGAACAGCCCCACCTCATCGGACGTTACCTCAAGGAGTTGTGTCATAACAAAATTTCTGTTTATTTGCGTGAAGCTTTGGCTGTGACTCGGAGTGAACAAATACAACATAGATATAAGAGTAACGAAAGGACCCAATTTCGCGAATCTTTCCTTTGCGCCCATGGATTTTCCCATTCCATTCCTCTCAAAATTACAGCGGATATAGCACATGAACACAAACGCGAGAAAAAGCGGGATAATCCCTTCACTCCAAAGTAGAAATCAAAAAACCAGAGTAAGAGCAACTCGTCTGAACCATAAGCGGCTAAGGCGCCGCTAAAATTTTCGTGCCCAATGTAGATTTGTATCTCTCTCTCTGCGACCCTGACCACGCGACTGTCGCCTCTTTTTGCTCCTCAGTTCGCTAGCCCCCTACCCACTCGAACGCCCTATCTCGTCGTTCACACATTGCGAAGCTCTACTCTAGTTGGATTCGTGTATATTCGCATGGAACTTTGCATGTGGCCTTCAGTAGGAAAGTATAAAATAAATACATATATTGCTAACAGAAGAGTATAAATTTCCGTGCACAATTCCTTGAAATAATGCTCTCAGTCACTCATCACACAAAGGCTCCACAACTTTTGAAGTGGTGTAAATTGGATACGTTCGGAAGTTTTAACCCATTGACGACCGCAGCATTTACACTTGTCTGGCGCGTGAGACCTCGTGGAATTTTCCCACGCTTCGCGTGTGACACGACCTCGTGCCACACGGTCCCACAGGATCACCTCTTTTGGCAGGCTATTATTTTTCACTTTTTTTGCATTGTATTTAGGTTTTCACTTGTATTTATGATAATATATAAACCGCATTTGTATTAATCTTCCCAATTCGAATAAGAATGGATCTTCAATAGTTGAACTAAAATAAATCAAAATATCGGTAGACAGCTACTAGAAAGTGGATTCAAGCGACCGAAAGGTGTCTTACACACCGTCTGTGAGAAGACCACCACGGTGGTACACCAGGCTTTACACCAACTAAATATTTACATATTTATTTACCCCTTTATTTAGAAGCTCAATAATCCAAGAATCAAAAGTTATTTTATTGGACCATGCTCCGTGTAAAAACTTTTATATTTGAAGCAAACATAATAAAAAAAGATCAAACAAAAGTTTCAAAAGAGGCTTAAAATATAAGTAACAAGACTGCGTGGGACCGTGTGACACGACATCGTGTCACACTATCGTCAATAGGTTAAGTCTTCCTAATACCCCTTCATGGATAAACAGGGTGCGGACCCTTATGTATGTAAATCGCACCGCGCCTGTCGCAAGCGAAGCTATACGGACGAGTTAAAGGCGCTGGTTGTTGGGTCCCAAAGCGATTACAAGCCAACTGTGTATGGCCCCCCCAGCATTACCGTGAAATTGCTCTGATTGTGATCTCTGATAATGAGGATCAACTATAGCGGCGCACTCAGCTCACACACACCGCATTGCACGCCGCTCATCGTGGTGCGGAATTCTGACATAAGGGTACACACCCGCTCGAAAAACTGCAAGAGATAGCGAAGCGAAGGAAGGAAAAGGGAAATCTAGACAACTTGGAAGCTCCTATTTCACCCACTGGTACGTGGGGTAGTGTACAGAGCGAGGATTACCTCACAAAAAGGGGTAAGAAGCTTAAAGACACTGGAAAGGGGTAATTTTGACCTACGGTAGAACGGACGTAGTGCGGACGAGTTTAAGTGACCGCCATTGCACAAACTCGCCAATTTGACGCCTTGGCATGCTGCCAAGGGGAGATGTTTCTATTATAAGTTTGTTTTTTCGTCTACTTTTTCCTTTGTTCTTTCCTACATTGTTTCGATGTTCTTACATGAATACTATGTAGTTGGGAGTGGCCACTCCACTGCGCAGGGAGTCAGGTGCTACAACTAACGTTGGCCCGCGGCTCGTGTTTTACAGCGGACAACTCGGAAAGTCAGTGTGTTGATGCGAATGGGATGCGTATACACATCATAGCGTCGCGCTTCTGAATCCGGGTTTTTTCGTCGATTATCGCTTCTAACCTCGGGTGTTCGTAACAAACTAATCATTTCTTTGCATATTCCTCTTGTTTCGAACCCCTTCCGGTTCCTTTAAAAATGGTGCTCTAGGTCAAAGTAACTTTTTCAGTACACGGCAAATTTTTGATAGTTTCTAGGAGATGCAACCCTACCACACTCCTCTCACATATAAGGAGTAGTGAGGTCGTCAGGCTGAAAATCCCACCACAGCAAACAAAGGCGGCGAACTGCGCCTACCTTTAATGAGGTGGTATTGACAGTTTGCTAGGCACTTTGCTTGTTTGGTGTAATACCTGGAGGCGCCTTATCGCTCTTCCACAGCCCTTGAATCGATCCTTGCTCCGGTAAATCACACCTGTCTCCAGGGTGAAAGGTACACATGCCGGAGAGAATTGACTGGATATTGACTGTCACTATTGGCCTACCAAGGTATTGTGTTGTGCCGATGCAAACAAAGCTGCAATTGAAGACGGAGATCTGTTGCATGGCGCGCATTTGATTTTGCTGCTATTGCATTGCATTGCAAAAAACATTCTGCTATTGCAACTGAACTGTCAACAATTACTTTTCGATATGAGTGGCAGAGTAAATAAAGACAAAAGAAGTGAACAATGCTTCGTGTGGCTCTTCAGAGTTCATTCCAGATCCAAAAAAAGGTTTGGGTAAATTTATTCTGAAAAGAACCTGCAGAGAAGAAATGATGCAGTAGGTATACAATAATACATCAGGGACCACAATAGCAAAGCCTGGCCACCATGCTACATTTTCAGTCTCTCTCATAAGTGCATTAATTCCGATTCTCGCTAGAATTCTCTAGAAAGCGTGTCGTAAAGTGTGTGTGTATAGTTTGTGTGTATATTTCTATATAATGATAAAATACCAGGTTTAACAGTTGTAATAACGTAGTAGAAATGCTACTCCGTAAAAATTCGGTGAGATTACCAATTTGCAGGAATGTAGAATCAGCGTAAAAGAATAGATAACTATCGATTGGGAGAATTGCAAATATATGGAATCGCGCTCTCCTAGAGATGCTGCAGATTGTGGAATCTCAGGAGCGCCAAAAACGGTACGTGTCTAATCTTTTTCCGCACATTCCACAAATCCATATTCTGCATTCTCACAACAAACGCAAATTACGCTCTCAAAATACGATGCAATACGCAGCTCTAAAAATTGATACGTATCTTTATCACCTTTTACAGATTCCGCAATTCCATAAAAACGCAAATCCCATCCCTATAAACGCTGGCATAAGGTAAATGTGCGTAATCTTACTTGAAGGGAGCAACTACCACTCTTCGCGCGAAAATTCCACCTAACGCCACTCAACCGAAGTATCGTATTGGACTGGAGGTCTGCATGAGTAATGGCGGAAGCCGAGTGCACGGCATGTCCCTATTTTATTCGCAACCCCTTTCTTATTTCTATACTATTTATTTGTTTGTTCATGCATTGATATGCTTGTTGTTTGCTGTGTTGACCCCGATTTCATCGCGTAAATTCTATCGCGCTCGTCAGAAAATTATCTTGGGAATCTTATCATATTGACTTGGCAAAGTGCTCCGTAGGCCCAAAAGTAAACGTTAGTGGGTGACACACTTGAACCTAGACAAAACAGATTATCGGGAGTATAAAAAACTTTGAATAGGGTGAGCAGAGCTTCTCAAGTATCCTGACCTGAAAGGACAAATAAATAATGGACTGGCTTCTGCAAGTCACAGCACCCTCATTCACGTCATACGTCCCTGCAGCTCTGAATAAGGGTGGGGAGCACGGCGCCGGATTGGTTATTTTGGTTTTAATTGTCGTGTCACATCTTCAAGTGCTGACAATTGTCGCCCAAACAGTCATTGTATTGAAGCACGGTTAGTATTGAAAAGGATAAAGGATAAAAGTGTCGGCGTCTACCAATCCTTCTTGAGGGATGAGCCAATCAGATTTCCAGATTTCTGGTTTCATTCGGATTCGTGGTAGCAGGTGAATGCGATTTGGCCTATACAACGACTTGCGGGGCCACCCAATGTTGAAGTTACTGCTTTGATCCTTCCAGAGGGGATGAATCACTTCACTATCCAAAATATGTGAAGCTTCGATGACCTGGAAGGAAAAAGATGTGGGAATTGATCCCAGCACCATTCGAAAGGGAGTTCGCGTCATCTGCGGATGCTCTTCCTGTAACCTGCCGGCCGAAAATGATGAGGCATATTTTTCAAAAAATAATGCAAGGTAATGTAGAGCTCATTCTTCGTTGAAGCGTAAGGCAACATTTATAACATTAATTTGGCTCGCAAAATAATCACCGCCAAAAAGGATGTTCACATCGCCAGTTAATTGTTACGATTTGAAGGCACCGGGAGGATTCAATCTTGGTTCACGGTACTCGCTTGTAGTTCAACGATTGCACACATGACGTCCTACCGAGTCGTCCAGTGTGAATTTATTGGATATTTATTGTTTCACTTGTTTATGTTTGTTGTTTCACTTGTTGAACATCATCATGAATGAAATCAATTTCGCCTTCTCTGTTCGCCGACGGCGGATAACTCGGGTACTGAAGCATGCACCTGGAAGTGAAGTGCGCTGATATCGCTGTAGTACTCCGAAGGTGCATTTTCAACGCGAGTCGCTACACATTTTTGCGGGCTTAGATGACCGATTAAGTTTTCCCTCATTGCCCCTCTCTCGTTCCGATGTCTTTCTTCAAGTAGCCGTTCGATTCTCTTTGGAATGGAAACGTTCAACAATACTTGAGTCTCTACAAATTTTCGTATTTTTTAATACACATGCTCAAGAATGACTTATTTTTTCCACATTTTCTCTTCCGCTTACAGTCCCGTCGCTGCAATTCACATCCAAATTCGAATTCGAAAATTCCACTGCAATAAAATTGTGCAAAAATTGAGCCGTCCTCATGCTATTCTCTGTACGTTATGAATCACAACACGTGAATTTCGTCTTTCTCACACACTTTCTGGAAATTTCCCTAAACTTTCACTCAAAGCCAATATACAGTAGCGCTCAAAAGTCTTCGGCCGAAACTCTTTTGTCATAACTTTTTTTCTACTTGACCAAATTTGACAAAATTTTAATATGTGATGCCTGAACCTATTGCCAACATTTCCCTCTACTTGAGTGCCGCTTGACACTTTTCATGGTTTTTTGCAAAAACTTACTACAAGACCACCCAAAAAAAAGTAGAAAGCGTGGTCAAGGGGAACGGGTTTCTCTACAAAAACAAAACGAGCAAGTCTCAGAGAACATTAATATTTTGTAGAAAAACCACGACTTTTGATGACAGCGGCACAACGGGACGGCATAGCGATGGCACTCCAAAAACAAAAAATTTCATATAACCGCATAACCTATACCGTTGAGCGCCAAAATAGTATAATAAGTATGCAGTGTCTCCAAGTACAACATACTAAAATTTCTTTTGGATCGGTGCAGTTGCAAAAAAGTTATAAGTGAAAAACCCCAAGTGAAAGATCATCTCGCCGAAGACTTTTGAGCGCTACTGTATGTATAAAACCACATTCAGCGTTCGTATTTTCTCTAAAATGCGCCACACTCCACTCCCACTCGGAACGGAAATACTATTATATTGCTTGGCCTCTCCTGATTTACTTATTAACGGAGGGGCCAAATCATGAAAAAAATCGGCAACGTCGATTTCTTAGACGAATTAGCGTACAATAATGCCTCCCCCTGAAGATGAAGGTTGTCTTCCAATCCACAATTTGTTAATGAGCGATTACTTAGGCGGTTGTGATTTTGAGCTGCCAACCTGCAGGTTCGATTTCAATCCAAACGGCTGCACGAGCCCCAGGATGAAAAAGTTGCTGGATCGCCTCCAAGAGGACCCTGAATGCAACGGCCAAGAAGCGGAGCTTGGTTGCAACCGTTTCCCTAAGGTAGTCACTCACTGAGTAGCAGAGGAGTTTTACACGGAGGAGTTCCCTCTGACCGGGTAACCCATGGGTCTACGATAAGGAAATTTGGTAACCTTGCATCCCCTGTTTCTGGGTCCGTTCCAGTAGGAGAATCCTACCGAAGTGGCTAGAGAATCGTAGCCCCTCGGCAGAAACGAAAAGTTACCTATCCCTCTGGCATAAAGCTTTTAGCTCTTACGTGAAGGAAAGCTTCTTGCAAAGCCTAAAAAGGATATCCATTCCAGGACGGTTTTGCTGCGCTACAGCGGCCGTCAGAGACAAGTGGCCAAGAAGGGATATGATTACCGTCATCCTGTACAAGGCTAGACCCCATGCTGGCCTCCGCGGCTCGTCATCAAATATAGCAGCATGGATGGACCACGATGTCCTGCTTGCAGTACTTCATTTGAACCCCCAACTCTAGCGACCCTTCAAAGATCGTAGGCGAGAGAAGGGAAGATTTTTAACCCCGGCAATTAAGGACCAGGAGAGTCCTATGCGCTACCCAGGAAGTTTGTGGGAGACATTTCAGGCGCTGACGAGTTTATGGTTACTTGTGGTAAATGCCCTGTCGAATATAAATTAATGATTGGAGCAACAGTGAAAAATGTTGCAAAAGGAAAAGTCAAATAGAGCGTCGCGATAGTCTCTCAGAAAAGAGTTTAGGGTACCCTTCTTGAGAATTTTCCTTTCCCTTTCACATCAGTACAATCATTTCTGACTAATAAGATAGAAATCAAAAAGGATATCATAAAATAAAGTAGCTAAGAGTAAGCTGTTGTAATAGTGCGATTCACTCACACGCATATCCAGATTAGCGGTCTCGCAAAAATGTCTTGGAAAAAAGCCGCGCGACGTTTTCGCAAATGGCTGGAGCCATGTGGATGTGAGCGAGCATTTCGGCGAAAAAAACAGCCTCAAGAATACCCAGTCGACCTTCGTCGTTCAGAGCTACCAAGTTTTTCTATAACCCACATGTCCTTCAGGCAACAGACTATGTTCTTAACAGTTGGATAAGCGTTATAGTACACATTGTTTATTTGTTTACTTTTATGTTATCTATTTATACCACTGATATTTGCAAGGTTAACTGAATTGTAAGTTTCACAACTGGAAGGACAAAAACAAGATGAGCGGCCTGGACAAAATCAAGCCTCTGTCGGGGAATCCTCGACAGGGATAGGGTCTTACATGTTTGTTTCGCTAAAAGGGGGAGAGGCGTCTCAATCGTAGATGTAGGCAGTAATCAATGAAATTTCTTAGGCTAAGGGTACGAAGTGTAAAGGGGAGATAAAACTGATTAGCTAGGTACAAATTCGGAACTAACACTTAATTTAAAATAAGGGGCACCCCACAAATAGCAAAGAAGGTAAGACACAAATCTCCAAGATAAGTGCTTAAGACAATATCGTAGAGAGGAAAGCGTATGCACAACGAAAAAGATAAACAGAGACAAATAGCATTGTTCATCTGCTGTTCCCCCTGTCTTTTTAGAACTGTGAGCTGTGGAAAAGGTGTCCAGCTTTTGCAATCAAACGCGCATAACTTATCCTGTGGTGCAAGTACGACACATGATACCTTGTTCACAGTTTACAACTTGATTTCAAAAATGAGAATAGAGTACCTTTCAACCTAATGGATTGTCTATGGAAACCTCATGCATGGCACGTCCCACAACGGAGCCGGCCAGCGCCTACCGCCCTTTTGTTCACCCGCTGGCACCTCAAACACGTATAATATTGGGTTGGGGAATAAGTTTCCGCGGTTTTCTTCAACCCCGTTTTTCACATTATTCCCTTCACGTTTCGACAAAGCTTACATATGTTTTCGATAGAGCTTTTTTTGCTCTACAGAATGATACTATCTGTTTTTGGGTTCCTTCTACCACCTAATATTTATGAGGTTTGGAGATGAAGTAAGCTGAAGGCAAAAAAATTGGCACTTGCGCATCTCATCTTCGTCGTCTGCCGTCGAGATCAAAAATGTATTTGTATATGTATTCGATAGGGCTTTTTTAGCTTTACAGAATGGTACTACTTTTTATTCAAATCGCTCAACTTTTTGCTGTTTTTAAGACTCGCAAATGCAATACTCGCAAAAGTGTGCACTTTCGTTATCTCCTCTTCCTCGCCTACCATGGAGATTGTAGAGAATGCGCCTACACGCATTCGATAGGGCTTTTTTTGCTCTACAAGATGATACCACACATCTTTCAAATCCTCTCTTATTTCAGCATGTAGGAATAAGTTTCCACCTGTTTTTCTATGCGAAATTGCGTGATGAAAAGAATTTTTTCAGCAGAGTATTTCTTATCATTCGATAGAGCTCTTTTCGCTCTATAAGATAGTGTTTACTTTTTTTGTTCGAATTCATTTTTGCCATTTTTAGATCACTTAAAAGTCGATGAAATCGAGCATGTTTGACACCATTTGATGAAAATGCTCGATTGTCGACTTTTAAATTATCTAAAAAATAGCAAAAATTAATTCGAACAAAAACCGTTTGAACCATCCAGTGAAGCGAAAAGAGCCCTATCGAGTGATACAGAACACTCTGCTAAAAATTTATTTCTTCACGCAATTCCGAAGTGAAAAAAAGGTGAACACTTGTTCCTATACGCTAAAATGTAAGAGGAGACAAAAGAGGAGTGGTATCATCTTGTAGAGCAAGAAAAGCGTCATCGAATGCGTATCTGGACATCCTCTCCACTTTCGATGATAGGCGAGGAAGAGAAGATGGCGGAAGTGCACACCTTTGCGAGTACTGCATTTGCAAGCCTCAAAGGCAGCAAAAAGTTGAGCGATTTGAATAAAAAGTAGCATCATTCTGTAGAGCTCAAAAAGCATCATTGAAACATATACACATACGTTTTTTGGTCTCGATGGTAGACGAGAAGGATGAGGTGCGCAAGTGCCAATTTTTTGCTTTCAGCTTACTTCATTTCCAAACCTCATAAATTTTAGGTAGTCGAAGGGATCGAAAACAGATAGTATTATTTTTTATAGATTTTATTTTGTAAAGAGAATATAGATTTTATTTTTATTTTATAGAATGGAAACAGATAGTATTATTTTCATTTTTTATTTTTTTTTATTTTTTTCTATTTTTTTACAGATATTTTCTAAAAAAAAGCTCTATCGAAATCATGTATAAGCTTTGTCGAAAGGTCAAGGGAATAATATGAAAAGCGGGGTTGAAAAAAACCGCAAGGACTTATTCCTCAACCCAATACAACTCCTGTTTTCTGTTGAATCCACGGAATGCGTCAAAAAAATCTGTCGTTATTCGTGTTTTTGCCATAACTATACCTGAGGCTGTCCGGTTGCTTTGAAAAACAGATAAGAGCCTAGAGCTCGTCCGAGCAGATCTCCTTATGTAGAAAATGTTCATTTTTTCTCTGCCTGAACATCTTCATTTTGGAGAAAATGGGGAATTAACTCCTCGAGACGCGAGAAAGTACTTGCGGGCATGACAGCATCGCAAACTCTGCACTTCAGCTGAAAGTTTTAGTTTGGGCATTTGAATCTAAGAAATGTCAGCGTGATCATTTTGATCCCATTCATGAATTTTTTTAACTTATTTCGGTCTGGAAGTGGCATTCCAGTGAACCTTCTTCTCCAAGATTTCACACTGGTCAGAGATCAGCAGTGCTGTTGATGCACTGCAAAGGAACTTCGTAAAAATTCCTCAAAGGTCGGTGGATCGAGTGTAACTTGTGTCAAATCTATTAAAGCTATTCCTTTTGTTGGTCTTTTCTGCATAAATGTCGGTCTCTGCACAATAATGAACTGATTTTGGATAGTGACTGTAATTTTACTTGATGAATTTCAGAATTCAAAACTGTGGCCTTACAGAAGGTAGTTTCAGAGCTGTCGCTTCAATAAACTAGGCTCAAACAACCTGAATTGGGAAGTTGAAATTCAGTGAGGTGCTTAGTCGACGGAGAAATAATATCGCAGTGTTGCTCCCGTTCATTTATCGCGATCTTCGTACTGTGCTAGTAAACATTGGATTTATCTTCTACGTTTTGTTGTCGCTCAGTCTACGGTCCATCACCGTTGTCCTTCACTATGGATCTCAACTGGGCAAGTGCCTTGGCTATGGCCACATCCTTTTCAAGATGCATGACCACAGTGGTGCGACATTTAGATGGCCAGTGAATTATATGGACGCCGATTTATCCATTTCACGGCTGGTAGGTCCTTCCCTGCCTGAAATAGTTAAGTAGTGAGTTTGTGTAACCTTTCGGAGCCTTGGATAATCACAGTGCTAATAGCCCCCAGCTCTCCTAGGCGAAGTTATTTGAGGGCAATTTACTATGAGGCAGCCGTATTAACGCAGAAGTGCACACTACACGCCAACTGGTTGTATGTTGTACCTCGTTGCATTGTTAACAGATCATTGCAGCTGTTAAAATATTTATACACGTGACATACAAACTTAAAATTAAAATTAAAAATTTGAAAAACATCGATTAGTTGCATGAACAAACTGATGGTTTTATAGAACAGGGCGGTTTTAAGAATATACAAACGTTTTTATCAAAAAGCAAAACGACAGGAAGTAAGTAGCTTTTACACCTGCCAAGTCAGCTTACTTATATTCAAGTATATTTCTTCCTCCTTCTACGACGCGTTGCATCGTTATCCTGATACCGCCAATGTATTTGGCACAAACATCTGGTGTGTGAGTCCTCCAGTAATGTGCAATGAACACCTCGAGAGCTTCCAAATTACGAACTCCTTGCTTCGTAGTGAGATCATCACGATAAAACTCGGTCCTAACAACATAGCAAACAATGTGCTATCGACTACTTGATTCTATTCTTCGTATTACCCCACACCAATTTGATGAGATTGAGGTCAGGCGACTCTGCAGGCTTTGACAGTGTGTTTGTACTCTTGGGTTTATTAATTGTAACGACTTTTATGCGACTGTGCACTATCTTGTACAATTCGGTAAAATCCAAAAAGTGTAGCGTTATGAAAGAGACATG
Organism: Trichostrongylus colubriformis; assembly: GCA_963978905.1. Lineage (NCBI taxonomy): Eukaryota > Metazoa > Nematoda > Chromadorea > Rhabditida > Trichostrongylidae > Trichostrongylus > Trichostrongylus colubriformis. The sequence continues at coordinate 15,339,815 of OZ022256.1, forward strand.
GAGGACTATCGAAGGAAAGGAAACACAACGAACCATTGAAACCCTCAAATCGAAGGGAAGGTAGCACCATTCCAGTATTTTGCAATACAACTCGCTCTCAATGCGACGGTTTCCTGGTGAAATAGCAAATTGTATGGTTCTTCGAATAGAATTACCACACCATATGTGGACTTTCGCTGGGTGTTTAGCTCGGCTGCGCATTGGTGAATACTGATCCCCTTCTTTCACGCGACAAAATCTGGCTGAACAACGACTGAAAGGAACACTTTGAAATCAAAATACCACCTCGTAATAACTTACTTGAATCGGAATGTGCAATCATCGGTGAAGACACAGTCGGAAAATCCCAACCAAGCACCGAGCACTCCTGAGCAGAAGTCGAGCCGTGCACGCTTATTAGCAAACCTTATTGTGCGGCAGTATTTGGTGGTGGTCTTCTTGGATCCTCGTTTTTGCCCCAGTCTCTTTGATTGCGAAGTACAACAACAATTTCACTCGCTTCCAGGCGATTTGCAACATCTCTAGTTGTAGCAGAGCTATTGGCTTTATAACGTCTTTCAATTTCCAGAAGAATTTCCTCACGGTGCCCTGAAACAAACAATATGCCACCCTACAGAAAAATGTCAGAGAGAATCTACAAACCACGGAGAGTTTGCGATACGAAGATTCCGTCAAACCTCTTTACAAATCGCAAATCAGCATTATAATCCATGTGGATCAATCCAGAAGGAATCGATTGAGTAGGAAAACGAACTCAAAACACAACTCCACTGGCAGGCAAAATCGAAAACCCAACATCTGCAGCTTCATAGACACCGAAAAAACCGACTTCCCTTTTCTCTCACTTCTACAATAGTGCTGAATAACTTGAAAAGCCTCTCTTCATCTACAATGACATTACTTCATACAATGAAATCGCCGAAATAGTTCGATATATGAAATAATTGTAAATTTCCGTCAATTTAGAAGGCGCGTTTTGCACTGGCTGATACGCACTTACCTGTCTCAATTCTAAGTGGTACTAGAATGCGTGGCACATCCCAGAGAAAGTATTTGCTGATATGTTGGAAATCATAGCTCTTATCAATCGATGGAACCTCTCAATGAAAGCAATAGTTTCGTAACAAATACAACAACCATTATGCGACCACCAAAACACTAAATTTTGCTTTTTACGAGATTCTCTACATCCCCGAGAAGAAAGGTTAATTGCACCGCTCGCGGTGAAAGGCGAGCTCCAGTTTCTCAACCCCATTATAACCTGCGGACAACTTGTCTCTCTCGCGACTACCATAGGTGAGCGGAACGAGAGAATCTCAAGCAAATGATAGAAGATTGGAATCAGCTGTTTTTCCCTCAACCATATAAATGGGAATGCCCGCTTACGAAGAGGTCCGCTTGCTGCTGATGAGAGTCCATCCGTTTCAGTTTGGGGAGGTACATAACGGCAAAAACAGAGAAGATCTGCGATGAACGGCTCGTAAGCTAAAATAATTCATGGGCAACTAAAAATTGGGTGAATGTCAAGTGTATGGCTTATTGCCTCGAAGTCGACCGTCAATATGTACATCATCGGTACATTATCGGCTTCTGTCAAGTTCTATTTTCGAGCCCTTCCAGGTCGATTGGTTGTGAAAAAAGGCATTACCTTCCTTTTGTAATTCCCTCCTTGTCATTGAACTCTGGTGGTGGCCCCCGTTTGTGCTCCCTGAGGACAGTTTGCTAAAAACCACCCTTTCGGAATAATCAAAGAAGAGAGACAAGGCAGCATTGAGAGCTAGCCGATCAGCCAGCTAATAAGGAGGTCAAGGTCTCCTAAAATTACATTATCTGGCCTAACTGAAACGATTTAACAAAGCGTGCCGATCAGCTCCAGATTTCCCTACTCTTTGCATGGGGGCGGGGGGGGGGGAGGGGTTGTGGGGGGGGGATAAATCACAGTTAGGTGAACTCATGAAACCTTTGATGAAGCCTTTGATGGACGTAAAAGCTCAACAGAAAGGTTGTCTGCTTTGGTTGGAGTAATGTGTTGAAGGGTGTGAACGTAAATGTCGCTTCTAACCTAATAGCACACACCCTCACCTTCACGATTTTCTTGATCACAACGATAGATGGATTACTACAAGTTGGCTAAAAAATTTTCAATCAGTGCTTCACCAAACGAGGACGATCAGGGCTATGTTTTCCCATCAGGTTCTTCACTGGATGACATTCGACATCTAAGGCATTCAGATTGCCGCGAACTTTGTCCTCGAGGTCTTGTTGACGTTGCGAGGGGCGAATATCGGCCAAAGCTCCCTCTATACCTGGAATGACTATTGCATGCTCTCCCTTTTTATCCAAGAAGATCCGAAAGTTCTTCAGGAATTTTTTCTGATAACGCGATGAGCATGTTCTCAATGGCAGGATCTTTATTCACTTCCATTATACTCCTTATAAGCTTCATTGCTGAGATGTTCTGATAATTTTAGAACCACGAAGAGCAGGTAGCATGTTACCGAAGATTGACGATTCAGAAACAGGTTGAGAAGCATTGGTCTGACTTTTGATCTACCTAATAGTGAGAGGATCTGCCAGGCGCCAAAAATCAAATGCAATAGAGTCAAAATCACAAAAAAAATCAGTTAAAAAGACCCAAAAGTGGTATTCACTGAGCTTAGAGCAAACCAACGAAAGCTCTAGGAGTAGAAGAAGAGGAAAAGGCGCAAGAACCTAAAGAATCAAGAAGACAAGCGTAAAAGGACAGCAACTCTTAAAACACGACCGCTCAGGAGGAGCGTGATGAGTACTTGAGAGTCACTATCACCAGCTTTGCTTGTGTATGGTGTCCTCTTTGATCGCAAATATTGGGTCATATCAAATCCCGCTCTGCTCTCATTTCTATTCTAAATTACATGATTGGGGCGAGAAGGCTGACCGCGTTACACCATTCCGTGCCATAGACTTCTATCGTAGTGGATACGCTTATAGCCGTAATCATGAGATTACAGCGTACCACCGAATTGCATGCCTTGACGAAATAATTGTGGCTACCTTCCAGATCGTGTTTCTCACCGTAAAAAGCTGTCGGACCAGGGGGATTCTTCCCACTGGCTTCTTGAAAGGTTGTGCGGACGTGTGAAGCAGAACATGTCACCAAAACAATTTCAAAATGGCAATGTTTATATCAACAACAGTAAAAATTCATAAATTAAGAGACCATTGTGAAAATAAAATTATTGATATAATATTTAAATATTGAGCAAACATGAATGAAATCTAAATAGAACCACTCATATACACGTAAACTGACGAAGTAGTAAGAAAAAGAGGTCAACAGCAAAGAAAGCAATCAACATATTTGATCCAAAGATGGAATCAACTTGAATTCGTCAATAGTACGTCGTACTTCGTGACCTTTCGATAGATATCGATGGAATATGCGGAATTGATCGTGCCGATCGGGTGGTCGCATTGGAGGGGTAATGGCTCAAGTCCTGAAAACACTACTTGGGATACGATCAAACTGATGCCGATTCCTGAAAATTTTCAAGTTATTAAATTGTTTTTTGCTGAAATCTTATTCAAGGGTTCAGTGGTGCACAGGGCACCAAAATTCGCCCCCGCTTGTGGTGGGGAACACTACTTCTCGAGATTTCGATAGTTTCATACCGTTCTTCTCCACTGTTGCACTACTTCGCACTGTGCTCTCATACTCTGTAATCGGTGTTTCTGAAGGCACATTTCACGAAAGTTTTACATTGATCAACGCAAATTATAGGTGAAAGTGCTTCGTGGGTAACCAGTTCCTATTGAATTAGGCTCTCTTTGCTGCTTTGAGTGACTCGAGAGCGCGATTTCACGATAAGCGGTGAAGGTAAGCGCTGTGTGTGAGTAAATCAGACAACAAAGACGGCGAAGACACGAGAAGGCAGATAGACGACAATTAGCGACGCACATGTCTGCCACATTTAGGCGGAGTCCATAATCCGTGCCAGAAGTGAGAGGCTCTAGCGCTTTGGTCTCTCAAGCCCCATCCCCTTCCAAGTGGGAGCTATGCGCGGATGCCATTTCTGAGGATTGTTTCTCCAGATCAGTGTCGATGGGCAGAGAAAACCTCGAGAGCGTCGTAGCTTGAGATGGAATAAAAAGGTCTATCTGAAAATTTTTCCAAGGATTTCTCGAAAACTACCCTTTCACAAAAGATAAAAAACTGGATCAGTGACTGGACGATCGATTTTTCGACAAATATCGTCAATCTATAACGAAAGTCCTACTTAAATAGTACTAGGTAGCAATGCTACGATTTTGGGGAGGAAGGGATACAAGGGTATTTTCCCAAAGATTCCCTAGACACAAGGCTTGACCCTGCTACTTCGCACCGTTCCCGTTTGGGAGCTCTGGTACGCTTGCAGCTTGCAGACTATTGTCTATCAGTTGGCCGGCGCACACTACTGTGCGCGATTCATGGCGATGTTGTGCAAAATGGGTATGATCGACATTATCACCGTTGTGTATGGGATTGAGTGAACTTTTCTTCCCTCTGCCTTCAGCTGAGCTTTCAATTTGCAAAGAATCAGGAGAGGTGACATGATAAGAAAGCTTTCGGCAGTAATATAGATAAGTCGCTTTTCATTGAACCCATTTTGCACGTCGACATGAACCGCGCGCAGTAGTGTGCGCCAGCCAACTGGTTATACATAAAAGGATCTTATGTCAGAAACTCATCGCTGACCGAAATCCATCTTCTCCACACGTTTGGGGCACATTGGAACCCAATTAGCTTAGGAACCCAATTGTCTTTCTCAAAAGAGAACATTTCAGTGCACGTCCCACCCACCGTGGGCAGAGCTTGACCTGATCAGTGTATGGTCTATACTTCTTGTGCCATGCCCTACCCATCCCACACTTGTCCCCATCTCCACAGGTCGTTTTTCATGTAATGTCATAGCTCCGTCCACCACCGCAATTGCCACGCTCACTGTGCTCAGGATTCTTTCCTCATCTTCCGTTCCTTCAGAAACTCATCGTTAACCTAATTCATTTTCCCCCCACGTTTGAGGCACATCGGAACCCAATTAACAATTTTCGGTCTGGAAACGGAACATTTCAATGCACGCCCCGCCCACCAGCTTATCTACAGTAGGATACCACCTCCCATATTACTTTAAAAATTCAGGGTTCCAGCTTTGTTGCGACGCGAGATATGTATTTCCCGCCATTCACCTTCTAAAGGCTCCTTATCAGTCCTTATCAGTTGCTATCACTTCCGGTCCCTCACCCTTGATGTCTCCTTACCATCCCCTATATCACCTCAAAAATTCAGGGTACCAGCTCTACTGCGACGCGAGATATGAATTTACCGTTACCGTTAATTTACCGTACATATTTATGGTTTTATCGCAATGTTTGTCTATGAAGTGAAATATAGCCAAACCTGCCGAAGAGGGGGTCGCCGTTGTGGCCGGCTGGCGAAAATGCTCTGTGAGACGATTTCTGATGGACTATGGCTCCGTTCCGTACCACTGATCTTCTTTCGGGGAAATCGTAACAAATACGCCTAAAAGATATGGATCGCATAATTTTATACTAATGAACGTAACATATGAGCATCACTTACGCATGTACCACATAGTCCGAGAATGATCACGCCAGCGAAGATGGTCGCTGTTGCAAGAAGAACTGAAACTTGTACGGATATAAAATATTTTTGGTGTAGCAAAGTAGACAAAGATGTTGTATTGCACATTCATCGGCCTTAGGGGAGAATGACAGGTCACTGGGAGACTCTCCCACTTGATTGTGATTACTTGGTACGGGACTCAAAGGCAAACTCAAAGATAAGCGGATTCTCCAGACAGTGGATTATTGGATCGTTATTCAGGCTGCACCTTTATTGCAACGCCAATCACGGCGTTACACCAGAACAAACCTGAGCTATCCACTCCCACTTACGCTAGGTGGGGTGGGCTAGATCGACCTTGAGCGGCAATGGTGCACCGTGACGGAGCAACAGGTGCAGCCTGAACCTTTATCCAATGACCACCTCCTTCAAGAAGATTGGTCGAATATCGCGCTTACGTCGGCTTATGTCGAGATGTACCTCCATTATGGGTACAAGAACAAACTTGAATTCAAAGTGGGCTGTCAGCTGCGCGGAGCACTTATATATTCAGATGCATAGAAAATTCTGAGTCAAGGTCCATGTATGGCGTAGCCTCAAGTCAAGACAGTTTACTGACAACGATAATTTTTGCTTGGGCTTTGTTGTTTCTGCCTTCTATTCAGTGCCAGTGGCTTTGTCTCAAGCATTTCCTTACCAAGGTGAAAAAAATCCACAATGACACATGCTTTTTTGGGTGCGCCACGTACTCGAGCTCCAAACAGTAATGTAACAGCATCATGGATGAGTTGGCATGGTACAGTCTCACTGGAACAACCAATGGAGATATCATCTCTTTAATCCCCACTGCGAATCAGAAGAAAGTTCATTGATTCTGGGTATAATACTTGAAAGGCTTGATTGACTCCAGCGAATCAGGACCAGCGCTGCGTGGTCTCCTGTCATTTTCAGTTTACAAGCTCAAAAAATGCCATATAACTTAAATTTTGTTCGGCTTACCCCAGAAAATAGTTTTCGCTGCACTGGATGGTGAATGTTCAGCTACTTGATGAGCAAACCACGTGTGAGGTTCAGCTCTGTAGGAGTATCCATTCAGATACACTTCCAGTCCTGATGTCACCTGAAGCAGTACATATTTTCAATCGTTAGATTGAATGAACATTATTGTTCATAGAGCTTTCGGATCAGCAGCCACATCGAGGGAATGGCTGAAGGAATTTTTCACGGAGATTTGAGTTCTTCAATTATCAACATATTATGTTGTATTTGCTTACTACAGGCCACATACAAAGTTTCTTGCAAAAATAGGAGAATCCTGCTGCGATACAGCCTCTTAAAGTACCATCCATTATTATGAGGCGTTAAAACAGGCACAGCCAGCACACACCGGAAGTGGAGGACTTCTCGACATGGGGGTCGGATTCCTTCCAGCAAAGTGCCAGCAATCAATGTAGCGTTGTAGCGCGGTCCATCTCCCGCCGCCGTGTTCCGCGGTGGACGTCATCAAGCACGCGCCGCATGCGCGCAATGGTGAGATTTTTCCATGGAACCAAGGCTATAAGCGAAGAAGCGACTGACATGTAGAAGGGACGCAGAGTGGAAAGCAAATCAACACATGACGCAAAAAATAAATCTGCGCCTTGTGCTGACGGCTGTTCAAATGTTACTCGGCAGGAATTCGAACAAGTTTCTCTTCTTACAATTCCTCGATTCCTGCGTTGGAATAAAGGAAGTTTCTCTGTTCTTCTCGTTTTCCTGCTAATGCATTGTATCCAGAAGGGTGATTTTAAGAGTTATTAGAATCATGAAATTTTTGTGGGCAACTCCTTTGAAGCCCGCATGGTCGTAATTTAAAATTTGTTGGCGTTGCTCCATAGCGTTTTCATTCGCCGCAAACTGGAACAAAGAAAATCTCTGTATTATCCAGGCCACTGGCTTTGTGTCTGCGGATCGGTTTGTCGGGTCTGTCCGCCCGCAAAAGAGTGATTTCGATTAGAGAGTATGTAGCAGAGCAAAGCAACCGCTCTGATTGTTAGTAGAACAAAGCAACCGCTCTGATTCTGAGAAGGGAGGGACCGATGGGTGTTGGAGTATCATTTTAAGACTGGGCTATCCTGCTGATAGCACCTTCTACTTATATAAACACTTAGTTCGTATTCTCGCCGTCACTTTGCGGTGTGCTGACGTCGAACTAGGTGTCGGTACATTGGTACAGGGTGCAGATATCTAAGGTTGTTTAGCAGCAGTCCCTTCGGATCAGACCGGCTTGAGGTTGGGTAATTGTGTGAGTGAACACCATAGCGGTCTTTTTACAAGATCCTGGACACTCGATCAGCTATCAGAAGGGGTATCAGGATGTGCGCAGAAGGTCCGAAACGGAGAGTGGATCTCACAATCATGGGGTATAGTCGTTCCGAATACTGTGACTAATGGGTGGCACTGGGTGAGTTCAACCGCATAAATGTGAATTTAATAAAGTTGTACGTCCAACCTTTGCTGAACCACTTCGCTGAGTTGGGAATCAAATTGTAAACTGAACTGGTTGACGTTTTGATGCGATGATAAATGTCCGAATGCCATTGACAAAGTCAGAAACGCGGTACTCACCGCTGCCGATATAGTCTTCGCCACTTGACTTGCATGACGATCTTTGATACTGAATCGAGCAGTATTGTCATCTAAGATAATCACATCTTCGATAGATGACCGTGGTAGAGAAAATCGCTGTGAAAGGAATTCGGCCAGTGTCCTGAAACTGATAGATTTTCCAACGTCTGCATAGCTCGGCTGTGATCATATGAATTTCACTGACAGGCACAAATCTCAAGGCATATTTTAGGCTTGCCAGGAGGCGACCGATCTCTTAGTTGTCATTCGTAGGAGGCTGGGAAGGAGCGTAACTGGTGCTTGATAAAAGCACCTCTCAACATCTTCTACAATGACAATCAATCGATGCCCGCTGCCTACCGAGCTTGAATTGTGTCTTCAGATGTGCTGGACATGGATTTTCCACGGCCCTTATTTCTCACATTCCTTATCACAGGAATAAGACCGTTTGAGGGCGAGGAATTAGCGATTGAAAATGGAAGTAGCCGCTAAATTGAGGGCTCTGTTTGGGATAATTTTGGCAGATTGTGGAACGTGAAAGCTAGGTGATCAGTATTGTAGCAGTAGAGAAACAAAGGGAAAAAACGGCCAAAATCCTGAGGGATAGGAATCTTAACCCCCTTGCCCTCTTTGCATCACTAGCCGGTGAGATAGATGCAGATGGTAAGGGGCTGAGTTGGCTAGCCGCGAATTTTGTCCCGTCTTTGCGACAACTACCTAGCGAATGCGAGGTAGAGTGATTGTGCTGAACCGTGACGAAGAACCAAAGGAGCCCTTTCCAACTGGAGTTTCCCCTCAGTTAATCTCTTCTGGACTGGAATGTCATAGAGAATATGAATTCTCAGTTCTCGCCTCCTCCTTGCTGCTGTCGGTGCCTTTTAACCTTGCTCCGATAGGATGCAGACAATTCAAAAGTACTAGATCTTATTCACGCCTGCTTTTTGTGTTTAAACATATGAACTCAAAAACGAACTCTTGAGCACGCTTTCGTGATGAGGTTGATATCTGTGGACCAGTCAACGAGAAGCCCAACTCGTAGGTTTCCAAGTCGCCATATGCCTCATCAAGGTATGGTGCGAAAAGATCAGCACCGACACCTATAAACTCAATATTATCCTGATTGCATCAAATCCGAATCATCAGCTACACACATGAGAAAAATGCCGAAAAGGTTAAAAATAAGGTAAAAGTGAAAAGTGAACAAAACAACGGCTAACTAAAAAGAATATTCAGGATAATAATATTAGAAAGATAAAATAAGTTAAAGTAAAAGGTTAAAGTAAAATACCAGCAAAACTCAACGAAAGGCTTGGTTCTGATCGGTTGAGTTCCATTACACGGTCGTTTTGCATTACACTTCTACTCAGAACTCAGGAATATTTACATACGTGTCCCCAAATGTAAAGGCGGCGATCATATGCTTTCATAACCATATGTGTAGCGAGCAAATCAAATTTTTGACTATACAGCAGCTACAGGCGTCTTGAGGAGCCACGGAAAAGTAGATAGCCCAATCGTACTTGATGGGCTTCGTTTTTAATGGTGGATAATGTGATTCCAAACACCTATAATCCTGAACAATCCTTGTAAAATTACTCTGCGGACTTGTAGTTCTGTAGATGAGAGTATCAAGGAGCCGTTCACAATAATTAGATTTTTTGTTTCCCATATATTGTGTAGTACTTGCTTACTAAGGGCCGCATGAAAAGTTTCACGCGAAAAACGAGAATCCGAGATAGAGCTTCTCAAAGTAACGTTCAACGAGGTGAGGTGGAGGCGTGGCCACGAAGGGTTTAGTAAAGAGACAACGGTTACATGGTCAGGATCGCACAGTGAGAAGCAGATCAACATTGCAGGCGAAAATATCGCGTGCGCTCTGCCCGTTGACGGCTGTTCAAAAGTTGCTGAGCGGGAACTCAAACGAGTTGCTCTTCTAACAGTTTTTATATTTCTGCCTCGGAAGAAAGGGAATTTCCTAGATCCTTTCGTGTTTCTATTAATGTACTAGCATAGTGATTTTGGATCAAATTAGAGTCATATGATTTTCATGAACGAATCCTTTGATCTGCAATGTTTCCATCTATCTCGAGTCAATGCAGATCAACATTGGGGGCGAAAATTAATCGCTCCCTTACGTGGACTCTAAGATAAAAAGAATGCTGAACACAGCGTTAAAGGCACACCACGCGATAAGCAGATCAGGGGTTAACTTTCTTGGGGCGAGTAGGTCCTTGGATAAGTGCTCAGGCTGCATCTTTGTTGTGGCTGCACGGTGCGCTCTCACGGTGTTGTGCTTGCTTGCACGCAACCAAGCCACGCCCACTCAGCCAAATCACATCTGGCCTTAGACGAACGAATTTCCAACGTGGAAACTGCAGTGATCATCAAAATGGCTATTTCGGTGATTATCTTCTCTTGAAACAGATTCTCTTTTCCACGTGAGCGTCACGTTGGAAATTCGTTCATTTAAGACCAGGCGACGACGAGGTCGTCTTGGTCTTGGGTGGCCTGGTCAAGGATCGGCGCCACCCTGATCGCGCGCGAGAAGGGGGATAAAGACCCGACTGGAGCAGGAAAAGGACTTCTTCTCGCCTTCACTTTTATTGATTATTTCGGTTATATTATTGTTACAATAGTTCGAGTTGTGATAAATTAATTAGATATTGTGTAGAAGAGCAAAATTGTGGTACGAAATTGGTGGTCTCGAGTTACAACTATCCTAATATAAGTTATACCAACACTGAACCACATTACCAGGTGTGATTTGATTGGGTGGGTGTACCCTGGTTGTGCTCAAACAGGCACCACACCGTGAGGGTGCACCGCACAGTCGCAACGAAGGTGCTGTCTGAGCAGTTATCCAAAGGCCTACTCGGCCAATCAAGTGAGCCACTAATCTGATTATCGCGTGGTTTGCCTTTGATGGATTTCCATTTCGGGGATTAAGACTCCTTCCACATTAGCCCACCTCTGCTCTGTAATACTGTGGTAGATAGACAGACGCATACAGCACTAACCGCGCTGGCAGAGGACAGTGGACAGTATGGCCGCTTCCATACTTTGCGCACCGACGCCGTCACGCGCGTGCCTGCGTCACGCGCGTGACGCCGGCACGCGCGTGACGCAGGCACGCGCGTGACGGCGTCGGTGCGCAAAGTATGGAAGCGGCCTATCGGACCCACGGTACGTGGTACGGTAGTACTGATGCTCCCAATTTATTTTCCGGTACTAGTATGCTGGTTGAATGGGACCTATAGATAAGCCTGTACACTTTTGCTTGCCGTGCGTTGTTTCACAACGCTTCCAGAGAGCTTTACCAAAGGAATGGAATAGCTGCGGTGAACGGTGGAGTGCCGAACTTATAGAGGATCCGGGTATCAGGGAATGAATTCTTGTACACTATAGAAAAAGAACGTTGAAATATGAACCCACCATCACAGAACGCTTCGCAATGTTCCCTTGTGGCAAAATTATTGAGATTTCCCGCACAACCGCCGTATTCGAACGAGGTGCAAGTTTGATTCGATGGGGAGTAGAAGTATCGCGGCACGGTGACTGAACACGGGCCACGTTCTGGTGTCAAGCCACACACGTAACCTGGAATGTCTTCGTCAAAAGCCTCATGAAGAATTCCATACATAAGCTCAGCATTGCAGGAAATGCAGCAATTAAATACGTACAAACTTAGTAACATATTCAGTAGCGGTCAAAAGTTTGGAAACTCTTGAATTTTCAACCTCCCTCAGTTAATAAACGACCGTGTTGTCTCAAATTCACAGAACAGGCATAAAATTAAGTAGAGAACGCGATGTGTAACGTCGTTCTTGGAAGTGGAAACAAGTGTGAAAATGCTGTTTATCTCAAAAAGGGCGTATCAAAAGTTTGGAAACCTCTCAATAACATTATCACATTATTATAGTTTTATAGTTTCAGGCAAAATTATGGCACAGTACCTCATTTTCGGATGGGATCTGGTAAAGAAGTAGCGCTAGCTGTGTAGGAGGCGATTGTTCGGGCCATTCAATCTGGAATACCCGAGAACCTTCTTGCACAGCAGTATCACCTCGCTAAAAGCACGATCACCAAGATTTTCAGTCGCTACCAAAGGCAAGGAGGTGGGTGAAGACTCATCGTTCCGGAAGACCTCGTAAGACGACACCAATGAACGACACATTCATCGTAAGAGCCTCGCATGCTGACCCGCGCGCTTCATCAACTGACATTCTCAAGCTACTGAGAAAGTTTTTGGGCCCTTCTATCAGCCAAAATACTGTTCAGCGTCGTCTGTGAGCTGGCGGATTGTTCGTAAGACTTCTCAGCAGGGAGTCACTAGTGAGCTCAAGGAATAGGAAGGCGCAACTGAGTTTCGCTCGTCAGCATCTTGCCTGCACCAGAGAAGAGTGGGGAAAAGTTTCGTTCAGCGACGAATCGAAGTTCTGCCTCTTTGGCAGCAATGGTTTGAAGTAAGTGAGACGTACTGTGAACAGAAGAAATCATTCCAGGTACCTGATATCAAGAGTGAAGCATGGTGTAGCTGATGTGATGGTATGGGGATGTATTGGTCTATGTGGCGTTGGCCCACTTTTCCGTATCCAAGGAAATATGGACTCGTCCGCGTAAAAGGGTATCCTAGAGAGTACCATACTACCTTTTGCTCGTCAGAGAAGGCCGAGGAGATGGGCTTTTCAGCATGACGATGATTCGAAGCATGCCTCCCGCCTCGTGACCGACTTTCTGAGATAGAAGAAAATTACTGTCATGAAGTGGGCAAGCCGAAGTCCGGACCCAATCCGATTGAGCATTTTTGGGAGGGAGGTGGGTGTCGTACAGGACACATTCAAGTGAAGTATTGCGATGAAAAGCTTGATATTCTGTTCAAAGAATGGGTTTCGATTTCTCAGTCCGAAATTGATGCTCTGATCGATTCAATGCCTAGAAGGTGTAAGGCTGTTATTGATTCACGCGATTATCCAACGAACTACTAGTTTATTCTCACTTTATTAGGTTCGATTACCTTTGCTATTAAGAAGTTTCCAAACTTTTGATGCACCCTTTTTGACATCAACCGCATTTTCACCATTGAAATTTCCACTTTCAACGGACGGCGTCACACATCGTGTTCTCTACTTGATTTTATGCGTATTCTGCAAAGACCACTCGGTGGTTTCGTAATCGAGGAAGGTTGAAAATTCAAAAGTTTCCAAACTTTTGACCGCTACTGTATATATACATAATAAAAAGAGTTGAAATTAGAACTGCGCTCGGTTTATCAATACCTGGGATAAACAGCATACAGCGCAAAACTAACAGTGATAAAACAAAATCAGAATGAGCATGTACTATGGCAATTGGAATTAGGGACCTTCTCTTCAGATCTTTCGCATTCCGAATGTGCTCAGGTGTACCGAGGTCACTTATAGCAAAACCAATTTTTTCGATACTTAAAATAGTTTAGCAAACGTTTGATCGTGGTATACAGTCGTGATATGCTGAACTTATTATATTCTTGTGACGGTCAAGACCCTTGCAGAACGCTTCTCAACGTACACTTATAATATATAATACATATGTACATAGATAGGCATATATATAATATGGATGCGTGTCATTAAGACAAGAATTTCGCCAGACTTGTGACACGATAGGTGCGCCCGGTGTGTGACACGAGAGGACTTTAACTGGGTCATAAAGCGACTGCGACTCAAACAAGGCGTAGGGCCTCGTCATCCTTTTGAGACGCAAAAGGTCCTGAAGTGATGACGGTGTCCAAGTCTAAGCATAATCGCTTCAAGGCTAACTAATGCGGCACCTTTAGGTCACATCCATCGTGTCGCGTTACTTTTTTGGCGAATTTTTGTGTGCGAAAGATAAACATTCCCCATATAAACTCCATTTCAGAGCGCCTGATAGGGCATGGCTCACGGACTCGGGTGAGAGTGTATCAAACTCTCTCACTCTCCTACACACTCTCACTCTTGCCACGCACCCTCACTCTCGCCATCCCCCATGTCCGTAGGCCACGCCCTATCAAGCGCTCCGAAATGGAGTATACATAGGTATATGAGGCAAAAAAAGATAATAAGTATTGAACGAAAGCAAATATGTAGTTGGAAACAAACACACTCACGCTTAGATACGCAGCACATTCCTATCTTCTCGCCCGGATGTATTGAGCAGTAGTGAGTGGATGGACAGCTTAAGAACGAGAATGATCAGAATGCTCATGTACCCTATTCCTATTTACAAATGCAGAGCACATTGAGCTGGTTATAATGCACTGCTGATGTTGGCAACAGAGTACTCGAGCCTTTCGGACAATCCCTGACCAATAAGACTACAAGAAATTGGAAGAGGGAGGAGCCAGGTATAGTCCATAGCTCTTAGCGGGCCATTTACCCAATGCTCGACAAACTACCCACAAAATAACGTCAAAATAACTGTTACCTGTTGACTTTTGACGAACATGCCAACGGTGTACCATCTGATGAACTTGCAAATGGATCACCATGCGGACAGGATGTGCTCTTCACTTTGCTCAGCAACGGTTCTTAACAGCGAAAATTAGCTAAAGAATTGAAAAAGATGAAAAGCTTCACATACCTCGCCCAGGGCAGCACACGCCCGTCCCCTCGACGTCAAATCCAGTACAGTAGAAACCCGTGGGACAAATTTCACCAGAATCCCTGCAGTAAAATTGCCGTTTCGTTCGTGGATCGATCACCGGTCGGTCTCCAATATTACATGGGGAATTTTCGCCTAAAAAGTCACTACTGAGCAAAATTTCTTGACTTAGTCCCAGGCTAGGATATGGTATAATCACTACTGCAACTCACATGTCGGTACCGGGATGCAATTTTCTGATGAGCATGATGGCACACGCAAAATGCATACCTAAAGAGGTTACGGTTTGTTGTGAAATTTCTTTGTTGTTAAATTTCTGAGAAAATATATCGATAAATCGATTAGTCCGTAAACATACCTCGTTAGCTTTGCAGTTTACTTTGTCGCATGGTGAAGAACAGCGGCAGTCCGAGTACGGACAGAAGTCCTGATCCAGTGCTGCACCATACGGACACATTGATCGGGAGCACTTGACTGGACACTTGTGTGGAGCTGTAGGAGTATAAGTGATGAAGGATGCGAACTCACTGGGTAAGTACATTTATGTCGAATTTTCGCGCAGCCGCGCGCAACGAGCAGCACCGCGGATTTCTTCTCGTGTGACTGCGTACATTGCGATACTCTCTTTAGAGTTTTACGCTCAAATTATCTCTTGATTAGGACTACTATCATGTAATGCTATCGTTTTTTTTTGAATTCTGTGTCACCATTTTGCCTTTTCGGAGCACAAAAGTTTATGTATTCAGATAATGATGAGATAAATAGCTATTTCTTGAAGGACCTCTATGTTACCAGTATATGCGTCCTGAGAGGAATTCCAACCGACCGCAGTAAGTTCTGCTGACGGCGCCGCGAGTGCGACGTCGTAAAGCGAAAATTTATGTAAGTGTTCACACACGAATTTCATTAGGCTGTGCGGATATGTCAGTTGGGATAGCAGGGGCTCCCAACGTTTAACAGCACACTGGCGGTATTTCACATAGCGAAAAAAGCTGACTAAGAAGTGGATCCTCGAGACGAGAAAGATTGCTCGATTTTAGTTCTAGGCACCGACAATACGGAATGATCATAGTAACTGGCAAGTTAACCGGGAGTTAAGGATTCGTCGACAGGAGGCCGTCTTTCACGGGCAGGATGCTGGTCGTAACGGCAGAGGTCGTCAGATGACAAGCAGTACGTGACGTCAACTGACCCCGGTATGTAAAAAAATATGATTAAGTTCAGGTGATCAACACAAAATTACAGTAATAAGATACTTAGTAACACTATGCTGTCCGCAATGGTGAATGATCCTGTGGAGGTTATGCAGATGTTGAATGGGAAGTCGCACTTGCGTCCTGTTTGAGGAGAGGGGGGAGGGTATTAGTGAATCAGCCATTTTCCTCGACACCTGGGTGTGCCCAGGTAACTGGGTTTGTATTATACAATGGTGCGTAGAGGGATAGAGCATTCAACGCCATTTTTCCAACTTCTTTCTATACCGGACCGCATATGTCGCTAGATTCCTTGAACGGAATCACGTGTTTTTATGTCACGGAATGAGGTTTTATGCCTGACTCTGCAGGCTCCGATTTTAATTATGTGCCATGATTCTGATTGTGAGAAACGATATTCTATTCAAAAATAAGATAAATTCCACTTTTCAAGACGTTTTAGTTGAAGGCAGCATTAGGGGAGATTCGGACAAAGAGTAAAAGAAGTAGTGAATGGGAAAGTCGCCTAGTAATATGAGTCGCCTAGTAATGCCTAGTAACAAGACAGTGAAAAAAACGGATGGAAATGGGCAAAAACCCGAGAAATAGTACCCCCCCCCCCCTCTCACCGTTGGTTCTAGGCGCGGACGACCTTTCCATCAAGAAACGGGTAGTGCGAAAAGATTCCCATCAGCATGTCGCCAATAAACACAAGGGAATGTTTGGAAATACGGCAGCATCCATTTTCTGGGATGAGCTTCATCCTAAACCTGAGAAAACGCCCCGCAATAGCTTCAATCTCTCCGTATATCCTTGGCCGCTCTTATCATAGCCGTCCACGAAACACGTCGACTGGAGGCGGGGTCAATTATCGAAGGGCGGTAGCTCCTATGCGTTGCGCTGTTTCTACAGCTTGGGAGCGCGTTTTTTCACCGGGATTTCGTTATAGATAGCCTTCTTACCCCTATAGTTTCCATGTGAATGACTTCTTTCAGGGATTTCTCAGTAACCACATTACCTTCGTGGTTTCAGGTGTTTCAAATGTTTTGCACCTAGGCGCCCCTCAACTCCTGCTGGAATTGCTTCAAATACTTCCAAGAAAAATTAAGTACTGCACCTTCGCAAACATTCTGCCCAACGGAATTGGACCGACGTGATCCCGGTACAGGTTGTCCTGTCTCCATGTCTACACACCAGCATGTTCCAGATTTCTCGCATTGGATCCTTAGGAAAAGACCTGAACGGATATTAGTATTTTCTACGAGCTTAAATTAACTTGATTGAGTTTGCGTTGTAACTGGTACTTGGTGAAGGACTTTTGTAACTCACCCGTCTTTTGATCGCAAGCAGGTACGTGAAGATCGTGGATTCCTCGTCGACGAAGTTCTTCAATGGCATTCTGGTACAGAGCACAATCTAAAAATAATGTACAGTGGCACTTGGAAACACCTTCACGTTCCTACGTATCATTTAAAGGAACTGCTTGCACAGTCGGTGTTCTATATGGGTTGTCCCAAATTCACAGCACCATTCTAGAAAAGTTAAGAAAGCACAAAATCAAAACAAACAGTCATAATCCTTCACTATTTGATACCTTCATTACTTAGAAACTTGAAAAACCCCACGCATTTTTTCATCAAAACCGAAGAAATAGAACCTCACTTCTACCCCGATCACCGAGAAAAGGTTTTCAGTTTTCTTAAAGGGGCAACCCCCGAGCCATGCTGAGGACATTGCCCCGCCCATCATGGCTACTGAAACGGCACCATCATGGCGTACCGTGATACAAAACAGAAGACCCTTTGCGTAGAGCCCAATGGGTACCTTTTCACGCCAGATGCGCTAGAAAGTGTTTCCTTGAGAATCGCCTTTTCAATTTCAGAAAAGGTCTTCGCACTCGTGATCATCCTCACTACCCCTTTTTGAGGCCTGCAGTGAGCTAGTGCCTGAAGCCCAACTTAGCATCTCTGGCAACCATGAAAACAATTTTAACTTTGGATGCCTCAACCTTTCCGATCAACGATCAGCTGCAACCAAATGTGATCAGGGCGTCTAATGTTGTAAGCCGAAAATCCAGAAACCTTGACTTTATGTCAAATTCGACGTTACCTTGAATAAAGGTGTGAAAACATGCCTCCTCAATGTGTTACTAATTGCATTTCGATTGTTTGAAGAAAACTCACTCGATCTGGCTTTAATATGAGCAGGTATCTCAGTGGTGTGAGGTATTTGACAACAGATGCCAACGTCCTCACCAACCCCCGTCACACAATCACCACGTGGACAGCCATCGTTTTGACATGAGAATGCGTTTCCATAAAGGTCTCTGGCCATGTGACTGGTCTCACATGGTGATGTAATACCTCAAAATATTTCTTTCAGGTGGCAGACAATAGGTTTATTTTTGACTCTCCAAGGTATGGACTCACATTTAGGCACAGCTGGACATGGATCACGATCGCATCGAACGGAAACGAGTGCGCAGGTTTTGTGAGGCGGGCAAGGTAGGTCCTTAATAAATAAAAAGGATAGAATGGAAGCTAGATAAATCCTGACTGATTTGGGGAGACGATTCTTCTCCTTGACCTAATAACACTGGCAGACGATTAGTTACCTAGCGAGACAAGGCATGAGCTGCAGAAGCTACAACTTTGCGGTCACAGTGCTTCTAAAGATTTTCGCTTTTTTCTCCACAGTAATTTAGATATTCCTGTCTCAGAATAACTAATAACGTCCTTTATGGGGCCACTGAATTCAGAACTAACGTTAAAGGCAGATGAAGGTAATGTGGGTGATGGGACCTCTTGATGTGAGTTACCCAGGTGAAAGCTATGGGTCTGGGAAGACTATATGTGGCAAAATTCCAGGTGAGAGGAGCTCCTCTGACTTTGTGGGAGACATCTTTTTCAACGGCTGCCTACATTTGTATTCCAGCCGGCCCTTTTTTTCAATCTAACCAGCAACTTTCTAGAATCAAGGGCGGAAAGAGGTTCTCCTCGGGTTTTTGATAGTTTCATACCGTTTTTCTTCACAGCTATACTACTGAGCACGTCGGCATTCACAACCAGTTATGTTTTCACGTTTGGTCCGAATTATTCCTATCTCAGTCTTGAATCAACAATAACTTACATCGCATGGATTCTTGCATAAGCAAACTCCATTATGTGGACATCCATTTCCATCGACTTGAATACCGTAATCGCAAGAAGAGTTGTCGCAGGACACACTGCAGATCTTTGGTCCTACAATGAAAGCAGATGATGTTCGCATTAAGGCCTGGCACATGCTTATGAGGAAGTTAGGCCAGTGATGTAGATATTCTGAACGATTGCTAACGGCAGAGGCCTTATTGAGGACCTAGTCACTCTTGATCAAGCTAACCAGCAATTATTGGAGGTATTCTCAGAAACAGGGATTAATAGCCGTGCAAGAAAAACCTGAGGAATCCATGAAAAATCTGAAGATCTTTGTCTTAGCAGTCAACCAGAAAACCTCCCTGCCCGAAGCTACGTTACAATTAATACGTGATTTTACGAGGACCCTTAGATAGATGTCCTCCTACAGTCATTTCGCAGTGCTAGACAGGGCGTGGCCTGAGCGGCGAGAGTGAGAACGTGTGGCGAGAGTGGGAGTGTATGGCGAGGTGAGAGAGTTTGATACACTCTCACCCAAGTCCGTAGGCCACACCCTATCGAGCGCTCCGAAGTGGACAGTACACTTGATTGACTACTAAAAGATTTTCAGAAGGAATGCTGTAATCTTTTTCAGTTTTGCTCTTCAGCGTTAATGGCATGCTTGTGGATGCATTTGAAAAAATATGAATAGGTGAATAAATGAATAAAGCCAGTTGATGAGGAGTGCACAAGTCCGAGCAAGCAGAATTTCTAGGACATTCAACCCAACATACTTTTGCACAGCGATATGCTCTGATCGCTGGATCTCGTACCGATCTTTTCCACTCCGGAACTGTCTACGCACCAGCACTGCCTGAAATCACAGATTCAACTGGGTTGAGTCCTACTGCGTCCTTTCTGGCGAAATGATGCCATGTGGCCGGATGTGGTCAAAGTAGCTATGTAGCTGTTTAACCTGGTTTTGAAGTCGCACTGCGTCTCACGATACGATCCGTCAGGTTCACATTGCACTGGTGGTGGTAGATGTGGCCATTCTCGAGTGAATGCGGCGAGACGATGAAGGCATCCACTGGTGATCTTGAATAAAAGAATACATTATAAGAAAAGTGGTGAATTGAATCGGAATTGACACACTGAGATACCATATTTTCGAAAATTACGAGTACCGTACCGTGGGCTCAACACATCGCGTTCCACAGCTACCCTTACAGCACTTGGAAAACGAGGTGCAGTCGACGTCAGTCAAGCATTCTTCACGGCAGCCAGGGTTCAGTAGCATCGATGGACACACACCAACCTTCTGCACCGTCGATATCGGGACTTAAACTGTTAGCTATACATGTCAAGTATATATCAGGTATACATATATACATATGTATATAAGAACAATCACTCAGATAAAATCTCTTTTTTACTTCGAGAGCGAACAACTTTTGCTACGAGAAAGGATGAATGGAATTACATGAATTAGAAAAATAGGATAAGCTATGCACCAGAATGGAAAGTAAATAATGCACAAGCATGGGTTAAGGAATTCTCATGGGAGGTATTTGAGTGGAAAGGAGGAGAGGTTGTTTGTACATATTTGGTAAGCCTCCCACTCAGCATTTTTGGCTAATTCAAAGCCGGTCTCTTGAAAAAAAAAGTTAGGTAGCAGTTTATGGTGTGATTACCGATCGTTGACTATAAAATACCCATAGTATCAGTTATCAGTGGTAAGTACGAAGGAAGTGGGATTGTATTTCTCATCTTCCTCACTTGCATGACCCCGGTCTCCCTCTCGCGTATTTCAGTGATAGCACTGGGGCTCAAACGAATGCGTTGGGACGGTAAGATGTCAAAAGTAAAGGGAGTCCACGGGATTTTTGGATTGGAGTTTTGCGGTTGCCAACCGATATTGCAGTGTGCGGTGCAAGCTAGAGAAGCCGCATGTAATTGCATGGCAGTTGCAGCGATTGAGTGTCCTGAGACATTATAGACGAATTGCTTCAGAACACGCGACAAACCGAATTGCTTCAGAACACACGAAAAACCTAGCATACACTTATCGCGTCACACGTCGCACGTCGTGTTGGACAGCGTTCCTACGGCATGCACTCAATGTTATCCAGGAACTCCATTATGATGACTGATAGAGAGTAAGTGAGCAAATGCGTGAATGTTTCTCCAATGGAACATATGTGATACTAGCGTGACCTTAAAGGAATAGTCCACGTGAATTATATGATTTTAATTCCTTTTTAAATCACTCTACTAGATGCAATACATGCACAGAAATACGGGAAGAAACAAGAACCTTTCTTCGTTTTGAAGCAGAATGGAGGAGCTTTTCCCAGCCAGCACATATGAACAGCTGTCATTGGCTAGAATGCAGTTCAAATTTTCGCGCTCAATGTTAGTTTGTTTCCCAACGGGGCACACCCAGGTGTAAAGGAGAATGGCCGCTTCAGTACGACACCTCACACATGGGACCCAAGTACGACCCCTCGTCCCTTTTAATATCTACATAAATTCTACCATATCAGTAACCATTGCGGTTCATAGAATTACTATGTATTTTATTACTGTAGTTTTTGAGATCACACAAATTCAAACATATTTTCTTACATGACTGGGTCAGCTGACGGCACTTTTCGCTTATCATCTAGCCTGGGAACTTGGGACCACTGCTGCAATTGCGACCCACAGACGAGGAATCCTCGACTCCTGGTGTACCCCGTGTCGCTGATCACGCCACTGTCGCCTCTTTGATCCCCAGCTCTCTAGCGCCCAAAACCCATTCGGACGTCCCACCCGTCGGCCGCTTTGGGGAGCCCTATGGCAATTAGATCCCTGTATTTGCGCGTGAAAGTTTGCATTTGGCCCTTAGTGAACAAATACAGCATAAGTACTATGTGGATAGCAGAAGAGCTTGAATTTCCGTCGACAATTCCTTCATGTAAAACGTGGGCAAATCTGGTTCATGACAAGAGCTTCTTCATGCACTGATAAGTGAAGATGTTGTTGCTGTGATATCGAAGACGTAGGAACTAATGACTTACATAGACAATGTGTTCAGGTACCAGTTCTAGGGCACGTTCTACACTTGCTAGAAGGCGGGCGCCATCTCGGTCGTGATTGGTGGGAGGGCGTTGGATCGCTCCAATTTCGTGACTTGACGTGATAAGTGAGAACTAACATCCCAAAGCTCCTCCACCAATGATCAAGAACAACGCCAGGTTTCCGGATGGCATATAATTAGATTATAGATGATCAAACCTGAAGGACTTAATCGATTCATGATAGAAGGCGTTCCAGCAGAAGGGCTTATTGCAGCAACGGCTGTTGGAAGGGAAGCTGTCACCATAATGTTTTTCTGGAATTACGGAAATCATACTCAGAGTGCAACACGACGGAAATGTATAAACCAACGTATTGTGAGCGCACAGGACTAATAGCTGGTCGACGGCTGACAGTAATACTCAAAGGATGGCTATCGATTGATGATTTTATAAAGTTCCCAGCCTCTCCACTTGGTTGCGACGATTCGCTGATGTGGGCAACCGCTTTGACTATTATCGGTGGGCGAGTGCTTACAGGCTGCACGCCGACCACCACCGGCTGAGACGAAATTGAGTGTGGTGCAGCTGCTATAACGGTTGACTTAGGCCAGGTCGGTACTGCCATTAAGTGAAGGTTAAACGGACCTGTCTCGAACTGACAACTCGTCCCACAACCGTTGAAACAGCACACTGAGTGTGGACAATCTGCCGCACGACGGCATGCGACGACGCATGCGGACGAGTCGACCGCGTTGTTTGTGAGTGGCACTGGCGGGCAAGTGATAGATGGTGGTGGTGACGCTGAAAATATGGAATTTCAACCCGATTCTTCACTTTCAAGAGGCTTCCCGTTCGCATACGGGTGAAAAGGTGAGAGCAACAATTTCAAATGGATATGGAAATGAGCCGTGAATCCTAGTTTGAAAAATATCGGAATGACATGGATCTCACAGCTCGCAAAGCTCACCCCTTGGCTTGAGCACCTATCACAGGCCCACGAGACGGGCAGGGGGTTGAATCGCCCGATTCAGATACCACAGAGCGGTGTGGGCAAAAGCAGACAACGCAGACAGTAGCAGTTGGGGGCACAACACCCACCGTTTTGAAGCTGACGGAACAGGGCAAAGCAGCGAGCGTGCTTGGTTAAATGATGGATGATGAGCGCATTCGACTGTTTGGAGTTTCGGGAACGGACAGAGATCTAACCAGCGGAGTGTGCACCTCTAGGACAGGACTTCGCGCTGTGGCGTGCGTTGTGCGGTAGGGACTAGTTAGGAGTGCCGCACGTAGTTCGGATGTCGAGCGATGACGCTCTCCTGTGTCTATCAGAGCAAAGACTGGAATCGCCCTATGATCCAGCCACATACGGCGCTCCTAGCCAAGACGCATAGCGCAGGGCATGCGCGGGTGCGTTCTGACATTACCCAACCTTTGCAATTTTTTTACTGACACTTACATGGTCTACTCAATTTCGAGGCTTATCGTCTCACGTTCCCTACAAGGAAGTTATTCTTCGAAGCATTACTGGAAGAATGTATGTATTCCTGCCCTATGCGTTTTAGGGGTGTGAAAAACATGTATCAGCGACCTCGCGCCAACGACAATGCAGGAAGTGGCCGCCTAACGGCGAAATTAGAAAGGTCTTAAGCATAGCTATAATAAAAGTTTTTCTTCCCTTCGCCCTCTAAGAACCACGGGTGTGTGGCGATTGGTCGAATTTTCACTTCGCGGCATCGTACTCGCGGCGCCGTCAGCACGACTTGCCGCAGTCGTTTGGAATTCCGCTCAAGGCGTTGTAGGCTGGTACCGTGAAGGTTCTCCAGACATTGCAAATTGGAAGCTTCGGAAGTTCGCCTATGTTGTTGTTGATGCTGTTTCAGCAAATAAAACCGCAAACGACTCGCACCCTCCGCGCAGCTCGCTGCGGGCGTTTGCGTGAAAATTCGACCAATTGCAACACACCCACGGACCACGAGGGAGGAACGAAAGTGGCATGGGATACGAAAATTGTAAAGATCTTATCCATCACCTATTTCACCTTATTCATAAATCGCCTACCATGACCACGACAGCAGAAACTTCTCCCCTCGTAACCACTCTGACTGCAAAAGTATCCAGCAGGGCAAGATCGTTGCTCATCACATTCCGCCAGATGATCAGCACCTGGAGTGATCAGCGGCTCACCCACTGGACAGACGTTAGGCAAACCTGAAAAAAAACAATTGTGGTCCCTTATTTAAACTGGATTGGATTCCCTCATGAAGCACCAACATCTCGCTATAGGTGGGCAGTCATTGGTGTAACATCGTGGTTGTACCATTCGGCAAATGAAGCCCGCTTGACATTGCACCATTTCACAAGGCACAATGCAGTTGCACACCGTACAGCCGTCATTGTCAGTTCGATACCTTAACGAGCCCTCTACACGTCACGCAACATTTCAGCACTTTTCGTTATTATTTCATATTTTCTGGGGAGAAGGGTAGACGACGTTGCTACCAAAGCTATGATGCAAGAATGGAAACCCTCGAACACACAAGTGTTCCCTGTTTACTTTTAGACGGTCGAATGCTACATTTTAAAAAGCTGAAAACTCCAGGCACAAGGTCCACCAATGCATTAGCTGTGTGCACTATCAAATACCTTCACAAAATTCGAGTGATGGTCGAGTGTGTGGCGCAACCTTGGGACGCAGACTGACCAACACTCCATTCTATCTCTTGAACAATACAAACTAGAATGCTGTTGATGAAACGTTCAGTACCTACCCGAAAGGACAATGCTTGCCACAGATCCGTACTGGACATGGCCGCGGTGTCTCACAATTTGGTTGACGAGTTGTTTTAGTGCCTAAAAATTTTATTCAAAAGGACTTCGAAAGTGTAGCCGTCAGCTTTGACAGTTGGAATAGGGGTGTGTGCACTTATGACAGAAAATCGCTGCGCGGCGTCGCACTCGCCTTGCCATCAGTACGACTTGCCCAATAGATTGCCTTTGGGAGCCCGGCAGAGCGTGGCTGGATCACCTCTGCATTCCATCCATGCCACACTGCCTCTTGCACCCATGCCACCCTGCCTTCTCCACCCGTACCACACCGCCTCGCTTCAAGGCTGCCATGCCCCGCCACTGGTATTCGCACCGTCGAACCGCTGGTCGCGCGCGGTCGCGCGGAAATCTGTCATAAGTGCACACGCCCTTGGAATAGCACTGACTGCTACGATAAATTACCCTGCACTTCACGTCCGATAGTATCCACACACCAGTTGAGACCGTAATGAGACTGAATTCGGGTGTATTCCCCATTGGAATCACATTCAGGAACAAATACACTTGAGTCAGATTCGCGTATCGTTAACGCTGCCAACCGAGCATGAACACCTGTAACACGGCACTTGGTTTACTGTAAGTGTAATTTGCACAGTATGGGCTGGGAGGGGGCCACGGTTTCCCCTTCAAAGACATGCGTTGGAGATTACCGATATATAACAATTTCACAAAATTAATTATGTAATCTCACAAAGTGTCGTCACATCAGGAGCAGCACAGCGACGGGTACAGCCATCACTGCAGCACTTTCTCAATGGCGAACAATCGACATCCACAGAGCATTCGTGATCTTTACCCCTAAAATCATGGTGGTATACGGTAACACTGGTGGCTCTGGATTACGGTAGGAAGTTCTGTGCAGAAGCACTGTCATTGTCAGCTGCTGCTTATCAGCCCACAGTTAGTAAACAATATTTGTTTAACAGTTCGAACAAACTTTTTGACAGCGCACTGCAAAAATGCGAACGGCGCGTAGTCAATGACTATGTTTTATGACAAAATCGCGTTGCAACTGATATATTAGGTTGATCGAAAAGTTTTGATAAGGTTGAGATTTTTTTTCTATTAGGTTGGACGGGAAGTTCTGGGACACTTTTTGTTTTTTCCTGTAGAAACCTGTAAAGCTTCGGGAGCATTTGGTAGTGGGGGGTATATGAAGCGTCTGAAAAGGGCTTCTGAATAGCACATTCATATTCTCTACGGCTTCAACTAGCAGTGAATTTACGGCAATTTCGCGAAAGGTGCGAAATTCACGAACACCGCCTCGGTTCCTCAGCATGCGAGGCCACTAACAAAATTAACCAGTCGATGGACCCAGGTACTGTCTCTCATATGGCGGCAGCCCGATGGCTCGATCGGCTCAAATTGGAACAGGAAAATATTCAAAAAATTGCATTGAGAAAAAAACTTTTTTTTTTTGAAAATTTTCAAAAAAATAGGAAACTGTTACCATCCAACACGACAGCCACTGCCGATCTCTACTGCAGGCAATTGGACACCGGAGCGCCAAAACTTACCGGAAAAATGGACCAAGACCTCTTCCTCCACGATAACGCTCACCCACATGTGGCAAAGTTGGCGTGTCAAAGGATCCAGGACCTCGGCTGGACGACGCTTCCCCACCCACCATATTCCCCGGACATGTCCCCAACTGACTACCACCTATTCCGGTCGTTGAGCCACTTCCTTGACGGGCGACAGTTCAAAGATGACGACGATCTCAAGAGCGGGCTCCAGAACTTCTTTGACCAGAAGTCTCCCGAATTCTACCGGAAGGGTATCTACGATCTTCCTGAGCGTTGGCAGTACATTGTAGATCACGATGGTGCATACTTTGGTGACTGAAGTTACATGTGAGTAAAATTAAAATAAATTGAATTTTTCTCACAAGGTGTCCCAGAACTTCCCGTCCAACCTAATATTTCATTGTACATCTCAGCAAACAATGAAAGCTAACCCACAATATAATAACCATCGTTTGTTGCAGCATTGTTCCACCCAACGGACAGGTCAGCGATTCCCTTCTTCCAGAATTAGGAAGACTGGTCAAAGAAGTTACCGACCCCTTGTCCAAGGTGGTCATAGTTGACGGATCATTTTTTCGCTAGGAAAGCCTTCAGGGGCCGGAACAAGTGGTAGTCTGAGGGGGCAATATCAGGGGAATAGGGTGGATGTGGAACCGTGTCCCAACCTAGCTCCTCCAATTTTGCACGGATCTCTTTGCCTATGAGAGAGACCCGTGCAAAATTGGAGGGGCTAGGTTTGGACACGGTTCCACATCCACCCTATTTCCCCTGATGTTGCCTCCTCAGATTACCACTCGTTCAGGCCCCTCAAGCTTTCCTAGCGAAAAAATGATCCGTCAACTATGACCACCTTGGACAAGGGGTCGGTAACTTCTTTGACCAGTCTTCCTAATTCTGGAAGAAGGGAATCGCTGACCTGTCCGTTGGGTGGAACAATGCTGCAACAAACGATGGTTATTATATTGTGGGTTAGCTTTCATTGTTTGCTGAGATGTACAATGAAATAGAAAAAAAATCTCAACCTTATCAAAACTTTTTGATCAACTTTCGCCCTTTTTCAGAGCCAAGATTGAATAGATGGACGAAAAACAACATAAAAATGGAGGCGTACCTTTGGACACAAAAAGCACCTAGAGGCTTTGTCTGCAAACACTCTCCGATGTGGATTACTTGACGAGGTGGAGAAGAGAACACTGGAAAAATGTCATTTCGAGGTAGTGAACATGCTGAGGGATATACAGCCATTTCACATTATCACGATATAAAAACAGCTGAACGAAATGATGAATAATCTTTGAAAATTGCGAGTTTCTGAGCAAGGCTTTTTTTTCGTTATAATATACTTTACGTTAATTGTGGTGCGGGACTTGGAAATCGTGTGTCACGTTGGCCCTTCCTACCAACCCACCTGCAGCTGTACAAGAAAGTCCGCATCCATTGAAGCAGCATTTTTGGCCAGAAGAACATTGCTCATCAATGAGGCAACGCCGAGTGCAGTCACTGATGGCTGCAGTTGCCGGTGGACATGTGCCTGGTGACCATCGCGGTTCTACAAGGTATGGATTGAGAAGGAGAGAGGGAATTACAATTGCATTTTTACACGGAATAGACTCGGTCCTATCCGCTTCCGCTTCCGCCATTTGACGATACGACTGACTTTCTTCGAAAAGCTTAAATACCCTTTTTACCTTGCCCAGGACAG
The DNA here is from genome assembly GCA_963978905.1 of Trichostrongylus colubriformis. NCBI lineage: Eukaryota > Metazoa > Nematoda > Chromadorea > Rhabditida > Trichostrongylidae > Trichostrongylus > Trichostrongylus colubriformis. The sequence goes on from OZ022256.1 coordinate 15,368,067, forward strand.
CAGATTCCGCTGTCACTTCTATACTGACTGCAATACCACGAGCCTCCTGATCCTGAAAAGACGGTAATTTCTTTAAAAAAAAAAGTAAAGTCTGCCGACATATCATGAAAACGATTGGCATTTCAGTGGTCTCTGCATTGGGCCGCGTACATACGCTGCGGTGCCGGCGGGAGGGCGTGGCTACGTGTCTACATCTCCGCCTCTGTCACCCTGCCTCATAGCCTGCGTCGCATTTGCACCTCTCCTGTGCCACTCTGCCTCGCTGCCTGTGAACGCAGCAGCAATCTGCGCAGCAGCAATCTGCCGGCGCTGAGTATGAACGCGACCTTACGAGGCCACATAAGTCACTAGAAAGCACCGGAGTTCTTAAAGCGATACCCACAACCCACCAACGCAATCGCTGTTATCATTACATTTGACTGGCTGTGATGTAGCCGAATCGACTCGTGGTGAACCAATCAAGCACGGATTGACCACACATCTCGGTACCTTAACGAAACATTACTGTTGGTATGGCAGCTTCAAGGCAGTATGATTGCACATTTTATACTCGGTGAGCGGAGGACTGTAACTTGACCGTCATAAGCGGGAGGTCGTTGGCGTTTCGGCCACACCCCAAGCCACGGGACGGGTGTTGTGGTCAACACGCAGTCTTTCTTTCCATGATGGTCAAGTTGCTGAACGCCTTTGCAGTCTATATCTGTCATAAATTTTCTTCACGAGACCTGCATGCTCTCAAATTTTTCTGCCAGGAGGGTTCAAATTTTCAGGAACTTTTCTTTATGAGATAATTGTCATGTTTGAGAGCGAATAAACATAATTACCTCAGGACACGGCCCGGAAATGCACTCCACAGGCATTGGTACACAGATAGAAGTGTCTGGACATTTCACACCCTGAATGAGATTTTCGAATTACTGGACAAAATACAGGAAAAAGATATAATAATTTAGACATAATATTATGCGTAGAAACAAAAATAGTAAATAATACGAATATTCAAGAAACAAAGAAATCTGTGAAGTGTCATCACTTACATCACATGGACTGCTACATTCACATGTATCACAGCCGTTCGAATCCTTCTTCAAACCATATTTGCATGGGATTTTATGAGTGCAGAGCGGTACGAAGCACTTGCGAGGTGCTAAAAGGCTCAAACTTCTTTGCTCTAATTTTTATTTTTGAAGCTTTTCTTGTCAAAGAAAAATTGCACTCTAGCGATAACAACAAATGCTAATAACAATCGACAGGACACGGACAGTGTGGGCGAGCGACATCAGGCGACAACGAGCAAGTGACATCAAGTGACAACGGATGAGTTAAAGGCCTATTGCATAAGGAAATCAACTGAATAACTTCAGTATCTCTTAAGCGAGTACATTTCTCGCATTGGCCGACCACGGTACACTACAGTGTGGGATACAGTAAGCAAACATAAGCGATAATGGGCTACAGTGGGCAACAATGGATGACAAAGGCTGACGGTGTGAGTTCGTGTGCAATAGTGTATTGATTTAAAAAAGGGACAAAAATGGTCACTAAAAGATGTCAGTGAGCGACATTGACAGAGAGAGTTTACAGTGGTGAGGAGACCGGGAAGTGAAGAATGAAAATTGATTACGGTGGAATGAGGCATCTTTTAAAATTGTACGGAAGTAGAGGAAGGAGAGGAATTATAAGGTTTCACATAAAATTATAACTAGATAATAATTTCCGTTTTCACTTGCCTTTACAATTGGGAGGAATATTTTCGGATGATCGTGTCCCTTCCACTTCGGCACCGACGTGATTCACACACCAGCAGTTCTCTGAGTCACACTGTACTTCTTCGTATGAACCGTCTGAAAATCGCGCGCTTTTTACGGAAGCAAATTTCGAAGCGTTATAGGGTTGTATTGTGGATCACTTGAAGGAATCGTCCACGAAAAATTACTTCCTTTGTTACCCATATATTATGCTGTATTTGCCTGATAAGGACCAAATGCAAAGTTCCACGCGAACCTTCAATGCGTCTTTGATCGCGGCGGACGACGGGGTGGGCACTTGCTCGGAGGCCCCGCCCACCCGGCCGAGACTTTGTGGTGTTGTATCGTAGCCGGTTTCTCGTTTTCTTAGCGCGAAACTTTTGAAGCGACCCTTGTTTGGCGAATGCAACATGAATATTATATGGGTAGCAGAGTAACTCATTTTTCCGCGGACTATTCTTCAAAATTATGAATGGTACAAAAATTCCATAAGATTTGCCAAGAGAAATATCCGTAGGAGTGGTATAATGGGGACATACCCGGACGGCACTGAATTCTTTCTGACTGTCCGATCATCTGCAGTGCTGATTTGTACTGTACACAGGCGCTGGCATTTTCCGGATAGAGGCACTTTCTGGTACAACCGTCGGAGCAGCACTTTTGCACGCCGGCACAATCTTCATCCGAGCCACACTCTTTGAGTTGGCTGAAAAAGCAAAATTATTGATTTTTTACGATTACCGAATAACAAATAGAGACATTGAAATAATCAAATGCTTACGGCTGATCTTCACATGAGCATTCATCAAAATATGGACATTGTCCAGGCTTCACTAGCTCCGATTTAGTCTCCTCACCACTTTTGCTAGTGTCTGAGCTCATAGCTGAAAAGACTTAATCCGATAAATTTCTTCGTTATAAGCGAGGTTTACGCTCCCTAGACGGGCGAGAGGCTCCTGAATCCGTAAGAGTGGTCTTCCCTTCGAAATTGCAGCTTTTATTCATAACCTCATATGATAGTAGAGACACCGAAAATAGGATCTCACCAGGAAATAGTTTTCATCACCCGCAAAATTTGAAGTGAGATGTATGAGGAGTAATGGGATCTAACGCTGTTTACAAATATGAAAGCCAAAACTGCAAAAGGCCGTCCCGAAGCGAGTCAGAAGGGATCAAAATGTGCTTGCGATGACTCATTGACTGAGTGCTTGGCTTGGCATGACTCGTCAAAAGTGTAATCGAGGGGCAAACCCAAGATTCACCACTTCGATAGCAAGAACCTTACCACTCAGCCGACCGTTGCTGTAAACACTGTTGGCCTCGTAGAGCATCACTTTAAAGAAATCGTTCACGGAAAATTGGTTTTTATTTTACCCATATATTTATGTTGTATTTGCCTAATGTGAGCCACATGCGAAGTTCCACGCAAAAAAAATAGTTAATTCGGCTATGATGCAGCACCACAAAGTCATGGCCGGGTGGGCGGAGCCTCCGAGCAAGTGCTCACCCCGTCGTCCGTCACGGTCGGAGACTCATCGTAGGAACAGAAAGTTATGTTAACAGTCCCACTTTTCGTTCCCAACTGCTGCGAAGCTGTAACGTAGCCGAATTCTCACTTCTTCGCGAGAAACTTTGCATGCGGCCCTTATTAGGCAAATACAACATAAATATATGAGTAGCAAGAAAACTCATTTTCCCGTGTACGATTCCTTTGAGGAAGAACCCCGCCGATGAGTCATCGCCAACTTTGACCTATCCAAACACGCTACGACGTTTTCCAATTACAGTTTTTATGGTAGTAAACAACATTCGAGATTCTATCGAATCATCCAGATTTCATTTTAATGCTTCATTAGAATTTAAAACCATTGCCTAGAACGCAAGAATTTGCGTGCTGGACTGTGTGCCAGTAGGGGTTCAATCCTCCCATAAAAATGGAGGTGGAGCTGCAAGCAAGATACGGCCCCTTGATGAAAGATCCGCTCGATTTCATGGTTCAATACGAGGACGACGTCAGTTATAGCGTCGCCTCTTGCCACTACACCATCTTTGTAACGATGTAGAAATAGAATGATCGATGGACTTTTTATAACCTTTGCAATGCAGTCCGCAGCCATCATAACAGCACTTTTCTGTGGTCTGACAATCCCCATCAGAACGGCAGTCGAATTTGCAGACGCTGAGGTTGTGTAGGAGTGGTGCGGTTGGTGGACACGTACCGGCATGCACAGTTTTGGGAGGAGACGCACAACACAGACCTGTTGAGGAAAAGCCCACCTAAAAAGAATTTTGAGTGAAATATTGTTCCTTCAAGAACTAGTCGTTTCACCACAGTAATTGGGAATTTTATAGAACAACAACCTTGCAAGCGTACCTGATGGCACCAGTGTCCAGATGGACATTGATCGTTGGAGTTACAGGTTTCAACTACTCCCACCTGCGATATAAACGGCTCACCACGTGGACAGAGATTCAGTACACCTGGAATATAGAAACAGTATCGATTGAAGTAAACTGTGGATCCATCGGAATTAATTGGAAGTTTCGCGTGTAACTGCTATACACAGCAGATTCGTGTGTTTCTTATCAAGGCAGCAAACTCCTCTGCCAAAACTAGTAGCTAGAAAACGGGCCTATTTCCCAGACTTTTCACCCATATCCATGCCTTCCTCTTCATAACCGCATCACCTAGACCTTCCTGCTCAAAAAATCGCAGACGGAACTTCCAAAGCGCTAAATCCTCCTGAATTCACTCTACTAGTGACAGTAAGAAATAGAAACACGCGCAATCCACTCTGCGCCCCTGACCACGTGACGGCTGCTTCCTTGTTGCTCATATCTCCAGCGTACAAATGCACTGGGACCTCCCATCACGTCGTCCTTCACATTGGGGAGCTTAACCTCCATTGGATTAATGTACACGCGCGTTAAAGGAATCGTTCACGGAAATGAGTTTTTGTGTTACCCACATGTTTATGTTGTATTTGCCTAATGTTGGCCTCATGCAAAATTTCACGCGAAAAAAAGTGAATCTGGCTGAGATACAGCACCACAAAGTGCGGTCCCAGTGGGCGGGGCCTCCGTGTGAAAGCCTCGTCCCGTCGTCCGCCGCCGTTGGGAACGGAGAGTAGGACTGTTTACGTAACCTTCTGTTCCTACAATGCGTCTCCGACCACGGCGGACGCGGTACGAGGCTTTTACACGGAGGCCCCGCCCACTGGGACCGCACTTTGTGGTACTGTATCTCAGCCAGATTCACATTTTTTCGCGTGAAATTTTGCATGAGGCCAACACTAGGCAAATACAACATAATTACATGGGTAACACGAAAACTCATTTTCCGTGGACGATTCCTTTAAGAATTGTACGCGGCCCTTGCAAAGCAAATATAACATATAAGTGGGCAACAGAAGAAAGTGAATTTCGTGGACGATTCCTTTGAATTTGAGGATGCATCAAACTATTATCCAAATAAGTTGAATTCGAGTTATACTATACTCACATCGCGGTTGTGGTGGACAATTTTCCGACTGAAAGCAATTGACAACAGCCATTATGCAGTAACTGCCTTGATGACACTTTACCTGAAAGAAGAATGAGAGTTTGCAGTGAAGGTATAGTTCATATTCCCTGTGTGCAAGTCGTCAAAAAATACGATAGAAAGTGACACATCCCTGTCAAAATTCGACAGGCTTTTTCTCAGTAGTTTGTCCGTGTCCATCCAAAATTTCTAATTCTATGACTAATAAAGGTACTGTCAAAATTACTACCAGTGCAGCTACAGCTTGAAGGACATACTCAATGAACCGTTAGGTTATAACCACTTTTTCAAGTTCTCTCCTACCATAGCGCATGGATTTCGACATCGGCACGTACGGCACCCATTGGCATCCCGTTCGAACTCGTATGGACATGACGTCCTGCATACCACGTTCGGGCACTTGCTAGAACCTGAAATTAAGATTTCAGGCTGAGTTAGCAGTTCCGACCATTGGAGCGAGATTCTAAATCTATCAGCTCAAAGCAGTCTGATCCATTTCAATGGAGAGTGGACGAGCAGAGATTTGAAGGCATTGACTAAGTATAATCGAATTTAAGGAGAGCATGAGTGCGATTTGTTCGGGACAAACATTCTTGCTTCGCGGCGTCGCACTCGCGGTGCCATCAGCACGACTTGCCACGATCGTTTGGAATTTCGCTCAAGACGCAATGGGCTGGTACCGTGAAGGATCTTCAATTATTGGTTGGAAGCTCCGGAACTTCGCCTATGTTGTTGTTGTTTCAACAGTCAAAGCTGCAAACGACTTGCACTCGCCGCGCCGTTAGCCCCAAGCGGCCGCTCGAACAGTCATATCATACTGCATCGAAAGACTGGTAAAGACACAACGTTCAGGTTCGAATACACAGAAAGACCCAACATCTCCCTTAACGAGCTGGAATACTGGATGTTGTGGCAAAAGGAAAGCTCATGCGGTGTTGCAACGCGTGATCCCAATTTTGATCGCGTTCATACTCAGCGCCGGCAGGTTGTGGCTGCGTTCACAGGCGGCGAGGCAGAGTGGCATGGGAGAGATATACAACGCAGGCCATGAGGTAGTGTGGCACATGCGGAGACGGAGATACACGCAGCCACGCCCTGTTCCCGGCACCACAGAGTATGGACGCCTCTTTTGACGTATCATCAAAAATGCCGCGTGAATCGCCTATGCGAATCCCCAGCGGTCCTTCGCACTGAGGAGATTCCGTTCTCACAACGCACGCTCGACTTTTTTTACCAGTATCCCAACATTTAGTTGCCCCAACTCGATAACAGAACAATAGCTCCGATTAGGAAACACTCTTATCTGACCTGTACAATTTGGAATGCTGCCAGTTGTACGCGTGCCAGATATCTCGTCACCACTGTCAATGTCGACGCAAAAGCAGCCGTTGTCATCGCACTGAAATTTCAATTTATGATTATCTTTGAAGGAACCCTTTTCAAGAACAAAGTGGCTTCAACGGTTCCCACCTGCATCTTCTCGAACTTTCCACCGCGATCGCATCGCTGAATTTTGCGTAACTCGTACAATTCAGCTGTCAGAGCCATATGAAAGCAAGCTAAATTTCAATTTCCAAGTTTCCCAAGTGATTTGAAAAATTAAGGGATGAAAATGGATTTGGGCGGGTTACTATGTCATTACCACATAGCAATGCCTAAGCGTGTAATAAAATAATTTCATACACATTCAAAAAAAGAGTGTAGTCAACTCACGTGTAGTTCTCATCGGATAGAGACACTGCGTGGAGCAACCAACCCTGCAACATCGCTTCATACCCACACAGTCGTCATCGGATTCACAGGATGACGTGCAGTTGGTGAATTTCTCGACAAGCGATCGTTCAACTGATGAAGGGCAATCGGCCACAATAGATGACAGCATACCTTAAGGGGAAGGAATAAAAATGCGAAATTTTACCCGGAAGGAATTTTTCAAAATTCAGAATTCGGAACGAAACCTATACTTTTCTACCTTTAGGTATTGCTCAAAGATTATTGATCACATCATACCATACTCTACTTTTTTTATAATGAAAGCAAGCGAACGGCAGACGTGCTTCAAGACTGTCCATTTGGGTCAACTAACAAGTTAGTTGCCATGCCACACCAACTGCGAGTCTCGTTGAGAACTTGACTTTGGTTGAGAATTAGGGGGAGCAGCCGTTTTTCTCTGCTGTTGCACTACTGAGCACCTCAACCTTCACCTTTTGTTTTTATCCCACAATTAGTTAAAATTACCCTATCATAAACGATCCCTATCTCTAGAACGAAAAGTATTTTGGCTGACAATTGCTTCAACACTGAAAACAGATCCTAGAAACAAAAGCTCAGTAAGCAAAAACCAAAGCACATTTCCATTCCGAACAAAATCCGCGGCCAAAAAGGTCAAGGATATGGGGAAAATTTGTACACCTTGTTTTCTGTAGGATTTGAGCAACATGAGAAAACGCATAGGGGTATTTACTTGATTGGAATTCATTGCGCTTTCATCCTTTCGTTCGTATTGGACAAAGGCGGGTTTGTTGAAGAGGCGGAGTTTGTGGCAACGGATGTTTCATAAGGACCTTTAATGCTCCATTTCAAGAGTTTTCTAAGCTCCATAGCCGATGATTGGCAACAAAGAGGGAGTTGATTCACTGAGGACATTGTATCTACATAATTCTGATCAGAAAGAAAAACAGAAGTAATTTCAAAAAGTTATTATTCACGTTATCGCTCACCTTTGTTATGCTTTGCCACATCACCCGGTTGAAAGTGATAGTTTCGTTGTTGTGGAACGATCGCCTTGGGCATAACGGATGCCTCCAATGGATAGCAGCTCAGACCGCAACCATCGAAGCAGCATTTGCCTCAAATGGAACTTTGAAAATCACTGATAGGACTATGACCGGGTGGGTCTATCCGTTTTGGAAATACAGGGTGCATAGAATAAAAAAGAGACTGTTTTTTTTATAATGCAGAATCTATTATACCGTTGGCGCAATCATGACTCGTAGTACATTTTGACGAACATCTAGCACTTTTCAACGGCATTACGGCAGGACATGATTCTCCATGAGGGATTGGCACCTCTGGTCCAGCACAGCAAAATCCATAACCGTTGTAGCCGATCTGAAGGCGAAAATTGAATTTTGGAAAGTTTCATAAATCTAGGATTCGATTATGAATGACTGTCGATGTGCTCCCTTACACCGCGTTCCTATTTCGTGCCGGCAGAGGCTGCGTTCACAAGCAGCGAGGCAGAATGGCACGGGGAAGATCAGACGACGCAGGCAACGACACAGGGTGGCATAGGTGGAGACGCAGAGACAGCAACCACGCCCTGCCGCTGCCCCGCAAAGTATGAACGCAGCCTTAAGTCACGATTTCACTCCACTTGGTGCGGCATATGTCGCCGCGATGCGTGCGCCGATACTGTTTGTTTGGCTACTATGTCATTTTGCTTTCTAATCTATGGTTGTTCTGTGAATCGTATCAATAATTTGAATGTCGCCTAATACTTCGGAGACGGAGTACGACTTTCACAGCACTTTGGTATCATTTTGTTCAAACAACAGTCCATCATTGTCGGCAGGGTGGTGTAATAACAGGTGGCGTCATGGTCCTACTGTCATGGAGGCGGAGATCAAATCTCTTATCAATGCCCACTCAGGTCACCTAACCCTTTAATTTCCGAACTCGTCTGGAAGGATTAAAGCACTAAATTGTACATCGGCCATCGGCTCGCTCCCGTATGTCACTGTATAGGCGAAATTGCTTTCACCTGCCACCATGATTTTTGATAGAATTAGAATGCACGGCACATCCCAGCAAGGAATTGGTGACCACCAAAACTTCATCAATAGCCACGCATCAATAGCACCGTTTTTTAGCCCAGTCTCAACTGATCCCCTCATGTTTACGGGCGTTATATAAAGTCGCTATGTAAGTAACATTTATGGGACCCTTTCTATTAGGTTGTAAGGAACGTTGACAGGTTTTCGCATTTTCAACTGCGAGAAATCATATTAGGTTGTAAGGAAAGTTTTGGCCGGTTTTTGAAATTTCAACTTCGAGAGATCATAACTCGGCTCAGACTCCATCTTTTCTCACAGAATAAGCACCATTTGATCCACTACACTTTTGGAAGTATTATGGATATTTGCATATCTTATTTTGAAAAAGGGTTGATGATTCATAGAGCGCGAAAACAAAAAAAGTCGACTTCGAACCATCATTCTTTCCGAACACACTGCTGCTGAAGAAGCTGTCCAGATGTTTGGAAAAGTGAGGCATAGTTACCGCTAGATCTGGTGAATATGATAGACGAGTAATGGCTTCAGCCATCACTGCTTCAATTACTGGAAGAGGATTTGTGGAAAATGCGCTTGCGCATAGCTGCTCTGAGGGGTCCCTCGGCACCCATTTCTTTGGGTTTTTCCAAATCAAGGCCACTTGAGGTGGTCAGCTAAGGTTGCTTGTTGAGGGCCAATACTTGTGGATATCCCCTGCAAATATGGACGCTCATCGCCTTCTGCCGTTTTAGTTAAAGCGATTTGATCAATTGAAAATTCGAGCAGCTCGTCCTCATTTCTGCACTTCTGAAACCGGAGACAATGTGTTCCATCCAGTGATACACCCCCTCCTTTTGCAGTATTCACATTTGTGGTCACCTTCGCTGGGACTCGGCTAAACAAGAACTCTTGAAGTGAAGTCATCTTAAAAGTGCCATTTTCGCAGCACTTTAAAACTTCCCTAATAAATTGAAAACCTTGTGGCATTCCAAATAAAACATATATTCTGAAAGAGCAACTTTTTCTCTATCTAACGAGCACAATATGTCAGCTGATTCATGTTGACGCGCTCTGATATTTAAATTTATCTTGTGAACGCGAAAAAGCGGCCAGAACTTTCCTTACAACCTAATAACTTAACTGCATCTTTTCTCATAGAATAAGCATCATTCGGTTCGTTACACTTTTGGCAACATTACGAATACTTGCTATGTCGCTTTGATGATTGACTGACGATTTATATAGCGCAAATCAGGAAAAGTCGACTCCACATCGGCATTTTTAATGCACACACTGCTGTCCAGATGTTTGAGGAGTGGGGCTTAGCGCTAGATCTGGCGCACATGATGGACGAGTAAGGGCTTCAGCCTGCAACTGCTTCAATTACTGGAATTCGATTTGTGGAAAATACGCTCGCGCATGAGTGCTCTGGGGGTCGCATGGTATCCATTTTTGGGATTTTCTAAATCAAGGCTACGAGGGTGAACCAAGTTTGTTTGTTGAGGGCCAACACTTGTGGATAACCCCTGCAAGTGTGAATGCTCAGCGCTTTCTGCCATTTTAGTTAAAGCGAATTGATCAAATGAAAATTCGAGCTATTCACTCTCATTTCTGCATCTCTGAAATCATGGACAAAGCGTACCATCCAGAGCCTTACCCCCTCCCTTTGCAGTACTCACATTTGTGGTTGCCTCTGCTGGGATTCGACTGAACAAGGACTCGTGGACTCGTGAAGTGAGGTCATCCAAAAAGTGCCGTTTTCGCAGTACTTTAAAATGTCCCTAATAATACGAAAACCTTGTGGTATTCCAAGAAAGGCATATATTCAGAAAGAGCAACTTTTTATCTACTTAGGGAGGAACAATAAGTAAGTTGATTCATACTGACGCGCTTTCAGATTTTAATTTATTTTGAAAACGTGCTAAACTGACCAGAACTTTCCTTACATCCTAATATATCAGATCTCGATGCATCTGTTGATTATGGCAAGCACCTTACTTACTAGCTTTCTTGCTATAAACATTATAGGTTCATCTGACCTCATTTCAATATCTTCTGAACGACCGCTCAAGCTGATGGGTCCCAGATTTCGGGTAAATATCTTTGAGCTTATCAGTTCTCTGAGTCCACACATCCCTGTTGTCACTTCGGCAGAAACCCTTTTATGGTTTCCTTTAATGCACGTCATTTATACTCATATGGTCTTCCCAATATTAACGACTTTTCACGCGTTTTACAGCTGAGTACGCTCCCTGAGACACCCAATTCCTGGCATATTTCACGGTTCAAGGCAAAATGTGAGTCGCCCGGAATCCAATGAGTTTTAATTGTTGTTCACTATAAGCGGATATTTCAATGCATTGACAGCTACCAGTCGACGATCGCATCCCTGAAAGTTCTCAGTGCGGCTGGCCGCGAGTGGCGGACATTCATAATTTCGCGGACCAGACCGGACCGACAACCATCGCTGCCAATTACCGCAGTAATTGTCGCGCTCGCAGCGGCTGGAAACATACGCAATAGCACTGAAAACAGCACATCAGACGGTTTTTTTCTGAGGCGGCTCAAGTGGGGTTTCAGCACGCCGCCAGAGATTCGCCGCTAGGTGAACTTTCTGCCAGAGCCGGTTAATTACCCTGAGGAGGCTAAAAGAACAGCTTCTTATACTGGGCAAGACCAAGGCTTTAAAAGCTTGGAATAAAGTGCTCTTGGATTCCACAGGATAATAAAGTGCTCTTGGATTCCACAGGATATTTGAGGCCACTCTTCGGGTACTGTAGTTTGCAAGATTACGGTACAATCAATCAACCCCCTTACCTTCCTAACACTTGCCTTCTAACTTCTTGATAAGCTCACCAGAGAAAGAGTGGTGGTCAAGCGTGGAAAAGAATCGATCCTATGGACTGTGAAGCATCAACACCACCCTTTCCCTTGGGCCATCTTAGGAACTGTTCACGTAAAAGTCAAACCTTGTGACACCAATGATCGTGAGTGCATTGTTCGGAAGTGGCGCAGAGTGCTGTGACGCCGTTCTGTAGAGTCATAGGCTGGCCTATAGGACACGGATTCAATAGACCTGAAAGGACAATTCACGTATCAAATGGTTTTATGTTGAAAATTCATACAAGTCAATAAATTGAAATATATCATGAAAACCTTCTCACATCTTGGCACAGGAAGACACGGTGGCTGTGCACAATCGGGTTCTATCAATTGACAGGTGTCGGCGCCATTGGGACACCTGGAAAACAATAATAAAATAATAGTGAACTTTAACTTTACGAATTACGGATATAAACAAGTACGAGAATAAGAACGAAGAAATAACACCATAGAGCAATAGTTGAAGAAACAGAATATAATGAATACTAATTAGAATAAACAAATTATAAACAAAAAATATTAGGTTGAACCATAATTTCTGTTACACCCTTGGGAAAAACTGTGGAAGCTTCGGAAGCATTTGGTAGTGGGGGGTATATGAAGCGACTGAAAAGGGCTTCTGAATAGCACATTCATATTCTCTACGGCTTCAACTAGCAATGAATTTACGGCAATTTCGCGAAAGGTGCGAAATTCACGAACACCGCCTCGGTTCCTCAGCATGCAAGGCCACTAACAAAATTAACCAGTCGATGGACCCAGGTACTGTCTCTCATATGGCGGCAGCCCAATGGCTCGATCGGCTCAAATTAAAACAGAAAAAATTTCAAAAAATTGCGTTGAGAAAAAAAATTTAAATTTTCGAAGAAATAGGAAACTGTTACCATCCAACACGACAGCCTCTGCCGATCTCTACTGCAGGCAATTGGACACCGGAGCGGCAAAACTTACCGGAAAAATGGACCAAGACCTCTTCCTCCACGATAACGCTCACCCACATGTGGCAAAGTTGGCGTGTTAAAGGATCCAGGACCTTGGTTAAACGAAGCTCCCCCGTCCACCGTAATCTCCGGACATGGCCCCAACTGACTACCACCTATTCCGATCTCTGAGCCACTTCCCCGATTCAATGATGAGGATGATCTCAAAATCGACCTCCAGACTTTCATCGACCAGAAATCCCCAGACTTCTATAAGCAAGGCATCTGTCATCTCCCTATTCGCTGGCATTATATTGTTGATTATAATGGTACATATTTTGTTGACTGAAGTTAGACACAAATTAAGAAAAATAAATTTGAAATTTTTCGTCAAAGTGTAACAGAAATTATGGTTCAACCTAATAGATAATTAGTGAGATGAAAAAACAGGTAGGTAAAAAGTAAACAAAAGATAGAACGTTTTTAGACTCAAAACAATCAATATCTCTCTTTTTAGTACTACTGTTAGCCCTATACAGATTGAGCCATTCGCGCTGAACTACAAAAGAGTGCTATCGCAATAGTGGAGGAGGGAGGCTAAATCTAGCAAAATGTTGAACATCTAAGCACCCCTAACCGTCAGCCTTAACACTCAAGCGTATATTTTTCTTAGCCTTTGGGAGGGGATTGCATTCCCTTTCCTGGAGCTCGAGGTGAAAATAGGGCCGGACGCCTGGCCCAAAGGGATGCGCTCTTTCCCCTACCCCTTCCCCCCACCCCCTTCCTCCCCAGAAAAGCATGCTTGCACCTGGTGAAGCGTGATCTGACTGAGCCAGTGAGCTAAACTTTGTAAGATAGAAATGGAACAGGGAAATACTCTGTTGACAGCTCATCAGACCTGCGGAACATGAAAAATCCGTCTAGAAATAAGAAAATTCCCAAGTTCTAGAGCTTCAGGTGACTGTGGGAACAATATGGGAACATCATCGCGTTTCACCTGCTCTCACAATTGAACAATGCTGAGGTATCAAGTATGAAAGAGATGTGATATTATCGTTAAAGCTGTGAAACAGTGAACAATCACACCTACCGTATACCTTCACACAAGTCTCGGCATTCGCATGTTGGGTCCGGACATCCAAATACGGTCATTTTCAGACCATGAGGACAATGATTTGAGCATGTCACACCACAAAGACGGAGTTCTGTAACCATGTAATACAGTAAGTCATCGGTTCCGAGCATATGCAAAAGATTTTTGTTTTGAGTGAGCACCAAAGCTCATGAGGCTTTGCAGTTGATCTTGGTTTATTCTAAAAAAAATCATAAAATCTCCAAAAACGTTTATTTCTAGGAAAAATTTTCAAGCATTGATGTATGCATATACATTCGCGTTTTTTGTACGTGAATTTTGTTACCTATGGTTGTTCGAGTAGTTCATTGTCCGCTGTTTGCTAAAACCAAAATTTAAATAAATGGAATAAAACATGCCAATAACTATGATTCGGGCATCATAGTGATCATTTTTGGTACCGATAGCTTATTTTCTATAAAATACATAAAAATCTGGCGAATATTTCTAGGTAGAAAACGTATAGAGGACACTGCAACTGCTATGCCTTATGTTATTTACTATCTAATGACCCGGATTTTTTTTCGCTTTTTCGAGAAAATCTTCGTTAAATATCATGTGATATACAGGGGGTGCCAAAAAAAAGTAATTTTGTCTCGTCCACTTTCACCCCACTTTAGTCGAACTACAGCAAGTTCTGTTGAGGTGTTCACATCCCCAGATTCAAGAGCAGACCTCACTCTATCACTATACTCCGTGGCAGCCTTCTGCACGAGCAGGAACGGGAGCGAGGATACAGTGAACAAGATGTGTCACCTCAACTGGGCAAAATCGGAAATTTCGTCGCCCTCGTTCACAACCTTGCTGAGGTCCCTTCACTCTGGGTACCTAAGGGGATTCATACTGGGTGGTGTTCTTTAGGATCCCTTTTTTTCCGAGTTCCCAACGCCCTTCGTTTCCAAGAGCCAAAACGTGCACTTACCACTGAAGCCCCTCCGGAGGCGGATTTGGGCATGAAAATGATACTTCGGATCATAGTAGCCTTGTCCAAGCAGTAGGGGCTCTGTGACTTCCATGAACCTAAGGGCCAATCCTCAGGAGCTTCCCACAAAAGACCTACCATGGAACCCGGCTCCAATGTTTTAAGGGGACCTTGATACCACGGGTGCTCCGAAGCCCGACTGCGCCGCTTAAAGGTTCTATATTTTTATGAAAATGAAAGTAGCGAGTCTCAGCTTGTTCCTGCTTTTAGAGAACCATTTCGGGAATATTTTGCCCCAATACTTTCATTTCTTTCGTTTCCCTATATTTTGTATAATTGGGAGAAGTGAGCCGTGACCAAAATTACTTTTTTTGGCACACTCTGTATGTACAGCAAATAATCCAGTGATATCAGTATGAATGAGCTCAGAAGAGTTGCAAAAAGCGAAGAAAAACAGGAAAAAATGCATGTTCTCACGAAACTAGAACGCCTAAGGAGACTGCATTGTGTAATAAAATGGTGAAATTGTAATATTACTCAGTAAATGTAGGTTGCAAACAGTGACAGATAAGCAGATAAGTGTTCCAACATAGGGCCTCATTGCGAAGTACGGTGTTGTATGGCACAGTAGTAACCCAAGCGCAAGACTTAATACGTTTAGCTATGGCTCCACTTTTTAGTCTCCTTGCCATACATTCCAAAGTCACTTAGATTTCCCCTACTGCTTTGGTGTTTTTTTTTTGTTAGTCTACATTTTTCATCCTAGAGAGGAATCATCCTTGGAAGGTTCATGGGACATTAACTGAGCTAAAATATACAATGCCACCCCTCTGATTCATGGTCAATCGACACCAAGCGGCTGATATGTCAATGCGCCGTTCTGCAATATCGTCCTTTAACGTGCCCATATAATTCGAAAACGGAATCGATGGAAACTCCGCTTATGAAGAATCTAGAGGTTTGGCGAAGTTCTACTTTTCTTCTACGACATAACTTCGAGATTTTTTGTTTTTTATATTGCACATTTTGTCTCCAATTACCACAAGTGATTTTAGTTTAGTTGTAAACCCTCCACTTCAACTGAGAGTTTTGAAACAAAGTCTCATAGCCACAATTACCTACATAGATATTCGAAAGAACCTGATCCAGTAATCATTGAAGTATTTGTCACGTTAGCTGTGAAACAGCATCAAGCTGGAAAAAAAGTATTTGTAGTGCAACATTTTTGGTTTGAAGCTGAACCCGCCTTGGTATCCAAGTCATTGAGAAATAATTTCACTAGCAATACTGCGTGAGCACTCGTTATTCCCTCGTAACGCCAATGTTCGCAACACTGATCGCTTCCGCTGTTTGTGTGTGTGAGAAGCGCACTCGAGCGCTAGGTGCCATAATACGGTGAGCTTTGTCGGAGGGAGTCGTTCGACAAACAAACCAGAAGATGTGAGCGAAGAAGCTCAGCATAACATATTTTGCTATCTCCAAAATTCTGAGGGGTGAAAATCGAATGTATAGTTCCAGCCTTTGATATAGGTGCTCGATCTTCACTTTCATTACATCGGCTTATCAGGAAGGCGTAGGGAAGAGCAGGACTTCAGTTAAAAAAATTTCAAAAGGTGCCTCCCCTTTAACTTTCACGGTATTAGCTCTACTGAGATGAACAGCATGGATCAGCTTTACTTTAGTTTATCGAGATGCCGAACTACCTGCATATCGAGAATAAAGGAGACCCTTTTAATTTTGGAATTGGCGCCATGCTTTCAGAAAAATAAAAATCCCCATTTTTATCACTCAACTTCTTTACGTTGTTTAAGTTGTTGAGATGTCATTGAGACGCCTCCCAGAAAACCTTCACTACTGCTGAATGCATTGTTACAGTGATATTCCTTTGGGACAGAAAGCCTTGAGAGAAGATGGCCCAAATGGAAATGTCATGATGAGTCAAATGCATGGCCTGAACCATATGGATTGATAGCATACCATACCTCTTTTTTGTATAAGCGTTGGCGCTATCAGAATGGGGTGAGACATTTTGGAGGGATCCTTGAGGGGTCAATCCGTTCACACAGACGCATATTTTTAAAATTTAGTGGAGGAAGGAAGAGGTCTTTTTCAGGCTTGGGTGAAAATAACGTCCATAGTGAAGTGCCCTCACCCCAACCTTCATTGTGAGAGCGCCTAGGCGGTCATATATACCTATCACATTGATCCATTGCTTCCCCTTATTCGGTGACCGATCAGATTTCCAATCTGACAGACTGTCAAGACCGTTGGCCGCCGCCGCCACTGCGGCCGCTGTAGGTATGCCTTGATAGAACAAACAAAAGCGGTTCGTTTAAAGGATCAAATAGGTATGGATATCATCCATACCACAAATATACGGGATGAATAATTAGCAGCGGCGATTTGATGATCATTCAAAGGACGTAATGATCGCCTACTTATCCAAGGTCTATAATCACAAAGCTGCTGTGATCGATACAATGCCTTTCAGCGTTAAATTACGATGAAGAACGGATTTCCACAGTTTTCAAAACTGGGCCGATTGCTTACAGCCAGTCTGATACCAGCCTGGTCCATTGACATAAAGCCGAACGTTGCGTTCACGAGGTCTACGAGATGAAATCGCGCGTATATTTCAGTGTCCACGAGATCGTAAGGAATCGATAAGTACCAGAACTTTCGAAAAAAGTAATAATGGCTCTTTTTAAAGGCTTTAACACGCGGCGTAGCTCCAATCTTCTTTAAAAGCCTCGTGGTCCATCCGTCTCTTCTGAGTAGGATTCGAACAAGTGGCTCCACTACCATCCAATTTTGACAAAAATTAAAATTGCGGGAGGCTCCCTCATATTCGGCCGTGATCTCCCCTGTGATAACCGTTGTATCCTATTTGCGTTGATGTGAGCCTCCTCCTAGACGAGTGGGGCTACCGACCAACCACAATTGACCTCCGAGCATAACATGTGCAAATACCCAAAAGAGCACTTCACATCATAGATAAAATGTGTCTAAGCACATAATCGATGATCGATTATATCGATTATCTTACAAAGGATCACATAAATATAAATATATTATTAGCGATTATCTAACATACCTTGGCACATGTCCCCTCTTTTCATAGCTGCCAATACCGCTGAACCGCTGATTTCTGTGCCATAATTCACGTCAACACACCAGCACTGACGCTGATCACATTGAATTGGTGCGAACTAAAATAAAATAAGGTTAGAGAAGTAATCCATGGGGGTGGGGACAAGAACAGAAGCTTCTGCTCTGAAATAAAGAAGCTACGTAGTGAGTAAACTACTTCTAAAGTAATGCGAAACCCTTTTTCTTGCATAAGGAATTGCTTAACCGACTTCACAGCTCATTTTTTCTGTTAGGCTTGAGCGAAGACCCACGCTCCCTACCCTAACTGCCCCCCCCCCGCCTATTATAGTGCCATGGTCTTCCGATATCTCAACACCATCCATCAAACTACATTCATAATCGGAAAATCGTGCACGTTATGTGGAGTTTTCATTGGACATCAGAACCAGAAATCAGTAAAAGCAACCATCATTCATGAAGTATACCTTGCCATTTTCATCACACTTGGGGGAATAGTCGTTTTGTAATTTTTGAGTAGGAAGCTTCTTGACAGCCACAACAAGATGGATGCAGTCTGAAATGGAAAACAGTGTTAAACAAATCTAAAATTTCTGTTGTAGAAGCAGTGTAGTTATTTCAACTCAATATAGGTAAAGGCAACATTTGAAAAACAAAAACTCCTTGAAAAAGGTGCAGTAAAGTACAAACACTTAGTAAACCTGCGCGCAAAATCGATAACTACGTTTCAGCATGGAATGATCACATAGTTTCAGATAGTGTGGGTATACGTGTATATGTGCATACGTAATATTCATTGAACACCATCTTTCAGCTGTTAAGGTTGTGCGGGCCTGGAGGTAGTGCTGCGTAGTGTATGCCATTCTGACAGAAAATTCGCTTTGCAGCTTTCGGCGTGCGATGAGATGGTGCGAGCTATGCACGCCACACTGGATGGGTCCTGAAGCGATGACGATGCCTTACTAATCATTCTTCACGTAATCGCTTCAGGACTCGACTTGCACAGTTCCGCTATCTCGCACAATCGCGTCGCGCACCAAATTCTGTCCACGTGAATTCTTTGCCGTAATGGCACACACTCGCGTCTTAACTAAAGGCAGCAACCGCGCAGTGCAACGGCGCAGCGCCTTACTCCAAGCAACCCAAACTTTTATGTCATAGATCGAGTCGTATGAGCACTTCTCGCTTTGAAATCAATGGAAACATACGAAAATAACTATTACTCGAATAACAAGAAAAAGATAAAAAATTCAAAAAAAGAAGCGAGAATTCAATTTAAAGAGCATACTTGTGGCCTTCGTAGGATTGACACACACTGATCCACAGGCATTCTTACAACACTTCTCCACATCCGGGCATTGTATGTCATCAGTGCACTTTGTGTAGGCTGAAATTACAATTATGTTGAAAATTAATAAATAAATAAGTGGTATGCTTCTAAATTTAGAATTCAAGACTTACTGCTGCATGGCTCCTCATCTCCGGCTGGTGGACAGGTTCCGAGCTTCTCACGCTTCGACGGAATGGGGCTCACCTGTTCGACAGAAGTTTGATCTGGAAAAGTCAAAGTCTCTCACTACTCATCTTTTACACCCAAAAATCATCAGCGAACCTATGTGAAAAGCCACTGGAGTGGTGGTGGTATTGACGATAGCTGGGATTACCATCTTGACACTATTGGAGATCGGATGAACTTTTCCAAAAGCAGTTATCAAGTTGTGGAATGGAGCGACTAAAAAGGATTCAAGTGGTGTGAAAGTAATCTTGGCACCGAGCCAGGTTTCTTTTTCTTCCGTGTTCTTCTCTCCTTCGGAGCGAGAAAAGTGTGAGAATAGGAACTAGAAGCTACCAACCCTCTACCGGTCGAATGGGTCCCATCTCGTTTTGAATTGATCCAGCTCTCGACAAGGGTGCCATACATTCACGACCACATCCATTTGAGCAACAAATCTGCTTTTCTAAACATTCTGAGGTGTATTCCGCAAGAAAACCCATGCACTGAGCATTTTCGTGATTATGAATGAATGCCAATGCGAGAAGTGTCACGGAATGAAATGGTCAAAGCAGAAGGCCTAATTTTTTGCCAGAAAAAGGTAACACATTCAGTTGCTGAAGTAATATGCTTGTATATAAAGGTGCAGGCGTTCGATGGCCCCTCAGGGAGCAGAAGGTAAAAAATTCGCTCAGAAAGCACGAAGTTGCCCCTTAGTGGATACGATCAAACCGATAATTCCGCGTTATACTCAGCGCCGGCAGGGCGTGGCCGTATTTTCAGGCAGCGGGCCAGAGTGGCACGGGGGAGGTGCAGAGATGACAGAGGCAACGAGGTAGGGTGGCATGACAGAGACGCAGAATTATATAGCCACTCCCTGCTGCCGGCACCGCAGAGTATGAATGCGGCTCAATAGTGAGGAAGGGGTGAGAAAAGAGAGAGAGAGGGCTTACAGCGAGAAACCAGACGCAAGATGCAGCGAGAGAAATTTCATATGAAAAATGGAACGGAGTAAGGTAATAATATCGCATGAGATTTCCAGAACAACCATTACTTGTCCTTTTCACGCAGCGAAATCTACGCAGTCACTTCCTTCCTCCCTCCCCCATTCTGGCGATCAGGCTTAGCTGCTTCCATTTTCATTTGAAAACAACAATTCCAGCAATAAAACCCAAGTTTCACTAACAAAATAATCATTCTGAAAGCTTTCTGTGAACTAATAAAGAGGGCGAAAGTCGTTCCCTACCAAGAACTCCATCTTGACTTCTGTGAATATGTATATTTCATGATTTGTTTTAGAATGAACTCACCAGCGCAATCGCTATCTTTCTGGCATCGCAGGGTGCAAATTCCACCTAAAACTCGTGGACATTCGAGACGAGGTGAATCTGAATATCCGTAAAAGTTTACAAACCAAGAGCGAACTTCAGAAAACTATTTTTGTTCTGAAAAAGGCAACTAACTTAATAACTAAATATTTATTTAAGATTGTTGGAAGTGGAGGCTGCAAAGAAATCGTATTTAAAACTTTGATTTTTATTGTTATTGTTTCAATAAAGATGAAGAATGCAGAAAAATGAAGTTGGTAAACAGTCCTACTTCTTGCTGAGATAGGGCACGCCCCAGGCTATTGATTCTTCATGCGGTAACATTAGAATATCTGCTGGACCCTATCAATCGTTTGGTCTATCGGTGTTGATAATGCTCTACTCACAGTGGAATAAAGTCTGCTACTAACAAACCCACCCTGAAAAGTAGAGAGACCTGAATGGTCAAGGCGGGTCCGGCTTCTTAGACAAGAAAAATACGATAGTTCGTCTGAGATCCTGAAGAGGATCGTGGAATTGGCCAGGTGCACTAGGTGAAGTACCATCATTGTGGCTTGACTACTACTCCGTAGCTTCATAGCGCCGAGGGACGAGAAATGGAGCAGCTTCGTCGGTGTCTTCACCTACTGACATACAAAAACGTTCACATTCATGATTTACTTCGTGAGTTCAGCGCATCCCGTGCGCTAATTTTCGCACTCGTCAAACCGAAAATTGATTGGAGGGACAACGAGTTTCTGAATTGATGCGCTGTTGCTGAATCTATACTATAGGACATACCATGACGATATTATTGAATCACGCTTTGGTTACCGATCACCTTCTAGGCTCTTTGTATTATGATAGAGAGCAAGGCCAAGCATAAATCGATGAATCCTCTAGGCGGAGTCGTATTTTTGAGAATTTTCTGGACTATCACTCATTTCTGTCTGTTTTTTTTTTCAGACGAAAGAGCCGATCTGTGAAGACTGTGATAAGGGTAATGTGAGTAGTGAGAATTCCTAAACTGGGTCACGCAAATGAAATCTAGGAGTTCAAAAAGACTATATATAGCGAAGTTTCCGATGAGAAAGAGTGCCTCCGGGCTTCGTAAGAGCCGTCTTCCTCGACAACTACCACTTGTTTTATGGCAGCCCACCTATTTTTTTTTTTCAGGGCGGCCCACCCCTTTTGAGAAGAAACGGCGGGAAGAGGGTCTGATTTCTCAGGTTTTTGACCTTTTCATTCGGTTATTTCTTCACTTCCGCACAATTGAGCACCTCGACCTTCATGTTAATGATCCTTCCATATTCGGCCCGAATTACCCCTATCACTGCCTTTAAGACCGCGTTCAAACTCAGTGCTGGCTTTACGTGGCTGTGTTATAGGAAGGGAGGCAGAGTGGTACGAGGGAGGTGCATAGACGACGCAGGCAACGAAACAGGCTGACATAGGCGGGGACGCAGAGACACGCAGCGCCATGCCATCGACACCGCAAAGTTTGAAAGCGGCCTAAGACCCTAGCCGATAACCACTGGCTTCTAGGTAGCAGGGCTATGATTATCTACTGACAGGTTTTCTGAGGAGAAATCATCTCGAGTACGGAAATAGGTAGCGACGGCCAAAGGAAAGTGTCGTATCTCTTTGAAATTTCTATTTTCTAGGTTTCAACCCCGTATCAGCTACATAGGTAGGTGGTGCCTGACCACATCACCTTCTCTGTTCTTCACGTGTGAGACGGACAGAGAGGTGGCTAGAAATGGTGAGCCAAACCAGCACAGACCACTCAAGCCAGACCTACTAGTCCCCACCACACCTTTCGGAGACGATTCCATCAAAGACTTAACTTCAGCCACCTGAGTAACTTAAATATTTGTCAGCAACTGCAACAGTTGAAGCTGCTCATGTAAATAATCAGGAGTGCTTCGTATGCGAATGGAATGGGAGTGCGCGGCGTATATCCAATGGACCGATCATCCTTAAGCATTACACCCTTTGTTCATTACGCAGACACGAAATGTATAGGAAAAATGCCATGAAAGTGACCGGTTCGTCGTCACATGCACCAGCGTTCTACGAAGTACGAAAGACTATTCAGAAAATACGGAAGTTCATCAAGACACATTGTGCTGCTTTCCTTCGTTGGTGGAATTAGTGGGTTTTCTAGGGACGGAATCGTTGAGAAGCCATCAAAGTATGTTGTATGGTGACACAGAGAATCATGGGAAAGTCACAGAATGGTGAAACATGTGCCATCAGCGGAATTATTAGGTCGTTCCGGGAGTTCTTGCGGTTTCGAATATTCCACTCAGTGCATCATTTTGGGTTCTTCGCACAGTTGCCTATATAATGGACGCCCGCTTCTCGCTCTATCCAAACATAGTAACGTTTACGTTCAAAAGGAATTTTGAATTGTTTTAAGACCTTCAGAACAAAATGGACCAACAACAGCTACAACTATGTCTCGTACAGCTCCTCTGGCTCACAAACGACCCATTTCTAAACTACATCGTGGCATATGATAAGAACCGGATCCTATAGGACAATCGAGAACGATCCGCACAATGGCTTGTCAAAGGTCAAGCTCGTCGCGGTCAGCCTCGTCACCATGGTGGCAGTATGATCGTTTGGGGTTGGTCTAATGCTCCATAGATTTATGATCCTTCGCGGAAGTGATGGGATCGTGGAACCGTAGATTCGGCAAAAATGATGTACACTGAAGAAAGGGATAGAATACGTATCGAACTTTCAGTTCCACTCACTAGAGAGAGTCAAGGAAACGATGAAATTCATCTGTTCTTCTAATTACGCATAAGTGACCCTTCTCATGTGTTCCACAACTATGAACACACCCCCACAGTACCAACAATAGGGGCCCTGAGAACTGGAGGAAATGAATGACGGTGTCCCTGTTATCCTGCACGAGAGGAATGATCGCTCCATGCGTTGCACTTTACCAAACTCTTTGTCTTTCCGATCCTCAAACGCCACAACTGAGAAGCAGGATTCCTAGAGTATTCCGCGCTCCTTTAAATCGATGTACTGAATGAGGGCTCGCGAAAGTGTTCCCATAAAATTCAGTGAGAATCAAAGGATTTCAAGTACTTGGCCCGTCATTTGCCGTCCAAATACTGACGATATCTTCTAGTATTACAAAGTTTATGGTTCAATGATTGACAACACAGTTACAAAGAATAATATTTTAGGTTAATTTGGAAATTGTACAAGTTCTGTAATCTGTGGCCCTTACCACTGTTCTGCAGACATCTGGCCACACTGTTCAACGTGACGCAGTGCTCTCCGACAGCACAAAGTTTTGCCTGAAACAGCATAGCATCCGTGGGATAATTCCATCGATGGGACACGGTGGTCTCAATTGTGGTGAAAAGGAGTTACCTGACATGGATCCGTTGCACAGGCACATACACAGCCGCCAGTAGCACTCCTTTGATAGCCAGTTGTGCAGATTAAATTACACTGTGGAGGACGAAGGAAGCACAAGTCTTCTATGACAGGTGGAATGGCCCCACAGGCCAATCGTGTCAAGGTGATGACCAGCACAAATATCATGACTATTATAAATAGTATATACAGGCTTCAGACGGCATTTGAATATTGGAAAAATGAAGTTGAAGTTGAAAAGGCAGCAATTGAGAATATTGGGTCGATTTTCGCTGTTGTATCCTCCGAAAAGAGAGAGCACTTTATGAGGGAGGGGCTACTTGGTGACGCGGAACGTAACTACCACTTTGGGCGTGGTCAAGTATATAATATGGCCGCGTATCGTCGGTATGTCCAGGGCAAACAACTGTAGCCGGTTAGGGAACAATATCTGCTAGGGGTTTAGAGTACGGTAATGAAGTTTGATTGCAGAAATCCCACAGAGAGAATCTGCACTATTTCACATGCAGTTTTGTAGCCAGTACTGGTGGCAGTTTAGTGCAGCTTTGTTGATGGATGTGTTGGGATGCGCCGTGCATTCTAGTTCATCAGAATCGTGGTTCGTGATTACAGGTGAACGCGATTTAGCCTGTACAATGAATCGCGAGACCAGTCGATGCTTTTACCTTCTCAAGCGTGTCTGATACCCATTCTCCCACCCAGAGGGATGGAAAGCTGAGCTGGCCAGGGTGGGCAGTAATGAGCGCTTTCATCCCCACACATAAGGGTGGGAGACCACGCCACCTTCCAATACACCACCTGACCCCCGATGCCTGCTGTTTTCAGTGAATCTCAACGATCCTAACAGCATTAGCTTTCAAAGCCTTCGAAGGAAAACCCAGAGACTGTTGATCCATCAACACCCTCCTTGTCACACCTTTCCTTTCGTCTCCTCTGCATCGCTAGCAGATTAGGGTAGATGGAGACAGCCGAGGGTCTGAATCAGCAGCCAGAGTTGCTCCAACCTAGCAGCAACTCGCTCACAGACACAACAGGCAGCGCTGTGGAAACACGATAGACACTCTCAACACTTCTGAACGAGAGTTTCGCCATAGGCCATCCCTTCTTGACTGGAATGTTCGTTCACTGAGAGTACATCTTTTCAGTTACCATTTTCTCCTTATATCCGGTGGTACCTTTGAAACTCCACCTCCACGTTTATGACGACCATGTAGCACATCCTCTCTTATTGCTAGTTTATACTGAAAAAAAAACATGATAAAAACATCATCATGAAAGGAGTTCTGTTCAGTTCGTCTATAATTTAAATCATAGCGGGGCTTCGTGTTCCATCGAGCGAGGGTTCTTCATTTTCGGTGATTCGCTAAGGAGAAACGTGCTTACGCGGATTCACACAGACGTTTATTGGGTGCCACGAGTCAACTCGTCCAAAATCAACGTCAATAACCACAATCTCAAATTAGGATAATTAAACGGCAAAACGTAACTTAAGCATTTTCAATGAACGGCGGATAAACATAACATGAGCATTTACATGAGCATCAGGAAAACAGATGAAGCGTGGAGCAGCCGTGGGAATGAGCATTTAGAAATAAATGTACCATGAGTACAGCTGAACAATGAACCAGGAGTATGGCCGGGTGTGTGGCGATTGGTCGATTTTTCACGCGACGGCCCGTGGAGAGCGGCGCCGCGAGTGCAAGTTTTGTAGTTTTATCTGCTAAAACAGCAACAACAACAAAATAGGAAAACTTTCGAAGCTTCCAACCTGCAATTCAAAGGTCCTTCACGGTACCAGCCCAATGCATCCTAGGCGTAACTCAAACCGATTGCGGCAGGCCGTACTGATGACGCCGCGATTGCGACGCCGCAAAGCGAAAATTCAACCAATCGCCACTCACCCAGTATGGTGAGATCCCGATAGCTGATGGCACCAAAAGGAGCAAACATCTAAATTATCAATGGAGCAAGAGCCTGACAACCTCAGACAGTCAAAGGTTACAAAAGAAAAAAACCACATCTGCTGCCTTGCTGCCTTTTGGCCGCGGTCAGTATTACTGTCACTGGAGGCCCTGTCGCAGCTTACATGAAAGAGATAGAAGACGTTAACGCTGCGTGAGCGCCCTCACATACCTCTACTGATCGATTTCAAAAAGAGTACCACGGAGCAGACATATTTGGAGTATTTATTCCATAATCGCGGATAATTGCGATATGGAAAGATGGTTTTCTTGAGACTACTTTGAATCTTCCTTTCTCCAGAAGCCACATCTATGGCGATGAATGGAATTCAGTTCAATAGCAGATCTAAATAAGCTTACTGTTTGTTTATTTTTATTTCGATTTTTGCTAGTTGCTGATTTGCGGCAGATCGCGATGCAAAAGTTCTTGGGAGGATGCTGAGTTATGAGCGAAATTTCCGTCTTTGTTATTTGAATCAATTTCATAATTTTTGGTAGTTTTAGTCGAGCGCCGAGCAGGCTTCGGCTTCGTCCAGAACTGAAACTTTTCACTCATTGTCAGCTTCCTTGTAAGTACTTTTAATTTAATTCATACAGTGTAGGTCGATGTAAATAGCTATAACTCACCTAATAATCAGCGACCGATAAGAAGATCCCTTTAGACCAAATATGTACCGAATCGCCATCTTATAAGCGGTGTGTATTGTTTCCATGAGGTTTCAAAAATGATAAAAGAGCTCTCTGTTGGCCGGTACAGAGACACAGCTTAATGCTCCATGATTTCCTCTAATATTTTCCTGACGAAATTACTATTTCTGTTCCAAACAAAGGAATATCCACGGCCTCAGGCGCAACAGTTGAGTTAGAACCATTGTTTGCTCACTCGTAACGCTTCTTTACAGGGCTCCCAGCGAGCTAAAGCTGGTTGTGAGTGAAGCTTGGCAGTCTCTGACCATGCGGTGCTTTTCTTGAACAGGGTTCTTGTTGCGAGCAAGTCGATTAGTTGTTGTAGAATTATTAGCAACAGCTGAGAACAAACTAGGGAAAGTTTTAACTTCCCATGGAGCTTTGAATGGAGATCTACGCTTACAAAAATGTAAATGAAAACTACAAAATACCGCTAGGAAGCCAGTTACGTGGTCGAGGTTTCCTTTTAATGGCTCATTGGCCCGCTACTTTGCATGACATGGCTTACTAGAGGGCCAACCTTTTGAGTAGTATGGTTGTTGTAGCTCAGTATGTAACCATTTTGCTCCATCCATGGCGGATGGTGAACTCATGATGAGCAACTTCAAGCATAATATCCGTTGGACGAATCATCGTAAACAAACTTTGACGCCTCCTAACTCACTTCCCATCCTGTTTTGCAGTTTTTATTTTCATTTTCCTGACCAGCATTCAAAACTCTTTCGATATCCCTATGTTCTTGCTCAAAGTTCAATGAAAAGTTGAAATCCTTCCTTGGTGGGCTAATGGCGGGGAACTCCTCTACGAATGGTGAAATGTAACTACTTGTGCTGCCTTCTGCCGAAAATGGCTGTCGAAGTGATAGTGAAAGCTTACCACTGATGGGTCTCAGCTTATTATTAGCCGTGAGCCGCTAGCCGTTTTTTATGTTCCCCTTTTCGGTTTTCCCGTTAACTTGTTTTTTTTCATTTTTTTTTTTTGCGAAAAAGCGACTCACTGACTATACAGCAGCGTTGTAAGATGAACAGGTCCAGGCTCTTATCTCACCGTACCTAGCTCAATGGCCACATGGAAACATGTAAAAAAAACCATATGTACGATATTTGAGCGCCATGGCGTCTTTTTCTTGTTCTCCCCATTGTGGACAATTTCTATTTTGATACTCCTATTGTGGAGTTTCAATCCCATAGTTTTAGTAAAAGACTTTTATCTGTGCTGGTCATTTGAGAGCCCTGTGAGGTTTGCATAATTAAAGATTCACCGGTACGCCAGACGCAGATACAATAAAAACCTTGTTTAGTAGCACTTCATTATGTCTACAAGTGCGTCGTCTGGGTTTTGGATTATACCACATCAATGGAGTATTGTGTATGACCAGTTACAGAACTTTCTATCTCCCCCCTTTTGCATTGATTATTTAATCCGTTAAAGTAAACTGGAAAGAGTCGGGAGAAAAAGGAAGATGGGAACAAATGATCGTTCTAAGCGATAATCGGTAGAGAAGCCCGGGTTTAGAAGCGAACGTTTGGTCTGTATCCGCATCTCCCGCGAATCTCTTCGTACTGCAGCATCACCTTTCCGAGTTGATGGCTGTAGAAGATGTTATTTTTGGTATCGTAAGGTGTATGTCATTCTTTCATGATGATGTGAACTAAGTGAAACAACAACAGCAGCATTCACGTGAAACAATGAATGGTGGAAAAAACGAAAGGAATAAAAGGTGTTCATCGTAAAAAGTTCATTGAATTCACACTCGACTTCCTAGCAAGATGTCGTGGTATGCAATGTCCGCAACCTCACCAACTGCAAGCGTTAAGGTAGGCCATGGTGTGGGCCAAAATCACCACCTCCCGCTGTTCTGGTGTAGATTTTCATGTCGGATCTTTATTGCTATGAAGGAAGAGAGCATGATGAATGTGAAAAAAGGCTATTGACTGTGCAAAGTTTTCATAGTCCCTATAGTCTATAGTGTTAGGCAACCAAAAAAGTTCGTGCGGTTTTTTCTAATTGATATGCAATGTGTCGCTGAACTTCGCTGAAACTTTGCCCAGGGAGGTTATTTAGGGTGGCATCCGTTTTTGATAATGGCGCCAATTCGGTGCAAATGCACCAAATTGGTGCAACGACTGTTCTTCACCAACTTTGTTCGAAGTTGTCTTTTAGGAGCTATTCAGGATGCTGATCACGGATATGACATTAGTTTTTAGCGCAAGCGCCGTTTTGGGCAAAGTTTTCAGCGATTCTAATGAGAAGGAGTTGTTGCACCGACATGGTGCAATTGCATCAAATTGGCGCAAACGCCTGAAACGGATGTCATATTCGTGACTAGCATCCAAAATAACCCCCCCCCCCTCCTTCAACCAACCTGGGCGAAGTTTCAGCGAAGTTGAGGGATACATTGCATAGAAATATCAATTAGAAAAAACCGCACGAACTTTTTTGGTTGCCTAATATATAGGATATAGTCCTCAATCCGCACGAGGCTCACCACAGGAATGAATAGACGTTGAAATCACATCCTCCTTTACTATCGGCCTAATGCACGTAGCAGATAGCGTTGATTTGCTGATTTCCTAAACATTTACGAAGTCACGAAGTCCTGTGTGAAAGTATCGCTGAGATAAAGTCCCTCGGATAAAGGCGATACCTATGATTAGGGATCTGGACCTCTGATTAATACTAACATAGGGGGTGGGTCTTCAGTCAGGAGTGCAAAAGGGAGAAGTCACTTCACACTTCCCTTTGATCTGGAAAGGCCTCACTTTATTGATTAAGTCAACTGCGTTGGATTCAGCTCATGATAGTTAACAGCACAAGATCATCATTAGTCAGCACACTAAAAAAGAAAATGAAATAAAAACATAAAAATGCATACGGCAGACTTCCTACAAATGTATTACTAATATGTGTGGATCCCAGAACCGAAAGCACAAAGCGATGTGTCCAGCGCTTCTGAAGTTAGGGTATCGGAAGGTTTCCCGAGTTGAAGGCTCTCATTACTCTTGTTTATCTCTTTTTGCGCCCTTTCATTTCTACGTTTCATGATTTTGAGCGGTAATTTCGGGAAATCGTAAGCGAAAGCAGTCAGGAAGAAAGGCGAGTTCGGGGAAGTGCGAAGTAATTAGGGAAGTTGCAAGGTAAAGGTGTGGAAGGACAATCCTGACTAAACCTCCCTCCCCTGACACACAGTAAACGAGCTCCCTAAAGGTAGGAAGTAAAGGGCAGCCAATGACTATCCTCTGAATATTGACAATAATTTGTGTATAACAAATTCATTTAAGCAGCACAGAAAACAGAATCCATCGATGAGATCCACATCATTCAGAAGCTACACTCGTTGTATCACTCCAGTACATCGCCCTCCTATAATTGCTCCTCATCGCACCTGTCATCGCTCCAGTTGCTATACTGCGCCGCATATGATAAGAACCTGGACCTGCAAATAGAGCAAGGTTGGTCATTAGAATATTCGTTCAGATGAACATGAAAGATCTTTCTGATTAGTTTGTGGCTCTGCACATGAGGTGTATAAAAACTCCACAGCCCTTTTTCATGTGGTTCTCCTTGAAAGCAGTAAGAACAACAAGTTGTTCCACCACTAAGGTCAAGCAGGCCTAAATTTCGTCACCTATTCTACAAAGTTTTAGTCTCGGATGTGGATGTTATCCGGCGCGCCGTATCACCAGCTAACGATTGACGTTGAGCAGATCTGTGGTTTGTGGCGGTCATACACACAGAAATTCTCGCCTAGGAGCGGAGCATGCCCGAAGGCTATGATCGACCTGAGCAGTATTTTGTAGAGTTGCTTTGAGTGCACCTTTCAGCAGAAACTCCTTATACGTCGTCCCATTGCCTTCAAGCGCTTATACAGAGTGCTGCAAAAGTACTGATAGCTTAAAAAGCCTTATCATAGTAGGAGGGTAAGAGATCTCACCATGAAATTCAGCGGTATATCTGATAAACGAATATTTCAAAAAAAAAAGTTTCATGAAATGTTTCAGCATTCAGTACGATGTCTTTTGGCTTGAACCCAAACGAGTAAAAGCATTTCTCTCCCATACGGATAATCTTGAAAAAAGCGATTTTCTTGTGAGAAATGGCGTGGGTTTTGCACTCTGCACTCCACGATATTCGTAGCAACCTGAGACCCATGCTCTGGAGGTGCGCTTGCTGAGAAAAGATGGGCCGGAGTTCCAAGATTCTACTAATTCAACGATATCAAAGTCGACACCAATCGTGGAGCTAACCCAAAGATGTCATCGAGAAGCACGCACTTCACTAGACATGCGTTCAGTATACTTTAACCCGATTCGGACGACTTCCAGTAAGACGGAATCTTGGCCCATAAGGTCAGATTAGGGAAACATGGGACTAAGAACAGCACTGCGACAGGGTGCACTGAGAGTCGAGGGTTCCTCGACAGGGGAGGGTCCTATTTGACGGGCCGAATTGGGGGAGACGGGGGTGGGGGGGGAGGTTCGTAATTGCAAAGGTCAGCATTGGTCCCACGCTTGATGATAAGCGAACCATGCCGTCGACCGATTCGGTCACATAAATAAAAATGCTGGCGCTTGGATTACAATCAATGGAAGCAACTGGAAGTGTTGGCACCATATAATTCTATACAGCCCATTGTCACATTTGGGATGTTCACTCCTCTGTACTTTACCATAACGGAACTTCCCGATACATTCCTCACCAAACTTCAACGTACGGGATTGTAAAAGGCTTCAGATTGGACCAAGTACTATACTCAATTTCATCACCCAGAATTTGATAAAATTATAAGAAAGGTAACTTACAATAGGATAAGCAAAGTAAGTAATAAGATAAGTAGGTACATAACTGGATGATGAGAGGCATGAACGCGATGATAATGAATAAGAGCAACCGAAAAATTAAAACCCTCTTAACTCACAGTAGTCGTTGTCATGATAGTCAATAGTACGCTGAAGAGAAGAGCAGTCACTGCGGTAACAAGGTACCTTTATTGTGTTATTCTTTTTCCTCATTGTTCCTTGTCTAACTTCATTTACCTTCATTGCCATTAATCTATTTCTAGTCACTCATCCATTTTAAATTCTTAATCTAAGTACTACTATTTTTTAATTCCTGGTTATCTTTTTACAAGCGTTTTTTTCAATACTCACTCTAATCTTCTGCATTTATCTGGTCTTCACTAGTCTTACTCAGTCTAGTCTACTACATTCTAGTATTAATTCTAGTCTCCACAATACTCTTTAACTTGTCCTTTTTGATGTTATTTTTCATCTATAATTACTTTCCTTTTTTGTTTATTTGTTTGTTCTAACTTATATTATGTACATATTTATTTATTTACCTTTTGCTAATGTTTTTACACCTACCTAATATTCTTTGGTTTTCTATTCACCCCAACACACTGATGAGCCTCGGGGGTGAATAGGAAACACAGTGGTTCGTATGAGAAAACGAGGCGAAACGAACCACAAACTCAATTGAATATTAACTTTGTCAACAACTTTTTTCATTTTTCTCTTTTTACTTATACATATTTTCCCTGTACTTGTCATAATCTTTGCCCCTCACTTGACCTATCGCGTTTACCACACATCGTGCATCTTCATACTTTACAATAACTTGAAGAAAGAGTACAAACTTCTTCATATCAATGTGGGCAGTGCGGAAACAGTTGCTTAGTAAACACAATGTACACGACAATTACCAGCAGGTGCACGAACAGCGCTCCCTTGTGGCTCGCGGAGCCCTGAAAATAAGTTTAAAAGTACTACTGACAAGGGAAGGATACCAACTCGAAGGGGCCATTTACAATGAGACAGATATCACTCGATGCCTTTTTGAACGCTGATTTCAGATCTGTAGTCGAAATCTGCCAGCCAACTTTGAAGGGAAATATGGACGTTTATCTGAATAGATAATGCTATTACATGGTGCCTTCGGAAGGCCATACCAGTGATTTTCGTGTTCAGAGAACCAAACTACCCCATGAGACAAGTTCTAAGCCAATTCGAGAATTCGACCGAATTTCGGAAAATTATGGGCCATTGGGTGGCAAGACTCTGAACAAAGGGGAAATCATTTGCCCTTGCCGAGTAAATGCTCTTATTTGGCGCCTGTTACGCACATTTGCTGTCTGAGCATATGTTATATGTTCAGGTTACCTTCGTCATGATCGATTTCCTTTTATAGGAAATTTCAAAAAACTATCACATAAACCGTGACCATCCCTAATTTTTCGAAGTTAGATCAAAAACTCGATTTGGCTAAAAACTTGCACAGAGCGGTAATTCGAGCCCCTGAGCAGGAATATCATAATCGTTTCACGCAACAACGCCTGATCCGTGCGTTATGGGAGTTTGCTCATTAAACAAGCTGTATCACGGAATTTCCTACCATCTTGAAGAAAGGGTTAGCGAGGTACGCGGAAAACGAATATAACAGTTATTGTGCATGACAGCACTTTTGAGGATGCTTCCCAGACATAAAAGAGAAAGCTTTACGAGAAGCAAAAAAGTGCCATCATGGAGATCCCATCTATGGTCCCACAACACGCGAACCGCTACGACTACATCTGTGCTATGCTGCAGGCATTGAGCTTTCCTTTTTCATCTGCAACGTGATCGGAGAATACGCTTACACATGTGAAACTGGTGCATCCGAAAAAACCTTCATAACTTCATTCAAAGAATCCTTCGGCAGATTCGGAATATAGATTGAAATCAGCGTCCAAAAGCGCGTCTCAATATAAATGGCCACTTCGACATGATATCCTTCCCTTGTGAGGTAATCTAGCACCCCAGCTGGTGGGACATAATTACAATAGTGAATAATGATGGATGACAGGAAATGGTCTCACCAAGAGTAATGACGCTACGGCAATTTCTGCGAAAACATGCAATACGAGTGGATGCTGCTTTGCAAATTAGAAGACTATTGCATGGACAGCGTACATATCTGGAAGTCCCATAATACGAATATATGAGATCTTAATAACCGTCAAAAATATGAACGATGGAGACACCAACACACTTCATGCCAGCCGGAGCAGGACGAATCGGAGTAGCTTCACGACAAGCACCGCACTGGACTACATGTGATTATCACGACCATTAAGTTCTATTTGCTCTTCACAAACACGACGAGTAACAGTTGCACCTGATGTTCACTAATTCAAGAACGCAACAAAACATGTAATTCATGCTCATCTTCAACACTATCAGATAATAGGTTGACCGGGCCTATTACTGAAGGGGTGTAGGTGTAGCGGTCAGGGTATAGGATGTAGTACAAGACACATGGGCTATATGTATATACAGGGGGTGCCAAAAAAAGAAGTAATCTTGTTCCACCACGTTCAACCCCACTTTAGTCGAACTACAAGAAATTCTTTTGGTATTTACATCCCCAGATTCAAGAGCAGACCTCTCTCTATCACTATACTCCGTGGCAGTCTTCTGCACAAGCAGGAACGGGAGCGAGGAAAAAGTGAGCAAGATGTGTCACCTCAATTGGGCAAAATCCGAAATTTCGTCGCCCTTGTTCACAACCTTGCTGAGGTCCGCTCACTCTGGGTACCTAAGAGGATTCATACTGGGTGGTGTTCTTTAACATTCCGTTTTTTCCGGGTTCCCAGCGCTCTTCGTTTTCAAGAGCCAAAATGTGCCCTTACCACTGAAACCCCTCCGGAGGCGGATTTGGGCATGAAAATGAACCTTCGGATCATAGCAGCCTTGTCCAAGCAGCAGGGGCTCTGTGACTACTATGAACCGAAAGGCCAGTCCTCAGGAAGCTTCCCACAAAAGACCTACCACGGAGCGTGGCTTCACCGTTTTAGCGGACCCTGATAGTGTAGGTACTCCGAAGCCCGACTGCGCCGAATGGAAGCTCTATATTTTTCTATAAAAGATGAACGTAGGAAGCCGGGGCTTGTTCCTGCTCTAAGGGGAACGATTCGGGAATATTTTGCCCCTATGCTTTTATTTCTTTCATTTCCCTATGTTTTGTATAATTGGCAGGTGTGAGCCGTGGGCAAAATTACTTTTTTTGGCACCCCCTGTATTTATACGTATAGATTACATAGGAAGAGGGGAAGAAGGAGAAGTGGGAAAGTGGCTGCCGGGTAGAGTGACTGCAACTACCGGCTGGCTGCAGCTTAAGTAGCCGCCTGCCAGCCCCGAAGTAGAGGTGTCGTCGCATGGCGCGTGATGACGAGTCTTGAGAATCGATGCTTGAGGATCGATGAGCTGGAGGACCTGACATCTCCATTCCTTACAGTGAGCTCGTCCTCGAGCTCGAAATAACATAACAACTCCACGAGTTAGTGTACTTCACTTGCATAGAAATAGGTATGACTGATGACAGTAGTACATAACACAGGAAGATGCCTTCGTGGTCAGAGAGCCAGTACATGACTACGTCTTCGCTCTTGGCAATGGTCATCAAAAGGTCGTCATTGGCAACTAACTCCTTGGTGTTGAGATAAGGCTTTACAACGAAATCGTCATATGAAGAGTGGACTCAAGAAACATCATACGCATATATGCTCAGAATGTTCCAGTACAGTATACGGCGAACGGCGACAACTTACACCGTGGAAAGATAGCTCGTCCTCGAGCGTTGAGGTATACGGTAAACAGGTAATACAATAAATGAGGGTTTATAATGACGTACTCATTCTACGAGTCAAAGAATACACAACAAACTTGTAATTTCAGGTTCAACAAGACATAAATGACAGCGAAATTGTAGTCTGCAGGTTAAACAGTTCGTAGAAAAGTAAATGGAACATACGAATAGATTTAGCCCTTTGTTTTTTTTTTCATTTTTGATTTTCGATATTATGAGTACATGTGAGATAAAATAGAGATATGCGTATTTATATAAAACAGGCACTGTGCATATAAGTGAAATAATACGTGTACTAATCTGATTATAATAATGATCGCTTAGTACACGGGCGTGTGAAAGAAAGGTTTTTTTTGTTTTTAGCTGCCCTATGTGTTCCTTTGAACCGCCAATTCAAAGAAAATTTATATAATAATGATGCGACTTTGCGGCTTATGGAAGTTAAGACAAACTGACCTAGGAGAATCAACTGAATGGTTCTCCTTGATTTATCCATAATGTACGGGAGCCAGCCTGTTTAATTTGTAAACGACGCGAACGTCTTACATTGGTTTGTTCAGTGGCGAATGACCTTTCCTCGGGGGTCACAAGAATTTGGTGTTGTGAGGTTGGGGTGGAAACGTTAGCCGCCATGGAACGAGACGAATATAATTTGAGGCGACTTATACGGACAGTTCGTCGTACAGGACGACCTATGATGTTAGTAATCTCTATGTAAGGACGGTTGATTTGTCCAACCACGTAAGGGCCTTTCCATTGGTTAGTTAATTTAGAACGAACTGTGTCGTCATGGAGAAGTACTAGATCGCCAATGGGAAGTACCGTGGGGTATACCTTCTTTGAGAGATCGTATCCTGTTTTGCATTGTTTGGTTTTGTTCGCAATTTCGTTGCCAACTTCCATAATCGTGTTTTGCAGATCAGCGGTGAACTGATCCGCGAAATTATCGGTGGAGAACACAAGCCGCGTTGGGAGCTCGTGTAAGATGTCGCTCCATGTAATAGAGCACCTACCATGCACCACGAAGAACGGACTATTGCCTTTAGTTACATTTTTACTACAGGTATAAGCAAGAACGATGGGTTGAAGGAAATCCGTGCAATGGTCCCTGGCTTCGGAACAGTATGCGGTAAGAAAGTCAGTGATGACATTGACCAACCGTTCCGCTTGGCCGTTAGCTTTGTGGTTATAACTTGTGGTAAACTTGTTTGTTATACCTAGTGCCTTGTTGATTTTGATGAACATCTCACTAGTGTAGTTGGAACCGCGGTCCGAGACAAGCTCCTTGGGGACTCCATTTTTAGGGATGACATCCAAAGCATTGACAACGGATTCTGTGGTTTGCTGCACTAGTGGGGTGCATACTACAAATTTGCTAAAGGCGCACACTGTGATGGAAATGAAATGGCTACCATCGATACATTGTGGTAGAGGACCTATTGGATACGCTCGAAAGGGCGTTGAGGCACAGGGAAGGTTTCCAGTTCCGCGAGTGATGTGCTTGGAGGGGGTTTTAACTTTCTGGCAAACCGGGCAGGAACTGATATATGTTGAAACATCCTGAAACAGGTTTGGCCAAAAGTATTTTTCCTTGATTTTTTTGTATGTCTTTTGTATTCCAAGATGTGATCCTACTAGTGATGTATCATGAAATGCTGTTATGATTGCTAATTGCATGTCCTTGATGTCTCTGGGGCTTGGGATTTGAACAATGCTAGCTACTTTTTGAGGGTCAGGGCGAGTGCTTTGCTAATAAAGACGCCTAGGTGTTGTACTTCGGTTTGGAAGAATGAACATTTTCCCGGAGTAAGTTTCATACCAAACCTTCTTATACGTACAAATATTTCATCTAAGTCAAGCAGATGTTGGCTGATTGACTGACTTGCAATGATGATGTCGTCAATGTAAGGAAAACAGCATGCTCGTAGGTCGCGTATTAGATTGTTGGCTACTCGCTGACAAGTGCCTGGGGCACCTTCAAGACCATGTGCCATAACAGTGAAGTGGTACAATCCCATGAAGGAAGAAAAGGCCGTACGTTCTCTATGCCCCTTAATTAAAGGGATTTGGAAAAAAACCACTTTTAAAGTCGAGAACGGAGTATATCTCTCTACCATTTACAAGATCTAGAATGTCTTGCATATGGGGGATACGATAGGTCTCTGTTTCTGTAATAGCATTTATTTGACGATAGTCTACTGTGAATCTCCACTGGTCTTTATTTGGTCCCTTTTTAACTAATACTATAGGAGATGCAAATGGACTGGTGCTGGGTTCAATGATCCTTGTCCTGAGCATCTCTTTGATTTGTTGCTCTATTTCTTGTCGTTTTTCCAACGGTACCCGATGAGGGCGTTGTTCGGGGATTTTATGGTGTGGGATAAAATTAATGCTGTGGGTAATGGATCCTGTATAACGACCTAGATTTCCATCGTTACCTGCGAAACACTGTTTATACTTGCTAAGTAAAATTTTGAAAGCGTGAAGATGATTATTGTTTGAAAAAGAGTGATTGTATTGAATTCTACTCAGAAGTGGTTTGGCTGGTTGAGCGTTTGGAGGAAGGGGTAGATTTTTAGAGAAATCTGCTTCAGCAGGGATATATTCGGCATTTACAGGGGTGCCAATAAAGATAAGTAATTTTTTCGTGTTTCCACCTCCAGATTGAGGAGCACACTTCATACTATCACTAAACACCGTGAGAGCCTTCTGCACGAACAGGATCTGGAGCTTATTCTGATTGAATACGATGTGTCACCTCAACACGGCAAAATTGGAGATTTCGTCGCCCTTGTTCACAACCTTGCTGAGGTCCGCTCACTCTGGGTACCTAAGGGGATTCATACTGGGTGGTTTTCTTTAACATTCCGTTTTTTCCGGGTTCCCAGCGCTCTTCGTTTTCAAGAGCCAAAATGTGCCCTTACCACTGAAACCCCTCCGGAGACGGATTTGGACATGAAAATGCTACTTCGGATCATAGCAGCCTTGTCCAAGCAGCAGGGGCTCTGTGACTTCTATGAACCGAAAGGCCAATCCTCAGAGAGCTTCCCACGAAAGACTCACCACGGAACCTGGCTCTACAGTTTGAGCGGACCTTGATACCGTAGGTGCTCTAAAGCCCGACCATGGCTACTGAAGGCTCCATATTTTTATGAAGGTGAACGTAGTTCACTGTTCCACAGCTTGTTCCTGCTTTCAGAGAAACATTTCGGAATTATTTTGCCTGATACTTTTATCTCTTCAGTTTCCCAAAGTTTTGTATACTTGGTGGATGCGAGCCGTGAGCAAAATTACTTCTTTTTTGGCACCCCCTGCATATGTTTCGATAGTAAAGCCTTTTGGCTGAGTTTGTTGTAGATCGAAAATACAGGGAGCCATGGCATATCTATACCTACAAAGCTTGCGGTGGCTATGGTGGGGTTTTTGGGTAAAAGTGTGGGTTCTGGCTTTGAATTATACGTATCAGGACGGATCCTTCTGAATTTGGGCATGATAAGGTTCTGCCAACGAGTAGCCCTTCTGAGAGGGGCTCGTTGGGTCATCTGTGGTAAAAACCTCCCATCTCTGAAGAAATGTGGTATAGGTTGCCCCTATTACCGCATTATCAGAGAAGGGTGGTGATGTGGTATCTTGAGTGAGGTAGACTGGAAGTTTGAGAAGATTATGATCGTCCTGGGTAGTGGAAACAAAAGGAATGGCTGTTTCGTCAAACGAAATGGTGTTTGCGCCATAATCTATTAATAGTTTTTGGGCGAGTTGAGGAATGGCATCGTTTCCTAAGATGAAAGGAGAGGAGTAGTTTTCATCTGCCTCGACATAACAAGTAAATTCTACCGTTTTGTCACCGATGAGGAGAGTTGGAGTGAACTGTCCAAGGAGGTGTATTGGAGTATCATTTGCGGTGACTTTGGCAACCGAAGGTCGGAGAATGCATGCCTTGTACTGTCCGGCTACACTTTCCGAGACGAGAGATATAGCGGAGCCAGTATCGATGAGCGCTATGATGTGTTTATTACTGAGGTGAGTTTGGACATGGACATATGGTTCATTAGACATTTGGTTTGGACATCAGTGGATTGGTGGATGCCCGGAGGATGCACGAAACGCTGGGATGAAAACTCAAGAAATCTTTGTTTTGTCTTGGTTGGGGTGTTGGGGATTGTTGTTTGGTCGATGATGAGGGGAGGGTTGCAGTTTGCTTGGGTGGGTTTTTGGTAGGCACATGTTTCTGGTAGGTAGTGGATGGCTGGTTAGGTCCTATCTGTACAGACTGTTATTTGTTGGCTGCACAAAAGGGTTTCATATCGTTCACTGGGACATCTGAAAATGGTGGAAATTGTACTGGCAGGTTGGTTCAGCGGCTTTGTCAAATTGTTGTCGAGCACTACGCTGTCTTCGTGCCATGATAAGAGGTCTTTCCGTAGCGGATGATGTGTTTGGGGTTGTGAACTGTTTTTGGTAAAGAGTGATGAAACAATGAAAGAGATGACAATAGGAATGGATTTGAGAGCTATTTTAATAACCAGTCGAAAGAAGGTACTTTGTATGTAAAGGAGAGTTAGCATTACGAAGAAGAGTATACCAAATGTAACGATAATAAGCGTGCGGACCCACTTATGTAATCCAATAGAGGCCAGAATTTTTTGTTTCTGTGTTTGGAGAACATGTCCCGCGTTTGTCTCTAGGAACTGAGCTGTATTAGCAAGCTCGTGATGAAGTGGAAAGGATGTGGAATCTATGTCGACAAAGGCAGATTTTGATCTGGCAATTTCGAAATTGTCGATATAGTTAAGATGTTGTTT
The DNA here is from genome assembly GCA_963978905.1 of Trichostrongylus colubriformis. Taxonomy (NCBI): domain Eukaryota; kingdom Metazoa; phylum Nematoda; class Chromadorea; order Rhabditida; family Trichostrongylidae; genus Trichostrongylus; species Trichostrongylus colubriformis. Next base: position 15,408,370 of record OZ022256.1, read on the forward strand.
GATGAGGTAAATATCTGTAGATATTTTGGCTATATTTGAATGGAATATAGGTGGAGCGTTGAAGATGAAGTCTTGGCGAGCGAAACCATTAGGAAGGTTCAAATGAATGTTCGTAACCGGAGTGTAACTTGAAGGTGATTTATAATGGTTGTTCCCATCACTGATGATGCCAAATGGTAGATATCCACAGTCAGCTTCTGGGCTGGATGTGACGAGATCTCTTGTCCCTGGTTGAATAAAATAGTGGGTTTTCCAAGATCGAACAGATGTGTAGACATAACATGTAGTAAAATTTGTTGAGAATGTGTTTCCTATCTCATTTCAGGCTAACCAGATTGCTTCGTGTCTCCGCGACTATCTGAAGGAGGTTAGAGAGAGCCTTCTTAGATGCATAGGGTAGGAGCAAGCCGGCCTGGAGATGGACGCAAGAACCATGGTGGCGGCTGATCTCGCGACGCAAAAAGAATTCAGGGTTATTTGGAATTGCCAGGATAGAAAGAATGAGAGCTTTCAATCAGTTTATGGTAAGAAAAAAGATTATGTGTAAGAGGTTAACTGATTCGTTATATATTTCTATGTTCTCAGAGAAATCATAGTGTGCGCAGGGAAACTTACTATATAATCTTGGGGTTCTGGGTGGTTTCATCAACAACAACTGAAATGGACGGAAAAGAGAGTTTGTTGAATGAATTGTGGTTGAATGAAAGTTGAAGTGGAAGTGGTCTATTTGTATTCCTTGGTTCTAGCTGGTTTGATGACAAGATCTATTTGTGGTTGTTGGTATATTATATGCTCTAAATTCTAAATCCTAACCAGCAAGGTTGGTTTCAGTATAACATAGACCCAGCCGGCCACCAACCAGCATTGATGGACATTCTAGTGGTAAGTGAGGGAAAAAATTTTTTTGAGGTTTTATGGGTCGTATAATATACATATTCTTCTCAGTCCCATGCGCAAATGGCTACATGCCCGGAATGCCGTGCTATGTACGCTCAAGGGATGTACTTAGCCGGCGTGCTCCAGGCTGCCAAAAGAAGACGTGCGATGGTGAGACAGGCCATGTCGGAAGGAGGGACTTTACGCCAACGCCGCGCGCCTCTTTTATACACCATCGACCAGCCTACAAGCAATCTGCGACGTCATTTGGAGATGGTAAGGAGAAAAAAATAATTGCTTTTCTTTTTTTCACTTATGTACTATTTGCAGGAAGCGGCAAGCTTGAGTCGCATATACGCGGGGACGCTCGACTATCTGGAGCAGGACGTCAGCCACGCAGGAGGAGAAAACGGATTCCGTGGCAACCAATAGGAAGACACCGGAAAAGATAACCTTTTTCAATCTGTTGTTGCGAATAAATTCAGAAAAGATAACCTTTTTCAATCTGTTGTTGCGAATAAATTCATTGTTAATTCGGTGTTCTGTATTTGTATGAAAAAAGAAGAGAATAAGTGTCAAAGACCGGAGCATTACGAAGGTAAAAATTGAATTAAAGTTAGGACAAAAACGGGTGTCAACATTGTAGTAGAGTTTACAGGAGTTTATGGAAAGTATGATTGGGTTCGAGAGAAAGAAAATGATAATATGGCATATATAAAAAAAAGGTATTCTGTGTTTTGTTGATGAATTTTGTCCAAGTCCACAATGGATGAGAAAAAAGAATATATGTTTGGTGGAGTATTGATGAAAATAGGGTGCTCCTAGTCGTGTAGTAGGATTACGCCGTGTTGTTCTCATGCGGTAATATTGTGGATGTGGTTGTAAGGTTGAATATAGTTTGTTGAGCGAGCCGCCGCTCTATCCGAGGCTCGCTAGGCTATTTCGGAAATCCGAGAGCCCTCGGTTTCCTACTACCTTAAGCTACCTACTGACCGAGCCAAGAACAGTTCGGCCCATGTAATGGAGCTTGCGCTTCGGTTTGTTAAGAACTCGTGAAGACGGTGTCTTCCCGAAGAACTCACTTTTAAGCTTGACGTTCCGATCGTAGGTAGGCGCCACTCGCAGTTGATCCGATCAACTGCTCCACTCGGGTCGACGGTGTGGTCACTCTCCGGTGTGTGGTCCGGACTGGTGTGTTCGTCACTGGTGTGTCCCTGGCAATGACTTCACTGAGTTTATATAGGTGGCCAGGGCGCGAAATTGGAGGGGGAAAAGAAACACAGAAGTAGATCTGGCGTGTAAAACACCAGTCAATAGGCACTCTTCGTGCCACAGTCGTCCTTGCCAGTCGCAAGATCAAATATCATTAGGCGGTTAGAAAACACAACGCAACGAGACCAAGAACAAACAAGTACATGGGTTCCTCACATCCCTCCTCTCCGGGAAGCCGACGATGGCTTCTGTGCTCGACCGCGGTTCGTTTGCTTCATTTAGGGGCTATTTCCTGGCATTTCTACTTGACATCCTTGATATAGTACGCCTAGAATCCTTGGGGCTTTTTCCTGCGTTTTTCGATTGCTGTGGCCTCCTTGGCCGAGGTATCCTCGGTGTATCGAAGGGTTACTTTGGTCTCGAATGATGGAAGGACTATCACATTGGACGCGGCATCTACAATCTGGTTCAAGAAGACTTTGCATTGCCATCCATTCAGGCGGTCCTCGCCCTTCTTAGGATTGATACCGAGGTTGATTGTGGGGTTTTTTATTGGGAGCTCCTCTCCAATCGGGCTGTAGAAGATCGCGCCGTGAAGGGCTGTCGACGTTACGTTGTTGTGTTTGTTTTGATTGTCGAGAGTGAGCTTTGGTGGAGATTGTCATAGACTGTGCAATGGGGTGTTTCTAAATGTCAGCCTGATATTAATTTGTGTATGCGTAGGAGTGTTTTTAATTGGTTTATATGTGGTATGGGAGGAGCTAGATGTAAGAGGTTTTAGTCATTGTGTACTTCGACAGCACAACAATGTATGAGTTTCTTTATTTTTCTCATTGCTTCCCATTAGGTTAGAAGTTGGTTTTTTTATAGCTCACCATCGTGAGCAATCTTTTGATGCGAGCCCAGTGCGCTCGCCTACTCCTGAAAAGGAGGTGAGTGTTTTAATGAAGAGTTTTGAATAGAATGAGAGTGTTACATATCGGCGGTACCCGTCGGGCAATTATATCCCATAGCCAACTCTATGAACTGAATGGACTCAAAGTGAACTAGACCCGATAACTTAGATACTAAGCATATCGATGAGCGGAGAAACGAAATCAGCAACTGAGGCAATTGATAAACTGGCAGATATCGAGGGCTTACACCCATGAGCATTGCGAGAACACAAATAGTAACATAGGTTTATAAGTGAACTAGAACACAATGAACTATTACACGAGAATAAGACACAAATTATGACTCACGTCAGCTCTCCTTTCGGAGGTCAGTCCTACGGCCACTTGGATTAGTTCTCATGATGTGAATCAGTAGATGTAGTCAACTTTTTGAGTGAATAGTTCTAGGGCCGGAGCCCTGTGGGAGCCGTCGCCAAGAGAGTTCGATTGTTAGTCGACCGTCCACCGAAATATGCACAAGAAGAATGCCCTTGGACCATGATGCCAGCCGTTGCCGGCCGCATCTTCCCGCCAGATCGCGCGATGGTCATAAAGTAGATGGGACGGCATTTCACCACAGGCGTCGGGGCACCCAGGATCCCTCGGAGCATCCTCGCATACGCGACAGAGAGGGTTAATGATTATCTGGTTGTTCATATTTTTTTGTTATAGGACTTATCTTTTGCCTGCCAATGCAATGAGGCCAGGCAATATGAAAAGAAGTTGCTGAAAAGGGCGGCTCAGCTGGAGCGACAGGCTGAATTGGCAGAAAAGGAGCTCGTCTCCGTGAGGCTTGAAAATAAGAAGTAGCTAGACCTCATTTTCAAATGGAACGGATTATACTCAGGGATGAACTTGAGGTGAGTAAGCATTTGTTGATTTTTCCTATCGATTTTTTTCCGTTTCAGAAGTGCGATTTATTGCGCACCGATCTCATGCGCTTTAAGTTGGGAGTTATGGGTGGCGCAATCCCCATAGGCAGGAAAATCGCGATCAGTTTCGTTTAAAAAAAATTTGTTACTTGTGTTTTTTTTTTGTTGTTGTTAATAAAAATGGAGAGAAAAGTGTAGTGTTTGATGATTTTTGGTTGTTGGCCAAATATATTGGTTATGTCGTATTTGCTTTTGATTATTTAGAATATGAGTATGTTTTCTCTGCAGTATAATATTGTGCGATCATCAGGCTAAAATGATGAGCATGCTAGCGGTGAGTGAAAAGGTTCCAATGCGGAAATTTTGAGTGGTCTTTTGAATTATTATTATTGGATCGATTGTTTTAGCCAAAGGAGTGCGACGATCCGAATCAATATATGTGCGGCTTGCACATGTATTTGCGCGAATACGTGCTGCAGAAGAGAACATCGCGCGACTGAAGAAGGCCATAGCTGATGAGAGGGCCTTGTGCAGGGAACGGAAACAATTCCTGCATGGACTAGACGAGAACGTGAGGGAATTAAGGAATCGCACTATGGAGGTAAGAGAAAATTGTGTGCTTTCTATTCGGAATTGACAATTTGTTTTCAGGAATCCAATAAGACGGGAAACGCACTGCTCGCAAATTTGGCCTTCCTGGACAAGAATGCAGAGAGCGAAGAGAGGAACTAGGCGACGAAGCATACCGCAGGAGATGCACGAGGAACGCCGTTGTTGACCTCCGATTTATTTTGAGAAAAAGAAAAAAACAAAGTGGTATATATTGCTTTGTGTTCTGTTCCTTTCATTGAAATGCGGTAGTAAAGAGCAAGTTATATTATTGGGTGATGTGAAACGGTTTTATTTCACTTGATAGAGGCAGTCCTTGAATAGAGGTGAAAGTTTGTGGCGTAAACTGAGTTTTTTTTTTTTTGATTGAGTCATTACTGTGATTCGAGATTGCCTCGTTTAAGAACAAGTGGATGACGTTTTGCAAAATGTTAAGTTTGGAATACTATGCAGGTGTTTTGGGGAAGGTAATCCGGGAAGAAGGTCCGGTTGTCAATACATATGTATCTATCTGACAATTTTTTTAGCGCGTTTAAACAAAGGTTTAAAATGAACGTGGAATTTTCGTCCTATGGTAGTGTGAAATGACTTAATTTGTTTGATGATTGAAACTAGCGACTGCTTTCGTGATATTGTGGGTTGATTGAGTGTGGTATTGTTTTAATTTTATTGGAAAGCTCAAATGTAGGCAGAATAAGCCTAGTAGTTCGGCCAGCTACCGTAACCCGATGTCGAAATCGGATCGCGGCGGTTGAAATAGGGTCGCGGCTGTTAGAAGTGATGTGTACACGACGCCGAAGTGACACTTCTTGTAATAAGGAATCTCTTTTGCTCCTCCGAGGTACCGTACCCGTATTGGCGGATTAGTGTATTTCGCAATCCAGACTAATAAATCTTGTTTGACAATTTGTATATGTCGAGGTGCGTTGTAATGCAGCCGCCTTGGCACGAAGCTTTACTATACACTCGAAAATGAAGAGATATATGAGTATATGCCTTTGCTGTCTATCTCCTAGTACCGTCTCTGAACCGGTATCGTAGCAGCGAAGGGTCATATCGTGAATGAGAATAGCTAGTTCTCGAGAAAAAGTGCACAGAATGGCGAGCAAGTTCCTTTCAAAAAACCGGCAATTAAATAGTTACTCATTAGATACTGGTTGTCAATAAAGAATTCAAGCGATTATGCAAGCACTGGTTGTCAATAAGGAATTCAAGCGATTTCGCGAATTATATTATTTATTTCATTTATTTTCCCAAATACTGATACTGGTTTTACGCCAGATTTCATACTTATTATACTATTCTTATTTCATTGTGCTTTATTCAGTTTCGCACCATTTATACTTTTCTTATTTCATTGTAGTTCATTTAGTTTCGTACTAATTATACTATTCTTATTTCATTGTACTTCATTCAGTTCATTTTTTTGGTAAAACATATTGTTTCATTAGTAACTGAACTTATTCAATCATAGATCTAAGTGACTGCTTGCGGTCGAAGCTAAGATTACCGACCCGATTAGAGGAACGTGTGGAGATTCATTGGACGTCTGGTATACTGTAACTAGCGCCGGCGTGTTATGAAATTGACAGTCGAGCAGCGGTCTGCCGGGTGTCATTGATTACATAGTGATTTATATTCCCTTTTATATGAATTATACTTCTTAATAATATCAAATGGTACGCCGTGAGAAAAAAGGGAAACTTGTCGCCAGGACTTCTTAATTACACCATTTCAGGTGTCAAAACTATTACTTATCCCTGGTTATGCTTGTTCGCGAAAGAAAAAATTACATGAGTCGTTGTTCGTTTTCTCCATCTTCTGCGCAGATACACGAAGTCGTTGTTTGAGTCGAAGGGAATGTGGGTTGAGAGGGGAATGCACTCTATTGAAAGAGAAGAGAGGGGAGAAAAAAATTAGTCTCGAAAACGGGTGTGAAGAGATCTCCCTGGGTCTTCCATATCAGATAATAGGTTGATCGGGCCTATTACTGAAGGGGTGTAGGTGTAGCGGTGAGGGTTTAGGATGTAGTACAAGACACATGGGCTATATATATTTATTACTTATAGGATTACATAAGAAGAGGGGGAAAAAAGAGAAGTGGGGAAGTGGCTGGCAGCAGCTTAAGTAGCCGCCTGTCAGCCCCGAAGTCGAGGTGTCGTCGCATGATTGGCTGTTTGCGCATGATGACGAGTCTTGAGGATTGATGCTTGAGGATCGATGAGCTGGAGGACCGACAACACTGTCTCTTCGAATGAATTCAATTGAAGCATATCTTCTCATGATAGTATTACGCGCACTTCTGTATAATGTAGTTTATGACCACGACCATTGCTTTCATGATAGATACCAACATATACCACATTCTAATGATTATACACCCATAAGGGCCATGAAGCTACGGATCACGTTCACAGTGTGATTTACATTTTTACATTGCCCTCTCGTCTCGCAGACGACGAGCCGTTCAGGATTCCTCAGATTAGTTTTGCAGAAAGTACTAAGTGGATTATCCAACACCAAAACTATTCTTTTTTTTTTCAAGGAGAAATCCCGTCTACTAACATTATAAAGGAGAATGAGGCCATGAGGGAAAGTGGAGGTATTAAGTTGTACGGGGATTGCGCTCAGCATCGACTAACTCGCGCAACACTGCATGGCAGTCCCTAACATTATCAGGTATCATAACCCAGGAGGCTTTGGTCAGTAACTTTGCGAAGCATAAGCTAGGCTTGACTCAACACCAAATAATGAGAGATCACACCAATACGTATTGAATTACAACTACTAACAGTAATGCCCAGATAATCCTACGGTCGCTCTGCGAATTCTCACGGTTGGTTTCTTGAAGTGTGCAACTCAGGACGATAGAACTATCGCCCTGAACTGAAGCGCGGATGACCAGTATCATCCTAAAACTGGTTGCGTATTGATGCTTTGGTAATTTGATTGTATCTTTTACACTTCTTCGCCTATTGGATGAAAGAATTTCAAGACAATGGGAAGATAATCTCATCGGAGAATATAGTAACAAACAGGAAGTGTCTGTGCTGCTTCAGCGAGACCAACTTTTTCTTCTTATACAGTGACTCTACTTCCTGAAAGTCATGGAATTGAGAAACTCCCTGAACCGAGAAGCTGAATTGCGACTACGCAAGGTGGAGAGTATGAACTCCGCAAAGGAAATGGTAATTCAAAAATGTCAGAGAAAACATACAACAACTATATTGACGGGACCTCACCCCGCTGATAAAGCTTAGCTAAAGTGGCCTTCGTCGTAGGGACTCTCGTGGGCCCATAGGCCGCATGTGGAACACTTCAGCCACTCGTCCTGGCCTCAATCAATGCCATCGTCTGGAATCCTTCTGAAGCACGCAATGCAACATAGGACTTGCACCTGTCGATCTGTGCAGTTGTTTAGAGTTGCCTGAAAATTGACGAATGTGGGTGAGTTTAATGAACCAGGGATGCAAAAAACAACATTTTACGATGGGAACTAACAAAAGAGAAAGTCATCAAGGCAGCTATTCACTGCGGGAAGATTATTAAGAGTTTCGGAGGTGCGCTTTTGTAAATAGTCATGTTGTAGAAAGATACAACAAGAAATTGACCAATGTGTAAAGAAATTAAACATGCTAAAACAACAACTCAGGAAAATTGCTGAGAAAAGATCCACGCGAACGTTCTCGAAAAATGTCCGGGTCACAGCTACCGCGACGTAGAATGTGTGGTGTAATCCGCAAAGTTTCTGCGGTTGAATACATTTTATTTCACGTCAGAGCTTACTTGTAGCACGATTGCATTTGCTGAATTTTCGTTTCTGTAGAATTTTGTGTAGGACTTTTTGGTGCAAGCCACATTTCAAAGACACCGTTAGGAGTAAATCCGGCTGTTAGTGGTATAATTACGGAATAACAATGCCTAGATGATCAGTAGTGTAACAGTAAGTAAAGAACGCAATAAAATATTTAAGAACATATGAAATAATAACTCGAGAACCCTCCTTCTCACTCCTTTCCTTCCGTCCCCTCTGCATCGCTAGCAGATTAGGGTAGATGGAGAAAGCCGAGTGTCTGAATCAGCAGCGAGCGTTGCTCCAGTCTCGCAGCAACTCGCTCACAGGCACAACAGGCTGCGCTGTGGGAACACGATTAAGACCTCAGAGAGCGCTTCTGAATGAGAGTCTCGCCGTAGGTCATCCTTCTTGACCGGAATGTTCGTTCACTGAGGAGAATAAAACTTTTCAATAACCATTTTGCTTAGGTATGGTGGCCTCTCTAAAACACCATCTCCAAGTTTATTATGGCCGTATAGCACTTCCCCCCCCCCCCCCTCATTGCTTGTTTATATTGAAACACGTGATTAAAACAAAATCACGAAAGGAGTGTTGTTCAGTTCATCCATTATTTTATCCATAGTGGAGTTTCTTGTTCCTCAAACGAGGGTTTTTCATTTTCGGTGATTTGCTGTGAAAAATGTGCATATCCGTGATCTACATAAAGGTCATAGAATGTAAAAATTCGTCACGCGGATTCACACTAACGTTTATTGGGTGCCATGAGTCAAATCGTCCAAAACCAGCCAATCACAGCAATCTCATACTTGGGTATTGAATATGTAGGCAAAGCGTAATTGGTGCATTTTCAATAAACGGCAGCTAAACATAACACAAGTTATTACATAGGCATTAGGAAAACGTGGAGCAACCATGAGAGTGAGCATGCTGAAATAAATACACAATCAGTACAGTTTATGAACTAGGAGTATGGCCAATAAGTGGATAGCACCAAAAGGAGCGAACACCGAATTATCAATGGAGCAAGAGCCTGAAAACGTCAGACAGTCAAAGGTTACGAAGGAGAAAAATGCATTTGATGTCTCGGTCAGTATTACTGTCACTGAAGGCGCTGGCGCAGCTTACAAGGGAAGGATTCTAGGTCGAAGTGGCCACTCGGAATGGGATATATTTTGTCTGACGTATTTCGGACGCTGATCTCGAACCTGCATCCCAAATTTGCTGTCCGATTCTCTGAGCAGAGTTATGGAGGTTTTTTTGAAAAAACAATGCTATTATATGGTAGGTTTGGAAGCTCGTAGCACGCAAGGCAAACGTTCTCTCGCAAAACTAGTGCAATTTTCGTGTTCAGGGGACCAAACTGCCCTATGGAACACGTTTTTAGCCAATTCGAGGCCTATAGGAAAGGCCAAGAGTTTTTCGGAAATTTGGTCGAATTCTCGAATTGGCTAAAAACGTGTTCCATAGGGCAGTTTGGTCCCCTGAACACGAAAATCGCACTAGTTTTGCGAGAGAACGTTTGCCTTGCGTGCTACGGGCTTTCAAACCTACCATATAATAGCATTGTTTTTTCAAAAAAACCTCCATAGCTCCGCTCAGAGAATCGGACAGCAAATTTGGAATGCAGGTTCGAGATCAGCGTCCGAAAATACGTCAGACAATATGTATCCCATTCCGAATGGCCACTTCGACCTAGAATCCTCCCCTTGTTAGATGATACAGATGAGAGACGTTAACGCTGCTTCAGCGCCCCTCGCAACTGGTTGAGTTCAAGAAGAGAACCACAGAGTAGACAGCCGTTCTTTCTTACTCTTTTTAGAAGCCACATCTTATTTTTGATGTTTTGATTCTTGCTAGTAGGTTTTAAGGAAAGTTCTGGCCGGTTTTGCGCGCTCACAAGATAAATTCAAATCAAAAAGCGTTTCAACATGAATCAACTTTCATACTGTGCTCCTTCAATAGGCGAAAAGTTGCTTTTTCTTAATATATGCTTCCCTTGGAATGCCACAAAGTTTTTGAATTATTAGGAAAATTTTAAACTACTGCTACAATGGCACTTTTTGGATGACCTCACTTCACGAGTTCTTATATAGTCGAGTCTCAGCGAAGGCAACTACATATGTGAGTAGCGCAAGATAAGGGGGTAAAGCATTTGATGGAACACTTTGCCTTTGGTTTCAGAAGTGCAGAAATGAGAATGAGCTGCTTTGAATTTTCAAGTGATCAAATCGCTAAAACGGCAGAAAGCGATGAGCGCCTATACTTGCAAGGGATATCTAGAAATATCGGCCTTTCCCACACAGACTTAGCTGACCACCTCAAGTAGTTTTGATTTGAAAAAAACCCAAAAATGGGTGCCGCGCCACCCCTCGGAGCCGCCATACGCGAGCGCATTTTCCCCAAAACGTCTTTCAGTAACTGAAGCACTTGCAGGCTGAACTCCTTACTTGTCCATCATATTCGTTAGATCTAGCGCTAACTAAGCCCCACTTTTCCAAAACATCTGGACAGCTCCTTCAGTGGCAGTGTGTTCAGAAAGAATGGCGAGATTGAGTCGACTTTTTTTCCATTTCCGCAATATAAATCATCAGCTCTCCATCAAATTGAGTGCAAGTATGTACATATAATGTTGCAAAAGCGTATCAAATCATGATGCTTATTTCCCGAGAAAAAATGCAGTCCAAGCCTAGTTATGACCTCCCCAACTTGAAATTGTGGGAACCGGTCAAAACTTTCTTTGTAATCTGGCAGTTGCTGATTTTTGCGGTAGATCGCGATGCGAAAGTTCTTAGAAGGATGCTGAGTTATGAGCGAAAGTTTTGGTCCTTGGAATTGTTACAAGTCTTATAGTTTTTGGTAGATTTAGTCGAGCGCCGAGAAGGATTCGGGCTCCTTCGAAACTAAAGCTTTTCACACAACTCAGCATCCTTGTAACTAGTTTTACTCAACTCGGGTTAGGTTGAGTGGATATCTTTGTAAGAACGTTAGCTCCTAATCACCTAATAATGCGACCGGTGAGAAGATCTCTTCAGATCCCAAACATGTACCGAATTGCCACCTTATAGGGGCACTAAATACGTAACATCATAATCCTGGTGATATTGTTTCCATGAGCCTTCAAAAATGATAAGAAGGCTCTTTGTTGGCCGATAAAACAAACTGTTGTTGTTTGCTCCACTTCCTCAATTTTGTCCAGTCGAACTGTACTACATCCTTTCCGAATAAAGGAGCACCCGTGGCCTCAGCCGCATGAGTTGGAGCAGAACCACTGTTTACTCGCTCGTAAGGCCGCTCTCATACATTGCGCGCCGAAGCCGTCACCGCGGCGACGGCGTCAAAACTGAAAATCAAAACTGCAAAATGCTACTATTAGGTTGATTCATAATAAATCGGACAAATGGTAGTGATGATTTCTAGAGATCATAACTCAGTAACGAATTAACGAAAATGGACGCGCGAGGTACCGTTGGAATGAGTATGAAAAGCTCTTCAAAGTACCGCAAAATAATCACTCCAAAGTAAATTCATTCCGCCACAATGCCGCACGATTTCAAGCGGTCCAGAGACCACATCCGCAACGTCATACTATTTATATCGCTATCTGGCCAGGAACCCGCGGATATCGGCAGACGTCTGATAGAAGTTCACAAGGAGCATGCCCCCGGCAGAAGTACGCTACGGCGGCGGTCACATGTCTACTTCCAGCACGACAACGTGTCTACTTCCACCGACCGCACTTCGCAAGATCGACCAAGGCCGAGCTGCTGTCGTACAGTTGGACCGTACTTCTATACCCACCGTACTCCCCAGACCTGGCCCCTTCGGATTTCCACCTTTTCTCCCACAGCCAACGCCAGCTGGACGGCCAAGACTTCAAAACTCGCGACGAGGTCAAGACGGCACTCGGCAACTTCTTCGAGCTCCAGCTTCCGGCCTTCTGGAGCAAGGGCATCCATGATCTGCCTATACCGTGGCAGAAGGTCATCGATAAAGATGGAGTATATTTCAAGTGAATCCCTGTTGTCGTAAAAAAGGTGTACGACAATGATTAAAATTGGTCAATTTGTCCGATTTATTATGAATCAACCTAATAGAAAGCCAGTTACGTGGTCAAGGTTTCCTTTTAGTGGCTCACTGCCCGCTACTTTGCTTGACATGGCTTACTAGCGGGGCTAACCTTTTGAGTATGATGGTTGTTGTAGCTCAGTATGTAACTATTTTGCTCCATACATGGCGGATGGTGAACTCACCCCTATACATGAGTTACTTCAAGCACAGCACCGGGCCGATGAGTCATCGTAGACAAACTTTGACCCCTCCAAATTCACTTCTCATCGGCGTTTTGCAGTTTTTGTTTTCATTTTCCTGGTCAGCATTCAAAACTCTCTCAATTAACCTAGGTTTCTCTTCAAAATCAAGGGAAATTTGAAAACCTTCCATGGTAAGCGGGAAAAAAATGTCACTGCTTGTGGCTGCCTTCTGCCGAAAATGCTAGTCAAAGTGATAGTGAAAGCGGATCCAGCTTGCGATTAGCCGTAAGCCACTATCCGTTGTTCATGTTTCCCTTCCCGGTTTTTTCGTTAACTCCTTTTTGTTGGCTATTTGAAAGCTCTGTGTGCATGGATAAGGATTTGCTGATACGCCAAGCGCACATACAATAAAAACTTTGATTAGTAGCACTTCATTATGTCTATAAGTGCGTCGTCTGGGTTATGGGTTATACCGCATGGATGCAGTATCGTGCATGACAGGATTTTCCATCCCTCCCCTTTTGTACTATCAGTTGAGTCCATTTGAAGGAGCCTGGAAAGGGTGGGGAGAAAGAGGAAGATGGAAACAAATGATGGTTTCAAGCGATCATCAGACAACCGGCAGACGGACTCGGGTTCAGAAGCGCGACATTGTGGTCTGCATTCGCATCTCCCGCGAATCTCTTCGTACTGCAGCATCAACTTTCCGAGTTGATGGCTGTAAAAGATGTTATTGTCTCGTAGGGTGTATGTCATTCATTCATGATGATGTGGAATGAAAGCGATGTTATTTCTTGTCTCGTAGGGTGTACGTCATTCATCCATGATTATGTGAAATAATTGCAACAACAAGAGCAGCAATCAAGTGAAATAATGAATAGTAAAAAAGTGAAATGGATAAAAGGTGGTCAGTGTGAAAAGTCCATTGAATTCACACTCGAAGCCCTAGCAAGATGTCGTGTGTGCTATGTCTGCAACCTCTCCAACGGCCAACGTTACGGTAGGCCTTTCCGTAGGCCAAAATTGCCACCTTCCGCTATGTTAGTATAGTTCACTGTTCTTCATTGCACTGAAGGAACAGAGCATGAAGAACGTGAAAAAGGCCTATGTGTTGTACAAAGTGATATAGTCCCCAATCCGCACGAGGCTTACCAAATGAATGAATAGACGTTGCTAATCAGATTCTCCTTTTCTATCGGCCTAATGCACGTAGCAGATAGCCCAGATTTCTTGATTTCCTGAACATTTACGAAGTCCTGTGTGAAAGTGTCGCTGAGATGAGGCCCTTCAGGGTGGGGACGACACCTATGAATGCGAGTCGGGCCTCGATGAATACAAACACAGGGGGGTCTTTAGTCAGGAGTGCAATTAGAAGAAGTCACTTCACACCTTCCTCTAATCTGTCTGTGGAAAGTCCTCACTGAATTGGTTGAGTTGACTGCGTTTGACTCATCTCATGACAACTAACAGCACAAGGTCATCATTGGTTGCGCACTTGACAAGAAAATATTAGGTTGTCCCAAAAGTCTTGTGGGATTTTTTTCGATCATCACTTTTTATTTTTTTTGTCGTCCAACAAATAACAATTAGGCAACAACGTAGTGACCATTGTTATCGGCAACCCTCTGCTACTTTATAGGAAAATCGTTGATTCCCTCCTCCCAGAACTCTGGGTTCTGAGAGTCGAAGAAGTCAGCGATCACCTTCGCAAGCATGTCATAATCAACGAATTTTCTCTTGGCCAGGAAGGATTCGAGAGGATGGGTAAGGTGTTGGTCAGAAAGGGCAATGTGAGGAGTGTATGGCGGGTGGGGCAGGATATCCCAGCCGAGCTCCTGTAGCTTGGCCTGGGCACTTTTCGCGAAATCGGAGGAAATTGGAGCGGGCGTCGTCATGTAGGAGGGTGACAGCGGACCTTTTTCGGCGCTTTTCTCGAACAGCGACGGCGAGCTGCTGGAGCTGGTGGGTGCATGGTAGCGGTGACTGTCTCGCCTTGTACCAGCACCTCGCGGAAAAGCATTCCTTCCGCGTCCCAAAAGCAGCACAGTCCTGAGGGTGGTTTGTCTTCCATGTCAATCTCACCGTTGCTGAAGCTGATGAACCAGCGGCGTATGGTCTCGTAGCTCACACATCCCTTGCCCAATGCAGCGCGATGGAGTGGCAAGCTTCCGTCGTTTTGGTGCCGCAAGACCGCTCATGATAGATGACACCGCGAGACAACGGGCATTGTAGCTCTCTCCACGGGATCTGGTGGGTCAATATATATTTTCCTGGAAAGCTTAGGGAACGTTCTACCATATTCCTGAACCGCCTGGACCTGCCTCGAAGTGAACAAGAGTTACTGATTCGTTTTTGGAAAAATACTACAAGACTTTTGGGACTTTTGGGACAACCTAATAGAATAACAACATGAAAATGCATACGGCTACATCCTACAAATGTATTATCCATGCGTGGATTCTGGAAATGGGCACAAAGAGATGTGTCCCGCGCCTCTGAAGTTAGGGAATCGGAAGCTTTCCCGAGTTGGAGGCTATGAACGAAGGAAGGGTGTGGTAAGGAGAGGTGAATGTTACTTGACCGTACAGGGAGGTGAAGACAGGAAGGTGAAAGGCGTGGTGACAAAAAGAAGAATGTGCGCGCTTCTTAGGAAGACCAGGTGAAGGCGCAGGACCCAAAGATGAAGGGAGTGGAGGTGCGGCAGTAAGGGACTCCATGAAACTATGCTTACACATGATTTAGGCGCAGCACAAGGCATGTACCATAGTGAAGCTCTATGAATGCGGTGAGGTCTGCTACAGTGGAAGCTTAGATCATGCCTATGCAAAAAACAAAACAATTTTGCAGTGTTTTATATTGCCCTTGTTTATGAATTCAAATACTTTTTCTTCAGACCAAGAAAATTCATTCGAGTTAACCTGATCTCATTACTCCTGTTTATGTCTATCTGTGCCCTTTCATTTCCACGCTTCCTGTTTCTGAGCAGAAACTTCGGGAAATCGTAAGCGAAGTAAGCGAAAGCATTCGGGGAGGTCAAGCCATAGGCGTGTTCGGGGAAGTGGGAAGTAATTGGGGAAGGTGTTAGGTAACATGTGAGAGGACAATCCTGACTGAACCTCCCTCCATTGACACAAAGTGAACGAGCTCCTCAAAGATAGGAAGTGGAGGCCAATCAATGACTCTCCTCTGAATTTGACAATAATCTGTGTATAACAAATTTATTTAAACAGCACAGAAAACAGAATCCATGGATGAGATCCACATCATTCTAAAGTTACACTCGTTGTATCACTCCAGTTCATCGTCCTCCCATCATTGCTCCCATCATGGCACCTGTCATCGCTCCAGTTGCCATACTTCGCCGCATATGATAACCTGGGCCTACAAAGTGAGCAAGAACGGCTATTTAAAATATTCGTTCAGATAAACAAAAGATCATTTTGATTAGTTTGTGGCATATGCGCATAAGGAAAAAAATTCCCAGGGCCCAATTTCATCTGTTCTCTTTGAAGGCAGTAAGAACTATAAATTGTTCCACCTTTAGATGGTCAAGTGGGCGTGAATTCTATCACCCATTCTCTAAAGTTTTAGTCTCGAAGGTGGGTGTTATCCTGTGCGCCGCATCACCACGTAAGCAGTAACGGTGGGCAGATCGCTGATATGTGGCGGTCATACAGTATGGGAGCCTCGCCTGGGGGCGGAGCTTGCTCAAAGAGTTGGATCGAAGATTAATCACTCAATCGGGGAAATATTGAATTTTGGGTGGCAAATTGTTTCTGCGCTGCCGCCTGTCCTCTTTCACCGGAAGAGCATTCTGTAACTGTCAGCCCGCACATTCATGCTTTTCGCCTGAGCCGCTGGGAAAATGGTTTCTTTACCAGGTTTATGCAAAAATATTGGTCCCGTGAATCGAAATAGTTTTTCTTAGGGTAATTCATTCTACCTGCGCTGTAGCCATTTGCCTTGGAGCACAGTGCAACCCAATCCATACCTCCTCCGACTACAGTAACCCCGGAAAATGCCACCATAATGAAACTGGAACTATTTAATGAGCTTTGCTCCAATGGAAGTAGTATAGCACTTACCATACATACCCATACCGTCGCCGTACATACCCATGCCACCCATCATTGGTGGGCCCATTGGCCTCATCATACCCATTGGTCCCATCATCATAGGACCCATCATTTGGGCACAAACTGAAGTGATATAGACGACAACGAGTAGACTCAACAGGAAACTACGCATGATCTGAAAAAACACTTAACAATGTAAAATTTTTTTGTTTTGCATTTTTTAGTTCCCGAGGTGACGATCTCTGAACATTGAGAACATCGATAAGAATACAAAGCAACCTGCATAACCTAGTACCATGCGAAATGCAAAATGCATTTAACTTTCACACAAAACCAAAGACCATTACGAAAATCGTAAAGAATGAGTGTTTGGATGAAACAACAACACAGAAAGATCAGCTACGGCGTAAACTTATCAATTCAGATATAGCAAAGAGATTCGTTTCAAATGACCAATCCATTTTTATAAATTATGTACATCCATATAGGAGAGGTGGTAAAGGGACAGTTGCGAATATTTTTACTGGAAAACTTCGGGACATGACCCTGTATAAACCCACTCAAGATCAGAACCAAGAGAATCAAAACAGCAATTGATGTGCTGGTCTTGTCGGAAAGAAGACCCTATCTGTACATCTTCCAGTACCCGAAAATCAATGAACTGCGGTGGTCTATGTTTCTGAGGAACTGAGAGGATGGCGCATTCCAGCAAAGAATTATTTGACACCAAACGGTTTGTCATTTCTATGCTTTATTCATTTTCAAACATCACCTCACAAGTAGACAGAAAAGAAATAGAGGAAGTATAGAGGTGAGAGGTGTCACGTACTCGGGCGGCGAGCGCTGATTCGTACGTGCCTGCATCCGGCTTCTTTAGATCGGTCCATGAAAGCAGCAAAATAACTATTCACCTGATGTGGCCTCTGCACTTCTAACAATGGCATAGATGTGTAAGCAGTTGAGTGGGTGCATGTAAATACGTCTAGAATTCTCAACAAAACTGGATGCTGGCCTATAGCAAAGGAATTTGCGAAGTTGCTGGTTTTTACTCCACGACGCAGGTTCTCCAAAGAAAATCGGGATTTGACGTTTGAGCTAGGTGAGCGAATGTAGCCGCGGTCCCCTGACGGATGATCTTTGCGCTGATCTTCCACACGGTTACGTATCTCCTCTGCGATTCGGCAATACAGTGACTTGAAGGCCAGAACCATCCGTGAAATGGTTTCTACCCTTCCCGACGAGTCCGATTTCCAGCTCGGCTACTGAGAAATGGAAGTTCCGCTTGATTTCATATTTGATGTGAGGCTCACTTTTATGTATGTAAGCAAATCGCAATGAAACAAGCCACAAGTGTTGTTTAGTTGCCTACGATGCGCCGCGCATTCGACCGCAGCCTAGAAAATTAGCCAGCTATAGAGGCGTTCAGGATCTATACATATAACAAACATCAGATAACTGTTGGAGGTGGAGGTTAAAGGTCAACCAAAATGTAAATGGCAGTCGAGAGAGAAGGCGAGGGATGTATGTGTGTTCCGGCATAATATTGTGTGGTTTGCTCATTGCTCCGATTACACCTAAGAGCATGCAATTGACTGCAAGGTACGACGGCTACATTTCTACGGCATGTGATAACAACAGGATTTTTCATTCAGACGTAGGGATCTGTGAATTGTAGCCTGGGCCTAAAGATGGGGGAGGAGCGCCAGGTTGGTTGTAACAATAACCATGTTGAAAGGGGTTTTCACGCGAGATGTGACTCGCCCGCAATGGGGCACACTACTGCGCGCGTCACACATGGAAGCATGCCAAGTGACTTGATCGATGTCGATTGATCAGTATCATCATCCAAATGGTTTGCAGGGACAAGAAGTTCGTAAAAAAGGAAAAAGGAAACATAATCCTTCCCGTCAATCCCGTTCTTCCGCATCAATCGATATCGATCAAGCTCATTTTGCATGCTATGTGTGACACGCCAGTAGTGTGCGTCAGCCCAAATGGTCTGAAATTCAGGATCCCATCTTTGCTGCGACGCGAGGTATGAGTTTCCCGACATTCGCTTATCGAGGCTCCTTATGAGCCCTTATCAGCTGCTATCACTTCCGGTCCCTCACCATTGATGTTCCCTTACCACCCCCTATTGAAAAATTGGCCCCATACCACCTCCGAGAAGAACCGGAGGTGTTCTCGTGGTTTAGACACAGAAACTGGGCGCGGATTATGCTTATGTCGAGTGCGCCCCCCCTCCCCCACTACCCCCACCACCCCTACTCCAGTAGAATTACTCTGAATCTACCCAGATAACTTCACCACAACTTCACTTGATGAGAAATTACTGAGTAAGTTGAAATAGTTCAGATACGGTATCAGAAATAGATGCCGATAGGGAAAGGATCCTACGGACTATTTGCAAGTACAGTGTCATTATTGGGCACGATAGGAAAACTAACAGTCAGATTTTTCAGAAGAAATTAAAAATTAGTAGTCAAATTTCTCAGAAGAAATTAAAAATAAGAAGCGACAATTATGTCAAAAGGATTAATCAGTGTCGCAAAAAACGCGCATAGAGCGATCATGTGATATTTCGGCTCCACGTGCATTTGTACTACTGTCATGTTCTTTGGATAACGAAAATCAGACAAAATGACGAATTTCGAGTCGAATTTCACCATTAACACGAAACCTCAGCAACTACGATTATCTCAGTAACCAAGAAGGCCGTCAAGCCAATCATAAAGGCCCCAATTACAATATTATTGCCGCCATCCTCTGACTACGTAAAGATTCTTCAAGAGCTGATTACCTTCTAGGAGATGGTGAAAAGAATTGTAAATATATATATAAAATGTATCGGAAAGTTTTAAAAAGTCTGGAGGTGGATTTCATAATGAATTCCTGAGAAAGGAAGAATATCGAGCGGTGATGTGTGGACATGTTGTGGTCCAGATTGTTATGACGGCCGGGATTGCACCCATCTAGAGAGATAAATGAACAGAGGCCCAACGACCTTGGAGCATACGTACCCAAAGTGGCCCCCAGTACTGTGGTCCGACGACCTCGTAGCCATTGTTCAGTGACGGCACCAGTGGCGTTATTTGGTCAGTCCCAAATGTATGTGAACAATAACTTGATTGCCAATGATTATCCATGCATGAGTGGTCAGGAATAAATGGTGGGAATAATTAATGCATGAGTTTGGACAATAGACCCTAGATTCCACTATCATGTGGGTCAAACTTGAAGGAATCGTCCATGAAAAAAATAGTTTCTTTATTTGCCTAGAAAGGGCCGCATGCCAAGTTCTCACGAAAAAGGGGAATTAGGCTAAGATACAGCTCCCCATAATCTTGACCGAAATGGCGGGGCCTACGAAGAAGCCCCACCCGTCGTTCTCCGCGATTGAGAACGGAGAGTGGGACTGTTCACGTGACTTTCTGTTCCTACAATGCGTCTCCGACCGCGGCGGACGACGGGGTGGGCACTTGCTCGGAGGCCCCTCCCCCACCGGGCTAAGACTTGTGATGCTGCATTCTAGCCGGATACACATTTTTGCGTGAGACTGTGCATGTGACCCACATCAGGCAAATACAACGTAAATGTATGGGTAACATAAAAACTCACTTTCCCGTTAACGATTCCTTTAAGACCGATCATCCAGATCAGCTCACCTGCCCGAGTACTTCACTGGGATTTTGAACTGCAAATTTGTAGGTTGACGTAAGCGATACATCGGCACATATAAATCATGGTGGAGGGCCGATAAGGAAGTTGGTTATACAATCTTCGGGATCCTGCCGCGCGCGACATGTCGCAAACTTCATGCGATGCCAGTTTTTGGCCTAAAAATTACGTACCCACTGACATCGCTGCTGTTCAGAGACAGAACTACGCATCGCGACATGTTGCATGAGAAATTTTGCAGTGGCTATTAGACGAGGGGTGAAGGCACCCTTCAGGAATTCACTACTTCGAAATGACGCATCAAAATCACCACTTCCTTGTGAGGTAGGTCACAGCTGACACAATGTGGGAAAGTGCCCTACCCTTGCCTCTCTTGGGTAAGCGACGACAGGTGACTACAATGGCTGATGTGGATATAGAAGGGCTAGCCGTTGTTGGAAAAGCTATTCCACTAGCAGTATTTGCCCACTTCGTAGTAGCAGAGATCTCTTAGAGGATGCACTTTCATGGCCGTGACTAGAAATAAAAATCATTCTCTTCAACCTGATATTTCGAAGCGGGATAGCGTAACAGGATTTGTTGCTTAAAGAAAACGTCCGCAGAGAAAAGAGCTCTTCTGTCACCTAGAATTGCCCACTAAGGGGGGCATGCAAAGTTTCACGCGAAAAAAAAAACAATCCGGCAGGCTGAAGTAGAGCTCTTCAAAGTGACGTCTGACGGGGTGGGCGTCGAAGAGAGCGCGACCATGAGTGCTTGTGGGGATCGTTCACGGATAAATGAGTTTCTCTGTTGGCCACATATTTATGTTGTACTTGCCTAATAAGGGCCGCATGCAAAGTTTCACGCGAAAAGTGGGGATCCGGCTAAGATACAGCACCACAAAGTCCTGTCAGGGTGGGCGGTGCCTTCGAGCAAGGCCACCCCGTCGTTCGCCGAGTCCGCAGACGCACTATAGGAACAGATAGCTACGTAAACAGTCCTATTCTCTCCCAAACGCGGCCGACGTCGGGACAGGGCTTCCAATCGGAGGCCGCGCCCACAGGGCAGAGAATTTGGGGAGCTGTATCTTAGCCGCCTCTCATTTTTTCGCGTGAAACTTTGCATGGGCCCACTTAGTGTTAGAGGATACAACATGAATATACGACGGTCATGTGGTCAGGGACACAGAGTGACAGAAAAGAAATGCTTGAAGTGCTCCAGCGTTTGGACTAGAATATACGTTTTTGGAAGCTTATAATAATTATCGAAACAGCTGATGTGAAACTGTGTCCCACTCTACTATGGAGACGATCAGAGCGACTCATCTATCGCACCAGCAGGGGATCAGTTCATAGGTAAAACAGCACCATTAATTTTGTACCATTCTATAGAGCCCCGATGTCATTCAACATCTTTTTATTTGACAGACATTTTTCGTCACTGCTGAAATTCTATCTTCATTAGTGAAGCCAACTAATCGAAGTACAAATGATAAAAAAATGTGTTCGGTACTGACGAAGTTTAGTATGCGTCTTTGAGAATTGTAAGAAGTCGCTGGCAAATAGGCACTTTCGCGCGTGTATCTGACATTCGGTAGCGAATTAATCGCAGCAGTCTCGCATCGTCGCATCTAATTGCAATCTGTTCAATATGTCTGTTCTTGAAGGTGCAACATTCCAAATAATACAGGTCAGATAAGAGTGCTTTCTGAACAGTGCTTTTATTCTGGTATTGAGTTGAGACTACTAACGGAAGGAACAAAGTTGAGTGTGCATTGTAAGAACGGAATCTCCCCAGTGCGAAGAACCTCTGGGGCTCCGCGAAGGCGAACCGCGGAGCGTCTCCATGATGAGCGTCAAAGGCGTTTATAATTCGCGGTGCCGGCGACAGGGCGTGGCTGCGTCTTTATGCGTCTCCTCCTGTGTCACCCTGTCTGGTTACCTGCGTTGTCTTAGCATATTTCCCGTGCCACTTTGTCCCGTTTCCTGTGGAAGCAGCTTCTCGGTTCAAATTATGAACGCGGCATTAGAAGTAACTTTCGGCCACTGTGGAATAATCACTGAATATCAGAGTCGAGGAGGTCAGTAGTGTCACAGTAAAGGAAAAATAAGAGGAAAATTAAACGATCGATAATATGAGAAGGAGAAACTCGAAACCCTCCCTTCTCACTTCTTCCCCTTCACTCTCTCTGCATCACTATCCTGCGAGAGTGGATGCAGACAGCAGTGGGACAGAGCCAGCCAGTCGCGAACGTTGCTCGCCCTTGGCAGCGACTGTGTCAGTGACTGGCAGCGTTGCGAGATCACGAGTTCCCAGAAAAATATGTCTTTCTAGTTCTCATTCCCTTTACTACTGGAGGTGTCGTTAAATCATATTCAACACTTTGAAAATAACATTTTAAGGTAACCGGTAAGGAGTAGACCGATCAAAGGAATCATCCGCGGAAACTCAAGTTCCTCCCACATACTTATGCTATTCGCTCTTACCCACATACTTATGTTATTCGCTTACTAAGGGACGCATGCAATGCTTTAAGCGAAAATACAAGAATCTCATTGTGATAGAGCTCGCCAAAGGTGACACTCGACGGTATGGGGTGTCCAAGTGGGTTTGGAAGCCACAGAGCTGAGGAGTAAAGAGGCAACGGACGCGTGGTCAGGTACGCAGAGTGAAAAGTAAATCAGCGTTGGGCGCGAAAATTTGAACTGTACGCTTACAGCCAACAACTCTTCAAATGTTGCTCGGCTGAAGGAGTTGCTCTCAGTTCTTCTATTTTTGCCTTGAAGCGAAGAAAGTTCTCGTGTTTCTAATGATTTACAGTATCTATGTAATAAAGTGATTTCAAGAGGAATAAGAATCACGAAATTTCTGTGGAATAAGTAATCTCATAGCCTCATGGTCGCATCAGTGCAAGGTCCATCATATGTAATGTATTGGCTGGGCCTAGTTGTGTCGAATAACATCTACAATAAACTTCCATAAACATCATCTCATATTGATATCATGTAATCGTGATGTGCGGCTCGAAAAGTTTTCTGCTTGACAATGCCAGCTGACCGCTACAGAATAGGTTACTTGATTTGGACTTTAAAGAGTACTGCTTGCAAGGCAGAAGGCACAGCCCATAGTTAGCCATTTCTTACACTGGTTCGCCTCCAACGATATTTTTACGACACTGTAGTATGGATCAAAAGGTCCTGCAAAAGGAGTTTTGGCGGAAATCAAAGTAAATGATGGGATGAGCGGAGGCACTGTAAGAATGAATGATGCATTTTTTTACCGAAATTCCCTCTTGTTATAGAAAAATGGGCAAAAAAAAAGGGAGAGATCGGTTCCAAATAGCTCTCCAGAGAATGAGCCATGCTTTCGATCTAAAGCCAAAATGGTAGTGGCATTTCGAAGTGTTTAAGTTCAAGACAGCCTTTGGAAAGCCTGTTCGCAATAGAATCAATGTTTTAATTCTTTAGATGAGTGCACTCTTAGGTGAGGTTATCGTTGTCCAAAATAAGCCACGTCACTTATAGTGGGACGAAGCCCATCACAGCGATGTTGGACGGGTGCTCGTCGTATGTAATCGTAAGTAATCGTCAACAGGTGATTGGGTTTTTTCATCCACAAAGCTATGTCGTATGTATTTATTTTACGAACCACATACAGAGATACACATTTAAAAAAACTAAACCTGTCAGAGGTACACCCTTTAAGTTTTGTTCAAGCTGGTAACGTGGACGGGTTCATGAGGGCTTTTGAGCAATGCGACAACGTCGCTTGCTCCTAACGCGATGTAGGAAGGAAACCAGAATCAGCGACCTCAAGGGGTTGAAGATCTCACCGCTTTGCTGCACAACTTCCGCGGCCCACCCTGTGGCACGTATGTAGTGAACAAAACAATATGCCTGTATGGGAATAAAAAAATCCCGAAGATCCGTGCACGATCCCTTCAAGCCACAACGATGGGGAAATTGGCAACTGCTAGGAGAAGTGGAATCCATTAGAAATCCAACAAAGTAAAGCGTGCTTGGCGGCGGAGTTTTACGCCATTCTGGAAGATGTTGAATTCAAAATTAGAACAAATTGAATCAAAACTTGAATTTCAATTTCTTACGACCACGGAGCGAAGCATGGTGGTAGGCAGTTACTTGATGAAACAGACCAAATAAGTAAATTCTCAGCTAGTGTATTATGCTCGGATTGTTCGAGCCTCTTCCAGACATTCATGTTTCATTTCTTGAATATTCTGAAAGTCTACAGAAAAATCACCCCTGGTAATACTAGATGGCAGTGGAAGGGGTGTTGTCGCAGTAAATGTGGAAGCTCCTTTAGAATGATTGAAGGAGGTATCTCCACAGAACGATGAGCCAGAGGTATGCTGCTGTTCTAAACTAGCATGGTGAGTAACAACTTACAGTAGCGCTCAAAGGTCTTCGGCCAATGGTTTTTCGCTTGGGTTTTTCACTTGTAACTTTTTTGCGACTGGACCGATCTAAGAGAAATTTTAGTATGTTGTACTTGGAGACACTGCATACTAAATATACTATTTTGGCGCTCAACTGTAAGTTATGTGGTTATATGAAATTTTTTTGTTTTTGGAGTGCCATCGCTATGCCGTCCCGCTGTGCCGCTGTCATCAAAGTCGTCTCTTTCTATATAATATTGACGCTTTCTAAGGCTTGCTAGTTTTATTTTTGTGAAGATAGCCGTTTTTCTTGACTAGTCTTCCCTTTTTCTCCGGTGGTCTTGTAGTAAATTCTTGTAGAAAACCATGAAAAGAGTCAAACGGCACTCAAGTAGAAGGAAATGTTGACAATTGATTCAGGCACCACATATTAAAATTTTGTCAAATTTGGTCAAGTAGAAAAAAGTAATGACAAAAAAGTGTTTGGCCCCAGACTTTTGAGGGCTATTGTATATGATAGGAGAGCAAAGAGATTCCACGGGAGCGGAGGTGTGCATGAATGAGACTGGTTCGATACAGTTTCCGCCCCAATTCGGTGGCGTGTTTAATCAAATAATGAATGGATAGTTGGGGAACTGGCCAGTAATCATCAGGTCGAAGCAACAAATGACCACGGAGCGAAATATGGTGGGTAAGCAGTTAATTGATTGAATAGGCGAAATAAATAGAATTCCAGAGTGAATCGTGCTCGAATTGTTCGAGTATCCTGGTCCCTGGTAAAAGCATCCGCCGGGGGGGTTGCCGCGAGAGCGGAACAACGTTGGCGGCTGGCTGACTCAGCCCCTCGGCCGTCTTCATTCACTCACCGGCTAGTGATGTAGAGGGACGTGAAGGGAAGAAGTGAGATAGGGTTCACTGGGTTCTGTTTTCGCCGTTTTATATCGCTCCTTCTCTAATGATACACTGCCGAGTACCTCTACTTTCATATTCTACCATAGCCCCACAATTTTTCCAGATTCAGCGTCTCTAAAGATGTGGCAGTAGTAGCTATGACCGAATATTACAAATTATTGAATACGAACGTTCGGTGCTTACGAATGCGAAGGTGAAGAGGAAACGGAATGAAACGGTCAAATACTTGGGATATAAGGCCACCTTCCCACTGTTGACTAGGAAAGAAAGCGGACTTTGTTAGCGAAAGGAGCGGGCCCGTCAGAAAAAGTGGCAGTTGGACAAGAAACAGCTTTTATAAAGCTCCCATGGCACTCCTCCCCTCTGGAAGTTTCGCCACGTATACATAGTCCTCCTAGGTTGTGTAAACTTATGTCGAGTTTTCGCTCTGCGACGTCGCACTTGCGGCGCCATCAGCACAACTTGCCGCGGTCGGTTGGAATTCAGCTCAAGACGCAAAGGTCTGGTGTCATGGCCTGGTTTAAGGAATAGCTGTTTATCTTATCACTACCTAACGACAATAACTTTTCTGCGCTAAAAAAAGAAAATAGTAAAATAGAAAGAAAAAACGATAACATTACATGATAACAATCCTGATTAAGAAATAATTAATTCGGGCGTAAAAGTAAAGGGAGTGTACCAATGTATGCAATCACACACGAATAAATCTGTGGCGTCGCTCGCTGCGCGCAGCCGTGCGAAAACTCGACATAAGTTTGCCGCATCTTCCTAGACCAGTAGCTTTGACTTTGTTGACCAACTTTAGGAGCTCTCATTGCACATTACCCCGTCTTACTGTTTTTAGGATAGCCCAGCGCTGTAGGGCAACGTAGGAAGTATGCTCTTATGGTTACAAAAAAGTGTGGGGTTTACGTCAAAAGCCGCCTTTGGTCGGTTCCTGTGAAATTAAGTATCCATAGAGTTGGGTGGATGTTTCTATGACGTGGAAGGAAGCGCGGTTAGTAGTCACTGCGTGCATGTGACAGGAGCAGATTACGTTGAAGGCTCATGTTTGGTCCCAAGACAAATCAGTAACCGGCGAGATGAGCAGCACTCCATGCGGTAATTAATGAGCTGATCCCTCTGAAGCACGAAAGCCGCATCCAGTTGTATGTAGGTTGAGGTGAAAGAAATTAGAGTTGCGCAATGCTCATGCCAAGAAACTGATTCGAGTTTTCCAACGGTCTACGAAAAACCTGATCTGCAAAGGTGCAAAAGGTGTTTTGAAAATTGGGATGTTTAATAGATTCCGATACCTTTTTATCTCATTTTGTAGTTCAATAAAAATAAACGATGATGGTATAGTACTGACCATCATTTACCACAGGCCTCTCAACATATGGCAAACACGGGGGGCAAATATGTATCTGGTTCAGTGGCTAGGACCCTCTTCGAAGCCAGCAAGCATTTCTTCATCGTCGAAGGTTTGACAACAGACGCATTGTCACGTCCAGAAACATTGAGTGAGTAAAGGTACGATGCCTCCAGGATCTGGTAATAAGAGAAGGCTCCTCATTAGGCCCTGAGATTCTGTTTGAGCTGCCTTGGTTGATAGTCGAGAATTTTGAAAGCAGAAAAGTATATGGAGATGGTATGATAATGAAAAATTACTGAACTATTACACATCGAGATCCTTGCTACCTCAACTCAGCTTCTTAATGGCAAATTTAAAACCAGTTTTAGCTATGCGACGTATGTACATTGGTGAGGAGTGGATTACGCGTAAAGTAACCTAAAGGAGTAACTCAGCGGTTTCCTAGTAAAAATAACTCAGAACCTATCTGCGCATGATTAACCGTGAGGATCAACAAAAAAAAACATAAAAATTACATTTGTAGCAAATCGTTGGGTCGATCGTTGGTTGTGCCAGACACCAGCAGCTATATATGTATCAAAACCCAAATGCATTTGAAACCAAACAGAAAATCGCCATGTTTTAGCCTAGATACAATATTGTTCACATGAAGAAGGTGTCAAAACCCTTAAAGGAATCGTCCACGGAAAATGAGTTTTTGTGTTACCCATATGTTTATGTTGTATTTGCCTAATGTTGGCCTCATGCAAAATTTCATGCGAAAAAATGTGAATCTGGCTGAGATACAGCACCACAAAGTGCGGTTCAGGTGGGCGGGGCCTCCGTGTAAAAGCCTCGTCCCGTCGTCCGCCGTGGTCGGAGACGCATTGTAGGAACAGAAGGTTACGTAAATAGTCCCACTCTCCGTTCCCAACGGCGGCGGACCACGGGACGAGGCTTTTACTCTTAGGCCCCGCCCACCTGGACCGCACTTTGTGGTGCTGTATCTCAGCCAGATTCACATTTTTTCACGTGAAATTTTGCATGAGGCCAACATTAGGCAAATACAACATAAACGTCTGGGTAACACAAAAACTCATTTTCCGTGGACGATTCCTTTAAACGTGAAGCCGTGCTTTAGTTGCAGTGATCATGCCCCTTCCGTTATTATGACCATTGCAAGTAAGCATTTAATTTTCGTAGAAAAAAACTTCAGTAAAATAGTCCTTGGAAATATTCGGGTTTTATCCTATCACAGTTTCATTCTCTACCTGACAGAGATAATAAGAATTCACAGGTCAGATCACATCACGTGACTAACAAAGACGAAATTAATATTCGGATCGTAAAAAAGATTCTATTATCAAGTGCTACAGTAATTTGACTCTGTGCAATCTGAGATTTTAAAAGTGTAAAGCTGTTAGCTGAATTGCAATAAATAAATGCGCAGTTGCGGTGCATGTGGAAGAAGAAAACACGACTCACAACCACCGCCCACTGCCTACTTTGTTTGGTATGAAGCGGGAGGGAAGGTTGGATAGGCGAGACGTGGGTGGATAGGAGGAGCGAGGAAGAATGACGTGCAAGTGTACCGATAGGTAAGGTTCACCACTAATGCGGACAGATCAAGTCGTTATGGGAAAGATGAAATTAACACTTTTATCGAGCCAAGGTTTTATATTTTATTGAAGTTTTATATTTAGATGTTACAGTAACATGCTTCAACTATGCCGAGCACCTCATCTGCTTAATAGTATGGAAATCGTACTTCATAAATGGAGTCACAACGTAGTTATTAACATTGTATATTGAGTATTCGAGTATATTGGATAATTATGCTCACTTATTTCTATCCTTATTCTTTGAATTTTAACTTCCAGATACGTGGGCTAGCTACGTGGCTACCATCTTGAGATCAGTAGCGAATCAATTGTCTCGCGAGGTGGACCCACTGATAAGAAAAAAGGAAAAAAGAGAAAAAGAAAAATACATAGCACGTGATAAAGAAAGGAAGGTAAACCACGCTATTCAGAAATAGTATTAACAGGGTTCACCAGGAGTCGAGGATCCCCCGACAGGGGAGGGTCGTATTTGACGGGTGGAATGGAGCTCGTGATTGCAGAAGTCAGCAATGGTCCCAGGACAAGGGAAACGTGCCGTCTGCTGACCTGATTATGTAAAAGAAATATGATGGAATATGAGTAGTCGACACAAATTACAGTGACAAAATACTTAGTAATGCTTTGCAACCAGCAACAGTTACTGATACTGTAGGAGTTTTGTAGATGCCGTAAGGGAGTCCCGTTGAGGGGTGGGCGGGGGCAGGGTCGTACTGAGGCGGCCGTTTTTCACGAATCCTGGGTGTGCCCTGTCAATAATACTTGCGCTCAACCCCGTGATTTTGCAATATTTACTGCTAATGTTTAGACAATTCGTTTTCTTTTGAGTCTGTGAAGAACACATGTATGAACCAAAACTGTGATTTCCGCTTCAAATTACGGGGAAATCCGACAGTGAATCAATCTTTGCGATATACTGAAAGCTGACCTCACAAAAAGGCCGAGCTGCAGATGATAAATCAGTTCAGGATTCTCCCGATGGTGCTTACATTCTTGTTCTCACTTATTGTAAAGGAGCTCAATCCTGATAGTTTCACTCGGGTTTGCATATACCACATTGGTGATAACTGGTACTGAACAATTAACAGATAAGGCTTGAGAGCAGTACGCATTACTTGTCATATGCGAAAATATGTATAATAGTTCTTTTAGTGGAACTTTGAAGTGATTGAACTTTGAGGGATTGAGGAACATCACAGTACTATTGGCATCAGGGAACTGCTTCCCTGATGCCAATAGTACTGTGATGACCATACGCATGAGTATTTATATTAAGTTAATAGCACAGATGTAATTAGGATTATGTAATAAAATTATAAAACGCATGTAGTTAATAGTAAAAAAGTTTAGTAGAATAGTACTAGTTTAGTAGAAGTAGTAAAATTATTGAAATACCAGGTTGTCCAATAATTCTTGTCCGAAAATTTCACCATTTTTAATTTTTTTTAACTTTATTGAAAAACAAGTCTAATCAACAATATGATCACCACAGTTATCCACAACAGTGGCCCAATGATTGGGCGGGTCGCCGATGCCTTTCGCCGAGAACTCTGGGTTCTGAGAGTCGAAGAAGTCAGCGATCGCCTTCGCAAGCAAGTCATGATCAACGAATTTTCTCTTGGCCAGGAAGGATTCGAGAGGATGGGTAAGGTGATAGCCAGAAGGGGCAATGTCTGGAGAGTACGGTGGGTGGGGCAGCACATCCCAGCCGAGCTCCTGTAGCTTGGCCTGGGCACTTTTCGCGAAATCGGAGGAAATTGGAGCGGGCGTCGTCATGTAGAAGGGTGACCGCGGACCTTTTTCGGCGCTTTTCTCGAACAGCGACGGCGAGCTGCTGGAGCTGGTGGGTGCATTTGGTAGCGGGTGACTGTCTCGCCTTGTACCAGCACCTCGCGGAAAAGCATTCCTTCCGCGTCCCAGAACCAGCACAGTCCCAAGCGTGGTTTGTCTTCTGTGTCAATGTCGCCGCTGCTGAAGCTGTTAAACCAGCGACGCACGGTCCCGTAGCTCACACATCCCTTGCCCAATGCAGCGCTGATGGAGTGGCAAGCTTCCGTCGTTTTGGTGCCGCAAGACCGCTCATAATAGATGACACCGCGAATGGGGTGGGTATCGACAACGGGCATTGTAGCTCTCTCCACGGGATCTGTGGGTCAATATATATTTTTCTAGAAAGCTTAGGGAACATTCTACCTTATTCCTACACTAGCCTAATATTATAACACTTCTGAGGAAAATTATGGAATTTTGAAAATTTTCGGACAGGAATTACTGGACAGCCTAGTATCATTCTTAATTTTTGATAGCCGCTGATTTTCGTCGCAGCTCGCATTGCGAAGGTTTTTATTTCTGAGTTAAGGGCAACAGCTTTAGTTTAGGATGGGAAGGTTGTTACTCCTTTGTGTATAATGTTGTTACCAGCAGATGGCGAACAGTAGTGCATGCATCACAAAGCAGTGATGTAATATTGCAAAGTAGGCCGCAACTATGCTGATAGCAATTTGAAGTGAGCCCGCTTTGCACTTTACGTGTGATGCGTGCAATATTGTGCGCTAGCAAAGCTTTTTGAGTCTAATAAAGTAGATACTGACGACACGATAGTAATCGAGCTAAGTATATTCTAAAAACGAACCTATATGCAGAACAAGCCACAGAAAACGCAGAAATTACAAAAAAGGAGTTAGAATATATCCCATGTTTGGTCTTCTTGAAACTTTAGCATGTTGGATGTTTTGTTATTCTTCTGTGCCAACCAGGTATTGTATAAAACAGTTAATATTAATCGACCTTTCAACTAAAACGTTGTTTCCAAAGACCTAAAATTTCGAGGGGCCCATTCCGTATCTTCTCCGCTGAAGGGCTATGCTATTCTGCTTGTCTTCAACCGTCCCCACAAATATCAAACCGAAAAATGTCCAGTAAGAAAATCAAGCCTCGCCGTTCCTCGTTAAGACTCCCAATCCGCCTCTCGCAAAAGGCTGATTATGGAAAAATGAAATTTAAGTGATATCAAAACCCGGTTGGAACATAGTCCTAATAATTTCAATACACTTGTGAAACCCTTGCTCTGGTCATCCTTCTGACAGAGTCGGAATCGTGGGTTCTATTAATCGATAATCAAAGCCAGAAATCTCCCCATTGAACTAAGATGACAAAGGGTTACAACTCCACCCATCACAATGCGGATCACAAACGGACCACCTTTCTTCGATCAAACATACAAAAAACTTCGCTCGATTGCAAGGAAAGGTCCCTTGTTGTTTGAGCAATCGGTAAGACCGGTAAGACCGGACCGGACTCGCTGCGGACAATCGGTAAGATGTGCCGATGACATTATATTTCCATCAATTTCGATCCCTCACCGCTGAAGTCCTCAGATCATCCTTCAAACTTCAGCGAATTAGGATATGTAATTGCCAGTACGTGAATTGTGTACTTCCGCTCAAACACAAAGGCGAAACCAACATACACTTGGCCGTTTATTTATAGTAGGATCAATATGAGCTCCCGTTTGAAATGAATGCTCTCATAAATATCATCTCGAGAACAACCTTCTTCATACCTCTTTTATGGAATGGAGCATATTATTAGCATTCACCCTATCACCCATAAAACCTACCATGTAATTAAAATGACATATAACATAATAAGACACATTCAAGAAGGATACGTAATTACAAAAAAATGAGCCCTATAGTGGAATTGCACAAGCTAGAAAAGTGTATTTAAATACATTCTACATTTACCGGATCTTTGCACCCTTATTGGCTTCAAAAAAATGTTACGGACGACCGAATTATCGCTTCTGCTACATTCAGCGCTCTATTGGCGCATAGGACAGCTACAAATGCAAGTGCTGCTACAATTCCTAACGATCTTCCGATGTATGGCTACCTTTTTGTAGAGCACTATTTTGGTATTTTCTAATAAATGAATTATTCATGAAAATAGTATCTAAGAATGAGTGATAGGAAAAATAATAATAAAAATATCAAAGAGATGATCCCAACATCCTTCGTTTCCAAGAGCCAGAATGTGCCATTACCATTGAAACCCCTTCGGAGGGGGCCCGAGGTATGAAAAATGACACTTCGGATCATGCGGCGTTGTCTGAGCAGCAAGGGCTCTGTGACCTCCACGAATCGAAGAGCTAATACTCAGGAAGTTTCCCGCGAAAGACCTACCTTGGACGCGGACACTTCGTGATAATCTGATGGGTAGATTTACTTTGCTGAAACATTGGATCCTTTAGTAACTAGACTGGCTGCACCTTTTTCGCGTCGCTCTGGTGCGCCATCACGGCCCTACGCCTGCTCGAACCCACTGCGACGCCACCCACTTGAGCTCTCTTATTGGTCAACCGGCAAAATCTCCTGTCCTGTGGTTCCAAAACGTCTGCAGCAAATCCTTTGCTTTCTCCAAGGAGGACTTTTCCTTGCAATCGAATAAACCATTTTCTGTCTCGTTGAAAGGAGATGGTATGTGTGTAATCCGTATGGGTGTAATGCATTGTAATGGGTAAAGTTGTAACCCTCTGTCATCTCAGCTCACTGGTACGATTTCTGGTTCCGATTATAAATGTATAGAGTCCGCGATGCCCACTGGGCGAAAGAATTGTTTGGAAACGAGGGTTTCACCTTGGAAGTCTTAACCCTTTTTTCAAAGAGTGCTCCTCTTTCCAAAGCTGTAAAGATCCACGATGCCTATTTTGTGAGAGGGCTTTTCGAAATAAAAGTGTTCTCTCAACGGCTTTGTTCATTCTCTAAATAGCACTCTTCCTCTCGAAGCTGTATTGACGCATAGTCTAATTAGGCGGCACCGGATTTGCGCGGGTCGGAAACTAAGAGCATTTCCTAGTTTAAAATCGTCCTACTAGAGTTGGGAACAGGACCGCCGGTGGGTTGGGTACTCGAGCCAAATAGTTCGCAGAGGAAGGGAAGTGCGACTCCTCCACTCAAGACCTACCGATGATTGACATAATATGTGTTTGTATACTATTAGGTTGATTCATAATAAATCGGACAAATGGTAGTGATGATTTCTAGAGATTATAACTCAGTAACAAATTAACGAAAATGGACGCGCGAGATACCGTTGGAATGAGTATGAAAAGCTCTTCAAAGTACCGCAAAATAATCACTTCAAAGTAAATTCATTCCGCCACAATGCCGCACGATTTCAAGCGGTCCAGAGACCACATCCGCAACGTCATACTATTTATATCGCTGTCTGGCCAGGAACCCGCGGATATCGGCAGACGTCTGATAGAAGTTCACAAGGAGCATGCCCCCGGCAGAAGTACACTGTAGTTGTAGCATTCGAAGTTTGCGTCAGGCGACTATTCCATCGAAGACGAAAACCGCGGTTGGTGGAGCGTACACGGCGTAGAGTACTGGGAGCTGCTCGATGAAGGTACCACACTATCCGCCGACGTCTACGTTCGTCAATTACGAGAATTGAAGGCCAATGTCCAAAGTTCGCTACGGCGGCGGTCACATGTCTACTTCCAGCACGACAACGTGTCTACTTCCACAGACCGCACTTCGCAAGATCGACCAAGGCCGAGCTGCTGTCGTACAGTTGGACCGTACTTCTATACCCACCGTACTCCCCAGACCTGGCCCCTTCAGATTTCCACCTTTTCTCCCACAGCCAACGCCACCTGGACGGCCAAGACTTCAAAACTCGCGACGAGGTCAAGGCGGCACTCGGCAACTTCTTCGAGCTCCAGCTTCCGGCCTTCTGGAGCAAGGGCATCCATGATCTGCCTATACCGTGGCAGAAGGTCATCGATAAAGATGGAGTATATTTCAAGTGAATCCCTGTTGTAAAAAAGTTGTACGACAATGATTAAAATTGGTCAATTTGTCCGATTTATTATGAATCAACCTAATAGAGATGCTTTCTGTAAATTTATTGATCATGTTCCAAGTTATTCAGAATAGCTCCTAACGTGGTACCCTGTTGAAGATTTCTCCAAAGGCGCTCACCAAATACTAAGAACTGCTCCCAATTTTCCACTCAGAGTGCAAACCCCTTGAACGTCCCTAAGCCGACGCTTAATCCCATAGCTTGTTTAAGACAGCTATATATTTTGTATAAGACAATTACATACACGTGGTTAGTCTCCAGTAGTACCCTATACCTTTTTATCTACCAAGAACTTAATTATGTAAAAGCAATCCCATCGTTGTTGTTATGAAGACGCTAGCTGAAGTTCTGGGAACCGTCACTACCAAGAATAACGTAACGTCATTCGAAGAACTTTTTATGGAAGCACGAGCTTCTTCCGGTAAATAACAAGCAACCAATAATAATAACTGTTATGGAAGTCACTAGCTCCTGAATTAATTGCCGACCCACTCACAAGGACATGACCATCACAGGGACCCAAAGAGCTACATCGTATATCTCCAGGAAATTCGTCCTTCGAACGGCCCGCAATCGAAGGCATGAAGGTCATTCGTGGGTTAAGAGAGGAGGCTTTTGATTTCGATAGATAAAAGCTGAGTTTTCAAAAGGGGTGTGTGGAAAAGTGGGAGAGTGATGGTGAAAAGTGTTCTGTGAGGTGTCTTAGCAGGACCCCGTACTTGTTGGCAGAGCCTCTCGTGGCCGTGGTCTCCGCACGAGTAAGCGCATTATCTGGTGAGCATGACCGCCGCATATCACTCACACAATACCCACCCAAGTGTTCCAGAAAAGCGCAAGAAATGCGGATCCGAGCTTTTTGTTATAACTCGAGTAGAATAAAATGTATAATAAAGGGAACGTGACCTCATTTTGTAAATTGCTGCATACCATGGGAAACCGTTGATAACGTACAATGGCTACGTGAAAATAGGGATATCACTGGATAAAGTCGATCGATTCACTGTCCCAGCCATCACAATGAACTAACAAGTAACCAGGTGAATGAGGGATTCGACTAGAAGGTTGAGTGTTCGCACATG
Organism: Trichostrongylus colubriformis; assembly: GCA_963978905.1. Taxonomy (NCBI): domain Eukaryota; kingdom Metazoa; phylum Nematoda; class Chromadorea; order Rhabditida; family Trichostrongylidae; genus Trichostrongylus; species Trichostrongylus colubriformis. The sequence goes on from OZ022256.1 coordinate 15,443,863, forward strand.
GGAGATAACCTGCATCAATTTATGGAGAGTCTGGTTAATCAGTTCTCATAAAAGTGCATGGATTTCCTAACAGAATTCAAACTACTCTTCAGACCAAGAATTTGAACTTTCCTAAAGTTATAATTTCATCTCAAAAGCAAGAGCAAAGTCTCAAAGCTAAGCCTGAAACTGACAGTTGAAATGAAATGACCTGAAAAGCACCACAATCTGTAAGTTACCTATTCAGAATGAGATGCCTATTCAATAGTGTGGAATACTTCGAGTGGAATCATTTTCTGCTGGTTATGGTTGTAGAGTGCATGGCTCTCTAATGAGTGTCCATTGACATTACAAAGTAGCGGAGTGATCAAATCCCGCGTCAACGCCCGCCCAGCCAACCAAGCCTTCCATCCCTCCGGGGACGGCAAATTGGTGCCAGAATCGCCTGGGAGGATAAAAGCACTTACTTGTACATCGGCTGGCCACCGCAAGTCATTGTATAGGCCACATCACATTCATCTGCCATCACGATTCTGAATGGAACTAGAATGTGCGGCGCATCCCAGGAAGGGATTGATTAACGCCAAAAACTTCATCCTTTATCCTTTATTTAAAGTCACCATGCAGTAGAGTTTGTCAGGATGAGTCTGGTGGCCTAGAATTCTATATAGAAATTATGTATAGGAATAGAGCTCCGACGAAAAAAGAAAAATCAGTGGAGAGGTTGCCGGAAAAGAAAAGTCTCACATAACTAGCACCTATGTTTCCATATTCACCCACAGAACAAAATATTGCTTCGGCGACCTTCGAGGTGCTTCGAAATCCGGTTCCAATACCAGCCAAGACCTAGGTCTTTCATCCTTCCGCGGGCAAGTGAATTCGCCCGACTTTCAGGGAGGATAAGCATTCATTGTATAGCTGCTGGCCCCCGTCAGTGCATAGGCGAACCGTGTTCGCCTGTCACCACGATTCTAGACTGAACTACATATCACATAGATTCTTTGTTCCTCTCATGAAATTTTTTGAATTGTTTCCAGACTTGCTTTTCGAAACTTCGCGTGTGGTTCCGGTGTAGCTGACTGGTATTAAAACAGTGATGGTGATTATATTGGTAAACACTAATTGGCACGAAATATTAGGTTGATTCATAATAAATCGGACAAATGGTAGTGATGATTTCTAGAGATCATAACTCAGTAACGAATTAACGAAAATGGACGCGCGAGGTATCGTTGGAATGAGTATGAAAAGCTCTTCAAAGTACCACAAAATAATCACTCCAAAGTAAATTCATTCCGCCACAATGCCGCACGATTTCAAGCGGTCCAGAGACCACATCCGCAACGTCATACTATTTATATCGCTATCTGGCCAGGAACCCGCGGATATCGGCAGACGTCTGATAGAAGTTCACAAGGAGCATGCCCCCGGCAGAAGTACACTGTAGTTGTAGCATTCGAAGTTTGCGTCAGGCGACTATTCCATCGAAGACGAAAACCGCGGTTGGTGGAGCGTACACGGCGTAGAGTACTGGGAGCTGCTCGATGAAGGTACCACAGTATCCGCCGACGTCTACGTTCGTCAATTACGAGAATTGAAGGCCAATGTCCAAAGTTCGCTACGGCGGCGGTCACATGTCTACTTCCAGCACGACAACGTGTCTACTTCCACAGACCGCACTTCGCAAGATCGACCAAGGCCGAGCTGCTGTCGTACAGTTGGACCGTACTTCTATACCCACCGTACTCCCCAGACCTGGCCCCTTCAGATTTCCACCTTTTCTCCCACAGCCAACGCCACCTGGACGGCCAAGACTTCAAAACTCGCGACGAGGTCAAGGCGGCACTCGGCAACTTCTTCGAGCTCCAGCTTCCGGCCTTCTGGAGCAAGGGCATCCATGATCTGCCTATTCCGTGGCAGAAGGTCATCGATAAAGATGGAGTATATTTCAAGTGAATCCCTGTTGTCGTAAAAAAGTTGTACGACAATGATTAAAATTGGTCGATTTGTCCGATTTATTATGAATCAACCTAATACAAAAATTAAGAATATAAAATTATTTAAGAGGTCATAATCCAATGTAACAAAATGAGCATTCGAAGATAGGATTGATTATACGAAAATGTTGTCTTTTTTATTCCATTTGGAATAAATTTAATGGGATAAGCTATTCCAGTCATGAATCCAGAAGTAATGACATGAAGTTTTCGACTAAATTTGTGCGTCCGCCGAAATTCCTCAATTTCTGCATCAGATCCCAGTTTTCTGTGTATAACACAAAAAGTTTTTACAAACATTCAGAGTTATAAGCTAGTTGTATTTCGAGTTTTTTTCTAGTTTTTTTTCATATTTACAGATTTTGGAGTAGTCAGACCATGGAACACATGTAGAGGTTTTACAGCAAAGAATTCAAACTTACAATAACATACAATATATAATATAATAATCATTATAATAATAATACAATAACGTACAATATATAATATAATGAAATATAACATACAATGGAACTTATGGACCAATACGGTATTTTTATACTACAGTGTTTTGTAGAAGACCTTCAAGAGCAGCACAAGCGAGAGTGTTTATCAGAGAACAGCTTCTCAAACACATGTAGCCGATCACATAATTAGAAGACTATAGAAGGTTGAAGGAAGCTGTAGTTTGATCTCTTCGCTCCCACATCAACGCCGGGTACGAAACAAGGACTTCCTCGCATACTAATATGATCGTAGGGAAATTATGTAGTCACCTAATGACTGTTTTCGCCTGTGCACTGACTCTGACAGGATCTCACATCTTACTTTACACCTCAAGAAACCTAGACTCATCAAAGAAGATCCCATAATTTGTCGTCGGAGGACGTCTGAAAAACTTTCAATGATGGCTACGTGCTAAACGAGAGAAGAAATCTATTTTCCGGTCTAGAGGATGAGCATGTGGAACGATCGGAAATAGGGGCAAAAATCATAAGTTCGAGAAGTACCGAGTCTTATACGGAGGCCTAATTGAGAAAGTTCTCAAAAGCGAAAGGCCACCGAAAGAACTCCAGATTTTCAAGCACCCGGAAACCGGAAACCGATATGCATTCACGAAAAGCGATGTGATTCTATCACATTTTGGTAATTGATGAGCTGAAGAAATAAGAAAAAAGAAGAAAATGATACAGTTTGCAGTCTTGAAGTTCTGAACAATAAGAGAGAGGGAGTGTTCATTTTAATATTCCACACCACGTCCTCCTCATTCTGTTTACAAGTTTCGGATGGTAAGCTATTTAGTGGTTGAATCAAATGGGTAGGAAGTTCTATTCAAAACGAGGTGGTGGATCGTTCGAGTGAATACAAAGTCCACTCTGTCTACTCAGCTTGTACGTGCATAGGATGCAAATGAGAATATAATAGCAGACTAGAGCGCTAGCTCAACTGCTATCTCTACACAATGATAGGATGAGAATGTGTCAAATGCGCCGTAATTTCTACCTCCTTCCGGAATCATAGAGACTTTGAACGCTGTTTTTCTTTACAAGAATTACGACACTTGCTGGTGCGTTTTTCTTCTCCCCGAGAGGATTGTTACTAAAAGAATTACCGCGTTCTGGGAGAGATGGAAGATCAAGCTGAAGTAGTCATCGCTAATCCGGAGTTCTATCTAGTGACCGTGCTAGTAGTGACAGCGCGGCCACTTGTCATTATAAGATCTCCGTCTCATAAATATCGAAATTATTTGTCGACATGATGGCACTGGTGAGCATGTGGAAGAACGTGCGGCGATATGGCGACGGCAGGGTCGTGGCAATATCCAGGCGCAACCCGAATATCGCAGCGCGGAGCGACTACTACCTACATTACCCTCTGTGGGCCTGATGACTTTCATAAATTTCACAAGTTGTGGGAAAGGATAAAAATGAAGTAATCTCTACATACTATGGCATTCCTCCCGGTTTTATGACCAAAAGCCAGGTAAGTACTCAAGTTACCATTACAATTTTGGAAAGAAATGTATAGTACGACTATGCCTCATTCAGGGCCCTTTATGATTTTAGGGACAAAGCTGAAGCATTAAGAAATCAATTTATTTTGTTAATGACCAATGATCCGATTGACTCGCTTATTATTTTATAAATGACCCTGTAATTTTGAGCTTTAACTCGTTTGAAGATTTCGATAAAGTTTTCAGTAAAAGATGAACCTGAGCATTTCAGCAACTTGTTGAAGGAAACCTCTATGAAAATTCTATAATTCTAATTCTTTTCACACTCACTCTACTACAGTACATGGAACGAAACCCCGAAAAAAAACCAAGAAATTTCCGAAGCAGAAGTCGAAGAACTGGAAGAAGAGCAACTTTACGAGATCCCGTTAAGTAACATTAGACAGTCGGCTACGGACAGAGCGCATTTCAAGCTTTCGCGCTCAATGTTGCTATAATTCTCACTGTGGCCCCTTTCCGACCAGGTGACCGTCGCCTACTTGCTTTTAGGGCCCTCGTGAAACTGCACGCAGCCATTAGTGAGAAAGCATAAACAACTAAACGTGCAACAGGAGAACTCGAACTTTCTTGTAACCTCCAACGCTGAGGTGCTCTTCTGGTAGGGTAGAATAATAAGGAGCTGTACGTGGCCTCAAAATAACTGACTTTAGATTTCTATCTACAGAGTACAGCGAATGGCGGGAAGACGTGCTCCGAAGCAATCCGGTTCTCTCTGTAGACAGATGGTTGGTACCTGTTGCACAGGGTACAAACTGTTTCGTGTTCCGAAGTTATTCTTTATAACAACTTTCCACAAATTTATAAAAGCGCCGTAGAATTTCTTTGACACGTATCAGCAGCAATCCACTGGATCTGATTTGCATTTACTTAAATCAATACATCTCATTAACAAATCGTGCAGCATTAAGTATAATGAATTCGCATATTCATGAAAACGCAAATCCCTGATAAAGTGCACAATCGAAAAAATGCAGCTTCTGTTATGTACTGCATGAGTTTAAGTGCTTCACGACGAGTGAATGGCGCAGAGGAAAATTGTGATCCGTAAATAGGGGGATCAGCGGAAGGAATACACTATTTATCCGAATATGGTGGTGGAGGCGCCCAGTAATAAAGCAAGCACGAAATATGAAGGCAACAAATTCAAAACGTTCAGCTCCTACTCCCTCTGCTGACTCCATTTAAAGTCAAGTTTTCTCGAGGGGCTTTTTCACTGAAGTATCGCTCAGTGACACATGAATCTGTGTCGCGTGGCGGAGATACGCAGCACGTGATGCTCTTACTTGCAGTAGCAGCTAGTAAATGAATCACAGACTAGTGTAAGCTTTGCTGAGGAGCGCAGCCGCGTTTTACACCAGACTGCGCCACACAATGCCTCTTCAGACCTGTGAGGTTCATCTTCATATAACTACACCGCCCTCGTTAACAACCATGCGCGTCTCAAAAAACACGAAGTGGTGTGCAGGGAGGTCTAAAACCTTAGACTTGGGCATGGGGCTCTCCTTACATTATGGGATGGTCATTCCTGCGAAATGAGGGTAAAAAAATGAAGGTTAACATTTCATGGAGGCTTCACTGATGAACCGAAAATGCATGCTCGTCCCAAGAAATTTACAAATTGAATCCTAACAAACCTCAAAAGTCTTTCTGTGTCAAGCGCCCTCCTGATCATAGTCCCACCTGGAACTGATAACAATGACCCGCCGCTATTAGTCATTGCCGTGAGCATTGAACAGGCGTGGTTGCTTCTGAATGAGCGGCATCTTGCTCCTTTGTCCGATATGACCAGGCCTGGAGTATAGAGACCCATTGCTGTATTGAGTTAGCCACTTTTGCCGATAAATCGTCTCCTTCGCTGCTGTTCTTGGATTCTACGACTACAACAGCCGGCTTACCCATTCAGAAAAGCAGTAACCATGAGTAACTGTCCCTTCTGATGAGCACCCATTTTGTGCCCCGACGACGCGCCATCTACACTATACCGATACATCACGTCGGATCCACGCTAACCTCTAACTACCAATAAGGAGCTTAATTGGGCGCGGTAGCATCAGTTCAAGTGATTACAGCGCCGATCGCGAAAAATTTGCTGGCGCGAAAAATTTGCCACTTAAACAGTTGCGAAAGATCTGCTGCTTCAAAAAAATAGGTTATCTAGCTTCTGTCATCGAGAGCTGTACCTCATAAGGGGCCCTAGGATGTATATGGAAAGATATCTGATTTGAAGGAATATGTATCAAAATCATATATATCTTTCTAGTACATATATGTGAACTTCAAATCATATATATCTTTCCATATACATCCTAGGGCCCCTTAAGAGGTACAGCTCTCGATGACAGAAGCTAGATACCCTATTTTTTGAAGCAGCAGATCTTTCGGAACTGTTTAAGGGGCAAATTTTTCGCGCCAGCAAATTTTTCGCGATCAGCGCTGTAATCACTCGAACTGATGCTACCGCGCCCACCTAAGCTCCTTACACATGAGGTTAAGCAATAAGTTTCCGCCGTTTTTTATTCTCTGTGTTTCGCAACATTCTCTTCATCTTTCGACGAAGTTCACATACACAGTAGCTGTCAAAAGTTTGGAAACTTTTGAATTTTCAACCTCCCTCGATTAAGAAACAACCGAGTTGTCTCAAATTCACATGGTAAGTATAGAATTGAGTAGGAAACACATGCGTGACATCGCTTGCCGATAATCGATTAACTGGTCTACATTATGTGATTTACTCATAATATGGCGCGTCAAAAGTATGGAAACTCTCTTGTAACGATGTCATCCCGCTGCTAATTTGTGAAGGTTTACAATTGTTTCATAGTTTAGGTAAAGTTATGGCACAGTATCTCATTTTCAGATGGGATCTGGTAAAGAAGTAGCACTAGCTGTGCAGGAGGCGATTGTTCGGGCCATTCAATCTGGTACGCCCAAAAACCTTCTTGCAGAGCAATATTACCTCGCTAAAAGCACGATCACCAAGATTTTCAAGCACTACCAAAGGCAAGGAGGTGTGGTGAAGACTCATCGTTCAGAAGACCTCGTAAAACGACACCAAGGGACGACACTTTCATCGTAAGGGCCTCGCGCGTTTCGTCAACGGACATTCTCAAGCAAAAGACAAATTATTTGGGACTTTCTGTTAGCCGAAGTACTGTTCAGCGTCGTCTGAAAGCTGACGGATTATTTGGAAGACGTCCCAGCAGGAAGCCACTAGTGAGCTCAAGGAATAGGGAGGCGCGACTGAGATTCGCACGTCAGCACCTTGTCTGGACCAGAGAAGAGTGGGGAAAAGTGTTGTTCAGCGATGAATCGATGTTCTGCCTCTTTGGCAGCGATGGTTTGAAGTACGTGAGGCGTCTTGTGAACAAGAGAAATCATCCAAAGTACCAGGTACAAACAGTGAAGCATGGCGGAGGTAATGTGATGGTATGGGGATGTTTTGGTCTATGTGGCGTTGGCCCTCTTTCCCGTATCCAAGGGTATATGGACTCGTCCGCTTACAAGGGTATCCTGAAGAGTACCATGCTTCCTTTTGCTCGTCAAAGAATGCCTAGGGAATGGATTTTTCAGCATGACAATGATCCGAAGCATGCCTCCCGCCTCGTGACCGACTTCCTGAGATCGTATAAAATCACTGTCATGAAGTGGCCAAGCCAAAGTCCGAACCTCAGTCCGATTGAGCACCTTTGGGAGGAACTTCAGCGTCGTACAAGACACATTCCAGTGAAGAACTGCGATAAAAGTATGATAATCTGTTGGAAAAATGGCGTCGATTCCTCAGTCCAAAATTGATGGTCTTATCGAGTCAATGCCCAGAAGGTGTAAGGCTGTCATTGATTCACGCGGTTATCAAACGAAGTATTAGCTTTTGTCTCGTATTCTGACGTTGTAAGGTTCGATTTTCTTTGCTATTGAGGAGTTTCCAAACTTTTGACGCGTCCTTTTTGAAATAAACAGCATTTCCTCACTACTCTCGAAAAACGACGTTCCACATCGTGTTCTCTACTTGATTTTATGCCTATTCTGTGAATTTGAGACAACTCGGTTGTTTCTTAATCGAGGGAGGTTGAAAATTCAAAAGTTTCCAAACTTTTGATCGCTACTGTATGTACGATAGAGCTTTTTCTGACCTATTAAATGGTGCTATTTATTTTTCAATTTCTTTGACTGCTCCATATTAATGAGGTTTAGAAATGAAGCAATCTGATGGCGAAAAATTCGCACTTCGAAATTCCCTCTTAACGTCTGCCATCGAGGTCAAAAATGTACGCGCATATGTTTTCGATAGAGCTTTTCCAGCTTCACAAAACTTTTTAGTTTTTTATCGTTTGATTGTTTGTTATTGTTAAGGTTTAGAAATCGATTTATTCGAAGGGAGGAATCTGCACTTTCGGCGCATCGAGGTTCAAAAAAGCTGACCCTTTCCACGTCAGATGAAACCAAATGAGGGTAAAGGCATTTCTGAGTCATCTCCTGTTTATAGAGGGGTTTCTCGTACGATAAAAGTGTTTGGTGGATTCTCGTTTTTTTTGCCAAAAAAGTGCGGTATATCAAAAGTGTAACAAAAGGTAACCACTGAATGGACGAAATCTTTCTGACCGTACATAAGGGAGAAGGGTGTTTCGCAAAAGGATGAGTCATTATAGGGCGGCCGAGACCTAGTCAACTTAACTAGTTTAGGTGATTGGGTGCGTTGCGTTAGGATCGTTTGACGCCGTGCTGCAAATTTCAAGCGACTTCAGTGCGTTCACTCGCAATGCATTTCGCGCTGGGGCACAATTGTTGCGCTCCGCCTCATACGATGCCTTGTCCACGGCACTCATGCTTTCCCTTACATTACTGTGAATTACACACTTCAGTGTTAGCTTCCTTGTCTGCTAGATCTGGGTCGTCTATTCCAAAATACTCGCAAGAAGATTGGGAAGGAGACATTCTTATCCATTTCAAGGCTTTCTTAGTTACTTTGCTTGTAATTTTAAGCTAAGAAGTAAGATGTTTTGGCTCTGTCTCAAATTAGAAGAGATGCTACTTTGCCAAAGTCATGCAGCTATATAGGAAGCAGGCAACGTTTAACTCTACTCTTGGTTGATTCCCTGCCTTGACTGTTTCCACAGCTACATTGTTAAGAGGTAACTGCGTTCTGCACAAAGGATACTAAGCTTCGTTAACTATCATGCAGTAGTGAGGAGCTTGTATGCTCTTCAGTTTGTTTTTTAGCAATGGCCACATAATCCTTCTTCCGTTCACGGATCAGCACTTCGTCCGATATCATTACGATACGTTTGTAGACGTTGAAAAGCCAGATGGGCGAAAAAAAAACCCCAAGTTTGAGTTTATGAGCGATTGTCAGCAAACTTCTAAAGGCTGCGTACATACCTCTTTGAAGTTCTGGCTGAAATGCCGCATAGAAAAGGGCTGAATTCTTCGGAAACGTACTTTTACTTTGCCGCACTCCTTGGTCTTTCTCTTCTACAACTGAGTATATGGATTATAAGCACCAAATGACAGTCGAAATCAGTGTAGAAAGCCATAGCTTCATCTGAGATCACGATTCAGAAGAGAAATTGGGTATTATCCGCTTTATCTCATCGAAGAGTATTGTCACTCCCCTCTAGGTCATTTTACCCGGCAAGAAAAAAGCTAAATTCGAATTGTTCGCTCACCTTCAATATAGCGTAGAAGAGAAATGTAGGATACGCTGTTATGGCTCCCTGTACCTGCTGGCAAACCGCGTTTCCCATCATCCACCACCACCACTGTTGCCAATTTCAGCGCGTATCTCGTAATATTGTGGATCTCGTACATCGATATTCCTCTCTTCTCCAATTCGTTCAGCCACTGCTGTAATCCTCCGAGGAGACTAAGTAGTGTAGTGGTATTGTAGCTCGGTTTCAATCAGCCTCTGATTGAATGAGGGCTTGAATAACAGAACTGTGAGAAGATACGGTTTTATAAATTTATATGTGACAACAACAAACAGAAAACAAAGTAACAAGGGGATAAATGGGACGAGGGAAACTGTAGAAGAACTCTCAGGAAGCTTCCAACTTCCTATTTATAGGCTTTTTAGAGGCGTGTCCCAGTACGGTGAGTAGGATTTGGCACGTGAGAGTCTCCCGATTACCTGGGGACGTCATCACCGCATTTACGATGTGTCCAAGCATTTTTTACGATCTCGAGGGCCGAGATCGACAGCCAACTTCCAACTACTGTACATAGGGGATTGCATAGGGGGTTACACCGCCGCTGAATCGGTGTGGTGATGACTGTGATTGTTTTTTCAAAGTGCACTGTTCTGTACATAGGATGAATTACCCCAAAAAAGCTTTTCCCACTTGGCTCATCAGAAGCTCAAAAATAGCGTATTTGAGTATTACGCTCTGCTTCTCCCACCACCATAGATGTGAGATTGTCCTTATTGTGGGCTCTCGGAGTGAGATTGAATTTCACCATGAGATTCCATACGTCCTTTTTCGTAGTGGAGAATAGGTTAGAACCATTAGATTCGTGATCTCCTCTCATTTTTGCACGATGAAGTCGGTCGAGAATTTTGGAAAGTATAACTGTAAGATAGGTGGTGGTCAGGCACTTTCTTTTATGATTTTATCAATATTGAATCATGAATTTTAGATACTCTAGGTGCTCGTCCGTCTATCGCAATAAGCCGGATCTAGGTCATCTCAAATATTCGTGTGGGACTTTGTCAAATGCCTTTGCAAAATCAAAGTAGATGACATCGCAGCAGACAGTAGATGACATCTCAAATATTACCAAAGCGTCCTATTGTCTTCACGGTCCCGTCTTTGTTGAAAGGCACATTTGCGGAGGAGCAGTACAAAGGTACTTTCTCAGTTCCTCGTATCCGCTGTTCACTTCCAGTGTACCCTCACCGCATCGGCTGCACTTGAATAGAGGCCAAGAAGACTGCTGATTTATTTATTTGAGGCTGGGTTATACCACCGCATCTTTGAGAGCTTTCTGCTCTCCTTGGTTCTACTTAACCGGCAGAAGAACGAAGTATATTCTGAATCGCACATTCTGTCGCACCACCCCTGAACAAAGCTTCATACCCATGCATCTCAGTTGCCAATGATTTGCTAACCTTATAGTCCTCCTCAATGCCAAAAGAAAGCTCGTGGATCGTATAATCCTGGAGCCTCTCCATGGCTACCTCGTCCAGATGTTCCACACCATAATGCCGAGCTAGTTCCCCCTGTGGGATGAAAACGGCTTCACAGAGGAAATACTTTGGCGCTACATTCGTTCTCCTTCGTGATCGACAGTGTAGTGGGATGTTTGGATCTAACGTGAACTCCAATCCTCTGTTTGTCGAAAAACACGTCCACCCTCAGTGCAAATCTCCGTCAGCTTTTCTTGGCTCCGACTACGTTTTCTTCGCTTGTGCAACCGTTTCCTCAGCCGCTGCGCTCGAGATGTCATGGACAAATCGCAAATGGACGAACAAACAACGTTTGCTTACGACTTCACAACATTTCGAACAATTTGCTGATCTTGAGTCTTTCCATCACACCCTAAAGAAAATCATCAAGAAGTTATCGCGAACAGTGTCTTTCAATGCTTTTGTTTTCAGCGGTTTTCAAACTAAGCTGAAAACAGATTCCAATTAGTTCGTGGTTCTGCGAAGACTGGCGTGTATTCATATATACCAATAAAACACAGAAAAAGCAATCTCAAAAATTAACTTTCAAAGTAGTTGGATTAACAAGTTAAACTATCAAATAAAAAAGTGACTTACATCAATGCAGATAACCTGGAGACATTATGTACCCTAAGAAAAAGGAGAATTGTTATGCAAATCCGACCGAAGCCGGGCCAATACATTCCTTTATAGTTGGCACGAGTGTTCTATAAGTTCAATGCTAGGTGCATTGAACTTATAGAACACTCGTGCTAACACACGCCACATCATCCTCTGTCTTATCCTACATTGAAACCCATTCCTTGTAAGAAAAACTGCATAGTCACACTGGAGATTTGGGATTTCTCCAACGTTTATGCAAGAATGTATCACTAGACAATAACAAGGAAACATAGCGCCGATTCTGTTCTCCCTCCTTGAAGAACATCATCAGAAAAACAGAAACATCAGAAGAAAAAGATAATTCAAAACCTCTTTATAAAAAGAATTTGCACTGTACGGAGCACGGAGCGCAGTTACAATAAAAACAGCGGCGAAATGCAACATACTTGACAGTCACAGGTAGTTTGACCAGCAGCAAAACACAGAAAACTGAAAGAAAAACATATTTCAGCATGTAAGCACGAGTACATAAAAACATGCGAATCACAGCTTTTCTCGGGCTATCCAAAAAATTTTCAAGATTGGCGAAGACTTCTAGTATCGAGGAAAATGAAAAGAACAGTAAGAGGATCGTCAATTCCCCTCTCCTCAATGCACATAACCTCACTAGTGGATGGAAATAAGGAAAGAAAGTAAAAGTTGAATCGCTGCTCATAAAAAAGAACCTACAAGCATGGAAGTTCTGCTGGTGCATTATCGAGCAACACTTGCGGGTGAAAGTTGTTATTTGCACTAAATGAAGTCGCCGCGAAACATTGAAAACAAAATAGATAGAAAAATCTAGGTGCACAAAAGAAGCGAAAAAACGGGAAAACTTGGCTACATGAAGCACATACGAAGCCAGTTCACAAGAAAAACCATCCATTTGAGAAATCGCGTAACAAAAATACGTAGGCAAAACTGAACACGCAAAAAGAATGGAAGAAAACGAACAAACGCGAACACAGAAAGCAAACGCGAAGCTAATTTACAAGAAAACAGTCCTGTGGTCAATTAGGTTAGGGCCGAGTTGGTCCCACAACGCTAGACTGTATACGGTCATGAAGAGAACGGGATTGCAAAACACTCGCACTGCATTTTTTGTGTTGTAGATTAAAAGGCTGTATTAGGGAAAGTTCGGACGAAAAGTAAAAGAAATAGTGAATATGAAAGTCGAGATGCCTAGTAATTAGACAACGAAGAAAAAAACGGATGGATTTGGTCAAAAACCCGAGAAAGAGGACACCTTCCCCACCGTTGATTTTCGAGGTGAACGACCATTTCGTCAATAGGCGGGTGGCCCGGACGACTCTGCCATTGGCATATATCCAGGTAATCAATGCGCAAAAACACGGGGAAGCAATACAAAAAAAACTTGAAAGGCATCCCATCGTTAACTGCAGACGAGAGAAGACAATAAGTGTGTATTAATGGAAGAGAAAAGAAGAACAGCAAAGAAAAACTCGCCAACTCTACGGGTAAGCAGCAAAAATCAAAATCACTGAAAAAGATGATCAGCTGATCAGAAAGGGGTCTGGACGCTCTGTTTACGAAAGCGCGCCCGATCGCTCCAGCCGGGCGCACGCCTTGGCCCATCCCACCCCAGCCAATCATGGGGAGCTTGTCGCTAGGAGGAGGGCTGCCCTGAATAAAGGCGGCTTGCCCTGATGAGGGCGCCTCCGCCACAGCTTAAGGGGGCATCTTCCGCGGGGGATTTCGCCTTGCATAATCCTTTCAGACCCATAGTCTATTTGTTTATCTCTGCCATTGGCATATATCCAGTATCTAATAGATAAACAAATAACAAATTTTCCCATATTATCACGCTAAACGCGTTTGACTATGCAGTCCAGCCCACGTACGTCATGTGTCTCAAAGAATTTTTCATGAAATTTCGAGGCTCTCTCATTCCTGCACAGTTATGTTGTACTTACCCACTACAGCCAATTTCTAAGTTTCACGCAAAAAATCAAACGGCCATACATTTCCTAAAAATCTCTTTCACCTGGGTAACGTAAGAGGGGCATGAAGCTGTGGAGAAGAACAGCTCTGTGCGAATGTCTGGGAGCCTATAATAACCTAACGTGTGAGGGGCATGAAGCTGCGAGGCAGAACGCACTGTTCAAATGACCGGGAATCTATAATTAGCGATAATGCCAACATTTATGACCGCAAAGGAATTGAGTAGTAGTGCTTTTGCGTGAAGCTTTTCATGTTGCCGGTAGTGAGTAAACTCTACATCTTCCTTTATCATTCATCAAATAATGACAAGATATAACCAAAAAAGGAATTTGCCAAAATCGATAAGCTTCTTCACCTTCTCAAGTGATTTCATGACTTTTTAAGACAGCTTCGTTGATCTCTCGTGGGCACCACCCCCGCTGCCAATTTCTCGGCACAACCCACGAACCATCTCGATTATACACTCGTTTCATCCCCTCTGAATTCCTTGATCCGGTGAATAGGATCTGTGCCCTTGTGTTCAGCATACACTTTGCCTTGAGCGATAGATGGATAACTTTTCTCGACGAACCTGCATTAAATTAATGTTATCGTGAGCAAAAAAAAACGATCCGGCGATTGACATCAAAAACGTAGAAAGGTAACTTTTGTGAACTAACGATTTGAATGACGTGCTTTGTTTTGCTAGAACGGTCGAGGGATTTGCTAGAACAGGAAAAAACTCGCGTACCGGCGTTGGCGTGCGATGCGATATTGAGTGCAAGTTAGGGGAGCCGCATTAGTTGAGTCGTGAAGCAACTATGCCTAGAATAAGGGGTAGGGCACCGTCATCGCATCGTCCAAGGCCGCGTTCATACTATGGTGTCGGCAGAAGGGCGTGGCTACGTGTCTCTGCGTCCTCGCCCACCCTATCTCGTTGCCTGCACCGTCTCTGCACCTTCCCCGTGCCACACTACGCTTCCTGTGAGCGCTGCCACACCTTCTCGGCGCTGAGTATGAACGCAGCTCAATGATAAACACCAGTATCTTGACCATTGAACGGTGGTTGCGCATTTGTGATTAGCATTTGCTCAGCAAGAAACGGGAATCTAGTGATCGTGAACCCGTGTGGCACAAAGTAAGTCCGGGTGGAACTAAGATGGGTGGCGCATCCCAAAAAAATCAATCATGAATGTTCATCCTTCTTTTCCCTTGGTCCGCTGAGATAACGCGAAAGGGGGAGGGGAGAAGTGTGACATCGTCAATGGGTGTTGTGCCGCGCTTCAATGGATATGTTTCCAGAGCAAATTAGATGCTGGGAAATAGAGCAGAATCGTACTATAGCAAATACGGACCCCTTCCTCCAAACACCATCGATAAAACTAAATTGTACCAACGAGGAGCTATCGCACCTCCCCCCCCCCTCACCTCTTATTCGCAGCTTCATTTTTTGCCGATTTGTTCTTTTTCTCAAGAAACAGAACCCTCTTGATGGAGGTATTCATTTGCATGGATCCTGAACGGATTGTGTAGCTATTAGCTATCGTCTGAGTTGGTAAATGCGATTTTTCAAATGAACTCAATAGCGTTTAATTGATTTCCAAATACTTATCGTCATTTTCAGAGTGAAATTGTATGGAAGCATGCAGTGTTTCTTCGGTCTGTGCGAAATATTTCCGCACTTATTCCCATTTCTCAATCCATCAGTGCCGCTCCCTAGAAGTGCAGCGTATTCGGACATGTTTAGCCGAAGGAAAATGCTACCACTGGCAGCCGCTGCGTATAGTAGCCGGCCACAAGGGTGCCTCGCAAATCGGTTTGCCAACGCTACGGTAAGTGAGGGGGTTTATTAGGACACTTAACACATACATACACATAGTGGGAACCGAAAGTTACGTAAACAGTACCACTCTTCGTCTGCAACCGCGGCGGACGCCGGGGCGGGCATTTACTCTGAGGCCTTCTTCCATCCTCCGCCGCTTTTAAGAACTGTGTCGTAGCCGAACTCTCACTTTCTCGTGAAACTTTGCAAGCGGGCCTATTCATGCAAGATACAACGTAAATAAATGGGTAGCAGAAAGCAGAAATTCACTTCTGTGCCCGATTCCTTTGGAGAGCCATCAATATTTTATTGATTGCATTCCAAAATTAAGCTGAAAGGTCAAGTGAGCGTGATATGTGGCCCATTCGAAAGCAACGATGTATGTTCCGGTTTTACAGCAGTGATTCACAGCGACCAGGCCATCGTTATCAGTTTCAGGTATGACTGTGATCCGAAGGATTTGTGAGTTTTACATTGATGGAGAAAAGTCAATTTCAGAGGGACAAGCACATTTCTTCAGCTCATTGCCGAAGCTGACTACAGCGTGTTCCATGAGAAGGTGCTTTTTACCATTTTGATACGTTCCTCACCGAAAACAAACCAGGTGCGATTACCAATGGTCGTGGTCAAGATAGGTATTCATGGAGTGCTTCATGCACATGCCTACTATTACCTCTAGCTAGCTGATCTGCTTAAGCATTTTATGGTTTTTTTAAAACCTATTTCAAGCGGTACCTTGAATGTAACGGAGGAATGGATATGGTCACAGTAGTGTAGGGCAAATCGTTGTGAAGGGTGCGCTTCAACTCCTCAATACAGCCTAGTCTTGCCAGCAAACATTAAATCCCACTGGCTGCTTCCATAACTGACAATAAGCACATCACGTGCTGCGTATGTCGGCCACACATCACAGATTCACATGGCACTGACCATTACGTCAGTGACCGCTCCGAAAACCTGTCCAGTGAAGCCTGCAGTGAGAATGGGGTCATTTTCAAAAAATTTTGGCTATTTCTTTCCCTTTTTATCCATGACCATATTAGGTAATTCCACTTTAATATCTATTTCTATCGGGAATATTTATTAAAAATTGTGGCGTAAACGTGACATTTGTCCCTATGATTCTCTTTCCACCAATATCCCATGATGTAGCACTTCAATGTTTTGGAAAATCGTACAGCGCTAATTTTATTTTGTATTCAACTTTATTTTCTAGAGTATCCTGAACACTGCGGGAAATGAGCGCATTTTTTCGAAATTTTATTTATAGTAATTGCTACTCAAATTGAATGCTTACTATTTTGAACAAAAATCAGATTTATTGGATTGCTGGTGGATACGTGTCAAAGTTCTTCTACGACGGCTTCATGGATTTATGGGAGACTGGTATGAAGGATGACTTCGAAGCTCTCCGCGTAGAAAATCCAACGTATAAAATTTGGGTAAGAGTGGTTGTAATTGCAGAGTTCAATCAATCTAATACATAATATGGTAATAGGAAATAGAAAAATTTCGTTTCTTTGAAAAATCGATCATCGATTTTTGAAATAGACTGCGTAATCGAAACCTACTTCACACTGCTTCCACTCTTAGGATGTTGAAGGAAAAGGGTGGGTGACAAGGCACTCAATTAGGGGCATGTCACGCAAGTATTTAGCAGCGTCCGTAGCGCACGGTTAGTTTACAACGGGACCAGCAAGATCTTGTCTCAACTCTTGTGCCGCGACGACCCAATGCAAGTGTTCTGTCGCGTACTCATGAAAGGAAGTGTGCCCACAATTTTGGGTTCAGGTGACTGGACACTCTCTTGGCGGAGCATTGGCTTCATTGGCTGCCTCATACATCATTTCTGAGGAACAACTCCCATCTTCCACCGTCCAGTTGGTTACATTTGGCCAACCGCGAGTCGGAGATGTTTTCTACGCAATGGCTCATGACAGACAGGTACCTATGACGCTTGCATATCAGGGTGGTACCATATTTTGATTACTGGGAGGTGCTTAAAGGCAGCACAAGCAGTTATTTAATATCTCGCTGAAAATTGCAGTAGATGTGCTAAGTGGCAGAAAGATGGAATCCACGGCAGTGACGGAAACAGTGAAAATGGCAAGAATCTCAAAAAATGGGACCCTTACCTTCCTCCTGGTCTTGGATGAGCGAGTGCTTATGGAGTTTACATTACTAGTATCATTTGCAGTCGAGCTGGTCTCTAATACTTGACAGTGATGGTCGAGTGACGCTGTTGGTTATGGTAAGAGCTCGGTCACAAGGGGGGAGGGGGGCGGGGAATGTGTCGTTACGACAGAAAATTCAAGTGGCCGCCTTTGGCGCGCGACGCGAAGGGAACGAATAGAGGACGCTGCATTATTTTGGTCCTGAAACCATGGCGCTCGAAATTAGAAAGATGCTGTCATTGCTTCAGAGCTGAACTATTATGGTGACCCTAAGCTGCGGCCCTCGCACAGAGAATGTCGCAAAGCGGTTTTTTGCCCACTGACACACGGGGTTTTAGCGGCCAAATTAGGGCGATGAAAAAGGCTCAACTCGTATTTTATTTCGAAACACACAACGTACCATCTCGATAACAAAATGACATTCGCGCCGCTTGCATGTAACACATGGCGTTTCCTTTGGGTACTTGGGTGGGACCGACGTAAAAATATCATTGCATCAATTTAATGCGAAAACGCAGTGCAAAATCCTAATCGAGACCAGTATCTTGTGGATTGAATATAGGCTTTGTCACTTCGGCTTTCATAATTGTGTGTACCAAGTGTGTGATATCAAAATCCCATAAAATCGTTCAAATCGCGGATTCAACTGGATCGTATTCCACAGACTCATAGGACGAACAAAAATTGTATAGACTCAAGAATTCCACGGAAAGCTTCATTAATGAGCGCATTTCGGAAGTGCATACTCGGCGATGCACGCGGGCATCGAGTATGTCCTCAAGCCCTGGCTCTTTTTCATGCTGAGCATACGCTGCTTACATGATCACCTTTAACGAAACGTTTCTCCATCCTCCACATATAGTATTTTCGACGGCTTAGCCCGAAATTGCAAATGAAATGTAGTATGGCTGTAAACTTCTTGAAGAATTAGTTAATTCTAGATGGCATACAGTTTCTGTGTGACGCATTGGCGAGATATCGTACCGCATATACCACCGGAATATTTCGAGCTCTACTATCATCACAGAAGTGAGGTGAGAACCATAAATACCGCTACTAGTCGTGACCTTTCGGTCGCTTCCATAAAATAGTCCATACTACCGTACAACGGACTTTTGGAATTATTGGGAACGCTTCTGTGATTGAAGGCCGTAGTGACTTATGCTACCAGTTCACTGCATGAGGTACTGCAATCGCGGGTGTGTCATCAGGACAAAAAAATCCGTGTGACCGTGTTTGACGCTCAACGAAATGGTGCGAGATAGGGGCGGCGTACCAGTTGGGTCCTGAAGCGATTACACGTGGAACAAGGCATAGAGCACCATTGCCGCTCAAGTTCCCATCCAATAGGGCGCTTGTAGCTCGCACCATCATGTCGCATGTCGGATACCGCAACGCGAATATTCTGTCCTAATGGCACACACCCCAATATCTGCTGTGCACAGCTAACGGGTGAGAGATTTGCTAACTCTCTGCCAATATTCAGTTTCCTTCAGGCGTTCCACTTGAACATGTCAGTCAGTGCCAATTATACAGTATGTGATGGTGAGCAATTAGAGTGTACTATTGAGTTTTCCACCGAAGTCAAAATAGGAACGTGATAAAAATGTTGAATACTGACACAATAATTTTTCTTTTTGCTATATTTTATGCAGATTGTTTGCGCATCTTCTGGTATTCAAATAGCACTTGTTCGCCACGATATATCTCTGTAAAAGGGTTATTCTCAACGTTACTTTTCAGATTTGAATTAAATCGTGATGCTGGAAGAATTGTTTAACATCAATCGCAGAAAGAGTCGACAAGTATTACTAATTATAATGGAGGGTACTTTGCCACACAATGGTGGTATCGCACAAGTGGGATTTCGGGGTCCCATACATGCCCGATCAGGACCCCATCGCACCGCGATAGTGTCTCGGAAGCCAGCCAAGGGCACAGCAGGGGACTATAGACAGCCCGTCTCCAAATTCCAGGGTCCATGGTTCAATGCTTTCTAGCCGTCCGATGGAGATAAGTTCAGGCCTTGAGATAAACTATAATCCACTGTCCCACGGCTGCAACTCTACTATTGTGATGCAAGATGCCTATCAGTGTGCATGATACTCAGAGCACTTCCAGGTGTCAAGTAAAATAACCGCTTCCGCACGACCCCTTTTGACCTCTACGATACCAGTAGCTGCTGCTGGATTGTATAGTTGTTCTAGTTGTAATGGAATTATGTGCTATGTATGCTGAAGCCAAAAGATATCCATTTTATATTTCTTTACACGGGTTCGCTGTGTAAAAAATACCCTTCGCTTCTCATCTGTTATTGAAAGTTTGAATAGTGCCTGACACTGACCTTTGCAGCGACGACACCCTCCATTCCGGTCGAATACGCTCCTCTCCTTTTATCGAGGAATCCTCTACTCCCGGTGTACCCGTGATACCCCTTGTTAACGTTTTGCGCGCTTGATGTCCCAAACAGCCATTTCAGCATCGCATACAGTTACAACTAGTGCAGCAAGTTGCAAATCTCACTTATAGCTTCTTTTGATAGAGCTCGTAACGAACAAGTGGAGCTCGTCTGCCAAAAGATGCGTAAGAAGCTCTACATAATTTTTCGCGAGAAAAAAAAAAAGAAATTTTGTGCCAATACTCAGCATATTGTTTTATCCGGTCCTAAAACATAGTTAGGCTCAACATCATAAGCGGACTACGTTCAGAAAATGAAAGCAGGAAGTGCAGTGACGGGCTGGATTACACGACTTCAATTAGCGATCACCTTCACTACTTCGACGTCGACGTGAGTGCCTATGGTATTGTCGGCTGTGACACCACCATGGACCCTTCACTCTCAGTGTAAATAGCATAACGACGTTTCTAAATTTTTAGCAGTAATAAAGAGCTATCATTGACAAGTTGGGTATGGTGTGATGTCAGGCGAGCGGAATTTATTTTGTGTCCTTAATGAATCGACAATGAGTTTGTAGAAGAAATAGAAAATATGCCGTTGTTCAGGATAATAGAGTAGCGAGCTGTTTCTAATAATCTTTTTTGACCTCATAAAAATTCCTGTTTTCGTTATCGATTCGCATACTCCAAACATCATAGAAGCCCACTCCACGATAATCTCATTGATTGTTCCAAAAAAAAAATGTGAAACGCTAATATGCCCGTATATGGAATGGGTAGGCATATTTTAGGGCACAGCTTTTGAGTACCAACATTATGAAATTCCATAGTGTGCAATGCTTGCCGTGGAAGTAAATTGCAAGCAAACCAGCAATTGAATGCTGAACATGGGCTTACTACCAATGCGGCCTTTTACTGCATCGGTGGTCGGCAGGCCAAGCAGAGCTTGGGAAGTAGGGAGGGCTCACAAGCTCTTGTGAAGGAACTGTCATACATATGGTTGAACTACAGGGGGTGCCAAAAAAAGAGTAATTTCGCTCACGCTCACATCCGTCATGTATACAAAATATAGGGAAACGAAAGAGATAAAAGTATTGGAGCAAATTATTCCCGCAATGTTCCTTTAGAAACAGGAGCAAGCTGAGACTCATTACGTTTACCACCATCAAAATATGGAGCCTAGGGCACCTACGGTATCAAAGTCCGCTTCAAGCAGTGGAGCCAAGTTGCTGATAGGTCTATTGTGGGAAGCTTTCTAAGAATTGGCCTTTCGGCTTCAAATGTGACATAGTGTTTACCATAGAAGTCGAAAATGCAAATGTTCTAGAAAAGGTGGAGAGAGATAGTGTAGTGGAGGGTAATGCGTGAATTCAGGATGATGGTTTCCACAATGGGTTTATTTGAGGACTTCACTAAGTAGGTTCTGCTCCTGCTGCTTGGAGGCTGCTATGATCCGAAATGTAATTTTTTATGCCTCAAATCCGCCTCCATAGGGGTTTCAGCACGCTAATGGCACGTTTTGGTACTTCGAGAGGAAGGATGTTAGGAGCCTGGAAAAAACGGAATACTGTGTGAATTCCCTCTCTTAGCAAGGTTGTGAAGAAGGGTGACGAAATTTCGGATTTTGTCCAGACGACAATATTAGTGGTTCACCTTGTATCATCGAGAAATAAAACATGGGAGGAAGTTAAGAGGTAGTACATCCAAGTGAAACACACATACGAGGCAAATTCCTAGCGTACATAATACTATAAAAGCAGATTCCGCTCTTGATATCCTCATCCTTCCATCTTAACCTGAACTTGCATTCGTGAACATTAAGAAGCTGAATTAAAAGCACCGACAGGGTAAGAAAAAAAGAGAACTTGGAATACATGCTCTTTGGAAACAAATCTTCCTCTTCAAAAGAGAAGATGTGTAGCGAAACTCGCACTGAAAAAGCACGACTTGGGGTCTTATCACGATCCCGCAACACGGCGTACCTTTTTGGAGATCATCATTCGAGCGAGTTGTCGGTGTGGGCGGGACAGCATTCACGGCCGGCTGATTTAGCCTCCCTGCTTGTCTGCAGTCTAACCCTGGCTAGTGACGCAGAGGGGCGCGAGAGAAAAGAGGGTTCCGCGCTCCTATTCCTTTGTTTCTCGCCATTTATTTCGTTTTTCTCTACTGTTACATTGTGATTTCGTATTCCATAATCTGCCACATTTACCTCTTCTGTTGAAGGGGATGGCAGTAATGTAACGGATTTGTTCATATGCTAGGTAAGCATGACGTGTGGGCTCAAGTTCTAAATGAGATCAAAGCCATTCCCTTCAACAGGAGAGGTGAATGTGGCAGATTATGGAATATGCTCATAACTGCTCATAACTATCTATGCTCATAAGTGTGCATCATTGTAACGACCCTCGCATCGCAAGCTGCGGCGAAAATCAGTGGCTAAATATCCGAGTATTGAAAATCAACATTTATAAATTACAAGCTCCTCTGTTCATTGTTTTTATTAAATACCGAATATACAAATAAAGGTGAAAACTAGTGTTTCATCAGTTTGTTCCTCGCATACATATTTACAACCATTTTCGCCGTACGTGCTGAGCTTAACGTCGAAGTAGTAAAGTGATCCTTGATATAAATTACGCTTAGCACTCCATTACTGCAGCTTTCATCGGCTAGAGGAATGAAGATGGTTTAAGAAAAGCGAAGAAGTTTCAAAAACCAAGACAGTGTCGAGAGCACCTTCGCAAACTTTATCACCTCCGGAACTCCGGACTTCTATGCTATCTGCATAAATGAACTTGTTTCCGTTGGCAATAATGTGATGATTCCGATAGTTTTTGTTTTGATTAACAAGGTCATTCGGAGCTAACTTACGTTCACTTGAAGTTAGAGTTTATTTTGCAACTACCTAATGGAAAACATAGTACTGAATTAATCATTAACAATTTCTCAATCAAATCATTTGCTGCGTGTCTCGTTAAAGGAACAACTAGAGCCGCCTACGACAGGGACATCAGGTCGAAGACGCTTCAGATCGCTTCGATGGTCATGCAATGTAATTTGGGAGGTTCTTATTCATGGTTGCTGTGGTTATTTCTCTATTTCGTTTGCTCCTAATCTTGTTGAATCGTTCTATTCTTGTTCATTTGCTTCTGTCATGATCGATGTCTAGCAAGGGCCTTCTCCCATACTCACCTTTCGGGGAATGAGGACAATGATCCGATCCTTACTGGATCATGCAAGCTCCAGATTAATTACTTTTGAAGATTTATTTCCAAGTCTGTTGTGCATATATTCAAATATGCTACATCTATTTGCAGCCCTTCTCTCCGTATTCACTGACATCGATGTTGAAATAGTGAAGATGATCAGAGATCGACGTCGTGATATCCAATCCATCACTACAGCTTTTGTCTTCATCGCCTTAATACAGTACCTTTGTTAGAACTGGGCATCTGAACAAGAAATTTCAAGCCACTCACTATCGCACACTTTGTATGAGGCTCCAGCCTTCATGTCATTATGGTAGAAAGCCTGTAAGTAAGGCTCTAAAGTGTTCTGCGTTCATACTTCACGCAACCTATGTACGTAGGTGCGACAAGCGCGCGGTCACAAAGCAGCAAGCCGCTCTCACCGTTCGCTAACATTATAAATGCATGGAAGTATTAACGAAATGTTTTTGAAATTCAGAGCACTGTGCTTTATTTTGCTGACAGAAATAAAGAAAATTTTTGAGTCCCCACTTTCAATTACCCATTGAGCTCAAAAAAGACTCTCATTATTTAGCCGTTTTTTTCTCGATGTATCTATTTTCTGAATGGAATAGAAAATAATACCGACCTCCGACTTGTGATGTCGATAACCTTCCAGATGCTCTGGTGGCACATGCGGCACAATATCTCTCCAATGGGTAACGCGGTAAGTGTAGGCCATCTGAATTTTGCAAATGTTCTATTATACATTCAAAGGTTAAAAAATTGTATGAAAATTGTGAAACACAGTGGCTTATTCATTCTAATACATTTGTTCTGCTAGCAGCAAGGTATGTGGCCCTTTCTCACCCGTGTGGCGTTTTGACCAAATCATCTTTTCAAAGGTCTCCGTGCGAAGGACTACGCCACTATCTTAGAGATGTGAGCAAGAAAAGGATTTGGTTAAAATGGAAGGCCATTCACCAACCGTTGTCTCAGCAGAGAATCAAAATTGATAAAAAACGGAAGTTTCGTGCACTTTGCGATGATCAGATGGGTGGATTTACCTTTCTAGAGCTGTAGATATTTGGGTAGTAGTGAAACCGCCCTTTTTCGCGCCTACCACAGCGCTGCACCTGCTTGAATCCACTACAACGCCACTCATTTTGCTCAGTCGACCAATAGGTTAGCTCAAGTGGGTGGCGTCGGAGTCGGTTCGCGCAGGTGCAGCGCCGTGATAAGGCACCGCGGCTACGTAGAAAAGGTGCAGCCTGTCTACTTACCCAAGGATCTACTGTTCCAAGAAGATAAGTCCCATTTAATTATTGAGACATATTCCTCTACGCATTTAATCATAACCCCATCGACAAACCCGATCCTACTATGCTTTAGTGATCATGTATTACCTGTCCATCATGAGCAGCTGCGAAGTCCTTGTTACCAGTTCGTGGTTGACCGAATGTGACCAGTTCGACGCTGGTACCTGGGACAAGCTTAGCAGCGACGATGTAAGATGCGGCTAACGAGGCCATCGCTCCTCCGAGAGAATGACCAGTCACCTGAAGCAAATATCTGCAATATTTTCTTCGAAAAATATTTATTGTATACATTGCAAAGATTCATTTGCATTGTTCAAGAGTCGAGCGCTGGTTATGTACTATGAAATCTTATTGAATCTGCAAGCCGTAGTGCCTCATGAACATCCTATCATTCGTCTCTACACAGATGACAAGAGCGCAGACGAATGAAGGATGCGACTAGTTCAGTATCAAATAGTGGTACCCTTCTAACCCTAAGCTGCCTGAGTATGCTGTTAGTGATATACTTGTAAAATGTGCAGACGAGAAAAATAGTAAATATTGCTTGCGCGCGAATTTCAAACGAGGTTCAGAATGTCCGCAAGCCGTAGAAAGGCACGTTTTCTAAGTTTCCAATGATATCAATTAACCCAGATCGGTTTTGAAGTAGCCTCTAACCAGTGAAAGATTCTCATAGCACGCAAAAATCTGATAACAGTGGGCTTTGATGAGTTTTTATTATCCATAAATAAATACAGCAGTTGACTGGCCGAAGACCGATTATCCATTGCTAATCATTCATTTGCTGCTCGGTCTTTAAACCGCACTTAAACTACTCATGACCATCAAAAACTCACCCAGACTTGATATTTTGGATACTTTGCTCTGAGTGTGTTGAAGTCATCCTTCATACCACCATTCCACAAGTTCATAAAAGCGTCACCAAAGTACTTCGATACCTTTCCACCACCAATCCATGACATCTACACATTGATAAAATTTTGAAGCCGCACTTCAGCATTCATAAATAAGTCCTGATTTTTTTCCATCGAATTTTATTCAAATTGTTCAAACTGTGCACATCATTTTTCCCTAAAGAATTATCCCCTTGAAATGCTTTCCGTTTTCAGCCAATACGATATCAGGTTGAGTAGATAACAATGAATATGCGTCACATGAGGAACTCCCCGATAACGCACCTATGGGGGTCATAAATGAATGCCAACAGTGGAAGCCTTTGATTTTTGGACGTTATGTTCAAGATATGAACAGACCACTATGAGGATATATGGATGCCTTTTGCGATGTATAAGGTCTGTACCGTAAGTAACAGGATGTAGCCCTATTCCCTCACTATTCTCTCCTACCCCCTTTCTTCCACTTCGCCTACACTACCCGTTTCCCAATCACTATCACAGAGAAAGCCAGTTGTACATAGGAGAGAGGAGGGTACCAGCTAAAGTCGAACCGCGTCGCCTAAGATTGGTGTAGGCCGAGACACTCGAATTAGGTCAAGGTCGTCGGTCTAGGGCGGCCAGATCACAGTTTAACCTGTAGCACATTCATCGCGCAGCAACCCAGGTCGGGTGGCGCAGTAGCTCAATTGAGTATTCTGGCCCACACCCTACGCCCTGCTTCGGTAATCCCTTGACAGGAATCTTGATGTACAAAGTGATCGGCGTTGATCATTCTAAATGGCATGTGCCGTGCAGTACACAGCTCAGTTCCAATGAAGAAGTTTCATTCCCATGCATTTTTTTCAACACTGTGAAGCAGGAGGAACCGGTGATACGCGCTGTACGATTCCCGTTTTTGATGATAAAGTGCGTCCGCACTTATGAAGTTCGCAACGCCGCATTGTCTCTTTCTGCACTCACTATACCTTTTTGCTACTGGACCAAGTTCTAGAGAACAGGAGCTCTATCACCAGTGCTGGTTCGCGTCATGAAGGTGTAATGGTGGCGCCTTCATCTGCACAGGTTCTTAATAATAGGAAATATACCTGAGTACCGAAGACACTTTGATCGGATTCAACGACAAGCTGAAGAAATGAGTCTGTGCCCCTAAAATACAATCAGAAGTTTACAAGCTATAGAAATTTCTAATATTTTTATGATTGATGTTTCACCTAAAACTGAGGACAATTGCGTTTTCGCTATCAAGTACTGCTGTGTATCCGGAGCAGACATCATCCTTCGCCAGTGGGCCACATTTCACGTTCAATTGACGTTTCAGCTTAACAATGGAGCAGTTGACAGATCATTGTGATTCCAAAGAATCAATATCTAGACTTAGTACTTACCGTCGCCTTAGTGAAGCGATTCGTGAGACAAGCTTGAGGCGTTTTACCATAGGCGGCTGCTGCCAATGGCAGCATTTTTGAGCGAGCTACCGCGTCCGAATAAACCGCATCTTCCGAAATGGGAGCGGCAAGTGCGAACGCAAGTAGACTGCAAAGACCAAGGACGCTTCTCATGGAGCTGGAACATTTGTTTCGAAATATTTTGCAAGTGATTTTTCAAGACACAATGTTAAAAACGACATTTCGCACTATCCTGCAAAGGGACACCCAAAGTTCTTGCAAAGGTAACTTTGTGGCAGGATAGTTAGATTTTGGAGGCACTTCGCCTCCTGGTGGAGCACCGCTCTTGAAATCTTAGTACTCGGCTGATATTGCCATGCTCAACCGCCAATGCTGTGATAAACTGTTGCTATAGAAGTAAATGAAATGCTGAAAAAATTTTCGATCAATACCTAAGATGAGTTAGTGCGGGATATTTACCACTGAGTAAGAACACCGTGAAGGAACGTGACTTCCAGTCTAGATTTCCAGTTCACTACCCTAGATCGTGGTTATTCAAAAATTGACGGCATTTCACTCTTTACCTGTTACAATCTGGTGCCCTTTCTGAGCGCTCATGGAAGCAAAAATACCTTCACAGGCAACTCGTGCCTTTTGAAGGAGACTCGGTTGGCCTGTTATGGTTGAGTTGACCCTACATGGTTGCGTCTAACCGTAACTCTCCTTCGGTCCGGGTTGTTCAAGAAGCATAGCAAGCAACGGAAATTGCGAATTGGAAAAGTTGATTGTTGTGAAGTCAGGGACGAGTGACCATACTTCACTGTGAAAGGAAAAAATGAGCTCCGAGAAAACTTGACACCCTTGTATGCTGGTCTTATCAGCATGAACCGAAAGACGACACCTGATATGCCGAAAAAGCCATTAGCAGCAGCTCTGTTTTACCCATTTTAGGAAAAACATTGGACTAATGGATTTGCGGTGAAAGCAAAGAGCCAACGTACCGTCTTCAGCTTCATTATAGCGGCACAACCCTATTTAAGATTGATATCAAGCTCAGAATGAATAGGTCTACAATCACAGCATCGTGCTTGAACATTTGTTGCCTTACCAGGCACAGGCGCATCAAGTTAGCATTTCGCTAGCTGGATCACATTAGCAAAAATTCAGGAAAACTACCCTAAAGTCCCATAGATAAGAGCGGTTTGATTTACCTGTAAAAAAATTCTTAAAAATTCTTAAAATTCTTTGAAAAATTTTTAAAAATTTGTTTCAAATTTCTCTCCAGCAGCAGTCACTCCCAATGCAACAGTAAAATTAGATTTCTCATAGCCGGTTTCGCAATTTCAACTTCGGGAGATCATAACTCGGCTCAGACTGCATCTTTTCTCACAGAATAAGCACCATTTGATTCGCTACACTTTTGGAAGTATTATGGATATTTGCATATCTTATTTTGAAAAAGGGTTGATGATTCATAGAGCGCGAAAACAAAAAAAAGTCGACTTCGAACCATCATTCTTTCCGAACACACTGCTGCTGAAGAAGCTGTCCAGATGTTTGGAAAAGTGAGGCCTAGTTACCGCTAGATCTGGTGAATATGATAGACGAGTAATGGCTTCAGCCATCACTGCTTCAATTACTGGAAGAGGATTTGTGGAAAATGCGCTTGCGCATAGCTGCTCTGAGGGGTTCCTCGGCACCCATTTCTTTGGGTTTTTCCAAATCAAGGCTACTTGAGGTGTTTGGTCAAGCTTGTTTGTTGAGGGCCAATACTTGTGGATATCCCCTGCAAGTATGGGCGCTCATCGCTTTCTGTCGCTTTAGTTGAAGCGATTAGATCAATTGAAAATTCGAGCAACTCGTTCTCATTTCTGCACTTCTGAAACCAGGGACAAAGTGTTCAGTACAATGCCTCACCCCCTCTCCTTGCAGCACTCACATTTGTGGTCACCTTCGCTGGGACTCAGCTAAACAAAAACTCGTGCAGTGAAGTCATCTAAGAAGTGCCATTTTCGCAGTACTTTATAATTTTCCTAATAACTTGAAAAACTTGTAACATTTCAAGAAAAACATATAACCAGAAAGAGCAACTTTTTCTCTATCTAAGGAGCACAACTTGTAATTTATTCATGTAGACGCGCTTCGAAATTTGAGTTTATCTTGTGAACGCGCGAATGCAGCCAGAACTTTCCTTGCAACCTAATAAAAAAATAGCAATAGAAAAAGTATAGAGAACAGTAAGAATAAAGGTAAAGTTGTAGGCTATTAATGCGATAATCATGAGCACACAGCGCCAAAGAAAAACGTATACAAACGTCAATTTTCATTTTCTAGCACAGACCGCACTTATCTACGGGCCGCTCTTATCTATGGGACTTTAGGGTAACTACATATTCCTTCCTAGTTAATAACGAGTGAAGGTGTACTACGATACTACTAGCTTGTGTAACAGTAATGCTCAAAGGAATCGCTCCACAAAAATCCCAGTTTTTCTTCCCTAATAGGATTAATTTGCATTTGTTCAATACAGACCACCCTTAACATTTCACGCGAAAAGCTCGCCTCGAGTTCTCCACGCATGGGACTTCGGTAACGTGGAGATGGACGCGAGGGCTCTGAAGGCACAGCGACGGGGGTGGCGTGATTTGTGACGCAATGTGAGCAAAACGTCTGCTACGCTCTTTCCACAGCTATGAATTGTTTACCGAAAAATCGAGCGAGTTGCTGTTTTTTAACCCTTAACGTACCACGTGCTAAAACCGTTCCTGAGTGGCCTTGTATCAAACCAAAAATTCTCGTATCTTGAAATTGTATCGCGGTCAAAAGCTGTCACTATATTTCTTCAAATATGGACATATCTTCCTGATGGTTGACCCACCTTGACCTAACCATTAAATAGCGTGGACGTGCTATGACTATGGTGATATGAGATATCACACCCATTCCACAAAGCAAGTCACGGATAGCCTTTTTATTAGGCTGTCGCGAAATAAATGACGCGGTTCGACGGCAATTTATGAGAAAGCATAACTTTCTTCAATCACAACTTTATTTATCAAAATAAAAACCGTTAGAGTCTACAACTGTTGCCAACGAGAAGGGAGAGATTCGATACCATTAGAATAAAAACTAGCATCACAGGAATCAATAAATCGAAGGAAAGCAGATTCTACTTCAGCTGCAGTATTATAAAAATTATTGCGAAGGTTTGCATCTATCGCGTAAGTTAGACGCGATTTCTATGATGTATATGTAAACTCATTTTTATTCGAAACAGTGGAATGTAAGGGCCGCTGGCGCAGCGCTGCAAAAAGCTCCAGCTGGTTGTTTTGGTCTCTAAGAAAGCTGCGCCAGCGACTCCCTATAAAAGAGTCCCCGTGACTCATACGGGGCTTCCTCTCTTCGCCTTCTAATCAGGGCTCATTTCTGTTCACGGCTCGTATTACGCTCGATTTTGTGATTCTGGGGACTCTAGGAACTCTTGGGGACACTGGGGACTCCTTTCACTTCGCTTAACTCCAGAATACGCTTCAATTGTATTATTTTAGGCTCATTTTTCACTATATAACCCATTTTATTCGACAAGGCTCGATCAAGGTCGTTCGCTCAGTTACTCTCGATTCAATAAATATTGGAAGATTATTGTATCGGATATTTAGTGGAAAGAAGTCTATACTCTATCATATCTCATCAAAAGAAAAACCGCGTGGCTTGGCAACTATTTTAGCATCGAGAGCTTTGAAAAAGTGATAATCAGTGGGGGAAAGGTCTGGGGAATGTGGGAGATGAGGCAGAACCTCGATCCCTAACTGAGTCAATTTTTGCCGGGTGGTGTATGAAGTATGGGGCCTTGCGTTATCCTGCAACAGGACAACGCCCTTTCTGTTCACCGCTGCCGGCCAGAATTTTTGCAACTTCTCATGCATCAGCTCCAGATCACGGCAGTAGGAGTCTGAGGTGACCGTTTGGCCGGGTTGCAAGAAGCTATAATGGATTAGACCCTTGCTACACCACCACACAGTAAGAAGAATCTTCTGCGGGTGTAGATCGGGTTTCGGGAAGGTGGGGGCAGGGGAAAACCTATCAACCCAGACGTATCCCCTCTTACGATTGTCATACAGAAGCCACTTTTAATCCAAGGTTATGAGGCGGTTGAGGAAAGGTTCAATTTTGTACCGAACTAACAGATTGTTACAAACGTCAAAACGGGCGAGCTGTTGAGCCGGGGTCAGATCATGGGGGATCCATTTTTCCATCTTCTTCACTTTGCCTATGTCCGCAAGATGGCGCGCCACTGTTGAGTGATGTACCCCCAGATCCGCTGCTAACGCCCGTGTAGTTGTCTTGGGGTTAGCTTCAACGGCTGCTTTTAAAACTTCGTCACTGATGGATGAATGCCGACCTCGACCCGGCTCATCTTCGAGACTCTATCGCCTGAAGCAAACCTTTTGAACCAACGTAGCACAGTGCTTTTAGAAGTCGACTTCGGTCCCCATGCTTTCACTATGTTCCTGGTTGCTTCGCCTCCAGAGTGGGCGAGTTTGAATACATGCAGCATGATAGCTCGAAGAAGGCGGTTTTCTATAATTGACTTTAGGGTCTATAAAAAAGTTAGTAATTGATACTGCCCTAAAGTGAATTGCAGTAATGAAAGCGCAAACCTTGCTCTTCCAAACGCACTATTGCATGTTTCCTAAAATCCATTGAGGAGTCATATATTGCTCATGAAACCGGGAATACCCACACCTCGTCATTTATTTCGCGACAGCCTAATATTTCTAGTGTCTCCAGTATTTTACTTCCCACTGAGCGGTGCAGCACTTTTACAGTGAAGTTGGGAGGTCCTTCGTGGGTACGTTTTCGTGTTCTATGCTTGGAGTAACTATTGTTTATGTATGAGGTGGGATTTTGCAAGGCCCTGCCGTGTTCGTGAAGTCTTTTGAACAGGGGCGTTTTAGTTTCCCCAACATATTGTTGCCCACATCTTTGGCAACACATGTTACCAGGTACACGGACCCCCGGAGTTGGCCAGTTTTATCGATACTGCGATAACCGCACCCATCCCTCCCAAATTTGCCCTCGTAGGGTCTAGAGTAGGTGAGTAACCGCTTTAGATTTGGCAGTGGTCTAAATATAAGTTTGATTGGAAGCGAGGAATTATTGACCACACAGTTGACCCTGATTGCTATTCTTTCGTTTACATACGGCATTGACATGGGGATGTCGTCTGCAGTGGAGTACGGTCTCCACGTTTGAGTGCTGCGTGATTGTATCGTTTATGCTCAAAATACGTTCCACCGCTGAATCCGCTCCATTTCTTCTTACACCATCAATTTTCTCCTTGGCCCGCAGAAAGTTGTGGACAACGTTGGCCTTTGTCATTGTCTCAGATTTATTGTCTTTTATTTACTTTATTTGTCTTTTATTTATTGTCTATTGTCTTTTCTCAAAGACAACAGACTTCTGAAAATAAATTTTTAGAGCCTCACATTGTTGCTCACACATTTAGATTTTTCAATTAGTTTGTAGTTCAGTATTGAAAAACCATGTTTATGCGCCTTGTGAACCTGAGAGGCAAGGTGCGCGAGAGATCAATATAATGGCTGGATGGAACATAAAATCTAAGAATTTGCTGGATATGAATCAAGATATAACTACTCATTTTAGGGCTTGAGAGGGCAAAGGGAAAGAAATATAGAGGTTATGTTTGAAAATCAGAAAATCTTATCTTCTCAACTATATCTAATATTTATCAATATAGGTTGATCGAAGTACCTAGGACTGTTGTTGTCGATGAGGGAAATCTGCCAAACTGATTGAAATCTTTCTATTCAAAAAATGGGTGTAAACATGTACCCTATTTGAGGTGTATTGACGTATTAATTTGAATATTATAATTCCTATATACATATAGTATTTTTCTAACACAGTTACATATCGAACTTATTCGTGAAAGTTAGCAGATTTTCTGTTTGGTAGTGTTCTGGACTCTGCAAGCCTTCAGCAGGAAGATTTATTGGATGAAGTGCCGTCGTGATAAAATGAACACAACACAAACAAATTATATCATTCATTCTGCATAGGGGGTTTTTGATGGATGTCTTCTTGCAGCATGTAGGAAAGGTAGCCGTAGCTTACAACTTGTATTTGACTTTCCCTACTAATGTGATCTACGATTAAGCGGCATTCTTTTGGTAGTCGAACTCATGCTATATTGTCGCTTGTGTGGACTTGATATAAGTTACAGGCGGTCCTATTCCTTATGCTGCTGTATTCTGTTGTTGGAGTAAAGCCGTTTACGACCTTTGGAGAGTATAGTGATGGGCGTTAGGTCATACCTGGACTCATTCGCCCTGCTTAACGTTGCGTGGGAAGTTGTGTTCTTCCTGTGCAATCTCAGCTCTCTACTCTGAAACTCTCATGTCTTGTTTATCTTCTCACCGTAGTGAACTCCTCTTGGGGTTCTTCTTGAAAAATTTCGTGCAATGATCGAGTAGTGAAAAAGAATATTCCTTTGCTTGTTTCCTTAACTATGCACACTTATTTTTTCGGAAGATGGAAGGAGGAGCTGATGCGTAGCTAGTGGATTACCCTTTCGCTCCTGTAGCGCCACCGACGCCTTACGACTCGTGTTCCGACGTTGAATAAGAAGTGTACACTGGCGACGGAGATATGGCTTCCGAAGTAGATTTTTTTGAACACATCATTTCTTGCCATTTGAAGAGAAGTGAAAAACCTCATTGTATTGTAGGTCAGTTGCGGATGCCGCCGCTAAGAGAAGAAGTGGCTTGCAAACTAGCGAAGCCGCAAAGGTAGTGTCCAGGCGGGGTGCCTTGGTTCGCTAATGAGGTGTTTGAGATGCGGCAAACGATGGAACTGGAAATCAGGGAGATAATGAAGCAACACAAAAAGGCTGCGGATATACTCTACGGGGAGTACGAGGTATTATCATTTTTATTGGTATTACTTTTAAAATAAATATGGAAAAGAAAAAATTTGTTTGTTTCAAAAGAATGTGGCGTCGCCAGCAGGCAAGAGTCTTCTGAAAATTTTTTAACACACTAACAACTTCCTTACTTACTTTATCAATTTCGTTTACTTTTCTCAATCAAAAATCCATCCAAATACCAATTCAGAACGGAAATTTTTTTAAAAAATGTTTTCCCTAGACATACTAACAACTAGAATATAGCTTAGGAAACCTATAGGCAAATAATTTTTATTATCAACAAACTCAGTACTCTCGTACTAAGTGTCAATCTATAAGCAGTTCCGACCCCGATCTATTGAACAGTCTTGACGGAAGGCCATATCATCACTGTATGTATGGTAGAAGGACCACTGAAAACGTTCAAGATCGCGTTTAATCCCAGTCTCTGATAGAAAGAAACCAAGGGAAAGAGGCGCTTTTGAGCATCTACAGCAACTCCTTCTTGTTGTATCACCCCTAACCGGCAGCTACTACATAATAGAACACACTAAGTACAGCCACAAGTAGAAGTTTATGTACTCCTTCCTGACTACAGCTATTCTTCTCTAAGGCACTCCAGCACCGCTCGATAGTCCACATTCACCAAGCACGGCAGATTGCTGACTCCACAGCTCCACATTCACCAAGCCCGCAGCAAACCGCGGATTCCATAGCTCCAAGTCCGCAACAAACGCCGATTCGGTAGCCGGCCCACAGTACCGTGCTATCGAAGCACCTATAGATCAACTGTATTCCAACTCAAGCAACAGTAATGTTCCAATTAAACTACCCTCAACGGTCAACATACCGGAGCACGAGCTGACACGAATGCCTACAGTTGCAGAGAATCATCTTCATTCGGATCTAAGTCATCCAAGCCAAAACCTTTTTTGTCTTTCGTTCCAAATGTCGCTTGTATTCACCGCACAGACGCTGCCTCCGTGATCTACGTTCTAGTAGTACTTGACAATTCATCCGTAGTAGCACTTCTCGATACAGGTACAATAATCTTGCAATAATCTCTGCTACCATCGCTCAGATATTGAATGCGCACCTCTTCCTATCAACGACTGCACATAGTATCACAGCTCTGGTATCAGCTGCTAACATCTACGACTAGCTTCATGCGCTGCACGGCAGCGAGCCATATGGCATTGTACATTCTGAATGTTGTGGATTCATTCACAATTTTATTGTACTGGACCAAATCTGTGCCCCGAAGGCTTTCAGTCTTGTTTGCAAGCATAGTGCAAACTTTTTCCTCTGCGTCTTAGATGGATGCCGGCCATTCATATTCAAATAACTTGCAAGAGACGTGCTTGCAAGTCCCAGGAATGGTATTTATGGTTTTTGGTCCACCCTACTGGTAGATGATTCGAAGTAAAATAAGGACTGCTCTCGTCACCTTAATAGCGACATCTTCAGTGAAGTCCCGGCTACTATAGCCCCGCCAACCATCGCTGCGGCTATGATCTCAGTCATGCACCCTGGTCAATCTAACATGCAAGCAAATCATTTCTCGAAACGTTCGGATGTGCTGCAACTGCAGCCGTCGCGACATGCGCTGGTACTTGTTGTTCTTCAGTCATGCTCTGCCTTTATAAGTAATTTAGGTAATTAAACCCAGTTCGCTCCTTACTTACCTCGCGTTGCAGGCAATGGACTCCGATGTTATTATAAACTCGCAGAGGTCCAATCGTTCCTTCGTGTGCTGTCACGTGTATTTTAGTTATCCCTCAAGTGCTGTTGCCACACACGGTCGTCACAGAACAATTTCATGTATCCAACATAGGGTACCCCAAACTTGGGAAAAGAACAAAAGCAAACTTCCTAGAAAAAACAGCATCAAAGATTGGCGTCAGAGGGTGGCTCTAATGGAGAGTGGGAAAATTTATGGAAGATCGGAGCGGAGATTCTAGAGACTGGAAGCAATCATTTTAGAAAAAAACAATACAAAAGGCTTAGTCAGGACATGGCTCTAAAGGGGAGTTGGGAACCCTCTGGAAGAAGTCGGAGCAGAGAAGATTTTAGAGAAAGGAGGTCCCCCACTAGCTGTAGCGCCTTTTGTACCCATCTGAAGGAAGAGCCAATAATTGATGGTCGATAGATCATAACATGGGAAATCATCCTATTTTCTGCTGCGGAGAGCCAACAATCGCAAAACGTGATAGATGAAGCTTTTTGGTCAGTTCACTCCTTACCTTACTTTACGAGGAAAAAATGTCAAAATTACTTGCTACGTCGCTTCTGATGCGAATTGCCATTCTCCGCTCATTTTGGTAAAGACGTTATACCACAACTTGCCCAAACAATGTCCATCAACTAGCATACCCAGTTTATGATTACAATACATATCTGCAGCCATCCTCAGATAGTGTGATTGAAGACACCATCAAAACATCTTTTCCGAAAAAATGGGAACTGTTCACTTTTCATAGCATGAGATACCTCATGCCTGATGGAGTCGTAATTGGGACAACCCTTCTTGTTAAAAGGTAGATGGTGAAGTGATTCTATGTATTTTTAATTCTAATGCTGTTTCTATATTTTTACAGAAAAATACGAAAATAGGCAAAACAATCATAGAGTAGATATGTTATAGCGACCCATATTCTCAGTATAAGTAAATGACGACTTTGGTCAGAAAAAACCCTTGCCTGTCAAAGCATCTGAATATATCCCTCCTGGATCGGATTTCGCCATAGGATTTATCCCACTTGAAGGCTCATAACCTTGTTCAAATCAACTAATCCACATTGAAAGACTCCAGCTTCGAGAATTCAAAAAGTCATTGTATGAAAATAAAGATTGTTTCATCGGAATGATGGGAATCTTGAGCGTTACATAGGTCCTATTACTCATAGCATAAATTTTACTCACCATTCAAGGACCCCCAAACAACTTCCTCACCGTATACCGTTAAAAAAGGGGAAGAAATAGAAGGGCAAATCAAGGAAATGCTAAAAACGTAAGCTCAGCACGAGCAAAATTGCTTCTCCGATAGTGCTTGTTAAAAAGTCCAAATACGGATCAATGGAGATTCACGGTAGATTGTCGTCAAATTAATGCAGTAAAGAAACCGAAACAAGTGGTAAGGATATCTATTCGATTCTCGATTTCAGAAGTGGTTCATTCCAAACACCTTCAGCGAAGGAACATAAAGAACGCACAGCGTTCACTTTTATTTCTTGAATGATACCAGTTTACAGTAATGGCTCAAAGCTTGAAGAAGTCCCATCTACATTTCAAACTGATATCGTGTTGTTTTGCTTATACTGACGATATTATTATTGCGAAACTATAAACTTCTACTTCGTGAATTACCCACAAATCGTAAAACTAGTGTTGAAAGGAAGTTCTTAGGGACTCGAAAGGAAGGTAGCAGGTCAGTCGGTAAGTCAGCATTCGATTGATTTGGAAGAAATCTTGCGACGTACTAAAAAGTTTGTAATAAAATTGACACCAGAAAAATGATCGTAGTTTCACACGAGAGTACAGTATCTTGGTGTACGTACAGTACAGTTCCCGAAGGCTGGCAGGGCGTGGCCTGCAGAGTTGGGTGAGAGTGTGTGGCGAGGTGAGAGAGATCGATACAAGTCCGTAGGCCTCGCCCTGCCAGCCGTCGGGAAATGGACTGTATCAGCAAAAATGGCACTCGTCCTAACTCGAAAAAGGTTGCGAGTATCGCTGAATTTTACGTTCTGCAGACGTTAAACCATAAAGTCATTTCTAGGAGCAGCTTCATATTTTCGTAGATATATACTAC
Organism: Trichostrongylus colubriformis; assembly: GCA_963978905.1. NCBI lineage: Eukaryota > Metazoa > Nematoda > Chromadorea > Rhabditida > Trichostrongylidae > Trichostrongylus > Trichostrongylus colubriformis. Next base: position 15,481,491 of record OZ022256.1, read on the forward strand.
GCTTCTCGATTGTTGCTACTCCCCTTAACAATCTTCTACTTAAAAAAGCACCGATCGTTTAAACAAAATCCCACAAACGAGCAGTCGTAGCAATTGTCAATTGTAGCAGTTGAACAAACTGTTATGCAAGCTCCTCAAGTTTCCCCAACTTTCGGATGACCGTATATTATACATACGGATGCGTCCACAACAGCACTGGGCGCTTGTTTACTGCAGTGCTTTAGCTATAGTCTTCGCGCTGAAACATTTCTACCCTTACGTAGCAAGTGCGCGCATAACGCTGGTTACAGACCATGCACCCTTCAAATCACTTAGGCATAGATCAGATTTATTTGGTCGTCTAGGTGAATACTAGATTAGCATTCGAGCCTACGATATTACAATAAAATATCGTGCGGGCAAACACAATACCTTTTGTGACTTCCTTGGTGGTTATTCACCCCCCAGTATTAACGCAATAGTCACGCAAACACTTTCCTCTCATGAAAAAATTCAAGAGGGTCAAAGACTTCCTAAAAAAAGGCAGCTTTTGACATTTCTCGAAGAAGAACTTGAGGATCCTCCTCCAGAATTCGACAGCACATTTCATCATTTTTTCATTCACAACAAGGCTCTGTACTATAATTTGCACAACAAACAAATCGAATCATTCCAGGTGGAGATATGCGAACAAAAATCACCTCAATATTTCAAGATAAGATCACATTTAGGTATTCACAAAACATAGCAATCAATGAGAGCCAAATACTATTCCGAATCTATATCAGGGCATAACCACGTATATTAATGCGTGTTCCGTGTGTCAAAAAGTGAAAACACCTTCACCACACATAATTTGCGGAGAATTAGGGGGATTTCCAATTCCGCAGCTACGCTTTGAACGCGTCCACACGAACATCATAGGACTATTACCACAATGTTTGGATGAAAGTAAATTTATTTCAATCACGTTTTGTGCCTTTCCAATAAGTTTATACCAGCTATAACCATAAAGCGAACGGTCAAGCGATAAGACTTTTAAGAGCCATAATTGACTATCTTACAGCTTACTGCTCGAAAGTCAGGCCGCCGGTCTGTATACACGATCATGAAGTAGGTAACGAGATCGCCAACAAGTCAGCACAATACAAAACAGGATACGATCTATAACATAATGTATATCCTGAAAGCATTTCCATTGGTGATTTGGTTCAATTAAATGACGACACGGTGCGTCCCAAGCTCACAAACCAACGGAAATACCCTTTCTGGTTGAAGAAGTTAATCACCCCAATATTGCAATTACTAATCAGGTAGGCCGTACTATACAACAAATTGTGCATGTGAGTCGCCTGGGATTGTATTGCCCACGTTCATTGCCAGCTAGCCTTTAGCACCCCAATCACAACCAACCTCATCTAACTAGTGAACACCAGCTGCCAATCAAGAACCAATAAAAAGGCGTTTGCGTCGTCTTCGGGAGAAGCGAACAATAACAATAGATCTGCTCTCGGATGATTTAAAGGGTCTTTAACCTTTTGGTCAAAACAGTTAGTCCTTAGGCCAGTTTGTTCCTTTTATTCATGCCGCATAGCCGCGAAATAATTAAAAATTCTTTGAAGATGGTTCAAAGAATCTACAAGTGTTCCAACAACATTATTTGCAATAACCCTACCCTTTCGTACTAATCAAGATGTATACATACATTTTAGAAATCGTATCGCTTCATTTCTTTTGCATCAGCTAGCTGCCAATCCAAAGAGATCTCAAGGGAACTCTTGTCTCGAAATAGGAATTCTTGCAAAAGCAGCAGCAAAATGTGCCTCATAACTAATCCAGTATCATCTTTTTGCAACAGCAAAAAAAGAAGCTACACATCGAGATTATTCGGTATTTTTTTTTTGATTGTCTGATTGTCCAACTCGTAAAATCTCATCTTGCTACAGTAGAAATGCCTCATTTGAATTACAATTTGATTGATAAGAACTCGTAAAATAGGATTTTGCAAGTTTCATTTCCAACATTTATTTCACCCCATTACGGTAATTTCCAATCGATCACTCCGCCAATCAATATCGGTCACTAGTTCATTGTTCTGTGAGAAAGCTCGAGGACTGCTCCATTCTCGAGGGAGTGGGTGCACAGCCCCTTCATCAGCGATTTGAGTAATTAAGGTCACGAGAACATACGTAACCATGTAGCGGCTCTCTAATCTCAATGATGTTTCTGGGTGTGGGTCGATTCTATCGTGACCCTGACTGCGATGCCGCGGCAGTGGACGGGGCATACGGCGTCGCACTCCTCGCGACCAAGATGGCAGGAAACAGGCTTAGAATCGTCAAGGGTACAGCTAATAACTATGGTTCAATAAGTGATAGTGTATTCTCAGAACATTGTATTGCATTTAGTCAAGTATTGCCTTATTATGATGGCGAATAGGCTCTTAGATTGGGAGCGTCTGCCTAAACAACTGTTAACAATCTGGGTTCTTTCATTTTACCCACTCCTGTCTTGTTCATAGCTTCTGTATAGGTCTTGAAATGGCGAATGTACTACAAAAGAAACTGACATCAATCTTCGTAAACTGACTTTCATGAGAACAAGTGGGCAAAGTAGTTGGCTTAGAAAACTATCGTGTTACTCGTTGCGGTTATACTTAATGGTGTAGAGGAACGTTTTCGTATCGAACGATTCGTAATTCGTAAGGGAACGTAACGACATTCAAAACGATAAACTCTCAACACTTAAGCTCTCCACACCATCTGCCGCGCAAGTGGCCGCGCGCGACGTGCGCGACGCGATGCAGTGGGCCGTGAGTAGTGATGCCACCCAAGTACCCATCACGAGCCACTCATGGCGTAGCAACTGGCAGAGGTCAACGGAGGTGAATCGGCCCGCATTCGTAATGGTCGCCTCACCATAGCCTATCGTGTGCTCTGCTTCGTCTTCCTCCTTTCATGTCCCCTGTTCAGTATTATGTATATCATCGAATGAAAAATATGTGTAGCCAGTGCTCTCGTATTCAGTTCCGTACCGCTACACACCCCTCAAGTTAAGGTGAGGCCAACATACTCTTATGACAATAAACAGTTTTCTTATCCGGGTAAAATTCAATACCAAAACCTGTCAAGGTGAAGCACTGATAAAGCTCGGGATCCCATGCACGCAAAAAACACGTATGACAATAAACATTTGGTTTTCTTGTCCGAGTAAAATCTAATGCCAAAACCTATCAAGGTGAAGCACTGACAAAGCTTGGGATCCCATGTACGCAAAAAACACGTTTGGAACCTTTAAGCAAGACCGGCCACTTTCGCGCGGGCTAAAGTCGACTTCGCGTTTCTCGACGCTCGTGTGGTGGACGCTCAGCAAGGGATCAGTGGCATCTAGAACCTCAACCCATTCGACTCGGACCTTAACTCATTTGACTTCTATGTTTGGAGCTATTTGAAAAAGAACAAGGATTTACGTTATTAGCTGTTGTATATGAATGCAGGCTTGTATGTCTAACAATTAGCTCTGTCTAACCCGCACTGTGACTGACGAACTAATGGACATGGGTCGCTCGAGTATTTACCTCAAGTAAGGACTTCAAAGCACGCGACGCAATGCCCCATACATTACATAGTTGGGATGTAGATGTAAAATGAGTACACAGCGACTACATATGGGGACCCTGAAAATACCGTGTAAGGCCGCATTCATACTCTGCGGTGCCGGCGGCAGGGCGTGGCTAGCGTCTCCGCCTATGCCACCCCACCTCCTTGCTTGCGTCTTCTCTGCACCTCTCCCGTGCCACTGTACCTAGCTGCCTGTGAACGCAGCCACGCCCTGCCGGCACTGAGTACGAACGCGACCAAATCGCTCGCCTTCCGCACCCTGCACGAATTGCAGTCGAGTACACATCTATTTCACAACTTATGCTCAACGTGTCTACATGTCTATGTCTTTTACCGCGGATGCCATTCTCCAGCAACGAATAGAACTTTATTACTCACATGTGAAACAATCTGACTCTGAAGAACACAGAAGAAAATCCAACTATACGGTCACATAACAATCCTAAACGTTAGCAAAACGCTAGCTAGGGCGCGCTCATAGTCTGAAACCGCAGTCGCGATCGTAACCCATGGCGTGTCTTCGGTAAAGCAAGAACACGTGGCCGCGTGCGAAGCGCGACACGCAGGAGTGCGAGAAAGGGGCGCCGTACTAGTTAGGTCTAAAAGCGAATGATGATAAGGCGCAGGACACCGTCCTCGCTTCAGGACCCAACTTTAATAACGTATCTAGCTCACACCCATCGTATCGCATGCCAGGCGCTGCAATGCGATTTTTCTGTTCCAATGGCACACACCTCGCCGAAGTGTTGAAGGAGGCTTGCTTTGCAAGAGTACTACGTTAATCACGATCGCAAAGAATGAGCGCTCCTGGTCTATCACGCATATACAAGACTTCAAACTAAAACAATCATCAATCGCTACATCCCATTATCGAAGTACAATCAGTTTACGGAGTCTTCGTGCTGTCGAGTGTGCTGCCACTAGTGGACCAAGCAGCACCGCTCGCGCACGTCGACTTTCAACATTAGCAGAAAGATTAAGTAAGACACTGGTACTAGTTAGTAATTGTACACTGCACCCTTTTCAGAGCCTTACTAGAAATCACTTTCAAAACAACTTTGAGAGATGCTGTAAGAGCACATGAAAATTCCTACACCACATGACGCCCGTGCGCGACAGGACACTCGAATAGGGCCTTCGCGCCACGCCAATTACGTCATCAAGCGCCATGCTGGTTCTGTTTTGGACTGGCCGTGCGCTGAGGCGCCTGCCTTGCTCGGCTCGAGTGTCTCATCGCACTGTAGTCTAAGAATCGGTATGAGCACTCCAACAAGAATTATTTCTGAGGCTCGTTTTCGCGAAAAGGAGGACCAGGGGTGAGAGGTGATCTGAAGGGGCGTAGGAAGAAACAATGTGAGTCAAGGAATTGGCAAAAGTCTAGGGTGGAAAACGACCAGTGGGCACGGCGCCTCATTCGTCTAGTGTCAACTCCACGAATGAGATGAAAAAGAAGAAAAAACTAGTTATCTCAAGAAGTCTCCATGGAGACGTGGAAACCGTTGTCCAAGCAGAGCAAACAAATCCGTAAGGCGTTCAAGGTTCAAGATCGGTGGAAAACGTGCAAAGTTAAAGAGGAAAGTAGCAAAAATTATAAATACATGCTATCTGTGAAGAATAATCATTTACACTTGACCGTATAAATGTCTATATTTGAAAACATCTACTGAGCAACACCTACTTGTCAAGCTAAGAGTATCTGTATTACCCTGAACGCTGAAGAGTACATATGAAAGCGCTGCATCAGTCAGTAATACCTCGAGATTTTTCGAACTTTTCTAGTTCACGTTGAACCAGATCGTCAGCCTCGTCGGTTACTTCCACCACCTCTTTCACCTGAACAAAGTGAATACTTTTGTAAAATAATGAGATGATGACCTCGAAATCAGGAAATCAACCTCCGGCACATAGAACTGTAGCATGTTTTGGATCCCTGACTTCAGTGTGACTGAGGAGCTCGGGCAGCCCGTGCATGATCCCTAAACAAGTGATAAAGACGAAGCTACGATAAAAGACAGCTTGCTTTTTTTGCACCACCATGAGTTCCCCTATTTGTCTTTTTCAAAGGAACTCTTGAAATTCAAGATTGCTGTTAGCCATTAAGAAGGCTCAGCGCTGATTAGTAAAAAGCGGTGAATTTGAAAGGCTATGGAACCGCACCGAACCTAATTGACGCTTCTAGGAACTGGCTACAGTGCTTCAAAGCGAATATCTTCATGACAAACGTCTAATCGCGATAATGAGAGCCACGAGAAGTTACAAGGTTTGGCTACGATGAGATCCTCAGCTGATACAGTTGAGGTGCAGCACCTCCATCCACAACTATTATACAGGGTGGGGCAAAATTACGGAAACTAAATTGATGTCACCGAAAAGCTTCATTTCGGTTTGAATTGAAAACTAATAACCGATTTATTCCTCAGAAGAAACTGAACAAAAAGTACTGCTTTTTTCATAACAATCCCCATCTACTTCGACACAGGCTCGAAGACGCTCCGGAAACGCGTTAACCGTGGCGTGGAGGTAGTCTTCGTCTAACTCATCCCATCTTTCTCCAAGGCTGCCTCCAAAGTATTGAGGACGCGATGGGGTTTGAGCATGCCTCAGACTTGAGGACCCTCCAGAGAATGGAGTGGGTTGAGGTCCGTGAACTGGGATGCCATTCATAAGACGAAGAAATCTGGGAAATTTTCCTGGCACCACTTCTGGACAATCTTGGACTCGTGAACAGGGGCATTGTTTTGTTGATAGCACCATTTCTTATTTCCAAAGTGCCCCTGAGCCCACGGTAAGACTTCGTTCTTCAGAATGTCCAAATAGTCGTTTGCGTTGACTTTAACTCCTATGGAACGAAGAGCAGCGGTGAATGAAGACCACGCAGACGATCAGGCACCTTCTTGCTGTTCGCCTTGGTCGTGACAGAAGTCGGTCTCCCACGTCCTGGTAGGTCGCAAAGGTTCTCTAATTCCGTAAAGTTGCGACTGTCTTCGACACAAGACTTCCTGGTACCTTCAGACCACGGGAGATGTCGACCGCTCAGGATCCTCGACGGCCCAGGTCGATGATGCAAGAACGGTGAGGGGATGGCCTCGTCAATTTGGATCAAAGATAGATTTTTTGTGCTGGCTAGTAGAGACGATTACAATGAATCGAATAGAGACAAGCACGAGCTTTTCTGCACCGAAAAGTGCCCCCGGGGTCAAGATTCCCGTACCCGCGTCTAGTTTCCGTAATTTTGCCCCACCCTGTACAATTGTGTCAGATCTTTGGATGTAAATATATCTGTTATTGTATCATCCCACAATTCCAGACATCAAAGAATGACTGGAAAAAAGAGAAAGGACCGTGCATGCTTTTCCTCGCCCACCTTCAACTTCAACTTGACGACACCGTTGCTGAATCCCATGAATGTGATACCACCACCGTCTTCCTCCACCATTGGTCGGACTCGTGAATCCAACAGTTCTTTAATCATTGCCACTGTGTCATCGTCATCCTCATTAATCACTGCAATGGGCGTTTTTAGTATTTACCGAACCCTCCTTGAAAACTCCCTTCCCCGTCAAATAAAAACACAACGAAGAATACGACAGGACAAGAATTAGAAGGGAAATCCAAGTAGCGTGCTTCGAGGGGATGTTTCACCTGTATCTTCATGAGCTGGAGCGAAGCCACCTTCAGTGATCACTGGTTTTCCTGATTCTATGAAATTAGTTATCGTTGACAATATTTCGGCTCGCATTAATGCCCAGTTAGTCTCTTCGTCTTTCTTTGTGATAGTGATGAAATCTTCTCCGAGGAATACTGACCGCACGCCATTGATGTGGAATAACTCTCTATAATGATGAAGTAGTATATTTTATCGCGACAAGCGATGAAGATCACATCTTCACCAAAGCACGTAAGACATCACGAGCGCGATCACGAGGTTTTTACCTTTTGTCATTTTTTTGTATTACTAAATTACCAGAGTGAGATAAACAAGCACTGATCGCACAAAAAGTCTCGATAGATCAGAGTTCAGAGGCGCGCGAACAGCCTTAAAAGTTCAGTCGTATCGATCGTTTTGCGGCGCCTAGCGTTATTATCAGGTCGTTGAATCAGACTGATAAACAATAAGTATGCCGACTGCGCTCGCAACATTAGTAAGCCCATGAGCGAGCTCGCGATTTTACAGCTCGGCGTTTTCGCGGTGCCGCGAATCCATACCGAGGTCGCAGCAATGCATAATCTCAAGGTCGCCGACTCGTGTTCGAAAATGCGACACCGCAGTTATCGCGATGCCTGACGTTGGCCATAAAGATGGCTGACTAGGTGATATGGAGAATGAAAAGGCAGGAAATTCATATTTATGTGAATCAAAACGAGTTACCCGTGACAGAACAAAACCTTACCTGGCGAGTGGACTATCCTTCGCTGACGCTACGGATGTGAACTCATACGTTCTCGGCTCGCTGAGAATCGCTTGTCCGGGTAAAAACTTCAGAGATAACGGATTCGGTGTCTCTTGGATTTGAATATACAGGAAACGCACTGAAAAACAAATTAGCAGTAAGTATACTCCTTATCCCGAAGATAGAGTAGGCGGATCACATGCAGTTCGTGGCGCGCGCGGCTGCGACCGCGTGCGCCACGAACTGCATGTGATCCGCCTACTCTATCTTCGGGATAAGGAATATGATCAAGGCTAGCTAGGCTAAAGTAACGTTCAGAGTTGGCGATTAGAGCGACTTGGCGAACAGACAAAAGCATCAATATGCGCACAGCGACCCGGCGGAAAAAATGTGTATGTATCGATCTCCACAATTCCGCCTGACCTACTACCGCTTAATCAATGAATTGTTTTCCTTCTCACCTGTTCTCGCTCATTCGCCTGAATCGTCAACATTGTACACAGCCTAGACAACGACATTCGTTATTCGGTTTAGCCACATTCGTCTTTCGAGCAGCCCATAAAACCTTGACAACTAGCGACATAGTCATGCAGGCCATCACTGGGCTATTCTTCGGAGAGTGGCGCTCGAAAGAGTCAAGCATCGCCTCAAGAAAAACTATATGGGTGGCCCTCTCCTCATGCGAGCCTGTAATACGGCACTATGGCTCCTCCAGAAGTCTCACCGCTCACCGCTGTTTTCCCTATCACTTCTTCTAGCAGTTAGCGCTGACCGGTTGGAAGGGGAGGGAATAAGGGGAAGGGTGTGCGAGAGGGTTAAACCAGTCCAATCGAAAACCACCCTCCTACCTCCCACATCTACCATAACTCAATCAGCCAAAATTGGATGATGAGGTCTCAACGACACAAGCTTGACCCTGCTATTGAGTGAGCTTCCCAGCGCCTCCAAAACCAAATGCCTCATTACCGAAAGCAACTCTAGTTTACCACATGGCACGGTAGCCGTGAACCAGCCTTTTCTACCGTTCACACGCGACATGGTTCAAGTTTGATGGTTACTGCCGTAGAAATCTCTAGAGCGACATGACCAGCTCACACTTTTATCGAGAATGTACCACTTTTAGAAAAGAAAGGAACGTTGTTAAATCAAAAACTTCGAATCGAAATAATAAAACACACTCGCTAAAAATCGCGGAGCCCTGGCAACATTCAGAAATCCTCGCACAAAGTTTTGAAATAAATTCATCTGAAGTACAGATCGAGATCATCAAACTTGATTGTTCACAGTTGCGCAGAACTTGTCACAAAATAATCAGCCGTTCCTGTCGGTCACTTTGTTGCAGCAAAACAACGTACAAAATAACTCTAAATTTATTAGATTAACGGAGAATGCAGCATAACGCAAACTTCGTAAAGTAGCAATCAATACGATAATGTGAGATGTCATCATGATAATCGATAAAAATTTGCAAATAGGAAATAGAACATACATAACAAGACCGACTGGGGGAGCAAACACCGACGTACTCTGAAGAAAATCACAAGTAGATAGACGACCCGACTGGATGTCGGTGATCGTCGAGACATGTATGAATAAATGACAGTTGACCGAAAGCAATCATCGCGTATACTAGTACAGGAGAATTGACTCAAGAAACTGCACAGCGGATACGTATTTGGGGGGAGAATGGAAGCAACGAAGTTACCATTAGAACGAACGGATAAGAGTGTGAACACCAACGGCAGTGTGTGCGTAAAACTGCTTCTCTGAAAGGGCAACACACCGGTGATACACACACGTTGTGACGCTGAATCACGGAAAGATGCAATGTAAGCAGGAATCATGATGAAGCGTCCCGATGCGCACTACCAAGGAAAAACCCGAACAAACCATACTATGCGTCAGACGTTCTACGAATGAACACAAAGGAACTGTGATGAAAGAAATTGTGGTAATGGCAACGTTGACATGGTAGAATAGCTATATTAGGACTACTACATGGGAAAGAACAAAATTAAATTCTACCAAACGAGAAAAGCATTTGAATTCAGATTAGGTGGCCTAATTCCACCAAGGCATTTGCTGTTGCAAACCGCCTGTTTGTTTCCCGTGACCGGATGACATCCAATTGTTGTGCTGACTGAAAGCACTGAACGAATTACAACATAATACTATCCATTAACTACGTATTTCATGCAATGTATTGTCAAAAGAGGCCAACTCACTTGTTAAATGTTGGGAACGATGCATGTTGAGATGGCTGAAGTGGTAAGCCTGCAGGTGGTGGCATCTGTGTGTTGTAGTAAGGTCTAAGCGACGGTGGCGGTACCGCAGAATTTGCTCCACCAATGCCGGTGCTTTGCGAGGAGACAACTGAACCAAATCCAGGTGGTGGGGCAAAGGCTCCAGCACCGGACTGAATGCGAGAGGCATTCAAAGAGCGGGCGGCAGCAGGTGAAGATGGATACGTGGAGGATGCCTGTAAAGTCATCGTATAGTTGTTCAATGTACTAGAGAAAAATATAATACTAACAATATGAATATGTACTGCTGTCATTAACGCCACCATCTCCCCCTTTAGCTACAGCAAATAACCGAAAGAATCATTTCTGAGTGAAAACAAGGGAAGTACTGAAAAAGCACTCTCTCCCGATGAGAGCGTTCTATACTCCATACTATTCCTCAGTCATGCTCTCAGAGCTCTCAGCTGTCATCCCCATTTTCAATACCTACCAATAATGAGAAAATAAAGAGAACACTTACATGTGAAATATTGAAATCACCATTTTGATGATGAGCAAATGAACTGCTCAACAGGGAATTCAGTGACTCATATTCATTGCTTGCAGCCTGAAAACCGAATATCAATTTAATTTTCGGGGTGAGCTAATTAATCATATTGCAGATGTGCAGATAAATCACATGACGCTATTTCCTGACTTATAACACGTATGCATGAATTTTTCTGAAGCAAACAAAAAAAACCAAACATTTTGAATTAATAGCCCGTTCTTACTTCCGACTTACATTCTCTTTCAATACAATCTCGTCTTATCAACTACGACTCCCCTCTCCTACGAGCAAAAAATGCCACCAATCGGAATCCCTCAAAAACACTTGGCTTTGCCCTGAACTTTTCGAAACAGTTTTTCTTTTCAAACGGACCATCAGGAGAGAGGTCATGAACCTTATCCGTTTGAAAATTAGGGGCACCTTCTCATGAGAAATACAAAGGAAGTGGGCATGTCATGCATACAGGTGAATTTCGCTCAAATTACTTTAAAAGCCCACAAGAATTAAGGAGAGGCCAATCTCAATTAAAATATTGAAATCTAAACAAATGCAAAACACAAAATGCAAGTAAAAAGACATACTTGATAAGGATTACTGTAAGCTGACTTCTGCGGAACCGTTGATGAGCCACTACCGCTGACAGTGTTTGAAGTAGACAAGTGACCCATTCCAATGATAGCGGGATCAGTGTACGATGGAGAAGGATAGTATGATTGGGCTGGTGGCACCGGTGTTGAAGCAACTCCTTGTTGTTGTATAAGCAACTGCGCAGCCAACTAAAAAACATGAAACTGGGATAAAAATCACGGCTGAAATAAAATTCATACCTGGTTGAAAAGCATGTTGTTTTCCGGTTGACTTGAGTTAGAATTGTACTGACGCGACACTGATGAAGTGGTCGAAGAAGAGCTACCCATTGGGTGAGAAGGAACGGAAGGAATACGCGCCTGTAATGATACTCATACCACACATTAGGAAGATTAGGAAGAAATTGATTGCTGAGACATTCCCATCCTTCTCCACCCCTGTCCTTCTGTAGACGAAAGCATACAACCGGACTGATAAATCACCTGTGGTCTGGCGTATAAAGGCATTGATTTGGCGGAAGAGACAGGCCAGTCATTGCTTGAGGGACTCGTCACGAACGTTGTCACGGACTGATGTGTAGTCGTGTTCTGCTGGGTAGACGAGACACTGGCCACTTTGGATGGAGGTGAACTCATGAACAGGCTGTCATGTGTAGCACTACCCCAATCAGTCGACTGCAAATTGATTATTTATTATATTTACCGAAATGATGCTAATCAGTTTCTCACCGAGCTTCGAATGTTAAGGTTAGCGAAGTTGTTTAGCAGCACTTGATTACCCCAAGCTTGTTCCTGAGAGGATTGGTCCTGTTTACCAGTTCCCCATATCTGAAAGGCAACAGACATATACCATATACATCCTGCAACCAACACTCAAATGTTTACATACCTCAGCAAGCTTGGCACGAGTGGTTTCATCCAGAAACTGCATAGATGAAAGGTCATTTCCAGTTCCTGTGGGAGTTCTCAGTGGTTCCACATTAGACAGCTTCGTGCTGGAGGCAACGGTTGATGTGGTGATATCATTCAATGGTGACATAATGACATCAACTGCAGCCGGTTCCACGGACCGTGTCAACATTGGGCTTACTGTGGCTTTGGCAGATGCTGCTAAACGATGGTAGAGTATGATCAGATTCAAAAAAAGATCTTGCGCATGCAGAAAACTGGTAGACTGGTAAGTGATACTCCATGATAAAAAAAACAAAAGGACTGTGAACAAAAGGTAAATATTGGTTCAGCAATGGTAATCCCACACATTTCCAAGCGCAAGGCTATTGGCATCAGCTGATGTGGGAAATAAATTCGCCCAGAAAGAGTGACCACATTTTGTCCCCAACTTCCAGAGTCAACAGCTAATGAAGGAGATCTGAGTGATATCTTTGGAGACTGTAAATAGTATCACTTGGGTATTCAAAACGTTTATTTCTATGAACGGACATTTAAACTCCAAGAGACGTTGATTTCAATGCCCAAGGAGACGGTGAGTGGTGCAGTATTCTATGAGAAAAATCACACAGCAGCTCTTCGAAGAAGCCCCGTGCAGGCGGGTGGGCCCGGTGGGTTGCAAGACCACCACACCACAGTTACATTTGGTTCCGATCAAACAGTAGCCTCATTGTACGTGGTTCTTGGCCGTTTCAGGCCATTTTTCCCTATAGACGCACCACTCAACACACCTATTTTCCATTCCAACAGAAAATAAAGTACTATCGCCGTTCCAAAATTCTCACTGTTCTGAAGCCACAGCAATGAGACTTACATTTTGTAACTTCAGAAACAAGCGAAGAAAATCCTGGCGGAGGAGCAATAGGAACGGGAGGTGAATTCATCACGCAACGAGTTGACGAGTCCGACCCAATGGGTGCAGGCGGAGGCGTAGAAGACACTGATGAAGCAACCGAGGAGATGACACTTTGCTCAACCGGCACAGATGAACCTTCAAAAAAAAAAAGATCCTCGAGCATTTTTCAGGGAACATTTCAACACAATCACACAAAACACTACTTTCGATATCACAGCAAACCCACCAGAGGAAGTTTGAGTACTGGGAGGTCTGTATCCTGGTGCTTTTTTTGGCAGCTCTCTATCGAGGGAAACTGAGGAGCTTGGAGGACCGATCGGAGCCGGCACAGCTGGGTTAAGAGGTTGACTTTCTGACTTGGTAACGAAAGGAGCGGCGGATCCTGTAGAAAATACTGAGGAGATTTTCGCAGATGCGGTTGCAGTACAGTAGAATGACGAACTTCTCAGTAGCGATGGTGTTGATGTGGTTGCAGTAGATGTCGTAGAGAAATTCTCAGTCGAATTATGCGGCATCGAGTTCTCCTTTGATACGCTGTTAGCTGCAAAAAATTAATACTACATTATTGCACACAAACACTTCTCTAAGGACAGAATATGGAAATCATAGTTTAGAAGATTTAGAAAAATCGACAAGCTCACCACCCATTGCTAGCTGCTGTTGTTGCTCGCGCTGACGCGCAGCCATCCTTTGTTGCCACACATTAGTTGTCACTGGTGCCATTGTGGTCGGCTTTGAGGTAGAAGAATTTGTAGAGGACACGGGCGTAGTCGACATTGCTGTCATTTTATTATCGTGCGGATTACTAAGGCGCGAACCGTCCGATGATGTCGTTGATGAAGCGTTTCCACGAAGAACCTTAACCATACCATCTTATTTCACAGAATCCAGCGGTGGCGAAAGGTCGAATGAATCTAAGCAAAATAACTGAAGCTACTTTCGAAAATCGCTATGTTTTCAACAGTTATAACATGAGCATAGACTAGGGTTCGTGGATAGAATGGGAAAGCGTAAGAGAACCAAAAGCAAAAACCCCGGTGAAGAGCGACAAAAAACTAAAAGCGAACAAAAAGCATGACAATTTCAAAAAAAAAAAAACCAAATACATTGTCTCGAAAGCATTCACTGATAGAGATGATCAAAAACTTACTTGTCTGATGACTTCGTTTACTGAAATTTCATTGTCCGTTATAAGGCCATTGATCATCAACGTTGCATTCCTGAAATTGCATTGTATGTATTAGACCAAGATAAGCGTGTGAACGTAAAGATCAGTTTGTCAAATATGCATTGCTAGAGAATAAATTGCCGTGTGGTTGACTTGTATTTTTATAATATAATTAATCATTAGAAACATGGCAGAGGAAAAAATCTCCAGACAAGAAATTACACACGGTGGAACGGCTATCTTTTCGCAACCGCAGGAGCTTTAAAGCCCATAATTTCCGAACTTCAGTGTACCTCATACAGAGGTTCCAACGAAGTTAAGCTTTTCAGTTCGCAAAAGAGCAGCCTCACCAAGAAATCAGGAGCATTCTTCTCAAGATGGAGCGTATAAAACAGCCTGCTTGCTGAGGCTGATCCCTTGAAATCCCTAGTCAACCCAAAATCAGTGCAAAAATTCTGGTGGGAGCTCACAGTACACGTGTGGGCAATAAAAACCGTAGTCACCCACATCCAGCAACTTAGAAAGCGCCGGTTCTGCAGCGTATGAATCACTAAGAAGGTGCGAATCTGTCTACACTTATCAATGACAATCATTTGAAATCAATTTTGCTACAGGTCTGCAGCTCCTTGATTATTTTAATGCGCGACAGCACAGTGGAGGCAAGAGCACAATTAATCATAGGAAGCGTCATGTGTATATCTTTTATTATCATGCTACCCGCAGAGAGTGAGATTTAATACCAAAGTAATCAAAGGGGGCACCCCATTCATTTCTAGTGTATGATAACGGCAGGTCAGGAAATCGCTGGTTGTGAAGAAGCGCATACTTTCGCCAACCTGGGAAATTCCTTTCATAAAAGCTTTCCTCTCATAAAAGTCACTCCTTGGACGCGACACACTCATAGAAACTAGCGAACCCCAACTTTTTTGCCATTGCTGCCAGAATTCTTAGCGCATCGCTTGTAATGGCTTTCTGTCATACAACCCAAGTCCAACAACTGCCATTAGCACGTACTTTCATCGAAAATAATGCGAAAGTTCAACGTAAATACTATTTGTGTACGGAAATAAGAACAGTCTGATAAGAGCATATGTTAAACATAAAGGAATGGAACAGCTGGATCTGACTAGCCGTTGCACAACGGCGACAGCAGTCGATGCGATGGCGACTAGCTCCATGGTACTCGAGGAATATCTTGCGGCCCGTCAGCTTGCCTAACTAGGAGCCCGTTCACAGGCTGCCGCACGATGCTGGCTACTCATCGATCCACGCAAATGCCTACTCTCTCCACACACACAAACCCTCGCTTTATAACTCGCCCAACTGTCACGTGAGACATAACCGCCGGACTACGGCTCAAGCACTTGTTGACATGCTCAATGTCAAACTAGTACTCCACCAAGTGCTCGATTCAAGCACTCAAAGGAGGAGCAGCTAACTTTCAAATGAATAATTATTTCACAAATAAATCCCTACAAAGTTTGCTTGGCATGCTGACTTAATTTAAAATGACAACCTCTGCTATGTAAATGCACTGATATACGCACGCTACTAAGTATTCAGCAATAAATAAGTGGCAAGTGGGGTTCCAAGTCGTGTGTATATCAGTGCATTTACTCAAACGTACTGACATATCAACACAAGATAACTGAATCAGTGTTTAGCACTGTTTCCTGCTACGTTCTGTGGTCACTTTCAAAAATACAGGACCGAACATACAAACGCAGAAAAAAAGGGAAAAAAGAATGAAAATCTTTTCAGCAAACTCAATCAAAAACCTAAGTTTTCGTAGCCTTCCTTGCAGCGATGAGCACGAAAATTAGGAAATAGTTTACAAAAATGTTCAAAGACACTATGAGGTACGCTCAGGCGTCACGTGCATCCTTCCAAGGAATGACCAAAAATGGCCCAGTTCTTTAAAAAAAAGTGTCCAACACTTTTAACCAATTCAAAACATCGAAAAATACTGCCCGGCTCAAGGAAATACTGCGATCAAATACCCTGGACGCTGGGACCGAAGCAATAAAAAATTTGAGTTCAAGCCGATCACATCTAATCGAAAGTCTAAACGTGGTAGTTCGATAAAACCCAGTATTAAGTTGACTGTTATAACTGCGGACCATCAAGATAGCTGCCACCTTTGGCACCTGATAGGTTGCCGAAACCTCAAACTACACAATCGGAACCTTGAACTGCAAGGGTGCTTCCAAATATGAGCTCACTCAGCAGTTCATACCCCTTGCATATCAGTGCGCTGACATTTAACAACACATCAATCAATTTATCCAAATTCACTTCGGTGCGATTGCCACCATTGACGCCACCATGAGACCCCTACTGAAGGTTCTCTCTGTAAACTATGAAAAACCCCTTTCAAACTATAGAATATAACTAAGTAGGAAGCGGATTGATCACTAAAAAGGGAGTGGACTGCTTTACCGATAACGACTGGCGATTCAGGGCATAGGAGAAAAGAAAGATATTGGTAGGTGGTAACAGAAAAGTTGTTATAAGGTGCTTCATGCCAAAGTGAAAGGGAACCCGGGCCAGATCAACAAATCATTATGAATCATGAGAGTAAGATATTACGAAACGCTGCGAAAACCGCACTGAAGGCCAAGACAAACAACAGAAAATCGAATATGACGAAACAATGCAGTGTCATCCTTGATTTTTGAAAACCGTACTCTAATAATAATAATCCAGCAGTGCAACTCACCGCACAGTTTCCTGTGTCCCACGGATACAAATTTGGCGATCGTGCTGATCACGCCGAACAGCTGACTGTTTCTCCACTTCAATTGATGCACCGGTTGCTTCACGTATTGCGTTGATATTTGCACCACCACGACCGATCACCCTTGCAATAACAGTGCTACAAACGCTAAGCGTTGTAGATCGTCGACGTGACTGAAATTACTATGTAACAACAATTACAGCTAATCAACAAGTAGAAAAGTTTTAGAAATCCAGAAGTATTAAGCGAATCCAGTTAGAGCCACATCACAAAACATATTGTGGGGAAGTTTAAGTAGTAGGATAGTGAAGCTCACAACAGCCTCTCCACAAGAAACGGAAAGACACAACGTGGGGTCAGAATAAATGAAAATTCAAAAAATATATTCTCGAGCTCCTACGGCTCCTGTGTATTGCATTTAGCAACCTTTTGAATCAATTTCTTTATGACGTCAATCCTACAACGCGTTCAGAAATCCAATTCTCGAAAACATAGCCTCGTCTAAACATCACTTAAGTGACCTGTCATACTACTCAGTTATCGGGACTGAACGGAATGGGCACACTAAAGGGTAGATCGAAACCGCCAAGAACTGGATTTCGCCCGTATAGCACGCATTTCTAGATAAGTTGATAAAATTTATAGCCTACCAGTTCCACATCCTTCCAACCACTGTAGCTGTCATCCATATAGAAATCCTTCCCCACAGAACAGGTCACTGTAGTGGCAGCAGGTTTTGGTTTATTGGACTGTAATTTTTGAGTTTAGCGTATGGCAGGCAGGCAGAACATCAATACAACATCAAAGACGATAGAAAACTTACAGCTTTGCTCTTTTTACTCGCCTTTACCCACTCGTCTGTGGGTGGGCTCTGCTTTGAAATAAAAACTGGTGATGGAGTAATTTTGGATGTAACACCAATGTTTGACTGGTTAGCCAACTGACCGTTCGCATCTGCAAATATTAAAAATGATGTAAAAGAAAATAAAACACCTCAATTGGCGAATGCAACGAAAACCCGCTTTTTCCACTTTCATTACGACTGCGACGATTTGCTGATCGTTTCTGTTGCCGGTTTACTGACGGAGTTGGTCGCTCAGGAGCGGCTGCGACAACCAACGGCTCTTCTACCGTTCGCATTTTGGGAACGCGATCATTTGTCTAAACACAGCAAGCATTGAAACCAATGTTAATTGATGCAAAAAGAACAATTTGAAATCAATAACTCTGAGACGATGTTCGAATATGGGAAACGAAGAAAAAACACTAAACATTATCCTACCATTGGATCAAGTGGCACGGATGATTTTTCCTTTTTCACAGCCAGCGAGTCCGACTCGTCGTCTGAATATTCCTAAATGAAAGAAATATGCTAAAGGAACTAAAAGGAGTATCGACATCGTCTGATAACAATCGCACTCGCATTACGTAGAAAATCAAAATAACGAATGATCAATGAGACTGATTAAGGGAGCAATTAGCTTTTCGACTTCAAATATGTGTTTAGACTCGAGGTCGGAAAGAGTTTCAAGGAAGGTGGTAGGTTGAAGATTTACTGTATGGAGCAACGCCCTGGTGATCTGCTTCCGAGTTGCTATGGCAGAATGCATCTTCGTCTGACAACATTTATGTTGCATCTTTGATCGATACGTCAAATGAATACAGACAACTCTTATTAGAAAGCAAGTGCGGGCATATAAAACAGGAATAAGAAGTGGGAAGGCCTGTCAAAACGTTCAAACACTTTCCCGGTATCTTCCCTTCTACCGTACCTCAAATAGATCTCCCAAGCATTTCCGCTTTTGAACCTACTCAAACTGATCCTGATACACCGTCCAAAATTACTTAACAGTGGCAATGTACTGTGTTTTTTAAAAACGTTGTACATCAACAATGTGGGATTTTGCGGATATTTCTAGCAATGTTGCTGCTTCTGCCCTATAGGGAGATGGCAAAACTATCGAAGACCGAGACAAAAAAAAAATCATATTCTTAAATGAAATAATGGGGGATACAGTAGAATGATTCACTGCCACCGTGTATGCTTTATCTCCGCGTGGTCCTTGTTAACCCAGGTCACGTGAATGCCTGCAATACACGTCACACATCAGTTCACGGCCAGAAACAGACCACTCACAGGAGATCGGTGACCTTCGCTATTTATTCGTCATCCAGTTAAGGTAAAACAGCTCTCCCCAGCATCGCCTCCTAATGATTGCGCTCCACAAGCTCTCATCAACAGACGTTACTCTGCTATAAGAGCTCTTTCCCCAACCCTCAAATCCGGCAAATGTCTCAAGGGAGCACCCCAGCCCATATGCTATGAGAGCCCGTAAAATATGATTTTTTAACAAAATCGGCCGCAAGAACTTCCATACTCTGTCGCGCCTGTGGTTTGAAGGACACATAGGCGAAATGAATTTCGAATTCGTTCGCCGGACCTCATGGGATTGCGAACTCAAAATGGTTTTTACCCCGTGGACTGCTGACTTCATGATCATCGCCCCATTTCGGAGATAAACAAAGTACCATGTCCTTGCTCTTTCTTCAAAACAGAATCTCCGCCGATTCCTAATCAGCATGAGCCTGGGTCTGGATTTCGCCTCACATTAATAGTCCTACTTTAGGGCCGAAACTGCTGTAAATACGTCAAAAACAAAACGTCCGTAAAGACACATGAACAATTGTACCGTACTTAAAACAATAATAAGGAAATTCTCCCAACGAATCAATCACTAATCGAAAACAAGTAGAATGAAAACCAGCACTAATTATTTGTTCAACTGCCTACTTCGCTTTCTTCTTTGACGCGAGAAGCTTGAGGAGACTCTTCCGCATTGGAAACTGGCGCTGGTGTTTCAGAGATGGGTGCAGTGGTTCTCTCCTTTTCATTACCATCATGCTTCTTTGCCTTCTTTTCCTTCTTCTTCTCCTTCTTACGTAGCTTTGCCTGCTTCTTGGACCTAGCCGCTTCCTCCTTAGAGATGAAATAATTCTCTTTTCTACTGAAGAGAAAAACAAATTGACAAACCTCTTCTGCCAAAAGTGCTAAAAGACTTTCCGCAGCGCGGTTTGCTTCTTCAGCTTGCGCGTTCTTTGCTTTGACGATGAGATCCATGCACTCTTGGCAGTTTCGAAGAAGATCCTGAACGAAAACCTTAGGTTCTCCGCCTCGACATCTGTAGAGTTGAAGATTCAAGGAATAAACTAACGGGTTCCGTGATCGTTGTTAGATAGCGAAACAGCTCTTGATCTCCGGGAAATTGTCGTACATGCTGCACCATATGTTGAACAACCTAAGCTCGTGCTTATTTTGAAAAAAGTAGAAAAAACCGAACAAATCGAAACTGCCACAAAATTCCATATGGAGGAAAATCTAAGGAAGAAAAAAGGAAGGTAAACCAAGAGGTGCATTCATACAGAGTCAACTATGACTAACCTTAACATGACCTTTGCGAAAGGCCACCATCAGAGGTGACATTTTCCTATTGTCTTGCATATCAACGTCTGCGCCATGTTTCACCAATGTCTGCACAGTCTCCAGGTGTCCACCATGGCAAGCTAGCCATAGAGCAGTACAACCCTAAAACGACATTATTCTGATGAGTTTCAAGCAATCCCTTGAAATTATTTGGATTTTGGGAAGCAGATCCGATTGAACGAGAAAAAAGTTCCGAATACCTTCTTATTTCTGGCGTCGATATGAGCTCCTCGATGAACTAGCATATCAACAAATCGTTCATGACCTTTGTCAGCGGCGATAGTGAGGGCAGTATCACGACTCGATGGTACCGGTGCAGTATTTGGATCAGCACAAGCATCTAGTAACAATTCACCAACTTCCACATATCCTCCATTCGCAGCCTCCATGAGTGGAGTGAGTCCCGTCTAAAGGTTTCGAAGTTTTAAAATAGATGTTAAGATTCAAAATATCCTCATCATTGGTAATACTGGAATCACCTTAGCCCTATGTTCGACGTTTGCGTTGTATTGGAGCAACAGCCCCACAACTTCTGTTCGGCCTTGGAAACACGCCAAAGTCAACGCAGTGTTCCTGAATGTGACGTGGCTAAGAGGGTGTACATGAATTCCGCTGGTTGTCAAGTTATAGTGAGATATACAGTAGCGCTCAAAAGTCTTCGGCGAAATGGTCTTTCGCTTGGGTTTTTTCACTTGAAACTTTTTTGCAACTGCACCGATTTAAGAGAAATTTTAGTATGTTGTACTTGGAGACATTGCATACTTAATACTATTTTGGCGGGCAACGGTGTAGGTTACGTGGTTATATGAAATTTTTTAATTTTGGCATGCCATCGCTATGCCGTCCCGCTGTGCCGCTGTCATCAAAAGTCGTGGTCTTTTTACAAAATATTAATGTTCTCTGAGGCTTGCTCTTTTTGTTTTTGTATAGAAAGCCGTTTTTCTTGAACAAGCCTCTTACTTTTTTTGGGTGGTCTTGTAGTAAATTCTTGTAAAAAATCATGAAAAGGCAAGCGGCGCTCAAGTAGAAGGAAATGTTGACAATAGTTTCAGGCACCACATATTAAAATTTTGTCAAATTTGGTCAAGTAGAAAAAATGTTATGACAAAAAAGTTTTGGCCGAAGACTTTTGAGCGCTACTGTATATGTATAGGATAAGTGACTAGCAGAGAAATCAAGGATTTCGAATCGTTGAAACAATTTAAAAGTTAATGCGAGTGAAAAATAGTAGGAATTATGTGTTCAGAAAGCATGAAAGGTCTTTGCAAGTCAAACCTATTCGTCTCGATCTGTGCATTTATGTCGGATCCTTGTTCAAGAAGCACTCGAGTGGCTTCCTTATGACCATTCATGGCTGCTAGCATCAAAGGTGATATTCCAAGCTGAAAGCAAGACTAATGAAGCGCTTCAACTTGGTTCCTTGAATAGCCTTGAACCCGGAACGTGCGTAGAAGCTACTGACTTCAGGTGAGTATGAGACGACGGGATTGAAGGCCTACCTTGCTTCCAGTCCTCGAATTGATCTCTGCGCCAGCATTCAAAAGCATGTTGACTATTTCCACATAACCTCCAGAGGCAGCTAGCGACAGTGGGGTGTAGTCGCTTACATTTCGATGTTCCTCAAAATATAATTATCACTATAACAATTATGACTTGATACACACATAGGCCACAATGTAATGTCTCTCAGATTTCAAATGAAAGAACAGTTTCAAATTTCAAAAACTTATTGAGAAACGCGAAATGCCCCGCCAGTTCGTCAGCAGTTGAGCGTTATCAACAACACGGCTGTACAGAATCGTACCGCAACTGAATAATATATAGAACACGGAAGAGCTTGTCATATCAGCAAAAGATCACCTTTCTGGACCCCATTAGTCGCATAAAGTAGCTAACCACTCGAATGGTAAGTCTCAGACGCTAACCGTCGAAGAAGAGCTCGACAGGGTATAATCACAAAATCATATCATGCAGTGAAACGGTATTAGATTTCGACAACAGGTTTCCGCATACTGTAGGGTCGAATTAGAATTTTGAGAGCTTCAGGGCTTTTTTTTAGTTGTTCGCAAAAGCAAGAACCTCACCGTGCCGTTTAGCCACAGTTCAGCCGCATGAAAACTTCCTTACAATCAGTAATAATTGATTATCGCAATTAGTTCAATATAAATATATTATATTAGATAATTCAATATAAGTGAGAAAAACGTCATTACGAATGACTCAATATGGAACGAGATAAACCACAAAAAAAATTCGTACAACTCTCGGAAACGCTCACCTTGTTCGCACCCCTGCTAAGCAAAAGCTCCACCACATCTTTACGACCACCAGAACACGCGAGTGACAATGCTGTGTCCTTGGTACGCTCCGACTGTGCTTCAATCTGAGCTCCGTTATTCAAAAGCAACTCCACAACATCACGATGTCCACCCGTAGCAGCCAATATTAGCGGAGTAAATCCCTAAAAGACGCATAAATTTCAGATTAAATTTTCAATGGGCGATGTGTATTACCTTCTTGTCCCGATGTTCTATGTTTGCACCTCGACAAACGAGGACATCAACCATTTGAGCATGACCATTGGAACAAGCAAGCGTCAGAGGCGTATCATTATTGGACTCCGTTGCCTTATCTACGTTAAATGCAGCTCGTTGACTAGCGGTGGCTCTTAAGGGGAAAAGTGAAAATTAAATCAGAACAAAGTCAGTGCTCAGCTTTCATGAAATCACTATTGTACCTCGTGATGTCCAGATCATCTCCTTCGCTATGAGCACGTCTCAGACTAGCGAAACCAGGCGTTGTAGGAGGAGTCGCCGCAGCAGGGAGGGTTACCGGTGGCATATCAGTGGTGGGAACAAATCCCGTTGTTGCTGGTGGAGCAGGAGGAATGGGTACCTGTGAAGCCACCGCGTTCAACCCTACCGACTGCGTGACGGATGGAAGGGCACGTCGCAGTATCTAGAACAAAGCGTATTTCATTCCCACAGAGAACCGTAAGTTTCGGAGCTATAAACATGTTACATACCACTTAATTTATTCATCAAAAGCAGTCGCTATAAATTAATGAGAATAACAAGTTACCTGGTTGGACACTGTCCTACCAACGGGTACTGCGGATTTTTCAGTCATTCCGGGTGTGCTAGGAGCAGATGAGGATTGAGCCGGTAAGCTCGCTGCACGAGGAATGGAGAGATTATCTTCAAAATGGTGGAATTCGGAATCAAAATATCATAATCATGAATAAAAGAAAATTGTCCAACTCTCACCTCCACTTGCTATCGCGTCGAAACGTTGCTGAAGATTCTCACACATCCCACTCTGCGCCGCAAACCGCTTACGCATATACTCACTCCATTGCTGAGCATTCTAAATAAAGTCCAAGGTAAAAATGGAAACATATAGGATACTTGTAATTCATATTCCATGATCTGACAACCGCAACACAAACCTGCTTAGCTTCAGGGCCTTTCAGCATGTCTTGGAATGACGGCATCGAAACATCACCAAGTGTCAGTGGACTGTTATTCACTACGGAGCCAGGCAATGGTGCTTGAGGATCGAAAGGATTAACAAGTGGCATATTCGGTGGATACTGCATAAGGAACGGTGATGTCTTTGTCAGCATCTCGAATGCCTCAACTCGGGCTTTCATCTCAGCTGCGGACATCGACGATGTTGGTGTAGATGACATCTGCATAGAACAGCCACCTCCAGGAGCATTAGGGAACGCCTGCAATGACAGTTTTCGGCGAATGCATCGAGCTGATCATTTTCTACATCTCCACTCACCGGTGTAGTCCCATCACCCAAACCAGTGAATAACGAAGCGAACCAGGTTAATGCGGAACTGTTAGAAAAATCTGCAGGGAGTGAAACGTAATGCCCAGGCTGAAACAGCTCAACCACAGTAACGCAGACACTATGATCATAGAATGGTACTATGGGTTACATGCGTATCTCTCCCGGCTGAATAAACCCTCCACCATATTACTGCTAATTTATACTACACTAAGTTACCACTGCAATGACTGCGACTGAATGAGGTAATTGAGGCTGCAAAAAAATTGGACTACTTCCACCTCATCTCAACAATTCGTTCCCTTAACTGATAAAACGAGCCGAGAACGATTTCAATTCCATTTGGATTGCCAGATGTTTTTGCATAAACATCATATGCGATGACGCGCCCACTTTAATGAATACCATGCCGATCGATGAACAGCCTCGGCATCACCACCTGTACCTATTTTCTTGGGTTTCAGTAGTGAAATTCGAACCACAAATTGTCTCTTCTACGAAAAATTCTATTACATGAGAGTCAAACATCCTTGTAAATTTAAGAGGGACAAATATACGACCTCACACTGACAGACGAAGCATTATTTGAATGTAAAGCACTACACAACGCTCAACATCCGTAGCCGTGATTAGAGAGTTTACGATCACTGGGAGAGATAAGCAAGCGATTTGAGAAGAAAACTTTGTAACGGAAATTTATATAAGAAGACGTTTGCATAAGCCATGGTAAAAACTTTATACAAACACCCCTAAGGGAGGAACACAAGGGGAAAGGGAAAATGCAGCTGTTTCTTCTAGCCAACTACTCAGCCTTCTAAATCCAAACTCTAATTAGGCACATAGGAGCACGTTTATATGCACTTATAACATCATGCACGAACGGCAGTGGCCTCAACAGAAAGGAAAAGAGCTAAGAAAACCATTGTGCGCATGGAGATTGTAAACGAGAATAAGACATTTTCAGGAATTTCCTTTTGCTCCAATATTGCGGTAGCGTGAAAAGATGTATTAATGTTGCGGGAAAGAAAAATGCAGTATAGCACTCTGCAATGTATTTCTCATGAATAATACTGACGCCAGGGTAGCACCCCCCACACGTGGTAAAGAGTGAGACTTAGGGAAGTACCGGACATGGCTAGGTGCCTAGAGTCACTTCAATGAAAACTTTGAAATGCACCGTTTCCTCATGGAATTGTTAGAAGGTTGCTCCGACAAACAAAGGAAAACGATGAAAAACGCACCTGTGAACCAGGAAATCCAGATAATCCATACGTAGGATCAGGATTAGGAACATTACAGCTTGTCTTTGGTAAAGGAGCATTGGTACCAGACGCGATATTCAGTGACGGAGAAGCAGCGGCAGCAGTGGTGCCGGCAGATGCTTTCTTTCCTCGACGCATCGCAGTTACCGTTTGCTGTAACTGCAAGTTCTAATATTAACGAAAAATGTTACAGAAATCCACACACGCTCACTAAAATGAAAAATAGTAAAACTTGAAGAATCCACGTATTCATGGAAAACAATATACCTTCGCGGACGTGGTGGGAGTTGGTGGTGGTGGAGGAGGAACAGGTGGACTGCCTTTGTCAGATTGTGGGACAGTTCCACTGGGTAATACCCGTGGAGGTTGAGGGAAAACTCCACTATGATCCAGCATCATCTCTACGATGTTAACGAACCCGTTCCTCGCTGCTTCCATCACACACGTAACACCATCCTGTAAAGATCGAGGTGAAAGTGATGTACCCTTTATTGAGTAGCTACCGGCTAGATGTTCGATACAGATTCTCGAAAACATTCGCACCTTCAGTTCGATGTTAGGATCGGCACCACACTTCAATAGAAGCTTCACAATGTCCTTGTGGCCAGAGGAACACGCCAAAGACAACGCTGTTGCGTCTCCATTTGAAGATCTATAGTTGACCTTAAAAGAAGAACACATGCAAACAACACGAAGTGGATGAAAGATGGAAGAGTAAATATGAAAAGTAAAAAGAAAAAAACACATATGAAACGAACATCTGCTCCTTTTGCGACGAGAAACTCTACGATCTCACAAAAACCGTTCTTCGCCGCTTTCATCAAAGCCGTGCGCCCATCGTAGTCGAAATTCTGAAAGGTATCATTCATCAGAGGAAGCAACAGACGAAATTATAGATAAGCAGTAACAAACAGTTAGGAAACCTACTAAGTCAGCACCGTTGGAGTACAAAACCTGCATAACATCGAAGTGACCATTCTCCGATGCTAATGACAATGCCTGGTCCATCTGTTGACGGAACTTCACAGAGCGGTCTTCCTGACATATGAGAAATTATGAGAAATAACAAACCGTAAAGTCATCTCAGCTAAAACTTCGACACGTACCGGTTTCACTGTCGCAAGGATATAATTGACAGTGGATGCATGCCCTTCCTGCGCTGCTTCCATGAGTGGAGTATTCGTTCCTAATCCCAGATCACCTCCGTTCTTCACCAAAACGTCAAGCACCTCTCTGAAACATCTATCGTGTTGTAGATTCCATGCAGCATAGCTCTACTGTTCGCACAACCGTCAAACCGTAATCTGTTGGCATCGCCATGGAACCCCAAGTACAGGGAATGAAAATGACCAAGAACTTGAAAACAACTATTTCAAATTAACATCCGAAAAGAAAGGCATCACAGTGGAATCCAGACAGTTCTAACAATTTGGACTGCTTCCATCTTCCAAGTACTGTTTTTATTTCTATAAAATAGGATTTCGCAATCACTCTAGCAACATCATGAAGAAGCACTACTGGCAGAGCATGAGCGCTATTGGCTAAAACTAAGCCTCCACTGCAATGAGTGGAGTGGAAAACAACTCACATAGTGGCCTAGGGGAACCTTAATAAGTGTCTCCAACGGGGCCCGAACGAGTAAGAATTACAAGATTTTAGGTTAACTTACGTAAATCCACCACAAGCCGCAACCGTAAGTGCCGTTTCCATTGTTTCATCAGTTGTTGCGTTTACTTGTGCACCGTTTTCGAGCAATATCTTCACCACATGCTAAAGATATAGAAACATATTTACCAGGAAACCAAACGACCGAAAATACCAGATATTATATTGAGCCTCAATTCTAGTGAGATAAAAGTTTCTGTATCAGAGAACTATACGCCTCACACTGGTCAGCCACGTTTTCGCGTGGGAAAAGTGAGAAACTGCCAAGACAACAGTGCGGTTGCAGCGTTAATGGGCACAACATAAGGGTCAGCTACACGAGTACTGGCTGATCCTTATGTTGCGACACGTATTCTGATGAAGGTTACGCAGATACACGGTTCAGCGCAAGTTAAGCACTGTTTGCCTCGCCCACCACCCTCAAACAATTGTCGCGGCAGTGCCGCGCGCGTCTACGGGACGATTCACCTGATACACAGCCCTATGCAACAATCTAGCATGTGAATGCGCAACTCTAGTGGGAAACTGAAATGGAGAAGTAAGGAAAAACGAAAGAGAAATGGAAACTACAGAAGTACGTCAAACCGGTAATAAAATGGTATATATATAACTCTGTCTTTTCTCGCGATTTCAGAAATTTCAGGATTGGTGATTTTGAGATAAGAAAGGGAAGGGACCATTCAAGTTGCTGTTATATCCGACGAAATACCGCTGTTGAATCTAACCGCTCTCCATAAACCCAAAACTGCGAAAGTCGGGAGCCCTTTCGATGGGGTATTAAGCTGGTTATCATTCTAGTTGAAACTAGTGTTATTTGTTTGCTGTTGTACGCTTCTCTCCATTCATAGTCTGACTTGGCTTCTCAATACTTCCAGTGCTCACCTGCCGAAACTAATCACGCAACCTTCGATAACTGTTTAAGTTCGTTTAATTGCTAGCATACCCACATCAAAGCTAATACCAAAGCCAATTAGTTTGGGCAAATTATTATCATTTTCAAGGATAGGGATTCTCCCGCAGGTTTTAGCAACGGACGCTAGTATAGCAACTCACCACATGCCCCTCCCTGGCTGCTTCCATCAATGGTGTGTAGTTTTCATCATTAGTCTCCTCAATATTCGCACCCGCATCGATTAGCAGCTTCGCCTTGAGAAGGAACTTGATTAATCAATCAGACAAGATTACCTGTATTCGAGATAATCTGATCGCGAAACCCACCAGTTCAGCGTGACCTCCGCAACATGATAACGTTAAAGGACTTTCATAGGACTCGCTCGTCAGGTTCACAGGGGCACCCGCTTGTATCAGGATACGAGCTACCTGAATTTAGTATAAGTTCAGCTTGATGTTACATTACTCACTTTCGACTTTTGCTGTTTCTCACTGCACTTCGCGATGAAAATCTTACCACTAGAGTACGGAACAAAACGCATCGCTGCAATCCTAATCAGATCTATTTAGTATCCTATCCTTTCCGAGGAGGATCTCTCGCTCGTAGTAGTAAAAAACATTTCAAATACAAAAACAGCAAAAAACCTTCATAAATAGAAGAGACCACTTCAGAGAAATGCGCTGAGGGTACGGATTCATTCTACAAACTGTTGATTACTGTCAATACAAAACATAACCAGCGAGAGAGCGTGTCTGCCAAAGGAAGGTTGCTCATATAAAACACAGGCAGTGATTACTTCCGAGATTCAACCTTGTCTACGTTTTCATGCGCATAACCTTGCTGATATTTGCCGAGCAGGGGCACCCACAAAAAGTCGTGCCTCCCAAAAAACCATCTTTCCGTTGCTCACACCATTTTCACTCGTGCAGCAGCGGATCTTTAAAGAAAAAAATCGGCTCGAATTTTGAGACCTTCGTTGCACGATAGCATTTATCACGCTTTTCGTAACACGAGACTCGAAAAAAATGACATTTTGAATCAAGTAAGGGGTCTAATAGATGTATATGGCTTGCATTAGAATAATAGCAAATGCCCATCAAGGAAATCACTGATGCGATACCTCAAGATGTCCGTCCATGGCTGCTTCCATCAGAGCCGTGTGAAGCTCCTCATCACGAGTTGAGTGATCATAATCATCCAATGACAACAGGTATTCTATCACATCCGTATAACCCTTGTATGCAGCCAAAGTGAGCGGAGACTCCTAAATTGATGCATGTTAGAGTAATACTCAGTTAACTTTGGAACTGGCACACGCCAATACAGAACAATTCAAAAAACATACCTTGAATTCACTATTCATATTCACGAAAACCGCTTTTGCTCCTGATTGAATGAGGAGTTTCACGATGTTAAGGTGCCCTTAACACAGCATAATTATATCAAAAACATAAAGAAAGCGGTTAATCATAGAGTGTACGATCACGGTTAAGTGCAACTCGATAGAAGGTAAGAATTGCTCGAGGAAATCACGCACAGCTCTCGCACAAGGGACGTGTGTTAATCAAGTACTCCCTTTGATCGTTCCCCTGGTCTTACCTTCAAGCCAAAAAATGAAACATGAAAATGAATGAGGTCATACGAAAACTCTATAGAAGGACTATGGTGCTCATGCTTTTGATGAACCTACTGACGTGTCGTTCAATCGAGCTTTTTATACCTGCGCTAGCAGCTTCCATCAAAGCACAATGCCCATTCTCATTGCGTAAGTCCAAATTACACTTGTTGTCGATCAGCATCCGTACAACCTGAAAAAATGCATTTATTAGAACAGCTGCTGGCCAAATACTTCACTGTATACCTTCTCCTGTCCTGCAGCGGCTGCGTAGATCAGAGGAGTGTTCTGCGTGATGGAGTACGCATTGATATCGGCACCAAGATCAAGCAGACATTTGACGCTACGCACATTACCAGCGGCGCATGCTTCCATCAATGGCGTGCAATCCTGTTCAGTGGCGAAGTTCGTGGAACCACGGATGCGCACCAGCACAGCGAGCAGGTCAGCCAACTGTAGACAAAAACATTCTTGTTGTATTCAGACAAACACAATGCAAAAACTCGACAAAAAAGTGCCTTGAAATACTGATTATCATTTATATCAATTCACACTACTTTTTAAGCGGTACTGATCCAATCAATCGATTTTCGAGCTTGGAAGAGTGCTTCTAAAAAATGGAACTGAATAAGAATGAGCTCGTCTGCTAGGGATTCCATTGGAAAATACAGGATCCAGGGTCGAGAATGATGGAGCTGCTATTAAACCTCCTATGCACTTCCCGTCCTCCCTATCTGTTTACCCTTTTGAACCCTCGCGTTGCACTATAGCGCTGTGGCAGCGAAATTTGCTGATGAAGCAAAATAAAGCGAGGATTTCCACAACCAGAATTACACAAGGGAAGAGTGATCGGAAGAGAGTATCTGAGCGATGCTGCACAAGAAAAATATCACATCTTAAAGGATAAATCATTGAGAAATTTGATAGGTTAGTTTCTTGGAAAAAAACCTTGAAAATACACTACTTTATTACCGTATCTAGCACCTTACCTAGAAAAAGGCACTACAAAAAGTCGCATTATGAGTAATTCGAAAGGTGCACGTTACCGAAAATGAGAATGTAGTGAAACCCCGACATGAGAAAAATCTCGCAAAAATATTCGAAACATTCAAGGCAGTTTAGCAGAACTGACACCGCTGGGATGAGAAGTCGCTTTGCGACACCGAAAACAATGAAAGAACTCACTCCGGCAGCGCTTGCAAGGAGTATTAGGCCATCTAAATTTGCACCATTTCGAGCGTCTTCGTCAACAATCGGGTCACCACGATGGTCTATATCGGTCTGAGAAGGCCCATCCTGGGCAGCAGCCATCAAACCTTCAACCGCACGTGTAGGTGGTTTCCTACAACACCGGAGTTATTTTCTCGATTACAGATAATTCCCATCAATTTCGAACCTTAATCCAGCAGCAGCGTAAAGGTTCAGAGCGTTAACAAGCATATCCACAGAAACTTGACCACCATGCTCACGGAGATACTCATCAATTGCTTCAGGCGATCGTCCTATCAATTCCGGGAGCACAGATACTTCAGGCAACTGCATCTCATCACATAACGCCTCGAACGCTTGATCCATGCGATCTCGCATGGTAGAGTTCTCGATATGTAAGGGTCTCTGCAAACGTGTGGGCTGATTCAATTGCTACAAATGGATACGTAGATGTTACAAATATCACCTCAGCGTCAGAAGCGGATATGCGGCCAACCATTTCAGCTGGCGTGAGCGATTCCACAGGCGCTGGTGTGCCAAAAACACAAAGGGAGAGATAGTTTTGCAAGCATGTGTAAAGCTGAAAATTGGAATTTAATGTCTCGTGTTAAATACAACAGAATTTCATGAGCAATAATTATGAAAAGAATCACTCACCCTAACACTATTCTCGTAGAGGATATGATAGAGTTCCATTTGTCCTTTCGGATCAACACGGGTCATATCAGGAAGAAGATGAACAAAGTTGGTCAGTTCCGGGATCACACGGCCGCTGCTCATGGCAGCGGCAGTGCGGGAATAGTTGGCCTTTACCTTCACTCTCTTGCTTTTTGGGACACATGGAGAATTTCCCATAAAGAATGGAGAGGGAGAGGCGGTCGTGGCAGTAGAGGTAGCGGAACGCTGAAAGAAAACCAGAACCATTTACACTGATCTTAGGCACTAGATGTTATCAATGGTGCAAATGGAGGCAGTTACTGCCTGAAAGAGGATAGAACTCACGGAGTTCGTCGTAGGGGAGCTAGATTGGGAACGCTTCCCAAGGCGAGCACGAGTCACGCTTTTCTCGTTGGTGGCCGCATCATGGGATTCCAGAAAAGGGACGCCGAGGCGTTCGGCGAGCTGAAAAAAAATCCACAAGGTGTTAAAGAAATAAATCCAAGATTCCAAAGAAAGGATAACTAAAATTGTAGGAAGATTGTAATTAGGTTTATGCAGGCACCTTATATTGATTTTCCTGCACATTTATACATAATACTGTGTATAAATGGAAACGCGAGCGCAAAATTACCCGACGGCCCCTCTATTCACTGGAAATGACAAAATTGATGGTTTCAGCAAGGGGGTGCGGTGGGCATGCTCTAAAAAGATGGGTTAGCGATCAAGAAGATAGTTTACGTTTTCATATTATAAAGGTAAAACTGGGACACAGTGCAAATTGCTGGCGCTAGGCTTGAACGTGCTCAGGTCCGGCGCTTGGAATGCCTGGAATATTGCCATATTTTCGCGGAATCTTGTATCACAGGTCATCCATTTCCTTTTGAAAACATTTCGCCATTTTTTCGCTGCGACACGTTCTTCTATGAAACTGCTCATAAACATAGTCTGTACTAACGCTGATTTATTACGCGCTCTTCTCATTGTAAACGACGTATCTAATCGACGGCTCTGACAGTGCACCAAAGATCAAGCCATCCGTACGACAGTGATGCTCAAAAAACCAGAATAAATTCGAATCTGGCGAGATTCAAGAAGCCCGACCCTTTACACTAATAACAATATACAACACAATATAGCCCTCTTAGAAAACAATAAAATGCTCGAAAGTGCAACCGCTGGATCGAATTGGATGGTTTGAGCATAAGAAATATTGATATTATGACATTGTGAAGAATAATAAAATAGCGATTATGTAGAACTGTGCAACCCTGCTTAGATAAGCGCGCAACTGGAGAGGGGTATTTGAAAATGACGCTGTGTTAATGAAATCAATACAAGCATATGCTATGAATTACGGCACCACTACTTGATTGTATATAGTGACCAGACTATTTAAACACATCCGCATCGAATTTGAATGCATTCGGCGAAGTGGAAAAGGAAAGCACTTAAGAAGTTGCACTGAAAAGCTCAACTAGTAGAAACAAAGTAATCGATGCGCTGTGACGAAGAAATTAGAAAAAATTAATTGAAATGCAAATGAAACCACAGTGCTCTTAGGCAAATTAATATAAAAAGAGAGTACAAGTACGATAGTTCAGACTTACTTCATCATCAACAGAGGCGACGGGGACACTCTCATCTTCCGCCATCGGGAATCGTAGTTCGTCCGAGTAGACCGTGTTTGTTTCTGAAAACACTGACTCGGTTTCTGTCATCACCCAAAAAACACAGTTCAAATGCGAAGAACGACATGATTACATTTGTGATAAAGTTTCCACTTCAAATCCTAAAATCGGGAATCTCACAAGTCTCTGACTGTTGAAAGCTCAGAAGATGAATCCACAATGTTTTGTGAATAACGGACATTTGCATGCGAATGCCAATTCCAGCATACGAGGATCAATGTAAGAACTATTGTGAGCCAGAAGGAGTGGATTCGAGAAGAAACTTTCTAAATGGTAGAACACTTCTGCCCCCTATTCCAAAAAGCCAGATTCACTCCTGTTCTCAACCGTCGCACTTTAATACTACGTGAACATGCCAGAAGCATTCTTTTTTAGTGAAATCAGCTGGTGAAGACGACGGCGCTCAGCGATACCGGTCTTTCAGCCACGGCATACCTACCTTCCCATGTCGCTCGCTATGAAAACGTCAGGAAAATAATTTAATTGGTAAAACATATGCTTTAAGGGAGCCATACAAATAAGGGACAGGCACTAAAGGCGATTGTTCACTTAAATTATATGCATCAGCTTGAAAACAGGTGAAGAAATCCCTAAAATATGGTGGTTTTTAAGTGGCAAAAGAAGGGGGCCGTCTTGATGAGCGAAATCCTCTAGTAATCCTCAACAGGCTATTAGCATTTCCGTGTTTTTTTTCAGCAAGTCAGCATACTTTGTACCATAGCTAATAACAAGATATTGATCGATATCTTTTTGTTTAAGACCGCCTACTTGGACATCAGTCACCAGGGAGAGCCATCAGGCTTAGAGGAAGGGGGTGTTATTATCAGTAGCAACTTTGGGGCTGATCCTAGTTGTTGAAAATTTTCCTTACATGAAGCTAAGCCTCGTCCATATTGGTGGGATGGGAGAAATGATGAAATGATTGTAATAAGTGGGCGTGGGATTTACCTAAGCAGGGAATGTCGTGGTGAATGAACCATTGCTGTCCCCCATCCTCTGTACGGATGACAAGTCCAACAAGAAATAGAAACGAAACTCCTCAGAGAATCAAGAAACGAAACGATCAAATAGGAAAAGGTCAGAGGGGCATGCGAATCAATCCCAATGAATGAATGACAGCACATAGACAATGTCAAGATGAATCATCATAGTGACTACTGGGGGAAAATCCGTATCCATTAATTGAATGATCATGTGCCTTTCAGCGCATATAACCACATCTAGACCGGACAAACTGAACAAAACTCTGAATTGAGGTCAATCGCGTCACGCAACTTGCGCTAGCAACCTAGAATGCGCCCATCCAGGTTATTGATGCACAACCTGTCCATCACAATGATATGCCGTTGTTTAGGCTTATGGTGATTCCACAAACAGTTCATTGGGGTTGTTTGAAGGCATTATTGCAGCACTGTATAGAATGAAACAAATGAAAAGGAATTTTCGAATTTCCATGAAGAAGTGTATCTGTTTGAATGGTCGTGGATGGAAATAAATTATAGGAAACTTGTCTTAGCAATAGAGAATTTGTGAGGATTTAGGGAGGGACAAAGGTATTATTGGGATTGTGATGAGCGTTATAATAGCACACATGACAAATAAAAGTGATGGCCGACCGATTTGCAGATGGTTCGCAGGAAATCGATTTCAACGATCGCGGCGACGGTCCAGTGCTGGTGTGTGTGTGTGTGTCTATGTGACGCGGCCGTTCGCCAACGGTCTCCTTTCATTCTCAAGCCGAGCCATCGTAGAACGATCGATTATCGGTGAGAAATCGATGAATGTGATGGCTACAGAAGCACGTGAATCATCCTTAAAACCTCTCAAGTTTCTGGTGAAGGATCTACATGCCCCCCCCCCCCTTCATACTCAGTTACTCTTCATAATTCTGAAGATCCTCGAAGCTTACGGTATCATATCGATTGATAAAATACGATGTTTTCGAAATTATGTTGGGTTTTTTCTCAAGTCAAATATTTGAAACACATCTAACTTTGTAGCCAAGCAGATGCTATCTTAATGAGGGGGGGGGGGGCATTTTATAGGATGATAAACATCTATGACGTGAATAGAATGATAAAGGAGTTCAACATTAAGATGCCTTCACATGGCTGCCGTATCGCAACACAATATGCTCCCAGTTTCATCATCACGTAATGTCCCCCCTATTAGTATAGCACTGCGTGTAAACCCATAAAGAACCTTCCCGAAATTTCCACAAAAAGAACTGGCTCACATGCGCTTTCCTTTTCCAGCTAAGCACTAAAACATATGGCTGATGATTGCGAGTAAACAGAGGACTGTCACAGCTGTAATATCAAGACGATTACGGCGATCGAGCTCGATATTAACCCCTCTAAAGCTCCATCGAGAGATAACCCGTTCTCATTAAAGGAACCGTCCACGGAAAAAGTGGGCTCCTTTGTTACTCATATATTATTGTTGTATTGCCTAATAATGGCCGCATGCACAGTTTTACGCAAAGGGGAGAGTTTGGCTAAGGTACAGCTCCCCAAATTCTCGGCCGGCCGGGCGGGGCTCCGATTAAAAACCTCGTCCCGTAGTCCGCAGCGGTTGCGAACGGAAAGTGGGACTCTTTACGACTTCATGTTCCTACAATGCACCTCCGATCGCGGCGGACCACGGGGTAGGCACTTGCTCGGGGGCCCCGCCTGCCCGGCCAAGGCTTTGTGGTGCTATAACTTCGCCGGATTTACATTTTTTCGCGTGGAACTTTGCATGTGGCCCACATTAGGCAAATACAACAAAAATATATGAGTAATAGATAAACTCATTTTTCTGAGGACGATTCCTTTGACAGTAAGAAAGTGAAGGGAAACGGAACAGACGGTCTAAAACCTGAGAAATAAAACCCTCTTCCCGCCGTTTATTCTAAAAAGGGCGGGTTTGCCCAAAAAGAGGGGGCTGGGATAAAACAAGTGGCAGCTGTTGAAGAAGACGGCTCTTACAAAGCCGTGCGCCTTTCTTTATCGGAAATTTCGTCAAATATAGTCTTCTGAGACCCCTAGCTTTCATTTGCGTGAACCAGTTTAGGAGTTCTCATTACCCATGTTACCCTTATCACTGTTTTTGAGATTCACGTTGGAAAGATTTATTGATCGTCTCAGAAAGCAGTGAAAGTCTGACATGAGCTGGTCGTGCTGTTCGCGATGTCGCTGCACATCTGGTTCTTAAAAAAAAACAGTGAAAGGGTAATGTGAGTAATGCGAGCTCCTCAAGTAAGTGATCAGGCTGAAAGCTACGGGTCTAGAAAGATCATACGTGGCGAAATTTCTGATGGAAAGCAGCGTCTTTTGCCTTTGTAAGAGACTTCTTTTTCATCAGCTGCCACTGATCCTAAAATGACCCTCCCCCATATTGCTAGTAGAACTCGCATTCCTCCGGAGCCAACGATGGGAAGGGGGGGTCTAATTCTCGAGTGATTAGCCCTCCCACCCTTTTCTTCGCTTTCGCATCAGTAAGAGCCCAGACCTTCGTGGATCCAGTAGACTCTTGATATTCAGTGCTGGTTACCCCACCACTACCTCTGAGTGTGGAAGTCTACGCTGTGCGGATATGTGGGGTCGGTATCATTAAGACAGAAAATTCGCGTCGCGGCGTTCTGCATGCGACATGTTGGGTGCAAGGTAGGAGCCTTCGTATTCGTTGGGTTCTGAGAAGCGATGGTGGTGCCACACGCATCATTTTGAGTGTAACCGCTTTGGGAATCAGGTAATAGACACCTCCAGTCCGCACCCGCCGTGCTACACCCGCTACGCGAATTTTTTTGGCGTGTTTTCCCAGCAACTTTTTTTTGGGTTGCATAGACGAATTTGCATCGGTCTCAAAGATAGGATTCATTATTACCGGTTTCACAGAGTTCCTATGAACAGCACCTGGTGGAGTACGTCAGTACCGCATGCGGCATACGGTGTGCGACGCGATGTGTACGAGCTAAGGGTCGATACAATGGTTGAGTCGTTACCTGCAACTATATAAGGTACCTGTAGCAGCATTACCGTGTAGTCGTTTCAGCATGAAACTTGAATGGCGCCACCCACAGCTGGCAAGCATCGCGTCGCAGGCCGTGTGCCGCGATGCATAATCCTAACGTAAGTACACACCCAATTCACCATCCGCTATAATTCTTGGCGACTCCATTGTTATGGCTCCAAATATATTGGGAGGAAAGCTGAAGAGTGGTACGCTAATGGGTGACATCTTGTATGAAATGCTGTCACTTCATTTTTAAGAAATCCGAAATCCAAGCAGAGATAGCTTGGAGGATAAGTGTGGGTCATGTCGCACACACACTGCCACCGGATTCTTCCCCGCGAAGGCAGGAATCGTGCTGCCATGAAGGTCTGTTTGATAAAATAAAAAGTATCCACTCGTTGTGCAGCGAAAAAGTCGATGACGTATAAGTTACCTGACCGACACTGGTCGTCTCCTCCAAACTTTTATTTAGTAAAGAAAGGAGGTATGATTCGCTCCAGTAGCCAGTGTTGCGTACGGCGCG
The DNA here is from genome assembly GCA_963978905.1 of Trichostrongylus colubriformis. Classification (NCBI taxonomy): domain Eukaryota; kingdom Metazoa; phylum Nematoda; class Chromadorea; order Rhabditida; family Trichostrongylidae; genus Trichostrongylus; species Trichostrongylus colubriformis. Next base: position 15,519,359 of record OZ022256.1, read on the forward strand.
CGACACAATGAAGGCGTCGTATTAGTTAGGTCATAAAGCGATTTTTCCTAAAATAAATAGTAGGTCCGTCAAGTCTGGAATCCTTTGACTGGAGGAAATTTTTTGAAAAAGATGAACACGAGCTCCCCCTCCTCCCCCCCCCCCCCCCCCTTCGCGGTCCAACGATCCGACCTCAACTTCATCGGTCTAGAAGTGGCTCAAAGGGATGTTCTTTCCGAAAAAATTTGAACATACGACCTCACACATGAGAATTCCATGCCAGATCAGAGTAGGACACCCTCACTGCTGTAGAACCAGGCTATTTATGGCGCGCCTGGCTGGCACCCGACGCGCACGTCTTCTGTTTAGTACACGGAGGTGATGAAGTGGTAGGTGACGCGCTCGACTTTCATTGTGCGGACACCAAATCCAGCATCAGTGCCCCCCCCCCTCCAAGTCAACCACATCCTCTGTCCCGTTGGGGTAGATGGCACTGTCTGGTACGATGGCTGGTTCCTGCAGGCCAAATCGCATTCATCTGCCACCATGGTTTTGAATGGAACTTAAATGCACGGCGCATCCCAAAAAAGGATAGATTAACGCCAAAAAACGGGGCTTTCTTCGACTCTGATAGTCCGCATTGTAATACCCCTTGTGCGAAGGCAAACTTGCCCATAACTGAAGCAAGCCTTGCATAGTCGCTATGGTAGCTGAACACAAGGTAAATCCTTTAAAACCACAGTTGGATGTCTGAAAAACTTTTGAAATCTGGGGACAAAGCGTATGCCTTGGATGGGAGCTGGCAGGCCTCATGTTGCAGCTAGAAGGGTGAAATGTTAGAGCTTGAATGGAAAGTGCTGATACAGGCGTTCTACAGGCTGACCAGTTACTGCACTTGTCGAAAATCAGTTAGACTTATTCCGAATAAATATTTTTAGCCTAATCTACTAATATGGAATAAAAATTGAAGGAATTTTCAAAAAAAGGAAATTTACTAATATGAATAAAAACAGGCGAACACGGATCCCTGTGTAGATGTAGTCAAGAGATTTTTGAATTAGGAACTTATTTTATTTTTCAGGTACCTTGATAATTTCCACATAATGTGATCGTGGTGGTAATCGTTGTGGGGCTTGAAATACCCCGGATAAGCTCGGGTATTCGAAGAATCCTGACAGGTGTCGAATTTGATACTGGTCCATAATTCAAGGCGCATTACACGATGATTTGTGTCAAATAAACTTGTATAGATGGATGCTTCTGCAGAGGATGTAACCCTCTATCAGCTTCGGGTTGAGTGAGTGGGGCGTTTAGAGCCTGTAAAAGACCGATGATGTCCAACCACCACCTACTCAGAATGAGGTTCATCTATGCGTCCCTGCCACTCGTCCCTTTCCACTGCGACCCGTTTCCACGTTTTTTTTTGTGTGGTTCTCTCACTGAGCCCCTCCATGATCTACCGCAATGAGGAAAATTGAAATCGAAGGAGGAATATTTTCAAGTGTTTAAGCAGTTTCTTCAGGTTTGTCTTCATTCTTAGCATCTAGCTTTTTAGCACCTCTATTTCATTTCCAAGTACGGTGACTCAAACGAGATTCTCATAAAATGTGTCTCTAGCTCGATCATGCCTTTTAATGGAACCGGGAGGGGTCCGAAGAAAGAGGAAGATGCAAAGAAATGGCCATTGTGCAAGGAACATTCAGAGTTCGAAGCGATAATCTGTGGAAAAACCCGTATTCAAAAGCGCTACGCTGTGGTGTGCATTCGCATCACATTCGCATCATCACACTGACTTTCCGAGCTGTCCGCTGTAGAGATGTCATTTGTTGTCTCGTAGAGCGTATTTCATTCATTGGTGATAATGTGAAATAATTGGAACAACGCACAGTAACAAACAAGCAAAACAATCAAAGAAGAATAAGCGAAAGCGTAAGAAAAAAGTGTGTTTACAGTTAAAACCTTATGAATTCACTTCGACGTTTTGGCAAGCTGTCGTATGTGCATTGCGGCAACTGCAAGCCACCGTAATCCCACACCGTGAATCGAAATGTCTCTTCACTCGGTGTCTTTAAGCAATTCCTGTTGTAGACATTCAGCTAGCCCATTACAAATTTCATAAAATGGATCTTGTGCGATAAACAATCAGCTGGCAGAATTGTGGATCTTTCCGTAGATTTGGATGCATACATACTGCACACAGGAATAGGATCTTCTCACTGGTGAATTCCACTGCTCATCGCACTCTGAAAAGGATGCAGCAGATAGCCACGCCCACAATCGGGGCGCCTCCGCTAAAAACTATGGTTTCATTTGTACTGGCGGGAAAAGAGTTAGTTATTGTCTAGAAATAACCTCGTTTGGGATGTACCCCATGTTTCCCGCATTTTCGAACCCAACGTGAATTCCAAGTGGATTTGATAAACGCCGTCAAGTGGATATGTCTCATCGTGCAGGCTCTGCCTTAATCTTCTTAGAGGCGCACCACGCGATAATCAGATTAGTAGCTTACTTTCTCACGGCGATTAGGTTGTTAGGTAACCAGCCGTGCTGTTTTTTGTTGCGGCTGCACCGTGCACCCTCACGGTATTGAGCCTGCTTAATCATAACCAAACCACGCCCACCTAACCTAATCACGCCTAGCCTCAGACGAACGAGTGACGTTCACGTAGAGAACAAAACTTACTATAGGAGAAGATTTCAGCGAAACTGCATGTTCGATGTTGAAGGGAGCTTTCACTGGAAGTTCGTTCGCCTAAGAGCAGGTGCGATTCGGTTGGGTGGGCGTGGCTTGGTTATGTACAAGCTGGCACACCGCCATGGTAGGCTTGCAAGTGTTCGGACTAGTGTTCCAAGAGGTCAGGTCGCCAGTGTTGTGTGGTAGGTAACTCCCTATAGAAACGGCAAAATTAACATTTCTGTGAGACTAAAACATTGTATTATGGATTGTCACAGTAAATAGCTTCCACCTCCATCATAGATCGTACTGTTTTCAGTCAGAAATTGTATTTAATGAAAGATGACCTAACTAATCATTTAAGCAACAAATATACAACTTTACTCCATATTTAACTTCACAATTATCTGCTTTTATTCTTCGACTCTTATCTTTGACATAATAAGACCAATTACGTAGCCAATATCTTGAAATTATTAGCAAATCAATCGTCTTGTGAAGTGAACCCACTCATGGGGGACCTGTCCCCACACTAATCACCAGAACACTTACAACACACCCACACCGCCATGAGGATGCACCGTGCAGCTGTAACGAAGGTGCAGCCTGAGCAGTTAGCCAAGGACATTCAGCGCTTTTATACCTGGAGCCGGTGTAAATGACCTGCGACCTACTTAGTTAAGATCTTTAGGTGACCTACTTAATTATGATCTACAACCCGGTTTCCACAGGCAGGAGGTAATGGGAGGCGATAGATCTCTTGGAGATAATCTCGGTACATAACATAATGGACCTTGCCCGTTGAAGGTAGCAGAGACGACTTTGAGGACCGTCTCTGTTACCTTCAACAGACAAGGTCCGTTGGAATACGTATCGCAATATTTTAATTAGCTCAATGACCCTTATACGACATATCATATCGTCAATAATTCAGTAATGCTTGCGCATCCGGGAGTTGTGCAGTCAGGAAGGGCGCCTGCGCGTCGATCGATACGTGGCGCTTGGCCATCCATCCATCCTGCCCCCACGTCTTGTCGGTTTCGACCACCTGATGAAACTCGATATTACTCGTTTTGCCGCCGTCATATCAACCGAGAATGTGATAGCGGGGGTTTGTGGCCAATCAGTGATACGTGGCAGATCCTCGACCATACCCACCTGCATCCTACTCTCATTTCAATCTCTCAGCATCTCATCGACAATACGGTACTCGAGCTTCGCTCAGCACCAAATTTGTACGTTCGTTTTACAAATTATCACCCTGTTTTCTTATCAACAACCGTTGCTGCTGCGATCTTCTCTGTGGTTCTCAACTCCTAATATTGCAAATTTTTGAGTTTTCTGAAAATTGTAGAGCTCAGAAAACGGCATTTGAATCAGTACCATGTAATTTCCAATTAGGTGGTGACGCATTTGTATAATGTTTCCTCGTTGTTGGTTTTTGCATTGTTGTCGATGCAAAGAAGCGATTGTGAACCAGAAAGGTATCATGACTTTCGAAAAAATTTGTGATTATCAAGAAAAAATAACCATCAGTGAATCCACATATTCAAATGAATGTGAGCCATGAGGTCGTGTTGCAGCGCGATACGGCCCGTTTCGTAGTTTGGCCCTACGATGACGGTGCCGAACGCCTCATTTCAAGCCTATTCGCTCTAGAACTCCACAGATACGATGCCGCCGAGTGTCGGTAAACGGACAAATGTGCGGCGGTACTCACTGCCGCGACGCATAAGCTCACGCGTCGCGGCCTCCATCATGGCGCGCGCTGGCATGCTTATGAGCTCTAGGTCTTCTTATCTCATCGGGCAAGGCTCTTCGTGAGCAGCACATGAGATCTTCGTTTACTAAGGTGTGTGTAAAAGATTGACTCCTAACTCGCCGCTAAAGCGACGAGCCAAGAGTCGCGCGAGCTTCGCGCGCAGGGAAGGAAGCCTCGACGTGGGGGCTAATATGGGCCGTCGCCAAATATCGTTGTTGAGTTTATGGCATCGGTGAGAAGAAAGCGACACTTGTCATCACCGAATGTATACTCAAGTGTATATTTCTACCTAAGCCTGCAAGGGAACGAAGCCCCTACGTGGGGGCTAATATGGGCCGTCGCCAAATATCGTTGTTGAGTTTATGACATCGGTAAGAAGAAAGCGGCACCTGTCATCACAGAATGTATACTCAAGTGTATATTTTAACATAAGCCTGCAAAGGAAGGAAGCCCCGACGTGGGGGCTAATATGGGCCGTCGCCAAATATCGTTGTTGAGTTTATGACATCGGTGAGAAGAAAGCTACACTTGTCATCGCAGAATGTATACTCAAGTGTCCATTTTAACCTAAGCCTGCAAGGGAAGGAAGCCCCGACGTGGGGGCTAATATGGGGTGTCGCCAAACATCGTTGTTGAGAACAGTGGGACAGAAGCAACTCTGCATTCGCCGCTATAGTGCGCCCACCCTACAGCAACGGGAACCGAAGGCTTCCGCAATTACTAAATTGGCGATTTGGAACCCCAATCGCAATGACAACTGTTCATCCTCCTCTACTTCGCCGATGCTCCACAGTATCCTCCGTCTCGTCGGACTATCCGATGAGATCAACGTAGGCTTCCGTACCAATCATGCGTAGTACACGCTGCGAGTATCTCGCCACGTGCACTCTCTTACGCGGAGTGCGCAGACGGAGCGACGAGACGGGAGAAAACCTGTGCCCACTGACGACGAACCGCGACGCAAGTTCACGCGTTGCGGTAGTGAGTACCACCGCACATTTGTCCGTTTACCATTCCCCCGATGCCGCCAGCTCGCACCTATCAAGTGGCACTCCAAAGAGGCATACAAGCATACATGCAAATGAGCTCGAGGAGGTATCGTTAGGACAGGATTTCGCAACGCAGCGTGGGCATGCGACGCGATACTTAGGAGTTAAAGGCACCGTGTGTAGTTGTCCCGAAAAGACTTCCATATCTTGCGCTTTGTTTAGAACGGAGAGCATCGTGATCGTTTCAGGATCGAAGTACATAGGGGTCCCTAATCGCATGGAGTGTGTACCCTTATGTCAGGATTTCGCACGACGACGGTCGGCGTGCGGCGCAGTAGTTGGGTCTCAGAATGATTACACGGTAATGCTAGGAGCGCGATACGCAGTCAACTTGTAATCGCTTCGGGACCCAACAACATGGCACCTTTAGCTCGTCCGCATTGCTTCGCCTGCGACATGCCCCGGTGCGAAATCCTGACGTAAGGGTAAACACCCGATCGCATGCGTCGCGTCGCACGTGGCGTTGTGAAATCCTGTCCTAGAGATACGCACAAGTCCTCTGTACCTTATGATTGGAAAGTAGGAACTCTTTTCCGATCAGCGCATTTCGCCATCGTGGATCGCGCCATGACAGAATTTAGAAATCCTTCATGATTCGCTTCGTAAAGTTTATATTAGGTTGATCGGAAAGTTTTGATAGGGTTGAGATTTTTTTTATTACTCAGCATGTAGTGCAGGCTAATCAACAATATAATAACCATCGTTAGTTACAACATTGTCCCACCTAAAGATCAGGTCAGCGATTTTCTTCTCCCAGAATTAGGAGGATTAGGAGTCAAAGAAGTCACCGACCACTTGTTCAAGGTGACCAATTTTTTTTGCTAGGAAAGCCTTAGGGGGCCGGAACAAGTGGTAATCTGAGAGGGCAGTATCAGGTGAATAGGGTGCATGTGGAACCGGGTCCCAACCTAGCTCCTCCAATTTTGCACGGCTCTCTTTACCCATATGAGGGACCCGTGCAAAATTGGAAGAGCTTGGCTGGGACAAGGTTCCACATCCGTCCTATTCCCCTGATGTTATCCCTTCAGATTACCACTTGCTCCAGCCCCCTAAGGCTTTCTTAGCAACGAAAAAATTCGTCAACAATGACCACCTTGGACAAGTGGTCGGTGACTTCTTTGACACTAATCCTCCTAATTCTGGAAGAAGAGAATCGCCGACCTGCCCGTTGGGTGGGACAATGTTATAACTAACTACGTTTACTATATTGTTGATTAGCCTGCATTACTTGCTGAGTTGTAAAATAAAATAGAAAAAAATCTCAACCCTATCAAAACTTTCCGATCAACCTAATATTTTCAATAGCAGCTTGAACATACTTGAGTCCTCGAACTTCTATTTTTCTCTTCGGAAAGTCGGGGCTCCTTCTGTTGTTTTTCTCCTCCACTTTTCAATCCTACTTTAATTGAACTTCAGCAAATTCTGAGAAGATATTTCCATCCCCATATTTAGAAACAGACCTCACTCTATCACTAAACTCCGTAACAGCCTTCTGCACGAACAGGATTGGGAGCTTATCCTGAGGGAACATGATGTGTCAACTCAACACCGCAAAATCCGAGAATTCGTTCTCTCGACTCTCGCTCACAACCTTGCTAAGGTCCGTTCAGTCTGGGTATGGAGGGAATTCCTATAGGGAGGTGTTCTCAAACATTCCGTTTTTTACGGGTTTCCAGCACCCGTAGTTTCCAAGAACTAGAACGTGTTGTTACCACTGAAACCCCTTGGGGAGCAGGTTTGAGGCATCAAAAATGACACTTCGGATCATAGCAGCGTGTCCGTAGAGCAAGGGCTCTGTGACTTCCACGAACCGAAGGGCCAATCCTTAGGAAGCTTCCCACAAAGGTCTACCACGGAAACCGGCTCCACTGTTTTAAGGGGACCTTGATACCGTAGGTGCTCTGAAGCCTGACTGCGCCGAAAGAAGGCTCTATATTTTGATGAAGGTGAAATCAATGAGTCTCAGCTTGCCCCTGTTTCTGAAGGAACACTTCGGGAATATTTTGTCCTGATACACTTTTGAAGAGATGAACTATGGCCTATACGTTTTGGAAAGCGCTCCCTGTTTTTTTTTATCGCAGCCCCTTGGATGCTTTTCGGTCCTACGGCTACTGATGGCCGAAAAGCCGTGGAAGGCGGGGTAACTCAACTTTAGCTAGCCTCGCCGTCTGCATCACACCCCCTGCCCCCTCCACTCAGTGACGGAGAAAGTGCAAAAGCAGTCTGTGATAAAAAACCAGTGGTAAACTGTAAATAGAGCTAATATATTCGGCAAAATTGCTGCTTATGGTGTCTTCGAGAGCACAAGGTAAAAGTGCAGTTGTGAACAGTATATTAATTGAAGTTGTCGTTAGGGATAAGTATGGCAGATAGTGGAGTAACTGTGGAATATACAGGGGTTCCAAAAGAAGTCACTTTTTCCCCCACTTTCAACACTATATTAGTCGAACTTCTGCAGATTCTGACAAGGTATTTCCGTGACCTAGTTCAAGATCACACCTCACATCAGCGCTGAACTCCGTAACAGCCTTGTGTACGGGCAGGGTGGAGAGCTCCTTCCGAGTGAACATGAAGTGTCACCTCATTTCGGCGACCTCCGAGATTTCGTCACCTTCGTTCACAACCTTGCTAAGGTCCGTTCACTCTGGGTACCTGAGGGGATTCATATTGGGTGGTGCTCTCAAACATTCCGCTTTTTTTCAGGTTCCACCGCCCCTCGTTTCCAAAAACCACAACGTCCCATTACCATTGAACCCTTCCGGAGGCAGGTTTGAGGCATGGAAAATGACACTTCAGATCACAGCAGCGTTATCCAAGCAGTGAGGGCTTTGCGACTTCTATGAACTGAAGGCTCAGTCCCGAGGAAGCTTTTCGCGAAAGACCACTATGGAAGCTAGCTCTGCTGTTTTAGGTGGACCTTAATGCCATAGATGCTCGAAATCCTGACTGTGCTGATTGAAAGCTCCATATTTTCATGACGGTGAAAGTAGTGAGCTACAGCTTGCTCTCGCTTCTGGAAGAGCATTCCAGGAATATCGTCCCCTCTTACTTTCATCTCTTTCGTTGCCCGCTGTTCTGTATATTTGGCGGATGTGAGCCGCGAGATAAGTAACTCCTTTTTGGCACTCCCTGTTATGTCAACGCGCCTAGTAACCTTAGAGAGGGAACGAAAAGCAACGGTCAAAAACCCGCGAAAAAGGATCTCGAAAATACCCTACTCACGGCTTCCCTGTTGTCTCATCTGCATCACTAGATGGGAGTGGCAGATGCAGACGGCGAGGGGCAAAGCCAGCCGAAAGAGCTCCAAAAAGAGTTGTTCAGCGCGGTTATGGCCTTATATGATCTCTTTAGGGCTTGAGTTTGCTTGACAGAAAACACATCTTCCTCGTAATCATTTGCTTCGTTACCCCTAGCGGTAACTTTGATCCATGTTTCTTCTATAATACAACCGCACTGTAAACAACTCGAGACCACCTTGTCTGCATCTTTTATAATTCGCTGTTCCGTGCTTCATTTTCTTGTTCTCGTTATGATACTTCAGCCTATCAAATTGTATTTCTTGGGTAGGACAATAATCTTCGGCTGGGCCCCTCTCTCATATGAGAGCCCAGAATTTATGTAATTGGGGAAAACACATAGGCTCTTGCACACGATGCACATGACAATAAGATTCTGGTGGTGGGGAGGGGGGGGGGGAGGAGGAGTTGAATCAAAATGAGCGCTCGCGGATTTGGAGGTAGAGCAAGCACAGCAAATACAAAAAGGTTTAAAGATGAAGATTCTGCGCTGATTTTTCACTGTTCCTGGTGCGCTACGGTTTGGCTCATGCAATGGGAGCTATTCGACGTTTAAGTCCTCCAAGACAGGGAAAGCAATATGTGCGAATCGAGAACTGATGACCGGACCATTCGAGTGTGACGGTCGCCCCTTCTCGCTGCACCTCCTCCACCCCAAATATCAGCAGACAAATAGTGTCGATCATGATCGCAAATGCATGATCTTGCTAATGTTTGTGGCGGGTTTGTGCGGGAAGTCTAAATCGGGGTCGAGGGCTACCATTCAGTTGATGCCGTTCAGACGGTGTCTACATGCCTGTGCTCTAGCTGGCAGGGTAGAGATGCATGACAGAGAGTTTAGGATCTCTTATGGACAGGGTATATTAAGATTGTACCTACACAGATATGCTTTATTATACGAAACAATGGTAGGGAATTGAAGGTGGCGCCACTAAAGCACACAGGTAAAATGAGTCTCATCCAGAGCTAGGTAAGCCTATTCCATCCTGATGGTTACATGATAGAAAGGCTGAATGAGAGAACAAAATGCTGACTCATGTATTGGCTGGCCCGCAAGTCATTGTAAAGGAATTTGGAAGGAATCCGGAAATGTATGTATGCAAACCTCCTACAATGAGATTCATGCTCACGCCTATCATATTTACCTAAGCACTTACTGATCTTCTTCCTTTATATTATGCACTGGTCGTAACTATCACTTAGAGTGACGGTGACTGAATGTGTCAGTAAAAAAAAATGCTTAGGTGGTAGAGTTCAGGTAAGAGCTTCTATGACTTGGAGTGATGTTCATTAATTGCATTCCAATGTTATCGCGGAGCATTCTTGTGGTAAAAAGATAGGAGGAAGAAGTTTTTTGGCGTAATTAATCTGTTCTTGGGATGCGCCGCACATTCTAGTTCCATTCAGAATCATGGTGGATGGTAAATGTCATGTGACCTCTACAATGACTTTTGGTGGCCACCCGATGTACAACTCAGTGCTTTTATCCCTCCAGACGAGTCTAGTGCGAATTCGCTGAGCTCGGAGGGATGGAAGGCGTGGTTGGCCTGCACGGGCGTTGATGCTGGATTTGATCCCGCACCATGAGAGTCACTACATCACCTCAGCCCCGTATTTCCTGTGGTATACTTGGGAACGGGTAAGGTCAGCTCAAAAAACTGCTTCAATTCTTTTTTGACTGCAAGCATTTACTCCTATTAGTTGGAACCAATGAGTCGTTTTGAAAGAACGCTCCACTTTCGTGAGACACCATTCGAATGTACTCTCGAAGCGCTATTTTTTACTTAGTGATTTGAGGGTATATAATCTTCAGCCCTGCAGCCCTTGAAAAAAGTCGTCGATCGATGATAACACCTCGTATGAGGAATCACATTCTGCTGATATATTGTGGGTGTGGACCCTTATGCAGAATTGTCTCACAACGACGAGCGGCGTGCGATGCAGTGTTTGCGATCTATGCGCGTCGCGGTTGTTGGGTCTTAGAATGATTACATGCTCTGATAGAGGTGCAGCAGCATGGCACCAGCAGAGCAACTTCAACGCTCGGGCCACTGCGGTGCTGCTGCTAAAGTGGGCGGAGCCGCTGCAGCACGTGCTGCCATGCTCGCAGCAGTCGCTGCCAAAGTTACTAGTGCCATGATGTTGCCATCAGCATTACAGAATATATGCTGCCTTCGTTTGTACTGGAACTCTCGCCATCGTCCTGGCTCCGCCCCCCTTCTGCAGCATACACCAGTAGTAAAGTAACAGCACCACTGGAACCCTGCGACCTTACTACTCCACTGTCCTGCCTCACTAGCGCTGGTGGTCTCGCCCCGCTAAGCCCCGCCCCTGACCCCGCCTCTGATCCCGCCCCTACTGTGTACCCTGCAGCATACACCAGTACCAAAGCATACACCACTACTGGAATCTTCCAGCTGTACTACTCTAATGTCCTAATGTCATTATCAGCCAATACTCATGCACAGTAACGTGCGATGTTTATCCTAATAACATCAATGGAATCAGATTTTCGACCATCTGGTCATACCCGAAAAAGGTCAAAATTTCACTTTTCTCTGGAAACTTGCATACGGGGGTTTTCGAGGGTGCTGATCACGCTGGTGAGCTCGGTTTTGCGCAAAAGTTTCAAATTTCGCGTGTTTTCGACAGATATAACAATTTCGGGGGATTTTGACTATAGGGACTCCTACAAAGGTTTCTGAGGGCGCTGATCACGCTGGTGAGTTCATTTTTGCGCGAAAGTGTCGAATATCGCGCATTTTCGACAAAACAGAACCAATTTTGAGGGACTTTCCTCAAAAATGTACCGATTTTTAGGAATTTTTGACAAATAAACCAGTTTCGAGGATTGACTATAGGGACCCCTACAAAGGTTTCCGAGGGCGCTGATCACGCTGGTGAGCTCAGTTTTGCGCGAAAGTGTCGAATTTCGCGCGTTTTCGACAAATATAACAATTTCGGGGGATTTTGATTATAGGGACTCCTACAAAGGTTTCTGAGGGTGCTGTTCACGCTGGCGAACTCGATTTTGCGTGGTATTAGTTTCCAGAGAAAAGTTTCAACCAGTGTCGGGTACTAACAATACACAATACCGGTAATTAGTTCAACATGCATCACTTCACGACATCACAATAATATACAACCGCTATACAAGGAGTACATCGAATTATTACTGGGATGGATTGTTAAAGTACTGTGTGTACAAAATGGTTAATATATTCTAAGATACAATGACTACTATCGCCTGGTCCGTTTTCCAACTCGAAAAAATCATCTAAAATTTAATCCGACGCTCCTCGAATGTATGCGGCGTCCTAGAATAAAACCTGCGCCCAGATGCTCACTAGCGATCCAAAACCAATGAACAAGAAGATTCCGACGACGAGAAGATTCAATTGGTGATTGCTGATCAATGGCGGAGCTAGATAAATGCATAGAAGCACTCCGAAGGTGGACCAACTACGGATATTCTGTTTTAATAATGTTTGAAAAACGGACCAGCGGAACAAACGATTGCAAATAAAAGTCTCGATCAAATCAGATGAGGTGGCATTAAAGCTGTGAGGTGACTGATTGTGAGTGTGGAAAAGTGTATACAAATTGCGAGTACAGTAAAGAAGACCCGGGGCGTAGAAGACCCGTGTTCACTGACCAGAGGGTCCCGCTTGCTCACTTTGGGAACTATCAACACATCGTCGTTTCTAAAACAGATGTTTTTGATATGCCTGAGGAATCATTTGAAAACACCAAAGTAAATCCTTACAGGGTGGGGCACCAGGCGGTCGTCTGTCAACAGGTATTGTCTAATGTCAGCCCTAAACAATCGAGAATCATTGAAATGTTTACATGTTGAATTATGTACTATATCTTAAAATTGCTCTACGTTTCTATACAAAAAGGGACACCTACATTGCACGCGCTAGGGCGCCTCGCAAAATTGCTCTCCAACACAAGCGCAGGCCCCTGAGTTGGTGAAACTTTGTAGCCCTTGCCGTATCGTTGTTTCCAAGGGTGAGCCAATAGCTTAAAAATGCTATATGTTATTGAAACGGCAACCATCTCCAGCCATCACCTTGTCTCACCGAGTGGGATTTTCAATCAAGTGGTCTATCTCACCATCCAGTTCCGGAGCACACAATTTCAAACCGTCAAGACAACAGCCTGCTTAAAGATGAATTTAGTTATCAACAGGGATATTTTATGGCTGTCTTTTTCACCACAGCCAACCTATCAACGTGTCTGCAATATTCTCTGGAAGATCCTTGAGATTTGGCTTTTTTTGGTATCTACCTGACATTCGGTACGTGTAGTCTTGAATAACCTGTGCAGGATTGCACGCCTAAAGTGATAAGTACTGGACCAAAGGTTATGGCAATGGTGGCTAGTCCAAGTGGTCTCAAAACTTAACTGAACCAAGTACTGCCTCATGAAATCAACGCATTGAGAAGTGTGATCTTCGGGGCGCGCTCGCAACGCGCGTCGCCAGTACGCCATCAATTGATTTAGGTTAGTTGCATGAAAAAAAAAGAACATCATTCCTTGTTGTACTACAAATCACTCAACGCGAGCAAAGTCTACCTTAAATGAGGAAGACTCTCGCACTATCCATTGTGAAGTCAGGTTCTTCGCACTCAGGTATGATCCCTCCGGCAATCTACTGCTCGCATTTTTCGAAGCGGCACTCTCTACGCGCGAACACCGTACATGGAAAGAATTCGTCTGTGTCATCAAGGAGTCAATCTGCAATTTCGAAGTGAGGGACAGTTTTTTGAGGCAGTGAATATGCACATGGTAACTAACGAGGGCTGCCATCCCTACGACTGCATCTGACAGTCTTGCAATTACGGCCAGCTGAGCACGAACGACAGAATCTGATGACTGTGGGACGTCCGCAACGGCCAATTGCAACGATCTAGCATTTTCAACGTCGATGCGGCACTCCCGAATCGTGTACTGGATGAAACGCTGAAGTTTCCCATAAGGTTTACGAAGGCGAATTCGAAAGTATAAAAGGAACAGACATTGTACTCTTCGCCAATATGGGAATGTGATAGGGCTTCCCCTAACTGCTCCACTGAGATCTCCTTTGTCTGAGTTACTGCGCGCGCAATCCCTGCAATACGATACAAACTACATTTTCAAAGTGTCTCTGCTATTAACGATGAAGACTGTATAATGGAACCTCGGAGTGAAGATAGCGGAACTGATGATCCACTTTGACTTCCATGCTGATCTGAATAACGACCAGCTCCTTCCGCTGCAACTACTTGCCCACTTTCTATAAAGGACAACGACGATGAATCAGTATCAGAGCTGAGGATTGCAATAAAGTGTGGATGACCTTGCGATGCGACCACACAGTCTGATTCGACAATTTGCGGCTCCTGTCGCGGCTCTTGGAATTCCATTGAGTTGGCAGACGCTGACCGCTGAGAGAGGGATAAGGTGGGAGAAGGCAAGGACGCTTCATCATTCTCTTCTTGAGTAACAAGCGACGTAGAGCTTGAGCCTGGTCGGTCCTCTAACGACGAGTTATTGCAGTCTGGAGATGATTGGTAAGGGCTTCAGTGAACACCTACAGTAATCTCCTCTTGAGACCTACCACTCATTGATGTTGATGTGCACTTGTGGACAGGCTTCTATACTCTCGAAGCTGGTTTATCAATTCGTTAGCAGCGGAAGATGTTCTACACCCTTCACCAGTGGCACCAACAAAATGGTCAGGGTCTGAGCTATGAGAAGGCCATGCGGAACGGCTCATTATGCCCCTTGAACTGAATAAAACTAACTACAAATGAGCAAAAAAAAGATGCAGGGCTGCTACCGTTCGAAGAAGTTGAACACATTTAAATCCCTTTAATCCTTCGACTGGCCAGAGGTTATCAAAGGTTACAGATAGCACCATTTTGGAGGTTAAGATTGTGAGGTCAACTGGTACATTGTAGTGAATAGCTTACATAAGAGACCTTAGTTATCTGGATACGGTGAGATTATGAGGCTGAGACCGATCATGAATAATACATTACATTGGTATCATGAGTTCACCACGTATTAGGGTTACTAAGCAATTCTAAAGAACGGTTAACACTTTGGCAACAGTGCAATGTTCATTGCAAAGAATATGGCCTTTTTGTGCTCCCGAAAAATCGTCCCCGCCGATTAGTTTACAAGTAGGTTAGGTTGGGGTTGAGCGTAATGCAGCATTCTCTCAGAGCTGTACAGCAACTTCGTGACTGTATTCTAATCAGAAAATGTGAACTTTTTCCAATGGTCAAGTAGTAACGTTACCAAAATGAGCCGAATAGGTGCCATATTTCTTCCAGAAATGAAAAAGATAGAATGCACCGTCGCCAATGTGTTAGTGTGTTAGTCAATGCAAAACTGGCAACTTAGAAATGTGAAACAACTTAGAGAAACAAGACCGGGTGTTATAAGACATAAGAATTAGAGACGTGAGACGTAAGAGATTGACCCGTTTCGATTACTACGGCTGGAGAAAGTATATTGTAAACATTATGAATTAGAAATTCTCTGGTTACAATTTTTTTGAAGAAGCGGTTAAAGCGATCAATTTTGCCCAAAGTGGAAAGAGCTCGAGGCGCTACAGGGTGCTGTCCTCTTTGTAAGGCCTCTCTGAGTGTTACAAAAGGGTCGGCGGTCCGCATCTCCTGCAGAAGTACACAGCATTCGTTGGTCCATGAATCGAAAGCGAACACTATCACTTGTCCGAATACTGCATTGCCATTTACTTTCAAATACACAAAGTCCTGCGTCGTATCCATCACCCTTTTATTGTAAACCGCAGATGAGTACATCTTGTCTCCTTTACGCAGTCGTGAACTGAAACAGTCCCTACAGCCTCAAGCTTCCTTTTCATTTCCCCTACATCTACCTCTTACCTGTACTTGAATGATGTATAGTTCCGCCTAGACATGAAATGCTGCTGATGTTCTATTAGCAGGTCCTCGAATGACATCGTATATGATCGCGGCACGTACCAATCATTATCGAGCCCGTAGAACGTCTAACAGAATAATTTGTTAAGTATACCACCATTGCCACAACCAGTCTTTCCTAAGTACATGTAACCTGACCTGGATGTTTCATCTACTTTGACTTTTGCTTGCAAGCGGTCCATGAATACATTGCTCACCAACTGGGTTTCCTTGTTCAGCCTGTCCACCATATGTTTATAGAGGAGAAAACTAGAAACCGAAGATATTTCGGTGTAAAATGTGGTCGCGAATAGAAGGACTGCGAATTGTGCATACTTCTCAACGACAGTATCCTCGACATTCGTTGTACACTGGGTAATGCGAAGTTGTAACCGTCGATGCATGCATTCGAAAGAACTAGCACTCCAATGGTATGGTGATCCCACGTCACAAAGGTCTTCCAGGATTGCATGATCGATGAGGCACTGCAGATTTAACTGTTGTAACACCATCGCACACTTGAAAGCAACCTTTTTGGAAACTACTACAGTACTCACATGAACTTTCAACGTGAACAAAGTCGGTTCGATGGCGTACCACAGGAACTTCATGGACTTCGCTAAGTCTTGCACCACTTCGAAATCCGAAACGAGCATTTCTGCACTCTTTTCTAGAACCCGCACGAGGATCCAGTATGCCAGCACTGCGACGGCACCTACCGGCTCTGCACAAACATTCAGCGCAGCTGCTAGTGGGAATGCAACGAAGGACAGCTAGAATTTGCCAAAGTAAAGCAAGAAATCTTGGGAATCTACTAGAGAATATGCTTGAACATCCTTCACTTACAGCATCCTTCTCAGACCCCGTTGTACAAGGGAGATCTTCTATCCCAAGAATGAACTTAGAAGCGTAGGTGTAGTTGCGCGTGGTAGCAATAATGTGGTGGAAACTCTGTAGACACTCAGAGCGAATCTTCATTACTGCCACGCGGCTGTGCACCGAAAACATGGCTGAAGTAAATGCCTAACACTCCATGGGGAACAGTAAAGAACAGTCAACTGAGTCACCTTTGAAAAGGTCACATGTGATCCCTTCTGATATCACATGTAGAGCATCCGGTATGCAATTGTTCAACGACAAGATATCCATCATCTGCGTCCGCCCTATATGAAAAACCTTGTGTTTGTTCCGTTGAGTAAACGGATTGAAGGTAAGACATGAACAGTCACAGCTAACCTCTCATGCCTTGAGACGAAGAAGTAGTAAATGTGCGACGGTCACCCGGGAAAGGGAATCTGGGAAACCAAATCATTCGATGACCAGCCCTTTCACCCGAAAAAGTACACAGATGACAACCATGCAATGATTGCCAGCGGGGCAAGTCGTACAGCGTTTTCAAGGCCTGCAACACTAAATGCTATAGGGATCTCCTTCGTCATTGCCAAAGCTGTAAAACCCACGCCAAAGTCAATGACACCATTTGCCAGTATTGGAGTGCATAACCACGTACAGTCATCGTTTTCGTTTACCACAGGGATTCCACTCTCCCTCAACTGTATAAGTTCTTGCCGAAGACTGAAAGGTGACAGCTGCTCCTCATTATAACAATCGAGCACATCCAACAGAGACATAAGTCACAGACCGTGAGAACATTTCTGTCAGAAGTTGTTCGGTGGGAGGTTTCCGTATGAGTGTGATACCCGCCATGATAACATTCTCGAACTTATTCTTCTCCTTGAATGGTAGCCCTTCGAGACGGATGTATATGGGCCAGGCTTCGGACCTTAGTGTGAGCATTATGATAAACAGGGGAAAGACAACCAGACCTAAGCGAAACTATGACACCGTGAGAGCTTCTTGAACTTGACACCGTCAAAATTGATAGTCAATAAAATGTTGATCTTCCGTTCCTCAAAATTCGACCGCATTTCAATGAGCCGCTGGTACTTGGGAAACGAATGGGTCTCACTTCGCTCGACACGTTCTACCTGTAACTAATTGCGGAATACGCATAAAAGGGTTATGTAGTCCGGAGCAAGTGCCTACCCCTTGGCCATGGTGGATTTGTCTGTGAACGCTTATGATACTCGGAAGGACTCTCTCAAGAATCAACGACAGCTGCGGCGCAATATCCAGATGGTGAACAGTGGTTCTCTTCATGATTTTGCACCGCTTCGGAAAAACACTAAATTCAATATGGCTAAAACCTGATGATGAATACAGTTAAACACATCAATGGACAAACCCTTGAAGCGGGCATGAGGTATTTTCACAAACAGCCTTCGCACCACCTAAGCGTGAGCTGCACTGGTTGCAGTAGTATGATTTCCTGTGAGCGAATCGCCTTTCCGCCTCATACATAGCCTTCTTCACTGATTTGCCAATCTTAAATACATCCCTAAGAACATTATTTGCGTCTGTATGTGTGTGTGTAGTGCTGTATTAGTTATTGTTTAAGGGGGGGATGGGGGAACAAACATCATCAAACAACATCAAAAGCAAAGCATGCAAAAAATTAGAAAAAAAAAACAAAAGCATGCAAAAAAGTAAAAAAGAAAAGCATGTAAAAAACACAAAATCATCCAAAGACACCACTACATAATTGACGGCCCATTATATTTCTCTATCATCATTGATGCTATCATCCCCACCATCAACCGAAAGCACACAGAGCATTGTGGAAAACCGAAATCATCACAAGAATCATATATGAAATTTTGCAACTCGAATTTCATTCAATTTCATCCATGTTGACATGCCTACTGTTTCTTTCATCTGCTCCGTCACTACCCCCAGTAGTGGTGTCTTGAGATGGCTCATTGTAAAAAAAATCACAGCCTACTATATGTCAATAAAATCATCAAAAACATCACTACTTTCTATTCTAGTATCTCCGGAATATGTAAGTCCTAAATCTTATCTTCACCTATCCTAAACGATCCTATCCTGAATCATCAGAAACATCACTGCATTCTTATCTCTCCGGACTATGTAAATCCTTAATCCTATCTTAACCTAATCCTATACGATCCTATCCTAATTCATCAGAAATGTCACTACTTTCTAAGTATCTCCGGAATATGTCCTTAATCCTATCTTAACCTACCTATCCTAACAAAAAAGCGAATAAAAGCTTAACTGACCGGTTCTGGAAGGGACACATCAGTTATGGCCTGGCAAAAATCATCCAAAAAACTTGCCATTTCCTCGCTAATGCCAAAGTGCAATTTAAATATAGTAGCATACAATAATTTTTGTTCATGCGCTGAAAAACAAACGTTTGCAAGACTTGACATGATAGGCGACTGAGCCACACATGAGTAAAGAATGAGACTCACACAAATGGGGACACGAGATCCTTGCATCATTCTGCTCGACAATAACTTCGCCTCGAATCTCTTCTGCGGACTCTTCCTCTACGGGCTCACCAACCTCTACGGGCTCACCAATGCCTTCGCGCATGTCATTTTCCTCCCCTTCCTCCCCGTCGTTCCCTCCCGGATTCAGCTCAGCCAGCTGTTGAGCCAAGTGTCTCACTGCTGGTTCTACAAATGATAGAAAGTACTGGCCACAGAGAGTTACCCCACCATCGACAAAATGTTCAACATTCCCACCAGCCATAATTCTCAAGGACCGACTTCTTCTCAACGGCTTTGGCACCTTCCTCGGCGGCTCCTCTGATACGGTGGGTTCCTCTGTGTGGTCGCAAGAGCTCGAAGAACTTTCGACCAGTCGTCTGCGGCTCATGATAAGAGGATGCTACACCTACGCCCTCTTCTGTCACAATTAAAACAACTTGAACATTAGCGCCATCACAACTAACTAAAATGGTGGAATAAAATAAAGTACATGTGGCTACAAAACCGGCATGGTAGAAGTGATTTACAAAGAGGCTAGGCATTTATTCTCCAGAAAAGAATTCTCCAGAAAGAAAAATCACAACAGGAGCCGTCTAGCTAGGGAATTGTTGTGCGAGTTAGCCAGGCTTGATTGGTATCATACTCTGAGTCCGCGGTCACGAAGGGGTATTTGGAGTGAGAGTACTGGATAGTGCATTTCGGAAAGACTTCCCGAACTGCATCCACACACCTAAACAAATCGGACTCTAGCCCTATCCAAACAGCTCGCAAGGAGATAACCTTCAAACGTGCGCACTGTGTCAAGGGCTTGCTTAGACACATCTGTGCAATGTTAGCGCATTGCCATCCCAACATGTACTGCAGATCCAGTTTCAAGAACCTAAAAAACACCCGCTTAACAAAAAAGGTTCTGAGGACGGTAGTATGAGAAAGGAGCAGCACCTGTTCTCTCTGCAATCCAAATAAGTGATAGTTGGAAGCTTCTCTGCTAAGATAACCCATGGGTGGACCAACTGGTTGTGACGAAGACACACATACTTGACGCGGGTGTTGCCCGGGCGGATGCTGTCCAAGTCCTGGTCGGTCAGTTCACAACCTTCGAGGTGCAGCGTCTACAAATGCGAGGAGATGAGGGACAAATTTTCTCTCCTGTCCAACTTCTACCTCCAACTGACGGTAACTCCATAGGTGTCGAAGCGCTTCAACGGCAGCCGCCTTGTCGTTTCTTATCTCCAGATCGACTATTGGTCCGAACACCATGTATAGCTAGGAGCTATAGCTAGGCACCGCATTGAATAAGGGTTAGGTGGGAGTAAACAATAAATGTATGTAGGTAGAAATATACAATTCGTATATCAAATGGATGAATGATGATGAATAATGCAATACGTAAGTAGGTATTACGTAAGTAAAACACACCCGCTCACATGTGTATTTGCGTACTCCCCCAACTACCGTAACCGGACGACAAATAAATTGACTCCAACAGTGCAACATTCGGACTAACGGGTAAATCTAACTAGATCTATCTACAGCACGAGAAAAAACAAGCTCAACTTCTCATTGCGGATAGCATAGTATGAGCTGACGATAAGAAAAAAGGATAGTGTCAGCTACCAAAAGCTGTCGTTCAAGAAAAGGAGCATTCGTACGTATTAAAAACGACTACTTCGTATAATGGCCGCAGTTGACAGCTTTCAGGGAGTGATGCATACTTCCCGAAATACCGTGACCCGACGCCTAACAAATTGACTGCAGAGTGCAACATTCGGACTGTCGGGTAAATGTGGCTAAAACTACAACCCGAAAAACCTCAACTTTTGATTGCAAAAAACATGAGCTAACGATGAGAAAAAAAGTATGGCATCACACTACCAAAAAAAGGCTGTCGTAATTGGAGACGAGCATTTCGCATCGTGACATGGCCACAGTAGACAGCTTTTCAGCTTTTGGAGCGGCACGAAAAAACAACCACACCTTTCCATTGCAGATAGCATGAGCTAACGATGAGAAAAAAATGATAGAATGAGACTTCTAAAAGGCTGTCGCAGTTGAAAACGAGCACTCGTTTTCGAAAACAAGAATTTCGTAACATGGCCGCAGTTGACAGCTTTTAGAGCGGATGATGCATACTTCCCTGACTACCGTAACCCGACGCCTAATAAATTGACTCCGGAGTGCAACATCAGGAGTGTGGGGTAAATCTAGCTAAATGTACAACCCGAAAAAAACAACCTCACCTTTTCATTGCAGAAAACATGAGGTAACGATGTAAAAAGGGATAAAAGGATAGTATCAGCCTACCAAAGGGCTGCCTTAGTTGAGAGCGAGCATTTCGTATCGTGACATGGCCACAGTAGACAGCTTTTGGAGCGGCACGAAAAAAACCTCAGCTTTTCATTGCAAATAACAACATGAGCTAACGATGAGAAAAAAGGATGGTATCAGACTACCAAAAAAAGGCTGTGGTACTTGAAAACGAGCATTGCATTCGTGAATAAAAACGAGTATTTCGTATCGTATCATGGCCGCAGTTGACAGCTTATAGAGCGGATGATGCATACATCCTCAACTACCGTAACCCGACGGGCGCCTATAATAAATTGTGCTACATTAGGTTCGTCGGGTAAATCTACAACACGAAAAAAAACAACCTCAATTTTTCATTGCAGATAGCATGAGCCGACGGTGAGAAAGAGGATAATGGGATTAGAATAGCATCAGATTACCGAATACCAAAGGGCTGTCATGATCGAAAAGGAGCACGCACTCAAACGTAACATGGCCAGCTGATATCGATAGCTTTTAGAGTAGATGATGCATACATCCCCAATTACCGTGACCCGACGGACGCCTACCTATAATGAATTGACTCTAGAGTGCAACATTAGGACTGTCGGGTGAATTTACAGCACGAAAAAAAAACAGGGTAAATCTGAAGTACGAAGAAAAACAACCTCAACTTTTGATTGCAAAAAACATGAGCTAACGATGAGAAAAAAAGTATGGCATCACACTACCAAAAAAAGGCTGTCGTAATTGGAGACGAGCATTTCGCATCGTGACATGGCCACAGTAGACAGCTTTTCAGCTTTTGGAGCGGCACGAAAAAACAACCACACCTTTCCATTGCAGATAGCATGAGCTAACGATGAGAAAAAAATGATAGAATGAGACTTCTAAAAGGCTGTCGCAGTTGAAAACGAGCACTCGTTTTCGAAAACAAGAATTTCGTAACATGGCCACAGTAGACAGCTTTTCAGCTTTTGGAGCGGCACGAAAAAACAACCACACCTTTCCATTGCAGATAGCATGAGCTAACGAGAAAAAAATGATAGAATGAGACTTCTAAAAGGCTGTCGCAGTTGAAAACGAGCACTCGTTTTCGAAAACAAGAATTTCGTAACATGGCCGCAGTTGACAGCTTTTAGAGCGGATGATGCATACTTCCCTGACTACCGTAACCCGACGCCTAATAAATTGACTCCGGAGTGCAACATCAGGAGTGTGGGGTAAATCTAGCTAAATGTACAACCCGAAAAAAACAACCTCACCTTTTCATTGCAGAAAACATGAGGTAACGATGTAAAAAGGGATAAAAGGATAGTATCAGCCTACCAAAGGGCTGCCTTAGTTGAGAGCGAGCATTTCGTATCGTGACATGGCCACAGTAGACAGCTTTTGGAGCGGCACGAAAAAAACCTCAGCTTTTCATTGCAAATAACAACATGAGCTAACGATGAGAAAAAAGGATGGTATCAGACTACCAAAAAAAGGCTGTGGTACTTGAAAACGAGCATTGCATTCGTGAATAAAAACGAGTATTTCGTATCGTATCATGGCCGCAGTTGACAGCTTATAGAGCGGATGATGCATACATCCTCAACTACCGTAACCCGACGGGCGCCTATAATAAATTGTGCTACATTAGGTTCGTCGGGTAAATCTACAACACGAAAAAAAACAACCTCAATTTTTCATTGCAGATAGCATGAGCCGACGGTGAGAAAGAGGATAATGGGATTAGAATAGCATCAGATTACCGAATACCAAAGGGCTGTCATGATCGAAAAGGAGCACGCACTCAAACGTAACATGGCCAGCTGATATCGATAGCTTTTAGAGTAGATGATGCATACATCCCCAATTACCGTGACCCGACGGACGCCTACCTATAATGAATTGACTCTAGAGTGCAACATTAGGACTGTCGGGTGAATTTACAGCACGAAAAAAAAACAGGGTAAATCTGAAGTACGAAGAAAAACAACCTCAACTTTTGATTGCAAAAAACATGAGCTAACGATGAGAAAAAAAGTATGGCATCACACTACCAAAAAAAGGCTGTCGTAATTGGAGACGAGCATTTCGCATCGTGACATGGCCACAGTAGACAGCTTTTCAGCTTTTGGAGCGGCACGAAAAAACAACCACACCTTTCCATTGCAGATAGCATGAGCTAACGATGAGAAAAAAATGATAGAATGAGACTTCTAAAAGGCTGTCGCAGTTGAAAACGAGCACTCGTTTTCGAAAACAAGAATTTCTTAACATGGCCACAGTAGACAGCTTTTCAGCTTTTGGAGCGGCACGAAAAAACAACCACACCTTTCCATTGCAGATAGCATGAGCTAACGAGAAAAAAATGATAGAATGAGACTTCTAAAAGGCTGTCGCAGTTGAAAACGAGCACTCGTTTTCGAAAACAAGAATTTCGTAACATGGCCGCAGTTGACAGCTTTTAGAGCGGATGATGCATACTTCCCTGACTACCGTAACCCGACGCCTAATAAATTGACTCCGGAGTGCAACATCAGGAGTGTGGGGTAAATCTAGCTAAATCTGCAACACAAAAAAACCACCTCATTGCGGAAAACATGAGGTAACGATGAGAAAAGAGGATAGTATCAGACTAGGGCTGCCGTAGTTGAGAACAAGCATTTCATAACATGGCCACAGTAGACAGCTTTTCAACTTTTGGAGCGGCACGAAAAAAACCTCAGCTTTTCATTGCAGATAACAACATGAGCTAACACGATGAGAAAAAAGGATGGTATCAGACTACCAAAAACGGCTGTGGTACTTGAAAACGAGCACTGCATTCGTAATTGAAAACGAGCATTCAAACGTAGACATGACCGCAGTTGACAGCTTTTAGAGCGGATGATGCATACTTGCTTTTAGAGCGGATGATGCATACTTCCCTGACTACCGTAGCCCGACGCCTAATAAATTGACTCCGGAGCGCAACATTTGGAGTGTCGGCTAAATCTACCTAAATCTGCAACACAAAAAAACAACCTCAACTTTTCATCGCTGATAACATGAGCTAACGGTAAGAAAAATGTAGTAGCAGACTGCCAAAGGGCTGTCGTAATTGAAAACGAGCATTCAAACGTAGACATGACCGCAGTTGACAGCTTTTAGAGCGGATGATGCATACTTGCTTTTGAGCGGATGATGCATACTTCCCTGACTACCGTAGCCCGACGCCTAATAAATTGACTCCGGAGCGCAACATTTGGAGTGTCGGCTAAATCTAGCTAAATCTGCAACACAAAAGAACAACCTCAACTTTTCATCGCTGATAACATGAGCTAACGGTAAGAAAAATGTAGTAGCAGACTGCCAAAGGGCTGTCGTAATTGAAAACGAGCATTCAAACGTAGACATGACCGCAGTTGACAGCTTTTAGAGCGGATGATGCATACTTGCTTTTAGAGCGGATGATGCATACTTCCCTGACTACCGTAGCCCGACGCCTAATAAATTGACTCCGGAGCGCAACATTTGGAGTGTCGGCTAAATCTAGCTAAATCTGCAACACAAAAAAACAACCTCAACTTTTCATCGCTGATAACATGAGCTAACGGTAAGAAAAATGTAGTAGCAGACTGCCAAAGGGCTGTCGTAATTGAAAACGAGCATTTAAATGTAACATGGCCGCAGTTGATAGCTTTCATAGCGCATGATGCATACTTCCCCAACTACCGCAACCCGACGCCTTATAAATTGACCCTGGAGTGCAACATTAGGCTGTCGGGTAAATGTACAACACGAAAAAACAAACTCAACTTTCCACTGCAGAGAGATGAGTTAACGGTGAGAAAAGAGGATAGGTACCAGACTACCAAAGGGATGTCGTAATTGAAAACGAGCACTTAAGTGTAACATGGCCAGTTGACAGCTTTTAGAGCGGATAATGAGCTGCAATCAATTCGTCCGTATCATCATGTTTTATGGGCACCAAAACAATCTTCAGATTCTTTCGAAGCGATTTTATGAACGAGGTTTTAGCCGAACGATTTCTCAAAACACAACAAAATTTTGATAATTTCTGCTCATCTTCCAGTGCAGGTGCAGACATTAAACAGCAACGTAATAAGGACAGATGGAGTGCTCATTTCAAAAACACCATAGTGATACGGGACATTTCATTAGTGAAAGATTCTGGATTCTAGAGAGACAGAGGCTCGCAGTGAGAGGCGCTGTAAAAAAAAGTAGTGATGGTATGTAGTTTCCCTTCGACTCTTGCCCTTAACAAGTTTCCATTTGTAGCAGGAGAAAGGTTGAGAGATGCTTTCTATAAACATAACGATTCTACATGACCTCCCCTTCCCTCCCGAGTGCAGGATAAGCAAAGTGAATGATTAACTCGCTCCCGAAAAGCGACAACGGTGAAGGGAACAGATGCACCAAGAACATCACTTTTCGACACCAAAGCTTCAAGCGGTGTTATTTGACATTCTTATACGACAAACATTGGTCATGATGTTGTTGGCATGGGGAACGCTGCTCGACCGTCAGCGCTATATTTACCTAGGCCTTAGTTGGAAGAAAGAGCCAAAAAAAACCAGAACTTCACATTCATCAACTGTGCTTGCTTAGATGAAGGGATACATCAAAGTGTACGAACTGGAACTGATAACTGTGGAGGGGCCAAGTGTGGAACGACAACACGAAAATGAGTCCCTCCAACTACATTAGCAGGAAAGCAATTTCTCACGTCACACACACAGAGGGAATTTACATGTGATTTGAAAGAAAAACTGTTCCATCCTCTGTAATATAGAAAAAGCTACTCAAGCCAGGAGTTGTGACTCTTAGCCTAAGTCTAGGAAGCGGAAGAAGGGGAAGGAACCCTGGGCGAGTGAACTACCACTTTCACGCAACAAACCCCTTCTTGCATAAGGATATTGTTTCACTGACCCGAGGCACTCTGGTAGCGACAACATAATAAGGTTTACATCTATAAATTATCTAACCCATACATGCTTCCTGTACCATGAGTAAAAGAAGCATATATCCGAAACAACAACACCATATCAGGCAGAATTACAGTCCATGACGACATATAATGAACATCCTGTAGCATGAGTAAAGAAGCACATATCCGAAACAACAACACCATATCACACAAACAACACCATATAACACTAACTGCCGAATGCAACATAAAGAAGCCAAAAAACAGTGCGACTTGCGACTTGTTTCCTCGCAACGATAGATTGCAACGGTCGCATTAAGGTCTATAGTCGACTTCAGAAAACTCGCATTGCTTTTTTCGTGTTGTAGATTTCCTCCTCCCCCCCCCCCCCCCCCTCCCCTCAACTACATCAGCGCTGAGCTCAGTTTGGGAGCGAAACACAAAAAAATCACAAACAAAACCCAGTCTGGGTCAGTTAAAGCGAAACACTCAAAAAAAAACAGAAACGAAAAGTTCATCTCCTTATTCCGATCGATGCCACGTGGCAAAATGAAAGTGCAAATCCTGGCGGGACCCAAATATAATCCACAACAATAGCCGGCTAAGCCGCGGCGGGCAGCAGAGAGCAGTAGTCGCGCTAGTTGTGACGTCACAAGTTTGTAAAAGTGCACGACATTCTGTAAAAATCCTGGCGGGACCCAACTTTCATCGCTGGCCGAGCCGCGGCGCACAGCATTGAGCAGTAGTCGCGCAAGTTGTGACGTCACAGCAAATTAATTGTTCGCGCCAATTTACCGTCGAACTGTGAAAATCGCTAGAGGACCCTCACTGGTCCCGCCACGATCGCCAGCAACATACCTGCCCCCGCTACAATCCTCCTTATTTGGCAGCACATGTCGTTAGTAGCCTTAGCTGTAACAGAGCCGTTGGGCGTGTCTGACCAATCAGAGACGAGCAGCTCGCTCGTGATTGGTCGACGATTATAAGCACCGCCTTTTGACAGCACACTTCAGCACCTCCGCAAAGTCAGCAGTGGACCCGTAGTACTGCGACCCCGCCCTCGCTCCGCCCAAGGGTGGAGTCAGCCAATCACAGAAATCAGCCGACCAATCACAGAGCTAGGGCGGGGTTTAGCAGCTGTACTGTCATATCCGGCATTTGAATTTAGGGGTCCAGCACTACTGCAAACATGCTGGACTTTTATCAGAGTGGTAGTGCTATGGGCGCAATACGCAGTTGACTTGTATTCACGCCTGGACCCAACAACATGGCGCCTTTAGCTCGTCCGCCTTGCTTCGCTTGCGACATGCCGCGGTGCGACAATCCTGACATAAGGGTACACACGACACCAGTCATCTCAAGGAAGGAGGAAGGAGAGGGGTCATACTATCCGAAAAATTTCCCTTTGTGCAATATTTGATCCGCTACTCAGCGTAGTAAGGTGTTTTCCATACAATTAGAAAAAAGATTCTTCAAGAATTGCGCTCCCAAAATACGACCTTCCTTTTCCATCAAGCCATTGAGTAGGTGTCGAAGAAGACCCTCTGTCGAAGAGAGACTGAGTTCTGAGGCCTCCCATGAATACGTCTTTGCCTGTAGTCCTTATTAGGCCACGTTTATACTTTGCGGTGCGGGCGGCAGGGCGCAGCTACGTACCTCTGCGTCTCCGCCTGCATCCTGTCTCGTTGTCTGCGTCGTCTCTGCACCTTCTCCCCGCCACTCTACCTCGCTGCCTGTGAACGCAGCCATGGAACGTGGAAGCAGCAAAGTACGAAATCATTCCCAATTCTGAATTTGGATGCATCATTTTCATCCATCAAAATCTGCATATTCCATTTTCTGATTGCGCTTCTCAAAGTAGCGCTACAGTGTAACAACAGTCTCAATAAATGTTATATTACTACTTTTACAATTAGCTTTGCTTATGTCCACTAACGTCGATTCAAGCACCTCCGGATACACCACCCCTACAACGCGTCCGCAGTAAGTCGGGGAGTGAAAAAATGGAGCTCCTTTACGATTGCATACGCCGTACGAAGTAGCACGCGCTTGACTTCTTTCTACTGGGCCTGACGGTCACCTTTTCAAGTTCTTCCTCACACGGAACTTTGTACTGTGGCTTCACTGCATGGTAGGTTCTAGCGTTATATGATAAATGGAACACGTTAGAACGAAATTTGCGTTGCTTGCGGCGGGTACTCGAGCCACCGTCAACGCTTGTACCGGCAGTGGTGCTGCAAAGTATAAAAGCTGTCTCAGCGGGTGTGTACCCTTATGTCAGGACTTCGCACCGCGGCATGGTGCGAGCGAAGCAATGCGGACGAGCTAAAGGGGCCATGTTGTTGGGTCCCGAAGCGATTACAAGTCAACTGCGTATTACGCTCCTAGCATTATTGTGTATTCGCTCAAAAAACCAATCACCGCGACGCACGCAGCTTGCACACACTGTGTCGCACGCCGCTCGTCGTCGTGCGAAATCCTGACATAAGGGTACACACCCGGTTTAGCACTCAAGCAGTGTTTATCATTGAATGGGTCTTGCGCACGACTATGTCGCGAACATGGCATGCTGTATTACGACATTGTACCACTTATAATTGTACCTCTTTAAATTCGATTGGTTCGTGAACTTGTGTGAGCGTTGTAGCAAAGACGTCATTGATTTTGTAAGAAGGTGCTTTATTCTCAGGCCACTCATCATGGCCGTCTACATCTGCGTCGAGCTGGAGTCTATCGTTGGGCTTCCGGAAATCATGAACTGCTTGGTGGGTTATGACTTGTACTGATGCCTCTTTCGCACATAGTGGTATTATTTTAAAAATTGATATTCAGCTTGAGAAAAGTATCAAATTCACCGTGTCGAAGGATCGTCGAAGCCTTTGTGACACATGCAGTGCCAAGGACGAATCACTACATTTGCCGACGTCCACATCGGTCACCCCGCTGGTGCCCACATCAACGCCGTCATCAGTTTCCCTGATGGAGCAGATGGACGCATATCCGCGATCGGAAAGTGTCGACAGTGAAGCTAACGAAGAAGGGATCAAGGTCAAAGCTGAAGACAGTTCGGCACAGTTCAGAGATGTGAGTGATTGCACAGGAAATGTGAATTCTTCATTTGGAAGAAATAGTACTGCATTTCTTTAAAAAAAGGAAAAACTAAATTAATCAAAAAAGGAATCTAGTGATAGAGAAGTTGCCGATGTTAAGTTTTGAAGGGAGTGGATGTGATTATTCAACAGTTCGAAAAGGCGGAGGTTTTCAATATTCAGAGAGAAGCAGGGGTCCAATCAGAAGCACTTCAAGACAACTAAGCAATTCTTTATGTTCGCGGCCCATCCAACTCCTTGACAATGCACAGTCTTCAAGTTAACGGAACATGTGCTGTGTGTACGGTCACACATCACAGATCCGTATCGCTCCGATCGATAGAACAGCGATGATGTAGCGCGCTAGTAAACACGTTTACTGTCGAAACCAGACAGAAAGTCAAATGCCTCCCTTCCCAGGCTCTTGATCGCTCCTTTTCCTTTTTCCTTCACTACCGCTCCACGTGGCACATCTAGTTTCATTTTCACTGGTTGAATTGCTGTTGCTACAAAGTTTCGTAAAGTACCCAGGCATCCAGTGAGCGCTTTGTAAGGGATCGTTACCTTCAAATACAAAAGTGTGGATATGCACGCTTTCTTCACGAACTATGCTTTTATATGCACATTTTCCGTTCGTCCTTGACCTAAAGGCACCGAAAAGGTGAATTTGGCGAATTGTGGGAAATTAACGGAGGAGTGCTCAACAGTATGACTGTAGAGAAAAAACGAAATAAGAGCTTCGAGGAATAGAGACCTAAAAACCCTTCTTATCCGCACTCCTCTTTACTAGCCAAGGGTAGATTGCAGATGGGCTAGGGGCGAAGTCACTCAGGCCTAAAAATCTCTCCCGTCCTCGCCGGCAACGTGCACGTTTGATGATCTGCAGCACAACACACCGCGCTGCGGGGTCGTGATAAGACCCCAAGCCCCCCTTTTTAGATGCGGATTTTGCTACACATCATCTCTTCTGAAGTGAATGGTTTGTCTTCAGAAAACATAAATTCCCAGTTTTTACTTCTTCCTTACCCTTCCTGATGCCTTTGAATCCTCGTTGTAGCTTTTGGAGTATTCTCCTGAGAAATTTCTTTTGTCAGGTTTCACGCTTTCACTGTCGAATTTATTTAGGCGGTTACTCCAGTGAATGACGACATGGATGAAACGGATCTGGTTGCTTGTGGTTCAGAACTTTTACAGCAGGTCTCTGCTAACTTTTTATCGTATCAAGAAAAGTCAAAGAATTTTACGGACAGTGAGATGTCAATGATTCGTGAGAAAGGTGCTGGCAGTGCACCAAAGCAGTGTCAGGTAGATTACACTCGTCAAGCGCGAAAGTAAATTCGCCGTCAATATTCGGTTTCAGTTATGTAGTCACTGGATCACAGCCAAAAATGTTCGAGCACATGTGGCGACGCACCTTACCATTAGAAGGTTTGTGCTTATTTGCCTGCTCCGGATGACCAGATGAGGCTCAGGTTATACCGTGCGCACGATCAAATTATCGCAAAATTGCAGACCGTGACGCACGCTACAGTAGTTGCGCGCGCACTATCCATCTTTTGGAAGCTTCGCAAACAACTTCGGAAGCGAAAACACGTTATGTGAAACAACAGTGTGAATCCGGCTGTGATATAGCAACACAAAGCCTCGGCTGGGTGGGCGGGGCCTTCGAGCAAGTGCCCACCCCGTCGTCCGCCGCGGTCAAAGACGCACTGTAGGGTCAGAAGTTTACGTGAACAGTCCCACTCTTCGTTCCCAACCGCAGTGGACGACGGGACGGGGCTTTTACTCGGAGGCCCTGCCCACCCGGCCAAGAGTTTGGGAAGTTGTATCATAGCCGGATTCCCACTTTTTCCCGTAAAGTTTTGCATACGGCCCTTATTAGGCGAATACAACATAAATATAAGGGAAACAAAGAAAACAATTTTCCATGGACGAACCTTTCAGTGATACGCGCATGGTTGCGGGGTATTCAATGAAGGCTAAATTGATCGTGAACAAAAATTCGGGGGGGGGGGGGAATTGAACGGAATCGAAAATTTTCTGCTCCTATAGTTTCCCATGGCAGATGCATAATCTGAGAGATTTCCAATGATGGGGTTCATTTCAGGCTCAGATGCACTCTGTGTGGCCAAGGTTTTGATCGCATGAATCGGGCCTCGATACACGTTGAAAAGTGCCATGCAGGAGATTCCGGTGCAAAGGTGGAATCGGCTATGTAAGTGTTGCAGTACGTTGATTAAATTCACATTTTGCGATGATTAGGTTAGTTTACTCACCTTCTTAGGGCAGACAGATCTCTCGGTAACCATCCAGGTTGTGCCCTTTTTGCGCCACAAAGATGCGCCATCACGGCGCTACACCCACTCAAACCCAAGCTAGCCACGCCACACGAGCTAACCACTTCCGACATTGGGCATGGCTTTTTGTAAGGTGGTGTTTACGTGGCAAAAGAAGCTCGCGGACAATTGAGATATAAGATAACTTATGCCAAGTATTCTATCCCACAGTGCTCGTATGGGGGCTGTGGTCAGTGGGCTTTATTTCTGGTTCTCCTGTCGTAGCCAGTTTTTTTCTTGACTGCTTGGTAAGCAAATCAGCACCTCTGCTTTCATTACTGGGCGCATCAGAGCTCACCGCGAGGTGTGGCTGTAACGGTCCTAAGGTTCAGTGCACGACTGTGTGGGCAGATTAAGGGACCAATCTGCTAACACAGTTGTGCATTTTTGCTTAAGCCTGGGTACCTATTTTTCCCCGGCACCTAAGCGTAGTAATGGAGAAAATCCGTTACTCATATACCTATGTTGTATTTTCCTAATAAAGGCAGCATGCAAAGTATACGCGAAATTGAGAATTCGGCTAAGGTGCAGCTCCCCAATTCTCGGCTAAGGTGCAGCTCCCCAATCCTCGGCTGGGTGGGGCGGAGCCTCCAAGTAAAAGCCCGTCTCGTCGTTTGTTGTGGTTGGGAACGGAAAGTGGGACTGTATACGTAACCTTTCAATCCTGCAGTGCGTCTCGACCGCAGCGGACGACGGGGTGGGCACCTGCTCGGAGGCCCCGCCCACTCGGCCGAGACTTTGTGGTGTTTTATCTTAGCCAGCTTCACATTTCTTCGCGTGTTTGCATGCATTCCTCATCGGAAAACTCAGTTTTCCGGTTACCCATATATTTATGTAGTACAACCGGAAAACTCAGTTTTCCGTGAACTATTCCTTTCAAATGAGTGAGTTAGTGGTGAAGTAACTAAAGTCAAATACTAGTCATAGCTGTTTCTTCATATGAGGGCCATCCTGGAGTGTTCCCTTCCCCATGTGGATATTTTATATTTTTATATGTTAAGGAACGCTGAACAACGCAAGGAGATAGAGATGTTGGCACGAAAATGTTTCCCACGTAAAAGCCGAACGTCAGCTTCTGAGGAATCCAAGTGAATGTAGATGAATGGAGGCAGTAGCGTTCTGTTTTCTTACACATATTTCTTTTGAAGAATGGGTAAATCACGTGGAACACTTGATAGTTATAATTGCTCTTTACCGGTTACCTTGTTGTGTTTGAATATCATGTGACGGGATTTCTTTTTTGGATTATTATTACCTGATTTGATTGGTCTTAAACTGTGCTGCTCTCTTGGGCCATTTTTGTACCCGAAAGCTGTTCTATAGCATGAATCAGAAGCATGGTTGTGTGCGGTTATGAGCGACGGGCGCAGTAGCGTTACGTCATAACGTGACTGAAGTGACCGCGCGCTCACTTTCCGCTTTTTGCGCACAGTCCCCCTTCCTTATTCATGCTGATGTGTTGTTCTCACAGATTATCGTTCACGTGTGGAAGCAGTGAATGAAGAGTTTCGAATTAGGATGCACGAATGGTTGCAACGCAAAACAGTAGTAAAAACCCCGTGAGCATAGTCAAGCGAGGCGTCAAGGAAGATTTTCAAAAAACACGATCCCCCCCCAAAAAAAAAGGGTTTCCGCTTGATCGCCCCCCCCCCTTCAGGTTCCGCCGCCATTTCTGTGGTTTTTACTCAGTCGACGCGATTCATCAACTCGCTACAAAGCAGGAGAAATATAAACCTAACAAAATTCAATATTCATATTCTTAAACGAACATATCGTCGACCATGGAATATGTGTTCCTCCTCTAATGTCCGGGGAAAAGGGTTGAAAGTCATGCAAGTTATGCGGCAGTGATAAAGGATGAAAAAAAAGATGAAAAAGTTAGAAACCAAAATGAAGCCATGGGATGCGCTCCATTGCGATTGCAATGCAACGGCGACGTGGCGATCGCGATAGAGCGCGATATCTTCCCACGGTGGGGTCGTTAGGTCGAATTTCCGCGCGACCGCCCGCGGCGAGCAGCGCGGCAAGTACGAGTCGTTTGGAATTCCGCTCAAGACGCAATGAGCTGGTACCGTGAGGGACCTTTAAAGGTAGGCGAACTTCCGAAGCTTTCAACGTGAATTTTTAAGGGTCCCTTACGGTACCAGCCCATTGCGTCATGAGCGGAATTCCCAATG
Organism: Trichostrongylus colubriformis; assembly: GCA_963978905.1. Classification (NCBI taxonomy): domain Eukaryota; kingdom Metazoa; phylum Nematoda; class Chromadorea; order Rhabditida; family Trichostrongylidae; genus Trichostrongylus; species Trichostrongylus colubriformis. The sequence continues at coordinate 15,553,225 of OZ022256.1, forward strand.
GCTCGTACTGATGGCGCCACAAGTGCGACGCCACATGGAAATTTCGACCTATCACCCCCACCCTCTTCCTAGTAGTAAATTGGAGCTTTTATGAATTCTTAAGGTTTTATGGTTCACTAAAACTTCATCTTTCAAAGCACTGTAAACCGTTTTCCAACCAACTTTATTAGATCAATCTTTTAGCCGCTTGGTCTCCCTAAGGGTTGTGTAGTTCTCTATATGGAAAACCAGTCGAGGAAAAATTTCGAAGTGTTTCACTACATATGGTTGTAACTTCCATCAAACTCAACTTTTTAAGTGCAAATTTGCGATGCGAGGTCTGCGAGGTTGCTGCTTCGAATACACCGTATCTTTTCGAAGAAGTAAGAAGTTATTTTGAAGGAAGCGAGTCGAGCACTAGTCGAGCAAAATTTTAAAAATTTTCATAGTATTTCACTTCAAGTAGTCGCAACTCCCTTCAAACTAAACCTTATGAGTATGAATTTGCGATGCAGAGCCTGTAAGCTTGCTTCTCGCTTCCCAAAGACTACTAGAACTACATCATATCTTTAAAATGAAAGAAGTTATTCCGAAGGGAGCCAGTCGAGGGAAATTTTTTCATCGAAATGACGAGATTTTCACACGAATCTTCGAAAAAGTGATCTATTGTGTCCGAAATATCTTCAGTGAACATCCTGCTTTGAATGATCTAATGAGATGACGACTGACGTTGGCCGGCCTCGCTGTGGGATGCGCCACGCATGAGGACTTCATTTACATTGTGGGTGATACAAACTTCTGTATAGCGGCTTGCCACTACTGTTTACGTTAATGTAGTCATAGTAATATATGAAAGAAGCCCAGCTATGTTTTCGTTTTCATCCCATAGTTTCTTTGAGTATTCATCCATGGTGCAACCCGTGGATAGATACCGTTCCCCACAACTAAGGTGAGTAACTTCGAAGATTCCTTTGTACGTGTTTTCGGCGCCAGCGGACTAACTAAGGGCTATTGGCGTTGGCCAGCTTCGTTGTGAATCGTACCATGCATGAGGTTTCCATCGACGATCCATCGTGTTATACTATACGCTATTCCCGCGGTGGTCTTGGAAATGTGAACTGTGAAGAAGGCATAGTATCGGCCTCGCACCACAGCATAAGTTATGCGCGTTTCATTGCAGGAGCTTGACACCTTGTTTGCAGCCGACAGTAATCAAGAGGACAAGGGGACTGTGTGCTTTTTGACTCTGTTTATCTTTGGTGTTGTCTATTCGTTCTTCCCTCTAGAATATCATCTTGGGCACTACATATCTTCAAACTTTGTGTCTTACCTTGTTTTCTATTTTTTATTTTTGGGGACCGCCTCCTATATGTCCTTCGGGACTATTAGAAATTTTATTATTAGTTTCAGATTTTAACCCTCAGTCCTATCACATCTCCCCTTCACACTTTGGACCCTCAGCCTGAAAAATTCCGTTGATCACTGTCTACCTCAACAAATACGACCGCCCTGTAGAGGATTTCTCGACGGAGGCTTGACCTTTATTGAACTGATGTGTAGGGATCAGAATGCTATTCTAATGTAGGACCGTTCGTCAAACCAAAGAATTAGCAAATGTTCTTCAAGTATCTATAAGGACTATCAGGAAAATGAAAAATCCAAAAAAGGAAGAAAAGTAGTGAAGGATGTAATAGTTAATCACACTACCATACAAGTGAGGGGATTGGGTCACATGCTATAAACAGAGCATAGAGCACCTCGCAAGTGGCGCTTAGCGGCCAGGGTACCCAAGGAGTCGGGGATTCCACAGGGGAGGGGGTCGTATTTGACCGGACGAAAGGTGAGGGGAACCCTGCAGAGGTCTGCAATAAGCGCGAAAATCTACACTTTTAATAGATAGATGATAAGCAAGGGGTATTCCGCTGTGAAATCGTATGAGGAATTGTGAAATAAATATCGTTCTGCTCCGAGTTAGAATATGCAAAGAAACACATTGCATCTATACATACGATCCGGCCACAGTTACTGGCATTGTAGAAATTAAAAAGAGGTGGGGGGAGGGGGTCGTATGTAGAACAGAGAGAGGAGGGGGTCATTCCGGAACCGCTATTTTCCTCGACATCTGGGAATGCTCTGCTTGATTACGTTAATTTCACAGGTATGACTGCGGCCTAGCATGAAAGGGTATGTGGGCTTTGGCTTATCGTGTTGACATCGCTAAACTTCGGAAGGAGACAAAAAAGGAAAAGGCTGCATATTAAAAAGTAAAAGACATGACCCTGGTGTAGGAAAACTATGAAATGGTTTTCATGCTCCGTGTTATTACCGAAAGGATAACGGAATCAGATCACTTCTCACTAATATCCATCAAATTCCCAACGATCACGTTTTCCAAATGAAAGATGAAGGTATTTTAGCCGTACAGAGAAGAAGAAAAATTACTGGACGAAATACAAAATATGCGCAAAGAACCCATACTCAGAAGGTTCAACAGCAAACCAAAAACAACCAAAATCCACGCATCGGCAAAATTCATTGGGCACCATTGAAGTCGGGCGCCGGGGGTGCGTGCAAGTGTTCCGCCAGTGTTCCAGAAGGTCAGGTCACCAGTGTTGTGGGGAGGCTAATTTACCATAGAAAGGAGGAAGTTAACATTCTTGTGAGACTAAAACATTGTATTATGGACTGTTATAGTTACCAGCTTCCACCTTCACCACCATAGATCTTATCTGCTTTCAGTCAAAAATTGTATTCAGTGGAAGACGCCCTAACTTAATCATTTAAGGAGCAAATATCCAACTTCACTACATATTTACCTTCACAAGTATCTGCCTTTATTCTTCGACCCTTATCTCCGACAAAATTAGACCAGCTACGTAGCCAAATTAGTAGTAAATCAAATGAAAATCTAGTAAATCTTGAAATTAGTAGTAAATCAAAAATTCAGCTGATGCCCTCCTGAAATGTGAAACAAAAGACGCTTGATTTCATATTCCATTGAATCACATGAAAATGGGAGCAGGAGGTGCCAAAAGAAAACGACTACGATGGAAGTGATTCGGACGAATGTGGAAGGATCATAAAGTATGAAGGTAGAGGTGCTCAGTTGTACGACAGTTAAGAAATAACGAAATAAAACGGGTAAAACCCGAGAAATAAGGCTTCCTTCCCACCGTTCATTTTCGAAAGAGGCGGCTCGGGCCCGGAAGAAGGGCGGGCTGGGACAAAACAAGTACAGCTGTTGGGAAAGCTGGCCCTAATGAGGCCCGGGGGGCACTCTTTCTCTCCACATATAGTCTTCTTAGGACCATAACTCGCTTGCGTGAGTCAGTTGAAGAGTTCTCATTAACCACATCACCTCTACCACTGCCTCTAAGCTCTCGTCGTGTATACCCGTCAGGTAAACACGCAAACAAAATTACTGTTCACACACAATCTACGATTGTGTGGACGACAGTGTGAACGACAGTGTGAACGATTGTGGTCAACTTTTGATGACCACAATCGTCCACACTTCGTTCACCACAATCGTAGATTGTGTGCCGACATTCGCTTGTACCTTTGTCGCCTTCGTCTAGGATGGTGTGACGTACATAGGGCGGGTTGGACAGGGCGTTTAATACACGCGATTACTGTCAGCACACCCTCTACCATTGTGGTGTGGAGAAGAGGTCGAAATTCACAGCGACTCACGAGGAAAGTCTTTTAGGAAATGAAGTCCCCTTCACTGTCATTAATGCGATGACCTGCGAGCTGAAGTAAATTGTAGTTATATTACATAGGTCAGTCAGAGGGTGTCCGCCCTTCTCTGCTCGAACACAACTGTATGAAACTAAGCAAAAACACAGAGGGTGTCCACCCTTCTCTGCTTGAACACAGCTGTATGAAACTAAGCAAAAACACAGAGGGTGTCCACCCTTCTCTGCTCGAACACAACTGTATGAAACTAAGCAAAAACAATGTGGTTCATCACAGTTATTCAAAAAATCTGTTCCACCACTCGAAAATTTGTTTCCTCAGAATCCAAAAGTCTTGCGAGGTGATTATGGCATTTTTCTCTTCGTGAAACGATCTCTCCTCCAAGAGTTGCTTCGAGGTGCGAATAAAGTGTTAACCCGTCTTGGATACATCCTAGACGCACATAGCATACAACTTCTGCATCTGATTTCAAAAAGTTTTTAGACCCTGAACTGAAAGACCCTGAACTTATCTTATCCCGAAAAATTTATGTTGTACTTTTCCAAGTGCACAAGCTCTATAACGTTCTGGGCACCTTCGCTACGCCTACGGTGGCCAGCTATCTAGGAGCCGTACCAATGGTGATTCTACAGTTCGTCATGGGTTTTGGTCAGGTAATCTAACATTTATGGCTGTTAAATAAGTATTGGTTGCATGGTAACATTTGCTATTTCAGGGTCTGCTTTGGCCATGTATGAGTGTTCTCGTGGGCCACTGGTTTCCTCCAACAGAAAAAAGCACTGCTTTAGCAATTGCCACTACAGGAAATCAGGTTTTGTGGTCATTTTTTTCCTTTCGATGTACATAATTCGTCCTTGTCGCATACGGCTTCGTCACGGCTGTAAAGCTCTGTGCTCCCGCGCTCATCTGCTATTTATGGCCACTATTCTAGCACAGCTTGTTTAAGTTAACAATAACTGCAATAACTGAGTGTTGAAGAAGTAGACGAAATAGTCCTTACCTCGCGGAATCGGAAGTCATGGCAATCGCGACGCACCCGTTGCCGCGAGAACGCCTTCTCTGGCATAAGAGAACGAGGGTGTGCGCCTGGTAGGGCAAAAAATTCGCGTGGCCACGTTAGAGCGCGACGATGGTGCGAGATAGGGCGGGCGTACTAGCTGGGTCCTGAAGTGATTACGCGTGGAACGAAGCATAAGGCACCCCTATCGCTTTAGGACCCACTTAATAAGGTGCGTAGAGTAGCTCGCACCATCGCGTCGCATACGCCGCAACGCGAATTTTCTGCTCTAATAACACACACCCGCTGGCCAATCTGCCCTTCCGTATTGATAAGCGGCTAGAGATGCAGGGGCGCAAGAGCACGTCATCCTCGTGGGTAACCTATCTTCCACGTCTTTTTCCCTGATTTTGACCGCTTTATTCCGTTCCTCCATAATGTTGCCTTCTAAGCACCTCAACTTTCATATTTATCAATTAGTCCACACCTTGTCCAAATTATCTCTAACGGTGTCATCTTCACACTCATCACGTGAAGAGTAATGTACTGAAGCAATGCACTCTATAAAATGCCACCCTACCGGGATAATACCGTTATCCCTACTTGACAAAGGGTTCGACCAAGAGGGCGGAGATGGAGGTTCACATCCCGACAAAATCACAAACATAATCGTAAATCAAAAAAAACTGAAACTCAATTTCTAGCCTCGATAGCTACCCTATGCTAGATCAGGTGCGCATAGACCACTAGGATACCATCTCTTGCATAGGTCAATTACTATCCCCTCTTATGAATTCTTCAAATAAAATAAAAGGATAAAGTTTTTGGCGTTCATCAATCCCTTGGTGGGATGCGCCGCACATTCTAGTTCCATTCAGAATCGTGATGGCTGGGGTATGTAATGTGGCCTATACAATGACTTGCGGTGGCCAACCAATGAACAATTCAGTGCTTTTATCCTCCCAGACGAGTCTGTACCAACTTGCCAACCCCCGGAGGGACGGGAGGTTCGGTTGTCCTGGGCGGGCGCTGATGAAAGATTTGATCCCCGCACAATGAGAGTAGGGTGTGCGCCACCTGTCACTACACCACCTCCGCCCCTTATTCGTCAAACATCCTGCCGAAAACAGCGCCCTGCTGTTTCAAGCAATTGAAATTTGTGAGGTAAGATATCAGAAATTAGATCTGACAATGAGAGCCTTCATGTTACTAGAATTTATCAGAGTTACGTGATATCGTAATATTATACAATATACACTTCAGCTTATTAGAAACCTGTGGTATGATTATCGTGACTATTATATGATCATTCGAAAGTCCATTCAGCATGCGGGCATGCAGACTTCCTTAAGCAGCTTTTATACTCTGTGGCGCTGAGGGCGACAGTGACGCCGGCAGTGTCACAGCGTATAAACGCATTTTCAATGCCAATACGCAAGAGCAATCTTAAAAGAGACTAGATAATTGGAAGGAAATCTCACATTCACAGGCGGCACAAAATAGAGAGAAATGACTGACAATCTGGGTGAGGGAGTGTTCACGAGACACATTATGGACCTTTTTCAATACCCGTGTGACAACAACTTTGATATGTAAATAGCCCTGATTATGTGTATAGTTACAGGTGAGATTACAACGAATTGGACACCTATCCTAATATGAAATACAGAGGTACGGCCATATAGGTACTATGCGCTAGCGTTGCTTTCCACGACGTTCGACCCATTGGTCGGCTTCTCCTCAAGCAGCTCTTGCTTCGGTTCTTCGCGTACAGCGGAATCCCATGGCTGGACATCGGCTGAAAAAAACGGAATTGTATGAACCACTTCAAAACCATGCGCATATTGTTTACGGCGAGTTCTCAAAATCACTGTTTGTTACACGTCCGCGAGCGCTCCGCGTTGCGGTTTCAAAAAATATTGCGTTCAAATATGCATGTAAATTACCTGAGCCGGATATTTGAAAGAAAAGACCGGTTGTTGTACAAATGACCACAATAGTGATGAAAACAATTCGCCATTCTTCCAGAATACCCTGAAGATGTACACTTGATGATTTCAGTCATTTACCCAAACATCCATTAACATTGCATCCATTAACATTGCTTTCATGCGTGATTTGACTGTTCCTATTTCCCTATCACAATCGCCGGAAAATAAGTATTTCAATACTGATCCGTCCATGGACCGCATGGTGTTAACCATGGACCGCGCCGTGTGAGTGACGCCAGTTCATAGGACAGTTAAACGCATTCTCATTATTTTGAGCTTACTTGGGGGTAGAGGGTCGACCTGCGTAGACAAAATGAGAGTAAGTGAGGGTACCGATAATGAAGAATGCGATCTGCGACCACACTGGTCCCACGATTAGTGTTTCTCTCAAACGCTTTGCGACACCTTCAAAGAAATCATCCACGGAAAATTCATGGTTGTAATTTCTCGTTAAATCTCTATTAGATACAGTCATGAATTGAAATACGGAAAAACCGAGAAAGAGAAATCGAAGAACTGGAAGAAACATGTGAATTCCCGCAGGGCGACATTTGAACAGCCGTGGGCGTGCAGAGCGCAAATCAAATTTTCGCGCCCAATGTTGATTTGTTTCTCACTCTGAGTCCCTGGCCACGTGAGCGTCGCCTCTTTGCTCCTGAAGCCCTCGAGCTCCGTCCCCTCGGAGGTCCCACCCCACTGCCCATCATCTTGAACCGCTCTAGCCCAGCCTAATTCTTGTTCTTTCGTGTAAAACTTTGCATGCGAATCTTAGTAAGCAATTACAAGACACATATATGGGTACCGGATGAACTCAAGTTTCCTTGGATGATTCCTTTATCTCCATTTCTGATTCGCGCAAAGCGGCAATTTTTTTTGCCGTCGTCTATCCGCTCTCCAGTTGGATCACTCACCCGTGATACTACTACCCCTCAATTTGAGCATAGGAGTGTGTGATACCGACATTATAGTATTCGCGTGGCGGCTTTCAGGGCGCACCGCGAGGGTGTGAGCTGAGGGCGCCTCATTTGTTGGGTTTTTAAAATTACGCCTGAAATAGAGTGTAAGGTATCGTCATTGCAGGACCCAACCAATAAAGCGCACATAGCTCACACCCATCGTGCCGCACGACGGAGGGTCCAATGCGAATCTCTATCGTAATGGCATAAACCCTTTCAGCTTAGGCTGGCTCCCTCACAGCTGGGAATAGATGCAGAACAGAGTATTCAAGTGGTTTTCTGATCATCCAAAAATTTGCCACCTGTGTAGCTTTTAACAAACCATTATCATGAGTACCTGTTTTGTGAGGGCACCAATTTCGTAGGGAGCAAGAGATGATGCTATCTAAATGGTTGAACTTTGGAGATTATTCTAGTGTATTGTTGTATTGTTACGAAGAAAGGAAAATAAGAAAAACCTGTGCCCAAATTCGACTGAAGGCGGCTATGGCGGCTGTCTGAGAAGGAGCAATTGATACAACACTGAAATAAGTGGACTGACTTTGAGGAACGGGTCACAAAGGGGAGCGCCCATAGCCTGGATCAAAGGCGTGTACCAACAGGACAGAATTTCAACCGCGGCGCGAGGCGCGATGCGTATGAGCTGAAAGCGTCCTCCGCAGTTGGATCCTAACGCGATTAAGAACAACACGAGAAGACAGTCGCTTTAGGACCCACACCGCATCTGTCTTAACAGTGTACACCCCCAGGTCAAGATGGTGGTAGAAAGACGCCGGGAAAGTGAAATGTGTGAAAGGGATGGAGCAGATGTCACTCACCTAGTATTATAACCCGGAATATATCCTGAGATGAACGCCATTGCCAAACAAATCAAAACCACTGCTGTCCATCTGTAGGTACAGTCACAGAAACACAACAAACCGAAGCAAATGGCAAGTCCGAGAGAAGCTGAAAATGGAACCGATAGCGATAGACAGGAAATGTAGTTAATCGCATTGCTTACCACTAGAATTGCATGCTTTGGTGACGCTGGTGAATCCCATCCAGTTGCGTTTCTTCGACTCATCGGCAAATCCGGCATATAGAACTTTTGAGACGAACTGACAGATAAATGGCAGAGCTGAGAGAATACCATTCTGAAAAAACAGCTGTTAACTAGAGGGATAATGGAAAACTAGCACATCCATCTTTTTCTGAAGTACCATAGAAGCTGTAACTGGAAGACAGAAGGAGCGACAATTAAGGTGTCCGGGAAAGGTAGGGATTGAAGGAGATGACGTGTGGAGCAAGGCAACGAAATGCGCTTCTGACATCTTTGACAAGGTTCTGTGGTGTACAGAGACTCCCCGGGTGCAGAAACCACCAACACACGAACGCTATTTAACTGTATACCACTGTCACGTATACCACAGATACGCATGACTCCGATCAATATTTAGTGATACGGCACACTGAGAAATTCATCTATGCGCAGACCGTCTTGGAAATGCAAGTTCTATTTCTCCGATTTTTCGACAATTTCATTGTGCTTTTCTTCATTATTGCACTTCCAAATATCTACTCCTCCTCCCAACTTCATCGCGTGACCGCAATGAAGTTGGGAGGAGGAGTAGATAGAGGCTCCTGCTGCCTCGAACTGAAAATGTTAGCCGAACTAGAAGTGGGTCGAACTTCATCTTTCTCCCGATGGCTTTTATTGAAATCACGTGAATGCACTGGCAGTTGATTGTAGCAGTAATAGAAGGAGCGCAATATCATCTATCTTGGTAGAAATACAGTAACTCGGAAACAGGGAGGGGGTAGAACAGCTCCGCAACTATTTCTCGCGCTCATGTTCACGGGATGGAGTGAACGTCATGACACTCGAACTGGTCTAGTCCAGGCAATGGGGCAGTGACCGCGCCCCTCGACGTGCGATCAATTCACAAAGGGACCAGCAAGGCACTTGTAACCCGCGCTGACTCAGGACGCGTGACCGAATTCGAGTGTCATTACGTACACCCCAAAATGACAGATAGGTGGAGTCATAGGGGTTCTTGGGTGATGAAGAGCTTCTGAAAAAAACCATTCATACGTTTTTTTTCACTCTTTCATCTGCGGCGAATTCCAGGTGAAGAGAGCGCCTACAAGAAGCGGTAAAGGCGTCCTTTTCGGAAGCTGCCGACTTTTTTATCCGAGTGCTTCTCTTCCCGCCCCTTAGCCACAGAGTCTGAGGATCAGTGGTGGTGGGAAGATGGGTTTTTTTCTCAGGTATTGACCGTTTCTTTCTGTTTCTTCTTCTTTTTTCTTCACTCTTGTATACCGAGCTACACGGTTTTCTGATTCAACGATCTTTTTATAGTAACTTTTCATCGCAACTAGGCACACCCTGGGTCTCGGGGAGTTGCTGCATTTGAGATCTGCAAAACAAGATTGGCGTTGATTTCTAAAGGCTGGCAAAGAGGTAGGTCCAGCCGACAAAAATTGGCAAAACCGGCAATCAATTGAAACACTATATTTCACTTTAGGAAAATCAACCAGTCATGTGTCGCGTACTTAGTCCTGACCTCTTCTGCAATTACCAATATTTGGTTGATCAAGAAGTCGTGTCGTTCTTTTTCTAGAATCTTTTTTTCGAACGCACCCACACTTAATCAAAATGAAATTTTTTCTTTCAAACTGCTTGCTCAGAGTTGTTTTATGAACCACTTCGAAGAACTTTTTCAGCTATATCGAAAACATCTTTCTAGTTGGTTCTGGCTGCGATTCAGATTGAGTTTTAATACCATGTGATAGGGGTCCAGTTGACATTTTTCACAATTTATTTTTTCCATCTCCATTTCCATGAGAAAGTTAAGAAATTCGGTCAGTAGTATTTCCCTGTTCCTAACCACCACCTGTTCTCAACATTTCACCACTCTTTCAACTAATTGGTTGAGAAAGTTTTTTTGCCTTGGTTCCAAGAAATTGTCTAAAAGCACCGAGTTGCGGCGGAAAAACTAAATGTGGAAAAAGAGCGACGTGACTTTTCAAGCAACCGACTGGTGGAACTTGCAGATGAGGTAGGGGCTAAGTAGGAAACACATGGTTGGTTAGTTTTCCTCAAGTAAAATATAGTGTTTTAATTGATTGCCGGTTTGGCCAATTTTTGTCTGCTGGACCTACCTCTTCGCCAGCCTAAAAGTCGGCGCCATTCTAACATACTCAAAAACTGAATATGGCGTTTTGTAGAGCAGAAAATTTCCTTTCGAATGATATGTGATATGCTGCAAAAACTTGTAAATTTAGGGCAAAACTACTTATGGAATGACCCAATAGATTGACAGCGAGATTTGAGTTTAGGAGATTCAGCAGTCTGACCATAAGCGCGCTTTGACTCCATAAAGCGAGCTCTAGATTTCTAGTACAAAGGTTTTACGTCTACTACTATATCTACGCCCCCGAGGTTGATTTGCTGACCGACGGCACTCCACTTCTACTGAAGGGGTACTAAGAACGTTCAACTGTTCATTTATCAGGAAGCTACTCAACGCTCTTATCAGTTCATTTGTGGTTATTTTTATGGCGCCGAAGCACCATCACAGGGAATTCGAGCATAAAAAAGTTAACTTACCGAGGTCAAACTCATGTTTAACACGGTCTTATAGTAAAGTGGAAGATAAGTGACAGTTCCGACTGTGATGAAATTGTGAGCGAACGCACTTCCAGCAATAGACCACACCACCGGTGACGACAGAAGTTGGACCCAATTGGCTCGCTGAAGTTCATTGTGATGACATGCTTAGCTAAATTGCTCTTAAGCATTTTAGGGTTTTACCTGCGCACGAGGTCGACGACTGGCTGAGTTCGTGATGACTTGAATCTCCTCGTTTGTGATGCCTCTAGCATTTGCAGGATCATCAGAAACAAATACTTGCCAAAGAATACACAGCAGAACACCAAGAACACCTGGAATCATCGAAGCTTCAAAAATTTCCATATTCGGAAAAACCGAACGGGCAGTACCGTAAACATGGAAGGCCATCGGCCATCCGCCCATGAATGGCACCTGGCACAGTTCCGCCGTTGCAAACATCGCAATGACTACGGAGAGCTGAAAAAGAAAATCGTGTTGTCCGGCATGCGACGCGATGGTACGAGCTTTTACGCGCACCCATTAAGTGGGTCCTAAAGCGATATGGGAGCCCTATGCTTTATTCCACGCGTAATCGCTTCAGAACCCAACTAGTACGCCCACCCTATCTCGCACCATTTCGAATGTGGCCATGTGAATTTTTTGCCCTAATGGCACACACCCTCGTTCTACCATGCCAAAGAGGGCGCTCCTGCGGCAACGGGTGCGCTGCAGTTACTATTGCTATTTTCTGAGGAACGAACTATTTGTCTACTTTCTTCAACACTCAGTTATTGCAGTTATTGTTAAATTAGACTAGCTGTGCCAGAATAATGGACATAAATCGCAGATGAGAGCAGGAAGGGTGGGGGTCGATTGGTCGGAATTTCGCGCGGCCGCCCGCGGCGATTGCGAGTTGTTCGTAGTTTTACCCGTTGAAATAGCAACAACCACAACATATAAGAACTTTCGAAGCTTCCAACGTGCAATCTTTGAAGGTCTCTCACGATACCAGCCCTTTGCCTACTGAGCGAAATTCCAACCGACTGCAGCATCATGCTGACGGTGCCGCGAAGCAAAAATTCGACCAATAGACCCCCATCCGTGCAGGAGCACAGAGCTTCACAGCCGTGACGTAACTGTATGCGACAAAGACGAGCTACATCGAAAAGAACAAAAAAATGTTCACAAAACCTGATTTCCTGTAGTGGCAATTGCTAAAGCAGTACTTTTCTCAGTTGGAGGAAACCAGTGGCCCACGAGGACACTCATACATGGCCAAAGCAGACCCTGAAATAGTAAATGTTACCATGCAACCAATACTTATTTGAACAGCCATAAATGTTAAATTACCTGACCAAAACCCATGACGAACCGTAGAATTACCATTGGTACGGCCCCTAGATAGCTGGCCACCGTAGGCGTAGCGAAGGTGCCCAGAACGTTTATAATTGCACCATAGAGAACTAGCCGTTTTGCTCCCATCCAACGATTCAGCTTCTGCATTTGGAAGAATACAACAATTTCTTGGGATAAGGCAAGTTCAGGGTCCTTCAGTTCAGGGTTTAAAAACTTTTTGAAATCTAATGTAGCAGCTATATTCTATCAAAGACGGGATCCAAAACGGGATAACACTTTATTCGACTTCGAAGCAACTCTTGGAGAGATCGTTTCAAGAAGAGAAGGATGTTAATCACCTCGCAAGACTTTTGGATTCTGAGGAAACAAATTTTAGAATTGTGGCACAGATTTCTTTGAATAAGTGTGATGAAGCAAATCGTTTTTGCTTGGTTTCAAACAGTTGTGTTCGAGCAGAGAAGGGCGGACACCCTTTGACCGACCTATAAAATATAACTACAACTTCAGCTCGCAGTTTATCGCATTAAAAACAGTGATTGAGGCTTCATTTCTTAAAAGACCTTTATCTGAGTCGCTTCGAATTTCGACCTCTTTTCCACACCACAATGGTAGAGGGTGTGCTGAGAGTAATCGCGTGTATTAAACGCCCTGTCCAACCCGCCCTATGTACGTCACGCCATACCAGGCGAAGGCGACAAAGGTACAAGCAAATGTCGACACACAATCTACGATCGTGGATTGTGGATATTTGTGGCCAACCTTTGATGAGTCATCGACGGTTGACCACAATCGTCCATAGTCGTCCACAATCGAAGATTGTGTGTGAACAGTATTTTGTTTGCGTGTTTACCTGATGGGTATACACGACGAGAGCTTAGAGGCAGTGGTAGGGGTAATGTGGGTAATGAGAACTCTTCAACTGACTCACGCAAATGATAGCTATGGGTCTAAGAAGACTATATGTGGCGAAGTTCCCGATGAGAAAGAGTGCCCCCCGGGCTTTATTAGGGCAGACTTCTCCAACAGCTGCCACTTGTTTTATCCCAGCCCGCCCCCTTTCCCGGGCCCGAGCCGCCCCTTTCGAGAATGAACGGTGGGAAGGAGGTTTTATTTCTCGGGTTTTGACCGTTTTATTCCATTATTTCTTCACTGTCGTGCTAGTACTGAGCACTTCTACCTTCATATTTCATTATCTTTCCACATTCGGTCCGAATCACTCCCATCGTAGTCGTTTTCTATTGGCACCTCCTGCTCCAATTCTCATGTGATTCAATGGAATACGAAATCAAGTTTCTTTTGTTTCACATTTCAGGAAGGCATCAGCGAAATTCTTCGTTAGTATAGAGCAGTTCACATGTGTTATTGTGAAAAAGTAATCTCGGCTTCTGTTAGGCAACCAAAAAAGTTCGTGCGGTTTTTCTTCTAATTTATTATTTCTTGCAATGTATTAAAAAAACTGCAATGTAAACTTTGCCCAGGGGGGGGGGGGGTGATTTGGGGTGCTGATCACGAATATGACATCCGTTTTTGGCGATTGCGCCAAATTGGTACTGCATCATGTTGGTGCAACAACTCGTTTTCACCAAAATCGCTGAAACTTTGCCCAAAACGGCGCTCGCGCTAAAAACCAATGTCATATCTGTGATGCATCCTGAATAGCTGCTAGATGGCTTTTCAAAGTTGATGAATAACAGTTGTTGCATCAACATGGTGCAATTGCACCAATTTGGCGCAAACGCAAAAAACGGATGTCATATCCGTGATAAGCACCCCAAATAACCCCCACCCTCTAGACAAAATTTCAGCGGAAATTATTTTTCATCCAACTCGCGGTATCTGGGGTAGCGATAGTTGAATAGTGCTAAAATTTTGAACTTAAAACGCACTACTTAAACTCATGAGACACACTGCATGATTCTGCATAAAACAAGCTTTAAAGCATATGCAATGTTACCCCCTCATCACAATCAGTTTTTTTAATACATTGCATAGAAATAATCAATGAGAAAAAACCGCACACACTTTTTTGGTTGCGTAATATTTTGCGGCTTTTCATGAATATACTTCAAAATTTTCTGTATAATTCATCTGCTTATAGACTGTTCCGATGACAGTTCTGTCAACAGCTAGCTTTTTGCGAATTAATACGCGAGTCAGTAGTTCAAGGTCTGTTCAAGCTATTTATTTTTTTACCTGAGGCCCGATACTTTGCTATGTACAAAGAGAACTAGAATTGTAAGAATGAAGAGCCTCAGCAGATACGTACATACAGTAATGTCTGACCGGAACCCGACAAAGTGTTGGCTGCTTACACAATAGCGTAGAGCTTACATCAATAGAGCAAGGGGATAACTGCGGTGAGGTAATTGCACCGCGTCAGCTCTATCAAACACAACCCTTCCTCCACCTCTCTCACTCAGTGTGGACCATTTGGAAGCTACTACTCATTCAACCTTAAGAAAGCTCTGCAAAATTAATTTCCCGTAAAAAGCTTGTCGCCATCAGAGATCTAAAAGCAGTGGTGACGAACTCTAGCAATCCCACCAAATGTACAGTGGGTGCCAAAAAAAAAAGTAATTTTGCCCACGGCTCACATCTCCTAATTATACAAAACATAGAGAAAAGAAAGAAATGAAAGTATTAGGGCAAAATATTCCCGAAATGTTCCTCTAAAAGCAGGAACGAGCTGAGACTCACAACTTTCACTTTCACAAGAATATGGAGCTTTCATTCGGCGCAGTCGGGTTTCGGAGTACCTACATTTTCAAGGTCCGCTTAAAACAGTAAAGCCAGGCTCCGTGGTAGGTCTTTTGTGGGGAGCTTCCTGAGGATTGGCCCTTCGGTTCATGGAAGTCACAGAGTCCCTGCTGCTTGGACAAGGCTGCTATGATCCGAAGTATCATTTTCATGCCCAAATCCGCCTCCGGAGGGGTTTCAGTGGTAAGTACACGTTTCGGCTCTTGGAAACGAAGGGCGCTGGGAATCCGGAAAAAACGGAATGTTGAAGAACACCACCCAGTAAGAATCCCTTTAGGTACCCAGAGTGAACGGGCCTCAGCAAGGTTGTGAACGAGGGCGACGAAAGTTCGGATTTTGCTCAGTTGAGGTGACACATCTTGTTCACTATTTCCTCGCTCCCGTTCCTGCTCGTGCAGAAGGCTGCCAAGGAGTATAGTGATAGAGTGAGGTCTGCTCTTGAATCTGGGGATGTGAATACCTCAACAGAATTTGCTGTAGTTCGACTAAAGTGGGGTGAAAGTGGACGAGACAAAATTACTTTTTTTTGCACCCCCTGTAATTTTGGCATGATTCGCCTGCCTTCTCAGCAATCGTGTAAGGTAATTATCGGTTGACTGTCGCTCCACATACTGTCGTGGAGGGCACAGAAGAAGCATGCAAAATCGTTTGTAGGGGTTACGGTAGCCGCAGTAGTGGCTATGTTCGGCCGCGTTCATACTTTGCAGTGCCGGCGGCAGGGCGGCGGTGGCCGCGTCCCTGCCTGTGCCACTCTGTTCGTTGCCTGCGCCGTCTCTGCACCTCCCCATGCCACTGTGCCTCGCTGCTTGTGAAAGCAGCCGTGCTCTGCCGGCGCAAAGTATGACTATAATGGAGAAGCTGTGGCCGGCTACGTACAGTAATTACAAATCGCACAAACGTCTGACATTTCCAGTGGAAATTCGAAGAACAGGTCTATAGCCATACCATATCAGTCGATATAAAGTCAGCGGAATTATTTGACTGGCCGCGTGGACTATCGAAGGGTATTCGTTGTCCCTTTGAAAACTAGCAGAAAATAAGTTTTTATTCCTAAAAGGAAACGAGGCACATCGCTTCAGCAGAAAAGGGCAGTACTAAAAAATCTTAATTAACTTTTTCATGACTTTTAAAGTTATTCACTGAACCAAATGAAATTATACCGTGAACGCCGAATGACTGGATATGGGTGGGCCCAATGAACATGTTACCACTTTGTGTATGGCCCTTATGTCGTTAGGTACAGTGGACAAGGTATTTTTGAGGAAACCATCTTTCTTCGTATTAAAACTTGACATATACTGGTAGTTTTCGATTTCAATGCTTCTGCCACGAGGTTTTCAAGTGGAATTTTTATTTCGGCAACGTCTCGACCTTCCGTCGTTTTCGAAGGCCTAAAACATGGCTGCGGGATCGAGAAAATAGAAATGAGTGAGTGTCAATAATAAGTGACGTCATGCCATGTATGCATCATTGCGAGTTACTGTAAACGAATAAGCATGTCCTTCAAAGGACAACAAGCAACATTCATTCGCTACTTATGTACTAACCGAGTAAAGCGTTGCTGCACTCTAGCGGTGGAATTCGAGGTGAATCTGACTTTGAGACTTCTGGAGTTTTGTGGGTGCTTCTGACACGAAGTCAGAAATGCTAGAGGGGATGAGGCGTTTGGTGGAATAGTGCGCACTTCTCAAGCCCTCACCCATCACTGGGTCTTTGACAACGAAGGAAGGTCAAAACGTTGGCCGAAAAAAAAAATTCTACCTAAAGACCTCGTGGCAGAAGCAGTGAAATCGAAAACTACCAGGAATGCCGAGGTTCTACGATGAGAGAACTTGTACTTTACATATAGTGATTGCTACGATCCTATTTGTGTGTTAAAAGCCGCCCAGTGCTTACAATTCGCGCTTTTTCTGAGAAGGGATAGGGCCAACGACAGAGTGTGTTCACAATCGTTCTCACTAGAGCACATATTTAACTCATTTTGAATTTGTAACAGAGGTGTTATAGTAAGGATTACCTCTGTGACTAGAGTAGCCAAAAGGCCTCCAGCATAGAACGAAGCGAAAATCACGGCACGCTGCTGTGATGACCATGTTAACTCGCCATTCTGAATAATTTCCAGCTTTTCGTGGGAAAATCCGATATTCAACGTTCTGCTACGCTCCTAGTAGGATACTCACATATTCGTAAACCTTTTCGTTGCCAAATTTGAGCACTTCACACTTTGGTGAAACCAAAGAATGGTTTGTAGTCCTCAAAGGCCGTGCATCAGCGATTGCTGTCTCATTCAGCATGCAGACCATAGCCTAAAACAGTGAGGATTTTGTGTATGTGCGTATGAAGTCACAAAAGCAGCATCTGTCTTTTATGATCCCGTGTTTTTTTTTTGCCTTGTAGTTCTTTCTCGGTGATGATAATCTTCTGTGTGTACTCAAATAAAAAAATAAATAAGCTCCAAACTGTATTTAGCATTTATGGATGCCCACCCGCCCCCCCCCCCTCCCCCAACTGCTCTACAAGCCTTTCCAAACATAGGTCTCTAACAGTTAAAATTGTGGTTGATACATCAAACCAGCGAATACTCATTTGCTTTCTTATCAATTTAATCTGCTAAAATTGAGGGTCAATTGCTGAACTTAACTCAGAACAAGTCAATGGGCAGCACTGTCTCGAGTTCTCATTATCTGATCATATGTGACTGGACAGCAATAAATAATAAAATAATAATATGCAGATGACCTCACCATATTTAGATTACTCCTCATAAGACCTTCGATGGTGAGTGCTAATGCAATGCATATAGCCACCCTTAGTCGGACACTCTTCCAACTCCATAGCCGAGCTGTCATCGAATGGTGGTGCCCTGCAAGAAGAGGCTTACTTATGGCGCAAAGCACTCCAAAGGTGGTTCAGCGAACAGGAAGGCCCAGTCGAGTTAGAGGGGGATGGAGACGTATAAATGCAAGACAACCGTCCACGAGAAGCAACAGTTTGATGAGCGCGTAAGCTTCTTCTCACCCAGCAGTTGTTCAAATGAGAGGTATTTAGCCATAACTGCAGGCTGGTAATAGCACTTATGCATCGAAGCATTATAATTTCCATTGAACCTCCATATTTTCTATAATTTTCTATAATTATAATAGGCGGATTACGGTACCAACTCGAGCCCACGCCACAGCTAATAAGAGGTTTCAGTTGACAAGTTGCAATAGCTTTATTCTAGAAGAGAAATTCTGAAAAGAGTGAAGAATGAAGCGCTTAGCATCGATGAATCGCTTCTTGGGATGCGCCACACATTCCAATGCGACTTTGCATGTGCAGTGAGTTGCCCTATACACCATATACACCTAGCGACCATGAAGAAACGGGAGGTTTAATTCATTTGGGCAAACACTGATCCGCAATTTGATCCCCGTATCATACTGGTGGGAGCGGCGCTACATTCCGCTACACCATGCTGGCCATGGAGAATTGCATTTTATGTTTAGTGCAGAGTGAATGGAGGTGAACAGACTAGAAAATATACCATGTACCGTAGAAGGAAGTGCAGCTGTGAATAGTAAGAGGGAGGGATAACGGTAAAGCATGAAAGTGATCATAAGCTTCTTGAACTCATCGTAGAAAAAGTGGCGAAGTAACAAGTACTCTATTTGGTCAACTTATGACAATCAAATCTTCGAAAATTAGAAGCCAGACGAATAAATTGACGGGGCGAAGCAATTAGAGGAAAACTGGCATGAGAAAAGCAATGTATCCTGGTTACAGAAGATTAAAAGAAGGTCGAGACCAGGTATCTCTTTTGGGTGGGAAGAGGGGGAGGATTTTTCAAGTTAATCAGGAAAGAAGTGGCGCACGATACATGGCAGTTCTTCGAGAATCTCGAGTCTTGAGCCCAGAAAAAAAAGAAAGGACTGTAAATGAAGGGGAAAATCGGGACATATCCCTGGACGAGTGTTTTTATAATCATTATCATATCTTTCCTAAGTAAGATTACGCCATATTTATTACTTCATTATCGGTCGATCCTCTTCCTACGAGGTGTTATGTATATGACAATTTATTGTGATAGGATTAAAGAATAGTAAATGGTTTAAAGATTCATTATAGGGCAGATCTGCTCAGAACAGAATTTGGGATAAAACTACGGAGGTAAGTATCGTACAAACGAGTAGAACAGCTTATTTGGTATTTGTCGTCAATGGCATCAGCCATCCCCGACTCAACCAATCCCTCCCCCTTGTTTTCGAACCCTGATAAAAAGTGCGTCGTATCAGTTCAATTTATTGACCCTACTGATAGACAAATCAATATTAATCAAAACTGCTTTTTTTCAACCATGACCGTAAGCCTTCAGGTATTCTGAATTGATGCTTCAATGAGCCATGTAAAAAGTTAATTCTGTAAAAAAAATAACCCTCAGTAGTAATACCCCTTGACATGATCAACAGCCGAAATTCTAAAGTTCCAGTTCGAAAACAAATGATCGAAGTCATCATTCAACGGCGTAACAGGATAGTCAAATACGGAACAATCGAGAATGACTTTCACTAATTCACTCGACATTATTTCCAGTTCCAGCAGTTTTCAGAGATCAAAGATCGTTCCGAACGTATCAGTGCGGTTGACGTCTCATTGAAAATCAGCAGCATTACAACATATTAGTCTTCTGCATTGACCGATATGGTTAGTCGTCCACAGAGAGTTTATGAAATCATTTAACACTTTGCTAGCGCCAGTAGTGCAATAAACCGGATCAGCCTTCAAACTGCAGCAAGTGTGACTTTGAATAAAAAGTTCGCTGGGTTTTTACCTTCCTTTTTCACAGCATTGTCTGTTTCCTTCAAAGTCTGTATACGTATTCGACGAAACATTATCTCCTCTACAAAATCCTGTTGTATTTTTTGAGCATTTTGTTTTTTACTATTTGTTAAGGCTTAGAAATGGCACTTTCAAGAGGTGAAATCTGCACTTTCGACAACTGCTCTTCTTCGCTTAACATCCAGGTTTTATCGAGCAGTTCCAAATTTAATATAACAATAGAATGATCAATGACGTGTTGCTCTCCGCGTATGGTGCGACATAGCGCGCAAAGATTTTTGGATTTCGTTTATAAGCGAAGAAGAGCAGGTTCTGAAGGCCAGATTTTGCCTCTCGAAGGTTTTTCCAAGCTTTAAAAAGTCAAACAACTAAATTATTTCAAAAAAGAACAAATATTAGGATTTGTGGACAGAAAATGCTGTGTCGAATACATACGTACATTTTGAGGGAAAATAAAGGAAACATGTAAAAAAAGGAGGATAGAAAACAAAGGATTTCATTGTACAACCCGTTCAAACGGCAGGCAACCATTCGTCGAGTGTTGTCGTGCGTTGATGTGAGTGACGCCCTAGCGACAACCTAGTATTGACCGGCTCGCTTGGGCAGGGCTGATGTGTGAGGCTTGCTGGCCAGTCTGAGCAGATAAAAGCCTGATCGCCGAATGACCACTTGTCCTCTGACCAGCCACGTATCGGCTGCAATTAGCAATTATCACCAAGCACCCAGTAGCACGGTGATCTTTCATCCCGTCAAACCACAGCCATCAGCTAGTTTGTATTTAGTTCACCGTTTTGATGCTCTCTGGTTCTAAACTTATGAGGTAGAAGGGGGACAACTTATTGGATATTAGAAGTAACATTCTTTTACATGACTGAGATGTTAACCTATTGACGACCTGTGACACGACGTCGTGTCACACCGTCTTGCCGCGTGGAACCGTGTGAAACGACGTTGTGTCGCAGTCTTGTAACTTATATTTTGAGCTTGTTTTCAATTGTTGTTTGACCTTTTTTCCATTATGTATACGTCAAATATAAAGGTTTTTCGCAAAGGCATGGTTCAAGAAAATAGGGTGGGGTCCACGAGGTCGCCAGTGGCAGGGCATGGCAGCCTTCAAGCGAGGCAGTGTGGCATGAGTGGAAAGCGCAGACGTGACGCAGTCACGCTCGGCTGGGCGACCAAGGGCAATCGATACGGCGAGTCGTACGGGGGCGCCGCGAAGCGGAAATTCGACCTCTTAGACCCCACCCAAAAAAAATAACTTTTGATTCTGAATTATTGAGCTTCTAAAAAAAGGGGTAGACAATGATCACTGAGCAAATTTTCAGTGTTTTTTTTAAAGACAATCAATACAAAATTGTGTCTGCATTTGCTGCAATGGGTACGGACTCTTCTGGCATGAGATGCAGCCTTTAATTTTTCTTTTTCTTTATTTAACTTTTCTCATCTATTTATAACAGCTAACGCATTGCCTGCGATTGCTTTACCCTCGCATAACTCTCCGAGTCTGTGCATATACATAATTTCATCGCAATGCAGTAATGATTCACAAGCTCGAGTTGATAATCATTCAGTTCTATTCTAATAGCTCAGATTTACAGTAGAGAATCCAGGAGTTGATCATTGCAGTTGTGCCAAGAGATGAAGGAAAAGCCTGATGTACCACTAGCTGGTCTTTCTCACTAACGGTGTGCAGGACGCCATTTGGTAGTACAAATCCACGAACTTTTTCATAGGGTAGCACTTTATCGACATTTTGATTTAGTTCACTTTCATCATCAGAGTCTTCCTTTCTTATCCGAAAGAGGAAAGCTTAATACAAATGAGTTATATCCAATCATATATACAGGTGGGATCCTAATCAGAATGCAAAAGGGTAAAAATGATAGCTTTTCAGAAGAGGTGTCCCTATGGGACCGTGTGACATGACGTCGTGCCATACGCGGAGCGTGTGAAAATCCCACGCGGCCTCACGCACCAGACAAGTGTAAATGGCTCGGTCGTCAATGGGTTAACCCACCGTAAATGTACATGTAGCATCATACAAAACTAGTGCTACAGTACAACAATCATGTCAAAACATGTTAGGGTTCAATATAACAAGTTGCCCCTCTTTACAGTATTGCACCAATACTTACACAGGTCTAAACAGCCCTTTAGGCAGAGCCTTCTGGCCTGATGTCGTCATATCCATAATCCAGGTTTTTTAGACACCAGGAGGGGTAATTTTGGCTTACTGTAGAACAGACGTAGTGAGGCCGTGTTTGAGTGGCCGCCATTGCACAAACTCGCCAATTTGACGCCTTGGCATAGTGCCAAAAGGAGATGATTCTATTATAGATTTGTTTTTTCCTTTTAGTTTTTACTTTGTTCTTTCTTATATTGTTTCTAGATGTACTTACGGGTCAAATAAAGTCGGGGGGGGGGGGGGGAGGGGAGACGCCAAATTTTCACCCACGTCAAAGCTTCTTTCCCTTCCTAGGGTTAGGCTAAAGCAGATGAGACCTATGCTTTGACAGATGCTTTTTAATGTGGGAGGAGGGGATATCAATTTTAGCCTAAGCCTAGTAAGGGAAAGAAGCTTTGACGTCGACGCAAAGTTGCGTCTCCCCCAGACTTTACTTGACCTTTCTGAGATTTTCAGGTGTAGAAATGCACAATTAAGAAGATCCATAAGTAAACAAAGTAAAATATGTCACTAGAAAAGTCTAAAGAGGAAATAATTCAAAAATAAGGTTACATCAGGAGCGTGGCTCGGCCATGGAAGCTTGCAGTTCGGACGGAAGCGCGCCCTGGGGGCAAATAGCGCCCTATGGCGCGTTTTTCAACGCCGGTTTCGTTACACATTGTATCTACCGAGCCCATATGTTTGTTTTCAGACGCCATTGTTTTTGTAAACGTTATTCCGCTCTTGCCCCCCTCCCGGTGCCTTTAAACCTTCGAGCTTTGTCATAATTGTTGTAATTATCATTTTTTAGATGGCATCTCTTTCCTATGCGTCGCTTGAAATGACTTGATGAAATGAGTTTCGCAGGAATACTGATGATTTCTATTACTTGAACAGACAGTACTTTTTTGGTAGGGCTAGAAATACAGTACATTACAAAGCACATCCGGCCACTTCTCTGAAAACGTTGATTCAAATCAGTCCTTTCGGGTTGAGTTTTAATTAATGAAATGGGTGTGTACCCTTATGTCAGGACGCCGCATCGCGACATTCTGCGCGCGACATTGGCACGCGAGTAGTCTGGCCTCGGTGGGAATCGCGTGTAATTGCACAAAAAGGGCGGCGACCGTATCGACGCCTATTCTTATTTGCTTTGCTGCTATATTGGGCTTGCTTTTGTATTGTTTTCATTTAAATATGTATAAATGTAGCTCATTTCGGTGTTTCAGTGTTCACACTAGAAGTAGTATAGGGCCAAATAAAGTAGGGGGAGACGTAAAATTTTCACCCACGTCGAAGCTTCTTTCCCTCCCTAGGCATAGGCTAAAGCGGATGAGAGGCAGATGCTTTTTCATGAAGGAGAAGGGGATATGAATCTTAGCCTAAGCCTAGGGAGGGAAGGAGCTTCGACTGACGTCGGTAAAAAGTTGCGTCTAGCTCAATATCACGCCAAAATAAATAAAAGTAGGCGTCGATACGGTCGCCGCCCTCCGGTGCAATTACACGCCATTCCCACCGAGGGCAATGAACTCGTGCGAAAACGTCGCTCGCCGATTTGTGCCGCGCGGCGTCCTGACATAAGGGTACACACCCCAATCCGACCAGTGTTCTAGGAGGTCAGGTCGCCAGTGTTGTATGGAGGGTAATTTACTATAGAAACGGCAAAATAACGTTCTAGTGAGACTAAAACATTGTATGATGGAATGTTACAGTAACTAGCTTCCACCTTCATTAAAAATCGTATCGGCTTTCAGTCAGAAATTGTATTGAGTGGAAAATGCTCTAACTTCCTGCTACTTAGGGGCCACATAAATCACATTTAACTTCGCTGACGTTGACGTATGAATATATGGATTTTTTCGTAAGCATGCCACGAAGACAGCAGGGGTGTATGGCGATTAGTCGAATTTTCGCTTCGCGGCGTCGCACTCGCGGCGCCTTCAATACGACTTGCCGCAGTCGTTTGGAATTCCGCTCAAGACACTTAGGCTAGTACCGTGAAGGATCTTCAAGATTGCAGATTGGATGCTTCGGAAGTTTGCTTATGTTGTTGTTGCTGTTTCAACAGTTAAAGCTGCAAACGACGCACACTCGCAGCGCGAAAATTCGAACAGTCGCCACATATCCGGATAACAATGGTTGAGAGGGGCCCTCACTGTCGCACTGTCTGCCCTCAATAAAAACCGTTCTACAATCATCAGGCTGTGTGCTCGAGTGTGTATTTTTGCTTGAGCCTCACTTTAGGGGAGTAGAAGCTTCTCCCAAACTAAGGCTTAGGCTAAAAATCTAGGCAAAAATAGGGCCGCACGCTAGGCTCAGTGGGTGCCCCCTCCCCCTCTCAACTATACCAGCACCCATTCCATGGCACAGTTGCACTCAGTTTTAGCACAAAAAAACGGAAGTAAGCAAAAACATGGTCAAAGTGATTATTACGTCATGTGCATGTTTGCGTCGCGACGAGACTTTGCCGTCAGTCCTGCATGGTGTGAGGCTGAACAGTAACAAGAACGAAAATTGGTGCTATGGGAGTTAGGGGGGGCCACTCGACAAAAACAAATGTCGCACCCAATTTCCGCTTCTAGATACTCTCAAGGTTATTTTCTGCCTAAATACAGCTAACTAACTGAGAAAACAATTGAATTATTCTGCCATTAGTATATTACGAAAAATTAGCTATAACTAGACTAAACAACCACTTACGCGTATTCGCCTAAGCCTAGGGAAAAGATATCTCCTTTCCCAAGGCTTAGGCTAACATAGGATGAAAGAAAAAGCACGAATTTGCTTCACCAGAATCGTTTTGATGCAGAATTCGAACCCGATTCAGCTAGCGCTATGGCTTCTTTGCGCTCCACCATAGCGTTAGAGACGCAGGCACAGTGCAGTGGCCCCCCCTAACTCCCATAGCACCCGAAAATTCAGGTCGGTCACTCGTCTCTCACGGTGAGCCTGACGTCAAAGAAATGTTTTGACCATAGTGCGACTACGGACATCTAATAGACGACAATCTAATAGATCCTTCGCACTTCCACTTCCTTTTTTTATTATGCACATCATATATGTGACAAATAGCAGATTAGTTCGATTATCACGAGTGTCACAAACTAGTGTATTGATCTATACTGTACTATAATGGTGTTTTTAATTCAATCAGTGTGTTTGGCACATTGTGAAATGCTGGAAAGGTGGGCACTATTTTCGGAGCTCATTTTGGAATCAATCAAAGTGTGGGCGGGGGACCGCAAGTGAGTATGACTATTCATTCGAATTTGTCAATAACGAAAAATTTGTAACACAGCAGTTTACATGCATTAAGGTAAAATATTTTCATCAACTATGACATAGTTGTCAGATTCAGATTCATTTCTGCAGAGCAGAAAATAAGGGTCAATTCAAGTCCGGGGGGGGGGGGAGACGCAACTTTGCGTCAAGGCCGAAGTTTCTTTCCCTCTCTAGGCTTAGGCTAAAATTGATATCCCCTCCTTCCACATGAAAGAGCATCTCTCAAAACATAGATCTCATCTGCTTTAGCCTGAGCCTAGGGAGGGAAAGAGCTTTGACGTGGGTGAAAATTTGACGCAAAGTTGCGTCTCCCCCCTCCCCCGGTTTGAATTGACCCGAAAATGAACTCAAAGTAAAAACAATGGTGAAGTGTTAAGTATTTCTCAATTTTGCCGCAATCACTGTAAAAGTTACGCAAAAGCATAGAAATTGCCATCTATGTGGTCAGAAGAGGTACTCGTTGTCCTCTAAAAGACCGATGCAGTAAAAAGAGAGAACAGAAATCGAACTACTCCGAGATCATCACAAAGATGTGCACAACAACAAGGGAAACAGTGAAAGTGCCAAGGATCTTTTAGTATGTCGTCTAATTCGATGTTCGGCAGCTGCACTGCGGTAAGAACATCGTATTTGACGCAGGGTTACAGTGGAAGAGTAGTGCCCGGTCTGAATTTTCGTTCTTGTGTCTGTGTTCGGCGGAACTGGTGTTTTTTCCCCTTCATCTTTTCCTTTCTTGGTTGCATGCTATTAAAAAGGTGCCATCGCAATGGGGGGGGGGGGGGGGCATCCCACTATGGACATTGTCTATACCCCACTATGGACATTATCTTTACCAAAGCCTAGAGAGGGAAAGCAACTTCTTCTTTCCTCCATTAAGGCTTAGGCAAAAGTATACGCCTGAATGTGCAGATTGACCCTTCAAGGATCTCTCCATGAGGCTGAGATAAGCAACTTTTTATAAGATGCCCTCCCCTCATTGCGTTAGCACCCTTAAAACTTTCCTATTCGTAGTTGCAGCTTTAGCCATGTTCCATTTAGCCTTAGAAGGATTGTGCACTGCAATGAGCGGTTATTAGATAAGAAGGACATCTATAATACCCCAATCGTGCTCTTAAAAATGAAAAAAAATAACGCTAAGGGCTAAATGTTAAATCTGTTTGGTTTTTTGAGTTCCACTTACTTTATTAGCATGTAGCCTGGCACATTCGTTCTTTCTGCGTAGGTGTCACAAGAAACGGTAGAATTGCGATCTGTATCGTGGATTCTGTTCAAGCCCTGATACAAGGAGCTCTGGGGTAGGGTGAAAGTTTCCAAGGCACTATTCGACCACCACTACCTTGGAACTACGAGCTGTCCGGTCCACCCACTCCTGAAATCCTTCCCAAATCCCTCCTTGTATAATCAAATTCTTCCTTCACCCCATGCAAAATATGAGTATTGAAGTCGCTAAAATTAGGTGTTTTGCATCATGAAACCCCATACGCTAGCAGATTTTTTGTTTGCTGAACCCACTCACAAAGAAGGAACATTATACCACTTGTAAGAGTGACAGCAGACCTACACTTGTAAGAGTGACAGCAGACCTACAGATTTTCCGCCGCGTTGCCCGTGTTTAACCACCGTCAGACACGCGATTTCGCGATGCTGCGATTTTGCGGCGTTGCTGCTTTCACGCGAAATTGCGGCATTGCACAATCTCAAGGTCGTATAGTCCATTTCGAAGAACTGATTGGGCGTGTCCCACAGACTTAGGTGGGACACGCCCAATCAATGGCGAGAGTGAGAGTGTGTGGCGGAGTGAGAGAATAGAGAGTGTTTGATACACGTTCATACAAGTCTGTAGGACACGCTCAATCAGTTTTTCTGAAATGGACTGTAGTATCGCGTGCGAAAGTGCGACGCCGCAAAACTGTAAAATGGCGAAGTGTGGCGGCGATCCGTCCTTCTCTCCAGGGTTTTTCGTCTGGCGAGCGTTTTTTGTATGGTTTGCAGCGGATCTTTTCATAGTGCACCAGTTACCCGGACAATGGTCAAAATCAGGCATTCCTATCACTTTCGTCGGATCGTGTCTATTCATTGCGGAGCGCTAAAAAGGTTACGAAGTTTTGGGTCGTGAGCGTTGGTATTGCGGTCCATCGTTTGACATGGTCTATGAGTATCTGATCTTTCAAGAACAGTGAACAGAAAGGGGATTCGAAAACATTTCTGTGGAGTGCTGTAATGCACGAAACAATGGTTAGTGGGTCGTAGGACGTTTTTTTATCGTAATTTTTGATGTTTGGCTTACACAATGCTGATTACGTCTCCAGAACCTCATTCACTACTCAGCACGAGTAAACCAATCCACTGACCTCGATCTAGGCTTTGCTATACAAGATTCTCCTTTTGGTGCTAAGGTAGTTGGGGGGGGGCCACTCGACAAAGGCAAGAGTCGCGCCCAATTTCTGCTCATAGGCACTCTCAAGGTTATTTTATGCCTAGATACAGCTAACTAACTGAGAAGACGATTGAATTACTCTTCCATTAGTAATTTACGGAAAATTAGCTACAACTAGACTAAACAACCACTTACGCGTATTCGCCTAAGCCTAGAGGAAGGGAATCTCCCTCCCCAAGGCTTAGGCTAACATAGGATGAAAAAACAAACACGAATTTGCTTTACAGAATCGTTTCTAAACAAAATTCGAACCCGATTCGGCTAGCGCTATGGCTTCTCTGCGCTCTAGCCGTGCGTTAGAGACGCAGAGACACTACTGCAGTGGCCCCCCTCAACTACCTTAGCACCCTCCTTTTTAATCGTATATTTCTGTTTTTTTTTTTTGTCACAATTCTCTATCACAATGACTCGCATCAGGTTTTCGATTTATCTATGAAATCTCATCGATTAGCTTCATCGTTCTTTACCCTCAGATTCCCACCCTTCTACGTTTCCATTGCTTGGCTGCATCGCTCGCTTCAACCGCCATTTTTATATCCACGTTTTGCGGAAATAAATTCCCTTTCATTGGATCATCTGCGCGACAGTCTCGCGAAACTGAAGACGGCCTCATGAGTTTCTCGTTTGATCTTCGAGTGGCCCCTCACTCGTTAGTATCGCTCTAAATTTCATTCATTTCCTTAACATTTCATATATTAATCGGTTACGAGTAGGTCCTATTTGGTAGATCATCCAATTTACAGGGACTGATATAAGCTAATCGATATACACTGTGCTGCCTACACAATGTTGTTCCAGTGGATCCGGTTTCATTCGAATTATAGAGCGCCTGTGTCTCATTCGAAGCTTCGTCGCAGTCTCACGCTAAGCAGAAGTGGTCGGGATTTTTGAATGCCACAGCTAAATTGGTTGATCCGGTTATTTTCTATGCGCATTGGACTGTTGATGTTTGTGACAATTTTCTCAATTATATGTAAGTTACTTCAATGTTCAGGGGGGGGGGGGGGGCTTCCCTATATACCACGAAACTTTCTGACTAATCTGTTTTTAGTTGTGGTATCTTCAGTGTATAACGTCGCAGTGGTCTCCTCGGGCGCATTTGATGCTGATCCAGAAACCGGCTACCCAAGTGCTCATCTATCCAAATCGTTTGTTATGGAGAAAGAACGAAGGTGATTATATTGTTTTAATAAGGTTCATGTAGCAGAAACAAAGTCAGTAGCTGTGAGACTGTTGTTTGCGAAAATGTTGTAAGCGAATTTCTATATTTAAGTCGATTACCGCACTTTAGTTCCGCATTAGCTGCCAGATTGAAAGCTTTGGAGAAAGAAGTTGAGTCACTGAAAACTGCACTACGGACGAACATTGGGAAAGGAATTAGGTACTGTTCTTTCCTGAATTTTTTTTGTGCTTCTTGAGAATGGTTTTCTTTCAGCAAGACGTTTCCAGATGTTCGATTTCGAAATGAAGGGCAACGTAAGCGAATTTTGGTCACTGGAGGAGCAGGATTCGTTGGCTCACATTTGGTTGATAAGCTCATGATGGATGGACACGAGGTTCGATTTTCTTTAAATTTCAAAGCTTTTCTATTTTTATTTTTTATTTAATTTTTTCTCGAAAAATTTTAGCAACTATTTGTTTTGACTAAAATTAGGGCAAAGTATTGGCACTGATATGTTTTTTGGAATGCGTTGAGCATTCTGTTCCACTCACAATCGTAGTGGAGCCCCTCATTGATGTTACTGAGCGGAGCGTCTTTTCACTTCACAACCTTCGCTTCGACTTTCCGTTAGTACTCCATTCTAAGCGCTAAACATGGTGAAGAATTTACCCATCTTTGGGAGCTTCTTCTTGAAGGGAATTGACAGTCCCCATCTCATAGTTCTTTTTTGTTCTTCATCCTCCTATTTTTGGGTTTAGTGCGTGGGCTATCTTGTTGTAGCGCTATCCTACCCATGACCCTTGTATTTACATTTCCGCACTGTCTGCCGTTGGGTACCACTGTTCTATTCCTTATATGATATTTTTTGCCCTCGCTCCCCAGAACTTTGTAATTACGAAACTGATAGCTTTACCTGCGATAGGTTGCTCATAGTTCGACTAACATTGAAAAAAAAAACATTCCGTTGTTTGCTGTTGCATCTGGTGATAAATAAGGGCGCACTCAGTTTTGTTGCTTGTTCTTCGTAGTGATACCAATTTCAATGTTGTTGCAGGTGATTGCTCTTGACAACTATTTCACCGGACGAAAGCGCAACGTGGAACGTTGGATTGGACATCCTAACTTTGAGCTTGTGCATCACGATGTGGTCAATCCCTACTTCATCGAAGGTTGTTTGGAAGTCAATTGGCAGCTGATGCAGTACCTGTTCCTATCACTTCTTTTACAGTGGATCAGATCTATCATCTGGCATCACCGGCATCTCCACCTCACTATATGTATAACCCAGTGAAGACGTTGAAGACAAACACACTGGGCACTATTAATATGCTAGGCTTGGCTAAGTTAGTGAACCATTACTTCTTTCAATTCTTGCCTTATCCACGTTTTGCTCACGTCGTGCGTCACTTGCATAACTGTCTCTGCTTTTGGGCGTGTCAAAGCTACGATATTACTTGCGTCGACATCGGAGGTCTACGGGGACCCAGAAGTACATCCACAACCTGAAAGCTACTGGGGACATGTGAATACGATAGGACCACGTAGTTGTTATGACGAAGGAAAACGAGTAGCAGAATCGTTGATGGTTGCCTACAACAAGCAGGTATGGTTTTTGATTCGCTGGTAAATAGTTTTCAAAACGGTGTAAAATGCCCTAGGAACGTGTTCCTATTCGAATTGCTCGTATATTCAACACATTTGGCCCTCGTATGCATATGAACGATGGCCGAGTAGTGTCTAATTTTATTATTCAAGCTTTACAAGGCACTCCTATAACGGTGGGTTCGATTTGTCTATTTTTCTGCGTCTTTGTTTCTTGCAATTTTTTAGAAGATTGTTATCGCTCTTTTACTAGCATTTTTCTTTTCAATTCCTGTTACTTATGTGAACAGTATTTGGTAGTCGTTCAGATTTACGGTGACGGCTCTCAAACAAGATCTTTCCAATATGTTGATGACCTAGTCGATGGTTTGATTTTGTTAATGAATAGTAACTGTTCGTTACCAGTCAATCTTGGAAATCCGGAAGAGTACTCGATATCTGACTTTGCGCAGATTATCAGGGATCTAGTAGGTATGTACGCTTTGTTATTTTTGCTTAGCTAATACTACTGTTACAGTGCTGCTATTTGACGCTTTTTTCTTTGTTGAAAATTTCTAATTGATCCCATCTTTTATCAGGAAGTAAAAGCACTATAGTTAACAAAAATTCGCAAGAAGATGATCCGCAGCAGCGGAAACCAGACATTTCCAGAGCCGCGAAGGAGTTGAAGTGGCAACCCCAGGTACGTTGTCTATTGAATGGATTTTAAAGTTTTTTTTTCGCATAGCTCAAGCTTTAAGTGGAAGTTTATTTCAGGTGTCGATGCGAGAGGGTTTGATAAAGACTATAGAGTATTTTCGGAATGAGATTAATGAACATCAACGGCTTTCTGCCGATGACGACTGACCGTGGTGTTGTGAATTGTCATCTAGTTTTAGCTGTTGTAGCATTGTAATCGTGGGATATGTATGCACTGTGATTTCAAAAATTACTGGTTCCATGCGATTCAAATATGAGTTTGAGTTTATTCTAGTTCTGGTGATAGCTATTTTTACTCAAGGTGTCTTTCGAATTGTGAGTCTATATCGCATAGTTATGATTCGGTTATTAATTTGTTAGGGTTTGTAATAGCGGAGTTACCTTCCGTACATCACAACACGTGATGACTGCATAGAGATTATGTATAGCTGTGACTGGAACGAATGGCATAATTCCTGTTGTGTTTTGTTATAATAGATAAATATACGTAACGTTGACTGTCAAAAGCGCTAATTGTTCGGTCAGGTATCTCTGTAACCTTACATTCTCTTTTTTTGTGTTTCTAGACATGAAGGCAAGGTATGCAGGCAGTGCTTAGGTTGTGCCTATAAGTAGCCGATGTCTTCATGTCGCTTATATTATTTAGAGCTGAAAATATGGCGTAAGGCATAGGGCCTGAGGAAGCCGATTTGTGATAGAACGAAAATTTCAAACTCAATCAGATAACGTATGAAGACTGAGTGACTCAGATGACGAATAACTTCTGTTCACCGCCTAAGAAAAGAGCGAAATCGGAGCATCCAGGAACTTCGAAGAGTGAGGATTATCCCGATTCAGACGATTCTTTCAATGATCCAGTGCTTCCTGAGCCCAGCCAAATAACGCGTAAGGGTTTCAACTTAATGTCAGTAGGGAAACATGTTTAATGCCAGTTCATCGTACTAATGTAAGGTAATAACAGAGACTATATTACAACGGAGGGACGCAAAGTGCCAAAATGTTGCAACCCAGCAGCAGCCACGAGAGAATGGGATCACGAGAAGCGTACCCGTGCATAGTTCTCCTCTTCGGGCTCCTCCTGATAGTAGAAGGAAGCCAATGCAGAGAACAGTGACTTCGGTCACACCAAGACGTTTCAACACACAGGTACGTATCTTTCCTTAATTTTTAGCCCTTCTTTTAGTATTTCTAATGTTCTAAAGACAAGCGATTCCGGAAAGAGCGGTTATTGGGCACGGAAGGTGGGAAGGTGGTTATTGGTACGACCCCGCCTTTTTCGCAGATAATTGCTGTTTCTTCGCACATGAGGTGCGAGGTGACCCCAGCGGCGAGAACTCGTTGGTCATCCTGTCACCCTCACTGGTCCGTAAATCGAGTAAAGGTTCATTAGTTGAAACGCAGATTAACTGCTATTATGCAAAATATTCAGGTGTATCTATTATCTATTAACGAAGAGTTACAACAGAAAAATGACATAAACTATAGAACATATGAGGCTAAGTAGCGAGAATTTCGTTTGCAAGAAGACCATCGTCTTCCGATTAGCTAAATGGCTGTCATAGGTATTGCAGAAAAAAGGCTTTTCATCATTGGCCATCTCTCCATTTCAGAACATGTAATATTTTGTTTCTGATGTAAATGTGCATTGAGAAGTTCCGTCGAAAGTCGGAGTTCATTGCCATCACCAATACTATTCCGCTTCTCGTGGATAGGATTCAAGGTGACCATGGTTTGAAAAGTTTGTGAAATTGCGAATTTCTTCTTCAAGAAAATTGTCCCATTTATATTGCTTGTCTGATTTTTTTTACTCATTTTATGGATCAATGTGGGCAACATGATGATCCGTGAGTTCTCGCAGTTAATTGGGGTCACCTCGCACCCCATGTGCAGGCGAAAGTAATTAGGTACGGAGAAGGCGTGGTCGTACCAGTAACCGGAAACCCCACGGAAGGTTAACAGAAATGCGGGCAGTGGGAATAATGATTTGCTGACCTTACGTGTCTGTTGCCAGACTGTCGCAGTTGAACTCCGAATCACAATCCCCACGCGTGGTGCAGTAACGTTATACTGTGGTGCGGTCCTCTCAAAGACACGATCAGGGATCTTGAGGGAAAACAGATGAGGTGTATATGTCTTTTATAAGCGAACGGGGAAGTTTCAGATTCAAGAGGCGAGACTCGCGTTAAAAATTCGTGATAGGCGTTCCCAGGGTATGTACCCTTATGTCAGAATTCTGCATCGCGCCATGTCGCAAGCTAAGCAATACGGACGAGCTAAAGACGCCATGTTGTTGGTCCCGAAGCGGTTACAATTCAACTGCGTATCGCGCCCCTAGCCTTACCGTGTAATCGTTCCAAGACCCAACTGCCACGCACAACTTGCACACACTGCGTCGCAAGCCGCTCGTTCCGAATAGCTGTGGAGGGTTGAGCAATGTGTACGGCCGGAAAGCATAGCTCATTGTCGTCTGCATTACTCCCTACAGTGATGCAGAGAGATCGAAAGCACCTCTTCGATAGGTATCTTGTTTCTTGAGTGTTTTGTACTTTCATTCCGTTCCTTTTCCAGTGTTGCACGGCTTTGCACCTTTTCTTACATTTGACACAATCGGCCAAAGTTCGGCCCAACGGTTTTCTAAGTCGGTAGATGTTTCCGTGTCCTTTCGTGGTGTTATTTGCGCGAAGGGCTCGAATAAACGGACTCCCTTTGTTTTACGAGGTTTGCTTGAAAGCGAACAAGGTGCGTGCTAGGCCGCGTTCATGGTCAGCGCCGGCAGGGCGGGGCTGCGTTAACGGACAGCGAGGTGGAGTGGCACGAGGGAGGTGCAGAGACGACACAGGCAACGAGATATGGTGACATAGGTGAAGATTAAGAGGAAGGCAGCCACGCCGTGTCGCCAACACCACAGAGTATGAACGCGGCCTTAGAGAGCTTCCTCGCTTGTTCGGAGTTAGTGGGTGCGGATGTACAGGTGACTGGTTCATTAGACATGTGGTCTGCATGTTGTAGAACAACTCATTCCCATTTTATAGGAGAGAAATGACTACCACCAAAATGGTCAGCTTCTCATGCTCAAGAATCGTGTAGAAAATATGGAACGTGAAAGAGAGCGCCTCGCCGCACAAACGAGAGATCAGGTACGGTAGGCGACACCTTTGCTTGGATCGGGATACAGCGTGGTTTCAGAAAACTGGTTACAGACCTCTCTCACGATGGGTGGTGTCCGTGAACTAGTAAGGCTTTGAGCCTGGTGGGAATGTTTACGCCTAGGACCGTGAAAACGTGAAATAATCAAGTACCACCACTTTCACTACTCGGGGGAGGTGGTGTTAACATTTGAGAGCATCATTCATTCGAACCTTTGACCTTAGGCCACGCTGAAGCCTGAATTTTGTTTCTACTAGACCTCGGTTTTCTAGTTAATTGCGAAAGAAAAGCACCATGCCATCGAAATCAGTCAAAAAGAGGAACGGATACGTCAACTCGAGGTGCAAATACAGTGTTTGGTGGGTGGTTTGTTCATCTCAATAACTTCAATGGATGTTTCCGATGCTATGAAAAATGTGCAATTATGGAATACTGTATATTTTACTCGTATGGCTTGTTAACTACATTTGATTCACACGTGGCGCTCCTCTTTTCTGAGAAGAATCCGTTGAAATATAGTGAGGGTGGACTGTTTCCGCACGTATTCCAGTCTATCGGACATCGAGGTATATACATGTGTGCGTGCTTGAGCAAGTCACGACTGATTGTTCAGCCGTTCGAGATTCTGTCTCCATCTCCTGAATATTCGAACTTCTGAATGATATGGCGTTAACGGTCTCGGTTGAGGGAGTGAATGAACATAATTTCAGCAGTATTGGCAAATAGCAAACAACTGGTATAGATATATTGGGTTGAGGAATAAGTCCCCGCGGTTTTTTCTAACCCCGTTTGTCACAATGTTTCCTTCACCTTTTGGCGAAGTTCATATATGCTTTCGATAGAGCTTTTTTTGCTCTACAAAATGCTACTATCTGCTTTTCGATTCCTCCGACTACCTAATATTTATGAGGTTTGGAAATGAAGTGAGCTGAAGGCAAAAAATTGGCACTTGCGCACCTCATTTTTCTCGCCTACCATCGAGATCGAAAAATGTTTGTGTATATCTTTTGATAGAGCTTTTTCAGCTCTACGAAATGGCACTAACTTTTATTTGAATCGCTCAACTTTTTGCCCTTTTTAAGACTCACAAATGCAATACTCGCAAAAGTGTGCACTTTAGTTATCTTCTCTTCCTCGCCTACCATCGAGATTGGAGAGAATGTGCATATATGCATTCGATAGAACTTTTTTTGCTCTACAAGTTTATGCCACTCTTCTTTCGTATCCTTCATATTTTAGCATGTAGCAATAAGTTTTCACCTGTTTTTCAATTAAGTATTGCATAATGAAAATGAATTTTTTCGGCAGAGTGTTTTGCACCATTCGATAGAGCTCTTTCCGCTCTACAAGACAGTGCTTACGGTTTTTGTTTGAATCAATTTTCCCATTTTTTAGACCATTTAAAAGTCGACGGAATCGAGCATTTTCATCACATGGTGCCGAAAATGCTCGATTTCGTCGACTTTTAAATGGTCTAAAAAATGGGAAAAATTGATTCAAACAAAAACCGTAAGCACTATCTTGTAGAGCGGAAAGAGCTCTATCGAATGGTGCAAAACACTCTGCCGAAAAAATTCATTTTCATTATGCAATACTTAATTGAAAAACAGGTGAAAACTTATTGCTACATGCTAAAATATGAGAGGATACGAAAGAAGAGTGGTATAAACTTGTAGAGCAAAAAAAGTTCTATCGAATGCATATATGCACATTCTCTCCAATCTCGATGGTAGGCGAGGAAGAGAAGATAACTAAAGTGCACACTTTTGCGAGTATTGCATTTGTGAGTCTTAAAAAGGGCAAAAAGTTGAGCAATTCAAATAAAAGTTAGTGCCATTTCGTAGAGCTGAAAAAGCTCTATCAAAATATATACACAAACATTTTTCGATTTCGATGGTAGGCGAGAAAAATGAGGTGCGCAAGTGCCAATTTTTTGCCTTCAGCTCACTTCATTTCCAAACCTCATAAATATTAGGTAGTCGGAGGAATCGAAAAGCAGATAGTAGCATTTTGTAGAGCAAAAAAAGCTCTATCGAAAGCATATATGAACTTCGCCAAAAGGTGAAGGAAACATTGTAAAAAACGGGGTTGAAAAAAACCGCGGGGACTTATTCCTCAACCCAATACGTTATAAATTCTCAACAGATGTTGGTGTTCAGAGGCAAGAAAATCTACAAAGTAGCTTTCAAATACACAACGTGACAATGTCGGGCACTGGTGATGTTGAAATGGCTGGTAGTAGTACAACACTCGGTGCAAACGCAGTATTACCTACAAAGAGGGTAAGTTTCCTACCGACTTCATGAGGCTATACCCCTTACGTCGGAATTTTGCATTGCAGCATGAGACGTGTGAAACCGAAAGTGCGTTTTAGAGTATGGAGCTGCTTTGTTACAATTTTCAGTACTTTACTGTAACTATAGCGGCGCCCCTAGCTTGACGCTTCACGTCACACATCACACGACGCGGAGCGAGATTCTGGCATAAGGATACATGCTGCGTGTGAGGGTTGGAAGCACTGCTTATCCTCCCGAGCATGATGGATAAAATTTTTGTTTTTTGGGTATAACGTACAACAGAGATATCCCTGTTCAACGTGAATTTAGGTGAGCTTGCCACGGAGTGATATTGCATGGAAGAATATTTCTCGATTTGGAGCTGCAGCTTCCGTATTTGCCAATAACTCGACTGTCCATGGGTTTGCCAACGAGAATGGGTCGGAAACATTCGCACATATTCCCAGTCAAATGCTTGGAGGTCAACTAGTTTCTTAAACATTATTCTCATTCGCCTCATCTCCTCTGAACTATGACTATGTTTAGAAGAAGGCGCCGCATGGAAACGAAGAGAGGGGATAGGGCAGAATTGGGTCATGCACGTCGATGTACTTCTCTTTTCTTGTCTGGAAAAATCCACACGCCCAGCTCGCGCTGAGACGAGGCTTCACTTGCGTATCCTGAGACCTGATGTGCCCCTCCCCTTCTTCCCTCCTACTCTTACAGCGCACTATGTCGTTTACCAAATTTGACTGATCCTGATCAGCTCTGTGCATGTTTTTGGAAATGGTATGACACTTTGCCCGCTCCCTTTTCCTAATGTATCCTAGGGCAAGGTTATCCGGTTTAGCACTGAAAGATGGAGTGGGGCCACAGGATATGAAAGTCGCGTCGCGGCGTCCGCCGTGCGACACAATGGGTGCGAGCTAGGAGGGGGGGGGGGAGAGCATTCAACGAAGGCACAGCCTGCACAAATTTTTTGCCTGTAGATGCTCTCAAGGTTATGTCATGTTCTTCTATGAGTATATTACGAGTAATTAGGTCAATTGAACCGAACAACCATTGAACTTATCCACCTAAGCCTATGGGAGGGGTTTCCTCCCTCCAGACTGAGCTAACAATGAATAGAAAAAACATGGATTCCTTTCATCACAACCATTTCTTGCAAAATTCGGGCTTGATTCGGTTCCAATTTTCCTACCCCGGTTATTGCTAGCATTCTAAGATAGTTACTATTTCAGTTCCAAATGATTCTTTCCGATGCCTTGAACCAGTCCACATGGCTCCGCCATTGATCAAGCAGGTTGCTACGATCACTAAAAGCGAACAGTGTCAGGCGGATGGGCTTGCTAGTGAATGGAATGTATGTGAAATATTGACAGGATATTTTCAACTTTGTGTAGTTATTTGGATTCAATACTCGCTTGATTTACCTCTGTTGTTTCCGTCATTTACAATCTTAGAGCTTCTCTTATTTTCAGGTACGCCGTACAATGCGCGAGTCCTCAGTAGAGTCCCTGCTGAAATCTGCAACAGCATGTGAGGATAGTAACTTTGATCTACGTTCCTTACGCAGATTATGTCTGATCAGGGATAATGTGGATCTTAAGAGCCACTTAGGTGCCATTGAGCAAGTTGATGATGATTTTTAAGCTTGACTCTGAGAATTCTCTCACTTTACATTGCAAGTGATTCGCTCGTGATTTATTT
This sequence comes from Trichostrongylus colubriformis, assembly GCA_963978905.1. Taxonomy (NCBI): domain Eukaryota; kingdom Metazoa; phylum Nematoda; class Chromadorea; order Rhabditida; family Trichostrongylidae; genus Trichostrongylus; species Trichostrongylus colubriformis. Next base: position 15,591,855 of record OZ022256.1, read on the forward strand.
ATCAGCTTTTTAATGTTCTCATTAATTATGCTATGTGTGATCTCTGTCTTACCTCCTGTACTGTTATCTTCTTTGAAGGCGGACTTACTGGGATCCTTGCTTTTGTTTCGGTATACATTTATAGGTTCGTTCCGTATTCTGCGGTTTGTTGACTTCGTTGTTTACTTGTTTATCAGAATTTCAGAGCATTTGTAGATGCTGTGATGCTGTACGGTTTGGAGCGGTCATCTCCTTTTTAATGTTAAGCAGTTCTTAGACAGTGCTTGATATGCTACGTGAAATGTTATTGTGACTTCTGACATTCTTGACCGGTCGCACGTGGAAGCCAGGGAATACTGCTCAGCGCAGTGCAACCCTCGCTGCTGAATGCTTGCCATGTATCATGTCACGAAATTCATCGCTACGTACCTAGTTTTGTAGGATGTTGTATCTAATCTGTGCCCAGTTGTTCGTTTTTATTGTATATACTCTGCCAATTTATATGGATTTCTTGTTATTGATTCGTCATTCACATAAATAGTTATAAAATGTTCTGCAGCCATTTTCGATTTATTCTGACAGGAAGATGCGTTTCCTGGGACAATAACTGGTTATTAGCTGCAAGGAGCGACGAAGTTTAGAGTTCAGAGTACTGTCGAGAAAAGTGTCTGTGTGGGTGCTGCCCCTTCCTTAGAATCCGCTAACCCTCTCCCGCTCTGTTCTTCTGAGTTACCATAAATGAATTTCACAACAAGATTAAGACCGACCCCTTACCTTGTTCGTTCCATAACGTCTAAGAATCTGTTGCAATGCAACACCTTGTAGCCTCAGAGCGTTACTAGGTGGGCAAGTAGTCGGATGTGTTGTTAAGGCTGCGTTTATACTTTGCGCCGGCAGGGCATCGCTGCGTTCACAGGTATCGAGAAAGAATGGTACTGGGGAGGCGCAGAGGCGACTCAGACAGTGAAACAGGGTGGCACAAGTGGAGCGCAGAGGCACGCTCTGCCGAAGGCACCGCAAAATGTGAACGCGACCTCAGAGGGTTCGACATGTTATTCAGTGAAAACATGACATAGTTAAGCAATTAACGACTTCGACGCGCCAGTGATGCATAGGTGTTCAACATTTCACGGAACGAACCCCTCTCGGCTCTGGTACGCCTTATTATGTGGAGGTGTTTCAGATGCAGCCTCGCGCGCATAGAGAAATCCAGGCGGACAATGGCTACTTAAATCTGCTACAGAACCTACACCTTGCAAGGGAAGAACAGGTAGATGCGAGCAGCTAATAATCAATTGCGATCAGGGTCTAGGACATTTAGAAATGCTACAAAAATTTCGCACGCTAACAAAAATCACCAGTCACGGTCCAGCCTGGCTGGAAATGAGATTAGCTCCTTGAGAAAACTCCATTGACGAGGCAAGACATCCTCTTATTTACATGAAATCAGGCATCATTTCTTCGCAGAGCTCGTCAGGGCTGACTCAAGAGGCCCAATTAGGAATTCAGCGAAATCCATCGTACTACATTATCACATATCATAAAGTCTTGTAGAATTTTTCCAAAAACATCAAAAACTCTTGTTTAGTTCGAGACAGAGCTTGGCGGTTCAGGAATATGGTAGAACGTTCTCTGAGCTTACTAGCAGAGTATATGTTGATCCACCAGATTCCTTGGAGAAAGCTACAATGCCCGTAGTCAATATTCACCCACCACGCGGTGTCATCTACTATGAGTGGTCTTGCGGCATCAAAGCGACGGAAGCTTGCGACTCCATCAACGCTGCATTGGGCAAGGTATGTGTGCGCTACAAGACCCGCACCGCTGGTTCGTCAGCTTCGGCAACGGCGAGTCGACATGGAAACAAACCTCGCTCCGGACTGTGTCACTTCTGGGACGAAAGAGAAGGAATGCTTCTCCACGAGGTGCTGGTACAAGGCGAGACAGTCACCGCTGTCGTATACACTCGCCAGCTCCAGCAGCTCGCCGTCGCTGTTGGAGAAAAGCACCGGAGAAGGTCTGCGGTCACCCTCCTTCATGACGACGCCCGCCCACCCGCGAAGAGTACCTAGGCCAAGCTACAGGAGCTTGGCTGGAATATCCTGCCCTATCTGCCATACTCTGCAGACATTGCCCCGTCTGACTATCACCTTTCCCACCCTCTGAAATCCTTCCTGGTCAGGAGAAAATTCGTTGTTTGCTAACTTCTTCGACTCTCAGAACCCGGAGTTCTGGGGGAGGGAATTAACGATGTACCTATGAGGTGGCAGAGTGTTGTCGATAATTATGGTAATACGTTGTTGCCTACTAGTCGTTTGTTGGAAGAAATAATAATAAAAAATGGGGATCGAAAAAAATCCTACGAGGATTTTGATACAATCTAATACATACTGCTCAACTTTCCAACATGATTGTTGTGGTATATCAAGTTTCTTCATCGAACGGCATCAACTTAGTCCAACACAGAGCAGATGCGAGATATGGTTCCATTGAGCATTTCAGTGCAACAGCTTTCCTTAGAAATCTGTTGCATTCGTTCAAGCTGCTGAATGGTCCCATAGAAGCATTTTGTTTATCCTGAAGCTAATGGAGGTGTGTGGGTGTCAGGAAGCACGGACAGAGGGGAAAGGTCTGATAAGCGTCGTCGTCGTTCACTCTCTGTGGCGCTGACACTGCACACTTCGACGAAGATAAGCAGTGCATTTTGAACATGCATGCAGCAGCAACGGTTTTTCTGTTAAGCCTCTTTGCAGGTGAGCTTCTACCTTTATGGAGTCCCCAGTCCCACTATCAGCAGGAAAACCATAGCGATATTGCATGTATTTGAAATGTACGGCAGGTTCTGATCTTGACTATCCCATCGTATGCGCATTGCCCTGAATTAGAGACCCCATCTGCTTCTCTCAAGCCATGGTACCTTTCCTCTCGTTTTGAATTGCATTTTCCTTTCATTTTGAAGAAAGCCCAGATTAACACCTACCATCGTGATTATTCTCTCTTATCAGTGTCTTCAGGAGCCCTTTCGACTCCAGCGCACCGTGCCAGCCTGAGATTGAGACGAGGTGAGTCGACATTATTACCAGACCTTACATGTACTTTACCAAAGTGCAATATTTGAAGTCCTTTGCACAAAAAAGCGAGATTCGAGCGAGTATCGATTGAATTGTGCTGTTATTTTATCGATCACACTGGTGGAATCCTCTGATTCATTTCATGCTCAACTGCCTCGTGCTTCAACTGCTTTCCTCTTGGAAGTAGTGTGATAGTTTTGCGATAGCTTTTGAGAAATCATGGGGCCTGTGTCCATGTGACTGATGATGCCTCTTCTATTACATATGCGGTCCAAGGATCAAACTACACGTGGGGCAATGTTCGACATAAAATTTTTGCTTCTCCGGGATCATTGAAGTGGCAGGGTCAGGGTCAAGCGTGGTGATGAGTAAAATTTTTCTTCTCGAGATCGCCTCCTCCCCCTGTTATACCAAAACGATCTCCTTTGAAAAGTTCGCAATCAATAATCGCAGGATTGCTACGTATTCACCTAGTGTACCCTAGTGCTACGTGTAAATCCTCTGACGTCATTATTTTAGAAATCACTTCATTGGCTTAAAATAGTGACAAGGACATAGTTGATAACACTCGAGGATTTATTATATGAAAAAATACGCCCTTTTCTGGTCCTAAAAGGCCCCTCCCTCATGAAAATTCCTCATCATTCCGTGCCTATTCTGCTTGTTACTGCTCATTATGAGGACTTCCAGAATGTTGTAGCCCGGGCACCCCATCTATCTATTCACTCTCCGCGAAGTGACATTTACTGATGCGCGTCAGAGCAAAATCACTTCCCCACATTCCTTGAATAATATTACTTTTTGCTGTGTCATAATTCCATTCTCTATTTCATGGCACCCCATTTTCACAGTGCGGGGATCGAATCCCTCATCAACGTCCGTCCAGGCCAGCAAAGCCTTCCATTTCTCCAGGGGTGAATTGGTACCAGACTCGTCTGGTAGGATAAAAGCACTGACTTGTACATCGGCTGGTGACCCGCAAGTCATTGTATGGCTAAATCGGATTCAGTTCACCTGCCACCACGATCCTTAAGGGTACTAGAATGCCGGCGCATTCAACAGAAGGGATTGATTCACTCCAAAAAACTTATCCTTTATTCTCTATTTCATATTTGAATACTTCAGAGCCCTTTATATTCTGACGATGGCTCGATTACTGGTAGTAGGTTCAGCTTTTCAAATTAATCAATAGAGAACATCATGTTATCACTGCAAGATATCACTCTTCTAATCTTGTGTATACATTGTAATTTGCTTTGATGCGAGAGATGTTTTGTCTGATGGCGGCGGTCAGACAACAACGATCGAAGAGCTGCAAGGATCGTTGAAATGAATTAGAATGTAAGAACAGTTGCGACTCCAAATATTTATTCAAAAGACTCCAAAGACCCCTCAAAAAACTCGAAAGTCTTGAAAATATCTTTGCAGTATTTCGGCGTTTAACGCCTTCTTCAGGCCATGCCAGAGACGAATTGTGCAGGAAATTTTCCTCTGGCAGGGCCTGAAGAAGGCGTTAAACGTCGAAATACTGCAAAGATATTTTCAAGACTTTCGAGACCTTTGAGGGGTCTTTTGAGTCTTTTGAATACATATTTTGGAGTCGCAACTATTCTTAAACATTCAGATAACCATGAGACTCCGGAACAGCATAATGTTAAAGTGAATTCGAATTCTTTGAAAACACTTTCAAATACGAATTCAATCAATGCTTATGGTGAAGTGATTTGTGAGTAGACCTTAAAATCTCATTTGTAACACACCAATAGTAAGTTGGTTGAACTAGAAGTTTTGCATCAAAATGCACAATTTTTCTAAAGGAAATTGTGACAAACTTCACGCTTTTCTTTAAAAATTGTGACTTTAACATTCAGATATAAGATATTATAGATATGGATTTCACATAACGAAATAATGAATAGATTACACTCAACCAGATAATGACCATCATAATCTACTATGTATGCGCAAAGGAGTGGACGGAAAATGAGTTTCCCTATTACCCATGCATTTATGTTGTATTTGCTTAATAAGAACCGCAGCGAAGTTTCACGCGGAAAAAATCTGGGTCCGGCAAGGATTCAGCTCCTCAAAAAAGACAGCCGGGGGAAGGACATACTTTTATCTTTTTCGTATCCCTATATTTTGCATACTTGGCGTATGTGATCCGTGAGCAAAATTACTCTCTTTTGGCACCCCCTGTATTCTCTGCTGTTATCATAGGGCTACCAACATCTGTGTGGCTTACAGTTTCTGTAAGTTGCCGTACAACGGTTTCAGGGTTCCATGGAAGCTGAGTGCATTACGCATTTTATAGAGGTTTATAAGGTTCTGACAACTTTTTTTTACCCTAGAACATAGGTATCCATAAAATCAGTTTACTCATCAATAAGGCAGTAAACAAAAGAAAAAATCTTGTTTGTTACTTACTTGTTCACATTCCATTCAGTGTAATATTGTCTGTTTGAGCCGTCAAGGAGTATTCAATTTCGTTTTTGCAATATCGGGAAAACGCTGCCGAAGTTTTACTATAAGGGAAGGAAGTGTGCTGACACTGTCTTTTGTGGAGAAAAACAAGACCTTATTATCATGTGTTGCTTAGAGCACACCTAGGTGCCGAGGAAAATGGCCGCTTCAGTAGGACCCTCTCAAAAGGGAACCCTATTCAGACGTTTACAGTAGGCTTTACAGTATCATAAGTACTGTCGATTGCATAGCTTACTAAGGATTTTATCACTGTAATTTTGTGTTCGACACCAGGGCACACCCAGAAGTTGAGGGAAAATGGCCGCTTCGGTACGCACCCCCCCCCCCCCACCGCCCTTATGGTGACAGAAAACTGGCCCGCCCCTCCCCTTTTCTGACCACTGCAATAGTAAGAATCGTCGGATTGAATAGCTGCAGTGCGTTTTATTGCTAGGAATTCGTATTCTTGCCCGAAGCAAAAACATATTACATATTTATTTTACATTTCCTCACACGGGTTCGCTGTAAAATACCCTTCGTTTATCATTTGCTAATTGAAAGTTTAGGTTCCATTGCTTATCGCTGGCCTCTGCAGGTACGACTCCTCCTGTTAGGTCAAATACCCCTCCCCCCCCCTCAAGGATTTCTCGACTTCGAAGCACCCTGTTGATCAATCAAATTCAATCATATTTTCTTACACAACCGGGTCATCCGACGGCACGTTCCGCTTATCATCTAGCCCTGGATCATTGCTGACTTTTGCAATGCAATGATCCTAGGCTTCCATCCCGCCCGTCAAATACGACCCCCCCCCTTGTCAAGGAATCCTCCAATCTCAGGGTACCTAGATGTCGCTGCTTCAGCCACATGGTGCGTAATGCACCCTTGACTTTTGAACTCTTCCGTTGATCGAATGTCTAGGGCGCTATTCGAATATCACCTTTCGGCAATCGCGAGTTGGTCGCAAACAATTTCCTTTGAATCTTTGTTCAAAGAACTTATATGGGAACGTAGCTCTGTATCCGTGTCTTCGAAATAATAAGTGCTGAGGCCGATAATCGCTTATTGTTGAGAGCCCTAGAGGCTGACAACAGCGGGGATTCGTTCCAGTAAGAGGCGAAAGAGCCACCCTGATTGCTTCACACTGGGTTTTTCACGTCATGCTCTTTAGAAAGACCTTGAGTTCAACCGCAGTTCAACATTGAAGGGACATGGAAGGCACATTTATTTTGTACGATATGTAAACGAAATTAGCTTTTTTTGGATACTGTGTTTTTGGAGACGATGGTTGGCGGCGTGTTGAAGTTGGAGAGTGAAATGTTTTACATGAGTTATTAGTCTGTAACTTACCGTAATTATCAAAATATGAACCTACTGAGGCATACAAGAGCGCTCGCTTTTTTTGAAAAATTGGCGCCTGGCGACGGATTAATCGACGGAGACCGTCGTATCGTCATGCCTTCGTTCAAAGTAGATAAAAGCATAATGAAGAAAAAATGGAAGCTTCTGATTGGCCTTGATGCGACGAGTTCAGCGATTCATAAAATGTCCAATTTGGACAGGTAGGTCACCAGCTCCTCGATGAAATCTTTTTCTTTCCCTATCTTTGGGTATCCTCTGTTTCTTGAATAATCAAAAATCAGGATGAGTGTGCCGCCGCTGTGGCTTGAAATTCTAGGTGAATTCAAACTGAATGCGATTACAAGTAAAGTCCATGTAGCAGCCTTCACATCGCAACAAGCGCAACAAGTGGCGACTCGGTGTCAGAATCTCGTCGCAAAATATGAAAGCAACCTATGAAACAAGACATGAGACACTGAGAATAGGGTTTATCAGAAAAATGAGGGCTTCGCGAACGATAGCTCATAATCCGTACCATGTCATCACTTAAAGGAATCGTTCTGTTACTCATATATTTATATTGCATTTGCTTAAAAGGGCGCATGCTAAGCTTCACACAAATAATGAGAACCTGGCAAAGATACAGCTCCTCAAAGTTGCGGACGGGAGGGGGGGGGCTAAGCAGGAGTGCCGCCCCGTCGTCAGCCGTGGTCGGAGTCGCATGATGGGAACAAAAAGTTACGTAGATAATTCCACTCTCCGTCTCCATTGGCGGCGAACGACGGGACGGGACCCTTACTCTTGACTCCCCTCCCCTTCTTCTCGGACGCACTTTTGAGGAGCTGTATCCTTGCCGGATTCTCACTTTTTCGCATGAAACTTTGAAAGCGACACTTATTGAGGAAATACAGCATAAATATGTGGGTGACATAGAAAGCCGCTTTCTCGTGCATGATCTCTTGAATCTTTTGAACAAGCAGGTCGTATACCCGATAACTTGATCATCTTCACGATATTCTGGAACTTGCACTTCTAGTCTATGCGACACGAAGAAACCCATACCTTTCGGTGCCATGCAGTGGCCCAAGACTGAAGGGGTGGAGCGTTCAGGCGATCACAGCGATTGCTAAAGAGCGGTGCATCTGAAATACTATGGCTCCGAAGACTTAAAAGAAGAAAATGAATATTGTGATTGCAGTGACGGCTCCTCCTGTATGTTGACTATCTTAGTACGATTTTTCAGCCGATGATGCCTTCGTGAGGACGTCAGAACTGCTGAGTCGAGCGGAAGCAGAGCTTCCACCGCTCCCTTTGGAATTTGAAGAACAGGTTCGTGAAGTCTACTGGGTCTGTTCGATTTGACATTTATTATTACTACGTCTCTTGCGAAATTTTGCATACAAACTTTGGTAAACATTATTGTGTACTACAAAAAATCAGTGGAGCAACTGTTCAGCCATTTGAATGATGAACGTATAAGTTGACGTACTCAAACCCAAAAGTCGTTGAATTGCCTGTCAGCTTTTCTATATGGTAAATACGTAAACAACCAAGTTTTCTTCTTATCTCAACATTGCTCCAGTCACAGACACTTTGCTAACCTTTCTGTGGCCTATTGCAGGGGTAGGATCTATTGCTGCTGAATAGTTAACAAAGGAAAGAAAATTTGTTTTTCCAAAAGAACCCCTGTGACGAAGTACAGACGGCAGACATCGCAACCTGGCGCATTAACCTTTCCTCACGAAGTTCATATCCATAAATTCGTGGACACGTGTGACCTATGACACAAATTTTACTGATCAGCATTTCGAGAAAGCAACTTTTTGAATGTTGAACAGCAAAGTTAGCTTCAGAAGCATATGTTTGTTTACTTTATTTATTTTCAACGATATTTACTTCACCCTAAGGGCTTCCGTGTCTCATGCCCATTCACTCAAGAGCACACTACTCGCTCGTTAGGAAGAAGGTGCTACTGTGGCTATCAGCGATGCAGCGATGAAAGGGCGTCGGCTTGTGTTTCGGCCACACCCCACAGCACGTTGGAAGTTTGCCCCCCCCCCTCCCCTTAACGCCATTCCACTGAGATGATCACAATCCAGCCCGCTTTTCAGCGACCGTGAATAATTTCTCTGAAAAAATGGTCAAATAACACGTGATACGAAAGACTCATCCCATTCAGGAGGAGGAGATCTACATGTCAATAGATGATCCCCGGGTTGGAACAGTCGATGAAGAAGGGAATGTATTGGTTCCAGTTGATGAGGATGGGAGGATTCTTCCAGGTACATCCAGCATTCGCTCTTTTCCTTGATCAGCAGCATTACTTCGACAAGTGATTTTTTATTTATTACTATGCATTATTTTTGGATTGACGAAAAACAACTCGATGTATACAGGGGGTGCCAGAAAAAAGTAATTTTTGTCCTCCATTTTCAACCCCACATTAGACGAACTTCGGCAAGTTCTGACCAGGTATTTTCATTCCCAAAGTAAAGAACAGACCTCACTCTATCACTGGTCTCCGTTACATCCTTCTGCACGAGCAGGAACGGTTGCTTGTTCCGAGTGAACAAGATGTGTCACCTCAGCTGGGCAAAATCCGGAACTTCGTTGCCCTCGTTCACAACCTTGCTAAGGTCCGTTCACTCTTGGTACCTGAGGGGATTCATACTGGGTGGTGTTCTCGAATATTCCGTTTTTTCCGGGTTCCCAACGCCCTTCGTTTCCAAGAGCCAGACCGTGCCATTACCACTGAAACTCCTCCGGAGGCAGGTTTGAGGCATGAAAAATGATACTTCGGATCATAGCAGCCTGTCCAAGCAGCAAGGGCTCTGTGACTTCCATGATCCGAGGGACCGATCCTTAGGAAGCTTCCCACAAAAGACCTACCACGAAACCTGGCTCCACTTTTTCAAGGGGACCTTGATACCACAGGTGCTCTGAAGCCCGACTGCGCCGCTTGAAGGCTCCATATTTCTATGAAAGTGAAAGTAGTGAGTCTCAGCTTGTTCCTACTTTTAGAGGAACATTGCGGGAATATTTTGCTCCAATACTTTTATCTCTTTCGTTTTGCTACGTTTTTTTAATAGGCGGAGGGTCGTGAGCAAAATTACATTTTTTGGCACCTCCTGTATATGTCACATAAATCCACTAGGATCCCATCATCTAAACGCTTCAACGTGATATGTGAGACAGTGGCCCTCAGAGTGCACCATGCATTTTTTGAAGTTGTAAACGAAAATTGGTTGATCGGGGTAAGGCCCCATAAATAGCATATCTGTGTGGTCTTCTAGTTGTTATTCAACCTTTTCTAGCTAATTATAGCCTTCGAGTGATGAAAAACCTGTTTTCAGACGCACCTTTTTTAGACGGTAGCTGATAGTCATAATAGCGTATAATATACTTACCTCTGATTTTTGCTATGTTTTTGATGCCAAATTAAAGCACAAAATAGAACGTATTAAGGGTAAAGTGTTCGACGTTTATCATCGTTGTGATAGGATGCGCCGCGCAGTGCAGCTCCATCCACTGAATGCGATTGATATTTGATTCAATTTCTATTCATATATTTGGTTTTTATACAATGACTTGCGAGGACCAACCATGTACAAGTCAGTGATTTTAACCTCCCCGGCGAGTCTGATGCCACACCCCAGAGTTGGAAAGCTAGGTTGGCCTGGGCGGACGTTAATGCGGGATTTGATGACAGCATCATGGGAGTGGAATGCACGCTACCTCTCACTGTATTGCCTCCATCCAGGCTATCAAAAACATAATACATATTCGCGTTTTGAGTGTACTCTCAAGTCTCGGGATTTCGCACCGTGCCGTACATAGTCAGGTCCTGAAATACTGTTCAGAGCTTTATTTTGAGTGGTAAGGACTCATTTATATGCGGCACTTTAGTAGCTCGCACACACTGCATTGCATCCTGCAAATCGGGAAGTAAATTTCTGGCGTAAGGGTTTCTTCTCTGAATTTCCGAGGTGGTGGGATAGTGAACATTAGATCCATCCTTTTTTCTTACAATATTTAGGAAGAATTCCGAATCAATATGCTTGTCTGAGTAGATAATAATATTATTTTATCGTTTTGTGATCATTTGTGTAAGCGACTCGGCCTGGAATTCGTATGCATGGCCAATTCAAAAATGGATAAAACAGAATATTGTGCCTTTGTCGAGCGTTTATAATGTTCGGTAGACAAAATCGCTGCTCCGTTTCGTGATTAAACAGCCCAAGAAATAGAGCCGCTGACTGTCATTTACAAACAATTGTTAATTATGCTTAAGCTTCACTAAAACTGCAATAATTGCAGAATTATCGGCTGCGAAAATTGCTTACCTGCAAGTGACGTCGCTGGGAGCTTTTTGGAATGGTTTTTGGTCCGGCCTTAGGGATACCAAAACAAAACTAGCTTCTTCGAATTTTCCGAAAACGGCCAATTCAATTCGCCCATTGTTTTATCTGTCAACAGACAGTGGAAAGCGCAGATCTCGAGTGCTACCGTTCGAAGTGGGTGGCTTCCTTGCTCTTTCGAATATCCGTAATCCCTTGGATCATGAAAAGTTGATAGAATGGCTTTACAAGGGTAGGCTACTTACGCCAGAAAACCGCGTGGCCGCCCGCGGCGAGCGGCGCAGCAGGGCTGGCAGCCTTCAAGCGAGGCAGTGTGGCATGGGTGGAGGAGGCAGTTCGGCATGGGTGGAAGCGCAGACGTGAGGCAGCCACGCTCTGCCGGGCTCCTAAGAGCAATCAGTTCGCAAGTCGTACAAGTGGCGCCGCGAGTGCGACGCAGCTGAAGCGATTTTAGGCGCAAGTAGCCCCACCCGTTTTGCAACGCAAGACTGTTCCTCAAGTGGATCCTCTTCTCGATAAAACGTGAAACGATTACGAGTGCAATGCCGGTCAAATAAATGAATGACGCCGTATCGTTTACTATGCATTGCTGACCTAAAAAACCTTTCTATGGAAGACCTAATGGGCATTGTATATTCTCACGCCAGGGTTGCAAACTAGAACAAGGTTCCTTAGTGAAAATGCTCCAGATCTACTACAGTAAGCCATCAAGTAAACCGAGCGCAGAGGTCTAGCAAAGGAGGCGCAGCTTCCACGTGTGGGGTGCTTTTGCTGCGAGAAATAAGAAAGTAATGAATCGTGAAAGGAAGAATGAGTTTTTCTGTTTACATTTGCTTAACAAAGGCCGTATGCAAAATTTCACGCGAAAGAGTAGGAATCCTGCTAAGACACAGCTCCTCAAAATGGCGGACGACGGGGCGGGACCTAAGAGGCCGCGGTCGGAGACGGAGTGTGGGACTGCTTACGTAACTTTCAGTCTCCACTTCGCGTATCCGAGCGCGGCGACAACGGAGCGGGCACTCACTTGGAGTCCACGTCCCCTCGTCCGCCACTCTGAGGAGCTGCACTTTTTCGCGTAAAATTTTGCATGCGGTCCTTAGTGGGCAAATGAAACATATATACTCAGGCAGAGAGATTCACTTTTCCGTGCACGGTTTCCTTAGCGTTCCATTAATGACCACGACGTTCCGATAGATGACCCTTCATAGGAATACTTTCTGACGATAACTTGATGGTCGTGACACTCTTGACTTAAGGGAACCGGAAGGGGTCCGAATAAAGAGGTGGATGCAAAGAAATGATCATTTTGTAACGAGCATTCGAAGTTACAAGCGATAATCTGTGGAAAAGCCCGGATCCAGAAGCGCTACGCTGTGGTGTGTATTCGCATCAAATTCGCATCGCTTCAAACTGCACACACCCACTTTCCGGGTAGAGCTGTCATTTGCTGCTTCGAAGATTGTATTTCATGCATTCGTGATGATGTGAAATAAGTGAAACAACACACAGCAACAAACAAGCCACCGTAATCCCATACCGTATACCAAAATTGCCCTCCTCCCGTTATCTTCAATAGTGTCTTTAATATTCACCCCGGTGAAGCATGCCTTCCAGCGCTCTGGAGTGCGCGGATTGACCCCAGAGTCATCAGGTAAGATGTAATCGCCATTTGCTGTGCAGAATTCAGTCTTCGCAAGCCATGGTATAGACCAATCGGCATTCGACTGCCTCTACGATTATCGTGGTAACTCGAGTGCACATCCCAAAAAGGACTGATCAACGTCGAAGGTTTTATACCGTTGAACCGCATTGTGACAAGTCTCCATCTAATTTGAGAGAAACCACAGATCGGCTGAATTGCGCTTCAACATGGCATCACTAAAAAGCTGCTAATTTCAGGATTCGAGCATTTGATTCGTCCATTTCAAGAAGCAGATCTGAATAGTCCAGAACCCACCAGAAAAGACGATGATCGAAGTAAGCGCAGCTTTCTATGCAAACTTCTATTATATCGATCAATCTGAGGTGCCACTCAGACTGATGGATGGTTCCGCCCTACTTTTTGTTGAAAAACTGTAAGGTTGACATTTTTCTCGTGAGGCAAAAGGATTCGAAGACAAACATATCTTCGACAATTAGTCCCCGTTTCTGCCATGTCTGTAAGTCGTTACGTAGGCTCCGAAGCAATATTTCTTTTCGGCGTCTCAACTTTAGCAATCACTTCGTTGAAGCTGGCAGCATCAAGTCTTTTCTTCAAAGGAAGTGATGCGAACTTGCTGCATTTCATGCGTCAAGTCGTAGCTGTTTTCCGGTTTGAAAGACCCGGCTTGGTTTGAATAGCACCGAAACTGGATCTCAGCTTTTTCTTCATTCTTTTCCCAATATCCAGAAGTTCACTTTTCGTCTTTCGGTTTCCGCAAGTGCTAGCTTATTCCCCTGATCCTCCACATCGGTCCACATTATCGTAATGAAACTGGTGAACCCCCTTTAAAATAACCGGGAGGGATCGGATGAAAGAGGGAGATGGTAAGGAAGATTATTTGTTTTGTCTTATTCGTATTTCCTGCGCACTTGTTCGAATTGCAACATCATCTTTCCGAGTTGCTCGCTAAAGGAGCTGTCATTCGTTGCGTCGTAGGGCGTTCATTCAATTACGATGAAGTGGAATAAGTGAAACAACAAACAGCAGCAATCAAGTAAAAGAATGAATGGGAGAATAAGCGAAATGCTGATAAGAAAGGTGTTCGTAATAGCAAAAAAATCTATTGCATTCACACTCGACGGTCTTAGCAAGCTGTCGTGTGTGCAATGTGCAACCTAACAAACTGCAAGCCCTACGGTAGATCTTCCCGTACGTCAAATTTATTTATTCAAATTCACTTATTTCATTTGATCATGATTAAATGAAATACGCCCCACGTGACAACAAATGACATCTCCTTTAGCGAGCAACTCGGAAAGGTGATGGTGCAGTTCGAAAGATGCGCGGGAGATGCGGGTCCAGGTCAAAATGTCGCGCCTTTGAATGAAACAGGAGCCTTAAGACCCTCCCCCCCCCCCCCTTTTCCTTTCGCACCTCTCTGCACCCCAGCCGATGGGGTAGATGCAGACGACGAGGGGCTAGTTCAGCCGGCCGCAAACGCTGCGCCGCGCTCGCTTTTTTAATGCGAGTTTCGTCACACATCACCTCTTCTGAACCGGATTGCTTGTTCTTAGGGCTCATGTCTTTCCAGTGCTCACTTTTTTTCTACTCCTGACGGTGCCTTTAAAGCAATATTTTCAGCATCCGGTACCGAACAAGACGCAGTGAGCAGCAGCATTGATGTCGACTCCAGCTACGATGAGAATGCAATCAACCCGAATGCTGCTCATTTACCAGCTGCAAAAGATTACGTTGATTCGAGAGAGGCCGACATTAAGGAAGACAGAGACCAGAAAAATATGGAAGCTGTAAAACCAGACCTAACCGGTTTGGAAGGCGTGTTCCAAGAGGACGAGAGTGTTGGAAAAGCTCCAGAAGGTGAAACAAAATCAGAAGAAAAGGTGGATCAGCTTGTCAACGAGATTCTGGCGCTGTCTCGCAGCGATATAATCGACGAGAAGATCCCTGACGGAGAGGGCGAAGAAGAAGGAGCCTCCAATCCTCAATCAATCGCTACTGATGAATCCAAAACTGATAGTTTGGATGAAGAGCCATCTAAAAATGGCGATGATGAAGCCGAGGAAAGACCGAATGCTGTCGCAGATCCCGAAGACGACGGTAAGGAGGACGACGCACAACCACCGATAGGGCAAGGCGTCAGGGAAATCGAAAGAACGCTGCCGGTAGACGATGACAAGGACTATACTGACCCGACAAGTTTTAGAAAAGGAGATCTATTGGGGCACAAAGTCAGCCCGAGGACCAGGCACAATCCCGACTCTGCTGCTCTCTCATCGACCCTTGTTAGCCTGATTTTTACTGTCATATGGTGTGTATGTAGAATGTGACAAAATCCTACAACTAGGCATATTACACAGTGCAACTGATGATTTATTTATGCTCAATTAAATACATAAAATTGTCTAAATAAAAATCACAAAATTGCAGTAGAAGCACATACTCGCAATATTATCAGAACAATCCCCACAGATCATTAAAGCTCATTATCCAATTCATAACGTATCCTTTTATGAACATATAGTGGGGTAGCCATAAGCTACATACAGCAACTAATCAGACTCTCAAGGCGGGATCCAAGGTTTTCTTCTTTGGATGGTAAGAGAAGTTGAACACCTTTCGACCATATGGCAGCAAAGATTTAGTAGTTAGACTGAAACCAGTATCATAAAAGTAGCATTGAAACACTGAAACTATTGAACACGGAGAATTGTGTCCGCTCCACCCATATGCGTAAGGCCGCCGCCGCCAGGGCGTGGCTACGTTCACAGGCAGCGAGGGAGAGTGGCATGGGGGAGGTGCAGAGATGACGCAGGCAACGAGGCGGGGTGGCACAGGTGGAGACGTAAAGATATTGAGCCACGCCCTTCCGCCGGCACCGCAAAGTATTAGGTTGGACGGGAAGTTCTGGGACACCTTGTGAGAAAAATTCAATTTATTTTAATTTTACTCACATGTAACTTCAGTCACCAAAGTATGCACCATCGTGATCTACAATGTACTGCCAACGCTCAGGAAGATCGTAGATACCCTTCCGGTAGAATTCGGGAGACTTCTGGTCAAAGAAGTTCTGGAGCCCGCTCTTGAGATCGTCGTCATCTTTGAACTGTCGCCCGTCAAGGAAGTGGCTCAACGACCGGAATAGGTGGTAGTCAGTTGGGGACATGTCCGGGGAATATGGTGGGTGGGGAAGCGTCGTCCAGCCGAGGTCCTGGATCCTTTGACACGCCAACTTTGCCACATGTGGGTGAGCGTTATCGTGGAGGAAGAGGTCTTGGTCCATTTTTCCGGTAAGTTTTGGCGCTCCGGTGTCCAATTGCCTGCAGTAGAGATCGGCAGTGGCTGTCGTGTTGGATGGTAACAGTTTCCTATTTTTTTGAAAATTTTCAAAAAAAAAAAGTTTTTTTCTCAATGCAATTTTTTGAATATTTTCCTGTTCCAATTTGAGCCGATCGAGCCATCGGGCTGCCGCCATATGAGAGACAGTACCTGGGTCCATCGACTGGTTAATTTTGTTAGTGGCCTCGCATGCTGAGGAACCGAGGCGGTGTTCGTGAATTTCGCACCTTTCGCGAAATTGCCGTAAATTCACTGCTAGTTGAAGCCGTAGAGAATATGAATGTGCTATTCAGAAGCCCTTTTCAGACGCTTCATATACCCCCCACTACCAAATGCTCCCGAAGCTTTACAGGTTTCTACAGGAAAAAACAAAAAGTGTCCCAGAACTTCCCGTCCAACCTAATATGACCGCGGCCTAATGCGGAAACAATAACGTGATAGAAAAACAGATAAGCTCGATTGAATTCGCGCGCAAAATGAGCACACTTCTCTGTTCTCGTCTGTGCTCTCTCTGGACGTCACGCATTACCCTCCCACTCTTCTCCCTCAACTTAAGTTCAGGCTATGTCATCCGCTGCACTACGTTGTCTGCGCTCTGGCCAGCTAGATAGAGATGCAGAACAAAAAATTTATATGCCGTATCGC
The DNA here is from genome assembly GCA_963978905.1 of Trichostrongylus colubriformis. Taxonomy (NCBI): domain Eukaryota; kingdom Metazoa; phylum Nematoda; class Chromadorea; order Rhabditida; family Trichostrongylidae; genus Trichostrongylus; species Trichostrongylus colubriformis. The sequence continues at coordinate 15,608,711 of OZ022256.1, forward strand.
AGCTGGTGGTTACCGAGATTGCACTGTTATTATAATGGATTATCAAGTGGGATTCGGGTTACATTATTCTTGGAGTTCTGTCGAATATCTCGAGGGCAAACGTCGGTAGTAACGAAAATGGGCCTATCATCCCAGTGGATAACGTCGGAAGTGAATAGGATAACCGCTTTTGAGATAATCAAAATCTCTGTGCGGCAGCTTTCATCAAATTCGGTGGATAAATGTGTGGAAAACCCTCTGAGTAGATTCTATGAAGAGAGATTCCTCTTCGATTTATCATTTGTCGTCTCCCAGTTTTCAGAGGATAATCGTCGAACAGTGCCATAAACTCTCGTCGAAGATCCTTATAAATTTTTTTCCTTTTCAAACGGTCACGCTACGACGGCCTCGATACGTGTTTTTGGAAGCCTATAAACTGCCTGCAAACTCCCATCGTTTCACTGCAACGAATTTAACGACCTCGAAACTGTCCTTTTCTCGTTGTACTCTTGATACAGCCGCAGTAATACCGCTCTTGTTCGATATCACAGAAGGATGGAGTTCCTGGCATTAATCAATCCTTCGAAAGAATGGGCCACGCATTATAGTTCTATTCAGAATTCCTGTGACAGGTGATTGAGGTATCCTATACAATGTCATGCGGGGCCAGCCGACGTGTAAAACAGTGCTTTTACCCTTCTAAACGAGTCTGGTACCAACTCACTGATGCCTAAGGATAGGAGGCCAAGTTGGCTCTTCGGGCATGAATGCAAAATTGGATCCTGACATCATGGGAGTGGGAGTGGTCGTCATCTGTCACGACACCACCTCCTCCCTCGTTCGAATTTTTGTCGTATCAAATCACAATTATAAAGTTTGATAGTTTGAAACTAACCATTTCAGGTACAGACACAGTAATCCGATGCCACCGGGAATGAAATGAGAGACCTTTTCTTTGAGTATAGCAGTGATCACTTCTCGTGCACATTTTTCCAGGGGCACCACATCAAAGAATCTGCAAAAGTTCATGGATTCAACCCCTTGAACAATGGCGCCCGGAGAACATCTCCGAATGAATGCTAGAGTGAATCCGAACGCGAAATCGCAGGTTTTCGAGGACGAAACACAGAAACAAAGAGAAAATATAAGTAACGCCCATGGTTTTTTTTCAGTTGAACAGCAGATTCTTTCGTTCGGCTCGCTCGGCGAAAAGCAATAAACACTCAAAAAAAAGGGATACGTACGTGCTATGCGGTTCGTTGAGCTCTTCGATGAAACCCGTTCGAACAAAGTACGGATAAATAGATGTTAACACGATTTTATTGTAGTAACCTTTTGCTATCATTTCCATTTGTAGTGCTTCCATAAATCCTCGGCAAGCAAATTTAGCTGCACTGAAACACAAATCTTTCGAAACGTGAAAAAATGAACAAATAATCATAAGCAAAATTGTTCTTTTTTCTCCAAAATCTACTGATTTCGTTGCAGTCTGCGAGAAGGGTAAGGCCGCGGTCATACTCCCCGCCGGCAGGGCGTGGCTGCGTCCTCAGGCAGCAAGGGAGAGTGGCACGGGGGAGTGCAGAAATGACGCAGCACGAGGCAGGGTGGCAAAGGTGGAGACGCAGAGGGAGGCCACGCGCTGCCGCCGTCATCGCAGAGTACGACCGCGACCTAATGTAGCGCATCAGTAAAGAAACGACCAACCAGGAAAGGGCTTCAACTTCCTATGGAACTTTGAACTGAGACACAGATTGATCGATAGAGATCCTAGTACTAATTAACACCGTAAAAATCAAAATTGCCAACCAAATGATTCCAAAGCGACTTAGTAGGGGGGGGGGGGGGGAGGGGCAAGCACTTGCATGTGAAGCACTTTGTCATCAGCACGGCTCCTTGCAGAGCCAGCAACGGCCATCGTGGCTTAGTCGTAGTGTTCCGGATCTGAGGAACGTAGGTTTTCCCCTCCGATGCGGGTTTCCTTGCATTTTGTGTTTCGTAGTCAATATGCGCTTCTCTTTTACTTCTGAATGTTCCCTTGTACCGGCACCTGACTGCACCTATCAATCGTGAAGATTTCAGTACGGTGACAGTGTAAAAGATAGGGCGATTAAGTGCCAGTACAAGGAAACGTTCAGAAGTGAAAGAAAAGCACTTACTGACGATGAAACTCGAAATGCAAGAAAAAAAAACGCGCCGGCGGGATTAAATCCATGATCTCGAGCGCACAGACCCGTGACACTACCACCGGGCCACTAGTAGGGATCCACGCTGATGACAAAATGCCTCGCCATTGAGACATCGCAAACAAACTTTGACCCGTCCTAACTCGCTTCAGAATGGCATTTTGCAATTTTGGTTCTCACACTTATAATTAGTATTCAGATTTCTATCGATCCATCTGGGTCTCAACTTTAACAATAAGTTCCACGAGAGGTTGAAACCCTTCCCGGCCAGTGAAACTGTGGGTTTCTCTCCCTGGCCGAGGGGGTGCTTTCGCGTCCCGTCATCGTTAACCGCTTGCTAAAAATGTTGCTGCAGACAGGGAGAGCAGCTAAGCCACCTACCAATGTTGTCCCGCCCTTCATAGCTACTGGGTTATCGGAAGCCGTGCAATTGAAACGAATTCAATCGAAGCCATGAGAAAAAGCGCATTTCGCTCAAGCGTCCCTTTCAAAACCCGCAATCCATTTGCAGAGACCAAGTCTTCAAAGTTCCCTTTCTTTCTTATCACCCTCTACCTAGGCTATATTGAGTAAGATTACTAATCAGTCTGACGTTAGCTGTTATCTGCTTTGTGATCAGTTTATTTTTCGTTTGATTCATATTGACCTAGGGTACAAAATTATGTTATAAGTAAGTACGATGCTATTCGGTACATATTTAGTCAGTGCGTATGGTGAAAGTAATGACCACAGGAGTGCGGAAGCTGAAAGTGGATGTAGAGTGGGTAGAGAAGAGAGCAGATGTAGTCCTGTCCCCGCAGAGCGCATAGGAGCTTTAGCAAGATACTGTGCACGATGGAAGTTGTTCTGTGTTCATTCACGATTTGGAATGGTGTTGCACAAGCGAGGACTACAGTAGACAGGACAACGGTACACGATACCTCGCGTGGGTTATGGGTTATGTAATTGTCAAAGACATGACAGAAATTGGAAATATTGATAAATGTTAATGTTTTTCTTCGAGAGCCGTAAATAAAAATTTTACTGAAATATCAGTTAGCTTCAGTAGACTTACCAATAAGCTGTGCCATAATGTTCGCCGTACCAGCTACATATGGAACCAATAGAGACGATATGTCCTTTTTCAGCAGCGATCATGTGCGGAAGGAAAGCCTTCACGGTCTAAATAAGAGTGACATATTAATTTTCACTTACAGATTCAGTAAGTTCTGAATACTGTGAAGACATTAACTATGGAGAGTACTGAGTTCGAAAAGGTCTTGTACATGGAAATGCAATTTTCGCCGACGATGCCGTGGTCCGTGTCTGGGGGCGTGGGCAACGTATTTGCGGACAGAGCGTGTTTGAACTACTTTGATCGTTCTTCGATATTTTGTACGGATGTCAGGCCACCAGGACGGGCAAGTTTTTTAAAAACGGGGGGGGGGGATATGCCATGCCGCGGACAAAACTTGATAAATCAGTCAAACTCACATAGATATGGCCCAGGATGTTCACATCATTATTCAATTTATAGTCTTTTTCCGTCAACTCCATGCATTCACCCAGTCGTAGAACTGCTGCGCTAATGATGCATATGTTCACAGGACCTAAATCGATACGGTAAGCGGGCCCTGCAATTAACGTTCAACTTGTTTCGAATTTTTACCTAATTTCGGGTCCTCTCGGATCTCTTCTGCAATACTTTTCAATGCTTCATGATCTGACACATCGCATCGGAAGAAATGCACCACACCACCTTCCTTCGCAATCTCGTCCACAGTGTTCAAACCTTCTTTCTGAAAAAAGTACAATTTTTCTGCGTGTCCAATTGTATCTGAGTGTCTCGAACCCACCAGAAGGAGCTGTATTTATTGTTGTATAGCAGTGTTTATATGATTCTACATGTGTTATGCTTACTTCATTCACATCCAGTATACACACTTTGGCCTTTTCATCAACCGCTAGACGTTTGGCTACTTCTTTTCCAATGCCCATTGCTCCGCCAGTGATGACTACGATCTGAAATTGGTGGCATCTCACTTTTCCAGGCCATCTGAGGGGAAAGCTTCTGAGAACTGAGTGCTCAAAATCGAGTGAGGGACAAGATCTCGCAAGGTAACGTGCGACGTGCGAGCTATGACGCCATACTTTCATGGGTCCTGAGGCGATTAGGTGGTAAAGTAAGGCGCACTGCATCGGCATCGTTTTGGGATTCAAGTAGACAGAGCGCCCCTAGCTCGCACGCGCAGCTTTGCAAAATCCTGGGGTGTGTACCCTCATGTCAACATTTCGCACGATGATGAGCGGCGTGCGACGCAGTGTATGTGAGCTGTGCGCGTCGCAGTAGTTGGCTCTTGGAACGATTACACGGTAATGCTAGGGGCACGATACGCAGTTGACTTGTAATCGCTTCGGGACCCAACGACATGGCACCTTCAGCTCGTCCGCATTGCTTCACCTGGACATGCCGCGGTGCGACATCCTGACATAAGGGTACACACCCGAAATCCTCTTCTCATTATACACACCCTTTAAAATGTAGCTGCAGTTGTAAACGGAAGATGATGAAATGAACCATTGACCGTTGATACTAACCTGATTTTCTATCTTCTTTCGACGTTGAAACAGCATACGGGGAAGGTCCTTGAAGAGTACACACCACAAGAAAACGAATACGAACGTGAATGCCATAAGCACTCGCTTGGGGAAGGATTCTCTACCCATTTTGTTTCTGAAATAGGCCCGCTTTCGATCAGCTAAAGCTACATATTTGCAGGCATCCTCACTAATCATCAGAATAATAGGAAAAAGACAAGATGACAGCGGAAATCTTATGGCAAAATGCGGCAGCAACCGAACTTCCTTCAGGATCGAATCCAAACTGGCTCAAGCAGGCCCGACCTTTGCCCCTTTCCTTGTCTCATTGTAGACAAAATTATGCACTACTTTAACTTCCTTAAAATACATTGTAGAGCCTCACTACCCATCATCACTTCCACACTTACAACTGAAGATCGAATGGAGGGCGCGTTCCGGGAAGATCATTTGGTGTTGGCCGGTTTACCTCTTCGCTTCAAATTTTTTGCGGATTGATCGCATTTTCAAAAGGGTCCCAGGAGGACAAGCGAGAAAAACCGTGAAACTGGAAAAAGGAGCTCCCCGAAATATTTGGAGACCCAATATTGGGCGTTTCATTCAGTAGGAAAAAGATGCGAAATAATAGGATGAGATGAAAAAGTAACAATGAAACACATTGTTGCTGGTACTTGGAACAATTTAGGCAATAAGCGGCTATAAAACGGAACAGAGAAATCACAAACCCATGCAAGAGGCGTGTTCCAGCCCTGAACAGGTCCTAAACACATTTCATTTTTTGCTGAAAGTTCCTAACGACCATAGATGTTCACTGGAAAGGAGATTCCCAAGCTGGAATAGGAAGAAGGAGATTCCTGATTACGACCATTGCCGGGAATGAATTTGTCGGGAGTGGTTTACTACAAGTTTTTATGAAAAGCAGAGTTGAAATGGGCGATGAGATGACCTTGCCGAGGATTTCAAAACGGGCCAGATAATGTATTTCTACGTGGGCACTCAATAGCATTATCATGGAGGCACAATAGGACACTGGGAAAATCCCTCAGACGGGACCGATGGCGATCCCGAGGCCATGAGGAAAGTTGGAGGTGATCGAATGACTCGAAATACCGACTCGAATGAGCCTCTTAGAACTCCAGTGGGTATTATCTGAGGCGTGTTGTCGCCTTATTTATATACGTAAAAAAGAACAGGTTCTTTTTGAGTAATTGAAGACATCTGAACAAAATAAACGCCGTTCACTTGTTGTAAATAAATGACGAAATGCAGAAGACCATGTCACTGCAATCATGATGAACCCACGCGGATGTAATAAATTATCAGGAAGTTACACCCGGTCAGGCTTTCAGTGCACTATGGACGAATCGTTGATGAAGAAGGTTTGTTGAAGCGTTCTAATGCAGTCGGTGCAGTGATAGAATGCTCAGGGATTATTAGATGTGGTGAGTCCAATTGGGGTAACCCATTGATCGAGGAATGGGCTTATAATCGAATGTGCCTCTCAGTATCAAACGAGGTCGCATGTCTCACCGTGGGTATCCCGTTGGGTAATAAGTGCTGGCAATATGCTCGTGAAGTACCTACGGGAAAGTAAGGAACAATAGATGCAACCATCACCGCCGACGTGTTCTGCTGGGACACCAGAACAAAAAGACAGATGACCCTTCACTGTACCAACAGTGAACCCATGCAGATACAGTATATTTAGAAAATTTTTCAACCGTTTCTACCGATCTCAGGCCTACGACGAGAATTCTCTGATAGGAAAGGCCATATTTCGCTTTGGGAGGTGGGGGTCGCACTTAGGGCTGGAGGACGCTGTATTGACCCATAACGGACGGTGCGCCACATGGTTACTCCCGACATTTCAAATTATTTTTCTTCTAGTTTTGTTATATTTCCAAATAACCAATTATACACGCATACACTACAGGTATTGAAGAATAACATATATTTCCGGGACCGGTGCAGCGCAAATTTTCAACAAACATTATGCGAGTAACTTCAAATGCAATCCTTTCTAGTTGTACAAACAAATGACAACAATTGTTTTTAGTTACAATTAACAATCCATTAGAATCCATAGGCTCCGTTTCCCATTTGGAAACCCTCGCGCTCATCTTACTGCTCGAAATGCATAACTTTTTTGCAGTAATAGGTAGAGAGAAGTACCGCGTATAAGAGCATGAGGTGATACCACTACACAGTGATGACCATTTTATCAGTAGCAACTGCACAAAAAGGTTACAAAATGACTCAATTGATAAAAATTGATGAAAGATTTGATAAAAAAACGGCGCAAAAACGCCGCCGTCCGTTAGGGGTTGCGTGACCATGTGGCGCACCGTCCGTTATGGGTTAAAAAAAACTGAAAAAATCCTCGACACCCCGTACCCTTAAAGAAAGCCCATGACCGTTAAGGGAACCTTGTCTGAGTCAGTTGATCAATCTAAAAGTGAGCCGATAATCGTGCTTTGAACTTGATAGCGATGGTATGATACCGTTTGGCGACCTTCACAGTCTTTTTTCAGGTAACTGCTCGAGTACAAAAAAACACATACGGCCCCGCAAGCGGCCTCAGGTGTCTCGACAGAATGGGGGGGGGGGAGGGGGTGAGGTCATCACGGATCGTATTTTTCATGAAATTTCGACGGAGTGTCGAACCGAATTCCCCACGTTCTAGAGAGAGCCGCATTATTCCGAAAAATTTTCTCTTTCTCGACGCAAGACATGAACCTGGCTCAGGCTTTTGGTGCATAATGGGTCAATCAATCTCTCATTTTCTCGATCGATACGTATCCTTTTCCGACGCTAAAAATCTGAAAATCACAATTCGTTGGGTATGAACACAGCTTTATTCCGTCACCCGCACCAAGCCCATCTTCAAGAAAGCGGTTCAGAACGGTTAATAGTCCTCTGATGACGGCGTCATGCATAACGAAGACCATGACAGATAGAGGTTCACCTTGGTTTACCAGAGCTTGAAAGACTGACATCAGATTAGGGATGAGTGGCTGACTGAGCTCATGCTAGAAGCAAAGTATAGGCACTCATGAGGGAAAAATGGACGCCATTCGCGCGAATTTGGATTCAATTGGAAATGCTTGCAAAACATTGGTGACCTGTCAGGGATCCTATAGACGAGAGAGCTTCGAAGAATGATGAAATGATAAAGTGACGATTTAGTAGGCCTGGTGAGTGCTCTTATTCACTCGTTTTTTGGAGCATAAAAGAAGATAGAGTCTACTAAGCACGTTTTCTCCTATAAAAATACAAAGGCGACCTAACTGGAAAGCAAGGGTTTAAACCAAGCAACTTACAATCGTTGCACACAAGATAGTACTGTCACCACAGTATATATAATACGTTATGTGAACAGGTAATATCATTTATAGCACCCAAAATGAAAATATTTCGTCCAACAAATTCAATGAACTCCAAAATGAGTAGTAGTAGTAGTAATGAGTTCTATCACTCGTTATACTATTTAGATGATCCCATCTGGGTTATGGGTCGTACCGTATGCGTCTCCCGATAGATCAGTGGTGACGTGCAAGTGATCTGACCAGCGCTCCGACAGTTCAGGTTATCAGTAATGTGTAGAGGGAAACATGTGGACATAAGAAATGACGAAATCAGTTAATGTTATATAATTAACTATTTATTACATCACCTATTTTCATGAGACTAAAACTTTATATTGTTGACTGTTAGAGTAAATGCCCTCCACCTTCTACAGAACCTATCTACTTCCGGCTGGAAATTGTATTTAATGGAAGATGCCATTTGGCCTCCATTCTGGACACAAGCAGACCAGCTACGTAACCAAGATCTTGACCTGAACCGACACTAACATCGGGCGGAACACTTGCCACACTCCCTAGTGATTATTTACTTATTTATTTAATTATTTATTACATCACCTATGTGACACGACATCTAACTATACAAAACACAAAGAACGGAACAATTCAATTCAAGAATAGGGAGCTATAGAACGTAAAGAACCTAAATAGGCCCGCACTATACCTATCGGTCAATTTATATGTGTTTAGATTACGCTTCAGCGCTTCGGCATTAGTTTGGTGAACACACTCATTTTCCTTTCAAAACCAGTGGCAGGGGTAGTCAGAGCCTAGATTCAAGATTACTGAACACGAAAGTCCAGGTGCTTATTAGGACGAGGTAGTATAAAGAATAGTATGAAACGGCCAAAACCCAGAAATAGGAACTCCTTCCCGTCTCTTACTTCTATGGGAGTCGGGCTTTCGTAAAGAAAGGGGCGGGTACTATGAAAACAAGCGGAAGCTGTTGAAAGAGACGGCTCTTATAACCCGAGAGCGCCTTTTCATCAGAAATTTCGCCACATGGATATATTCTTACTAGACCCGTAGCTTTCATCCTAATGACCAACTTTAAGAGTTCTCATAACTCACATCACCCATATTTTCCACAGTTTTCAAACGGTGGGAGAATAGAGAATTTCATAGCATTTAACCTTTTTTTTTTTGTAAAATCATATAATCAAACCACTGAATGTCGTTTGATACTAAGTTGAGGGAGCGTAAAACATTCACTGGACTATTTTGAGCCTAAAAGACACTTCCATAAATAGAATTAGAGTCAAATGGCTATTTTAAGGTCGGAGTAGCCTTTTATAAACATTAGGCACAAGTTCCTATTCTAAGGTTGGGGTGGCCTTTTACAAACATAGTCAGGTGACTGGGTACATTCTAATTTTTTGTGTTTTCATTTTCAGTCTAGTTTCAGATAGAAAGAGTACCCGTTAATTTTGGGATCACCAATAATGATGCAATTTGGGAATTACCTCTGTTACATGACGTGACGCGATTTTTGGTGACTTCAATTACAATTCAAGTTACGAAATGAGTATGCAGTTATTGGCTGCCTCCACCCCTTAGTTTACAAATAATTACAACTAGTACTACCAAAAAATTCGATTGTAACGATAATGAAGAAAACAAGTTGGTCTTCCCATCCGTGCACTTCTCACGCCATCGTTGCCATCATCTGATGCTGTTTGCTAGTAAATCGAACTGATTACCGATGTGATGGTGGTTGTAGTGGCGGTAGTAAGAGCCGACAGGAAAACAACATTTATGGCCACTGAACGATGATGGGAACACTCAAAATCGAGTGCACCAACGTTTCAAAAGGCCACGAAATGGGCAAAGAGCAAGCGTACGATGGGTAGGTAATAGGGCAGGCTTGGTACAATTACACTTCACGATTTCATGTGACGATCAGAGAAGATCGACAAAAATTTGTCACTCAGGGCTAGAACGACGTCAAATTGACGTGGAAAGGTGTGGAGCGACAACTTCTGAGCTTCACACATAGATGTTTAGGATGCGCCAGCGTCATTGGTGGCTGGTTTTCGTCTGGTGGTCGGAGGTCACGGTATATTCACGCTTGCGTTCAAACCCTTGAAAGGATAAAGGATAAAGTTTTTGGCGTTAATCAATCCATTCCTGGGATGCGCCGCACATTCTAGTTCCATTGCAAATCGTGATGGCTGGTGAATGTGATGTGGCCTATACAATGACTTGCGGTGGCCAGCCGATGTACAAGTTAGTGCTTTTATCCTCCCAGACGTTCCAATTTGCCGGCCGGGAGGGAATGGAAAGCTTGGTTGGCCGGGGGGGGGGGGCGTTGATGTGGGATTTGATCCTGCACCATGAGAGTGGGGTGTGCGCAATCTGTCAATATACCACTTCCGCCCATGAAAGGAATTGCCATTAAATGTCTTGAAGGCACAATTCATGACAATCTTCGTCGGTCATCGCGTTCAGTAAAGTGCCGAAGATGTTGAAGAACATATTAGGTCTATGCAGAATAAATGGCCGAAACGTAATTGGCCATAACTTCGCTCAGACACAACTTTATTTGTCGAAATGAAAACCATTCGAATCTACAGAATTTTGCCATCGATCTGGTAAGGAAAATATACCATCACGATCAAATTCTGGATTGCGAGAATCAGTGAAGTCAAGAATGGCATTTTTACCGTGCATAATTTTTCTGCCGCAGGTTTGCATCGGGAACCCGGAAAAAGTGGTAATCCGTCAGGGATAGATCTGGGGAATAAGGGGGGTGAGGGAGAGGCTCGATGCCTAACTGCATCATTTTTTTACTGGGTGCGCAAAACAACGCGAAACCCCACAGTTCGCAAGTCACCCGGCAGAAACTGATCGAGACTCTCCCTCACCCCCCTTATTCTTCAGACCTATCTCTGACGAATTACCACTTTTTCCCGGTTCTCGATGCAAACCTGGGTCAGAAGGAGTTCGCCGAAACGATGCATGTTAAAAATGCCATCGTTGACTTCATTAATTTTCGCAATCCTGAATTTGATCATGATGGCATATTTTCTTTACCAGATCGTTGGCAAGGTTGTGTAAATTCGAACGGTTTTTATTTCGACAAATAAAGTTGTGTCTGAGCGAAGTTATGGCGTTTTGAAAAAAGTAGTCTTTTGGCCATTTATTCTGCATAGACCTAATAAAAGCCTAGGAAAAATCAAAGAAAGCCTCCAAATGACTAAAAATAAGGCTTCCGCGATTATCGGCTTGGACAAAATCATAGCACAGTAGTGGGTATTGTTGTCATCCAATATTCAGCGAAAGTACCTTTCTTCCATGGTCGCGCTGCCTTTCCTGCCAGAGTTTTGTAGATACTTTCTGATCATGATCGTTAATACTATACCTTTTTTGACAAATAGTTGCCACGGCTGCTCCGCAGGTCAAATTCATGGCGTGTGTCGGATCTTGCATTGGAGGACGCCATCTTATATACGGGTTCTGTACGCGTTTGCTATTTATCGTAAAGCTCCGGTGAAAGCATACCGTATCTTCAGATGCACGAGGAGTTACCTGCTCACGGATGGAGCCGGGATAATCAAATAATCGTGAACTGTGTCTTGAAGACACACTTCCCGACAATGGGTCGATCAACTTCTTAGATCAGTAGATCCTTGGATGACCAGTCAGGCTGCACCTTTTTCCCAACCTTTTTTCCTCAACGTTTTTGAGATAACAAATCTTGTGCACCAGACACAGTCAAGGTGAGGGTAGAAGGAGACAAAGTGCAATGTTGGGCAAGGTGCTTACTAACCTGCTTCATAACCCCTCCTTGTGAGCGATTTGGTTCGAGCTTTGAATACAAGCGGTGGACATCATGTGCTGCGTTGTGCGTGTGACCACCACAAATAATTGATCGACCTGACTTTGATCGATACTCACTGATGCTGTGCCAGAGAAAAGACGTCCGCCGTGAGGAACAACGGAGAGAACAGAGGTCACAATCCTCGCGCTTTTGTCATGTGAAGGAATCATCTTCGGAAACTCCATGAGTCCTCTCAAGATCACCTTACTAAACACAGCAAACAGAAACACGAGAAGAACAAAAAGTTCATTTTACTTCGAAGCAGGAATCGAAAAACTGGAAGAAGTGCAACTCCTTTGAATTCCGCCACATTTTTCGCCACAACACTTGGCCGTCAGCAGCCAATTTAAATTTTCGCGCTCAATTTTGATTTGCTTCTCACTCTGCGACTCTAGCCACGTGAGTGTCGCTTTTTGCTCCTCCTTTAGCGTCCACAGCAACTCGGACGCGAGGTTTGAAGTTTGACCATCGACATTTTCTGGAAAAGCTGTGCAATTTCCCCAGTTACTGTCTGAGTGATAAACTCTGGGCAGATCGCATGCTCAGTCATCATCTATTGCGAACATCCTTAGTGCCTCATCTTGGTGGCATGACTACGAATTCTTTTGCCATTGTATCAATTGTAACTCACCACAGTTTGAAAAAGTATAACGATATTATGTAGACTGCAATCGGACATAATGCATCACTATAGCATCTCAGCGATGCGTAGTGTAACGGTGTTGATATCTCTAAAAATTTAGTTTTGTATACTATTAGGTTGTTCCGAAAGTTCCGGAACACCTCTACCACTTTTTCTCAAATTTATTTCTTTACAACATAAACACATTTCAGCTAACAAGATATTCACCATTACTATCTATCACCTTCTGTCATCTATCCCGAAGCTTGCCAATCCCATCCGCCCAGAACTGTTGAGACTGCCTCACGAAGAAACGCTCGACGTCCATCTCGATGTCGCGCTGCTTTTTAAGCTGTAAAAAGCTTTTTAGTGAGCTTTTGAGTTGAGTGATTAAAATTGAGCGCGAAAATTTAAATTGGCTGTGACGGCCAAGTGTTGTGGCGAAAAAGCTTAAAAAGCTTTTTCGCCACAACACTTTGTTTCCCCTTTGGGAAGTCCTGTAGAGGGGCGAACAGGTGGTAGTCAGACGGTGCGAGGTCGAGGCTATATGGAGGATGTGGTAGCACTTCTCAGCCTAGCGTCGCCAAGGTGTCCCGGATGAATGTTGCCAGATGTCGGCTGTCGGATAGGGCATGGGGTGTCCAAGTCGAGAGCACTTTCCGGTATCCCAGCCGAGTGAGATGCTGATCGACTGTGGTGTTCCCACAATCGAGTAGCAGGGCTACTTCACGTGTACTTGCCGTGGGGTTCTCCTGCAAAGTTCTCCTTAGAAGCTGATCGTCAGCTCAGATGGACGGCCACTGCGTTGCTGATCTTTCAGGGCTACATCTTCAGAACGAAAGCGGATGGATAGGTGCTTGCTCCGCATGCGACGCTGATTATTTGGACGGCTTCCCTTATGGAACTCCCTCGGTAGAACTCGTAGAGGTACAATGCTCGGAGTGACGTCTCGTCCATTTCGAGCTCTATTCCTTTTGTGGATAGGCGCGAATCCTTATATACCTATGGCATGGAACGTTCCTCAAAGTCAATGACAAATGCCCTGGCTATCCATCGTGGGAAGGCCCGAAAACCCTTGTCCGCCAAGGTGTTCCGGAACTTTCGGGACAGCCTAATACAATAAATGGAGATGTTGTAACTTCTTTTGAGCACATTTCTTTCTGAAAATAGCTTTGAAGAATGAAGTGATCACAGTAGTGAGATTCAAATTATCTCTTTCGAGGAATGGCAAGGATGCTGAGCTTCCTTGCACATGGAACACATTTTTTACAGTGCAATCACTCGGACGTATATTACAGTTTCCGTAGCATGACGCGCGATGTTCAAGCTATGAGCGCCATTTGTAATTGGATCCCGAAGTGATTACCGCACTCTTCGTCTTTTTTAGGCGTAGGACACGGCAATTGCTTGCAAGTATGGACGGCTTTTGGCTCGCACGGTACACGCCCCGCTGCGAACTCCTTTGCTAGCGATACAGACCTTACACCTTCATTAGCAACACTTGCTGTTAACTTCGATATAACAAGATACGGTAGTTTTTCGGAATACACCGTTAGTCAGAGAAAGAGATGATTTGGCGAACCTTTGGTGATTCGTCAAGCAAAAACTAGTCCAAATATCGTCGTACATATGTGTAGGTATAGTTCATTTCGAAAAAACTGATTGGGCGTGTCTCACGGACCTGGGTGAATGTCGAGAGTGAGAGTACGTGGCAAGAGTGAGAGTGTGTAGCGGGGTGAGAGAATTGAGAGAGTTTGATACACGTTCATACAAGTCCGTAGGACACGCCCAATCAGTTTTTCTGAAATGGACGGTATGATGTCGTACTTTTGTAGTTTTGATCCCAGCAAAGTGCATAATACGACGACCTTGTCTCTAATGTGGGACGAGAAATTTCTCTAGTTTCTTCCTTTATTGTTGTGAATCACCTTGAACTTTAATTTTAATTTATTTTTATTTCAATCTCCTTAAATTCTATTACTGAGCGCAATCATTCATTCAAATGATTCCTTTTGGTTTTTTAGAGTGAGGCATCGAATTGATATTCAGGCCTTTGATATGATCGTAAATAAAGGTAACATCATGATTGTTATTGCCATGTGTTCGGTTGCAGGATAGTTTTTGCAACATTTTACCGCATTTTTCTGGGAGCCTTCAGAAACTTCTGTAGGTCCATGAAGAAGCCATCCAGCAAAATTAGCAATTCATTTGATTTGTATCCAACTTTACGCTTGCTATAAAAATGACTGATTAACTTGATGAAAAATGATTGCTTTCTCCATGCGTGTCTTTTGGGCTCTAACGATAATTACGAGGCAAGCCAACTGGGCACGATGAGCTGACTTCAAATATAACGTCATTTTGTTTTTCCTTAGTAGAAAAATCACTTTTCAAATGTTTTTCAATTTTTTAATGCCAATACATCTCGATATGCCAATATGACTAACAGAATTAGTCTTCAGTAATCAAGACCTAACCTTGGCGTAAAAGATAGACCTGAAAAATGCATAATCAGAAAACTGCTGGAAACTTCTCCTACAATATAATATTTACCATTCTGGAGTCTCTGAAGATGATGGAACATCATTCAGAGGCCCGAGAGCACAAGTGTAAAGTCTTCCTTCACAACAAGTACCAAAGCAAATGGCGCAGCAATGGTAGTATCTCTGACATACATTTTGGTCTAACAGAGATCATTGTGACAGAATTTGTGGAAGCATTGTTATACCAAACAATGTACTGATGTTGACGCAATTACTATTGTCCGCCAACAGCCTCCAACGTCAATTCGGACAGTCAAATGACAAGGCAGAAAAGGACCGACCGATTGACACGATGCAAACCAGCGTTCCCTACTCTCACACTACATATTTATTTTATTTTGTTTTATTTTACTATTATGTATATATTCAGTCAGTTTGAACAACAATCACGAAGGCGTGATATACTTGGGAACGTTGAAACTCTATGAGCTTCGATACTTTTAATTTTTGATAACTGCTGTTTATCGCCGCAGCTCGCGATGCGAAAGTTACTACAAGGATGCTGAGTTATGGGCAAAAGCTTCGGTGGCGGACGGGACTCGAACCCGCACTTTATCCAAAGAATCTGCGTACTGTCCAGTCTACTTCACGAGTCATCCATGAGCAGCAAGGACAGCTCAATTTCTAGTGAACGGCGACGTTACAGGCGGACGACCATGGCGCAAAAGGAAATCCTCGTGAAGCTTGTACAAGTGGAGGGAAAATCAATCCATGAAGCCGTTCATGTCGCTGGTGTTAACGAGAGTACGGCAAGGAATATCATCGGTGCGTACAGGAAGGAAGGTGCCATTGCCCTGCGTAGCTGTGGAGGAAACAACAGATCAAAGCTGACCGCGGAAGTGCTGCAGCGCATTGAAGAGATCGTGGAGCAACATCCAGAAGATACCTTGCGGAAGATTCAGGAACGGCTGAAGGAAGTGAACTTCGAGTTGGCCATTTCTTCTATTTTCAACGCCTCAAGAAAGTTGAAGATTACACTGAAGAAATGCCACTATGAATTGAACCGAGTCAACAGTGCACGCAGCAGGATTGCGCGAACTATTTTCTACACGTAATGATGAGCGTGACGGCTGCTGCGGCAGGGCAACCCTTTAGTAACTGAACGCTTTTTAATAATCTGTTTACTTTTTTGTGAAAAAAATTGTGTTTGTTTTTGTCATATTGCATTAAGAATACACTATGAAGTTCAAGAACAAATCCAAGTAAACAAAAAAAATAAAAAAAACAAAAGAAAAAATCGTCCATGTTGATGTGAAAGACGTCTTTTTGATTTGAAAGCGTCCCATTTGATTTGAAAATCGTCCCTGGTGGTTTGAAAAATGTCCACTTTGATTTCAACGATGTCCCACGTGGTTCGAAAAACGTGTGGTTTGATTTGAATAATGTCCTAGGTGTTTGAAAACTGTCCAGTTCAAAGTGGGAATGGTATATTATTGTAAGCCCTAGTAGAGAAAGGGAGGGGCTTTTGCATTCTGAGCTCAGACAAAATTACCGTCCACAGTGAGGTACTGTCTCCTCTTATTCCGTCAGCTCCGATAATGTTCCTACCAGTATGGTCCAGGATCGAAGTATTGGGTCAGTGCCCTTTTAGATAACCGGTCCTTTCATGGCTTCTTGTCACGATGTACGCCTGAAGAAAAACGAGGGGTAATTTAGGTGATAAGGATGGGAAATATGGAAACTGTAATTATAGTGTAGGAAGGCATGTACAATACCCGCCTTAAGTTTTCAAAAGAAAACGCGGAAAGCGCGGATCCGCGTTTTTTTCGTTTTTTTGCTGTAACTCGGTTTGTTTTGCCTCAATCTCCATATAAATATATATTAATCGAATCAACTCACCGAGCTCTATAGAATGGTTCCCTCAAACCTTCAAAAAGCTAATTTTTTATGAACTCGCATGCACGAAGTGCCAGTGGGCACTCACCTGCGAGCGACGCGTGCTATAATTATAACCAGGAGGCAAATCTGCCGTCAACATACAAAACTCAACAACTTACAGGGATACTATCCATGTCAAACTAAATTAAAAATAGTTTCTTAATCTTTGATGGTGGTGTTTCATTAGGTGTCACTTCACCCAGTATGCTATAGTAGTCACCATCTGGTTATTGTTCAAAAAAAATTTTCCTGAATTTCAACGGACTTACCTCATCCAGGGAAAAATTCAGTGTATCGGTTGAGTGTATCACAATTTATTAATTATAAGAACCATGATCACGAGTAACTATCGATCCTTTTCAAAAGTTTTGCCGTTCTATGCTGTCCGACCCCTCGATCTCATAGCAATTAGCAAGCTCACTGAGATCTCCCAGACAGGTATTGATCGGCCTTCCACAGTGATATGCCACTGCATCAACCAAACAGATCGGATAACAGATTTCTCAAAAAGACAAATCGAAAACATTATAGAAGATTACTTTGCACAACATTCAATTGATTTATGTTTGAAATCCATGATCATTAGTGAAATTTTCAATCCTTCTCGAAAGTATGCACTCTTAGGTTTTTGATGCCCTCATTACATCACTATTAAAAACGGTTGCCCTTTCCTTGAGGTGCGAAGAGCGTCCTCTGATAACTGGCAAAAGAGCCACCTGGATCGGCATTCAAACCTTGCAGTCGGTTAGAGGCTCTACATGAACAATGTATGAAGGAAAGGAATCTTTCATATCGTTTTCGATGTCTTTTTAGGAAAACTGAAAGCACACATTGAACATATATGCACCTTGCACAAAACTACCATGTTATCCAATCTGTTCGGTTGATGCAGTGGCATATTACTGTGGAGGGCCGATCAATACCTGTCTGGGAGATCTCAGTGAGCTTGCTAATTGCTATGAGATCGAGGGGTCAGACAGGATAGAACGGCAAAACTTTTGAAAAGGATCGATAGTTACTCGTGATCATGGTTTTTATAATTAATAAATTGTGATACACTCAACCGATTCACTGAATTTTTCCCTGGATGAGGTAAGTCCGTTGAAATTCAGGAAAACTTAATTTTTTTAAAACAATAATCAGATGGTGACTACTATAGCATACTGGGTGAAGTGACACCTAATGAAATACCACCATCAAAGATTAAAAAACTATTTTTAATTTAGTTTTGACATGGATAGTATCCCTGTAAGTTGTTGAGTTTTGTATGGTGACGGCAGATTTGCCTCCTGGTTATAATTATAGCGCGCGTCGCTCGCAGGTGAGTGCCCACTGGCACTTCGTGCATGCGAGTACATAAAAAGTTAGCTTTTTAAAGGTTTGAAGGAGCCATTCTATAGAGCTCGGTGAGCTGATTCGATTAATATATATTTATATGGAGATTGAGGCAAAAAAAAACCGAGTTACAGCAAATAACGAAAAAAACGCGGATCCGCGCTTTCCGCGTTTTCTTTTGAAAACTCAAGGCGGGTATTGTAGCGGATAAGGTGGTGCACATTTGGAGCTGAGGTGTTCTATTGCCTCCTTATGAGGACCTACGCAGCCACCAGACACTCGCACCATTTCTGCATCACCCCATAATCATCCCCCCACAGTATCTCCCCATAACCGCACTCCTTCTACTGGTCAGGGCTTCATGAATTACTTGTGAGAGCTCATGTAACACAGATAAATAGTAAATAGTACATACAATAGTGGCTACCAGTGATACCAGTGAAATGAAAGTCACTGAAATTAGTGATGCAATAGCCAACTTTTCAATGAATTTGTCCAACGGTCAAGATGAAAAGGCTTGTCACAGGCAGCGATAGAGTTTGCGTTTTTGCGGAAATGCTGAATTGCAGAATCGTGGGACCTTTATTCGCTCATTTTCTCTTCTGAGCAAGGCACGGAAATCGGCACACATCTGATGTTTTCCGCAGCTTAACATCTCCATTCTTTCAGTCAATGCACAACATTATCATTTTGCACCGGTATTTTAGTAAGTGTGCGAATTCCTCTACTCTAAACGCTGAATAACCAACGGTCCACGAGGCGGTCGGGTTAGAAATTAAATGGAGCGCGAGAAGAAAGTATCGACACTACGTGATAGAGTGCGACGCAACCAACGGGAGAACATTTACGATAATTTGAAAGGAGTATAGGCTAAGGCCGAGCTCAGAGTCGATAAAATTTTTTTCGAAATACGACCCCTCGGAAATTTCATGAAAAGTAGAACCAATCTCCCTTCTCCGGCGACCTTTCCCTCCCCTCTAGGCTCCCCTGAAACTGTAGACACAGCGCTCATTGAACTTCATAAAAAGTCATCACTCACTATCACTCGTAGACAGTGTAGGCGAATCGCATCACACAACACTTATATTTACAGCGAATCTCGAATCAGCGGAATGCGCATCTGCTTTGCTGGCACATAAGCCTTATCACCTTATAATAGTTTGGACCATCCATCATCATTGACGTCTCCGTACCATCCAATATAGTGGTGATGAGAGTCAGCGCTCCTCTATCTGGTAAACGTGACATTTTTCACTTGCTCATCTGGTCCCCTTATCACATTCTATCAGTCAATATGCTTCTGGATCCTCTTCTATTGATGTCCCCGTCCCACACTTTATATATAGTTCCTGTGTATCATGCTTCATGGCTAACGCGAAAAGCGCCACGAATTCAGTGGCATTTACAACTCAACGCTCGCTATCTGTCGCTATGTTTCTGTTTTTATAAACTTTTTTCTCCCGCCATCAATATCTCTCATCCATCTCACATAACGCACAAGCTCTAGGGTAAGTATGAAACGCATAATATATTTGGTGACATACCCACGCCTTCCATCTCCCTCATCAGCCCTTTCAGCTGTTATCGTGTTTGTTCCCCTCCCCCCTTAGAGTCCCCGTCTTACATTTTGGAACACCTGTAAGTATCCGTGTCGTTAGCCCGGAAATTGCAGCTAATTTGGTGGCCCTTACCATCTGACACTCTGTGCCAGCCGTTATCAGCTGTTATCTATACCGGTCATTCACCATCAGTGTACAAGTTTCAGCCCCACATCACTTTCAAAATCAATTCTAAGCTTTGCTGCGACGTAAGATATGAATTTCGTGACAAACAGACAGATACACATAGACACCTCCGTAACGCGGTTTGTCTGTAGTAGGGTAGCGGAGGGTGTTCTGGAAGGCATCACTCTTTAGATACTTTTTGAAGTTTTACCTGTATTCTTCAATATAACACGGGGGCACAATCACGCATCTTTATTTTAGCTCCAGCGACAATAACCGTATTTCACAATTTTGTTAGACGTACACAAGAAGGGGCTCATGTCTTCTTGTTTGCCTATTTAACCTCAACTTTCTTGACTTTGACTAGCTTTGCCTTAACTAAGAACGAATTGAAACGGCGAAAAACCCGAGAAATAAAACCGCAAAAACCTCTCTTCTCCCACACACCCCTCTGCAACACTAACCGAGTTAGACTGCAGGCGGGCGATAAGCTGACCGCGAATGTTGTCCCGCCGTCATCGGCAACTCGCTCGGCTGACGACTGCACAACAATACTCTGTGCTGCGGGATCGCCATAGGACCTCAGGCCGCAGTTTTTCAATGTGAGTTTCACTATTCATCACCTCTTCCAGGCGGGCCAGATCGTGGTTGTCGGCATAGACGCAGTGCGATATTGATCCAAGTCAAATTGGGTACCAATCATGAATTACTATTCCACAATAGATCTTGAACAGAGAAAACTGCTTCACCTCCGATGATCGTCGCTCGCTTTTTTCTTGACGCTCACTCGAAGATACCAGAGACATTTGGCACTTTCGGAACTGAACCCTTCACGGGAGTAGTTCCTGCCAGCTGAAGGACCATCAGATGTGATAAAATTCATAGCTACCATCCGTGGTGTTTGCCTTCATCTGTACAGTGCTTGCTCTGAGACACTAGACTCCACTCTGCGTCATCTTCTTAACGAACTGTGGCCGAACCCAGGGTAGATTTGTTTTCTCATTGATAATTTACTCCTTTCCCTTTCATGTCCATTTGAACGAGAATGATCACTTTGAACGGCAAAAATTGATTCCAGCCACTCCTCAACGATTTTCAACAGATATTTATTTCTATCCTATCGATGTTACTGAACATTTGTCGATCACTATTTCTACGAGGAATCGTCTCCGACTGGCTGATGGGACCAAGAAAGTTCGAATGCATCAGCTTTAGAAAGGTTGATCAGATTTTTAGTCGAAATGAAAAGTCGACGAGATAATGACATGTAGCTGGACGCCTGAGTGTCAATATTCACCTGAAAGAAGCAAAGTGAGTTGGTATGTTATCAAAACACCAACGTAAGCTCTGCTGCCGTTGAATGCGTAAGATCGTAAGCCTCAGATCATTTATCAAATGTCTTAAGGAAACTTCTACTTTTTGTAATGTATTATATGTAATATATTTAACTGCGTACAAAATGATGTGTATGCTCCAGAATCGTCGAACAACTGCACAGAGTCCAGAGTCCACGACTCATGGAAAACTCGACAAATAAAAAGATGATAGCGTAGATGAAGTGTAAATTTCGGCAGAAAGCTTAAGAAGCAAGTTATGCATGCGCTCTCCGATCGGAATTACAATTGTCTTTATGCGTGCTGGGCATTTGTATGCAACAATCATGTTTTGAGGAGTAGTCTATGAAATCCGAAGCCTAAGAACGCGAGAACTATAGGGGGTGCCGAAAAAATAAAGTAATTTTTCTCCTCCACTTTAACCCTACTTTAGTCGAACTTCAGCGAATTCTGACCAGGTATTTTCATCCATAAAGTGAAGAGCAGACCTCACTATCACTATTCTCCGTAACAGAATTCTAAAGAGCAGAGACGGAACTGTTCTTATTGTTAGTGAACAAGATGTGTCACCTCAACCGGCATATCCGAAATTTTGTCGCCCTCGTTCACAACCTTGCTAAGGTCCCTTCACTCTGGGTACCTAAGGGAATTCATATGGGGTGGTGTTCTTCAACATTCCGTTTTTCCGGGCTCCCAGTGCCCTAGTTTGGGAGAACCAGTACTGCCGTTATCACTGAAACCCCTCCGGAGGCAGGTTTGCGGCATGAAAAATGATGCTTCGGTCATAGCAGCCGAGTAGTAAGGGCTCTGTGACTTCCATGAAGCGAAGGGCCAATCCCTGGAAAGCTTTCCACAAAAGATCTACCACGGAACCTGGCTCCGCTATTTAAGCGGATCTTGATACCGTAGGTGCCCTGAAGTCCGACTGCGCCCACTGAAGGCTCCGTATTTTGATGAGGGTGGAAGTTGTGAGTCTCAGCTTGCTCGTGTTTCTAGAGAAATAATTCAGAAATATGTAGCCCAATACTTTTATTTCTTTCGTTTCCCTATGTTTTGTGGACTGGGCGGATCTAAGCCGTGAACACAATTACTTTATTTTTTGTCTCCGTTCTGACATTACAAAGCATTCGTCAACACGTGCAGTCTTTCTGAAGAAATATACGTGACTTAAGTCAGTTGGCACTTGACCAAAATCAGACCAGTCATATCAGTGATTTCGAGGTCTCGAATAGAGTAAATTGATCCCTTGCCGATACTAAGGCCACTACTTCATCATGTAGCTGGACATCTAATGAGTGCAGGAGAATCCATATCAGCCTTGAAAGCAGTGGTAGGGGAAGTTTGGACGAAATGTGAAAAAGTAGTGAATAGAAAAAAAGTGTTCCGTATTGCCACGGTGAGAAAAGGAAATAGCCAAAAACCTGAGAATTGAAACCCCCTTTTCCCGTCAAGAGGGTAGTCTGGATGAATTTTTCACGAGCATATCCCAAGTAGTGCGCAAAAGCAGCATAGAAACGAGCAAAACTATACAAAAACTTAAAAAACACCCTATCGTTAATTGTATCGTTAAGCGTAATCGAGCAGCAAGTGGCAAACAATGAAAAAAGAAAGACATGAAAAGAAAGATTTTTGTTCAGCAATCCTGTGAGGCTTAGGGACTCCATTTTGTAAGTAGGAATCCTGACCTTGTGCCATTGGGTGGTGTTCACGAGGTCGAATTTCCGCGCGGCCGCGCGCGGTGAGCGACACGGCGGGTTCGAGTGCCAGTGGCAGGGCATGGCAGCCTTCAAGCGAGGCAGTGTGGCATGAGTAGAAGCGCAGACGTGACGCAGCCACGCTTGGCCGTGCGACCAAGGGCAATCGATACGGCGAGTCGTACTGGTGGTGCCGCGAGTGCACCGCCACGAAGTGAAATTCGACCTCGTGACCCCCACACTTGTGCCATTCAGTCTCACACTTATAGCGATAAGGAAATACGAAACTTATGTTCACCAGTACATAACAGTACCTTTACTCCATTCAGTGTGAAAGAACTGAATATCGGATAGAAATCATAGCCGAGGATCTCGATCACGTCCAGTGTTGGTATTTTCACACTCTGAAATAATTTAGCGTAGGACACTTTGAAAGGATGATTCATCGGGTTCAACACAGCAATGGGTTGCCCTCATATTCATAGCGGTTGTATTTGTGTGCTGTGTGCGATCCAGTAACGCTCCTTTGAAAACAGTAACTGCGATCATTGATCGGAGATCTTTGCTGTAATTTGACTTTCCATTGAGTCATTCCATAAGTGATGCCCTTCTTTTCAAAGGAAATTTATAGCTACGCTACATGCAATATGGAAAAATGGTTTGACTCTATGTGGTATGTTATGAAAACATGGTAAGAAATGTTATGGTAAAAGCTCTTACTCACAGTGACATGCTATGAAAATACTCTTTACAGAATGCGATTTGTTGATATTGGAACTATATACAAGGAGCACATCAGTGGCAAGTTTTGGTTCGTTCCTCGTCTGTCTTCTACAGATCTTCCTGCACAAGTACCTGCACAATAAGCCTTCCGCCAAACGATAACAGTGTGTATTTTCTTCAATAAACTTCGGTTAGTCCCACAAGAAAGGTACAGCTATTACTTGTGCAGGCTCACAATCCAAATATTTTCGGTATTCAAATCGCGTGGCAACAAAGAAGCGAGCCTGCAGTGAGCAACACACCCACCATGTCGATCTACAAGAACAATTTCCAAATGCTATCCAATATCCACAAGGCTAAACTTCCGGAAATCGAGCAAGAAATAGGGAAGACGATGGTTAGAATCCATAAACTGATGAAGACAGCACACGCAGTAAACAGTAACTGGACTCATCACCTTCTGCAACACACCTGGTTGGAATCAAACGGGAGAACAGATACTCCTTCTTGGAAGGTTGCTCAGAAACGCAAGCTCCACAAAGGGGGAACTCCTCTATGCCTCTAACCAGCTGTTCCTTCTTTACGCACTGATTCATTCGCTAGGCAGAGGGCAGATCGAATCGGCAATGAAGGAAATCGGTATCGCTAGTGCTCACGAAAAAACCGATAAATCCTTGAAAATGACGGACAACACCATTGACGAGATGTACATGAAATGAGACGGGTCGTGGAAATACTCAACGATGAAAAGGTCTGCTTTGCTGAAATCAAAGGCCTAATCAAACGGATGGAAACGAAAATCCTTCACATCGACGTTGTGGTCGCTACACTTATCCGGTTGACAAATTCATGGGACCGGATACGAACATGGACGAAGAAAGGACGATGGACAACCACAACCATGAAGAGGAGAGACCTCTGTCCTATGAATAGTATCTTATCCGATTCATTGAGGAAAGTAGTCAAAAGGATTACAACCTGCCAGATGACAAATCGTCTAAGTCAAAAGAGAGAGAAGAAAAACAAAAAGAGGAAAGTTGATGGAATCGAAAACGATCTAAAGGTGATCAGAAATCCCTCTACCGAATCGAAAACTGACATCAGTATGAAGTCATTGCGAGACATTATGAAAGGGAAGCGAGGCAAACGCACTTCAAGTGATGAAGTTGAAAATGAGGATTCTGCCGACATTGTCTTAAAGACTGTCACCTCACCAAAAATTGCTGACAAGATCAAGAAATGTTGGTACTGCGAAGTCATCAGGAAAACAACACTCAAGGACCTAATACCTCGTGACGGTGGCCATCGTCGCGCGCTCTGCAATATCCCCTAAGCTAAGAAAAAGAACGCTGCAAAAATTGCAGAAATGCAAGAGAGACTGGGCATTAGCAACATTGAGGAGCCGAGAGTACATATAGCCACGCTACATTCAATACGAAAAAATGGTTTGCTTATATGTGGTATGTTATGAAAACATGCAAACGGAATTATGAAAATACTCGTTACAGGGTGCGATACGTTGACATTGCAACTATACATAAGGAGCACATCAGTGGCAATCTTTGGTTCGTTCCTCATCAGCCTTCTACAGATCTTCTTGCACATTAACCTGCTCAATAAGCCTTCCGCCAAACAAAACAGCGTGTATTTTCCTCAGTATAGAGATTCCTCTATTTCATCTATTCCCTCTATTTTATTTCATATCCATATTGTATCCTTTATATTCATTAGTACGTAGACGTCGTTTGAATGTAGCTGATTCATTCTAACCTCTTCAATTCGTTATCTATAGGCTGATCTGAGTACTGTAAGAGCATTCTTCCACAACATTCGCTTATCATGTTTATATCTCTTGCAAATACCAGCATGCTCCGCCTACTTAAGCTGTATAAAAGGAGCCCTGGTTAGCCGAGGATTATAGCTTTATTCTCTTGTTATCTTTTCTTGTTTTAAGGGTTTAAGGATAAATGTTTAATTACCCAAGTTTGAGGTACCCTCGAAGCGAAGTCGTGAAGCCACGAAAACCCACTGAACCACCGCTCAATAAAATATACCCAGTAACCTTCGGTTAGTCCCATAATAAAGGTACAGATATCACTTGTGCAGGTACATACACAATCCAGCTATCTTCAGTAGTCAAGCCGCACGGCAGTAAAGAAGCGAGCTATACACAAGGAACTATAGAAATTCTTCAAGTTAAAAATTTCCGCAGCATATTACTATGTATATGTCATCCGGATGAGATTTATCTCTTCTACAAAGAGGTATATGCATTTCTGGATGTCCTATAATCCAATTTTCAGCCTCATGAAATGCAGGCCGACAAAATTTGACCAGACTGTCAATTCATGGGCCTCGCACCTAGACGTCTACAAGTTCCAGTATTTGGTCAATCGAGATGTCGTGTCATCTTTTGTCCGGAGCTGAATTTCCGTCACAATTTGTTAATTTTTTGAATGTTGATAGCTGTTGATTTCCGCCGCAGCCCGCGATGCGAAAGTTGTCACATGTATGCTGAGCTATGGGCAAAATCTTCGGTGTCAGACGGAACTCGAACCCTCATTCCACGCTTTCCGGGCATATGTGCTAATCCATTACACTGCCGACACCCTTTCACCTTACGAGGAAGGTCTTCCAACCCATGACGCGCTTTTTGAAAGCTGTTTTTTGCATGTATGGGGGTACGTACAAGAATCATATAACCGATGTTCATTTTTGCTGCGCGGCCCTACAAATGCCAAAAAAGGGGTTGATGGTTCGATCCCCACTGATGACAAATTTTTGCAATATTTAGATTTTCAGTTTTTAGGCTCGCAAACATTTGAATATGAAGACTAAGCGCAGTAATCACTTTTGGAACCCCCGACTGCCCTCTACTGCCAGTTTTCAGCAAGTTTGACAGTCCAATTTTATAGCTTTTCGGCGCTCATAGCACACGAACGAGGAGTTTTCGCGCGAAACGGATTCAATATTCGTGTTCAGGAGGTCGAACTACCCCTGGGGATGAGTTTCCA
The DNA here is from genome assembly GCA_963978905.1 of Trichostrongylus colubriformis. Lineage (NCBI taxonomy): Eukaryota > Metazoa > Nematoda > Chromadorea > Rhabditida > Trichostrongylidae > Trichostrongylus > Trichostrongylus colubriformis. The sequence continues at coordinate 15,635,502 of OZ022256.1, forward strand.
GCCCAATTGAGATTTTGACCCAAATTCGAAAGTTTGAGCTGGGTATTGGTATACCATCGACTGCACATTCGATGAAGGAGACGGCGATACCACTTGTTAGGAATTTCTCTCTATTTCTCTTGCTTGGTGCTTGATAGCTGAAAGTATAGCGATAGGCATCCATGCTGTGCATATTCCATTGATTTTCATCGGTTTTGTGAGTTATTGTGAGTTACTCACTTCTACAAGTAGAAAGCGCACCATGTACCAAAGACCTTTTTCGAAGTTAGGGTCAAAATTTAGAATTGGCTAGAAATGTGTCCCCAAGGGTAGTTTGACACCCTGAACACGAATATGACACTCATTTTGTGCGAAATCTCGAATTTCGAGCGCTACGGGCCCTTTCGTGTCCAAAGAGGTCACATCACCAAATTCACTGACAATTCGTAAATAGAGTCATTTTGGCATGCTGTCAACGAAAATCGTAGTCATTTGGCATAAACAGACATATTTGAAGACGAAAAAGGGAATGCAAAAAAAATGCAAGATTTCGGCGGAGGCGGGATCCGAACCCCTAACCCAGCATTTCATCCGTTTAAGAGTCCATCGCCGTATCCAGTAGGCCATCGAGTCGTTGAAGCATTCATACATCGGGGAGCCCTTATGAGACTGCTACGCACTTTTAGTACATGGTGGAGATAAGATTTCATTTTTTCCCGTATTTGACTTAATTTTGAATGTGAAATAGAAGAACACTTCGGATCTGCACATGATCAAAGTTGCAAGGAAGATGCGTTACTATAAATGGGTTAAAATCGCCTTTTTTGAACAAAATTTTCTTTACTCCTTTTTTGGCATTTGTAGGGCCGCGCAGCAAAAATGGAAGTCAGTTATATGTTTCATGTAGATACCCCCATATGATGGAAAAGACCGTTTCCCGAAAGCGCGTCATGACCTGAAAGACCTCCCTTGTTAATCAGCTTCTGAATGGTATATTTACCACAGCTTATCAGCACTCACACGTACAACGTGTTGAGCCGGTTGGCCAAATGTTGGCCAAAATCAAATCGGTCATCAATGCTCGCTCAGGTCAACCAAGCCTTCCATCCATCAAGGGCAGTCTAATCGGTACCAGACTCGTCTGAGAGGACAAAGCACTGACTGTCGTGCGGTTCACTGATATTGCTGGGCATTACAGTTCTATTCAGAACTGTGGTGAGAAATGAGTGCCATTCACCTGTCACCACAATTCTGAATGGAACTATAATGCACGGCGCATCTTGTCAAGGAATTGAATAAAATCTGGAATTGATCAATTTTTGAGATTCCGCTTTAGACTATTATTGCGCAGCTGCGATTTCAGAATTTGTGAAGGCAGGACATATGTAGTTTGGGGTTCTGATCACTATTTGACATTCATTTTTGGCGCTGGCGCTGATGACCGCCATTTTCACATCAAAGAGCGGGCACCTTCGAAAACCTAAAATGTAGGCATTTTTTCTTTGAGAATTGATCAATTTTTGAGATTCCGCTTTAGACTATTATTGCGCAGCTGCGATTTCAGAATTTGTGAAGGCAGGACATATGTAGTTTGGGGTTCTGATCACGATTTGACATTCATTTTTGGCGCTGGCGCTGATGACCGCCATTTTCACATCAAAGAGCGGGTACCTTCGAAAATGTAGGCATTTTTTTTGAGACTACGCTACTACGCTTTTTTTTTTGAGAATCCTTTTTTGTAATGTCATTAAGCAACAGATCGATACATATTTGGTGGGATTTGTAAAGAAGCTGTGATCGTAAACGGCTCTCGTGTCAAAAATGATATGTAATCCGTGATGACATTTCCAAAAATTTCTCGGGGTGAAACTTAGACAGTTTTTGCTCCTTTCTTTTAGGATTTCGGGGCTTGCAAAGGCTAGAACTCTAATTGTGTGCTTTATTTTCATGTTTGATAACCATGAAAATGCCATATGAATATTGCGCAATTGCACGTTACACCTCCGCCCCCTCGTAAAATTCCTGCGAGCATATATGTCGTGAAGCGTTCGCGGACAGCGGCTTTTTCTCGACCGTGAGAACATATCATACTGCTTTCGGTAATGATCAACTGCGGTGAAATTGGTTCCACACGATCGTGATTTTCTGGTGATTACACGTTGCTTACCATGTCACATCCATTACATTTCCCACGTAAAGTGGAAGTAGATGAGTTGGTGAAGTACATGAAGCTCCAATGATGCCTAAGTTAAACAGGATAAATGATTTTCCAATACTTGTCATTCTGTTTCTGATCTTGTCACGTACACTAACCTTTTATGCGCGTCAATACTGTCGTACAGATCATCTCCTGCGTCCCAATAGAGACCTCCCTGAAAATTTTGAGTACATTACACCAGGGTCGGAGTAAACACATATGTTTCGAAAGGCTTGTTTACATAATGAAATGACTGGTAGTGAAACTGAAACGGTGAGTGGAAATGAAACTAACTACTGACGAAGTGTTTTTGATTGCAGTCACCAACAGCTCTAATGGATTGAGCCTTGACTGTGTTGTAGTTAAACCTGCTCCCTGGCGAGGAATTACATGACCGCCTGCAATCAAGGCACTTTCAGTTATTAAATGCGTGCGAAAAATTCTTTTCTCAGGCTGTTTTTTATATCGAAAGCTAGGGTACAGCAGGTTTGTAGTATGAGGTTATGAACGGCGTCGCGCAGTATTCGTAGCGTACCGAGCGCAACACAAGTGCGCGGAAATTGAGACGATTGATTCACTAGCCCATGGCGTCGAATTTCTCTCGGCGATGTTTCCTAATTAAAGCTATATTCATTCTAAAGGGCCGAAAGGGGTCCGAAACAAGAGGAAGATGCAAAGAAATGAGCGTTTTGTAACGAACAATCAAGGTTAGAAGCGACAATCGGCGAAAAACCCGGATTCAAGCGCGACGACGTGGTGTGTATTCGCATCACATTCGCATCAACACACTGACTTCCCGAGTTGTCCGCTGTAGGAGACGGGCAGCGGGTTAACGTTAGTTTTAGCGGCGTCAAGTTGGCGAGTACATATGTGCAATGGCGGCCCCTTAAACTCGCGAACTACTGTTCTACTGTAGGCTGAAAATTACCCCTTTCCGGTGTCTTCAAGTTGTCGCTTTTGAGACTACGTTTAACTAGTATGAGACGATTTGTTCGACGAGCACTTGCCACCCGCGACAGATGCCCTCCTTCGCAATTTTCGTCATTGCTTCCTAGCTATAAGGGATTTTATCGAAAATTGGGGCCTTATTATATGTTAGTTGGAACTGTTTGTTGATCACATATACCAGTGAATCTCATGTTGATAACTCTTTTCTTCCTAGTATGGTGAGGCTTGGTAAGGCTTTCACTATCTTTGCCGCAACTTCTCAACGTTTCCCACCGTTTCTCAACTAGTGTATCACCCTGATGTCCAGATGCATTCTTACTTTACACACCCCGTACGTTAACCTTTCAGCCACTGATCACGTTCAATTTTAACTATTTTTTGAGGGCTCTTTTCCTTTGCGCTTTATTTATTTGATTCGAGAGAAAACAAGGATGGTTTAACGACGGAGAGGTAAGTCGCATACTCTACTGACTTTCAATATTGTATCTGTGGATGATTTTTGAAACCTGAATCCGTTGAACGTACCTCGTGCAAACACCGGAGTAAGGGAGTCAAGCCTAGCTTCTACGTTCACATAACCGACGTCCATCTGTTGACCGTAACTTTCCGGAACCAATGAGTACCAAGTGTCAGAGGGAAAGTAAGCGTGCACAGATGTAACATTCTGATACAGGAAAGCGGTATTAGTCAAATGAAGTGTTAAATGCAGATAGGGGTGATTCGGGCCGAATATGGAAGGATCAATCAATAAGAAGGTCGAGGTGCTCAGTAGTACGGAAGTGAAGAAATAACCGAATGAAACGGTCAAAAACTCGAAAAGAAATACCCTCTTCCTGCCATTCATTCTGAAAAGGGGCAGGTTGTCCTGAAAAAAAAAGGGAGGGCTGCCCTAAAACAAGCGGTAGCCGTTGAAGAAGGCGACCCTCGTAAAGCCCAGAGGCACTCTTTCCATCAGAGATTTCGCCACATATACTCTTTTTAGACACCTAGCTTTCATTTCCCTGACCCATTCTAAGAGTTCCCACTACCCACATTATCCCTATCACTGCCTTTAAAGAGTAAATAGCATTGTACCTGCTCAAGTGCTGGTGCAACCATAATTGCTGATCCCCATAAAAATTGATGATCAATATCCATAGCAACGAAGTCGGTCGGATATTCGAAGAACAGTGGTCGAATCACTGTGTGACCGTCAACGGCGGCGGCATAGAGCAAACTGGAACGGGGCTGACTTTCAGGGAATCATCTACGGAAATCTGGGTTTTTCATATTTCCATATTTGTTTATTACTGAGCACACGCAAAATTTCATACGAAAAATCGAAATCTGACAAAGTGACTACATCATTTCAAAGGTTCTTATCGCGGGTGGGGCCAGAAGGCTGTGGGTTAGAACGGCGCGATCACGTGCTCGGGAAGCGTGTGATAAGGCAGGCAAGATAAGTCATTCCAAAGGATTTGTAGTGCGCCGCCGCTTTTCTCCCAGCCCTCTGGTCCCTTCACGATGCAGCACCGGCGATTTTGAGTTTATGTATCTCTGCTGGATTTTGATCATTCCGAGTGAAACCTAACACGGGCCCGTAATGAACAAGCAGAACATAACTGTACGGTAACAGAAATCCAACTTTTCGTGGGCTATTTCTGTGGTATGTTCTGGTGGCCTGATTGGGAACTCATACCTGTATAGATACGGTAAATACTTATAGCGGAAACCAAGAGCGATGCGAGCAGCTTTGGCGACAGACGGCCACACTGCTGGATCTTGAGGATTGCCACCTTGAGTGTTGTGATTTCTGAGATATTAAATCATCGGGGGGAACTCAATTTTGATCAAGATTTTACCTGCAGAAAGGATGGAAAGCTGCCATCTGATGCCACCGTAGACATAGTTCCTCTGTGGTGTTTCCATTGAAGCCGCAGATATCCGATCCGACATAAGGAAGACCAAAGAAGTTGAATTCCATAACTCCTGGAAAGCCGGTCACGATTATTTGTTTGTGAAAGGCAAGTGTGGATCACGAACGAGTTCCAGATGCTACAGTCAAGACAATCGTCTGATTACCTACTTAGTCGGCGTGGTCGCGACTACGCACTTCTTGCCTACAAGTTACCCACTTATGATATTTGAATTTTGAGGGTGAAGGCAATGCGAGAAGGGGCATTTGGTTCGCCTGGAATGGCACGCTACAATCCGCGCGGCGACGCGGCCGAGTTCGGCATCTTTAAAGGAATCGTCCACGGAAAATGAGTTTTTGTGTTACCCATGTATTTATGTTGTATTTGCCTAATGTTGGCCTCATGCAAAATTTCACGCGAAAAAATGTGAATCTGGCTGAGATACAGCACCACAAAGAGCGGTCCCAGTGGGCGGGGCCTTCGTGTAAAAGCCTCGTACCGCGTCCGCCGTGGTCTGAGACGCATTGTAGGAACAGAAGGTTACGTGAACAGTCCCACTCTCCGTTCCCAACGGCGGCGGAAGACAGGACGAGGCTTTTACACGGAGGCCCCGCCCACTGGGACCGCACTTTGTGGTGCTGTATCTCAGCCAGATTCACATTTTTTCGCGTGAAATTCTGCGTGAGGCCAACATTAGGCAAATGCAACATAAATATATGGGTAACACAAAAACTCATTTTCCGTGGACGATTCCTTTAAACAAGGTGCGGGCTCGCATTGGGGCGCACTTAGCTTAGGGTATTCAACGAAGTTAAGTGGAGCGAGGGTTTGGATTTCATTCGCGATCAGATGATAAACCTTTCGCTTTCGCACCTTTCGCATGAATTTGCGCAATCTTGTATATCTGGCAGTTTTGTAAAATAGCCCATTGTTTCATTTGAATCGTAATTGTGGGGAGTTTATGATGGACGTTAGTGAAAAGCGATCTGAGTCGACTTGCTTTTCCGTCGTTCATACGAAATAGTGTTTGGGTTTTTTTTGAAGGTTGTAAATGCGACGTGTAATAAATTACTAAACCAACAATGTAGATGCTTCAGAGAGACCACTAAAGCTACGTAAAGATTGTGCATCTTATGGCCTACGTGAACAGAATAGTTCCGTCAGCACAAAGCTGTCGCACAAAACTTTCTTAAAGTACGTTCGGAGAAAACAAGAAAAAAATTTCATGTGCACTAGCATTAAAACAAGATTAGTGGAGGATGTATACGTTCTTGATACTCTGGTTAAATGCGTCCCATTGCGAGTGCGCTCCCTGGTTGAGGTTGCCTAGGTCGGTTGCATCGCCGCGCAAACTGTTGCGTGTCATTACGGATGACAGTTTACATGGGCATTGAGCACTTTTTTCGGGCGATTCTCTTGACACACCCAGGTTCCAGAGGCATGAGACGATCCCATCCAACTCAACCTACTGAGCATTTTAGGTTCTTTTTGCTGCGCCCATTTCAAATGATTTTATTGGATGAATAGTAATCCCTTCTGCAACACTCACCAATAACCGACGTCTGTAGATCTTTCCATGTGGCTGTGTTGTCACCTAGCCAGACCCCACCATAGCGTCCAGAAGAAGGAAATGTCGACCTGAAACATTGAATTTTCTCAAGCAACTAGTCTGAAAGTCATTACCTGGAAATCACAGCTCCTCGCTTCCTGGTTGTGGCGGACAATGCTTGGATAGTCGCTTTAGCCTCAGACATTCCATAGAGATTCTTCGTATTATAGAAGTCCATTGTGCGTCTGCCAGTCTTCGCCAGCATGCACAGGGTTTTTGAGCACAGATGCTCTCCAGGTCGGTTGTACACCTTTTCAAAATCCATATTACTCGAATCGAAGTAGCAGTAGTGATAATGTTTGCCGTTGATCCCGTCAGAAAACAGTGCCAAACAGTAAGGTAGCAGTTTAAAATCCATCCGTGGACACCACTTTTGACGGTTTTTCAATCCATCTTCACCGGGTTTTAAGGCATGAAATGCTGTTTTAGTCTGTACAGGCGAGCTTTATACCAGATAGTGGACGCTGGGCGATATGATAGCCCACACGGTGTTTTTTATGGATCTTCTTTGTGGCAGCTACACCAATTGCTACATTCCCACCTTCGCCCGATGATATGGGCCATACCGTGTTTTTCTGAGAGATAGGTCTGAAGGAAAGGTTTTGCTCGCGAAATAACCGCGTAGAAAGGGGCCCAGGAAGTCTCCACGACAGTGCGCAATTAGGGATACTCGTCGCTATTTCAGTGAGGGGCTGATTTTTGATCACTCTAGAGTAGCGAAAAACCCGAGCCATAGTGATGGCAACGGAAAATGTCAGTTATAGAAATTCACAGAGGGGCTCACCGCATATGTCTGATAAGGAGGATTGTCGAATTCCGATCCTGGACCTGTGATAGGGCATGCGAGGCGACCATTGTTGCTGGTTGGCTGTCCGCTGTAGGTATCCGTGTCGAAATTTGACGGCTCATTCATGTCAATCCAAATGCCATCGAATCCCACCTCAAAACACAGTATTCAGAAAAGAAATCCTTCAATATATAATACACCACGTGCAATACATGGTATTGTTCCCAAAAGCGTTCTCGAGAGACCATGTGCAACACACAGTGTTGCACTTGCTCCAGACCACATCTTTCGGCTTCCCGAAAATGTATCGTAGTGAAAATCCATCACTTTATGTTTTCGAATATGGAGTATGGCATATTTCTGGGACCGTTCACTTCCAGAGAGTGGGTCGGGTTTTGATCCCACACTTTTGAACACCATAGCAAGCATAATAAAGAAAATTTATTGTTTGTAGCATTGATTACAGAGTCATACTATTCGTGAGATCCACTTCTCGTGTTGGCTTTGTGACTTAGGCGATTGTAATCTTCACGAAACGTTGAATTGCGCTACGCGTGCATTTTTACGATTCTGAGAACAGTTGAGGCAGCGTTCATGCTTTGCGAAGGCAGGGCGAGCTCCGTTTATAGGCAGAGAAGCAGAGTAGCACGGAAAAGGTGCGGAGACGACGCAGACAACGAGAAAGGATGGTAGAGGCGGGGGACGCAGAGACACGCAGCCACGCCCTGCCGCCGGTACCGGAAAGTATGAACGCGGTCTAATGTAATAATATAGCCCACAAACCGCACGTTTGGTGCTAACCACCGGAGCTTTTCCTCGTGCATACGAGTCGTCTTGGTTTTGGATAGTTTCTTAAAACCACCAGACAAAAATCACAACTTTTTAGAAACAGTAGGGGACTGGCAGGATAATTACTCGCCTTTACAGATGAATTTTCGACTACGATAATCCTTCTATTGAATGTGGCATTAACAGCTTAAAGACAGTGGGTTAATGTGAGGGGTGATGAAGTAACGAAAATTCTTATAGTAAGTCATCCAAATGAAAGCTACGGGTCTAACAAGACTATGTGTAGCAAAATTGGCAAATTTTCCGGTGAAAAGGAGCGTCGCGGGCTTTATAAGAGCCGAATTCTTTAACACCTGTCACCTATTCTAACAAAGCCCGCTCCTTTCGCTAACAGAGCCCGCGTCTTTCCGCAGTCAACGGTAGGCAAGGGGTCCTATTTCTCGGGTTTTTCACCGTTCCAATCCATTTCTCTACATTTTCATTCTAGTAAGCACTTGAACGTTCGCATTCAATTATCTTTTGATATTCGGCCCTAACTAACCCTACCACTGCCATTAGTTGTACAAAAGTTTGGTGCTAAATAGTGGTGTTCAAACAAAAACGACAAAATATCCATTCTCTTGAAACATATATGGAAAGGTTGGTACAACGAGCAGACTAGCACCAGTATATTAGGGCTATGTGTTGACCAAAATGGGTCTGATGCCAGGGAATACAGCGATGGTAGTTGCGGAATTATCGTTACCTACCGTTTTATGGTACAGCTGGTACTCAGAAATCCACCACTGAAGGGTCTTGTTAGTGGGATCAAGAAAGTCTGGCATCGCTGTGTTATTGTCCGGCCACACATTTCCAAGCATGATCTGAAGGATACTGTAAGCTGTTTTAGTCAATTTGTTGCTTTGAAACTCCTTAAAAACTCACTAGAGTATCAGCGACCAAGGGATACCGGTTTTGGAGACTTGTGGGTACTTGTGACTTATCCGCCCATTCAATGAAAGACACGTTCTGAATGGCTCATTTTACTGTCTTTCACTTACTCAAAGAGAATTGCTGTTGGAATATCGTATAAACCTGGTCCCGAGCTCGCTGAAAGCTCGCATAATCTGCTTCAATGGCTGGATCGAAGATAAGTATGAGATGAAGACCCATATCGTGCAGATCATCCACATATGCACCAAAACCAGCCCAGTCCTTCAACAAAGCAATTATTAGTTTAGACGACTAAAAACACTCGCAGAACGGACCCTGACCTCACCAGGACCCATGGATCGCCAAGAATCTTGTTTAGGGTTTACATCTTGTTTAGGGACTACAGCTATGGTTAGACTCGCTGGTCCACATCGCTAACCAGTCTAAGGAAGCGCAGCAAGATAGTGAATTCGCTGGTGAGCTCAACCATGACCCACCACGCGCAGCCGAACAGGAGCAACGAGGCACTCGTCGCGTGCTGTAACCCAGTTCGCACCGCGTGGGGAGCCAGTTGGAGTGTCTCGATCTACACTTCAAGATCAAAAACGATATATAGACTAGGACAGTAGAGCTGGGTCTTCGCCCCCTGCTAACTCAAAATGTCCGCTAGCGATCTTATCAAACTTTTTTCTTGCGGGGAAATCATGCACAAATGATTAGTACGACAGTGAAAACAGTTATCAGTTCCATATGGCATGCTGCCAGATTTTCGTCTAGTTTCCATCCCTCTTCACAATCATATAAAGGTATAAGGTCGGACAAAAAGCTTTCATGTTTATTCACATACATAGACTGAAGCTCCGCATAATTATTCAGTAATATCTAGCATGTTTTCTTGGTTATTCGGAAATCGTATGCTGAGGAAGATCTGCTCCCTTGCCGTTATAGTAGTTACTAGAAGCCACAGAGATCCACGATTTTTGGTTGCTGGCGCTAGATGCCTTGGATTTCTCAAGGCGTCAGATTCAGTCGAAATATGAGGATTAGTTTTGGAAGGAATGTAGCCAAGCAGAGGATGCTGATTGTAAACGCCCAGTTGTAACTAAAAGAAAAAGACTCGGTGTCTTCATGGATCCGAACGATCGGCCGGCAACGAGGAGCCTCAATATCAGTAGGATACGTTGGATTGGTGAGGGGTGAGGGGGGATGGGAGGGTGGGTGAGGGTGGTATCGCCTCCATTCCTCCATTTCATCGCAGCGAGCGTTTGGGTGTATTAACCTCTAGGAGGCGTAGCGAACGCTCTCTTACAAATGGCACTATCAACTCGACCACTCTTTCAGGCCAAGTGAGTCCCAAAAACGTAGGGGTCTGCGGCGGGATAGTCCAACTAAGCCAGGTCATGCGAACGGTCGCCATCCCCGCTCTCTAGCGCAGGACACAATTCACAAAGGGACTAACGAGGTTGGCCGGATGCCCAGTTGGATGGTCCTGACGCACGCCCAAAAAACGAAAGTTGTCTTTTCTTCACCCCTCAACAGAGAGGTGCTATCCCAAGTCTGCTTACATAGTTTGGCCTTCTAATTCACTCAATAACTCACTGCTCCCAGGGTGAAGTCTTTAAACCGATCCATATAGTCGATATCAGCATACGCAACATCCAAAGGAATTTGTGCCGCTTGTGTACGTGCAATGACCGTCTTCATAGCATCCAAATTTGGATAACCCCAGCGTGAAAGCTGAATGGAAAAAGTTTCAGCAAATTTTCATAAAAAAACAACTGTTTTTACCTGATAGCCAAGCGCCCAGTAAGCCGGTAGGTATGGACGTCCTACACATGCCAGATATTGCTGGACCACTTCTTCGGGTGTCGGCCCAGGGAAAAACGCGAGATCCAATCTGCCACCAATTGTGCGGTAAATAAGATGTGGTCCAGGCCCTGTTACGACCTCCTTAAATGGACAATTTCATGAATGGAAGCCATTTTGGCCGGCATCGTTCAGAATTACCTGAGCGTTGGAGTTCAAAATGAAGACACCATGAGCTTTTCCATCGTTTTCGACACCTGAACGGAGGATGCTGTACATGAGTACGTTGGTATGCGAATAAAAGGTTCTCGCTCACATATGTAGAAAGGATGAACTCCATAGAGATTCTGGGTACTGAGAGGACTGCTCGAATCTGGTCCAATATCTCTGGCAAACATAGGCCAGACAGTGTAACGCGAAAGATCATGCTAAAACGGGAAATCGGCTGAAGACAGTTTCCAAAATTTCCCAGCTGTGTGTCATGGGACTCTGAACGTAGAACTTCCACTCAGTACTAAAGAAACCGAAAAAAACCATCCTGAAGTCCTCGAGGCGAGATTATTAGCTCTACAATCATTTTTTGAGCAATAGATGTTTTTTAAACAAGAAATTAGAACATGGAATTCGAGGAATGGGCCTCATCCCGTTTAATCTGATAGGGACGTATTTTGGGCTCGATTAGCCCTGCGTATCGATCGGAGATAAGCCCATCTGAAGGTTACATACAGCACATGATCTTTGTTACAGTGAGGTGCTCATGATTGGGTCGCTTTTGGTGAGTCATCTACTGCAAATCGTGCCATAATACGTCGTTTACCGCCCTGGTCTTCATTCACAAGTTAACTAAGGACCTGGTGAAATCTCAATATGGAATTTCTATTTTCTCTTAGGGGTGGAAAACCGATCCTCATACATATCAGTGGTTAGAATTTTTCGAAGGAAGAATTTATGGCAAAGAGGGACGTGGAGGACTTCGTGAAAGGTAGGCAGAGAACCCAGAGAGTCGAGGATTCCTTGACAGGAGTGCCGAATGCGGCCGGACAGAAGAGCGGGTCGTAACTGCAGAGGTCGGCGATAAGAATAGATCTAAACCTTCAATAAAACTGAGATCAAAAATAGAATGGATTGAGGATTGGGATACATAGCAATTAAACATGTTGATACTATACAATCTGCCAACGGTCATTGGTATTGTAGAGATCGAAATAGGTGAGGACCGTAATTGGTCTGCCTCAGAAGAGGGAATCGTGCTCAGCGGCTTTTTTCCTCGATATTTGGGAGTGCCCTGATGGTAGGTGAGGTTACAATGATGTGCTGTAGTTGTGATTAATGGAAGTAGTATGGCATAAACTATCCACATTCAAATGATCGTTGCGATAAAAAATGAATAGTAATAATAGTGCAACTGACCCTAAGGCGTTGATGAATATGCTCACCAAAACCAAAGATATTGTGAGACGGAAGATATGTGGCGATTTGTATGAATTTGTCGGCAAATTGCATTCCGCCTAAACGACACGACTTGAGAATTCTTTACGGCTACCTAGGCTGTCTTTTTTCCAAATTCATCGCGGGTTCGTCACCCCCTCTCTTTTCTGTTATTTTTGGGCCCTTATAAATGCTCCTAAGGAGATGACAGTCAGTCAATAAATAAATCAGGTTGTAAGGAACGTTTTGGCAGGTTTGGTGATCATAATTCGTCTCCGAGAATTGGGGAGCGGTCCCAGTCGAATTCTCACTTTTTCGCGCGAAACTTTGCATGCGGCCCTTGTTAGACAAATAGAACATAATTATATGGGTAACAAGGAAACTCATTTTTTCGTGGACAATTCCTTTAAGAAGAGAAACTTTTTGTCTATCCAAGGAGCACAAAATGTGAGTTGATCTAGGCTGCGCTTTGAAATTCGGATTTCTGTTGTGAGCGTGTGGAACCGGCAAGAACTTTCTTCACAATTTTACATTTTGTGCTAGGAGACAAGGCTGTGATTACCGATCGGTCTTGGCGAACTTTCTTAGGATTACAAAATTAGTATTCCAAAGTCTGGGGAAGGTGGAGGTAGTGGTAATTTTTCTCAAAAAGTTTCCTCAAATTCCGTAAAACTCGATCCCGGCTACAAGTCTCACCAACCGATCGTTGTGTCCCAAAGTATGGTTTTCGTGGATTTTCTGATGACTTGGAAGGCGAAAATGTCACTGCCCGGTATGACTGTTGTCTTGAAGCTGAGTGATTCCGTCGAAGTAGTGGGTAGATTTGGGAAATCCACAGGTGGCACATATCTGAAGTATGCGTTCACGAACGAAGCAACGATATCTGCACAATGATTTTCGGAGCGGATCGCCGGTGGAGCTTTCAGAGGTGGCTGTGTTTAGTGCCTCCCGGAGGTTTCTAGTAGGGGAACTTATCACAAAAAATTCGGAATGGAGTTGGGACGGATTTTGGATAACGAAATACGCACTGCTCTGGTTGAATTCCTAGTAATGTTTTCAGGACATGGGAATCAGAATGAACGAACGTTTTTGCAGGCTAGGGTATACGTTTGCTCCCATGCGTAAGGTCGCCGTCAACTTTCTGCGTTCCTACGAGTTTGCGGTGTCGCACTTTCGCACGCGATAGGACCTTGAGGTTGTGCGATGTCGAAACTTGGCACGCTGAGCCGCGACACCGCATAATAGCGAAATCGTAGAGTCGCAAAATAGCAAAAACGCAAAATCGCAAAATCGCGAATCGAGAAAGAAGTGTAGCTGTATGGTTTGCACAAAGCTGTAATTACTTTTATGTATGTGAATTTGAAAGCCGAAGTTCAACCTGCTCTTTCTTACCTGTCATCGTTTCCAATGGTCAAGAAAAGTGTCGCCCCGTTTGTTCTGCTAGATACGTTTAATGGAGAGATATTAGGACCATATGGATTGTCGAACGCTAAAAATGCACATAATATGGAAACATCATGAAAGGTAAACGATCATCTGAGTACCTGAAGTTAATAAGTAGTTATTGGGAGAGACTTGAGACATTACACGGAATCCTGATACTGCAGGATAGAAGCACCATGGGATGCCTTCTGGAGCACTCTGAAGCACTTATCTTGTGGACAGTAAAATAATGAATGGATGCTCTAGCGACATACCGATGAAGCTTGTTGCCAGATGCAACCCCTTGCTTTACACAACGATTCATTTGCACCTGGTTCAGGATAGCAATCAACGAGGGAGTTCTCGTCAAATGGATGAACGAAATCCAAGCCCAGTAGCAGGACTGTCCAAAGTCGAAGCATTCCCGGTGATTGCTGTGTGTATGAAGCAATTGAAAGAAGTGTTAGACGAATTGAGGCGGCTAAAAGTGAGACAAAGTGAGCTGATAAGGAAGGTTGAGCGACTTAAGCCGATTTCTGCACGTTCTAATCAGAGTGGCAAGTAGTGTCTTTAGTTCGTTTTGTCCGCAAATTATTCAGATCAACTTTAGAAGATTTCGGTATGCCTCCCCATCAACTACTGTGGAATGAATACTGCATTTAGATTTGAGATCTGGATAAAACTGACAAAATCATAATAGTAAGACGTTCAGGCTTCGAAGAAACCTTCATTCATAGAGAAACAAGAGACTTCACTGTCCGTCCTTTTTGTCTTTCTGCGCTTCCCAAGGATTTGAACCTCGTATGACACCTGAAGGAATCGTCGTCGAAAAAGTTCCATCATCATGAAAACCTAGATGTATAATCAAAAACGTTATAAGAACCGAGAAATTCTTTTGTTCCAGAACAGAAATCGAAAAACGAAGGAATACTCATGTGAAAGCTGTTTTTGTAATTGAAATGGCTGGTTTATTGAACTGCCTTCTCAATCACAAGTCTCCTTCTCCACGGTGTGCACCACGTTGGAAACTCGTTCGTCCAAGACTAATGTGATTTGTTTTTGTGGGGCGGTTGGTTGTGTACAAGCAGGCGAAACGGAAATTAATTAGCCATATAACAAAAGATACGTAGCAATCTGCATATGTGTGAGCCATGTATTTCATGTAATATATGAGCAGCGCCAACAAAGAGACACCATACAAACTACTTTTTCGGCTTAGGAAGGCTTCTGACGCCCTTGCCTCACAGCTAAAGCCACGAATACGGCAGATCCTTCGCACTTTCCCATCGAACCAAGTTACTTCGGTAGCATTGTTTCAACCAATAAAGAGATATGCCTTCTAGCAGATCGCTGATCCCTGTGCAAAAGAGAACAGGGACGATACTAATTTAGCCGAAGACAGTTATGAGAACACATCCATTAGGTTGATCGGAGAGTTTCGATAGGGTTGGGATTTCTTCTGTTTTACTTTACAACTCAGCAAACAATGCAATCTAATTAACAATATAATAATCATCATTAGTTATAACATTGCCCCACCTAACGGGCAGGTCAGCGATTCCCTTCTCCCACACTGAGAAGATTGGGAGTTGTCGCGGAACGCGACTGTCCCTGTGGGCGCACCGCGCGCCCGGCCCCGCCCCCAGTCCGTGGTTCTATAAAAGGGTCGCCACTGCCAGTCGGTGCTTACACACCTTCCCCCGGGAGGAGAGGGCTAAGGCTGTTAGGATGCCACGCCGGACTGTTGAGGGTGAGAGCTTGTCTCTCACGCTCTGCAGGCCGTCAGGGGCGCGGTGCGGTCGGGCGGACCGCGGCCGGCGTGGTTGAGCGCTGGCATGATCACGTCCGTTATAACCGAGGACGTGGACGGCTGCAGGCGGGGTAAGGAGCCTGCAGGGGTGCAGGAAGTTACCGCAGTTACCGCTAGTGATCCAATAGTTGACCCTTGGGGAGATGAGCACGGTCGGACCTGAATCCGGCAGGATGATAAAAGTAGGGCGACTATTGTGAATAACATGTACATAATAAATATGGGTGCTATAATCCTTGTACTTGCTGTCGTATCAAAGGGTAGTTGTAGGTGGAAGTGCGGGAGCCAATACCTCCGGGAAGCGGCGGCCATACTGTGGGGAAAGCAGTAAGGTTCCTAGGGAAGCCCACGTGGACAGTAACAACCCGCAAGCATAGCAGCTGGGTGGTATGGAGTCCGGAGACCCGCAACCTCGATGCTGTTGCGCTAGCGGTTAGGAGGGCAACCGTCCGAGAGCCGCAACATGGTGCAATCGGACCGTGGATTCGGGCCCGTCTGTTGCGTGTCACAACAGGGTCCCAAGGGAGGATGGCCTACCACTTAGGGTCCCGTACACTGTTCCGTGGGTCGGGAGAAATATTGCGGAGTATCAGACCCTTGAGGGGCACTCGAGTTTCCCCGCCCTCACCACCTCGAGTGCATATCCCAAATTCTGGCTTAGCCAGCCCCTTCTGGTATGGATTCCACACCGGGATGGTAAGCGCTGGCCGAAGAGGAGGGAGCATTCGGTCCGTAGGACTGTGGCAACCTGCCGACTTGTGCCTCCACTGGCCAGTCCTCTTCGTACGGTGCGAAGCCCGGGTTAGGGGTGCGACCCTGATTGCATTAGTAAGGAGTCACCTGGCTACGGTACTGGAATGGGCCGGTAAGCATTGGGCTGTTAGGGGCGGTCAGTTCTGGGCTACTAGGGTCTAGTAGTTAGGGGGTGCTCCAATAGGACTCGGTGTTGGATGGTTGTGTCGGCCGCCAGCATCATGCCCTGTACAGGGGGTGCAGCAGCATAAAGGAGGATCTATTGCAGGGCTCTCACCGAAGTGCACTGTCCGCCGGTATGGGAGACCACCGGACGGGGGGAGCAGCTCCGTGCCACGCGCGTCACGTGGCAACTAGGACTGATTGAGCACGGCGTTACTTTTACTTGGTTTCCATCTCAGTAAGGGGCCATAGAAGGGTCTGGTACATCCGTATCCATCCCAGATGAGCGTTTTCGGTACTCGCCTTTAAACCCATTTCAGGACAAAATACTCCCTTTTTCCTACTCATCTACTCACCAAAACATTTGCAGTAGTACAGCCCCAGTTGGTAAGTAATTCACCTTCCTTTTCCGCTTATTGTGCATGCTTACAATGTTTTTTTCGCTTGCCCTAGAGTGTCTCCTCCTCCCATGTCGTTCTCGTCACTTCTCATAGTGTATTGTTGTTACTTGTTTTCGCATCTCATCTCTCTCATGTATTACTCCTTTCTCACTTGATATCCTCTTTTTCTCTATGAATTTGCCTTTTCTTTCTTTCCCCTTCCTTCGGTCACTTCCTGCTTTATTTTTTGTCGAGTCCCTCCGATTTCGATCGATGACTCCGTTTACATCTTTTTTCTGTTCAAAGTCGATCGAGATCGGCGAAAATCGATGCCGTTCCCAGCTCTCGCAGCGCTTTCCCACGCTTGTGCTGGGAAAGAGCAGAGAGAGCCCGTGTATGCATGAGAGAGCGCAGTTAGCGCCAGGAGAAAGTCGCACGCTATCGATTGCGCCTCGCGTAGCACTCTCATATGGTGTCAGGAAAGCGCCGCTGTCGGCAACTCAATCGATAACGTGCCGACGTATTCATTGTTTTCGTGTCAAGCCATATATATCGCGGCTCGCTGTGACATTTCTATCTTGAGTCATCATGACTGCTTCAATTGAATTTGAAATTTTCAAACAAGAAGAGCGAAGAGCGATCCGTGAGCTCCAGACCGCGACGTCCACCGTCGATCTGCAGCTCCTTGATGAGCTTCGTTTCGACAATGAAGACCGCGACGATTTGTCGTACGGAACACTCGTGGCAACCAGGCAACGCAACCTTTTGGCCCGGATTTCACGAGCGCTCCATGACACGCAGCAGTACTGGGATTCACTACTGCGGAGCACTGATCGATTGGGCGACGAGGAGCAACGCCGTAACCTTTATGAGCAGGCCCTTCTCCACTGGCAAAGCCAAGGAGGGGACCAGGTTCAGAGGGAGGCCAAGAGCCTCGCCGACTAAATCGACATCGCTCTTCAATTGTTACCGCAGATATATACGCCGCACTTACCACAAGTTGCTGATAATCAGCCCATGACACCTACACAGCCTCTGCAGCGTAGGTCTGGACCGATGACACCAGCAGCTTCAACGGCCATCAACCAAAATCCCGACGGCAATCGCCGCTGGGACGGAAAGTTGAATGCCATAGAATACTTACCGCAAGCATTACCGCGCGCTCAGGCTTGTTCCGACGAAGAAATTCGTCAAGGACAACATGAGCCTTTACCGCAAGAACAATTCGTTCACCTACCGAAGTTCGACCTGCCCATGTTCGCAGGCGACATCGATAGGTTCCCCGAATTTTGGGACGCCTTCAATTCGGCTGTGCATGCCAATCCCACGATTTCACTTGTCGTCAAATTCCATCACCTGAGAAATCTTCTCAAGGGTGACGCACAGGCGGCCGTAGCAGGATACGACATAACACAGTCGAATTACGAGCGCGCCCTTAAAACATTACAGGAAACCTATTATAGACCCCAACTAATCCGCACTCAACTCAGCGTGAAACTACAAACTATGAGACCCGCCAGTACGTCTCCGCTCCACCAAAGGACCAAACTCGCGCAAATAAGGTCCCTATGGCTCCAACATGAGAAACTTGGAGACCACGAGGACAATATTTTCGTGATGCGTCTCATTCGCCAAAAGTTTCCGCAACGAACTCTAGAGCATCTCGGCACGATCGAAACGGCGGATCCTACCCCATGGAAGGTTCCACAGCTTCTTTCGGGGTTAGATCGCGCCATTAAGACGTTCGAAACTATCGCAGATACAGCAGAGCAAACCCATGCGGACATACGTGCTCTAGCTCTACGCACCGAGGAAGAAGCACGATCTCCCAGCCAAGACTCATCGAGCTTCCACTGTCACCGTAGTCGTACCAGACCACAGACGTCTATACGGCGCGCTGCAAGATCTTGTTCGAGACATCCATGTGCATTCTGCAAGCGTTGTGGGCACGCTACTGCAGATTGCCACCTAGTCACAACAAGAGAAGCTCGCGCAACAGTCGTAGCAGAAGAACGTCTTTGCCGTAAATGTTTCGCTCCTACACATTTCGCTTCCAAGTGCGACAGACCACCTTGCTCTCTTTGTCGGCGTAACCACCATGTGACACTCTGTCCCAAATACACTCCTGCGGTACAGAGCTCTGGAAGTTCTCGTAAAAACACACCCGCAAGTCGCAATGTAAACAACCCTCGCGTAAGGCGTACTCCCACTCCTCGTTCATCATCAAGCCGTTTGAACAGAATTGTTCCCTTTGTAGGACATGTACAATGTCTTTAGGCCCGTCACAACTCTCATTTAGAGAATCGTGACAAAACGTTGGAGCCGAAGTAATTAAAGCCAGATGGCTTTCGACTCCCCAAGTTACCGGAACAAGATGCCCCTTCAGATTTCAGATTTATTGCATGTACAACGGGGGTACATGGAACGTCAGGAATAAAACAAAAAAAAAAAACACCAACGAACAACATAACCCGAGGAACAAAACTGCTTGTGTTAAAACTAACAGTCATGCTAATCAAAGCAAATAGACAATACATAAAAACCAGAAAAAAACAGGAGAGAGAAGCCTACTTCATATTTGTCCCAGTGTCAGGTACGAATTAAAACAAAACCTAAGTAGCCCTCTTGCAAGATACTTGTGCAATGCCCCTTTGAACTGAACTAGACTCCTAGGCAAGGTGGATCTTTTGGCAAATTTACCAAATTCTGAAGCAGCACGCCCCACAAAGAACTTGGCTCTGACATTGGACTTAGACCTAGGAAAATAGAGTTTATACTTATCACCTCTGGTAGAGGACGGCCAAAGGGTAAGAGCGCCCCTAAAGTCTACTATAGACCTTCCCGAAAGTATTTTGAACATCATTATTAGGTCGTGGACCTTCCTCCTACGAAGAAGTGAATCAATTTCTAAAATCTTATTTCTAACTAGACCTCTGGGAATAGCACTATAACTGAAACCCAGT
Organism: Trichostrongylus colubriformis; assembly: GCA_963978905.1. NCBI lineage: Eukaryota > Metazoa > Nematoda > Chromadorea > Rhabditida > Trichostrongylidae > Trichostrongylus > Trichostrongylus colubriformis. The sequence continues at coordinate 15,655,342 of OZ022256.1, forward strand.
GCCCTAGTGAAAACTTTTCTTGTGAAACTATTCTGAACCGCTTCCAGCCTGGCACTAGCTTTCTTAGTCTGAGGAAAGAAAACTGTAGTTCCATACTCAAGAATGGGACGTACATAAGCCTTATACGCTCTGATAAGTAACAAAGGATCTCTAGTATGTAGACTCCGCATTAATTGAAAGAGTCTTTTTTCAGCTTTATTAGCTATTACCATGCAGTGAGAATCAAATGTCAGTTTATGATCAACGATGAAGCCTAGATCTCTAACTGCTTTGACTTCATTAAGTTGTAAACCATCAATGGAGTAACAGGAATTAATTCGAGAACTCCCCAAATGGAGAACCGACGTTTTATCATAAGCTAAGGGGACCATCCAAATTTTGGACCATTCGACAACAGCATCAATAGCTTCCTGGATGATTCTACCATCATTTTCCGAAGTTACGGTCTTGTAAATTTTGACATCATCAGCAAAAACTTTACAGGTGACCCCAATACCTTCTAAGATCTTAGGAAGTTCATAAGAGTAAATACAAAACAGAACCGGTGAAAGGACACCACCCTGTGGAACTCCGCTTGGTGAAGCTCTGACCCTAGAATATGAACCATTTATTCGTACTTGGAAAGTACGCCCTTGAAGAAAGGATTCGACCCACAGAACTATTCTTTCATGCACACCAATATGCCTAAGCTTCCATAATAGATTCGAATGATTAACTTTATCAAAAGCCTTTCTAAAATCAAAATACACCACATCCACATCACTCTTATTATCTAGAGCCGTTGTCCAATCATTCAAAGATTCCAACATTTGAGTTACCGTTGACCTGCCTTTCCTAAAACCATGTTGAGAGCTCGACAAAATCATATTGTTTTCCAAATGCTCGACTAAGACTCTCTTTACAACCTTTTCAAAAACTCTGCAAAATATGGAGGTGATACTAACCGGCCTGTAGTTGTTTGACATAGAGAATGGGGGCTTTTTAGGAATTGGAGTAACGAAAGAATGCTTCCACCTTTCTGGAACTTCGGCCCGGAAAAAGCTCAAATTGAATATATACCGTAGCGGGCCAACAATCGATGGCAAAACCTTCTTAACGAAATAAATTGGGATGCCATCGGGAGTTACCGAGTGGCCACTCTTCCAACTGGACAGAAGCTTCAAAATTTCTTGTTCACTAAACCATAAGGAGTCTTGCATTTGAGGAAAGGAGTCGGAGAGCTCACTGCAAGGTTCTTCATGCTCATTATTATTGACAAAAACTTTCTCAAACACATCCGCAAAGACTTCGGCTTTATCAGTATCCGATACCGCTACGGACCCATCTGTTTTCCATAAAGCTGGTATCCTTACTTTGGAAAATTTTTTAGAGCTGATGTATCTGAAGAGAGCCAGCGTATTCCCGTTTTCAATGATTTTCTTTTCAACGTGGCAGTGGAACTTGTACATCTTTTTCTCGAATCTATCCGCAACCTTTTTGTATAAACGCCAGTCCTCTGGCAATTGAGACAACACTGCCGTCTTGTATGCTTTAACTTTCTTGTCAAAAAGGAGTTGAAGAAACGGCGGAATAAAAGTAACGCTACTCCCGACCCTACGAAAGGGGACATACCTATCAATACACTCCTTTAGCACAAACAGTAATAATTCATACATATCATTAACATTGAGGCCGGCGAAAGATCCATACCAGTCAATAGAGTCTAGATAGGAACAGATGAGGTTGAAATTGGCTTTCTTGTAATCCCGCCTGAGTGTTTCCCTCCTCACTAAATTAGGCATCTTAATGCAGAACTCAATGCTGGCGTGGTCACTGGATCCTATTGGAGTACCCACCTTCAGACACCTCAACTCGTTCTTCCACTTACAGGGCCCCCACTTCTTCTCGTGGTCGGAAGGCTGGACCTAGTCCAGATATTCTTGATCAAGGGACGTGGTCGGGAACAAACTGTAAGAACGATATTGTGTGAGGCTGAGCATAGAGGTTATCGCGCCTTTGGACATTATTTACTGAACTGTTGACAAGTTATCGCCTCTGTTGCAGTCTCAGATGTCACCGCTTTTATTGAAGTCTTACAGGATGCTTTGGCAGACACCCATTCTCATCATGTAGCTTTGTCCATAAAAGTCTGCTTAGTCAATAACCTAGTATAATCATTGTAGTCATTTTAGCCAACTATTTCGGGAAAACTTGTCTGCCATAAGCTTTAGGGTTACCGCATTTTCCCTCTACTGCCAGAGTAGAAACCCAGCAGCAGCTACCGCCGATATCCGTCGCCATGGACGACCAACGTTGATGGGCAAGGACGATCAACGATGATGGGCAAGGACGGTCGATAGAGATAGGCAAGGACAGTCAACTAAGATGGGCACGTGGCAGCGACATGGACGTCGATATTAGTCAACAACAACAACAACAACGTCGTCTCGTAGCTGTCAACAACAACAACGTCGTCGTCTGGTGGCCGTTTGGTGGAGATGGTAGTGGAAGATGGATGCTGGCATAAGGAGTTGGTCGGACTTGTGGAGGAAGTGGGGCAGGAAGGCGTGGATCTCGGCAGTTCAATTAGGTCTCTTTTTCTGAGTGCCCTTGAGGCACTCCTCCCTTTCCCCTTCTTTTTGAGGCGCCCTTAAGGCACCTCATATGTCATTTTGGGTGTTTTTTTAGAGTGTCCTTAAGACACTCTTCCCCCCTTTTGTGTGCTGCTGTGTTTTTACCCGTAGGAGTTGTTGTCGCTTATGTTGTAATGTTTTTGTGCACCCTTGAGATATTCCTTGCAGTTTCGGTCTCTTTTGGGTGGCCCTTAAGGCACCCTACTTTTGTCATGAGTATTTATGGCCGGTAAGGACCTGCCGTTAGGTAGTCTAACTGTAAGGGATGACCGTGCTGGCCCATGCCGTCTTGCATTTTATCAACAGGGGTTTCAGGTCGGGCAATTACATCTGGGCCAGCCTTAGTCGGACGTTCGGTTCTCCCCAGGTGCAGTCGTTGCTTGCCCCGGAGCCATTCTTTTTCGCTCTCGGGAGTGTCGCGGAAAGCGAATGTCCCTGTGGGCGCACCGCGCGCCCGGCCCCGCCCCCGTCCGTGGCTCTATAAAAGGGTCGCCACTGCCAGTCGATGCTTACACACTTTCCCCCCGGGAGGAGAGGGCGCCGGGCTAAGGCTGCTAGGATGCCACGCCGGACTGTTGAGGGTGAGAGCTTGTCTTTCACGCTCTGCAGGCCGTCAAGGGCGCGGTGCGGTCGGGCGGACCGCGGCCGGCGTGGTTGAGCGCTGGCATGCCCACGTTCGTTATACCCGAGGACGTGGACGGCTGCAGGCGGGGTAAGGAGCCTGCAGGGGTGCAGGAAGATACCGCAGTTACCGCTAGTAATCCAATAGTTGACCCTTGGGGAGATGAGTACGGTCGGACCTGAGTCCGGGCAGGATGATAAGAGTAGGGCGACTATTGTGAATAACATGTACATAATAAATATGGGTGCTATAATCCTTGTACTTGCTGTCGTATCAAAGGGTAGTTGTAGGTGGAAGTGCGGGAGCCAATACCTCCGAGAAGCGGCGGACATACTGTGGGGAAAGCAGTATGGTTCCTGGGGAAGCCCACGTGGACAGTGACAACCCGCAAGCATAGCAGCTGGGTGGTATAGAGTCCGGAGACCCGCAACCACGATGCTGTTGTGCTAGCGGTTAGGAGGGCAACCGCCTGCGAGCTGCAACAGGAGTCAAAGAAGTCACAGACCACTTGTTCAAGGTTATCATAGTTGACGAATTGTTTTTTTTTGATAGGAAAGCCGAGGCCGGAACAAGTGGTAATCTGAGGGGGCAATATCAGGTGTATAGGGTGGACGTGGAACCGTGTTCCAGCCTAGCTCCTCCGATTTTGCACAGGTCCCTCTCATAGGTAAAGAGATCCGTGCAAAATTGGAGGAGCTAGGCTGGAACACGGTTCCACGTCCACCTTATGCACCTGATATTGCCCCCTCAGATTACCACTTGTTCCGGCTATCAAGGCTTTCCTATCAGAAAAAGAATTCGTCAGCTATGACCATCTTGAACAAGTGGTCGGTGACTTCTTTGACTCCCCATTTTCCCAGTTTTGGGAGAAGGGAATTGCTGACCTGCCCGTTAGGTAGGACAATGTTATAACTAAGGATGGTTATTATATTGTTGATTAGTTTGCATTAGTTGCTGAGTTGTAAAATAAAACTGAAACAAATCTCAACCCTATCGAAACTTTCCGATCAACATAATACTTCCAGGTAGGCTACACAGGGTGGCCCAAAATTATGGGCGCCAATGCAATGAAACATTTTGTTGGTGTCAATAGAGTGAATGAAAAATCAACCCGTTCACAAGTTTCCTGACATCTTGTGTAACAAAAGACAGCAGTCAGATCACGAGGTGTCCTGCTCCAACAAAAACAGTAGCTCAAAGACTCTTCATCACTCAACCGCCCTTGGCACGCAAGTTTTCCATACCTTCCTTCCCAAGTCTTTCCCAGAGTTACCTTATGAGACTCCATACTAGGAACTGACTCGTCAGACCTTGCTATTAGTTGAGGACCACGACAGGAGATCGATTGAATCATATTTTCTGAGGTTTGAAGAGCGTCTCGGAAAGTAACGAATTCGAAGAGATCTATGTCGGGTGTATGTCGATTCTATCGTGACCCAGATCGAGATGCGGCGCACTGCGCGACGCTGGGCTGCCGGGTCACAAAAGAATCAAGCGTCCTTTTGCAGCAGGTAATGGCCGATGCTTTTCCATGTTGATTGAGGGTGATATGAATTTAGTCGAAGCCCGGGAAATGCTAGAATTAGAAGAAAGTGAAAATGAAAGAAAATGATGCAAGAACAAAATGATGCAGTCCGATAAACTTATTCCGTGCCACTTGTTATACATGAGATGTTTTACCAATTAGTTCAGGCCGTAAAATACGTGAAGTAACTTTTGACATTCTACTTACAACATCTATCTACAATAGCTGAAGCGTTAGAAGCTGTCGCTCCTTTCAGTCGAATCGTTATTGGGACCCTTTTTTCTTTTCATTTTCGCCATTTTTTCTGTGAAATTTGTGATATCTCCTGAAACTGTTGAAAGATGTACAAGTTGATCCTCGTCTAAACATGACTCAACGCGTTATCTGCCGCGCAGTGTGCCGCACGCGACGCACTGCGCGGCATCGCGTTCTGGGTCACGATAGAATCGAGCGTCTCTCGAAGAGATCGGGTCGGCAGCGCTTTTGAATCAGTTTGATTCTATACACTAAAGCGCCTTGCCGCTAAACTACCCAAGTATTCGAAAGTTCTTTTTCGAATTCGAAATTTCGAAGGACTAGTGAGGCCAATGCTTCACTATGTATAACAGCGTGTTCTTCATACCCACATACCCGCAAGCTTTGCGCCGAAATCAACATAAACCAACAGCGTGTCATCACTGAACCCCGAATCATTACTGGGACCCGCTTACAGGTATCAAAACGTCCTATCGGCATGATATACCTTATTTAGCGGACCAGGCCGTGAAAATTTCTTAGTTTGAACATTAGCACGGTGAAGTGAGTGTCGCCTTTGAGGCAAGCGACCCCGAAGTCCATTTGAAAAAGTATTGAAATCTCAAAAAATATCATGAGCTTCACTCCGACAAGTACGCATCCTGGTAGAAGAAGATTTTGTGCACCCACTAAGCAGCAAGTGCAAGAAAAAGCATTGACACAATGTATAGAGGAATACAAAAAACACTGAACTTAAGCGCACGTAATTCTGCGACACCCTGTAGATTTTGTGCAGCAAGCCTTCCTACCCAACAGGGGTGAATAAACTACAAATGAGCTAAAAATTACCATGAAGACACATCATAATGGTGGTGAGCAAAATAATCGCTAGTTATTCGTATTTTGCGGTAACCAAACCACGAGGGACGAAATATAAGGCAAATACAGAGACTAGACTATTAGTTTGGTTAACGACAGCAAAAGTCCTCCGAGGAACTTTTTGCTGCCGGTAACCAAAGTAGTCTGCGTCTCTGCACTCAAATCATCTTTTCACCTCTCTAGCTACCTCCCAGTAAGCCTTCGAACTGGCAGTGAACTAGTAGCTGTAAGGGGTTTCCGGTAGCTAATGGAAGGATTGCTGCATGGAATGCGTGAAACCCTGTAAAACAAAAATGGAGAAGGAAGATAGGCTCAGCAGTAGGAAGGAGGAAAGAGAGTGTGTGTGTGTGTGAAGAGAGTGCGAGGCAGTAGGGACAAAACGTGGCAGCATGTTATGGCAAGATCCCACATATGATATGGCATAACTCGTATGATGTGGCTTAGGAATGATGCCAGCAGTACTGTGACAGATTCCTGGCATTTCAGTCACTTTGAGAGATGTTGACCTATGTTGACCCAAGTAAAACAGCACCTCATATTACTTTGATGAAGGAGATTCAGGGTAGTCATATTAGTGCTATGTGGTGTGGTAGCAATGGTGCTGGCTAAGAAACGTAAGGTCAAGGGTTCGATATCGGTCTTCATTGCAGGTTTTGCACACAATGAAAGAATGTTGCAAGTCTCAAGTCGTAACCTTCCAGTTTCAACTATTGCAATCTTGGCATTGTCGACATCTGACCATTGCTATTAACTGTCAGCTTCAGGTATAATAGATCGGTACCGTCCCAGGTTCATATGCGGCCTGTCGTGTTTCCTCAAAAACTTGAGCTTCTTCCGAATGTGGTTAGGCTCTTTATAACCACTTCCTCATCAAAGGAACCCCATGGCGTAGTCAAAATGGTCGCAGGTAGACTCCTGAATGGTTGTGTAGGTCGCACCCTTTTCGTGGCGCCACGGCTCACCCTCACGGCGCACAGCCCGGTGGACTCATCCCGACCGCGCCCACCGAGCCGAATCACACCCGGTGTTGTATGAGCCGAATTCCAGCGACACTCCAGAGAACGGAGACGCACCCTATTGTCTTCTGGATTGTCGTTGTAGGTTAGTCGAGCATGCGTTTTCCATGTGCTTTCGAGCCTTGTTTTCCTTGCGTTATTCTGGTTTTACAAAAAGTTTTTTTTGTTAGCTGTCGGTTTGGCTATTTTCATTCACCTTCGATTTCCAGTAGACCTGTGGCATTTCGACGAGAACGAAAAATCCCGAGCAATTGACTCCGAACTACGAGGTAAGAGGAAGCCTGACCCAGATTGACTTCCAGCGTCGAGGTCTCTATGCAGACGTCATAGCACGATTTCTTGCTGACCAATCCGATGTGCTGGTAAAGCACTTGTGTTTCTATTTTTGAATTGCAAATTTATGTACGATTTGTAATCCTTGTTTCAATGATTTTTTTCTTCTGCTTTTATTTATGCGGTGTTTATGGAAACAAATATGCCATCCCTCCATTAACACACCTATCCCCTATTTTCTTTTTGATTTTAGTGAAATTCTCTTCGATTTAAGATTCGTATTCTTTGCGCTACGAAATACGCGGTCGCCTGTTGTAATCGTGCTACATTTGACGCTTGTTCTTGGTCTCCTCTGAATGAAACGAAGCAATTTGGAGTAACAACGCTCAAGCCAGGGACTTGTATGCTTGGTGAGCATTTGATTTTTGTTTGGTGTCCATCGTTTCCTATCCCTCATTTGCCCCTCGGTTGTTACGAATTCTTTTTATTTTTTTCCTGTGTTTACAACTAAAATAATTCTGGAAATGACAAACAATCAGACATCCATTTCTTTTCGATCGCGCTTTATCATTTATCTTCGCTTTCCTTTTCGGGCTTTTACTATGCGCAGCCATCTGAACATTCCAGTGTATGTTTTCCTATTCGGTCAAATGTGGATTCACATCCGTGAATCTCCTTTCATCATGAATAACCCACAAACCAAAAGGCCGGTTTCTTCCATGAATCGACACCAGGTTCGTTCCAACCTTCGCGTCGTTTCATATACCACATACTACTTTTTCTAAATCTTTGAAGGGTCTCTGAATCACCGCAAGGGATAGAATTTCAGTTTGTTGCCGTCACCCTACTGTTGATGCCCTCTGCGCTGCACTGCCATAACATTTGACTTTATCTTGCTGAACGAGGCAGTGTCCAAGTGTTGAAGCAACAGAAAAGATGATCAAAAATAATAGTGAGTTCTCCTTTGTCAGCATGGGGTTATTTATCAGCGATTGCTGTATTTCAGTGCTTGCATATATTAGGTTGTGTACAAAATTAATTGCGTTTTTTGACGCGTAACCTCAAACGTTCATAACTCAAACAAAACTTTATCAAACAAAATAGCCACCATTTGAATCGATACATTTCTGCCAACGTTTCACAAAATCATAAATACCCTTGCTGTAGAAGTCCGAATTTTTAGAAGCAATGAAGTCGTTGAAGGCAGTTTCAGCATCTGTCTGACTCTTGAACACCCTGCCCTTGATGAAGTTGTTGTGGTGCCTGATAATATGGTAAACAGTTGGCGACAAGTCTGGTGAGTATGCTGGATGAGGCAATGTTTCATAGCCGAGGTTGTTCAACTTCTCGAGCGTTTTTCGTGAAACGTAAGGTTTGGCTTCCACTGATCCAATTCATGGGGTATCCATTGATTCAACTTTTTCACCTTTCCATTTTCGAAAAACGGTCCAAAATGACACTTGAAGTTCTTCTGCTACCTCACGGATAGTTTTCCGTGGATCCGACCCCACCAGTGTCTTCAGGCAGTTGTCATCGAGTTCAGGGATCCGACCTCGACCTGGCTCATCTTGGAGGTTTGCATCTCCGGATCGAAATTTTTGGAACCAGAGTTGAGTACTGCGAATTTGAAAGAAGTCTGGTCCCCATGCTCTGACAATATTCTCATGAGCCTCCACAGGTTTCCGTCCAATTTTGAACTCATGAAGCAGAATGACGCAAATCTGCTCCTTAGAGAGCATCTCAGACCTTGAATTTCTCGAAATTCAGGGCCTGAAATTCTCGAAGAATCAAATTTGAGACGAATGAAAATCAAAAAACGATCAACTCTTAGATAAGCTTCAAAATGGTGTACAACAATATAAACCTTGAATGAATAATACACAAAAAACAGTAAGTTGAAAATTGATGTGCAAAAAAACGCAATTAATTTGTACACAACCTAATAAGTTTGGGGTGCAGTGATATTCTTCTCACTCCTGATCGATCTTCTGCAGCGAATATTGAGGGTGTCCGTATAGAAGCAAAAATAACTTCGGACGCTTATGTCGAGGTATATGTTTGACATCGTTGTTCCTCGAGCTTTTACAGACTGTGCGTCCATTATCTTTTCCCGTTCATTTTTTATGTTGGACTTTTCTGAGAAATTTTCTGTGGCTTTGTGCAATTTTCTTTATTGGTAAAAAATGTGAAGAACCATTGTTTCGTTGTTCGCGGTATCTACTTTACTTTCATTCTTCGTTTTCTTCATTGGACGATGTTGAAAAGCAACGACGACGACAGTGCTGCTATACAGGTTGGTTGCCCTCTTCTAGGTGCTCTAGATAGGCGCGAGGCTCATCCACGATGGCTCACAGATGTCGCTGATCTGTTTTTGTGCTGTTGGTAATCGATCTATCTCTGAGTTTCGTTGTTGTTGTAAAGTTGTTGCATTATTTTGGCTGTTACATTATATTATATGGCGATGTTAGTCATGCTCTCTTGAAAGGTAGTTAATACTCCGCAAATTATGAAGTGTTCTGGAAAGACACACACAGAAATTCAGTCAGGCTGCCCTGGGGTGACAATAAACATACATGATACATGTTGTATAGCTGTTAAATAGTGTGAGGACGTGTGTGTGCAGGTTTTTCAGTCTAAAAAGAGGTCAGGAGGTCACATCTACGCATCATTGCCACTAATTACCCCTGCATCGATCACACACGGGCCGCAGAACGACATCTTTTTAGGCTTTTTCTCTTTTCTCCTTACACCTATTGAGAAAGTATATTCAGGGTTTCAATGCAAAATGCTAGGCAGTTGTGTTTCCTATAGGGTGGCTTGATACCAGTACCATGCAACGTGCGAGTGCTAGTAGGAAGGAGAATTGGATAATGGCGGCTTCCCTTTCGCTGTTGGAGTTTACATGAGGACGACGTAGACAGTGTTGTGGAGAAGATAAGTGACATTAATAGTGGATTTGCCAGTCTCATGTGATACATACGGACAGATGAAAAAAAGGATTTGTAATTCGCTCTGACAGCAGGTATCCGTTCAGGCACAATACATATGTGCTGAAATGAAGGCCACTGGGTGTCGTGACTCACCGTCCGACCTTGAGTAAAAGTGCTCAAAACAAGCTGGCAGGAAGCCGTGCTGCTAACGCCCGCTTCTCACGCTATCATGCGGAAGCCCGCCAACTATGGAAGGCTCGAGAAGACTCTGTCTTCCTAAGTCTCACGCTCTCTACGTTTACGCGCCAAAGCGCCAGTTAGTTCGTCACATGTCGTCCTAAGAGAGCAGTCGCTATCGCCTTCACACTTCGCGTACAACGCCAAGTGATTGAAGATCTAGCAGTGCTGTGGACCAGCATGCTTACGTATATATACCTCATCGTCCATATTCGTACACATGCCAATAATCGCCGCCCTTCGCCGGGTTGCCTAACCAGGTAGTTATATCACATTCATATCAGTAATTCAATCGTAGTATTTGCTGTGAAGTCCTTAGTATGTCCAATATCTATTTACAGTAGCTCAATCGTAGTGTATTCCATGTGTCAGTCAGGTAACTTATATGTTCCTCATTTCATTCCATAATGCTTCACAGTTTATTGCATAACCTCTATGCCGGTAATCATATAAATGTATGTGTTACCGAGGCGATCGGTTTACACTAGGCGATTCACATACGCTCGTAGTTATACTTCGCATTACGCACTACGTTTCGTACATCGATCCTCGGACCTGTTTCTCGTATCGCGTAGGACGGATCGATACTAGGCTAGGTGGGGACAAACAATCAATATCGCACGCACGCTTCGCAGCCGCACGCTATCGTAGTAGGGAAGGGAGGCCTTACCACGCCGCGTGACAGCAGGCAGATCACCGCAAGCTTAGAGTATTCGCACAGGGGCGCAGTCATTCCTTCCCTCGGTGTGTGGGCACCAGAAATCCCACGTTTTCCGTCGTCTTCCGTCGGAGCCGCCGATGCACACCCTCACACTTCGAGACGGGTCACGACATTGGGAGAAACTTATCGCACTGCTTTGACCCAACAGAAAAGAGAAGACTGGATATGTAAGCAGTGAAGACGTGCCGAAGCACCTTGTTGAAATCATTAATGTCATGAGTGAAGTGAGATTTTACTTCTTCGTCCCTATTTTCATCAGTGTTGGGCATAAAAATGTAGGATGATGCTGCCATCGCAATCGAAGACATGCTGGTGAACAACGATCTGAAGGAGTACGCAGTTATTTATGTCCAAAGCATTATAGCGTGGAGGTTCGGGAACAATTCTGTAAATACTACATACATGTAACAAGTTGAAGTTAAGGAGGGTATCTATCATTTCATCTATCTGTCAGCTGCGGTCGCATTCATCCACTGTCTGCTGTCTGGTGCTTGCCCTTGTGGTTCGGGTATATTTATTTCATCAATTCCGACAACCAGTGTGACAGGTCTAATTTTCCCAATTTGATTCAAGTGTCGACCGACCAAATTATCTCGACTATTTTCGTGTTGTACCTGGGCGAGACTTCAAGTGGCAGGGGTCGAATATTTCACTGTGGTGCCACCCCTTGAGATTCAGTTTCTAAATGTTCGAATATGGACCCTCTCTCGTCAGCTTCTTCGCTTCAGGAGCCGTCAATCTGCTTAACAAGGACAACTCAATCTCGTCGCATGTGAAGCTAATACTTGTCCACCTAATCGAGAGGTTGCATGTAAAAGAAAGTGAAATCAACGTTCTAAAGAAAAGAGAAGGCAGACTCATGGTGGAAAGCGAATCACTCAAGGATGAAAGTTTCCCTATCAAAGCTTAACTCTACCAGACAAATAGAGAATATAACTCATCGTCAGTTTCCTCGGTAGCCCCTTCTAGACCAATCGGTTCATGTTTTCCCGAAGAGTTTAAAAGGAAAAGGTTTGTTATAATTTCAGGTGTGCGAAAGAGTGATGACTCTAACCCAGCATCGAGAGTGTTCCATGATAACCGATGTGTGAATTCTATACTACAATTCCTTGACATAGAGTGTTGTCTCTTTCTATCTATAGGTTAATCAATGTGAACAGCAGATCATCCCGGCTACTCAAAGTTGTATTGCCGTCGAGCCAATTCCAGTCCCGTATGTTGAAGAGAGCTCACCGTCTGAGGAACTTTACCGTTGGAGGTGTTTTCATTAGGCCATCCCTGATCCCTGACTAAAGAGAAAAGGATTGAACAACGTGTTTTCAGATACCGTTCAAACAATCACCCCAACTAAGCCCCTTTCAACTAATAATGAAACTGACTGTGAATCATCGATAAACACTGCCCCATCACTATCGCAGCATTTGATTCCTTATGATTCTTTAAACTAGTGGATAATCGTAGGAATTTTAGAGATAACATTTCATCTTTTTACGTTTACACAAGATCTCATCCGAAGAATGCGATTCATGTTGACCTTCTATTGAAAAACACATAGCTATACTGATATTTTGTGAAACGTGGCTCAGTTCTTCCCACACACTCTGCTCTTTAGTCTGTACTGATGGATACTGTTTTTTACGTCGTGATAGGTATAAAAGACAGGGAGGAGGTGTGCTTATACTGAAAAGGAACATATTCAACTGCACAGAAGTTTTTTCCGACTCGGTTTTTGAGGCAAATGAAATATTAGTCGTTGAGATGCTCGAATAAAGTAAAATAAGATTTAGTATACATAGTACATAATGGTATACAGAGCTTCCTCCATGCTCGTCTTCGTTTAACGACCAAATTTCCAATGTGGTTAGTGATCCAAGTATATGCGAGTATCCCTCTGACCTACCCGAAATTGTTTGGAATCTCGTTTCAACAACCCATGTGAATTCCTGATCTACTCTTTTGAATGTTTTGGTGGCGCATGATTCCAAGCAACATATTGATCGACCCACGAGAGGGGACCCTATCTTCGATATTGTATTTTCTACTGACACGACACTGACTGACAGTGTTATGGTCGACCCATCAATTGGTAGTAGTGACCACAACAGTATATTGTTTTGTTTAACTTGCAACTACCACGAACCTCGATTCACACTCTATAGAGACTTTTTAACTCTGACTTCGACGGCATGACTCACTAACTTTCTTCTGTTGCTTGGAGGGACTCATTTCAGACTACGACGTCGGTTAGCGATAAATATGAGATGTTCCCGAGTATTTTACACCAGGTGATCGACACGTCTGTGTCTATCAAGCGCGTTTTTGCTTCGCATTCTTATCCTCCCCTTACTTGCAAAATGTGCTTGAACACAGGAGCTGTCTATTTAATTCAGCTAGAAACTTACAGTCAGAGGAAGATTGGGAGAAATTTCACCGATTTTGTATGAAATTCCACTCCTTTCATCGAAAGTAGGACAAGCACAAAGAAAAAGACACTTCATAGTGGAAACTAAATGGCGTTTTTCAAGCTTCTGAATAAGAAATTGCAATCCTCTCGGAAAATCCCCTGTCTCAAAAAAGATGGTCGAGTTGCAATTTCAGACCAGGAAAAAGCAGACCTACCAGTAGATAAATTTTGCGAAGAGGTATTGTTGATTTTCCAATGACTGACTTTCCATGGGTAGATGGTTTTACAACTGACTTTCCATGGGTAGATGGTTTTACAATCTATACATTATTGAATAAATTGCCCAATACTCTCTCATTGACTCCGGACTCCGTACCTCCTATGTTTGTCAAGAAAATTGCATATGTTGTAGCGGAACCTCTGGCCTATGCCTTCGATCAATCTTTCTGCTTTTCTGAGCTTCCGAAGAGATGGATACACTCCTTAATCACACTTTTATTAATGAAAAAAACCTTTCTATTCCGTTGACGATTATAGGACGGTCAGTATAACATCTTCCTTTTGCGTGTTTTTGAGAAAACTTTCGAAAAAACATATTTTGGGTCATCTCGATAGAAATGGAATAGTACCAGACGACCAACATGGCTTTATTTCTTGTCTCTCTGCTGAAACGAATCTCTTGGAATGTATCACGACTGGGCTGATTACCTCGATGCCATAAAATCTTGCGATGTAATTTATTTTGATTTTTCCAAAGCATTTGACAGGGTTGATCATGCGAAACTTTTATGCGAAATGGATCGGCTTGAATTCCATCCATTACTTTTTCAGAGTTCCTGTCTGATAGAACGTTTCAGGTCTGAATTAGTTCAACCTTCTCGACGGTGAGAGATGTTAAAAATGGCGTTCCCCGAGGTGGAGTCTTACTCCCCCATCCTCTTTGCCATACATACCTCTGATCTTCTCGATCTTTTAAAGGGCTGTGGTGTTATCTGCAAGCAATATGCGGATGATGTCAAAGTTTACACTACTAAAGGTGGTGCGGTGAAGATTTTATATGCTACACCACGAACCAACCTAGAGCGATATAACTTCAAGTGTCGTGCTGGTTCTACATTTATCAATCTCAAATCTAAGATGACGCCTGTCTTCATTGCTTTTTTACTTTTTAAAAGCCGTGTTAAGAAGGAACTGCTGAGCTATGGGTAATTGAAGTGTAGTGTGATCATTTGATGTTGGTCTTTGTATATTTCTTACGTCTGCCTTAAGTAGCGTAACAAATAAATAGATAAGGGTATGGAAGAAGGGGAATGCAGTGCTGATGCAGGAGAGTCATCTACCACAACGGATGCATCTCTTGAGGTCGAGGGAGGTTCCAGGAAGCAATACAGCCAGGTGGAATGGACTGATGGCATGAAGTTTCCTCAATCATGAAGATCGTGTACCATGTACATTACGCTTGAAGAATGCCCATTTCAGCTGTGTGTACTTGGTTGTAAGCATCGATCTAGAATTCAGCTCCAAAGAGAAGAACAATTTTAGATATTTAGTAGCGCTAACCTCAATATTCCATAGAGTAATTATTAAAAACAGTTGTGGTATTTTTGAAGGTAAAGTCTTTGAACGAAATGAAGGTGTTCCTCAAGGTGGTAACTTCAGTACTATTGGCCGATCTCACCCTTTCAGAATTAGAATACGATTTTTCTAAAATATAAAGTATAATGGAATAAATCGTTCATTCCATACAGATATATGGATGATTTATTAGTCCTACATAATCATAGTGAAGCACCCATACATGGATGTATTAAAGAGGACTATAAAGATGCTATAGAAGCTAGAAAGACTCACTACTCAGGAACCAGCAGAAATTATTTGGACCTAACAAATGAAATAGAGCTAATAAATTCAAAACTAGATTATACAATAAAACGGATAATTTTGATTGAAGTTATTAGGCTTCCACATCACGATACTAACATTTCCCCCTTAGGCAACCCTAAGGCATCAGTAATATACACAGAAACCCTCAGTGTAGCCAACACGTGCCCTGAAATACATATACTCTTGGAAAAAAAATACATGAAATGATTACAATTCTGGTTTATAATGGATATTCTATAGAATTCATAACATCTAATGTTATCAAGTGCATATATAAAAACAAGTTCTTCTGTTTTAAGTATGATATCATAGATGATCTCAGTGAAATTAAAAACACAATTTTAGGTTAACCTTCTGCTTAAAACCTTTGGTTTCTCAACCCTCTCTTTTCCTTCTTTGATTCTTTCTGATTCATAACGCCAGCTACTACTTACAGTAGTCATGGCATCACTGCATTTACACCATTTTCATAGTTGCACATAAAATCGCTTTATACAGTGCCTAACGCGTTTAGTTTGAGAATAGGTTGGTACTGCGCTCCAAACAATTTGTTTATGCATGAGGTGTTGCTCGCCTGTTGCCTGACTATCAAACCTAATGTATTATGATTCGCCTTCTTGGCGGGTTTCTTAACATACAAATTCCTTAGGGGTCTTCTCCTGGTATTTATTTGGAACTCATATTTCTTATTCTATTCCATTTCTCCTTTTTTGGTCTTTCACTACTCTTCTCTATATACGATTTTTTGCAGTCGGATTATAATCTCTATTTCATCATCTACTTTATTTTTTCTCTCTGTGTTTCAGGAAAATTATTGTTTGACATATTTATGTAGAATTGGCATATTACATAAATATATAGATATTGTGGACGCTTATGCCAATAACCAGGTATGCCTTTTTTTATGTAATTTCCTTGCATTTCTACATTATAGATTGATTACTTTTTCTTTCGTTTTTGCAGGTGTTTGTTTCTTGTATTTATGCCACTTTATTTTCTATCTGGTCCTAATTTCTTTCTATTTTTCCTCTCCACTTTTATAACCCCCTTTTTAACTAGTCATTTGTTTTCATCAACATCTCACTCACTGACGAGCCTCCAGGTGCTGATGAAAACATAGTGATTCGTCTGAGTTGGGAGGCGAAATGAGCCACTTTAAATTCTAAACTAGAATAATTTTAACCACTCTTTTGTTGTTCACTGGGGACACGAATCTAGCTGCCTTCAAGAAGTACTCCCTGGTGCAGAGTGGAATGCTCATGAGGCTGTTCCGCTTCTGCCCCCAGTGCGGCTACCGTGTTCGCAAAACCCAGATCAGAGGATCGGAACCGCAGAGTGATCAGATTCGCGTGTGGGAGGCAAGGGTGAGAGGATGGGAAAGCCAAGAAGGGACTGTGTTGCATAATATATGTATTGTAAAATGTCCCTCATTATTGTTGTCGCACAATAGTGTTCATTGTACTGTTTTGCTACATGTCACTGTTGTATCGTTGTATTGATTTTTTGCTTAACCATGTTTAACCCTGTTAGCCACACTATCGACATGGCCAAAAATTGCGCGGGAAAACCACAGTATAAGGGCACGAGTGATAGGCATTGCGCTTCCTTTGCTCTTTTGCGTTTTGCTTGTGCGCTGTTTGTCCGTTTATCTATTGTTGATCCTGTGTGTCACGTACCTCAGGGTTCGACGAGTTGCCGCCATTGCGTGTCTTACCTCATTTCGTGGGCCCTGTTATTTTTGTGGTGAGGCTATTCTCTACGTTCATTGCCGTGCCCAATTCGTTCGGGTACCCACGGTCTCTAACAGAGCTTTTTTTGTGCCGTATTCAATAAATAACTGTTGCAACTCGAGGTGTTAACAATAACGGTGAAAATCGGTATTACCGTTACCACACATATTATATCCATTACCAACTACTGTCGCCCACTCAAGAGAGAAAACTTATGATGGCAATGTTGTTGCAGCCGTGTCTGCCATTACAACCGACTTCTGACATGTAGTTCGTAGTGAGCACTTTGCGGAACATTAGACACAATCTATTGGTTGCATCTTTCAAGAGCTTGCGGTGTGCACTGCAAGCAAACTTCTCTATGCTGAGGAAGACCTTCTTCCTCAAAGTTTTCCATTGGACGAAGCCCGCCATGGAGAGGGTTTACCTCACGCATCAGAGAATGGTTATTGGAAAATTCGGCGACATCACAAGGTGATTACGTGAGCTTCATTCCATAATGCGATCAAGAGTTCTTCTAACGACAGGAAGGAGAAGGAACTCATTTAGCAGCAGATGGTTCCTGCGATAGTCGCGGACGGTCTGCTTTGATCATAAAGGACCTCGTGTTGGAGACACGTACTAAGTTGGTTCTTCATAGTGTGATGCTCCACCGATCGGAGACGGATGAGAAGACCATGAAGTATTGATCTTTACCAAAAACCTTGCAGAGAACATAAGTACGCGCATGGAGGTAGAAAGTTTGAAGCGTCTTATGCGGTGGGTGCGTGGACAAAGACTCAGAGTGTCCTCGGTCGCGACTGACCGCCGTCGTGCCCTTGGTGCTGCGCTGCGGAGCTGAAGCCTGAGCTGGATGCCATCCGTCATTACTATGATAGCTGGCATCTGGTAAAGTGTCTGGGCAATGAGCTCAGGAAGGTGAGAAGAATAATCAGTCACTGTGTCAAGAGTCGTGCCATGCATGCATTGTAGGCAACAAAAGGGCGCGGTTGCTACTCAATCAACTACTGGACTGAGAAGATGAAGAAGCACATGAAAACTACCCCTTCCTCGCATGTTCTACCACATTTTGCAAAATAATTTCCGTAGGACAATGGTGAGAACGTAGGCCTCCTATGGTTATTTAAACCTCATCATAAATCCAATAGAAGCCATTTTCCTGTACATTTTTCAGATCCAAATTTGAAGGAGAACACCTGGAATTTATGAGTGAATCCCTGGATCATCCTTTGGATGGAATTCGAATGTTTCAATGTAACTCCCGAGGGAAACCTCAATGTGGGTTATGAAGCCATTATAAGTATATGAAAGAAGGACAATTATCTAATTGTTGTGCAGGACATGAGAGAATATCCTATGCTGATGTTTCGTGCATAAAAAATATCACAAGCTAATTCAAATGTGTTGCAAAAGGCATGCAACAACCCTGTAGGATGCTGAACAATGAGAATAGAAAGAAGACCCACCAGAGAATAGACAACATGGTGCAACCCTCGCATGATTCCCTTTCACACAAAGGGTTCTGCGAGAAGTAGTCGAAAGCTCGGCTCGATAAGGCGAAGGCATAGGAATGAATCCTATAAAAGTGCTCGGCGGCATACAAGGAATACAGTGTAAGCAAAGCTCGTTCGTTTGACGGCTGCTTTACCCTCAATAATGTGAAGTTGCGTAGGCAAACAAAACATTTCCAAAGGAAGCAGCAAAGTAAAGCACACAGCAAGCATAATCAAAATATTGAAAGCAAAATGACCTATAGATAGATAGCAGCCTATCTAGTTTTCATTCAGATTTATTAATTGAACCTGATCAACTTCAATTGGTGTCATTTGAATAACTCACTATGGCACATCAATAAAGAAAATCCATCCCACCTTTTACTGCCCCTGTTGAATGTGGCGTGGATTTACTGTACTTCCTCTGATCGAGATACGCTCCTACAAAACATTAATGATCCCATAAAACTGACCAATCAATCATAATTGAAAGAGAGGAACTCATTTTTACACGTATTTCACCAAAAAAGCTGTGAAAGAGAAATTGTTGGAAAAATCTCACACCACCACCAACAACAACAACAACAACAAGGAAGAAGAAAGAGAGAAAGGTGAGTCATTTTGATGACTATGTTGTTTTTGTTGGAGTATGGAAACAATTCAGTCTACAAGAAGAACAGAATATCATCATGCCACATATCCCAAAAACAAATGAAGAGAGCTCTAAAATAAGAAGTCGAGTCACTTAATTAATGATCCCATACACAAGTCCTCCTTCACTGGATTTTCAGGTTTTCCATCATAATGAGTTTCGATCTGAATTTCGATTTTTGGAATTGTTTAGTATAGCTACTTTATGCTGTGCCAACTGCCAAAAAACAGGTTGCAGTCACCGAGAGCAATATTGCTAACAAATATTTTCCACTTCAGTAAAACTCTAATGAAATCTCACTTCAAATAAAACAGAGGAATAACCTTTTCAGAAGGTGTCTCCTCAAGATACTTTCGCAGTCCGATTCAACGAAGATACGTGTGTACTGATAATATTCCATATCGGATCCGGCGTTGCCATGTTCCTAGAAAATTGACATGATTCATAATCAACTAGCTATTCTGCTCCTTGAAAAACCATACCGGTGTCAAGCATTTGAGAATATGTACCAGTCACTTATAACACCTACGCGGTGTTGTGAATTATGTAATGTAATGTTAGTAATTATCGAGAGTGAGACTTCAAAAACGTTAATAAACATCGCTTACTCTAGGCAAAGCACGATGCCACTAACCTTGTTGTAGCAAAATCGTTTTCACGTGGTTCCTGTACGGCAAGCTCGGTTTGCCGTAGAGGCACTGGAACACTTGGGTAGATCGCAAAAAGTATAAAATCTGTCATTTATGTTCATGGAAGCAAAGCATGTTTCTTGACGCACCTGGCCATTCATACAGTCCTGCGGGTGCTTGCTTACAAAATGCTACGCAATATAAGATGAAAAAACAATTTCATCACATGCGAAAACATTCCAGAGCAATTCCCTCCAGTCTCTGTGCTCCATTTGTTGCTTCAGTCACGGAGCAGCTAATATTAGCGTTCAAATCGAGAAAATTGAAGTCAGAACATTATTTTAACGACATTTAGGCAGGGGACGCCTCCCGATCGGTATTATGCTATGCTGCCGGAGGGCTCCTTGGGGAGGGAAAAGACGCAGAGTTGCAATGTCGCGTATCAAAAGGCCTTTTTTGTAACCGTAGGTCGGGAGAGTGATAGAGGAGCACACGATTCGACACTGTTCAGCCATTGCAACACAGTAGTTTCAGAATAAGCGAAACAGCTATTTCGACTAAAACAATTCACGACTAGAACAAGTTATACAAAGCGGTATTTGAAGGTGCTGATCACGTATGAGACATCATCTATAGGTACCGGGGTTGTATTGCGCGACAAGTGATTTGAACTGAATTCTACTAAACAGTGTAGCACAAATGTGGTGCTGAACGACATTAACGCAGAAAAGGAATGTCATGTTTTCCGTTTATGTTCTTCAGGAGTATCGAATATGACTGCATTTTGAATTTCTTATCAGATTTCGCTCAGTAGCGTCAAACAGCTTTACCACCAAAAATGAATGTATGCTTCGTGATCAGAACCACAGCTACCCCTCTGCAATTTCCGATGTTGCAACAATTAAAAAAATAATCGAAAACAGAACTAAAAACAGAATTGACCACAAAGCAAAAACAAACATGAGAATTTGGCGATAAGAACCACAACATGCCTAAAACTTTGCCAACAACAACACGACTAAATCGGCATTAGAGAATAAAAGGGAAAGATGTGCGAAAGCGCGCGAATTTCGAGGGCATTAAGTGATAACATCCTCCCTCGAACATACGCAGGACCTGAAATTAAAATCAGAACAAAAGGCGAGCGCTGTGATTCGAAAGCACTGTTATACAGAAGTCTTCTGATCTCTCAAATGATTCGCTCTGCGGTCACGGCATTACAAATGCTTCACTCTTAGGTCACGGCATCACTGTATCCCCGACGCTTCCCGACCTCCTGCTGGTCGGGTACGTACCTCCGACAGTTGGGTCCCCGACGGTGTATGCTATGCATCCCGAACCACTCGTTGGGGAGAGTGGTTGGGGATGCATAGCATACGCCGTCAGGGACCTATCCCCGTTCGGGAGAAGATAGTATACGGCCCCATTTAGCAGCCTTCTCCACTGCAATTGGGCTAGTTGCCAACTTGCAGAAAACTCTTCCAAACCCCTTGTTCATGGCTTGGTACCCGTACGACCCTCATTAGATGAGGCTCCCGTGCTCGATGCCTCTGGTGTTTTACTCCTTTTTTCGCTGCCAGTGAGTAAATTACCACCTCTTTGTCCATTACCGAGTGCTGCGATTATGTTCACATTTTTATCGCGTGGTATGCCTTTAAGTCCATTTAGTCAGTATAATCACCTCGACAGCACGTCTTCTACAGCATTTCTCCTTTTTTTCAGAATAATTCCTCACATCATTGGTGATATGCCGTTACTGAGGTGATCATTCATTATATCCGACTCCACACTTACGTAAAGTGCTTGTTCACATCTTCTTATCATCCTCCTTATCACCATTTTCTTATCATTCTTCCTAGCCCTCTTCTTACCCTCCTCTCTGCTTTGCCATCTTCCAGCCAGTCTTCCACAAGCCAACGCCTACTCCCTTTTAGACCCGTGCATAGATGACTGTACCGGTGTAAAACTCGGAAGGGCTCCACACCGAAGAGCAGTTTAGCCGCTCAGGTGTAAAATATGCATTGCGTACCAGTGCTTTTATCGAGCCCTGTGAATTGACTCATAACAAAGAACAGTATACGCAAACTCACGAGATTTACATTTTTCTAAGAAACAGTATCAAAATCGGGAAAACACATGAGTTGCACTGTTGAAGCTCAGCAAGCACAGTTAAAAGAATGGAGCGAGTAGTTCGCACATTACTGCTTCGATTAGTACTTGCTTTAGTGGTACAAAAGTGGATGGTCAAGAAGATCGATTTTACACTGAATCCCTCTGCAGTCGGATGAGAGCTTTTCCAGTTCCACGAATACCAGTGAATTCTTTCCAGTGGTGATCAGCGGAGCCGGCACGTATATATATTTCTGTAAGTAACGAACATTCCAGCAGCAAGATTCTTGCGGGTATAGGAAAATAAATTGTGATAGGAATCATGCTTCAACATCTCTCCCTTCTGTTCCTGCATAGGAAACTTATGCGTATCAGTGAGGATCACGTAGATCTCTTCATAGGAATCCCTACACATTGAATTTCATTGGTATCAAGGTCACCTGTGAATCATCTCCCTTCGCCTAAGGCTCTTGGCTTTTGCCCTCCTAATCCTGTGGCAAGTATCACCTCTTGCAACGAGCGCTAATCCAGAAGGTTGCACGTTATCTCATTCTGTTGTTGCACTCACCTGAGGGCCAGCGCTGCCCCAGTATCGGCCAAGATTGAAGCCATTCAACCACACCACTCCTTTTCCCCAGCTGGACACATCGATGAACGTATCTCCGTTACCAGAAGCTATGAAGTCACCATGGAAGACGTCACCGACATTAAATATGCTCGACGCCTAAAAGAAGTGACAGTTCTGCAGATTGCCTTGACACTGACTATAGCAATGTCGACTATGTTGCTGATTCGTGGGCCAAATGTCTTTCCATTGAAGACGAAAATTGTATGAAGAAAGGTTGGTGAAAATAAAAATTTGCCAAGCGCCTTAGTCAAGATTCGTGAAGGTACTAGTGCAGCATAGCCCCAGGCTGTTAGGCTTCAGTTTCGCTGAATAACTCAGCTGTAAAAAATCGGCGCTAATCAATACTTTGCCATGTGCCACACATTCCAGTTCCAATTAAGATAAAGAGCGTAGTTGAATGCTATCTCACCCATGCAGTGATATGCGAGGCCAGCTTAAGTTACTAGCCAGTTCTTCCCACCCGAATTACTTTGTCATAAAATCAGCAACAAGGAGGCTTGGAAAGCTTGGTAGATAGGAAAAGCACGGATCCCGGACGTAACAAGGTGAGAGTGTCGCTTACCCTTACTATCTCATCTCACCACTTTGGAGGGATCGTCTACGAAACAAATGATTCTAGTTATTCTTGAAATCACTCTACTAGATGTGGTATATAAACACAAACACGAAAGGAACTGAGAGTTTTCCATTCATTCAATGCATAAATCTAGAAAATGGAGGAACAGCAACTCGTCTGAATTCCCGCCAAAAAACTGTTGAACAGCTTTCAAAGGGAAGAGCACAATCTCCTGCTTCCCACACTGCGATCACAAGGTCGCCGCCCCTTTACTCCATAGTCGTCTAGCATAACATCCTCCACAGACACCCCTATCACGTCGGACCTTACTTTGAAGAGCTATATCTCAGCCAGATTTTGCTTTTTGCTCAAAACGTGCATGTGGCTCGTGACGTCTGTAGAGGAGTGGAGTCCTCGGCGGGGATCGTATTTCAGGCTAGAAACCTGTAAAGATCAGGTCGTCGATCGGGCTTTCGGTTGAGGGATCATATCCAACCATAGTAAGGCACCACGATCCGGTGAAGAGGGAGGGAGAGGGCGTCGAGAGGAAGAGTGTAGTACGGGAGATTTCTTTTGGAGAGAGGTCGTATTTTTTGGCACCCATCGCCATGCTCGACCCTGGCTCGTAGAAAGCAAGTACAACATGGTAAGGGAAGAGCACAAATCTCCTTGAACGATTCATTTAACCGAGACATGTTGATTATAACTATCTGGGTTAATTTTGCAACGATCTTCGAAAAGGCCCGTATTGATTTAGCGCGTGAATCAAGTCTCTGGACACCGTTACTCACTTATATCACCGAGCCATTAAACTGCATAGTTACATTTTGAAGAAAATATGCTCAGAATTAGAAACTGCTCCAACCGAGAATGGTGGGGTAACGTTGACAAGCTGCTGCACATCGACTGCACACGAAGTCCACCCGGTCAGCTGGGCTCCGTCCAGTTTCACTGGGTTCACCATTCCCTAAATAACGCCATGTATTATGCAGTGAATGGCAGAACATCATGACGCCACTGGTTTGCTCCACGCGAGCATGCTCAAGTTCATGAGACTTCCAGTAATTTGGAGACCTTTACCAAAGCTCATGGAATTCAAGGTTGCTACGCGGACGATTTGTGTTGATCGAGAAGGTCCTCAAACTTGGATCATCAAACCTTTATTACGAATAGCATCTGCCGTACCTACACATGGAGCTCAGAGAGAGATATTAGTTTATAATTCTTTGATAAGGTTCATTAGAAATCTACGTACATATCCCAAACGATTTACGGATTGTGTATGTATAACAAGAAGAATAGATGTTAATTATATAAATAGTCAAAAAATTAGAGAATGGTTCTCGCTTCTATGACTTTGAAAATGCTACATGTCGCAAGGAGGGATGCGTAGGGATATCCCATTACGGTCGCTTTCTTTACATAAGCCCGGAACGAGGCAAGGGACTCATTGCTTTCTCCACTAAGCCTGAATGTAAGGTAAAAATATTCGCTTGAGGGTTCAGTGACCCCCTCAAAGAACCCCTCAGCGATGCTTAGGTGCGCAACTTCTTACAAGACTTCATTGTGATAGCACCTGCATGTACTTCCCCAAATTGGTTGTACGGAGAGCTACTTTGCACATTAAATGCATATTCAATCAATTCGAGTTTATCATAAGGCGGTACTATTCAGGTGCTACAGTTTCTGTAAAAAAACGAACAAACCTTAAGATCATTGATCGTTTCCCAAGTAAGTCTTCCCTGATTTTCTACCACAATCTCCAGCAGATCATTTCTCTTCAGAGAGAGTTGCAGCACTTTGAGTTTGTGTGGATGGTAGTTCGGACTGATGCGACCCTGCGAGACGAATCAAGATTGAAAAGGTTGTGCGTTGTAACACATGAACGGATACGTGGAGGTGGGGACTGTTAGAATTAATGCGCGACCAACTCATAATGGGAATAGCAGGGCACTTGTAAGGCGCTGTGATCCAATTCAGGTGTCATGATACACACCTGATCGGAAAGTTAAGCACAATTGTAAAGACGGACTCACAACGAATTGCTTGTTTACGAACACATAACCAAAATCCTTAATACCGCTTCCATCTAGTACACTTCCGCCGACATTCAGACGAACGGAATACTTGACGAAACCCATTGCTTGATCCAACTAGAATTTTTCAGTAGATGTCACATGAATTGTATTGAAAATTGAGTAGGACCTCTTCGAATGTCTTTGCCAAAGGACCTTGCAAGCATCGGCTTGGATCAATCGTCTTCGATTCGAAATCGAACCAGTTTCCAACTTTGGTCAATTCGACTCCTGATTGTGAGAAGGTTCTTAAAGAGACAGTTCACAATAATCTTCGGTGAGTCATAGGGCTCGATAAAGAGTCTAGAAGAGCTGAAGAATATATTGGAAGAAAAGTTAGAGGCAATCTTCAAAAACTCTAAAATAGGTGCTTTCTCAACCTTTGGCCTCGACGAGATCACAGCGCAAAAGCATACTTCTGTACAAATTTTTGCTTAAAGGCACAATTCACGATAATTTTCGTGCCTCGTCGCGCTCCATAAAGACTCTGGGAGTGCTAAGGTACACAGGTGTGAAGAAGAAACGGCGAAACTCTTCGAAAACCTTGAAAATGAAGTGTTTCTGACCTTTGGATTCGACGAGTTTGCAGCTTAGAAGCAAGTAATGTTTGGACAAGTTTTTACGTGATAATATCCGATAAGGTTGTTTTTACAGTGGGAGTATTTCCTATCATTTCTTATTGCGGTCGATATCATGCCTCTCACATACGTAAAAGCCACCACTTACCAGCTGGTTCAATCGAAGATGGGTGTAGGCCATCTTGAGGCGGTGGCCGTCATTTTATTTACATGTTCCTTACGCGTTTAGCACCCACCCTCGCACCGTGACGATGGCACACGCATTGCCCTTGTGGAAGGGGCTATCTACTCGCTGATGGAACCAAGGTACTCATATTATCGTGAACTGTGCCTTTAATAATTTCATCGGATAACGTTGCATACCCTTGTATTCTATCTTATCAAAGTCGGTTGCAAACTTCTTTTCCACGTGATTGCCATCGCTGCCCCGCTGGCTAAATCGTGGATGGGTAAGGGCCACCTTCCTATCTCATCCACAAGTTTGTTTCGCATTTACTACTCACCCTCGTACCGTGATAAAGATGCAACCTTTGCAAATGTAGGAAAAGCTATTCGCTCACGAAAATAAGTAAAGCACCCAAGTTATCGCAAACTGCGCATTTAAACATCCATTCAATATTTGTTTTACAATTTCAACACACAAAAATCCTGAATAGCATTAAAGGGTGATGCTAGGACGCTGTATGTAATTGCCATGTAATTGCTTTAGACTGAGATTATATTTTGCGATCGGAAAGCAGCCTGCTTGTAGTTCGACTGAAGACACGATGTGTTGTCATGCGCACTCTCACTTCAGTGAGCTATATTCGCCGGTATTTTGTCTTCTGGGGCCGTAAGTGGTAATAGACCAGCGTTGAGGAGGAAAATAGCAAGTCATGGTATTGCGTAGCTTGCGATTCTGCGATTGTGCGATCCTGCGGATCGTGCGAAGTGTAACTCTAGTCTCAAAGCTCGATTACAGCGGCGCTCCTGGATCGCACGCATCGCGCAGCACACGACACGACACGCTGCGAAATTCTGATGTAAGAATAGACACCATGGTTAGGTAAAAGTGAAGAAAAACTCGGAATTAGGGTTAATTCTGTTGGGCATTTTCAGTGGCTGAACATACACTAGCTTGCCCTTACGAATTAGATCACCGAGACACACGAAATGCGTGAGCGTGCGCTACAAATGTTTTTTCCGCGGTCAACAGGTTCCGGGTGAAGAAGTGGTCTTACGACCAAGCGAATTCGATTATGTTGGCTTACCTTCCGATAGGAGTGTTACCACTACTTTGCATTGTGCACTATAAAGGCCTCATGACGTCCCTTAGTCTTATTTGGATTGATGAGGAGAGGGCCTGTGGAGGCACCTGTTTTCGCAACTAGCCGGTGAGAATAACATACGTTGGTTTGGCAAGCAGTGGCTTCGGTGGATTCGGCCATCCTCTGATTCCAGAAATGAAATCACGAATTGCTGTGTACTTATCATTGTAGCCTCCGTTCTCAGTCATTGGTGCAAAGTAATCGTACGAAGTGATAAGCTGTAATTTGATCTGATATATTTCAGCTAATTAGAAAAACAAAGTCAAACGTTATTGGTCAATTCTTATGAGAAGCGATTACCCCAGCAGCATACTCGGCACCATTCCAGAAGCCAAAGTTTGTGCCACCGTGAAACATATAGTAATTGAAAGATGCATTTAAGCGGTACAGCTTTTCAGTTAGTTCCAAAACTGAAAAATGGTTTTCAGGATTCACCAACAGATAGATGTAATGATTAAATATGAATATAATAAATAAGCAAAGGATGAAGTTTTGGCAATAGTCAGTCTCTTGTTGCGCCACGCATTCTAATTTCATTCTGAATCGGCAGGTGGCTGCGATTTGGATTTGGCCCATACAATGACTTGCGGGAGCCGACCGATTTACAATTCAGTGATTTCACCCTCCCAGATTAGTCCGGAATCAATTCACCTACCCCGTACTGATGGGAGGCTTGAATGACCTGGGCGCTTTGATGCGGGTCTCGATTCTCGCTCACAAGAAAGAGAGCGCACGCCATCTGTAACTACACCACCTATGACCCCTGCCTGTCAATGGCGTCAAAAGGGTGGAGGGGGGGGGCACTGAGGGCGACGACACTTTCATTTGACTCCTCGGTACCATGATAAATAAACAGATTTGAGGAGTAAAAATATATACGTATCAATACCAGCAATAAAAATTAAAAACACCAAAAATCTGTGTAAGTTTCGGATAGTGTACCACAATAATATGAGTGATAAATAGAAAATGTATGCATTATAAGTGATAATGTGGATACACTAGCAATAATATATAAAAACATGAATAATAATCGGTAAATACTATAAGTAACAAATAGGACATAATGAATGATGGATAAGTATGGACAGTTTGGCTATAGATGAAAATAGCATTAACGCACCAACCGAAGCACTGGAATCTCGTTCAATACCCTTCTCTCCCCAAGTACGATACCATCCCGGATAAAACTCGGAGTTCACACTTGGGCCTCCCTCTGAAATGTTCCATATATTTACAATCTTTTCGAAAGCTCGAGAGAAACGATTAGATAGCATTTATCAGTCAATGACACACACGAGTTTGCACACAGATTCAACCTATTTATACTTAATCAGTTGGGCTAGCGCACACTACTGCGCGCGTAACATCATGGGCGTCAGTGGGTCGATCGCAATTGCTTTCTCCTATGTATTTATTCAGCACCCTTTACCACATCACGTTTCGCCACTTTGGGCAGATCCCCGCTCGCTTAAAGAATGATGAAGATAGCTTCGACGTTGGTCATTTCCACCTATTTTTTCCTGGTCTCAAGGCTGCGTTGAGACCGAGTTATGAATTCATGCTGTGCGGAACGCCCACCACTCGGAATGCACTCCCACTCCCACTGCACACAGGCCTCCTTGTTGACTTTTAGAAACTCATCGCTGACCTTAATCCGTCTTTTTTCTACGTTTGGGTCGTATTGGAACCTAATTTACAACTTTCGCTCTAAAAAGAGAGCATGTAAGTGCACGCTTTGCCCACCGTGGGCGGAGCTTAACTTGGTTGCTTTTTACTTCTTTTCCCATACCTTACCCATCCCAATCTTGTCCGCATTTCCACAGGTTGTTTTTGAAAATATGCCAAATTTCGTGGCAGACAGAGGGACGGATACACAGACGAAGCGTTTTATATATAGTAGTGACAATTCCGCTGTGGCACTTGGCGTGCGCGGTGACGCTAGCGATCTTGACCCAATTGTGCCGCCCTCACACCTTAACCGCAAATATAATAATAAAGTGTAGATCACTTACTTTTTTTGTTGGCGTCTGCTTGGATTTTGAAATATTCGTCAGCAAGCACCAGTCCTCGCTCTCCAAAATCCACCGTTGCATAAACACCGCTAATTACACCGCATTCAATCGTCTCTGGTGGGTCGGCTACAAAAAAGCTGTGGTGCAAGAGGAGAACAGAAGAGGGAAATGAGTCCTCATGAAATTTGACAATATTGGATTTTTATGCCGTCGTTTAAAGTCGAAGCAGTGAAGATCATTCGCCTTACTATACCTATTTGTAGCTCAAAGGCACCGGAATGCGACAAATCTGATCTACAGTGGAACGCTTACAGTTGAGATGAGTTTTACTTTGCCGTAGTTCAGCACATAATCCCTTGACACCGTGCCAGCGGCGAGGATATAATTTACCCCAAGATTTTCACTCAAGTTGGAAATTTTTATCACAGGCTCATTTTTAATCTTACTCTTGGGCTTCTTCTCCCTTTCACTGTTTCACTTGCTTGTTGTTGCTTGTTGTTTCACTTTACAGCGTAATGAATGAAGTTAAATTCGCCATACGCGAAGTTAAATTCGCCACACGCCAGATGACAATGGGTCGGTCTGAACTTTTCTGTGCCCTCCGTCACGAGGCAACTCGACCAGTCGATGGCTGCAGATAAAGGCGCGCTAGGATTTGCCACAGTGCTTGAGGGCGGGTTTCGTCGCAGACCGTATCTCTTCATAGATGGCCTTTCGTTTACAAAAAAAGACGTGCCATTCTGCTTTCCTTCACTGCCTCCTTCCTGTGCCTTTAACACAGCACCTACTTGTAAAGAGTACGGTATCGTTTCCGAGTTTCTCGATGGCTTTATCACGTAATGCACGAAGATAGGTGTGATCACATCCAAAACCACCGTACTCGTTCTCAATCTGAATCAAATCACAGCTCTAGCGGAAGTTCCTGGTGAACTCAAACATGCGGACGCGTTCACCTGGACCATTATCACTGGGCCATTATTTTGCCATAGATATGGTCTTATCATCGGCAACAGCACGTCCCACCAAGCTAGTGATTCGCGAAGAAAACTGAAAACGAAGTGAACTAATGTCCAGTCAGATGGAATGGTAATACGAACATACTTGATGTCCGAACTTCGTTGCGTAATGTTTGGATATTTGAGTAGCCAGTACGGTAGACCACCATTCTCCCATTCGCCACAAATATATGGTCCAGGTCGAACGATCACAGCAAGTTCATTCTGAGCGGCTAGTTCGAAAAATCGTGAAAAGTTACGCATTCCCGTGAAGTCATATCTGAAAAGAACATCCTATTTGATTGACTTTTCGGTACCGTGTACGACTGCTGTAGCCGTCTGACCTACTACACGCTTTGAATATCACATTACAAATGGTAAATTTCCTGGCATACGGCCGTTAAAGCATACGATTCGCCTGACACGAAAAATCAATTATGTAAGCAATTTTCCTAATTGTCAGCGTAAATTTCGTTCTTAGACCTTCCACCCACTTCTGCTTGTATGTTTCATGGAAATTCCAGGGGATATATGTCTCGACAGCGTTCAATCCAGCTGCTCGAATGGTTTGCAGGCGAGCCTCCCATTGGCTGGGATGCGTTCGAAAATAATGAATCGAACCAGAGATATATCTGAAATGAACTTGATTTGAATACGGGGTCTCGTTTAGATATTCTCATATTATTCGATCATGCTGAGATCCATCTTCCAACAAGGAGCTAGCGCTTCACTAATAAATGCATAAACATTTGATCAATCAAAGACCCATCTCTGAAGCCATTCAAGTTTTAAACTTTTCTGATAGTATGTTGGTACCACAAATTTGAAAGCCGTGGCCTGAGCTTTTGTTACCCTTGGCCGACCTATTCTGCCGATTCTGATTTGAATTCCACTGCTCAATTTTTCAATAAACGTTCACCAACGACGGGCGCTCGTAATTTCACACGAATCAGGCCGAAAAATTCAAAATTTACTAGAAAATTCTGCTTAGTCATGAATTTGGATAGAATTGCCACACCGAACTTTAGCGGTAACAGCTCCCTGACAGATTCAAAAGTGTCGGAAAATAGTGGAACTAACCGAAATGGTTTTCCATCCCGCAAAAACTGGTTATTCCCGTAGTCAATAGAGAAACTACGTTGGGTTGCAGCAAAGCTGAGTATCACAGTGAGCAACCAAAATAAATGCAGATGGGCGATCATGGAGAATGGCTTATCGCAGCCGGAACAATGACCCGCCGTGCTTCCAAGTGACGTACGCCTTTTGGAAAGGCCATGCCAACCTTGATTTTGGGGCAGGGTATCCAAGAATCGCAGAGACTTGTAGTATAAAGGCTTCGGTTAGAATGAATCACTTAAAGACACATTCCGCCATTGCCTTGAATGGGTTAAAGCGCTGAATTATGAAATTAGAGGTGCTAAGAAAAACGCCGACAAAAGAAAATCCGAAAGAAGCCTCCGAGAATGGCAAATATAAGGCCTCCTCGCATGTGGCCCTATGCGGATTACCACGCGAAAGTGAACCACTGAGTCACCGTCTCCCCGTTGCATGGTATCATGCGGAACCGTGAGCTACCACCTTTTTCCCCATTCTCCTCAAAGACAGTGATAGCGGTAATGTGGGTGACAAGCGGGTGATTCCTGAAAGATGTTATTCTCTTGAAAACTAGGTGTCTAAGAAACATATCTGTGGCGAAATCCGTCGCGAAAAAAGCGCTCCTGAGCTGTGGTAATGGCGTCCTTTTTGGCTCCAGCCACCTTTTTTATCCTGACCCACCACCCAGGATGGCCTTTGCCGAGGAATGACTGAGGTACATAATAATGAGCACGATAGCAGAATGATACTTATCGTATCGCATTAAAGCTGTATCGATCGAAATGACGTGGTGCTCTATGTGTCAGCCTTTGCGGTGAAAACGTCAACCGGTCAGAATCAAGACTGAAAAAAATGATGCAAACGAATTACCCTTACCAATGCCTTTAACTACCAGAATTTCTTCTTTGCCTTATCTTATAGTATGAATCACAGGCTCACGTAAAGCTGGGTTGGAAGAAGCTTCGTCCAATGGCAGGTATAGTCGGAGTGGGTGGGCGGGATCTGAGGGAACTCGGACTGGCTTAGCGCCGCGAGGGCGCACCGCGAGCGCAAGAAGTGTTCAGCTTAGACAGTCGCCCGAGGATCTGACTTTAGAAGGTGAAATTGCAAGTCCGGTGATTGTAGGATGTGCCTCCAAACGTGTGTCATATTGGCAAAAGTCTGGCACTTATCGAATATAAGCCATGTTCTGCGAGAAAAGATGCATTATAGCCGGGGTATGGTTACTGGACATCTGGACACAAAGTTGCGAAAATGGGCGAAAATCCTTCTTACTACCTAATACACAACTTGTGAGATTCAGCCTATAAGTTGCTGATGCACATCCATGGCTTCTCATTGATTCCCTTTCCGGTATGCGCGACCCATCCGAAATCCTTCAAAAATTGACAGCGTTCAAACGCGTATTTTGTTCGAACAGCTGACCCTGACTTCATATGGAAAGCAATTGTAAACACGTCTTTCGATTTTTTGAAGCAGTTAGCACACTTCAATTTGAACGTGTAGGTGCAATCGAAGTCACTTTGGCCATTATGATCCTCTGTAGTTGCAGAGGAACATACTATTTTAGTAGGAATTCTTCCATGACCTTGAAAATCGTTTCTACATGGTTCAAAATTATGCTCATCAGAAGAAACGGGAAGAGGAACGGAAAAAATCAATGAGAGCAGGGGAGCAGAAAACACGCAGTTACTGCTTGCTATTCCTCCTACAAAGTAGTGATGTTAGGACATGGGTCGTTAAGCGCTCCCTATTCCTGTGGGCTCAAGCTGCTGCTATACTTAGCGAAACAACGAACCCGCGATCGCACAAATCGCGCGATCGCTGAATAGCATCTGTCATTGCCTCACTTTGGCGTCTTATTTTCCTTCTGCAAAGCTGTCTCACCACACACGGCTAAGGAATGTCAAGGTTCGAAAGCGTTCAGTGATGAGCCTTGCTTGCAATCTCCCTTCATTCATATTGTCTAGCTTAACAAAACCTTGTTACATTTTGACCGAAATCGTTATTTGATTGTTTGCAAAACACCTGGGTTTCACAAGGCGAACTGCAAAATCAAATGGCGTTTGATGCATAATAACATCAGACTCGATTAATATTTATTGAAGTAAAGAGAATCAGTGACGTGCACGACGAGCGGAGGCAGCATAGCGAGGTGGGCATGGGCAGTAAGCAGCATCGCCTCCTGGACCTGCAGGATTTCCACGTCTTCCAGGTTGGCCATCTCTTCCAGGTTGTCCTCTTCCACCAGGCTGTCCAGCTGGACCAGGACCTCCAATTTTTCCTGGAGCGCCAGCATTTCCAGGTCTTCCAGCGTTTCCTGGAGCTCCAATAGGTCCAGCAGGTCCTGGGCGTCCAGGAGTTCCTGCACCACTTGTGCCATCTCTACCGGGTTCGCCAGGTTGTCCAGGTGATCCAGGGTTTCCTGGTGCTCCAGCATCTCCTGGAGGTCCGGTGGGACCAGGAGCACCATCGTTTCCAGGACCTCCAGGAGATGCTGGAGCACCAGGAAACCCTGGATCACCTGGACAACCTGGCGAACCTGGTAGAGATGGCACAAGTGGTGCAGGAACCCCTGGACGTCCAGGACCTGCTGGACCTATTGGAGCTCCAGGAAACGCTGGAAGACCTGGAAATGCTGGCGCTGCAGGAAAAATTGGAGGTCCTGGTCCAGCTGGACAGCCTGGTGGAAGAGGACAACCTGGGAGAGATGGTCAACCTGGAAGACGTGGAAATCCTGCAGGTCCAGGGGGCGATGCTGCTTACTGCCCATGCCCACCTCGCTATGCTGCCTCCGCTCGTCGTGCACGTCACTGATTCTCTTTACTCCAATAAATATCTCTTTAATATGGTCAGGTTACATGGAAGCATGAGAGTATTGCGCTTTTGAAATGATCTATTTATTCGCGATTGCTTTTCGAAGCTAATGTGATGGGAAAGTCGTTACACGAGTCAGTATGCCACTACAAAATGATGTGGGATTTGACAAAATCGTTTCCGATTGAGCTCACGCAGTATACAGATCGCAATCTTGGTGGTATCTGAAGGGACTATTTTAAATGTGGTAGAAGTTCTTAGAGGCGAAGACATTCTGCTCGCGATAGGTAAACTATGGAGATGAAGAGGGTGTCAGTGGAATGATGTGAATTCATTGCACGTGTTGAACACACATCAATGAAGCATACTTGCATTAAGGACAAGCTCTAGCAGTCATGTAAATCAACTGGTCCAAACACAAGCTAATAAGACCTAAAAAGGAAGAAGACGAGTGGGAACCAAGATGGAAACATGAGAGTAAGCTATCTGGAGATATTTCAGGCTATCTGGAGATATTTCAGAAGATTCATCGCTGTCGCAGAAGTGAGGAATCTGCCTTTTGAATTTCCTTCTGTCCAGTACAGAGTGTTTGCCTTTTTCGCCCCTTGTACTTTAGTTCCTGCTGGTAAAAAATGCTGATATACTATACTACGCTATAAGGTCAAATGTGTCCCGTCTGTACACTAGCGAATCGAGTCTTGATATTCTGCTCCCAGGGAGCCTCTAGTTGTCGCATTGTGAGCGGGCGAGCGTAACTGCAACTATTTCGTTCATAAACTACTCAGTACTTCATCAATCCTCTCAGCATCGCACTTGAAAGACGAAAAGTAAAGAGTAGCACCCTAATTTTAGCCCAGCAAACGTAAACTTTGTGAGCTTTCAAAATAAACAACGCTCCAAAATAAACAAACAAGGGAAGGACCCCAGGTCGGAGTGGCCATTCGGAATGGGATACATATAGTCCGACGCATTTTCGGGCGCTGATCCCGAATCTGTATTCGAAATTTGCAGAACGATTCTCTGAGCAAAGTTATGGAGGTTTTTCTGTGGCGAGGCACTATTTCATCAGCATGGCTGCTTGCTTAGCAAGCAACAGCCTCAGTGGCTCACTGGTAGTGTTCCGGATCTGCAGGACAGGGTTCGTGGGTTTGCGCCCCGGCGATGCGGGTTTTTTTTCATTTTGTGCTTAATTGTCAGTAGGTGCTTTTCTTCCACTTCTGGACCCTTCCTTGTACTGGGACCTATCGCACCCATCACTCTGCCACTTTATTTATAACTACTAACATTACTCATAAGGGAAGGATACCAAGTCGAAGAGATTCCCATGCCACACGAATTAGGCGTTGTTGCGTGAAAAGATTATGATATTCGGGCACAGGAGGTCGAATTACCCCCCTATGCGAATTTTCAGCCAAATCCAGTTTTTGGTTCAACTTCGTAAAATTGGGGGTGGCCAGGGGATAAAGTGGTAGTTTTTGAATTTTCTTCTACAGAAAACCCTGCAACCTGAACAGGATAGCCTACACATACCTTTCACACTTGCCCATCGCACTAAATGTACGAAACAAGCGTCAAATAAGAGCATTTCCCAGGCAAGGGCCAACGACTTCTCCTTTCTTCATTCTGCTGCCACCCAATAGCCCGTGAATTTTTCTGAAATTTGGTCAAATTCTCGAATTGGCTAAAAACTTGTCCCTTGGGGTAATCTGACTCCCTGAACATGAAAATCGCCCTGGTTTTGCGCAAGAACGTCTGGCGCGTGCTATGGGCTTCCAAACCTACCATATAATAGTACTGTTTTTTTCAAAAAAAAAACCTCCATAACTCCACTCAGAGAATCGTTCTGCAAATTTCGAATACAGATCCGAGATCAGCGTCTGAAAATACGTCGGACCATATGTATCCCATTTCAAATGGCCACTTCGACTTGGGGTCCTTCCCTTGTTAGTGAACAGACTCCGGAAAAAAGTCGCCCTTCTGCTCTGACTGCTGTGCATGAATAATGATTGAAGATCGACATCATCTATGTGGTACGCAAAGGAAGTAATGTGAAACCCCAAATGAAACAAAGAAATATCCCTATATGGAAGTTCCTTTGAGGACTCGCTCCTCTCGAACCATTACCTGACCCTTCGATCTGTACAACGTCGTGTCGTCGCGTATGTACATCCTTAATTTTCTTTGATTCCGCAAATAGCTTAGTGTCTCTCTGCATAGTACATATATTCAAAAAACGTAAATAAATGACCATGGTCATTTCCGGAGTTCCGCAAAATCCTTCAGACCACAACTTTCTCGTATGCCATCATTACACATTTAAACTAAACTAATTCAAACGTGAAGAGCCGTTCCACTGCAGTTCATGGAAGACATAGGAGAGCAAAAAGGCCTTTCGATCACGACTCGATCAAGTAGGAGCAAGGTCGCTCGAGAAATCATTGCCGTCACGGGTTTATTCGTGCCGCCACCTTGACCTAACGCGGCCAGAATACCTTGAGTTGTGTAGGCGCACTTAAAGGCAGCATTAGGGGAAAGTAGGACTAAATGTAAGAGAAGTAGTGAATGTGAAAGTCGAGATGCCTAGTAACAGGACAGCGAAGAAACAACGGATGCAATTGGTCAAAAACCCGAGAAATAAGACCCCCCTTCTCTCGTTGATCCTCAACGCGGACGACCTATCCGTCAAGAGGCGGATACTCCGAACGAAATTTCTATTGGCATGCTGCCAAGTAAACACAAGGGAAGGTTTGGAAATACGACAGCATCTTTTTCCTGGAGTGAGATTCAGGCTAAAACTGCGAAAGCGCGCTGCAATACCTTTGATCTCACCGCATATCCTTGACCGCTCTCATCGTTGCCAACCAGGTATCACGTCATTAGGAGGCGGGACCGACTCATCAAAGGGCGGAACGGAACAGATGGGCGGTTGCGGCGTTTTGCGGCCTTGCTACTGCTCGCAGGGGCGCTTTTTCACCGGGATTTCGCCTCAGGTAGCCTTCTTAGGCCCACGACTACCATGTGAGTGACTTCTTGTAGGGATTTCTCCATTACCACAGTACCCCTAATGCTGTCTTTAAGTAGGGCACGTAACGTGAAGAAAGGAGAGAATTGAACAAATGTGTGGGAGCAGAATAACTTGCCCACACAATTGAAATTACAATATAATTACTCACTATCAGCTTCAAGTAAGTCAGCCTTGCATCTTGACCTTTTAATCAGAGGGCCACCTAACTATGTATTTCGCTGCGTGATGCATTGGGTCTGGGTCTATGAACAAAGCGAAAAGCTTTCCTAAATCACAGCCGTGGCTTCCGTATCTTCGAAGGCACACTCCGCGATAATCAGATAAGTCGACTTACCATGTTGGGGCAGCAGCTCCACAGCACTATTCAGGCTGCCCCTTTTTCGCGTCCTCACGACCCGCCATAATAGCGCAACCCCTACTTGAATGCACTACGACGCCACCCACTTGAGCTCCCTTTTTGGTCAACTGAGCGAAGTGGGTGGCCGTCGGAGTGGATTCGAGCAGGTGTGGAGCCGTGATAGCGCACCGTGCAGGCGCGAAAAGGGTGCGGCCTCGATAG
Source organism: Trichostrongylus colubriformis (assembly GCA_963978905.1). NCBI lineage: Eukaryota > Metazoa > Nematoda > Chromadorea > Rhabditida > Trichostrongylidae > Trichostrongylus > Trichostrongylus colubriformis. Next base: position 15,692,942 of record OZ022256.1, read on the forward strand.
TTACCCATGAATCTAGAATCGACTCTGGCTATCGCGGAGAGTGCCTTCACTAAACCCATATACATACATATTAGGTGGTAAATTTGGTTATGGCCATTTTCTGTTTTACAAAAAGCCTAAAAGTTGGCTCGTGCCATTCCAGCCATGTCGCTTTCTACAATATTCTCGAAGCTTTTCGCGTCATTCTGATACCTTGATGACATCGTCGCACTTGTTCAAACTTCAAAACCACCGAGCTGATTTCGCACTTCTCCAGCTTCTGAAAATCGTGTAGCGATTAGGCGTGCTACAGCCATCAGAGCTGATATTTTACAAGAAGCACTATGTCTGTTGATTACACAGGAAAGAAAAGGAATTCCCATCTGAGCTGCCAAAGTAATTTCTTGACAGTTCCTGCAACATACTGCTGTAAGCTTCTAGGCCAGTAAACGGATTTGAGCTTGTCACTCACTGTTGGGACTCTGTGAAATTGTTAGATAGATCCACATTTCGTCGGCATTCACAGTGCACAATAGAATGCTCTTTTCTGCGCCTTACAAGTGGACAAACGGGAACTGAGGTTTGTGACAATTTGTGATAGCCACTTTGCGTCTTTCAAGCCTTGCATATTACACTCTTCCAATGGGAATAATTCGTAAAACTCAGTTTAATGACAGTGTGAGGGATAATGTGGGTGATAAGAAACCCCGAAAGGAGTCATTTAGGTAAAAACTACGGGTCTGAAAGGTCTATGCATGACGAAAACCCCCGCGGAAGGCGCCCCCTTGAGCTGTGGCGGAGGCGGCCTCGTCAGGGCAAGCCGCCTTGATTTAGGACAGCCCACCTCCAGGTGACGTGATTAGTAGTTGGTCACGGTGAGGTTGGTCGAGGAGATCGGCAGGATTGAAAGTATCGTAGCGCGCTTTCTCACTTAGCTTGAAGCTCACCACATGAAAATAGATGCTGTGCATTTCCAAACATCCCTTCATGTTTACGTCTTGGTAGTGAAAATAAAAAAAACCTATGCGGACTACCCGTCTCTTGACGGAAAGGTCATCCGCGCCTAGAACCAAGGGTGGAACGGGTCCTATTTCTCGGGTTTTTGGTCATTCCCATCCGTTTTTTCTCCACTGTCCTGTTACTAAGCATCTCGGCTTTCATATTCACTACTTCTTTTACTTTTTGTCCGAGTTTCCCCCAAAGCTGCCTTTAATTATTTACAACTTTTCTCCACACAACTTTACAGACTTTGACCTTGGCGTTGATGCCGTGAACTCGAGACCATTACAGCTGATTCGTTTAAACGAATATTTATAGTTGAGATACGACCGCGCCTAATCTCCGTACGCCTTTACGTTCTATGAGACTCAGCAGATTTCTTTTACGGTCAAACAATAGACGATACAGAGGTCGAAAATAGAGATTCGATGCGCCACACCACTTTTAAAACTCCTATCGGATACCAGCGAGATTGCGCTGTATACCCCGCAAGCTCCATCGGAAACAATCTTGTCAGCTCCCACTTGGACCGGCACACACTGACTCACGGACTGGCACACACTGACTCACTAAAGACTTTCCAATCACATTAGCTTCGAAAAGCAATCGTGAATGAATAGATCACCTCAAAAGCGCAATACCCTCATGCTTCCATGTAATCGTGAGACCATACTGAAGAGATATTTATTGGAGTAAAGAGAATCAGTGACGTGCACGACGAGCGGAGGCAGCATAGCGAGGTGGGCATGGGCAGTAAGCAGCATCGCCTCCTGGACCTGCAGGATTTCCACGTCTTCCAGGTTGACCATCTCTCCCAGGTTGTCCTCTTCCACCAGGCTGTCCAGCTGGACAGCCTGGCGGAAGAGGACAACCTGGGAGAGATGGTCAACCAGGAAGACGTGGAAATCCTGCAGGTCCAGGAGGCGATGCTGCTTACTGCCCATGCCCACCTCGCTATGCTGCTTCCGCTCGTCGTGCACGTCACTAATTCTCTTTAATTCAATAAATGTCACTTCGATGTGTTTTTACAGTCTGCGCTTTTAGGGTTCGCGGGAAGCAATCTGCGCTTTTAAGGTTTTTTTCGCGATTGAGCGATTGAGTTTTGTGACGAGAAAATGTTAAGAAAGCCGTCAAATTACCGATGACCGGCACAATATTTGAGGAGTAATTCAAGGGAAAGCCAAGTAGGGAAGATGAGACAACTCTAAAATTGAGAATGAACCTTTTGAAACGATATAGAATCTCCTGTACTAGGAGTCATGAGATCCTGACCTGCTGTTCATATTCGGAACATCTGAACTCGAGTAGCCACCAAAAATGGGTCGGGGAACGGCAAACATTCAAAGGTATAATGAAAGATTGTGAGCAATCGAATGCCTGTAAAAATCCCAACGGTGACAAAAAGTACGGTCCATCAGGGCAGAAAATTCCTTTCACAGCATCCGCTGAGCTGAAAGCTAGGGCGTCGTCTCTCCTCGGCACTTTGGGGGCGCGCTCTGTTTATTAGGCTTGATCGAACCACACAACAACATGGTGTTCGTGGAGAGAGTCCTCGCAAATCTGTAGTGACATTTGAATCTTGGCGAGAATCTGGGCATAGTGCCAAACTGTGACAGGATCTCGTTGCGATCATCATGTTGTAGTATAGTTTGGTCGGGCGTTATAAACACGTCGCCAGAGCTCTGCCGTGGTTGGGGGTGGACACATAATATTGACTCCATCACCGCCGGTGCTGCCTCGAAGTATAAAAGTGGCCATAATTGGGACTTAAAGCAATGACGGTGACTCACGCTTCATTTCGGGTGTGATCACTCAAAGACACCAGAGGGTGGCAATTCCAGCTTACTGTATGGGTTTAAAGGCACACCACGCGATAATTAGAATTGTGGCTTACTTTCTTGGGCAAGTAGCTCTTCGGATAATGCTCACGGTGCACCTTTGTTGCGGCTGTACGGTGCACTCTCACGGTGCTAGGCTTGCTCAAACAGAACCGAGCCACGCCCACCAAACCCATCACACCTAGCCATAGACGAACACATTTCCAAAGTGGCTCTCACGTGAAGAAGGAAACTTGCGATAAGAGAAGCTTATTTGATGAACAGTCATTTCGACAATGTAAAGTAGCTTCCACATTGGGAATTGCTCGTCTGAGGCCAGGTGTGATTATTTGGGTGGGCGTGGCTCGGTTGTGCTCTAGCAGGCACAACACCGTGGGGGTACATCGTGAACCTGCAACAAAGATGCAGCTTGAGCAGTTATCCAAGGAGCTACTTACCCCAACACAGCAAGCCACTAATCTGATTATCGCGTGGTGTGCCTTTAAAGCAGTTTGTAGTTTGTTTTTTTGCACATTCGACGCCTTATCAATACGTCGACTGCCATTTCATTGGGCTTTTATGCAGTCACACTTTTTTGCCACTCTTTCGCCTATTCTCTCATTCGCTGTTTCACTTGTTTCGTGCTTTATGGTATTTCACATGTCTGACATAATTAATGATGTCAAATTCGCCGTACGCCACATCAAATAACAGTGGCGTCGGCCCAGTACCTCAAAGGTGCACTTATCAACGCGATTCTCGCTACACACCATCTTCTCTGGATTCGAACGCTGCATACAAAGGACAAATTTCCAAAATACGGCGTTCTCTCTTGCACCACACCCCTCCCCAGGGCACTCCCAGGTGTCGAGGAAAATGGCCGCTTCAATGCGACCCCCCCCCTTTGGGTACACAGATGCGACCCCCCCCCCTTTCTGTCTTCTACACCACAGAGATGTAATTCATGATGTATGCCTGTTATGTTCCTGTTTTGTGTATTTGTAATGTCTTTTGTAATAAATGTTACAAACAGTAACACAAGATCTTCATTACATACATACAGTAAGGATCATCATTTTCTTCATCATCAACCATGAATAAATGAACAAAATAATTCGAACATTTCGAACAAAATAATTCAAACAACAAAATTTCGAACAAGATAACAAAACGATTCAAATCACAACTCAATATGTTGGGCATGTACGGTAAGTTTCATCAGCGATTGCGTCGGGCCATCCTCTGTACGCCGGCTCTTCTCGCCTCGTCTCGCCGCCTCGCCTTCTGGTACACGAGTAATTCCTGCATACGTATCCGCACAGATACTGAAAAAATAACTTTATAAGCAAAATGCTACAAACACAAGCAGAAGAAACTTACAAACAACATTGCAGTTATGACCATAGATGCAACGAAAAGCACCGACGCGGCCCTTTCTATGAACTCGTCGGAAAACTTATCCCACGCACTGGGAGAAGGGGGGACCGCCGTAGTTGAGCACATTACTGAACAGTAGTTGCTGCAATAGCTCTCAACTTCCTTGTGAAAAATGGGCATCTGAAAGTTCCAGATAAAGGAAACCTAAAGAAAAAGCAGGTAATAAAAGTACATGAAAGAAGTACAAAAAATTCAAACATAGCAAAATTAGTCAAAGAACACAGCAAAAACTGAAAAAAAACAACATACCTTGATGCGGCAGGCTTCAAAACTTCGACGATGAGCAATACCTGAAAAATGGACATGAAATAAGCATTACAAACATATAAACATGAAGCATAATGGAAAATATACGAATAGCAATGAAAAATATTCAATATACATAACAAATTCTGAAAAAAACAACATACCTTGATGCGCAACGCGTCCCAACTTCGACGATGAGCAATACCTGAAAAATGGACATGAAATAAGCATTACAAACATATAAACATGAAGCATAATGGATAATATACGAATAGCAATGAAAAATATTCAATACACATAACAAATTCTGAAAAAAAACAACATACCTTGATGCGGCAGGCTTCAAAACTTCGACGATGAGCAATACCTGAAAAATGGACGTGAAATATGCATTACAAACATTTAAACACAAGGCACAACGAAACATGAACATAAAATATAAAAAACATAAAACAAACATAGAGCAAAACATGAAAAATACCGTTTAGAAATTCAAAAACTTGAAATTCGCGGTACGCAGAGCAGGGCTGCGGTCGCGTCGCGGCGTGCGAACTGGAGCGCGCTAATCAACAAAAATGGCTGAAAATCGCGAAAGTAGACCTTGTTTGAACGACCATAACTTTCCTCATATTCTATGATCTGGGACTTCTGGTGTTTTTTAGAAAGAGCTAGGTTTGCTCTTTCTAATGACTACTTTAGTTGCTTCAAATGTTCAGAAATGAGAGAGGAATGCGAGTCGAGGATTAGTCGAGGAAAATGAAAATTGCATGCGGGTTTTTTGGCTTCTAACAATTATAACTTTTTTTGTGCTGCATGTTTTGCAACCCCAGTTGTTTTTCTGAAACTAGAGACTTTGTTCTTTCCAACGCGCGCTCAAACTCCTTTGTACGTTGCTTAGTTCTTGAGAAACGTGAGTCGAGGAAATGTCGAGGAAAATTTTTTTGCCATCAAGAGCGTGACAGCGTCGCACAGAGAGCGTTCAAAACCTCCTCAAAAGCAGCCTCATACTTTCTAAACAATTTTGCTGGTAGCAGTGCAGTAAAACAAACACCTTAGCGTTCTCCGTCCTTGATGTGGGTATGCGCCATGCCTCCTACATTCGCCGTAGATGTGATTGGAAGGTCAGTAGATGTAACTAGAAGGGTGGTTGGCCTAGTAAGATGATCTCGTGTGGCCATCAGATAGGACATACACTTGTGGCTTCGATTAAGGGATCCGCCATGCACTGGGCTCCTGCTACGAGTTGCAGATAACATTGAAAGGGTGTTTCACGGTGCGAGTGATCAGTGAATACTCTTTGAATGTTCAATGTTCTAGTGAACAGCGAATACATAAGTGCACTTCCTGTGAACACAGTGTCGTTCTCCTCTCCACTTTCCGCCTTTTTTTCGCCGATGACAATATAAAAGGGCTCGCTCTGTCATATGCTCAGTGTGGCCGTATTCTTACTTGCTTTCTTTCTCTTTGGTCCTTGTTAACTTGATAAAGACATCTAGTGAAACCAACTTATGCTGATGCCATAAGTTACTGCCTTATCCATCAACTTATTAATTCACTTCATTTGCAGATCCTTTTGCAAAGAATTGTTACAAGTGCTTGGAAATTGCTACAAAGAATGGTCATTTTCGTCTACGCACGCATAGTCATTTTCCTTGGACTTGTTGTCCATGTGATCTCTGCTGAGGAATGCTTTCCTGTTTTCAACGAGATATCATCGCTCGGCTTCGCCACCATTGCCTCCACACAATTTCTGGAGCTTTCCCTCAGTCAAGGGTGCAGCGACAACGACGCTTCTCGAAATCTGAACCTCAACGATTATGGAATACTTGTCCTGGAAACTAAGTCAATTTGGGTGAGATACCGTTCTCTGTCGACTAACTAGTAGTTTTGTTACAATGTCTAACTTTCAGGCTGGCAAGCCCGATGACTTTGCTTTGATAAGTTTCGTGGACTTCAATAACCAGAGATGGTCACGGGATTCCAGACATAGATTGGAGGAGTTCTTCGTTGTGGGAAGTTCAAAAGATGGAACTATACGTATGGACTTTACATTTCACGACATTAACCAGAAAACGGCAAAGTGTTCACGTTTTGTGAATTGGCCTAACTGCAACAGGCCAGGTGTGCAACCGTGCGATAAAAGTATAACCCGTTTCTTCAGCAAGTTGTCACAGCCATCTAGCAACGAGCGAGGCTTTCAGACAATTTTTCTCCTTGTTTATCTCAGAACCAACGAAGACCGCAACTACTTCGTAAGCAAATTCAGCTTTGTCAAAACTTCTGAAAGCGGTCATCCTACTTACAACGCGGAAAAGATTCCAGTGTCGCCATCAAGCCAGCGGTGGCTCTCGAGCAGGATCAAAAATTTCGTTGTCTTCGTTCCCTCTGAGGAAAGGAGCAGTATGCTTCCTCTTCAGAGAATGAATACTTTGTTGTCAACTTTGCCGCCTTCCTTCGTTACGCCCAAAACTCTGGCTAAGCAGTGGCTCAACCCACTCCCTAGTTTAGGACTTTCGCCTCACATGCCATCAACGTTTAAAAGTTCCGACAGCTTCATGAAGCATGTTGAAGAGTCAATTATTTCAGGTATCTTTTTTTCCAGTTCAGGCCTCTTCAGCTGCACAAGATCTGGTGAAGCTATCTGCCCAGCACTCTATGATCTTGCAAAAGCTCAATAGCAGACCAGATGCACACGTCATACGACTATCAAAAGAGGATCATGAAACAGCGAAAGCAATGATCTTTTCTTCTGGTGCTCTTCGTGATGATCATAATATTGATAGAGACATTCCATAGGGCTTTAATTTTTATTTGTACAATCATTTACCTGCACCACTGCAACAAAATTATAACAACTCAAAAACGTGAACAACAAGCATGCTTAGCTGGACTGCTTGTCTCCATTAAACGCCGTTCATAGTATGACTGGTGTAGCCTAAAATAAAAATGTATTTTTCTTCTCCTAAATGGATACCGACATGTCGTTCTTGCACGCATCAATGAACTCTATTGTAGCAATGCATAAACATAAACGTATAGTTTACGGTAATATGGGTATCTTGGCTCTATCCGCAAGTAGATAGGCCCTTCCTTAACGATGAGGTGTGTGTCATCATGGCAGCGCAATGGTGAGTGCTAAACGCGTAACGAACCCATGAATGATGGCTGCCACCTTTTCAAGATGGCCCACACCCATTTGCCAATCAGCCAGCGAGGTAGCGGTGGCTCTTACAAGAACGATTATTCAGGACGATCACCCATTTCCCGCCGTCAAATAAAATGTCTGTACTGCAGTGCCGTTGCTCTAGCCGTCTGGGGCTCTCCTAGATTTGCCTATGCCTTTCAGGGGAGGAGCCTTGTCAACAAGAACGATTATTCGGGGCTGTCACCCGTTTCCCTGACATCAAAGAGAATGTAATTTGGGAGAGTCCCAGACGGCTGGAGGACATGCTCCTCCTATGAAAGGCTTAGGCAAATCTAGGAGAGCCCCAGACGGCTAGAGCAACGGCACTGCACCACAGACATTTTATTTGACGGAGGGAAATGGGTGATCGTCCTGAATAATCGTTCTTGTGTGGCTCTTTTCGTGTATGAGAGACAGATATCGACTGTACGATGGGCTAGAGGAAATTCCCATAAAATAATCGCTTAGCTACAGGTGCGACCCCCCCCCCCTCCTGTCCGGTCGAGTGCGACCCCCCCCGTCGAGGAATCCTCGACTCCCGGAGTGCCCTGCCCCTCCCCCTCCCCTCTCTTCCCCCCGGTGCCTTTGAGAGCGTAAACGATACGGCTCTCTTGGCTAGCTGCCATCATGTCGCGCGTTCGCGCGCCACACGGCCAAGCGAACCTTTCGGCTTAATGGCATGTCCTCTAAAAAAAATCTGCGAATTCAACCACTGAAACAATCTTTCAATGGTGAGCTCTTAACAGCTTGTAATTTTCGAAGACCGTAACTTGCTTTCACATCAATGTTGACAGTGAGATAAGCATTACGGGATTACATTATAGCACAAGTGACATCTATATACGGTGCTGTATACCATGTAGCGGCTTGTATTGATACTTTATCAAGTAACCGCATGTTACCGTTCACTAGCCAGATACCACCCTCCTCTTTACGCCATCATTTGTACAGTATATTCTGATGTCTCCTGAAATTCATTCGCATGCACCCATTCTTCTATCCTACTATATATATAATAGTAGGCTCAGTGTGTCTGTGCGTGTGTGTCCGTCTGTCTGTCACGAAATTTATATCTCGCGTCGCAGCAGAGCTGGTATTCAGCATTCAACTGGTATTCATTCCTGTTTTCAACAAGTGATATAGGGGATGAGGAAGTGGACCCTAGCAGTGGTGGACCGAATGTGATGGCAGCTGATAACGGCTGATAAGAGGCTTCTGGGTTGGCCCTCAAGCGCTGAAACTCATAAGTGTTCTGACGGGTGGGACGGGGACATTGATTGTGGGTGATCCAAACTGGTAAGGCTTCATAAGATTCGATAAGGAGCGTCGAAAGGCAAATACCGCCAGAACCGTTTTGCCTTTCGTATTGATCCCAGAGCGCCGACACACATCGGTGTTTTGAGGGGTGGGATGAGGGCATTAATGATGGTTGATCCGAATTGGTAACGGTTGATAATATTCGATAAGTAGCATCAAAACACAAATGTTATCATGTCCGTTTCGCTTTCCGACCGGCAATGGAACGTCTAGACTCACAGGTATTGCAGGGTACGGGAACCTTAATGATGACTTATCGAAACTGATAACGGCTCACTGAGGTTGATAAGAGCCGTTAGTAAGTGGATGGGATAAAATCCCGTACACCGCTTACAGTGCTATACGGTCGTCATGGTAAACCCGTCTGATGCTCAGTGCTATTGAGTGAGCATATTTTGTTTATGTTCTGTTATCGGTTTCATCTACCGTTTGTATGGACCGCTAAAATGGTGTATGGCAAGGCAAGTGATTCATTTTCTCATGCGGTACGAACAGCAACACTGAGTATTGACTACTGGACTATGTAAAATCCCAAATAGTGGTGCATGTTTACAAAAACGATAAGCAACGGTAGCTGGCATATGGATCTAACGCCAATATATAGGAATAAGATGCTTAGCAAGTGGACAATTTGCTATAAATCGATCCAATAGAGCACAAAACCATCGATCCCTGAGCTATCTTAGCTCCCAACAGTGCACAGTAACAACGGGATGATTCGACTGCTAAGTTACGTGGAGTTCCTAATAGTGATAGGTATTTGTAGAGATACCAGTTGGGCTAACGCTCAGTACTGCGCGATATGGATTTCTTCGATATCGGCTGGTCAATATCGACCGTTTCCCCATTACATAATTCTGTTGTGTTATTTGCGCAGTAGTGTGCGATCGCCTAAGTGGGTAAAATAATAATCGGGTAGATGAGTAACATGGGTATCCGTTTGATTTCACAGCATTTGTTATTCAGTTCAAGCATGCTTTTACTCGGGTGGGCGTCAGGACTTTCCAAATGACCAGTCATGCGAGGAGCAAGCAGCTGCACTCCTAAGCGCAAGAGGAAATCAGGGCGAGACCAGCAAAGACATAAAGCGGGCCATTCGCACGGACTTAGTTGGACAGCTGGCCCCCCATTTTGTATTTGATCGTTTGTGGAGAGTAATACTAAATCGAACAACGAAGAAACGTATGTACAACACGTATTTAATACACGAAAAATCACAAATCACATAATAACACATTAGTTCCATCATGTTCGACCAACAGCAGTAAGGGTTGCAGTGGTAATGTCTTGATGGGTGACGTCATCAATGGACCTGGAGGAACTGCCTCTAGAGGTGGTTCTTGTCGCAGTCGTGTTCGAGGCACCATCAACCTTTAGTGAATCTGTGATAGTGCCCAGTGAATGAAGATGAGTGGTCAGCATGCCGCCACCTATACACTCCTCGCATATTTCACACTCAAAATCATGTTGTGGCTGCCAGCGAGGTAGTGAACGCAGAAAGTCGTAAGCCTGCAATGAACATTTCACAAAGATCTGACAATTCTTTAAAAGGCACTTAAGGCAGCAGGAATGATAATTTCGGTTGCCGCTGAAAGTGAGGGTGGAGTTAGTGCAGCGTGCAACAAACAGATGAATATACTTAGGATGTTTGCTCCTCATCCTCCCGCCGATCGTTGCATGCACGAGCCACATCATTGACTAGGAAAAACTTTCAGCTTTTCATGTGATTTTGAATAGTGAGCTAGGCAGTTTGAAAGAGTGTGGAATGCTGATTACTAATGTAACAACAAATGACTATATGATCGCGAATCATCACAGGTGTACAAAACCAAAAGTACTACTGGCTGTTCCGAAGCGAGTTAGTCCTTGTTCATACTTAGCACACCGGTGGTGACGGCGGCAAAATCACAAGCTCGCCGTTGACCACGGTGGCACCCTAGTGACGTGCTCCCTTTGTAAAACGTGCTAGTCACACTACAGCATGATGATCGTGGCATTAGCCACGAATTCGAGTTCTAATTCATGGGCTATCGCCACGAGCATATACTGTATTGTGGCTGGATCGAGCGTTTTACAAACGGAACGCGTCACCAACAGCCGTCGCTACCGATGCCGACGCCTCTGCGCAAAGTATCGGTGCGGCCTGACGAGTGGCCAAAGATGACACATAGGTGGATGCTTTGATTGCACTGACTGATCTACCCGTCCAACTGTGAACAAGTTAATGGTCTTCGTGGCTTACTGGTCTTAATCTCTAAGTGGGAGGCCTTCACGTTGACGCACCTTTTCGAATTCCGTGTTTCATTTTTGAAAAATGGTTCTATTCCAATTTTCAACAATTCTTTCCATGGCACCTTGCCACAAATACTCGTCTATTTTTTTTTGAATCGCAGGTTTTTTTTTTGTTCTCAACATCGAAAAGGGTACGGAGATTATATCAATGTTAACAGCTCTGTCAACGTCGATGAAACAAGCAAAAGAGCGACGAAGCAGACATGCTGCTCACCAATCTTTATGCATGCTGTTTCCCTATAATCATTGACAAAACATACGATCGACCCTAGCTAAAAGAGTTGTCACGCAGTCATCAACAACGCCAGTGCACTCAAAGACACCAGAAGGGGATAATTTTGGCTTACGGTAGAACAGACGTAGTGTGAACGAATTTAAGTGGCCGCCATTGCTCAAACTCGCCAATTTGACTCCTTGGCAAGGTGCCAAAATGAGATGTTTCTATTGGAAATTTGTTTTTTCTTTTTACTTTTTACTTTGTTTTTCTTATATTGTTTCTAGATGTACTTACATGAGTGCTAATGTAGTAGGAATGGCCATTCCACTGCGCTTGGAGTCAGGTTCTACAACTAACGTTGGTCCGCGGCTCGTCTCCTACAGCGGACAACTCGGAAGGTCTGTGAAATGATGCGAATTGGATGCGAATACACACCGCAGCGATGCGCTCTTGAATCCGGGTTTTTTCACCGATTATCGCTTCTAACCTTCTATGTTCGTTACAAAATGCTCATTTCTTTGCATCTTTCTCTTGTTTCGGACCCCTTCTGGTTCCCTTAAGTGTTAAAGTCTTAAAGTCAGAAATCAGGGGCAGCGTTTGATGAAGGCAGCACCTCTGACACGACTCACCTTGGCACACACCTGTGATGTAGTATGCACGTTTGTTCCATCATGTGCTTACATGTTCCAGAAAATTGCGCACTATATGTATATATACTGTTTTGTAAGCACGTCTTTATTTATCATGCCGTTTTCATCTGTGAAGGTAGTCGCGATACTTTTTGCCGAGCTCGACACTTCAACAAACAATAGAGCTGCAGCTCGCGAAGAAAAAGTATAGCTTACAGGTGTGGCTTTGTATCTGTGTTGAATGAAAAATAAAGTTGCCATCGCAGATGAACAACCTTTCAATTTAAGGCATAGCTTCGTAAGCAATCGACTCTGAGGCCAATTTTACATGATTTCCAACTGTGTGGCGTATCTGGCGAGTGGCGAAGGTGAATGCACCATCGCAGGTGCAGTCTGCAAACTAGCTAGCTCCACTTGTGGGGATAAATACATTAGGGAAACGCCGAAGCCCCTGCACGTGAGATTAAACGAGCACATGGACGGTATAACCACGTCACGTACATCAACTGCTGTGGAAGCCCACAAGGTTCAAAAACATGACGGAGAGACTTTGAGATTAGCCTTGAGGTGTTGGCACGAAAATCTCAGCTGTTCGCGTGGAAATACCTCGAGGTAGTCTTGATTCATTTGATTTGTTCAAAAATGAACCGGAGAAAAAAGTGCTCCATGATAACACGGGAATGGATGCCTTATAAAAGGATAGCCTTCCAACATGTGATAAGGATGAGTAACGAACAGTCTCTCTCGCTGCTGACCGGTTGGTCTTTATGATCCAGTCGTTGGCGATGGATCGCTCATCTTACGATTTCGTGGTTGTCTAGGTGGCTTCGAACTCAGTGGTTGATGATGTGTGTGGCCGGGTAATCATGAATTGTCTTGACCCTTTTAGGCTCTGAAGAAGGCGATCTCGCCGAAACGTTAGTCAATAAAGGTATTTTACTAACCCCAGTAAAGAGGATAAACGAGAATGATAGCCACAGGTTTTGCTGCGTTACTTCAGGACAACGTCGTACCTATAGAGGGAATCGCAACAGATGGAGGTCTGGTGTGAGACATTTCATGCCGAGTTGATTCCGACTGAGTCCATTGCAGCCAAGAGACTGAAGGCCACACCACTTGCAATGATAATGTTGCTCGCTTCGGCAGCTCTGTGGTCACTAGCAAACGAGTTTGCTTGTGTATTTCATATTGTATATAATGTGAGCATGAGTATTACCGTCTTCTAAGGTCGGGTCACGAGTGTTATCTTCAGCGATATTGTTATGGAAATGAAGATTTTACAGCAGTAAAGACTGTTTGTGATCTCTTTGTAATGTTTATAAACACCACGTTTGAGAGAGATTTAGTTTGATCCTGCAATAAAGTTCTCGACAAGAACTGGTCGTAACAACTGACGATCAGGCCGAAGAACTCATGGACAACCTGGCCGAAATTCTCTCCCTCATGCATGATGATGTATCGCCGAACTCCCTGCTCATCCATACCAGGAGGAAAACCGGCGGCCAAAGTTTTTCTAGGAAGAGAAATCCGGACTAGACGGCGTCTTTCGAGGCCATTAATTGCGACATGCGACAGCACTCGTAAGCTTAGAATGGAGGAGCAATACAACCGCCATCACGGAACCCAAAAGAAGGAGTTCAACGTTGGCGGCTTTGCATGGTCTACAAACTACCGTTCAAGAAAATCGCGACCGACAACAGGTCAAATAATGAAGAGATACAGGCTTTGCGATATGTTGTCAACGGACAAATTTGGAAACGTCACAAGAATCAGTCACACTTGAACGCTGGAAGTTGATCACATAAGCTAGACAAAATGACAGAGCCTCCCGATCCACCACTTCTATCCAACTCGAAGCCAATGCGAATGTCAGAAGATTCGAGGACAACACATTCTACTGAAACCACACCCAAACCTACGTCAGCGGACACCTCCGAAGCAACGGCATTACCGATAGGAGAAGCTACAGGACAATGCCCGTTCAAACTACGATGCGCACCAGAGCGACTGATGATCGACCCCGAGAACAAGCCGTGGGCTTGAGGCGTTCATTTTAAGGGGCAGATGTTATGGAAATGAAGATTGTTTACGGCAATGAAAACTGTTTGTGATTCTCTTCGTTTTCATCTTTGTCGATTTGTACATATATAAACACCTCCACTGAGTGAGGTTTAATTTCAGTATTCCGGCAATAAAGTTTTCGACAAGAACTGGTCATAACAGATATCGCCGATTATCGAGCATGAACAGAAGGTTTGAATGGTTTGGGAATAAAGAACACTTGAAGAATTGCGCGAGGTCGGAAATGAACTAGTGCTATAACAGATTATGAAGACAAAGTATTGCCTATTAGCGCCTCAAAAAATGAAAGGGAAATTGCTTCACGGAAAAGCAAAAGCTGATCCACATAATACTTCTGAATTTCGCTTAAGTAGCAAATTTCCTTTGAAGAAAAAAACGTTTCGCTCCGAAGCCCTCCAATTCATAGCGCTCGATCTATGTCGACACCACAGGGAGGGGGAGGGAGATTCAGGGCAAGCCCATGTTGGACGAAATGCTTCATGCCGAATTACGGAGTTGTATCGAGGAAAATGACGACGTTCGTCACAATAACTCCATGAACCGTGCGGAGATGGAGCAATGCGCAAGACTTTGTGAGCAACATACCTCAAAGCGTGAGAGATCAGAAGGTGGGAAAGTAGGGTGGCATGCCGATGGCAAGTATTGGAAGGGAAAAAGAGGCGCATTCCCATGTCTGCGGGCATTTGGAGCCTCCTGATTTTAAGGTCAGATCGAGCAAATCTATCCAGGAAATAAATACTTTGTGGACTCAAAGTGTCATTTACACCATCATCAAAGCAGTACCTGGGATGGGTAGAACTTTTCATCCTTGTCTATTAAAGAAATCAGGTACGTTCTTCATATAACACTAGGAGCTGCGAAATAGCGGTCCACAAGATTCGTCTTAGTGCAACATCATTGATCAATCTTCGAATGTTTTTTTTCTTTTGACCCCATGAAAAATGTGATGGGTCAGGTTGAGCGCTGTGGTAGACAATGTAGAGTTCAACGTGACCTAGCGAGATAATACACTAAAGCACAGAAAATTTGTGGCACAATTGATTACCACACAATTTGCAATAGAAAATTTGATCCCAAATTTACATCATGTTTTCGACTCTAGGCTTACGAAGTTTTTTATTGGGTCTTCGGAAAATTTCGGCGGACTTGTTGCTCCACTTTCTAAGTTTCTATTTTTTGGTTTTTTGCTGCGGTTGCCTACACCATATCAGAGCTCGTTTCTCACTCTATTCAAACATTGTAACGTTTATGCCCCAAAATGAGTTTTGAACTTTCCTGAGGACTCTAGAACAAAATGAACAAATGACAACTCCACACCATCATAGCTTCATGGATCCCGGCTCAACCAATACTGCTGCGAAGTTGTGTAAGAACTCGCGAGATGTATCGCAAAGTGCAAATCACGAGCTCAGTAATCGGCAATAGGGAAACCCACCTTCTCCATGATAAGCCTGGCCGCATGTTGCATAAACAATTCTGAAAAAGTCGAAAGAGTTGGGCTTTGGAGCTCTGCTGGTTCCACCATACGCAACCTTGTCCCACCAATTACATTCAAGCACTGGTTAGCTTTTTTCAGGATAAGCGCTTCAAGATGCACACGATGTTGGAGCGATCTTCAGCGAATCGCCTCTAAACCCCCACATTTCTGGGTTACCGCAATAAGGAATGCGAATGCCTCGAATGCCCTTGCGTCTTATTGGTGAAGACTGCTGAACCTTACGGTTCTTATTTCGATTAATAAGATTCTGTTTGAGCCGAAGTGTGTGCACTTGAAACTAGAGGTCGAGAACCGCACGTGAACGACCTAATAAACTACTCGTGGTATATGGCAGTATACGTAACCACTATGCCCGTTTTGCTACTCCTGGTGACTACTTGTTCAAGCTACAATCGATCGACTGTTTCGTTGAGATGTAGGGAAGCAGCATATAAGGTGTGCAGTTTATAATGTCTGCTTTCATTTTGCTTCCAATTTGTGATACTTGCTTCAGAATATGTTCGAAATTGCATTTCATGTCTGCTTCGCACACGTTTTTCGTTGTTTCATCATTGTTAACAGAGCTGTTGATATAAACATAGTCCTTTCGGTTTTTTGTCTTCAGCAATTGTGAGAATACAAGAAAATTTTGTATGCAAACGCACAGATGACTTATAAAGTGACAGTGTAAATAGTGGATGTGGTAAGGTGCCAATACAAAGAAACATCAAAAATCGGAATAGAACCGTTTTTTGAAAGTAAAACATAAGAACAAAAACCTTGACAACAACGTAGAGCAAACCTATCACCAAAAGAGCGATTACGTTGTCACTGAGCTACAAAGATCATTGATATTTACACGGTTCTCTGCGTTGGTTATTCCCCAACGCAAGCACTGCAAGCAAAGCATCCCGTCGATGCTCCGAAAAAGTTTTGGTCTCCTGACTCGCTTCGAAACAGCTCAACTCTTTTAGTTTACACAATTGTGATCAGCATACGAAACTCTACCGAAGTGCATAGGTCTCTGCTCACAGTCTCTTTTCTCTGCTCACAGTCTGAAACCCTTTTCTGCAGAGTATAGATCGGTGCACAACCTATTCGTGATCCGCGACAGTTACACGCAATTATAATGTATGGCGCACTCAGTTGTGGCAGGAGCATGACGACGAGGAGTATGCCAACCAGCGTTGGTCCCTGCTAAGACGCTAGGGATTTAAAAGGAGAATTTATGGCGAAATCCTCGGTAGAAGGAGCGCTTTGAGCTTGATATGAAAGTGCTTTTTTTCAAGGGCTGCCTACACTTCTTATCCCAGCTTGCTCCTTTTTTAGCCTGGGCCCCCTCTTTTTGGAATTAGCACTGGGAACTTGGTCTTATTCCTTGAGGTTGTAACCGTTTCATTCCGTTTTTCTCCAAATTCGTGCAACTAGACACCTCTACATCATACTCGGTGTTCTTTCCATAGTCCGCAAATCGCACCTACCACTATTCTTAATATTAATATTTCTCATAAACAGCCATCTCCTCACTATCACTGCCCACTGTCTTCAAAATCGCCTTTCAGAATGACCTCTATCGTTCAAAAATTGAAGAAAAGTTTCAGGGTGATTCGCCCCTGAATGTGAGAAACATGCTAAAGAAGTCGCTCAACACGAGTGGAACAGACCCCACCCCCTCACCCTGTATGTCAGACTCATAAGGGAACAGTGACTAATCGGTGTAGCTATAACGCTATGTGCATGAGTTAAGCCCTACCAAAATCCTAAACTTTTGTTTACTCCGATTACCCATATCTATCATCCAACTCCAACCTCACCTGGAAGGATACAAACGTTGAATTGTAACACGTAAGTCATCGCCTGAGCCAAAAATGCACCAGAATTTCAGTGTAATTCTAAGATGGATGATAAATACTCCGGAAGATGGATGCGTTATGATGGAACCCATGAGCCAGCTCAATGTTATGAAGTGTATATCATTAAATATCATTTGTTTTTTATCCATTTTTCCGGATTCCGTACAGACATGGATTCATTGAAAGGATAGAAAGGAACTGTACAGGGAATTTTCAAAATGAGCGCTATTCAAGCGTATGTGGCCATTAACCAATTTGCGGCCCGCTTGGAGTGTGGCAGGGCACTCGGATCGAATCAACGTGCACCGTGAGCTGCGCCACTGCGCGAGAAAAATGGTTTGTCAGCCTCGATGAGAATAGGTTTTTTCAGATGGGTTTCAAATTTGTTAGGGTCACGCAAGGAGGAGGTGGTGCGCGCCTTCAACAGAACTCGAGTGTCCTGCTCACACCGCGGCGAGCAGATTTGAGGTTGTCGCAAGCTGATGAAAAGAATCACCATCATATTACATCCTTTCTCTTCACAGCATCTCACTGAAGCATTTAATTTATTCACTTCCCATGCTTTTTTCTGAAATTTGAAATGGCAACTCACTGACAAGTGTGTTAAGAGTATCTCCATTCTGGAATTGTATGTGTAGAATACATATTCTGTTCTCGAAGGCATTGCAATTCGAAGTCACCATAAGGTTGTAACTCGATCGATTGTTGAGTATGAAAAAGTAGGTGTGCTGTTGAGTAGGTGTGCTAAAAAATGGGATGGCGCACTAGCAAAAGACTGAAACACCCAAAAGATGGGCCCCGTTCAGTCCCTTATCCGCAGTACGTGTGTTTTTCCCGCCAAATGCATCAATTCAGAAAGGGGAGGAGTGTGGGTAACGGCTCAGCCAATCGCTGCACTGTGACTGGTGCGTTGTTATAGGCCAGAGCCAAAGACTTAAAAACACAGCTTCCTACAAATGTAAGCGTTGTTGTGCATACTACTAAAAGCTGCTGACTCACTCATCACAAAAAGAACAAAAGAAAAGCGCTAGGAACACAAAAATTATGCCCCTTAAAGGCACCAGTAGGGGTGAGGGAAAACTGAGATCTGGGAGTACATGTTCTCTGAAAACGAACCTTCTACTTCAGAGGAGATCATATGTGGCGAAAATTGCATTGAAAGAACGCGGCTTGGGCTCTTATAACGACCCCTCAGCTCGGCATGCCGTTATGCGGTTATGCGGCCGGGGGGGGGGGGTGGGTCGCTGTGGAGGGGTGGGACAACGATCGTGGCCGGCTGGTTCAGACTCTGGCCTGTCTTCAGTCCACTTCGGCTGGTGACGCGGAGGACGATAGAGAGGAGAGGCATTCTCGGGTTCCCATTTCTCGGTTTTTTTCGCCGTTTTATGTCGTTCTTTCTCTACTAATGAATTGCTGAGCTCTACTATCATATTCCACAGTCTGCCGATTTACCCCTTTTCGTGTCTTTAAATCCAGAACTCGTAAAAGTACTGCAGCATGAAACGAGTCCTTCGTGGTATCACTCAAATTTCAATGATATCACCCGCATCGCCAGGTTAGGCCGCTTTCATACTTTGCGCACCGACGCCGTCACGCGCGTGACGGCGTCGGTGCGCAAAGTATGAAAGCGGCCTTAGCGTTGTCTTCATCATGGAAACTTCTATCTTATCCTATCTCATCTTATCGTCGTGGTTCGCAAGTTTCCTTCGTCATGCATGTAGAGCCGCCTTCATTTCCAGCTGGATGGGATTTTGGCGGATCGTTGTCAAGTAATACGTATCGATCGAGAAATAAGCGCATCTGCGATCTGAGAAAGTCAATATGTCCACGATTTTGGCTATTTACCATAATCCAGATAAACTAACGTAGTGGTACGTGGCATCGCCGAAAATCCCAAGTCGTGGATGCGTCGATGCGCCAAAAATCCTATTCATTTGGGGATGAACGCAATCTAAACGATATAGGAAACTGGTTAGTCTTAAGCCAAGTGTGATTTGGATGGGTGTGTGCGACTTGGTGGAGTTCTAGCGTATCTGACGTCATAGGAATGCTCCGCAAGAAGAATGCAATATGAGCGATTATCCAAGGATCTATTCTCTCTATAAAGGTAAATTGATCATTACGTGGTGTGCCTCGAAAACGAGCCTTTCAGCGCGAAATATGCCATACCCGTCTTCGTAAGCATCAGCTGTTCACTTGTTTGACTTTAAGCGAGTCAGTCAGTTTGAGCTTGAGGTGCTAAGCATCAGAATATTGCACTGGAAACTTTTCGAGGGAAATCGAATAAATGTCGCACTTATTTTAATTACCGGTACACCAAGTTTTTCATGGTGCCAGCACCACCGAACATACACTTCACGTCCGTCACAGAATAGAACAGAATGGGTGTGAGATCCCCATCCGAACGTTTAGGTCTTTTTTCTTGGACAGTCTACTATTTAGCACCTCCTTTTCCATATTCAACAATACCCCTCCTGCTGACTGGATAAATGCTGACTAGACTGGATTTGATTTGATTCATGATAATACTTTGTTTTTTCTTCTTTGCAAAACTTATACCTCTTATACCTCGGCGCCACAGGCCCCTTCAAAGAAGTCGTGCACGGAAATATGAGTTTCTCTGTTACACATACATTAATGTTGTTTACATCAAAAAGGGTCGCATGCAAAGTTTCACGCGAAAAGGTGAGAATCTGCCTAAGATATCCCTTTTGACTCTGTTAAAAGTGGTGGCCGAGAGAGCGGGACGTCAGAGTAAATGCTGCCCCGTCATCCACCGCGGTCGGAAATGCAGAGCGGGAACAGAAACTTGCGTAAACGGTCGACGGATCACGGGACGGGCATTAACTATAAGCCCTCCCCCCCCCCCCAGCCACCCCACCACTGACGAGCTGCATCTTAGCCGGATTCTAACTTTTTCGCGTGAAACTTTGCATGCAGCCTTTATCAGGCAGATTCAACATAACGCCCCAAAAACTCGAAGAATATTTCATCTATCTTTCAGTGAATTGACGAGAACCGGTAGCATAAGCCTATCGTCAGCAGTGTATTAGATCTGTGCAGAATAAATGGCCAAAACGGAACACTTTTTTCAAAACGCCATAACTTGGCTCAGACACAACTTTATTTATCGAAATGGAAACCATTCGAATCTACACAACCTTGCCAACGATCTGGTAAAGAAAATATGCCATCATGACCAAATTCTGGATTGCGAAAATTAATGAAGTCAACGATGTCATTTTCAACATGCATCGTTTCGGCGAACTCCTTCTGACCCAGGTTTGCATCGAGAACCGGGAAAAAGTGGTAATTCGTCAGAGATAGGTCTGAGGAATAAGGGGGGTGAGGGAGAGTCTCGATCAGTTTCTGCCGGGTGACTTGCGAACTGTGGGGTTTTGCGTTGTTTTGCGCACCCAGTAAAAAAATGATGCAGTTAGGCATCGAGCCTCTCTCTCACCCCCCCCCCTCATTCCCCAGACCTATCCCTGACGGATTACCACTTTTTCCGGGTTCCCGATGCAAACCTGCGGCAGAAAAATTATGCACGGTAAAAATGCCATTCTTGACTTTATTGATTCTCGCAATCCAGAATTTGATCATGATGACATATTTTCTTTACCAGATCGTTGGCGAAATTCTGTAGATTCGAATGGTTTTTATTTCGACAAGTAAACTTGTGTCTGAGCGAAGTTATGGCCAGTTATGTTTTGGCCATTTATTCTGCACAGACCTAATATTTGAGGTAAGGCCTTGAAGCCGTGCGCTTCCTCATCGCACGATGCCCCCATAGTATCTCCTATGCTCAGTATTGGGACCGTTATCGCCCACATCTGTCTGTTTGGAAACCCCTATCTTGATGCAATAGGGTCAAATTCAGATAGTACAAAGACAAGGAACAGTACAAAGATACAATTATTATATTTGCCGCACATTCGGTAAACCACAAAACATCCCACCCAAACCACTGAATGTGACCTAAACCGCTACCCCCAACAACAGTTTCGCATGCCGTGCATTTGTGCCCATTGCTCTAGCAGCATTATTGTTGTGAACCTGAAAATCCAACCGAATTCCACTTACTGTACAAAATGATTTGTCACGAAGACAGCCAGTAATTGTGTACGTTATCCCACGTCTATTTCCAATACACTCACGCCTGGGGTAATAGCTGAAAATGCTTACGCTTAAGTCTGGAAACTGACTAAGCCAAAAAAGGACACAATGGGAGGGGCAACTACAGTCGAGCCGTAGCTACTGTGCTGCCCACCACGTTTGCCCAACCAGCGCATCACGGCAAGAGAAGAAATTTGAGACGCCCCCTTGAATGCGTGTCGCATTTAATGATCATATTACAACGGCGGATACAAGAATGTGATTTTGGACAGCTATCGTAAATTTACGGGTAGTCGTTGATTTCATAGGTATTCGTTGAGCCGTGATTCGATGAGGCGTGCGAGGTGGAGGCACCGCATGTACCCAAATTGGTCCGAAAGCGATCACTTTCTAAGCGAGTAGCATGGTCAATCTGCTTGTACAACATCATTATTATTATGCGAACATCTGATTGCATGCTAATCGCGCATAACCAAATTTCAAAGAAGTAGATGGTTACGGGCATAAACAACGAGCCGAGTCAGAAGTACCCCACCTGCGCGTATAGCCTACTAGAATAAGAAAATAGACTTAAATAACAACCCACAAGCAGGCAGGAACGTCTTCTGGACATTTTATCAATCCATAATCAATAATCTTCTCAAGGTAGAGTTCGTTTCTTGCATCTGGGTGACAAAACTTGATTGAGTTATAAAAGAGGATGATGGCGCAGCAGATATGTACATTTTCTACGCATACTAACTACACAATCTTATTAAATCTGTTGCCATGGAAGATACTGCACAAGATCATAAGTATCGGATGTCAAGATGGCATGCCGTAACCGAAAAGCAGCTTTACCATAAATGTAAGACACCGCTCATAGTGGTGCAACTTTGTTTTTGCGGAACTGTGTGATTCGTGGGAATGATAAAGTGATACGTATCGACTAAGAGAACCACGGAATTTGCGCTTAGTGGAAATGCGGAATCGTGAAATGT
Organism: Trichostrongylus colubriformis; assembly: GCA_963978905.1. Lineage (NCBI taxonomy): Eukaryota > Metazoa > Nematoda > Chromadorea > Rhabditida > Trichostrongylidae > Trichostrongylus > Trichostrongylus colubriformis. The sequence goes on from OZ022256.1 coordinate 15,715,567, forward strand.
GCGGAAAAGCTGGATACTTATCGATTTTGAGGCTCCGTCTAGTGGAGAGAGTAAGGAAATGGGTACTCCGCAATTCTCCATATCTGCAAAAGTGTGGATTCCGCATTTTCACAAGAAAATCCAATACTTCTTCCCATCAGTACGCCTCCAAGGTATTGTTCAGAGTTTGTGATTTGGGTGGGGGGGATAAGAAGTGTATCGAATAGGTGAATGATAAGCCTGAATCGTCGAAGTAGCGCGTATCATGCGATCGCCTGAATTACTTGATCGACATGCACGTTTTTCCTTCCGCCTGAATCGCGAACTCTGACAGTGACTAATTTTTCCCCACTCATTCCATAATTCGGCAAAAACAAAGATTTTCCTACGATGAAGGCTGCCTTAGGCGTTAGATAAAATGTACTATAAATGCTGTTGGTGCACACAATGAGATGGAAAATGAACACACCATGATTATTTCATATGGGAGAATTCTAAATTTTTTTACGGAAAATTTTTTGGTTGGTTTTGCTGATTTTGTTATTGCAGGCAAATTTACCGTCGCTAAAGGCACATTCCGCACTTGGTGATGGGTGGAGTAACCAGTTGACTCTCCATTGGTTGTCAGCGGTTGGGAGGCGGTCTCTCCACGCCCCACTGCAGGCAATAGGGGGCGGAGAGACCGCCTTCCAACCGCCGACAGCGAATGAAGAGTCAATTGGTTACTCCACCCATCAGCGAGCGCGGAATGTGCCTTTAAAGCGTACTGTAATTTCTGCTTATTCATAGTCGTAGACACGTTAGCTGATATTTAATTTCAACAAGATGACCAATGTAGATAGTTGGTAGCTACGCAACATTCAACAAGATGTCCCCCCCTCCCCTCATTGATAAATCACCCGAATTCCGCTTGTTCCACTGTGTTCGACGCTAGTTGTCTGACGCTACATATGATTACTGCCTACTGTCTTCACATCCTCAACAACTCAGTGAATATTTTCATGCTCCATTCTTTACAAACAGAAATTAGGTAGAATAGTATGAAAGAAAAAGTGAACTGACAATGAAAACATTCCAAAGCAAACATGCAGCAAACTGAAGCTGAAACGAAAACAACCGATCGATAGAAGTACATGGGCAGAAAATTGAATATTAGCGTGAGATAAGCATTCATTTGCTTTTTACGTGTCAATTCCTTTCAAGTAGCACGATGTCAAAGTTCAGACTGTGGTCGGATGAGGTACCGTTCAGAGTTCGCGAGCGCAAATGTGTCTCAGATGACTAGGCGACCGGGCAAAATAAATAATACATAAATTGACAAGGCGATTAAATGACTAGGCGATCATGCAATCAAGCGATCGGGCGTAAAGGAAAAAATACGTATCAATTAAGTGATTAAGCTATGGCGCGATCGCCTAACTTCTTAATGTGGCGCACATACTTTGCGGTGCCGGCGGCAGGCGTGGCTGTATGTCTCTGCGTCTCCGCCCATGCCACCCTGCCTCGTTGCCTGCATCGATTCTTTACCTCACCGTGCCACTCTGCCTAGCGGTCTGTGGACGCAGCCACGCCCTGCCGCTGTTGAGTATGAATAGGCCTAATTGATTAAATTTTTTTCTCCGCCCAGGGCAGTGTTCATAGTGGTGGAACTAGCGTTTGGCGAATTTGAAAAGTGGTGGAAAACGGTAAAGATACATATAGGGAGGTGATCGCGGTAATTGTACCTTTGTGAAAGCGAAGAATAGTGAAATGTACGGAAAAGGATTATACACCCATCTATTTTCAGTTCGCCCAGTCGAAAGATAATTAAATGAATCTCCCACAACTCTGTAATTCCACGAAAATGCAGAGTCCGCATTTCCACGACAACGCGATTTTCTATCGGTACATATGTAATCTCTTTCCACAAAATCCGCAACTCCGGAAAACGGAGATTCAACACCTCCATAGTTCCCCCGGTCGATACGTATCTAGTCTTTTGTGCAGATTCCATATTACGCAAAACGCCGATTACACCACTATGAACGCTGCCAAATCACTGGATCGCCTCATCGTCTGAACTGCGAACAGTGCCTGAGGCAGCGTTCGTAGTCGTGAAACTAAAAAGTGTTTCTGTATAGCAGGAAGGCAATCATAAAGGTGTGTATCCATGGAGCGGCACGGAGCTAGTGTTTCGTGGAAATATGGAATCGAGGATTCTGCCGAAAAGAATTACGTGCAACTAGGTTCCCCGATAGCCACTTGCTGTCCCTAACGTGACCTCATAAAGGAAACTTGCTATAAGAGAAGATATTTCAATGAAATCCATTTCAATGATCGAGACAGCCTTCATGATGGAAATTCGTTCGTCCAAGGCCAGGTGTGATTCGGCTGGGTGGCTGGTTTGTTCAAACAGGCACAATACCATGGGGAACACCGTGCAGTCACAACAAAGGTGCAGCCTGAGAAGTTATCTGAAAACCTCCTGGTCCCAAGAAGTGTTGGGAAGCGGACGGGATTGCAAACCTATAATCGTGGAATTGGCTATACCGTGGTATTAGCCTGCCAAATCAAAAAGCCAAATCCGAAAAAAAAGCATAAAATACATATGGAGTGAAAATCATGGAGGTCGTGGGAAATTCTTCCATTCAATACGTATTCTATTACCTTATCACGAAATCGCTATTCCCTAATCGTGTCTAATGATCGACAAGTATCAGCTCCTTTTCCACCAATTCCATGAAAACGCACTAATTCCTCACCTATAAACGCTGCGTATACGCTAATGGTCCCCAGGAGCAAGAGTGATGTGCTTGTGCATAGTAGACATACCCACATAGTGAATCAAACACGTACTTCTGTATGACCGTGTTCAGAGAGGCAGTATTGATAGAATCTTTATTAAATGCGACTTCCAAAATGCAACATTGTTCATCAAGGCATAGCTATGTTTCTCGTGGAAGGCAGCCGTGCAAAAAGCGAGTCACCTAGGTTTGGATGGCTACACACACAGAAAAAAATTGTTTCTTGTATCTTACTTAGGCTTCCAGAGTTGTTCCTACATCCAAACCAGTCCTTCATTCGTAAAATGAAATTTAATGTTCCGCTCAGTCTGTGTATGCATTTACAGCACTGCCTTACACGAGTTATTCTATTCTACAGACGAGATTTAAAAGCATAATGGTCCCTGGTACATTCGACTAAATTCTTATATGAAAGTGATGAGATACTGAAGTGTACTCCAAAGATAAGCGAAGGTAACTATTCAGACCACGAGGTGTAGGCCTGGACAATCGAACTGGGTCACCACGCACGATGGATGCTGCGTTGCCGCCGATTAAACCCTGAGCCCGGTGATGTGGCTTTATTCAAGTGTCCTGACTCACACCTTAGACAACGACCATTCTGACAGAAAAACATCGAACAGAGGTTGGATCGCCGTAGGCTGTCAGCTAGGTCACAGGGCTATGGGCTTTCATGACGACTCGTCCGCATCGCAATCGCAACGCTTTGCTGTCTATATATGTCTTGATATATTAGAGTACGAGATGCATCTACATTAATAACACAGATTATTAAGAGCACCCTGATAACTTGGTGTGTGCAGATATGACGGAAAGTGCATGGCAGCCTTCAAACGAAGCAGTGTGGCATGGGTGGAAGCGCAGAGGTGACGCAGCCACGCTCTGCCGGGCTTCCAAGAGCAATCGATTCGCAAGTCGTACTGGTGACGCCGCGAAGCGATTCTCCGTCATATCTGCACACACCCCTAATAACTACCTAAATCACTGGCATTCAGGAAAATGCCTTCGTTACTAGGATACACATTCATTCAATTATTTTTCTTTTTCTTCACATTACCAAAGTCCCACACATCTGCAAATGCCAATGTGCCCGAAAACACCAATGCCGCTCCAATCCAGTGCTGATCTGAAATGGAAGACAATCACCATAAACATTACCGAAATGCTAAAGCACACGTAGTGCAATCACAGCGCTGCCTTTGTGGTAAACAGCGCTCCTGACCTCCGCGCGCGTTCGCGACACGGTCAGTCTTCACTGCTAAAGACTGAAGTTTTTGGCCTAAAAAACACCGTAAGGATAAACATGGTGGCTTGTGGAATAATTGTAGAATACAGAATAGAGGTGCTTAGCTGTGCACTTGACAACCCTCCCTCTCTCCTTCCTCTTCACGCCCCTGTGCATCAGGGTAGATGCAAACGGGTGAGTCAACCGGCCGCAAACGTTGGCCTGCTCCCGTGGGAATTCTGCCAGCGGGTGGCAGCACTCGCAGTTCTGCGGGGTCGTTGATGACACCCTAAGCCGCGTTGCGAGTTCGCCACACATCATCTTTTCCAAATGTTTGTTTACAAAGAGCATGTCTTCCTAGTCCCATTTTTCGTGCTCCAGGCGAAGCCTTTGAACAATCCCTTCCGTGATCAAGATGAAGCCCTGAGATAGTGGCAGCAGTTGAATGCTATTCCGCCTATACAATGATTCACAGGAACCAACCCATGTTCAAGTCAGTGCTTTTCTACTCTGAAGGGATGCATCGATCTACGCAGGCATAAAAGGCACATTCCGCGCTCCCTGCTGGGTGGAGTAACAGTTGAACCTCCACTGGTTGTCGGGCGCTGGGGGCGGATCGACCACGCCTCACTGCAGGAATAGGGTGTGGAAAGACCGCCTCCCAGCCGCCGACAACCAATGGTGAGTAAAGTGTTACTCCACCCATCAGCGAGCGCGGAATGTGCTCGATTTGATCCCGACACCATGCAAGAGGGAGTGTCCGTTCTTCATCATTACAATAACTCCACTTCTATTCTTGACTATTACGTGATCATAATTCCCAACTCAACTTTAATGTCAACAATTTTTCGAGCCTACCATTTTTGAAGCAAACCAGGAATGTTGTGCTATATTGAAGGTTTTGAAGACAATTTCAGTAGCGACGGATGTACAGATGAGAAACGTATTCTTCATCGATGCATGCGTTCGCAACGCTATTAGTGTCGACCGTTACGTGATCAAAAAAGAAATTGCTACAGATGGTTTTGGTAAAATGTCAGAAATGCAAATTGTCCGCAGCGCACTTCAACACACTCCAACGGGGTCACCGCGCCACGCGAAACGCGTCGCCGCATGCGGGAAATGCCTTGCTGTGCTGCCGAATGGACGCGCCCTCAGAGACAGGCCCGCCTGACTTGACCTAGTTAGATCGTGCTGAGACCAACTCAAGATAAGGATTGCTATGTTGCCAGACGGGACCAAGAAGGCCTTCAATAATGCTTTGTAGGACCGACCACATCACTTAGGTATTGATAATTTTGAAAAAGCTGATATAAGGAAAAATTTCAAGCTAGAAACGAACATGTAAATGGATTCTGGAACCACCAAATCGAAACAACCAGTGATAAGAACTTCCTCAGAGTCACAACAAGAGTAACTGTTAGCGCTTCCACTTCAGAGTTCAATCGATAGACGAATCTAATGCAGTAGTACCTGAACAGATCCCTTACAGTCGCTCAAGTTCTGAACATGCTTATCTATATATCCCCTGAAACCTACTGTAAAACACAGCTGAAAAAGAGATTCATCCATAATGACGGCACGGGAATTGTGACGCCCGCGATTTCATATGGAGCACTCTGAAAGAAGGTGGACCAGATCGACAGACGACTACGGTGGAATACAGCATGCAAACACAATAACCTCATTGAACTTCATTGCGGCAGCCATTATATCCGCTCCCATTAAGGAGAACAAAGGTAGCGATATTGCATGCTGAAAATGGAGCATAAATTAGCTAATATGTATGTGATGGATGGTGGATGCTTAGAAGGTAAAAATTGCACATTAGAATTTCTTACCAGGGAAGGGTTTCAAATTCCCATGGAACTCTGAATTAAGACCCAGATGGATCAATAGAGATCCGAATACTGATTATAACTATGACATACAAAACTGCAAAATGTCATTCTGAAGCGAGTTATGGGAGGTCAAAGTTTGCTTGTGATGGCTCATTGGCAGCGCACTTGTCATCAGCGTGGCTCCTATCCGATCAACGGCCATCGTGGCTCAGTGGTAGTGTCCCGGGTCTGAGAGCGGATGGCCGTGGGTTTGCTTTCCGCAGATGAAAATTTTCTTTTGCAGTTTCCATTTCGTCCTAAGTAAGTGCTTCCCTTTCACTTCTGAACGTTTCCTTGTACTGGCACCTATTCGCACCTATCAATCGTGAAGATCTGAGTAATGTCAATAGTTGTAGATGAAGTGACAGTGCTAATTATGGGCGCGAAATGGTATGTATCGTTATGTAGCACGAGTTGCCACATCCGGTTTTCGAGCACTCCCACAGCATGAGCCCATTCTGCTCAGGACGCAGCACGCTGGTGCTGTAGAAGTAGTAGTAACCAAAAACTTTCAATTACCCTAAAGTCTGATAGATAAGTCCGCCCGCAAGCGGTGTCGCGCGCGGCACAGGCAGTCGCAGTCTTCAAAGAACTAACCAGAGATGAAGGAAATTGAGGAAGCTATGATTTGTGGATTGTATCAATAACGAGTTTATCTTGTAATGTATATTGTATTTGTCAAAATAAAAGCGAGTAGCATGTAAAGTTGAGGTCGTACGAAAAATGAACACAGAAACTTCACAATTGGCAGAGGAAAATGAAGGAGTGAGAGGAGAATCGTTGTTCAATGGGGGTTTCAATGCAAGGATGGTTTTGGCGATTAGGTCACTACCACCAGCCACGATAACCGTCGATAGGTTCGCAACGAGCTGCGCTAATGAAAAGCCTTATCTACGAGGCTTCCCGAGTAAACTCTGACCCCTCATAACTCACTTCAAAATGCCATTGCAATTTTGGATTCCGTACTTCGATTCTGAATGGAATCGAATACGCGGCGCTTCCCAAGAAGGGGTTGACCAATGCTGGGAACATTACTTTTATCCTTTATTTTCAAAACTGACGAAAAATAATTTATAAAAAAAGCGATACAAAAGGAACTCACTATGACGAACATGGCTTCATCAGAGTGCTTCCCATACGTTTCATACATTCGTTGCTGGCAGATGGCCAAATATGCGGATGCGAGCAAGGCGAAAACTAACATCGCAATACCTGCAGCGATTTAAAATTTGTGCTATTACCTTCACGACAAATAAAGCGTTCCACTGTGAATAAACACAGTACCCGCAGGCCTTATGGATAAAAATCACTAATATGGAATGAAATTAATTATATACATGAGGAGATGAAATGCCTAATTCTCAAGGCTATTACAGCAAATCCTGTGACAAAAAGAACATCCATGATATGGCATGCGTGCAGAATGCATGGCGCATCCGATGGTGGCTGTCGGCCCGTCATTTTTCATCTAATTCTACTCTAGATAGATAAATAATAACTAAATAAATACATATAAATAATTCACCTATAGTCCATTCTCGATAGTGTTTTGTTGCCTCTTCATAACTGAGACCCGAATTCTGAAAAATAATTTGGAAAAGAAAAAATCGATTCGCAAAAATAAAAACTGAACACATCAACCACCTACCTTTTCAAGATCACTGGTGGCTAACGTACAAATCACTATACCGATAGTGATAGCGAATACTGAGAGATATTTTCGTAACGTGTACTTTTTCTTGAGTAAAATCACAGATAGAAGCAGATTTGCCAATAGAGAACCCTGGCCGAAACTCCATTTCAAAGGCATGAAAAGCACATAACTTTATAGAAGCCTACCGATCGGAAAATGATATGTAATGGTACGGGAACATGGAAGTTGAGAGCTTGATTGTTTATCACATTCACTGTGAAGAAAGTGATTACGGTAGGTATGTAGCCTCTGTAATTACAGATATAATATTAAAGTAAGTCCTATAGCGTTCATAATTTGCGAACCGATGCCGACACCGGTGGCGACGGCGGCAAAATTGTGTATCCGCCGCCGACCACCCAGTGACGCGCTCCGTTAGTAAAACACTCGACAGAACCACAATACAGAATGATGATCACAGCGAGAGCCCACAAATTCGATTCTGAATCTTGGTAAAGTGCCAAACGATGCATGATGATCGTGTCGAGCGCACACGAGTTCGAATTTGAATCTTGGCGTAGCGCCAAGCTATACGAATTCCAAATCCGAGTTCGTGGGCTTTTGCCACGATCGTCATACTGTAGTGTGATTGGATCAAGCATTTGACAAACGGGGCGCGTCACCGTGGTGCCGCTGCGGTCGGCGGCTGGCCCATGATTTTGCCGCCGTCACCGCTGGTGTCGGCGTCGGTGCGCAAAGTATGAACGCTGGTTGACACAAAAGCGCAATGAGTAGAGTCGCCGCTCTGTGGGCAATGGTCAGCAGGATCTTATCTCACACAGAGAAGTTGAGAGTGCATTGCTTTTAGGCTATTTCACAGGACTAATGAAAAGGTAATACCAGGGCTCACCCACAATACATTGCCTGAGACAAACACTCTTTCAAATATCTCTATAGTACCAAGTACAAATCTAGTGCACAGCTCACTCCCCACGGTCTCCTCAACCAGGGCACTCCCAGGCGTCGAGAAAGTTAGTCGCTCCAGTACGAGGCGAAGTCAGTGGGTTTCGTCATAGATTATCTCTTCTGGACTGGAAAGTTCGTCCACATGGGTACTTTTTCCTATTTCATCGACATACTCCTGGTGCTGCCCTTGAATGGCCAAAATATGTGGAATGAGGTCCCTACATATGCACTGAAATAACGGGCTTACTTATGGCGGTATGCTGTATGGGAGAATGTGCTGCACACCTTCGAACCTTGTAGAGCTCAATGTGCGTTTTTCATCGCAACATTAACAACGATGAGCACAAAATTCACCGTTACATTGGAGCAGAAAATTCGCGTCGTCGCGCGTTGAGCCCGAAGCGATGGGTACGGGAAGCCATGCTGGTTTGGTCCCGACGCTATTACACCTGAGATAAAGTGTAGTACACCGTCATCGGTTGAGCATCCAACCTCATACGGCGCCCTTGGGTCGCGCCCATCCCGTCGCACGACAAATGCTGCGACGCGACTTTTCCGTCCCAGCGGCACACATTGAACAACCAGAATCTCTTCGAGTATGGGTTTCATCGTTACATCTTGATTCTGAGAAATCCCAGTGTGGACGGATTTCATCGGCACATCTTCCTGTGAGCTCCTCTGTGGCTGCGTGGCTTCATAGAGGAGATGGGCATGGTGCAACATGCAAGGTGCAACATGCAACAAGATACACGCAAAAAGAAGGGTTCTTTGAATTCTTTTCGACGTAATTTTGAACTTTTTCCAGATTAGGAGGGGACGAAAGGTTGCATCACAGTCTGACTTCTCTACATTATTAGCTTTAAATTTCCACTCCAAAAAGGTCATGCAAATCTTTGAGATACTTACTTGAGAGGGATTTTGTTAGGAACGGTGAAGAATTTCGATGTGAATATCAGTCCATGAGATGCAATAAAAAGAAATGTGGAGAATGTCATGAGATTCATAGACGATGGCTCTGCTCTGAATTTCAAATGAGGTTATTTCTCAGCATTAAAAATTTTATCAATTTCCGATATCTACTTTAACTGTATAACTGTTCTAATAACAACATCCGCTGCATCTGTCTGCTGCAGAAAAAATTTTTGCACAAACAAAAAATAACGGAACAAATAAAGCTCTGCTACATGAATTAAAAGGGAGATGGGAAAGAAAGTACGGACATGGACAAGCCTAGTGTCGAGGAAATTCTAGCGAAATAAGAATCCACCCCGGCCGACATTCGACGCTACCTGCCCCTTCCTATACTCAAGGCAGCTTCTTAAAAATAGGTAATAGCCGACAATCAGTACTAAGAGTACCGATTCTCGACTATTTAGAACTAAGAGCCTATAGTCTGACGACCTTTTTTAAAGATCGGCTCATCATTCTCTAGAATTACTCAAAAATAGGTGGTCGTCGAAAAATTCTCGAGCAATCATCTAATATACAAAATCCCACTTTCCAACCAGAAAAAACGCCACTATAAATTGTTGACTCATAATTCGCTACCCTGGGATGAACCACGCCAGTATGCCCATCGCCATCATTAAAACATACTGTTGGTGGGGATCTAGCTCCTCTCACTCCGATGCAAATTGTAGAAATGGACTGAAATTTCTTGTGAAAAAAAATAAAAATTTGGCATCGAATTCTTCTACCAGAATTACAAAAAGAAAAAAGGAAAGTAAGTCAATCGAAAACAAATGAAATATGAAAGTACAAAAATAGGAATTCAAAGACAGACTCACTTGGCGATTTTCTCGACGAATATCATACATCCCATACATCCGCTGAGAACTCCCATGATGGGAGCAAGTGGTGACGTCATCGTCAGAACCTGAGATTTGTAGTCTTACTACTGAAAGACACTACAGCATTCACAAGAAAAAGCCATCACAATGTTAAAATAAACAGGTATCAATCATGCTGCGCAAGAGAGAATTGAGTGTGAGCGGGAAGATTAGGGTAAAGCTCTGAGCTCGATCAATGTATTTTCTAAGATGCGCCAAGCATTGAAATCCCACTCAAAATTGTAATTTAACTTTAAAGCGTGTTTGTCGTACGAAACAATGAAATGCGAAACCCACGATACAGGTACGAAATTTTATCCTCACAGGGCACGACAAAGCTGAACTCAGACCGCGAAGAAGGGAGTGAGCCCCACCGTCCTCCCCGTGGCCAGAAGAATTACTCAAAATCGTTTTTGATTTCCTAGTTCTACTACTATTACTAGCGCAAGGTCCAGAAGATTAAGATTAATGTAAAAAGTACGCTAAGAAGGGAATTGCGATCTCTCTTTTGAAGTTCGTGAATTTTTTACACAATGGTAAAAACAAGTGTATCAGTTCCACATACTACTATACTGATATGAGAGAGGAAGGTATAAGAAAGTACTTCTAAAGCTGAATATTTTAACTGAGGTGCCCACTCTTCAGGTCCCTCGGAAAAAGCAACAGTCAATTCGCCGACCGATATTCACTGAACGTCATCGAAATGTTACGATTACTCAGCTGATGTAACGAGAACATCATTGCTAGTATTGCAAAGTAGATTTCAATATAAAATGTAAATTAGGAGACAAAAAGGATAAAGAGCGAAGTGTGCGGGTAACCCACAGTTACTAAAATGCGTCACGCATTCCAGTTTGGTTAATAATACAGTAACATACGAATACTATAGGTCTACTATACAATGACTTATGATGCCCAGCCGTTCCGCAAAAACAAATCAGTTTACATCCTCCCAAACCAGTCCGGTACCGATTTATCAATCTGGAGATATGGAAGTCTTGCTGGGGTAGAGGGATGATCAGGGATGTGATCAACGGATTATGCCACTGGAAACGGCATCCCTCGCCGTTTGGCCATCTCCATCTTTGGAGAAAATTCGTTGAAAAAATCCGTAGATGTCCTACATTATTTGTAAAAAAAAATAAGGAAATCTAAAAATAAGGAAATTGTTAAATAAGATATCTCAAAAATAGAACTACAGAAAATCCACCACGGATGGCAGGTGAGGACAGTGCAGCGTGTGACCTCGTACGTATTACATCTTTACCGTTTTCCTTTTCATGTTCTTTTTCATCATTTTTTGAGTAAATTGTGCCTCAGTTGTGTAAGATCACATGGCTATTCAGCTTGCAAACCCCGCCATCTCATGACCTCCGCCTACACAATCGCTACACACAAATGTCTGTTCTTCTGAGCCAACTTTCCAGCTCAGAAATGTGGGGATCTCGAGCATGTATGCTAGCCTGTAGCTAATTGATACATAGAGCCAGAAGCCGCTAAGAGTTTACCGCGTGGAATAGTGGACATCTCAAAAAAGCCTTATTTCGCCAGAAGACTACCGCGGCAGCAAATGATATAGGCTTTCTGGTTTTCTGCTTTCAACGATAGAGGCACTACATGGGGACTGCTTTCAGGGAAAATTGTCAGGTTCACGTACCAAATTAAATATCCATACTTTAAATTTAAAAAAAAAATGGATGGGTACATACCAGAGAGCGGTTATAGAGATGATCAGTCCGAAAAATCACACACAATGCCCTTTAGAAATAAAAAATGATCACGAGAATTGTAGAAGGATAAAAAAGAATTACGCTGGTCATGACATTTCTATCCACAAAATGCCACGTTGGAAGCCATACCACTTCTGCTATGTATGATTGCCATAGCATTTGGTCCAATTAGTAGTATAGTTTGGGAAGTGCAAGAAGTCATGAGAATAAACGGAAATATGTGGCAAAAACTGCAACTTTTGGAATCACGACTGTGTCTCTACATATAGGGCCCCACTAATTCACGAAATAAGCCATATATCATACTCTATATATAAACCAGAAGTTTGGTGTGTTTGTTTGTGTGTCTGTCTGTCTGTCCGCACACCGCATTCTCGCTTCGCAGCAAAGCTGGGACTCTGAATTTTTAAGCCTGAATTCTTAAGATAATATAGGGGTGGAAAGGGGACATTAATGGTGAAGGAACGGAAGTGATAGCAACTGATAAGGGCTGATAAGGAGCCTCGAAAGGCAAATGGCGGGAAATTCATATCTCGCGTCGCAGCAAAGCTGGGATCCCGAATTTTTAAGGTAATGTAGGGGTGGTAAGGGGACATTAATGGTGAAGGAGCGGAAGTGATAGCAACTGATAAGGGCTGATAAGGAGCCTCGAAAGGCAAATGGCGACGCAGCTGTGTTGTGATGGGCCGATAAGGAAAGGAGACATTACCTAAGGATACACCGAGGGTACCCATGTCACTCCCACAGTCCAGCGTCAACCATTTACAACCTGTCTGCACCACATACACCCCTATCTCATTGTTATGATGTCTCAACTGAACTGCTGTCTGGAAAGGTCGGGCATGTTAGAATTGGGTAGGTGCTGACCTAAGCGCACAGAGCACATAAGAATTAAGCCTAGCTCCGCCCACTGTGAGCGGGGCTTGCGCGGAAACTGCCGGTGTTCAAATTTAAGTCCACGCTCAGGTTCCAAAAATCAGGCAGGCTAGGAGCGGACCTGTAGAGGTCGGGCAAGTTAGGGATGGGTTGGGGATGGGACTGCTCAGGTCGTGCGAGTAAGAACTGGATAGGGACAGACCAAAATGTAGGGAGTACACAAGAAGTAAATTAGGTAAGGGTGTGTGGAGGTCGGGCAGGTTAGGATTGGGTAGGAGTCAACCTACCAAACTTATGTATCCTGTACACGTCAACCCCCTGTGTATAGAGTACATAAGTTCTAAGCCTAGCCCGGCCATAATTGCAATATTGGTACCACACTCACGAAGTGACTGTTTGTTCTCGGTTACCATTAGGGAGTGGTGTGTTATTATCAGGTGTATCTCTCGGCAATCAGTTAAGGTCAATGTTTCTTATAAAACTGATACATGCACGTCCTCTCGAAACTTTTAATCCTCAAAAGTCAACTATTACGGAGCGCCTCAGCGCTCACGACGAGACACCTCCAAGCGCTGCCGCTCCTTTTAGCGTGGCCGCCCCTCTGCAATTGTGCCTTACACACTTGGATCAACGATGGGAAGGGGGCCTTCTTTCATGGATTTTTTGACTGTTTCGATCCATCTTCCTTATTATGGTACTACTAAGTGCTTCAATTCTATTTTTGTGTTCGGAACGAATCCTGCCTTTCTTTAAAGGGGTTTTGCCTTCAGTGGGGAGGGGTTACAGATGGGTGTGGTGTCTCTTAGTTTCAACCAAAGCCGATGATCGTTGGAGGTTTGCTCACAATATATACAAGCCGCATATTATCCGTTCCCTGCTGCAATGCGCGCGAAGCGCGCATGCGAAAGTCGGCTCGCCGCGCTAACGGCGAGCCGAGAGTCGCTCCTCGCTACAAAGCAGAAAGCTCCAAAGCCACCCTGCCGGGGCGGCGAAGCCGCCCCTACGAGGATTGGCCGGCGTCAGCCGGCCAACCCGACTGGTTTGATCATAAATTGGGAAATTGGGAAAATTGGGATGTCTTTTCAAAGGGGAGCGATAATATGACAATGTGCCTGACTTTTGCCCACTACTAATAGGAATAATAGTGAATCTCAGATAACAGTCCACTTACCAAAATCTCCGTTCACGCAGAAATTTCACGGTTGGCAGAGGAAAGTGAACGAGTGAGAGGAGAATCGTTGTTCAGCGGGGGTTTCAGTGCAGTGATCGTTTTAGCGATGAAATAGCGGGCTAAAAACTTTTCCTTATTCCTGTTATGATAATGATGCACAAAACCTCGCAAATATGTATGCGTCTTTCACCTTATTTTTTCCCCTGCTAAAAGCGCTTCTGCTTGCCGCGTCGAGTTTCTGCACCTGATGTAAGCCCTCCTTCTAGTTCTCGAGCCCTCTGAAATGTCTGAACAACTTATGATCAGATATACCAAAAGCGAGATCAGGAAAAGGATGAGCTACGGAGAGGCAGCTGCTTTAGTTTGCTGCAATTTCTACTCAATTCTGAGGAGACGATTGTCAACAGCTTCTTAAGGGCCTTGAACCAAGAGTCATTGTTAGATGAGATGAGTGAGAATTTTAATGATATGAATGTTTGTGACGATGAAAGGGAGATTGCGTAGAAAATTTGAGATGAACGATCATTATTACACGGGGAACACGAAGATTTTGATACGTGGTATTTTTAGGTATTAGAAATGAAGTTGAATAAACAGTTTCTACAAGTCTGTAGTTTTAATAATGAAGGGTGCATCGCAATCCTGTGTTCCATGAAGACTGCGTCTGTGTTCGCCGCTGCCGCGCGCGACACTGCTTGCGGGGGGACTTATCTGTCAGACTTTAGGGTAATTGGAGAGATAACGAATTAGCCACTCGCCGTATGAGGTCACCGGAAACTTTAAGGAAATCACGTACTCAGTGCAGTTCTAGTACTCAGTGACCATAGTGATGATGCGCTAACTTCTCTCATGCCCTACCCATGAAATGCCCTCATATGATCTCCGAATATATGGCTCATTTCGTGAATTAGTGGGACCCTATATGTGAAGGGACAATCGTGATTCCAAAAGTAAATTTTTGCCACACATTTCCTATTATTCTCATGATCTCTTGCATCCGTTGTTCTTCCCACACTATAACTATTAACAGGACCTAAAGACCAAATGGGACACAAATAAATGGCTACAACAATAAAGCGAAAGCTTCCATATAACAGAAACATAAGCAGTAAAAATATCGTCTTGAAGTACGGTTAACCGCAATCTACGACCACCGATGGCCGCGATCGATAACGTAACCGCAGTAGCGATCACCAGACCACCAGTCGGAGGTTGGCAACCTTCAACTGGGCCCGCTATGCTCCTCTTAGCGACGTACCAACCGGTTACCGCGCACTCAAGTCTTAATTGGGGCTACTTTCTAAAAATCTAATTAGCCGAACCTGTGATCCTGGAGAGCTTAGAGGAAGATCTGAGAGTCCGAAAACTAGGGTTCAGGAGACACTCATTTTGAAAACACGAAATTGGAACAATGAAAGAAAGTAGAACTGAAAACGGCGTTCTCCATATATGAAAAGGCCACTTATGAGGAGATGATACGCGGCGAAATAGCGCCTTATTCTCAGAAGTCTTTCGTATCTTATCGCGCATCACTCTAGAAGGATCGCCCACGGAACAATGAGTTTCGTTTTTGCTCATAAATATATGTTGTATTTGCTAGTGAGGGTCTCATGCAAAGTTTCATGAGGAAAAGCGAGAATTCGGTGAGAGGGCCGAGGATTCGGAAAGTGAGAATTCTCCCCAAATCCTTGCACTCAGTACCAGGGGACCAAATTCGTTTGATGAAACCCTTCCCTCTCCAAAACCCCCTAAACGCCCCGCCCCACTGTCCACGATGTTTCCTCGTGTGCTGAGAAGCGTTCAGAGAACGAAGCTCCCTTCAGATAGCCCCCAATTTTAGTGGTATGATCGGGGCAACTCAGGGTGTTTCCAAACCACGATTAAAAAATGGGTGGAGCAATCTATCCGCTGGTGGTTTTCTAGGGCTAATCGGTTTGCCTTTTTTAAAAAACTAGATGACCCGAGCAAAAAGGTTCTACGCGGAGGCCACGTTCCATTCAAAAGTCGCTGATTGGGTGGTGGTTTCTATTCGCTAATGTTTCATACCTTTTGAGTGGCTCTGAACCTTTTTACACACACCTAAAGGAATCGTCCACGGAAAATTGAGTATACATGTTACCCACATATTTATGTTGTATCCTAATGTGGGGCATGCAAGGTTTCACGCGAAAAAAGTGAATCCTACTAAGGTACAGCACCACGAAGTCTTGGCTGGGTGGGTGGGGTCCCCGAGCAAGTGCCCACCACGTTATCCGCCGCGATCGGACACGCACCGTAGAAACAGAAAGTTACGTAAACAGTCCCACTCTCCCTTCGACATCGAGGCGGATGACGGAACGAGGCTTTTACTCGGGACCCCGCCAACCCGACTGAGAATTTGAGGAGCTGCATCTCAGCCGAATTTTCACATTTTTCGCGTGAAACTTTGCATGCGGCCGTTATTAGGCAAATACAACATAAATATAAGGGTAACAAAGAAACTAATTTTTTCGTGAAAAATTCCTTTGAACACATCGTGCGGGTTCGAGGGTTCAACAGATCGAAATCGGTCTCCTCGCACTGAGTCAGGACCTACTATTTTATAGTTTCTGGAGTGACAAGGGGGACAGGTTACGTAGTAACTTGGATCAATATGTGAGTGATCTGACACATATAGTTATCTCACTCATTATTCTGTTTTTTCTTAAGTGTCGAATTATTTGAACTCACTTCCGTTTTTACCTATTGATCAAACTACCTCTCCTGGTGCTTTCAAAAACGCCAACGAGTTGTTCTCTACATTAATCGCATAGGGGGTTCCACATTTACAAGCCTTTCAAGCCTACTTAGAGAATCATGTGAATTATTCTCAATTGTAAGTATTAAAGAAAAGAAAATACACCAAATGTAGCAAAAGAGCAGAATCTCGATTTAGGCGACTTCTCACCCAAATACAAACAGAGCGGTAGACGAATCAACAACAACCGTCATATGTAGAGAGGCAGTGCTTGCAATATCGATGATTCACAAATTTGTCTGAAGCTATGGATATCTGATTTAGGGCAAATCGACTTAAATCTCATCGACTCTCATCGACTTAAATTATAAGTCCTAATGAATGAAACTGGTTCACAAAAACTCGTAAATCGATTGAAAGCGGAATTGTGACCGCTGATGAAAAAGAATAGCGAATGTCTAAACGAGATTCGTCACTGGGATCCGTAAGGGGTCCAGACTCCGAAAAAGTACTTTTGCTGACAAAGAGCTGTAACAGGCGAGATGACAGCGCTCATATGGGAGTGATTTCGCTTATGGAAGGAACCGATTACCAGCACAAAACACCTGTAAGACGTCATACTACAATACAAAGCACACGCCGTCTTATCATCATTCGAATGGTTGGCATTTTAAACATCTGCAATAATGACAAACCTCAACACTTCGTTTTTTTTAACATCCGGAAACAGCTCTTTGAGGATATACCCTTGGAACCTTATTTATGTCTGCTCCTCTAGAATCTCCAGATCGACTGTGATCATGCTGTTTCCAGACCGCCGCCAAATATAGGGACCATTATGTGACCTTATCAATTTGTACTTCGACCCTGATAACAACTCAAACCCCATAGCCAGATCAAAAACAAAGCAGGGAACCATCATGGAAACCTAAAATTTACCAAAGGGAGGGGAAGGAGCACGTTGTTAGCGATGCCAGTATGGGTTCTACTCTCACTAGTGCCAGCTTGTATGACTTTCTACCCGAAAAGCCACCATTTACCGGACTTTTACCTACGAAGGGGCATGACTTACAGTCCATTTCCCGACGTCTGGCAGAACGAGGCCTACGGACTTGGATGAACGTGTATCGATCTCTCTCACCCCGCCCACACTCTCACTCTCCACTCACCCAAGTCAGTAGGCCACGCCCTGCCAGGCGTCGGGAACTGGACTGTATCTCCGAAGACTGACCTTCGAAGAGGAATGACTTGTGAGATGTTGTGTTCCGAATCACATTCGGACGTGTTGAATTACAACAATAAAGTCGGAAATAACCAAAACGGCTCAAAATGTGAAATATACTGCCCTGACAGCAGACTGATAACAGAAAAAGAAGGGGCTCATCCGACCATAATTTTATAAAATCCCTAAACCTATTCCACTGTGACCACTGATTATGAAAAACGATCAGAACTAGTTACACAGAGATCAATAAAATACGAACACAGAAAGAAAACAATCACAATCGTCCTGTAAGTGTAGTATTACTCAAATGAACAAATTATATTAGGTTGTCCTAAAATCTTGTAGGATTTTTTTGATCATCACTTTTTATTATTTTTCTCCCAACAAACAACAATCAGGCAACAACGTATTCACCACTGCTATCGACAACACCCTGCCCCCTCATAGGTAAATCGTTGATTCCCTCCTCCGAGAACTCTGGTTTCTGAGAGTCGAAGAAGTCACCGATCGCCTTTGCAAGCATGTCATAATCAGCGAATTTTCTCTTGGCCAGGAAGGATTCAAGAGGATGAGTAAGGTGATAGTCAGAAGGGGCAATGTCTGGAGAGCATGGCGGGTGGGGAGCACATCCCAGCCGGGCTTTTGTAGCTTGCCCTGGGTACACTTCGCGACGTATGGGTGGCGTTGTCATGAAGGAGGGTGACCGCGGACCTTCCCAGGCGCTTTTCTCAAATAGCGACGGCGATCTGCTGGAGCTGGTGGGTGTATACGGAAGCGGTTACGGTCTCGCCTTGTGCCAGCACCTACTAGAAAAGCATTCCTTCCGCGTCCAGAAGCAGCAGAGTGGAATCTTCTTCGGATGGAAGTCGGACATAGGCTGCGGTGGCGGCTCGGCGTCACGTAGCAGCCAAAAGGCGCGGGGTGCGTTGGTATCGTACATGTCCCAGCTTTCATCGCCCGTAGCCAGATAGACGAGAAAGTCGTTGCGATGCGAGCGGAGCAGTGGCGATTGATAGATGCTCACACGGGCACTTTCGTGAGCATCGGTCAGGGCATGCGGCCTATCGCGACAGCACCTTCCCATAACCGGGCTTGTGGAGGCGATGATTCACGGTTGTGGATGCTTATCCATTCCTCCTCGCCAGCTCGCGCATGGTGGTTTCAGGATCGGCGCGAACGGCGGAGAGCAGCGTCTCGTCGTCGAACGCATGTGGGCGTCCTGTGAGTGGCTTGTCTTCCATGTCAATCTCGCCGTTGCTGAAGCTGATGAACCAGCGGCGCACGGTCTCGTAGCTCGCACATCCCTTGCCCAATGCAGCGCTGATGGAGTGGCAAGCTTTCGTCGCTTTGGTGCCGCAAGACCACTCATATTAGATGACACCACGTGTTTGGTGGATGTCGATTACGGGCACTGTAGCTCTATCCACAGAATCTGGTGGGTCAATATATAATTTACTCGAAAGCTTAGAGAACGTTCTACCATATTCCTGAACCGTCTAGACCTGCCTCGAAGTAAACAAGAGTTATTGATTTTTCAAAAAAAAAATCCTACAAGGCTTTTGGGACGACCTAATATGTTCAGAATAACAATATGGTGTACCGTAATCAGCATGAAGCGCGTGGAAGTATCATATGCACTGCACCTTTACTGTGAATGACACAGTGCACACACACTCGAAACATTTCGAAATAGATGTCGCATAATTTCGTTTTTTTCAGAATTTAATCTAAACACTTCTGTTTCATTATTAATATTGTCAAAATCCACTTGAACTGTGAGCTGTGATTACGGTGTATCAATCACACTTGCTCAACTTACAATTTTTCCTTATAGGAAAGCGCTGCAAGTATGACCCATCTACTCCAATCAAGGTCGATCAATCATGGGGTAGAGATCCCTCAAGAGAAGGGCAGCGGAACTCGGGAAACTTTTTTCCACGGATTACAGCGGCATAACCTCCGTATACCAGCACTACATCATGGAAGGTCGTATTGCCAGAAATGCTTGGAAATTTTCAACAGGTTCCAACTTTTCTCTTCGTAAAACCTCGGCAGAGACATTTGTTCAGGGCTTCTTTTTATGCCAACGATACCGTTAGGCGGAATCAATCGGAGACTCTATTTCTCAGAGCATTCCCTTGATGTTACATAGGTCTCTGATTCCATGAACGTATTTTTGTTGATGGTCTGAATCGCATTCGAAACGATGTTCATGGAAGCTACCGTCATTTTCCCCACATAGATGTATGCAGCTAGATCGATTGACAATAGGACTTCACGAAAGTAGTTTTCACTGTTTTCTTTGATTTTCAACACGATCCATTGTAAGCGATCTAAGGCCATGCCCCTAGTTCCCAATAAATTCTCGGAATGCGATTTTCTAGAGAATTATTCTCCGAAAAAGTTAATGTTTGGAGTTTAAGGCATGGACTCAGTAAAAGCAACATCGCACTCGGAAATGACGTTGAAATTACTGACTACAGCCCTCTTTTGGATGCGCTACGCATATCGTACACACTAAAGATAGAGCAGTTGAAAGCTAATTCAACTACACCGCGAACTGCGAATCGTCAATGACAATAATAGGGGTAGTTAAGGCTGAGTATCAAAATATCATGGAATATAAACGTCCAGAAGCTCACTGGTACGAAAGTAAAGAAAAAAGGGAATGGAGCCGTCAAGAGCTCGAGGAATAGGACTTCCTTCCCACCGCTGACCCCGTAAGGAGGCAAGCTATCTCAGCGAAAGAGGGGGGACCTGTCAATGCAAACGGCGGCTGTGGAAGTAGACAGCTCTTGTGATGCACGAGGGCGCACTTTTTCATCGGCAATTGCCGAATATACTGTTCCCAGAACCTTAGCTTTCATTTTCATGACCCACCTTAGGAGTTCACACTACTTACATCACCCCTACTACTGTCTTTGAGGCGGAAAATCACCCCGCCGTGTACGACGCGTCGAGCGTCATGCTCCTCGTGTGCGCGCTGGGCGAACGCGCGTCTCCGGGGCCCGATTTTTGCCCCTGGGAGCAGCAGTCCTCCCGTGGTCCCAGGGGGGCGTTCGGCTCGCGGATGCGGGCGAACGCGTCCCCCCTCGCACCCTCGGGCGGTGAACGCGGTGAGGGAGACGCGGCCCGCCCCAGATAACTCGTCCAATTCGAGACAACTCGTCCAAAGAAATGACACACGGCGTACAGTTTTGTACTATAGTGTATTTGCGGATTCTCTGCAAAGGTACAGTTTGCTGGAATGTAGCTTGTAATTAGATGCACGAGGACGACACTTCTTGTGCGCCGCGCCGCATTGGCCCCTCTTGCGCCGTACCTGCTCCCCTCATTTTTACTGGGTTGGGGAATAAGTTCCCGCGGTTTTTTTTAATCCCGTTTTTCACATTGTTTCCTTCATCTTTCGGTAAAGCTTATATATGTTTTCGATAGAGCTTTTTTTGCTCTACGAAAGGCTTCTATCTGTTTTCCGATTTCTTCGACTTCCTAATATTTATGAGGTTTGGAAACGAAGTAAGCTGAAGGCAAAAATTGGCACTCTCGACACCTCATCTTCCTACTCTACCATCGAGATCGAAAAATGCATTTGTATACGTTTTCGATAGAGCTTTTTCAGCTCTACAGAATGGTACAACTTTTTATTCGAATCGCTCAACTTTTTGCGTTTTTAAGACTCTCAAATGCGGTATATTGCAAAAGTGGGCACCTTCGTTATCTCCCCTTCCTCGCCTACCGTCGAGATTGGAGAGTATGTGCATACATGCATTCGATAGAGCTTGTTTTGCTCTACAAGGTGATACCACTCTTCTTTTGTATCCTCTCATATTTTAGCATGTAAGGATACGTTTCCACCTTTTTTTCAACTGAAAATTGCGTAATGAAAATGAATTTTTTGGCAAAATGTTTTGCACTATTTGATAGAGCTCTTTTCGCCCTACAAGATAGAGTCTTTGGTTTTTGTTCAAATTATTTTTGCTATTTTTTAGATCATTTTAAAGGAGTGCCAAATCGACGAATTCGCGCATTTTCTTGTCGATCATGCTCGATTTCGTCGATATGGCACTCCTTTAAAATGATCTAAAAAATAGAAAAAAATAAATTGAACAAAAACTAAAGACTCTATCTTGTAGGGCGAAAAGAGCTCTATCAAATATTACAGAACACTTTGCCAAAAAAATTCATTTTCATTACGCAATTTTCTGTTGAAAAAAAGGTGGAAACGTATCCTTACATGCTAAAATATGCTAAAATTTCATTACGCAATTCATTACATGCTACATGCTAAAATTCATTTTCATTACGCAATTTTCTGTTGAAAAAAAGGTGGAAACGTATCCTTACATGCTAAAATATGAGAGGATACAAAAGAAGAGTGGCATCATCTTGTAGAACAAGAAAAGCTCTATCGAATGCATGTATGCACATACTCTCCAATCTCGACGGTAGGCGAGGAAGGGGAGATAACGAAGGTGCCCACTTTTGCAATATACCGCATTTGAGAGTCTTAAAAACGCAAAAAGTTGAGCGATTCGAATAAAAAGTTGTACCATTCTGTAGAGCTGAAAAAGCTCTATCGAAAACGTATACAAATGCATTTTTCGATCTCGATGGTAGAGTAGGAAGATGAGGTGTCGAGAGTGCCAATTTTTGCCTTCAGCTTACTTCGTTTCCAAACCTCATAAATATTAGGAAGTCGAAGAAATCGGAAAACAGATAGAAGCCTTTCGTAGAGCAAAAAAAGCTCTATCGAAAACATATATAAGCTTTACCGAAAGATGAAGGAAACAATGTGAAAAACGGGATTAAAAAAAACCGCGGGAACTTATTCCCCAACCCAATACAAGGTCAAGCACTGCTCTCAGAAATTTTTTTCAGAGATATGTGAGCCATCTTATCTGCACCAGTGGTATGACGCCCTTCCATGATCCAGGATTTGCACATATATAATAAAAAAAGGTGCTACTGCAGCGAGTGGGGGGGGGGGCATCCCACCATGGACATTCTTTACCTAAGCCTGGAAGGGAAAAATAACCCCTTCCTCCCTCCATTAGGGCTTAAAGGCACCGGGAGGGGGGCAAGGGCGTAATAACGTTTACAAAAACAATGGCGTCTGAAAACAAACATATGGGTTCGGTAGATACAATGTGTAACGAAACCGGCGTTGAAAAACGCGCCATAGGGCGCTATTTGCCCCCAGGGCGCGCTTCCGTCCGAACTGCAAGCTTCCATGGCCGAGCCACGCTTCGTTCATTTTAAAGCTTGTCTTCGGCCTGATGTAACCTTATTTTTGAATTATTTCCTCTTTAGACTGTTTTCTAGTGACATATTTTACTTGTTTACTTATGGATCTTCTTAATTGTGCATTTCTATACCTGAAAATCTCAGAAGGGTCAAATAAAGTCGGGAGGGAGACGCGACTTTGCGTCGACGTCGAAGCTCCTTTCCCTTAGGCTAAAATTGATACCCCCTCCTCCCACATTAAAAAGCATCTGTCAAAGCATAAGTCTCATCTGCTTTAGCCTAACCCTAGGAAGGGAAAGAAGCTTTGACGTGGGTGAGAATTTCGCGTCCCCCCCCGACTTTATTTGACCCGTAAAAACATCTAGAAACAATAAAAGAAAGAACAAAGTAAAAACTAAAAGAAAAAACAAGTCTATAATACAACCATCTTCTTTTGGCACCATGCCAGGCGTCAAATTGGCGAGTTTGTGCAATGGCGGCCACTCAAACTCGTCCACACTACATCTGTTCTACAGTAAGCCAAAATTGCCCCCTCCTGGTGTCTAAAAATATATGCCTGAATCACAGATTGAACAATCCAAGTTGCTTAGATGTGCAATTTTTAATAAAATGCCTCATTGCGATAGCACCAAAAAGTTTATAAATCTAATACTTGGTAAACAGCAGTCCGCTGGTTTTTTCCCATCTACTCGGATATAACACTCCCCTTCCTCTTTCCAGCCCAAAATAGGACTTTCCTTGAGTATTTCTCAATTCGTACTTCACCTTGCTTTTGAGTCCCTCTCCCTTTCCGGAAATTCCGGGTACACATCTTGCATTTGGGAAGCACTTTCTCGCATCTTAGTAAGCAAACCACTTCAACACGACAGCAATCTTACGAAAGAAGTGCAGAAAGTGTGCTGATAAAGAAGTGAACAGATACACCGGTTCACAACCATAACCTTGAGCAACTTTCCCAGCAAACTTTCACAATTAGCAACATTTATCTACATTTGGCACCATAAATTACAAAGAGCAAAAATAAAGTAAGTATTTCGCGATAAAACTCATAAATAAAAAAAGCAAAACTAAAGCAAGTATCTCTAAATAAAATTCTTTTCTGAACAAGATGACAGAATCTGATCGCAACATATTCAACGGATACTGTTCGTGTCAGTTAATAAAAACGAGTAACATGGTATGTTCAATGAAAAGATCCAAGCATAAAAACAAGAACAATGAGTAAGCAGTGAAACCAGCCAGTTAACAATTTAAAAAACAAAACAGTAAACAAAGACGCAAGACAAAAATGGGTGGAACACCTGGTTGGACAGCCCTTGGACAACACACCCACGATAAACGGTGAGCGCCACTGCGCCAACTAATAAAGATAAAGGGCCTTTGAAGGAAAGTGAGCCTAACCCTATTAGCACCAGGAATACAGCCTTTTAACAACTGCACTCGTACTTCTACAATTACTATGTACACTAGAAATGCGTCTTCGATTGACGTTTTTCTACCTGCCAAAGTTGCCCTTACCATTGAAGTTATGTTTTTTCCTTATAGTTACCATTCCCAAGCCTCAATTGCCAAGTGAATGTAACGTTGCAGAGAGCCATGGGAACCTGGGTGTGATTAGCCCTGGTGGGTGGGGTTAGCTTCAGATCGTGCGCCGTGATGGCGCAGATGGCACAGCGGCAAAGGTACACCAAGATAGTTACCCATGGCTTCACCTACTCGAGAAAGACAAGTTGGCAAATCTCATTATTGAGGAGTGCTTTTGATGAGAGCTTCCCAAGCTCTTCTAATGAGGATTTCTGTTAATTTTTACCTACACTGAGAAAAAAACTCAACGTCCCAGCAGAACAATTTATATGTGAGATAAAGCTGTGGCAACCTACGAATTCGAAAAGCGAACCTTGCAAACTGAAAAATTCTTTGAAATCTGGCAATTTATGAGTCACTCAAACTTCTCCTCATTCCTTAATTCACCACTTTCCAGTTTGCAGTTTTTCCCGTCTTTCTATGACTTTGGACTTTCCAGTTTTCCCATTTTGCAGACTTCAATAACTATCATAAAGCACTAGGTTGTCCCTACATCTGCAACACAGCAACAAAAGCGTGCATTCAAAACTCACCGCTACCTTCCGAATTCCACTTCCACAGTTACCAGACGCGAACTACTAGTTCGGTTACAAATAATAAAACACGAGGTTAATTACTGCAAAAGCACTGTAGACGAAGGCTCAAAAGGTTATGCCTCCTCAGCTACTACAACAACGAGCTCAAACTCAATCTTCGAATAAACAAGTTTTGTGAGTAATACCGAATTACGACAGCAGAGTCTTCAAAAGAGACGAACAGGTGCTCCTCTTACGGACTTAATGGAAGGTTTGACCGTTGCATCATTCATAGCAGCTAGGTCGAAATTCCGAACCTCTTCCGGAGTGAACAAATGTTCTTTCACCTAAAGAAATAGTCGATGACATATAGAAATGTAAGTCAAAACTTGACCAAGGGCCTTACGTCGCGCCACTTCCGTTCGGTTTTCCGGATAGGCGAATTTCCGTCATTATATTCAAACACACAAGCTGAAAAAGAGAATGCTAATTATGCTACATGCTAGTACAAAAAATGCGGTATGTGAGTAAATTAAAATATCTCTACTATCCCTACCATATATAAAAACGCTTCCTTTGTCTGTCCGTCCGTTCGTGTGTCACGAAATTAGACATAACATGAAAAACAACCTGTGGAATGAGGACAAGTTTGGGATGGTTAGGGCATGGGACAAGAAGTAAAGGGCACACATGAACTGTTAAGCTCGAGTCACAGTGGGCGGAGCGTGCACGTTCGGTCCTCAAATCCAAAATTGTTTGTTCGACTCGAAAATAGTTCAAACGTGAAAACGATGTGTTAATCAGTCATCAGTTTCTGATAGTCATGAAACAGGCGTCAGTAAGGTGGTCTTAGCGCACCCCGAGTGGACGATCCGTATAACAAAAACTCGTAATTCGGTTATAACGCAGCCTTGAAACCAGGAAAAAGCCGGTAGAAATAGCCAAAGTCTGAGTTATTTTTAACACACTATAGAAGAGCGAATACCCGCCTACAATGGGCGGAGGGTGATGTGGTAGTGGGTACTGAGTAAATTTATAGCCCCGCGCAGTAGTGTGCCTGGCTCAACTGGTTCTGATATGAACCGCTTCGCTGTGTGTGTCGAAAGCTGTTAATTTCAAAAATCATACTTTATTTAGAGAAGAGTTAGAGACCGTACGAAAAGTAGGAATGGTTAGTAGTAGCTAGCGTTACGAGAGGAAAATGAATTTCGACGGTAGGTGGAGTTCCGCGGTGGTGGGCGGAGCTCAAACCAAAAAGCCATAACGCGGTTATGAAAAGTCTGGGCACAGGAATGAAGGCGAACATTAGTGAGAAGCAAATCCTACTCACGAAGAACGCGCCCGTGCCCACGTGAGTGGAGCCAAATCCAAAAATGCGCGACACGCTATGGCCGCCTTCAGACTTCGCCATGTTGCAGATCTGCGATTCCGCGACTTTGCGGTGTCGCGGTCGTGCGAAGTTGCGGTAATGCAAAATATCAAGGTCGCAGCATCATATGGGAAAATGCAACGCTACAAAATCGTAAAATCGAGAAGCCTAACAACGGCTGATGAGAGTTTTGAGAGTAAAAAAATGCTAACGTTAACGTGTATGAGGGATGATGCGACTAGTGGACTATACCAGTAGGTGAACACAACTGCTTCACAGAGAGTTGGGCTAGCGCACACTTCTGCGCGCCTAGCATCCTGGGCGCCAGTGGGTCGACCGGAACTTCTTTTTTTCTATAAATTTACTCAGTCCCATTACCATATCTTCCTCTGTCCATTGTGAGCGGGTTTTCGCTCACTTGAAGTGTGTCTAAGATAACTTGTACATTGATCATTTCTGCCAATTTTTTCTTGAACTCAAGGCTGCGTTGGTACCGAGTTATGAAATTTGTTGCACGAACCTCCACTCAGCTCCGCTCCGCCCACTGTGCCTAGACCTCTTTCATGGATACTCATGGCTTAATCTATCTTTCCTCCACGTTTGGGTCATATTCGAATACAGTAACAATTTTCGGTCCGAAAATGGAACACCAGTGCACGCTCCGCCCAGTGGGGGCAGATCGCAACCTGGTCCATGTGTGCTCCTCACTTTTTTGTCCCATTCTCTACATAATTTTGTGACAAACGGACGGACGGACAAAGGCACGGACGGAGGGGCAGACGAAGCGTTCTATATATGGACTGCGGGTTCGATCGATTAAAATTATCGGTTTTTGTGGGCAGGACTGAAAAAAAGTAACAGACCACCACAATGTGTCAAAAATGCTACAGAGTACAAAATTTCATGGAAAAGGGCGCTAACTTCATGGAAGCTAGAAATGGCCAGGGGTGATGCTTCGTTTGAAGGAACCGGAACTGGTCCGAAACAAGAGAAAGATGCAGAGAAATGAGCATTTTGTAACGAACACTCAAGGTTAGAAGCGATGATCGGCGAAAAAACCCGGCTTCAAAAGCGCGACGCTGTGGTGTGTACTCGCATTACATTCGCATCAACACGCCGACTTTCCGAGTTGTCCGCTGTAGGAGACAGGCCGCGGTACAACATAAATTTTAGCACCTGACTCTCAGCGCAGTGGAGTGCCCCTTCCAGACTACATTAGCACATGTAAGTACATCTAGAGACAACACAGGAAAGAACAAAAGAAAAAGTAAAAGGAAAGAACATTTTTATAATAAAAATATCTTCTCTTGGCACCATGCCAAGGCGTCAAATTAGGGAGTTTGGGCAATGGCGGCCCCTTAAAGTCGTCCGAACTACGACTGTTCTACCGTGTGCCAAAAATTACCCCTTTCCGGTGTTTTAGGTACTGGATAAGTTCTTGAAAAGGGCAGTTACGATCGACCTACTGATGGTCATGTGTGATGCGCGCACAAGTGGGCGCCAGCCAATTGGTGAAATATATGGAGCTCGGCTTCGCCCTCCTACTCAAACGAACCACTGTCCTTTATCAATCACCTGAGGCTCACAAATGAGGGTTTTGTAACAGAAGGCAAATGTGTGCACCACACTGACCACAACGTGTTGCAGGGTTTCGCTGACCAATGTGAAATGAGGTTTCCACCGATCCAATGGCTTCTTTTCTAATGAAGGAATCGATAGAAGGGAAATTAAAAAGACATGTGAAACAGTCGAAAATAAAAGCATGACGCTCCAGAAATATTGCGGAAGTAGAGAAAGCGTCAAGAATGGAAACATAACAGTTTCGAGAAACCAGAGATGTGGCAATATTTTTTGTTTTATAGTCTTAAAACTTTTTGATCTCCGCAGATCTCCGGGAGAAGAAGTTCGACAGATTGTGGGATACCAAAGTGAGGTTGCTCAGCAGTGTAACAGTGAAGAAAGAACGAAATAAACGGCGAAAAACCGGAGAGGTAGAATCGAGAACGAGGAAACCCTTTTCTCTCTCGCGTCCCTCTGTGTCACTAGCCTGAGGTAGACTGCAGACGGGCAGAAAAGCTAAATCAGCAGGACGCTAACGATGTCCCTCCTTCATCGGTAACTCGCTTGGCTGATGCACTGCGGAATGACACGCCGTCCTGCGGGATCGTGATAAGACCCCAAGCCCCGCTTTTTCGATGTGAGTTACGTTACGCATCACCCCTCGAGTGGAAGGTTTGTTTTTAGAGGAAACGTATTCCCATTTTCCACTTTATCCTTGGCTTTCCTGATGCCTTTGATAAAAGTTCCAGCAGTAGTACGTAAATGACGCATTGGCCGCATCGCGCCCCTTCCAAAGGTTTTCTTCTCTCCGTCTTGGAGTAGGTTTTTGGTTCTAAGTTCGAAAGAGCACTAAAATTTATCAAATTCATATTCACGGTGGGCTATAACACGTCACAGTTTACCATGTCACATGCCTTGATTCTTTGTGGATTTCTTAATCATTTCGTGGTACACTTTCTTCTCCAAGTTTTCTGCGGGACAGAGTTGTCATGAAATTTAGCAAACAGGACGCTGCCCTGTTTAAGATTATTCGTGGTAATCACAGAAACATGCCTATCTCACACAGCTCGGTTCCCTTTATGATCTGAATTTTGCTAGCGTTTAACGGATAAGTAGATAGGACTCGAAAGCGCTCAAAGAGTCTTCAGCCCCGGAAATCCTTGATGTTAAGACTCACCAATTGAAAAGCTGTGACAGGAGCCATATTACATCCAAAAAATACGTTTATAGCTTATTTATGTCTCTACGAACCTAATCCGATATCAGCCTTGAATAGTACTCGCTACATATAAACGAACCTTTAGCTGATAGAACTGGCATCATTATCTGCTCGATACACATTATTCTTCCAAGAACGTTCAGGCAGTTTGGACTGACACAGTACAACTGAATGTAATAAATGGCCCAAATGATAATAGAAAAAAGTAATTAACGTCAAGTGATCTCTAAAGAGTGCGCCATATATTCACGTGAATGGATTTGTGCTTCCCGTAGGCTAACACAAAAATCTCCAAGATCTATTTTTTTTTTCGAACCACAGCTTGTTTTGTCTGTTTCCTCAAACAACTAGAGTGCTTCGAAAGATATGACACACCGGTTTGCATAAAACCTTCCGAATATACCTTTGCTAGAGCGAATTTCTCCTCTTGTGAGCTGGCCGAAACAACCACTTCCTGGCGAGTTTTAGCCCAAAATGACGGATCACAAACACAATATTGTGTACACTTATAAGTTTTGACATCCTTTGATGTGCAGAGGAACGCATCACATTTACTGCAAAGAAAATCCTCCAGTAGAGCCTCACTGAACGACGAACAATCACTAACCTGCACAACAACCTATACACTTTTCCAGATGCTTTCTGTTGTGCTATTCTCTTTAAAACATTTGCGTCTTCGAGTTGGATCTCGTGCTGCAACTCCACAATGCCCTTCTCCACCTGAAAACATCAGCGACACCTTGGCGGACATTTAACGTGCCGTTAATGGTCATGACGACGCCTTCTGACTATCATGCAGACTAGTACGCTTGTGGCACCGTTCAAGTTTATAAAACCCACTTTGGAAATAAGAGGGTGGGTAGGGAACGTGGGCACGAGAAAAGACTGCTCCTCAAAAGAATGGTCCACGGAAAAATACGTTTTTCTGTTGCCCATACATTTATGTTGTATTTGCCCAATGTGGGCCGGCCGCATGCAAAGTTTTACGCGAAACAATGTGAATGCGGCTAAGATACAGGACCACAAAGTCTCGGCCGGGTGGGCGGGTCCTCCGAGCGAGTGCCCTCCTGTCGTTCCCCGGGGTCGGAGAAACATTGTAGGACGAGGAAGTGGGGTAAACAGTCCCATTCTCCTTTTCCAACCACGGCGGACGACAAGGCGGTACTTTTACTCGGAGGCCCCGCCCACCCTGGAGCTGTGCCGAATTCTCACTTTTTCGCGTGAAAGTTTGCATGCGGCCTTCATTGACGAATAACACATAAATTCATGGGTAACAGAAAAACTCATTCCGTGGACGATTCCTTTGAGGTACGTGGAGCATCTTAGGTAACGCAGCGACAGCTTTCTAGAAGATGGCTTTCTCCTGCTATTACTGGTTTCGGACCTGCACCTCATTCTATCTGCTTCTTTACAAAAAAGGCACGATCTTTTCGCATAATGCATGGTTTACGCAAATTCCTAGCAAGGGATCCGGTGAAAGAGGCGTTTGACGCTTTCTCGGTTAGTTTCTTTGAAGCGATAGAAATAAAAACTTATTTTAGCCACTTACATGAGCTTGGAGGTCGATCTTGCTTTCTTGAATCGCGGTTAGAACGTGGTTGATCAAGCGTTCCTATTATAAAACAAAATCTATGGATTATGATAAAGAAGCACCACATCCACGGCTAGAAACCTTCAGCACATTTTTCTCCTCCTGTTCAACCAGCTTCGAATTTTGTGTGATGAGAATGCTCCTCGAATTTTCTGAACGCCCACGACCTGAAACCAACGTTATCAACATCTACTAAGAGGGTGAGAACTACGAAACCCCAATTCACTCAACCCCGCGCGTAAAGACACCAGAAGGAGCAATTGTGGTAGAAAGTGGTATAACTGCAAAATATGAAAGTAGGGTTGCATAGCAATGTGCCAGCTGAGAACGAAATAAGACGACGAAAACTCGAAAAACAGGAACCCGAGATCCCCTCTCCTCACTTCTTCCCTTTCGCGTCCCTCTACATCACAGGCCGGTGGGGTAGACGCAGACGGGCGAGGGGCTAACTCAGTCTGCTGAGAATTTTGAGCAGCCCTCGCGACAACTCCCTCGCCGGATGCGTGACAGCGCGACTCGCACTTCTGCAGGATCGTGATAAGGTCCCGGGCCATTTCTCCCAGTTCTCATTTACTCATTCCCGCGAAAGGCGGAGCCTTAACTACGATGGGTCATATCATGATATTGATGGCCACAAGAAGGGGTGGTTGCTGCGAAATAGAATATGTGCTTGTTAGGCACTTAAAACCTCTGTAACTGCTGAAGTAAAAATTCTTCAAAACACCATTTCCACCGCTTCTAAATAACAGGTTCATGGTGATCGCAAAGAACAGGACGGATTGCTCCACTGCTGCGCTCGCACGTGCAATGAAGTTGAGCGGAATAAGTGTAAAAATGTGTGGAAACCGACCTCTACGTTGAACATGGGCAATCTCATTTGTGGCGCAGTTGTACTTAATAACGAGATTGCATGTTGCTACATCCAGACCTTCATCAGCAACTGATGTTGCAATGAGTACACGAGTTTCGCCATCGCGGAACCTAAACTCAAATGTGCTCCTTAAGAGCAGCTAGCCAGTCCAATTCACATCGCAGGGTAAAAAATGTCGCCAGTCAGGACAAACATTCCCTCATCGCTGAGTAAGGAGTATGACGATATCACACAAAGGGCGTAAACAAGTTCATCATCTTCAGTCCTGAGATGTGAATGAGTGTCTTGCCTCAAACCGCATGTAGATGTATGTCCCACCTTCGCAGTTTCTCAAGCTGTTCGCGTTTTGTCGTCGTTTCCCATGTTCCCTTATTCAACCCTAAAAGTGAGCAGCACTGAGGGGAATTCCTAGTTGATAAAGTTAGTGGTCAACTTACCTGCAATACATTCCACCCGAACTCCTTCCTCAACCATGAGGGGATGCTTGTTAATAATCTCACTCAATACAGAAGCCCCTCGGCGCGTTCGAATAAACACTATGGCTCGTGAATCTTTGCCACTGTTTTTGAGTAGTTGTCTGAACATCATTTATGTAGACTATATCAATGTTCGAGAAAAACGAGCAGACTCTATTTACTCAATTCAGCCCCACCAATTTGGAATTTATACAGCTGAAGAGATGATTTTCGGGAACCTTGGCTGTTGGCTGGAAACTCATACCCAAAAGCAGTTTGATCCGTAAACACGGACTTTCGACCGGAGCTGGAACGCTTTACCACGTCCCAAAAAGCATACACATATTATCTAATCCGTTCACAACTTGTTCCCTATTTCAGTGAATTTCTCGATAAAAATCTGGCACTCGCGTTGTGCGAAATCGGTGAAGTAAAGTAGAAGAGTTCATGCAGCCTGCACCGTGGAAATATTCTACGAAAAATGGATCCAGCTGCGCACAAGAGGTGTATGACTACACTTTCTTCCAAACTGAGCATGATACTCTTATTTAGGAGATCAAACTATCGCAAAGTACAAGTTCTGACCTAAGCTTGTGATTCACTCAACTTTGGCAAACAGCGCAAGCTGCAGCCACATTGGTGTTTCTAGTTGAATACCCTTGGAGATCACCTCTTCAGCCTTATAAGAGGTGGGGTTGCTTTGGCAAATAAAGCCCAAAACCAGCTAAGTGCGCACTTAACGAGCTCCGAAATGAGGACGTTGTCAGGCGTTTGACAAACTCGCAGTCTCTCGGAATACTCTGAAGAAAGCATTAAGCAGTATAGCAATTTCACAAATCGCTGTGAAAATGCTAAAAATACAAATTATTCCTAATTGGAGCACTTACTTAACCAATTATCTCGGGAGAAGTCGGTTAACGATCCATTTTTAAGAGCCATTTGTTCATTTAGGAACTTGAAAGACTCCGCACTAGAGAAATCCTCGTACATTTCAATAGCACGGTAAAGATTCTGAAGCAATAATAACAATTTAAAATGGAATTTCGTAAAGGAGACAGTTACTCACTTCGAGAATTTCCAGAGTTTCCACAGCTTGGGTTTTTGCAGCTTCACAAGCAAACTTTGTTTCAGGTATTACACGACGAAGATGATTACTTACCCAATTCAAGTACGCTGCAAGTAAAAGTAGGCTGAAATAGTCATCACACAGTTGAGGCATAGAACACTTGTTGCCAAAAGGCGACTCACACTGCGATGTTTTATCATCTGGTGCTGCCTCATATTTAGTATATGTGCGGTATACCTTAGCGTCTTCATAGAGGTCATTACTTTTAGTGGACGATCTCTGTGCAGGTTCCACCACAGCGTAAGTACCTGAACATGCCTTGTGAGTCGCGATTCGAATGGGCTGCTAACTGTGATAGTTCGAAACTTACTGTGGATAACGTACAACTGATTTTCAAATGTCTTCATCATGTCACATATCGTTTTAAGATATTGCAGACGATTGATGTCATTTTGGCTGTTGCAGAAACAAATCTCTGTAAAAACAGTAACATTTCTGATAGATAGCAACTCTGTTCACAGTACGATAACCAACACAAATTCATGATCCACTTACCGTCGGAAACAATTGGTGAAAAATTCCTGAGCTCCTTCACATTTTTTCGCACGGTACTGATCACCTACAACTCGAGATCACAGTTTTGATTCTTCTGTTAATTCTGTACTACCACTTACCTTGCAGTTAAGCATTGCGCATAGCTTAACAACATGACCGACTGCGTCCTTTTCCGTCGACTTGCCTCCGACACCCAATGAAGCGGTTAAACCGATAATCTTCAAAGAACAAATTTATAAGAAATTGTTGGTTTAAAATACAAGTTAAAAGAAATTCTGCCCTACACCTTAGATTGTTGCCTTTGTAACTCACACGCAAGTAGTTGCACTGAACAAGTCCGCGTTTATGACAATTTTGCATTTGCGGATTGAGGACAGATTGAACATCCTCAAACCTAGCGGGTAAGATTGGCTAAGGCCGCGGTCATACTTTGCGCAGCTGCGTTAGTTGACGGCGGTGCCGGCGTCAACTCACGCAGGCACTGCGTGCAAAGTATGACCGCGGCCTAACGCTGCCAACTAGCGATCGCAGCCCAAAGTCGCAGTATAGTGCAAAAACGCGGCAATAGAACTCAGTGATAGAGCGCGCAGTCGCGGAGCAGTCACCCTTCACACAGCATATGGAAAAGGCTACTTTTTGAGACGCCCCGTGAGAAAGAAGCTGAAAAATTGATATATGGCTTGCGAAAATATCGGCTTATAGCTCGAAGTGTGCTAATCAAGAGACTATGCTACAAACCTGGGGTAAAGCCGCCTCAGAAGGAATTCGCTTTGAAAAACTTAGGCGGTGGTAGAAGCGCATGAGCACTGCAAAATGAATAATTTTCATGTGCACACACAGTTTCGTGATTGCTAGAGAGATAACTGCGTTTTGCTTTCTACAATTCTATTAAACAAGCCACTAATATTGGCTTACCCCTTTCTTAAGATAAACAGAAAACGGATCTCACGAATCAAGATCACGATACTAGTTCGCTAAAACACATTCTCTAAACTCAGAAGAAGTGGTCCAAGTACTGATTCGCGCTATACTTAAAGCACTTTCCTGCAAAGAATAGTACTAAGGTGCTGCTTTATTCCTAAAGCGGTTAGATCTTGCCTCAGGAGTTTGATAGTAATACACAAAAGCGTCATACGTCAAGCAAGAAATAACTCGCTATAACCTATCAATCCTTCCCCAATTGCAAAAAGCTCACATATCTGATACCTAGAATTTACGGTAATGCCCATTCGATATCTTGGTCACCTTTACGCTTCCATCCTGATGAGCTCTCCACCCTCCCCCCCCCCCCCCCCCCAGTTGACTTTTCGCAAAAACGGTGCCCTTACTTGCATACGGCGAGTTCTTCACCGCTCTATGGCACTCATCGAATACCATCATTGTGAACGTGGTCACATCAACAGGTGAGCGAATTACATCTTCGATACCTTCAGACATAGTATTCTCCGTAAGAAGATTCCTGAAGAAAACTGTAGAGTGATAACAGGAAACGGGTCCGGGTAACAACGTGATGGGTTGACAGGAGGACTGTGGCGATTACAACTAATCATAACTTGTGACAGATGAAGGAAATATGGTTGGACCAATCCTTTTCAAAACCATTACGATCACAGGCTGTAGCAACAGCCAACCTTTCAACCATTTTCAGAAAGGATGCGCAGAAGTAAACAAAAGGGGCTCGAAACAACGCGTAAAGAGCCAAAGCAGAAATTGCCTTCTGGTTCAACTTTCGGCGTCAATCAGCAGAAACACGAACATTAGAATAAAAATCATTTTTGCTTGGTCGAAAAAGTGACTCAAGCACAATTTAGCTTTTACTCAACACTAGCTAATCCATTCATCTTAGTGAGCTCCTGAATAAACAGTTACTCTACCAAAAGCAAGACATACGTGTTAAATAGAAATTAATTCTTATAGCAGACTAACACTATGAGTTGTGGAGTTGCTACAATAACGTCCTTTGCATTGATGATCTCTCGCAAAGGAATATTGTCAGCGCCACACACAGCGACCACCTAATAGAACAAAATGTAATAGTTATTAATTATTAGAGATTTTGAGTAGTTAATCTGTAAACAAATATCAAAACCTTCACAAAACCGCTGGAATAATTCCTACCTCGTATCGATGTCCGAGGAACTTGCGAAGGCAATCAGCTTGTTGATCGATGATTATGGTATTTGGTGTCATGAAAAGTACCTGAACGAGGACACAATAATTTGAATTTTTCTTTCTCAGCGACGTAGAGAACAGAAATTTAGCGGCTCACCTTCGCTTTACGGCCACTACGATTCTTTGCCAAGTGATTTTTTATGATGTTCACGGCAACTATAGTTTTTCCTGATCCTGTTGGAGCAGCAATGATTGTATTCATTCCATTCAACGCTTTTTCGCACAACTCCTTTTGATAGTCACGTAGCAATATTGGTGTTTCTGAATATAAACTGCAATAAAGTAACATTACATACGGATGGAGAGGGGGGTGGGGGGAGGGGGGAGTTCGAGCCTCCAAATATCGCAGTACGCTCCACGCTACTCGTTGTCGCTTTCCATTTTGAGATCAACAACAGTTACAGGAACTCGCTGGGAGCAAGGAAACGAACGAACATTTTCGAACAGGAAGATAATTAACAAACTTTGCTGATATTACCGAAAACCAATAAAGCTGAAACATTATGGAGGAAAAACCGGCACACACCAAAATTTAATCACTTGACTGATGTCACAATACGGGAACAAAACTGATCTGCCGACCAGGACCACAGATAAGCATTGTTTAAATTTGCTATCATGTAAGGGAATAGGTAGAAAGGATAATACACGTTCGTTGTACGGTAGATTATCGCCTATCCGCTTACATGCCTATTCACCGACACCTTTCTAATTGTAAGTCATTGTTGCCCCATTTGCCCGAACCGTCAACTCTGAACATGCCCTACGATAATGCATAAAGCGGATCAATCAATCCATAGTTCTTCAACAGCAGACGGAGTTCAGGTCACGATCGCCTCTTTCACGCTCTGTCTGCACTAAGACCCTTGCTCAGCGATTAGCCACTTAGCTCACCATTATAAAGCTGCGTGAGCTATTACAAGCACCTTATCTACGGTTTGAAAAACATCTATCATACCGACATCATAAATATCCAAGTACCAGAATACGGTAGGTCAGTACTTGTGCTCAAGCTACGGGCACATAAGAAAAACTTCAAAAAACTTCCGAAAATTAATTTTTCAATAATACATTTAGTGGTTTGCTTCGCCTGTACTCATACACCACTGTGTTTTCTCAGCCCGCGAAGCTTACAGAATTTTCACTGGAAACGAAATCGGCCAACACCACACCATTTGACTAAATGTACTCCCATATGACACCTACCTGCAAACGATCGCTCATCAATCGCCTTCAGTAGTCTGCACGTCAAACTCTCACTTCTGCAAGAAGTCGGTAGGTCTTCATAATTTAAATTCACCTTGTACTTCCTTGAAAAATGAGACCTACGGTCATTGCACGCAATTGTTAAGAAAGGCACTTGAAAGACAGACTTAGCTTCCGGCGAATTCTCATTGATTATGTCCTCAATTGGCACATTCGCAGGACAAAATGTAACAACTCCTCGAGGCGAGCTTCGCTCTTTATCCAGCAACTCTGAAAGTGATTTTGTAATGAACAGGGCTTCAGCCACCCTCGCGCGGAAACTCTGGAACTCACCGTAAAAGCGGAGGAAGTTGGGATGTAACTCGTTAACAAATGCTGCTGATTCATCAGAATTGTAATAAATAGATCGCATCAAGTCATAGATAGCATTATCACCAAGCAATGGAACTGTTCGTAAAACAACTCGCTTTTTCGTGGAAACATCTTCAACCTCTGAAGTTAAAATATGGACGATTTTGGCAATAGACAGCTAGTTACAATATTGCTCACACTCACCCTCTAGGCTTTTCTCTATACGTGTCGTCACAGCGTTGTAATAATGAATGCCTTTTAGAAATTCAAGTGTCTTATTTACATCCAGGTAAGTCCAAAAATCGTCCAATTTTAGTAGCACCTTACTAAACAAGTTTGGCAAGCATATCCAGCGTATAGGAGTGATAAGATAAACAAAAAGTTGTACTGACCTGAACTGACTTCGAGTATCTTTCTCGGAGACGCAGCATAAAGTGGAATGAAGTTCCTCGTCAACTGGAAATGTATTTGTAAGAAAATTTTAGAAATAAAAAAGCTGGTAATTCCCATCCAAAACTCACCGGTTGAGAGATAATGTAGTATGGCGTCGTATAGGGTGTCTCTTAAAGGTGAATTCATCAATGCGTTCCATAATTTTTGAGTAAACTCAGAATCATCGCTTGAATCCACAAGGAGTTCGTCAAATTCGTTAGTGCCAAGTAATTCCAGCAACTCGGCAGGCTTGAAAATAGAATTTCAAAGTCCTTATGTAATCTAAATGGGGATGTGGCTTAAGGCTGGGGATACGCAAACAAAAACATGAAAAGGACGCTTATACGTGTTCGTAACTGCAGAAGATAATAGCACATGTTTTTTCCCTTGTGAAAGGAGAGGTATGTTATTCTAGCCTATGGCCAGAGAGCGAAAGGGCTTTGAAGTGGGTGAAACGAGTTCCATGAGCAAAAAGGCTCTCTTAGTAAAAAAAAAAAGTGGTTCACTCATCCAAAGTTTCCTTCCCCTCCCCAGGCTCAGGTAAAACTCACATCCTCCTGGCCACGTTTGTCATGTTCTTTACGTACCTGTTAGCAATGATGCGCGATACGCTACCCCTGATCATAGAACATAATCTGCACGCGCCGGCAACGGCGACGGTGTCGAAATCGTGTGCGTACTGACGACCGCACGGCAGTCTGGTAGGGCAGAACTCGTAGCGAAAGCCCAGAAGCCCGAATTCAAATTTGGCATAGATCGGCACTATGCCAAGATTTGAATTCGAATTCGTGGGCTCGCGTCACGACAACCATAGTGTAATGTGGTTGGGTAGAGCGTTTTGCAAACGGAGCGCGCCACCAGAGTGCCGCCGTAATCGGCGGCGAGCACATGTTGACGCCGTCGCTGCCGGCGCCGGCGTCGGTGCGCAGAGTATGAACAAGCCTGGAGTTGCGTCCCCCCCCCCCCCCTCCCCACCCCCGAGTTACATTGACTCCCGAAATGCATTGCAGTCGAACGAAGCTTCTCGGAGGTAGAGAATTAGCACATTAAATTGAGAGTACGTATACCAAAAGATCTCATTTCCGGAATGCCATGGTCTCCGTTGTGGTGATTCTTGATGGCATGGGATGGGAACAGCCACGTTGGGCTACCGCTGAACTTCGCGATTTTGCGGTACTGCTGCTCTGAAGTTACGGCATTGCACAAACTCAAGATCGTAGTATCGCGTTCGAATATGCGACGCCGCAAAATCTCAGAATTGGAACCGCGAAATTTGGCGGCGGCGTCAACTTGCATTTCCTAGCAAGCATCCTCAAAAGTGAATGTGCGCAAAGTTTGAAAGAGAGGGCAAGGCAATAAAAGGTCCCAGTCGCAGAGTAGAACTACAGGGATCCCCGGAAGAAGACGTGTTGCCACCGCCCTCTTGCACACTGGTGGGTGTGGCTGAAACTTCCCCAGATGCTCTGCTATTAATGACGATCCAGTCGATGCGTGATGACCTTGTTGCAGCAAACGTGGCATGTGTCTTTACAATTAACGCAAACAAAAATGTGGCCATGTGACGATGTCCTTCAAGTGAGAATGAGAGATACGATCTCATAGAAAAAGCAAGAGCTAACTGGTAATGCACTATAACATACCCGCTCAGACGAGTTGTAAAGAGGTGCGAGCCGCCTTTTTATTTCTTCCGAATATAGAGAAAGTAGAGCCAGTTTCTGCTTCGCGTTTAGGAACACCATATCCTGACGTCACTGGCAATGCTAGTGCTCTGCAGCCTGAAAAAGCGTATGGATTCATAGCGTATACGGCCTGAAAAGATGAAACCACAAACTTTTTATGTCTATGGGTCACGCGGGTATATCGTAAGGCACCGGTATGGCTTCCGCCAGTTCTGTCGCTCGCAGCATCTGTGCGAAGGGTAGGACGGGGATAATTTGTAAAACCAGAAGCCACGTATCAAATTTACATCTGCTCACGTTTTCTTGGGTCTGAAATAGCCCAGACAGGGTGAATGAGCTACTAGCAGTGCTGCTGAAGCAAAATGTTCATGTTCGCTACCCCATCGATTATACCTCTGTTCGGAATACGCAAGAACCCGCGATTCTCTCTTTTGGATTTAGCTGGAAGTCTCTCCAAACAGTAAATTGTTCACAGCTTGTCTCGCCCATTTCAGGGCCCATTCTACGGGATTGTGCATTCTAGCATTTCAGTACTACATCTCTAAAAAGACATGTTCTTAAGATTTATACAATGCGTAGACGAAGAGCGGGTGCCAATATGGTTGGCAAGAGGGCCTTCATGCGCGCTCGGCAGCCGGCACCATTTTTGCCTAGGCTTTTGCCTAAGCCTTACTTGAAGTGGGACGCCTACCTCTCTCCTGATGAGGAGCAGGTCAAAATATACGCCTTGATGAACAAACTGATGACTGTAGGGTGGTATCAAGAGGGGAACGAGAGCGTGAGAAGAGTGCTACTGTAATTGGGGGGGGGGGGGGGCGTCATTATAGCGCTCGTCGCTCACTCGAAACCGTTTTACAATCATCAGTTTGTAACTATACTCGAGTGTATATTTTTGCCTAAGCCCTACTTTAAGGGAGTAGGGGCTTCCTCTAAATCAAGGCCTAGGCTAAAAACCAAGGCAAAAACAGCGCCGGATGCCGGGCTCAGTGGAGGGGCTTCGATTTACAGTTGAGGGCCACCCCCCCCCCCCCCGTCCCTCACCCCTCACTACATTAGCACCGAGAAGCGCCGATGAGGCGGGGAGAGAGGAAGTTTATGAATTCTACGCGTTGAGTTGAGAGTACTGAAAGGTAGAGAAACCAATAGCCATGATGTTCATCAAGCTGTATTGCGCAATAATAACATGCAGTCTGTACTTACGTATGAAGCGCCAGAAACTACGGGAAATATGACGGGGCAGACAGCTGGTAGGCTTCGTCGTAACTCATCCGAGAAATTCCTTTCGCTTTGTCATACCTATCTTAAAAGACAACGGAAGATGTAAATTAGGCATATTGTGAACTAATGGTAGAATATGAAAGCAGGGATGTTCAGCAGTGTAACAGTAGAGAATTAAGGGAATAAAACGCCGCAAAACTCAAAATGTGGGATTAGAAACTTCATTTTCACTTTTCCCCTTTCGCGCTACTCTTGATCACCAGTCGGTGGGGTAGGAGCAGACGGGCGAGGGGCTGCAGCCGGCCGCAAGGGGTGGTCCCGCCCTCACGACAATTCCCTTCGGCAGGTGCGTGGCAGCGCGACTCGCAATACCACGGTATCGTGATAAAGCCCCAAGCCGCGCTTTATCAATGCGAGGTTCGCCACACCTCATCTCTCCTGAACTGGAATGTTGTTGCAAGGAACATGGCTTCCCGGTTTCCACATTCTTCTCACCTCAGGCAGTGCTTCTAACGGAACCGGAAGGGGTTGGAAGAAAGAGGAAGATGGGAAGAAATGATTGGTTTGAAACGAACATTTGGGGTTAGAAACGATAATCGGTAAAGAGACCGGCAGTCAAAAACGCGTTGTTGTGGTATGTACTCGCATCTCCCGCGCATCTCTGCGAACTGCAACACCACTTTTCCGGGTTGCTCGCTGTAGAAGATGTCATTTGTTGTCCCTTAAGATGCATTTTATTCATTCACAGCAATCAAGTGAAACAATGAATGGTAAAATAATCGAAAGGGAAAGAAGAAAGGTGTTTGTGACGAAAAATCCATCGAATTCACACTCGACGTATTAGCAAGGTGTGTGAACTTTGTGCAACCTGACGAACTGCAAGCTTTACGATAGTCTCTACCACAGGCCAAAATGCCCCTCCCGTGCCTTTAAGCTTTTACATACACCTGAAAAAATGGACCAGATTGAGAGGTACTTTGAGCAGTTGTGTGCAGTATTGTGCTCATACAACACATATCGTTAAGATCTTGAAAAATACGAGAAGAGAGTGCTCAGAAAATTTAGGAATAAGTATTGAGCGAGATAAGAGATGGGCAGGGTGCAGTGTGATCGGGACATCCTACATGACCGGCTCGTACTGATTGCGCCAGAGGGGTTGTATTAGGTTGGAACATAATTTCTGTTACACTTTTTATATTTCTTGTGGAAAACTGTGGAAGCTTCGGGAATATTTGGTAGTGGGGGGTATATAAAGCGAGTGAAAAGGACTACTGATTAAAACATTCATTTTCTCTATGGCTTCAACTAGCAGTGAATCTACGGCAATTTCGCGAGAGGGGCGAAATTCACGAACACCGCCCCGGTTCCTCAGCATGCAAGGCCACTAACTGAATCAACCAGTCGATGGGTCCAGGTACTGCCTCTCATATGGCGGCTACCCGATGGCTCGATCGACCCAAATTAAAACAGAAAAAATTTCAAAAAATTGTAAAGAGAAAAAAATTCAAAAAAAAATTTTCATAAAAAGGTCAAAAAATTGCCATACAACACGACAGTCACTACCGAGCTCTACTGCAGGCAACTGGACACCGTAGCTGCAAAATTTACCGGAAAAATGGACCGAGACTTCTTCCTCCACGACAACGCTCGCCCACATGTGGCAAAGTTGACGTGCCGAAAGATCCAGGACCTTGGTTGGAAGAAGCTCCCCCACCCACCGTAATCTTCGAACATGGCCCCAACTAACTACCACCTATTCCGATCTCTGATCCACTTCCTCGACGGACGGCAGCTCAAAGATGACGATGATCTCAAAATCGACCAAGATTTTTTTCGACCAGAAATCCCCAGACTTCTACAAGCAAGGCATCTATTATCTCCCTACTCGCTGGCAATATATTGATGATTATAATGGTACATATTTTGTTGACTGAAGTCAGACACAAATAAAGAAAAATAAAATTGAAATTTTTCGTCATTGTGTAACAGAAATTATGTTCCAACCTAATATTTGGAGTATTTGGATGGGAGCAATAAAACAGATGGTGTTCAAATGTAGCGATGAAATATTGGAGCTATCATGGAGGGTGGAAACATTTTATGGAATGTTTAACATCGAAGTATCACTAACATGGTGT
Organism: Trichostrongylus colubriformis; assembly: GCA_963978905.1. Lineage (NCBI taxonomy): Eukaryota > Metazoa > Nematoda > Chromadorea > Rhabditida > Trichostrongylidae > Trichostrongylus > Trichostrongylus colubriformis. The sequence continues at coordinate 15,758,805 of OZ022256.1, forward strand.
AAACCTACACAATCAAGCGTATGTTTTTGCCAATGTGCAGTTCAAAGGGAAGGCTTCCGTTAAGCTCTTAGAGCTGAGGCACAAATAGCGCTGGGCCGCTACAATGAGATTCGTTCATGATTTTCAGAGACTGAAAATGGAACTATCCAAAAACCCGAAAATTATTCGCTGCTGAAAGCGCAAAGCCTTTGTTGATTATTTCCACCATATGGCAGCACATAAGTCGTATAGGCAGTGGAAAAACGGAATGCTTATTCCACTTTTGAATGATCCGTATGTGCTCAAACAGGCAACCTTTTCACATATGAACATCCCTTTTAGCTGCCGTCTTGTGCTGCTTGCATGGTGCAGTGCTTTGGAACACCGTACCAAGTGCCTACTTTTGAAGGCATCATTAGGGATAAAAAAGAGAATGAAGGGAAGAAATATGTACCCTGAAGGCACTAAGAGTTTTTGAGAGATCATGTGGCGAAACTCGAGCTGAAAAGCGAGCGTTACAGCCTTATCTCGGCCTGCGTTTTGAGCCTTCTTGAGTTTTTTTTTTTTTGCTAGTTTCTGCGAGGGGCCGAGCAACGTCTCGCTCTCGCCGTCTGCATCTACCCTTCATCGGCTAGTGATGCAGGGTACACCAAAAAACTAGACGTGAGTGGGGCTTCTTCTACTCGCGTTGACCGTTTCCTCGACTTTTTTATCTGCTGCTGCACTACTGCTGCATAACTCAGCGTTTCATTATAATCGGCTTTTTCCTTCCGATGTCTTTAACAATAATGCACAAGTTACTGATAGAGAGAATACATCCTCCTGTTATGCAATCCAGTAACTTCGAGTGACTGTTTGTCGGTATCTTGATATGTAAGTCTGTATATCCGTCCGCAGAAGAATGTGATGCTTTTCTATCTCAAATGGGACGCTATAGCACCACATTGCTCGATAGCCGACCGAAGTGGTTTTATAGTACCTTTAATGACATCAGTAGCAGTTAGTTGATCTCTACTGTATTGCAAGGCCTAGACCTGCGATCTTTGTCCATCTTACTGTCGCTCACGATTTGTTTCTCCATGATAGGCAACAGCCATTTTTCATTGTATAAAGACAGATTCCACCTTTCATTTCCTACCACCACAAAGTTTACTGCCATGCGACCTGAGATCTTTCCCGAAACCTGAACGACCCCTCCACTTTCACATTACGTTAGTAGCAAGTGAGAATGCGCAAGGATACCGGTTTGTAATTTTCAGTTCACGCAAAGTTTTTGGATGTTTCATCAACAGAATGGAGAGATTTATGAGTATTACAGATCATCGATAATGTGGTCACTCCTCTTTGGAGAAACGGTAAGCGGTGTGACCGCGTAAAAAGGTCGAATGAAGCCGTTAAAATCCAGTGAGTGATAATTCAATTCTATTTTTTCGATCTGACGATGGACATGTTTGCTGGTGCTGAGTCACATTCTTATCGATCGGAGCCACGCGTAGCTGCAATACGTGGCTGCAATACGCGGTGCGTCCAACCCTGAAAACGAGTCCTGCGTCCTGTCGTAACGCTCGCGTTCACATAATTTTTGCTTGGGAATCATCGGATATACCCCTCCAAAGCTAATATGTACATGACAAAGTCGAGTTTCTAGCCTTGGTGCTCGTCATACTCAGGATGCTTCGCTACAATAGTATTTCGCCCCCGGCGTGCCGCGCGATGCGTGCGAGCTAGGGACGCCGCGTGCGGTTGGGTTCTAGTGCGAACACCGTGTGCGCTCTGTTATAGCATGCGTGACGCCTTCTTGAAGGGATCGTCCACGAAAAAATGTTTTTTTTCTGTTATCCATATATTTATGTTGTATTTGCTTAATGTGGACCGCATGCAATGTTTCACGCGAAAAAACGTGAATTCGGCTACGATACAGCACCACCAAATCTTGGCCGGGTGGGCGGGGCCTCCGAGGGAACAGAAAGTAACGTAAATAGTCCTACTATCCGTTTCCAACCGCAGCGGGCGACGGGACGGGGCTTTCACTCGGAGGCCACCCGGCCGAGAATTTGGGGAGGCCACATCTCACCCGAACTCTCACTTTTCGCGCACCTCTGCATACGGCTCTTATTAGGCACATACAGCATAAATGTAAGGGTAACAATGGAACTACTTTTTCGTGGGCGATTCCTTTGGGTGAGGTCGATTCATGCTAAAACCTTGGACCTTTTGAGCTTTTTTATTGATAAGTTGATCATCGTGTTCATCGTGTTCTCAGTAGGAAAACGGCACCGTTAATGCTGTCTTTGGGTGCGCCACGTATTCGCCTCTTTTTCCGAATTATTCAGCAGTCTCCATGATCCATGCTATGTCACGCTGTTTGAGTTTTCATGCCCCGTGCAGTGAAGGATAGCCTCATTCGCCTGCGTTCGTCCCGAAGATGCATGTCGGAACACTTCGTGCATCATTAAAAATCATCAATGAAATCCTGACGGTGTCTGATTGGTGCAACGCAGTCGCTTTCTATCATCAACTTCTAAAAGATGTCGCTCCTAACCGGTATATTTCCTTGGTTGAGCGTTTTTTACCTCTGCAGAGATACAGACATCTCTGAACAGTTCCACTGAACCGATTAAGTTGCTATTTGCAGTTTTTATCGGAGTTGTCACACACAGCTCCTACGAGACTCGAAAATACCATGTGTGAATGCTGGCAAAACCATGATCATGTAAGAAATTACTCTAACTCAGTCGCTCCCGTCGATCATTCCAGCTGAATGGGAATGTGAACGGAATCGGAGGAGGATCTTAAAGGAATCATCCGCGAAGATTGATTCTAATTGGTTTCAAAATTATTCTACTAGATACGGCACATGGACAGGAAACGAAAAGAACCAAGAAATTTCTTTATTCTAGTAGGAATGTAAAAGCTGAAAGAGGAGCAACTTTTTCGAAATACCGTCGAGCAGCATTCGAACAGCCATCGGCGAGCAAAGCTAGCAGTTCGAATTTTCGCGCTCGATATGACTTGCTTCTCAATCTGCGTCCCTAACCACGTGACCGTCGCTTCTTTGCTCCTGGAGTACTTGTGGCCACCCCCTGGATCGCTTCACCCCGTCGACCGCCACTATGAGGAGCTCTATCCCCTTTTTCGAGTAAATTTTTGAATGCAGTCCCTAGTAAGAAATTTAACATTAATATGTGGGACACGAAAAATTAGATTTCTCAGACGATCCTTTCAGCCAACTATCAGTTGCAGGAAGAGAGCTGAACAGTATCCGTTTTCGAGCGTAGTTTCCAATAGTCAGATCCAGAGCCGGGTTACGTATTTTACGGTCCTTATGAGGACCGTATTTTATCGGTCCTCATAAGGACCCATGCAATTTTTTGAGAATGTTGCCATTCCACACCGAATTTGCACAATGTTCCGCGGCAGCCACCAGCAACCACTAAAAGTTCGACCTTCTAGGCTGTTAGCGTTTGGCTTGTTTTGCTATCGACGAGGGCGGAACCAGTTCCACGCCGGTTGCAGGATGGCGCGAATGCCTCCTTGCCATTTGGTAGCCGGCAATAGACTCTTACATCCTCTTCTTCGCTATTGTTACTTTCTTTGCTGTCCAGATGACTATCGATTAATTATGACAGGGTTTCTAATTCGAGTTATTAGGACATATCGGTTAACCACTATTTTTTCTTACCCATACATTGATAGCATTCTGACAATACGTGAAACGGAATGAAAAATTATCATTTGACAGCCCACAAAAACAACTCGTATAGCGAAGGGGTGTTGTACGCGCGCGGACGCGCCGCGTTGTGCATTGTTCGGCAGCGCGTTGCTTTGCTGAGCGGCGCTTCCAGAACTGCAACTCATTCATATTTGTGTGCAATTAACCATACTGGCCTGTTTGGCTAGTCATATTAAGATGAAAACTTCCAGGGCGTACGGCCGCTTCCATACTTTGCGCACCGACGCCGTCACGCGCGTGACGGCGTCGGTGCGCAAAGTATGGAAGCGGCCTACGGCAGCGGTGCATAGGCGCGGGCGGTCGCGAAGCGTTCATGGCATTCAATGCTTGTAAAAGCGCCATGCCGTGTTATGCACTGTGCAGCAGCGCCAAGCTCGCATCAGTGGTGGGACTTCCAAGATTACAACTTATTGCTTTTCAGGTCCTGATTCTTACCCTGGGGTTTGATCAGCTTTACTACAAAGGGAAAGGGACTTGGGAGGAGTGCTGTCGCGAGGCAATAGCTGCTTCTCACAGAATTAACACCTTTTCCTTTGGGTTGTGAGTCAGTCAGGCCCCATTCGGCAGGCATGTTCCTTCGTGCCCCTCGATAATCACAAGCCAGGATATGGTCTAGTCAAGGGTCGTTGAAATATATGCAACCCGACACTTTCGTGCAACGCCTTTTGTTTATTGGTGGGCAACCAAAAGTGCAGCTACCCTTTCGATTTCTTGCAGCTTCCACAGCAAATGCCACCACTCCTCCATCAAAGAGACTTTGGCGCACGGAACCGAATAGGGTGAAACAGTAATGCAAGTGACGCAGTCACCAAAGTAGTGGCTCAGTTGATCATGTTTTAAATCGTGTCGTGTCGTAAATGTGTCCCCCATGGTAGAAGGCGCTTCTGAAGAAATGGAACTCTAAGTTTTACATCGGTGGACCACTATAAGATAAGCCGAACGCGAACAAGTGCACCAATCAATGAATAGAAGTCAAATGCGTGGCGCATTCAACAGTATGTCGATGTGGAGTGTAATCTACGGCTTGATACTCCATAGTTCAGGAAAAAAGTAGTAATGAGATACATAGATCCTGTTCCTTTTTTTGGTTCTTAAAGGAATCGTCCACGGAAAATGAGTTTTTGTGTTACCCATATATTTATGTTGTATTTGCCTAATGTTGGCCTCATGCAAAATTTCACGCGAAAAAATGTGAATCTGGCTGAGATACAGCACCACAAAGTGCGGTCCCAGTGGGCGGGGCCTCCGTGTAAAAGCCTCGTACCGCGTCTGCCGTGGTCGGAGACGCATTGTAGGAACAGAAGGTTACGTAAACAGTCCCACTCTCCGTTCCCAACGGCGGCGGAAGACGGAACGAGGCTTTTACACGGAGGCCCCGCCCACTGGGACCGCACTTTGTGGTGCTGTATCTCAGCCAGATTCACATTTTTCGCGTGAAATTTTGCATGAGGCCAACATTAGGCAAATACAACATAAATATATGGGTAACACAAAAACTCATTTTCCGTGGACGATTCCTTTAATCATCGTGTGATGTATTATTCCAAGAGGCTGTCCTCTGCCTTTTTTCTACAACCCTTGGGGAATACAAATAGCATGCTAAGGTCTCATCCACTGCTTACGGGCATGAACTCTGTCCGAATTCGAAAAATCCAGTTGTGTTCCATCACGAATTCTACCAGGGACTTTAAAATAGTTAGATTGCACCTTATCAATCACCACTTGGGCTGGCGCACACTACTGCGCGCGTAACATGGGCGTCAGTGGGTCAATCGGAATTGTTTTTACTATAAACTTCTCGGTCTAACGGTGATAGCGATATCGCATGACGTGTTCGGCCCATACAATCTTCGATCCTTCAGCAAATACGGCGGCCTCCCTGATCATCGACCGTCGACGGAGTTTGGAACTTTGGATTCAACTCTGCATCTGCGTGTTCGAAATACACCAAGCATTCACTCGCTACTCATTACCACACCACTTTGGATGGGCCCTCTTTTGCCTTAAGTAATTTCAAGATGGCTTCGACGTAGGTCATTCCTTCGAATTTTTTCCTGGTTCCAAGGCTGCGTTGGAATGGAGCTATGAATTTTAGCTGTTCGGACCGCCTACCGGAGGCGCGCTCCGCCTGCTCTGCCCAGGCTTCTTTCACAACTTTAATCGCGGACTTCAATGCATCTTTCCCCCACGTTTAGGTCATACTGGAAACCATATAACAATTTTCGATCCGAAAAAAGAACATTGCGGTGCATGCTCCGCCCGCTGTGGGCAGAGCTCAACTATGTAGGTCCATGTGTGCTCTTTACTTCTTGTCCCATGTCCTACCCATTCCAAACTTGTCCCCATCTCCACAGGATTTTTTCATGATCTGCCTAATTTTTGACAGACAGAGGGACGTACGGCTACGGAAGAAGCAGACGAAGCGCTTTATATATAGTAGAGATAAGGTAAAGGCACATTTCGCGATAACCATTGGGAGAGTAGATTTTGAGTCACTATCCAGACTTTTTTTTTCTTTCCTGCACGGTGCGTTATCACGTCGCTACACCTTTTTGAACCTACTTCGACGCCACTCACTTGAGCTCCCTTATTGGTCAACTGAACGAAAAGTGTGGCGTCGGAGTGGGTCGCGGCGTTGACAGTAACCCACGGATCTACCTCCCCGAGGAGGAAAGTTATTTTATCTGATTATGGTGGTGTGCCTTCAAGCTGATCGCGAGTTACAACATATTCGTCTAACGTAAATACTTCAGTTGTCATTTCGAGGCCTACGAAGGCAAGACCAACCGAACAGACCGCGACAGCCGCGTTTTTAGCTTACCTTCCTCCCCGTCTTCACATGAGCATGCCCAGTGCAGCGTGTGACCGTTCGACATAACAGATACGTCGCGGCTCCGGTCGGTATGTAAGTTGAAAATATTGGGTTGGGGAATAAGTCCTTGCGGTTTTTTAAACCCCGTTTTTGACATGGATTCCTTCATCTTTCGACAAAGCTTATATAATTTTTCGATAGAGCTTTTTTTGCTCTACAAAATGATACTATCTGTTTTTTGATTCCTTCGACCACCTAATATTTATGAGGTTTGGAAATGATGTAAGCTGAAGGCAAAAAATTGGCACTTGCGCATCTCATCTTCCTCGTCTGACATCGAGATCAAAAAATTTATGCGTATATGTTTTAGATAGAGCTTCTTCAGCTCTACAGAATGGTACCACCTCTTATTCAAATCGCTCAACTTTTCGCTGTTTTTAAGACTCACAAATGCAGTACTCGCAGAAGTGTGCACTTTCGTTATCTTCTCTTCTTCGCCTACCATCGAGTTTGGAGAGGATGTGCATATATGCATTCGACAGACCTTTCTTTGCTCTACAAGATGATACCACTGTTCTTTTGTATCCCCTCATATTATAGAATGTAGGAGTAAGTTTCCACCTGTTTTTTTCAATTCAAAATTACGTAATGAAAATGAATTTTTTTGGCAGAATGTTTTGCATCGTTTGATAGAGCTCTTTTCGCCCTACAAGGTAGTGTTTACGGGTTTTATTCGGATTGACCTTGACATTTTTTAGATCATTTCAAAGGCTACGAAATCGAGCATTTTTGAGACCATGCGACGAAAATGCTCGATTTCGCCGCTTTTAACTGATCTGGAAAATAGCGAAACTCAATTTGAATATACCCGTAAGCAGTTTCTTGTAGAGCGGAAAGAGCTCTATCGAATGATAGGAAACATTCTGCCAAAAAATTTATTTCCATCACGCAATTTTGAATTGAAAAACAGGTGGAAACTTATTCCTACATGCTAAAATATGAGAGGATACAAAAGAAAAATGGTGTCATCTTGTAGAGCAAAAAAAAGCTCTATCAAATGCGTATATACACATCCTCGCGTATATGCACATCCTCTCCAATTCCGATGGTAGGCGAGGAAGAGAAGATAACGAAAGTGCACACTTTTGCGAGCACCGCATTAGTGAGTCTCAAAAACTAGTACCTTTCGGTAGAGCTGAAGAAGCTCTATCTAAAACATATACGCATAAATTTTTTGATCTCGATGGCAGACGAGAAAGATAAGGTGCGCAAGTGCCAATTTTTTGCCTTCAGCTTACATCATTTCCAAATCTCATGAATATTAGGTAGTCGAAGGAATCAGAAACCAGATAGTATCATTTTGTAGAGCAAAAAAAAAAGCTCTGTGGAAAACATTCATATATAAGCTTTGTCGAAAGATAAAGAGAACCATGTCAAAAACTGGGTTTAAAAAACCGCAAGGACTTATTCCCCAACCCAATAGTAGTAGGTGTGGGCTCATTTTTCCAGTTTGTGATATTTGTCGTTTTTTGTTGTTTCTTTGTTGTTTTGTTTTTTCTTCATTGCAGTCTCTTTAACCCTTCTACATTTGTCCTTGAGTTTCATCTGAACCAAATTGTCTTCCTAACTATGCAGATACTTACGATTGCACTGATCTATGTGATTAACATATGGAAATATTAGTATAATCGCATCGCTCGCGCACACTACTATGCGGTAATGTCGTGGGCGTCAGCTGATCGATCCGAATTGCTTTTTTTAAAATTTATTCAGTACCCACTAGCGCATCACGCCCCGTCCATTGGAGTCGGTTTTTTCTCACTTTAAGTGTGTCTGAGATAACTGGGGCATTGGTCATTTCTGCTGATTTTTTCCTGGTCTTAAGACAGCGTTGGAACCAAGTTATGAATTTTTGTTGCACAGACACCCACTCAGGGTGCGTCCCGCCCACTGGGCCCAGGCCTCCTTCATGACTTCAAAAAACTCATTCCTGACCTTAATTCACCTTTCCCCCAGGCTTCGGTTATAGAACCCACCTCCGCCGCGGTTAAAAACGGAGAGTGGGACTGTTCTTGTAACTTTCTGTTCCTCCAATGCGTTTCCGACCGCGGCGGACGACGGGGTGAGCACTTGCTCGGAGGCCCCTCCCCTTCGGCCATGACTTTGCGGTGCTGCATCTCAGCCAGATTCACATTTTCACGTGAAACTTTGCATGCGGCCCATAGTAAGCAAATTCACATAACATGTGGGTAACATAAAAACTCGTTTCTCCTTAGACGATTACTTCAAAGGTTAACTTTAACAGGTCAGTGTTTTAGAATACATCTTCCTTCCTAGCTCCCCTCCCCGTAACTTTAAAAATGAAAAGGTGTTGTGACCATGGGAATTTACATATTTTGATTTGCTTTTCATGCTATGTGAGATCTACAGACGTTCTCCACCTTCTTCCCATATCACAGTGATTTTTGCCAACCATCAGATAGCTGTCCAGTCAAATAGACGCCGTTCGTCCATGGACGGGGTCAATGGCCGGCGATTCGCACGAAGGCAATGGACGCATGGGATGGGGAAGCGAATTAGAAGGCAACTAGTTTGGACAGTTCACATGTAACATCGCAGAGATGACATGCTTTGGAAGTACAGCTATTATCACACAGAATCAGTGCAGCATTGGGGAGGGTTGTATTTTGGTCTCATGCTTAAGAATTCGTAAGTGCTCCAGTTGGCTCGCAAGACCATAACGTAACAAAGAAAAAGCATGAGTTGTTCAATACACTTGCTGACGAATTGAGGAAGAGTACGTTTTACAGATGGAGACATCAAAGACATCGTGAGAGGGCCATCAGGAGGAGAACGATGGGTTCTTTGTAAATAAACGGACTATATTTGAAGAAAATTATCTATGGCCAGGCTCTCGTTGAAAACCGCCTTAGACTTGATCGCGGCCCCGTTTGGGTACAGTACCGTCCGATGGCTGTCAACGATGGAGTAACCGTAAGGGCGGGACAACGTTGGCAGCTCTGGCTTGGCTGTCCTCCCCGTCTGCATAACCCCGTGCGTGCCGCAACCGGCTGAACAGTCGTAGTGTGTGGACCACGGCATCGCTTGGCTTGGCCATTGTCCCACCCCCTGGAGTGGTGCAAAAGTCGAGAAAGGTCGTTTCATTTCGTTCCTCCTCACCTGCAAGGTTGATTAGCAATTTTGCTTTCATGTTCGACAATCAACTGAAATCAGGTATCGCAGTGTCTCCAAAGGGAAGAGTGGTAGTTCGCATTGGCTACCTTCTTCAAATGCTTGTCTCTGGGGCAGGTGCAAGCTTGGCAAAGAGAATTTTTTCGGAAAATACGATCTCGTCCCTTGTAGACGCATCTGAGATGTCTGCTGTGTCTATTGCAAGCCTTCCACTTAAAAAGTCGTCAATTGAGAAATATAGCATTGCTAACCAGTACAAGAACAGAGACTTACTATCGATTGGCTACGTTTTTCTCTGACACCCACTCCAAAATATCCTCGCAGTCTGCTCAGTTGTCGAGGAAGAGCCGTTTCAATACGATCTCCCCAACCTCTGGACTCAAAGTACGGCTCCCATTTTCAAACAGTCTCCAATTTGAAACCCATAACATGACCCTCTCCCCACTCCGTCGTCGAGAACTCCTTTTTTAAAGAGGATATCGTTCGTCTACACTGGATAGGACAGGTAGTAGCAGCATATAGAAGTGCTGCTTGCGAGTAATTCTTGTTGAAGGAGTTGTCTGCAGAAATTTGAGTTCTTCAGTTACCCATATATTCATGGGCAGCAGAAGCACACAGGTTTTTATTTTCACTTATATTTACTAAAGGCCCTATGCGAAATTTCACACAAAAAAAAAACAAGAATCCGGCTGAGTGGCTGAAAAGAATAGAATTCGATAGTGTTAAGAACTTGCTTTAAAGGCACCGGAAGGGGAAGGAAAAACTGAGAGCTGTCATTACATGTTCTCTGGAAACAGGTTCAGAAGAGGTGTTGTGTCGCGAAACTTGCATTGAAAAAGCGCGCCTCGAGGTCTTATCACGATTTCGCAGCACGGCCTATCGTTCTGCTATTCACCAGCCGGGCGAGTTGCCGGCGAGGGCGGGACAGCAATCGGGGCCGGCTAATTTAGCTTCTCAACCCGTCTACAGATCACCCCCAGTTAGTGGCGCAGAGAGGTAAGGACGAGTGGGGTTTCCTTGGTCCTATTTTTAATTTTTTTCCACTTTATCTCGTTCTTATTTCACTGTTACAGTGCTGAGCACTTCCACTTCCATATGCCACGATTTGCCAGATTCGCCCTTTCCGCGGTTTCTAAGGGATGTCTGAGGGAAGTGATTTTTTTGTTACCCATACTTTTATGTTGTATTTGTCTAATGGGGTCGCATGCAAAGTTTCATACGAAAAATGTGAATCTGACTAAGATACAGCACCGCAAAGTCTCGGCCGGGTGGGCGTGGCCTCTGGGCAGGTTCTCACCTGTCATCCGCCGCGATCGAGACGCATTGTGGGAACATAAAGTTACGTGGACAGTTCCACCCTCCGTTCCTACCGCGGCGGACGACGAGACGGGCTTACACTCGGAAGCCCCGCCCACCCGACCGAGACTTTGTGGAGCTATATCTTAGATGAGTTCTCACATCCCCGCGGGAAACCTTGCCTGTGGCCCTTATCAGGCAAATACAACATAAATATATGGGTAACAGAAAAACTCATTCTCCCGTGGACAATTCCTTTAAGAAAACGAAAGCAACTTCAGCAAGCATCAGGGACTGGATCTCTGGTCTGTTTCCTATGATATTGTTCACCAACCAAGTGCACTACTCCGAGCTGTTGAATGATCTACTGGATCGGATAAATCAGCATTACAAGCTTCTACATCTCCACGTCCAAAATCGTTTTGCAGATGTGGGATGTACAGGGTGTCCCAAAATTATGGGCGCCAATGTATTGCAATATTTTGTTGGGGTCATTAGAGTGGATGGAAAATCAACCCATTCACAACTTTACCCACCCCTTATGCAACAAGACACAGCAATCATATCATAAGTTTCTTTGCCCCGACAAGGATACAAGCTCAAAGTCTCTCTATCACTCAACCGCCCTTGACACGCTGCTTTTTCCATACATTTTTTCCCATATCTTTCTCAGGGCTACCTTATGTGGCTCCATACTAGGATGGCTGACTCGTCAGACCTTGCCTCTAAACCCTGGCAGTAGATCAATGTGATCATGTTTTGGGAATTGACGGACGTTTCGAAAAGTGATGAATTCGGAAAAATCAAGTCGGCAGCGCTTTTGTATCAATCTGGTTCTATAAACTGAAGCGCTTTGCCGCTAAACTCACCAAGTATTTTTGCAAAAGACTAGTGAGGACAGTGCTTTATTATGTCCAACAGCCAGTTCCTCATGTTCACATTCCGCAAGCTTTACGCCGAAATTGATGGAAACCAACAGCGTGTCATCATTGGACCCTCAATCATTACTGGGACCCGATTGCTGGAATCCAAACACCCTATCGGCATGGTATACCCTACCAGACGTTGTTGGCCACAAAGGGTTGCCCTTATCGGTTCAGGACGTGGAAACTTTTTCGCTCGAACAAAAGTACGGCGAGGTGCGTGTGTTCGTTGAAGCGAATGACCACCAAGTGTATTTGAAAAACTTCTGAAATCTCGAAAATACCACGAGCTTCACCCCGACAAGCATGCACCTTGGTAGAAGAAGATCCTGTGCACCCAATGAGCAGCAAATGAAAGAAAAAGGATTGATACAATTGTATAGAGGAATCCGAAAATTTACGTGTTCAGGCGCCCATAATTTTGGGACACCTTGTAGATTGGGGATCGGCGTGCTATGACCCACGCAGCACATTGAATGGCGATAGCGACCGCATTCCTATGCTATTAAAAGTAAATCGTAGCAGTTCTTTTCAAGAGTACTTAGATGTAATGAGTGCTTGATCCTGGTGTTCTTGATTTACGAAAATCGCGTTTAAGAGATCTGGATGGGGACTCGTTGTGGGAGATTTGAAATCAATCACTTTGTGATCTTCTTTGTTGTTGCCTTTTCTGTTCGAGAATGAGAGACAAGTCGCGTCGACCCGGAAGAACATAAGCCGTCTCACGAAGCCGGTTCACGTTCAGCGCTCGGTTCCCGGTTTGTGCGCTCGATCCTACAGCCGACGGCCGGATCGTCGCTGTTGACGTCGACGTCGTCGTCGTCGCCTTGGTGCAGTGCAGATTGTCATTCTCTCCGTATGTCCGAGAACATACCTATTAAATGATCACGGACCGTCGCCGTCGTCCATCTACCGTAATGGCCGCCCACTTTCCCGTTCTCACTTTCTCTCCCGTGAATTCAACAAACCAGCTGTTTTCGTTTTTTTGGGTTTTCTGTATGAAATTTCGTTCGCTTTCTCATATACGAGAAAATTTTCGTGCGTTTTGTCCCTGATTAAGCTGACTTCAGATGGTCTTACTCACTCACACTGTGCCCTTTTTACTCACTGTCTCCTTGGTTGTCCTCCGAGGTGAGCACTAGCATTTTCAGTATTCCTATTATTTACGATTCTAATCATATTGTAATTACGCGTTATCTCAGCAGCATAAGTATTTTGTACCTTATCGTAAAGGTGGGCGAGGTGGTATCGTGGCGAATGTCGCCGCTACGGCTAACGTGGTTCACGCATCAAATCTCGGGCTAGTTTCGGGCTGCCAAGGCTTTTCATCTTTCGGGGATTTTTGAAATTCTCCCAAAGTTGCCTAGATCATAGAAATAGTAACTAGAATATCGGCTAGTAGGTCAAATTGAATTCAGATGCCACATAATTTCTATGAAAGATGCGCGGCGCATTTCAACGACGGATAATCGATCAACGCTTTATCTTTTTCCACATCTTGGTGCTTTAATGGAATTTCCTTCTAAAAAAATGATTTTTGAAATTTCGCTATGTTCGTAGAATCAAACAAAGCAAATGGATACGCCATGCATCCTCCTTAACTCCAAAAGTGTACGAGTTGGCATGAGAGATCTTACGATTGCACCCATTTAGGTTTGCCATTATCTTTAGCCGCAGTGGGTTAAATCAAAGGGAATGAAAATCTCATGCAATCACTATACCGCTTCTATTTTCCCTTAATATTTACATTTGCTGTGAATTTTGGAATGTAAATTGATGTAGGCTATTAATGTCAAGATAGCATTGGAGACCAGGAAAATGCGTGGCCAACCACTGAGCCATACTTATACTTGCATAAGCCTAGCATTATTGTGGAGCCACTATAAACCGAAAGGTTGTCTAGAGACCCTTACCGACTAGAAACGTAATATATAAAAAGGGGGTAAAAAGGGTGCAGAAAGATATGTGGTTAACCTGTTTCTCTACGGGACTCATCACAACACAACTAAAATTCATTCATAATCGTAATGACGTTGACTATGTGCCTGGTCTACCTACTGGCTAGCGAAGTCGGTTGCAGGTTGGGACACACGGTTTGACCTAGGCCTGCTACCCTGTGAGAGCCCGTGGCTCTTGCCCTGTGACATAAATTACGCAGATAATTTGTTCATTCAAATCTTATATTCCTTGAAAGTTTGTTCAGTTGTAGTCTTTCGAGAAAACAGTCATAGAGAACGAGTAAAGGGATGTGCATGTCACCGCGTGACCCAGTGGCCCTACTGACCGTGTGTACCAACCGTCATCAGCGCATGGCAGCTGATGTGCAATTCGGTGTTTCCATGCTCTCAAACAAATCTGTTGCAAGTTGAGGAACGATCCTCGACGACTCGTCGTCCTGGACAAGACTCAATCCCAAATTCGTCCCGAGAACCTTGTCGCGACAGTGGGGTTACGTCTCACCACCTCGTACTTATTTGCGGGGGGCTATCACGGCTTACCATCTTCTAGTCTTCAGTTTCAGGATTCAATTTCGTCTTGTGAAAACAGACAGCACGGGTTTACTTTCCGTCTTCACCTTTTTCACTTTCTCTTCTCCCAGACTGACAGCTTCTGCAAAAGCCATGTTTTCCGGGATAAGTGGAACGTTGTCAAATCACCCTCATTAGCCCACATTTTATATTGCCGCCTAGCTACTTTGTTTCCTATAGCAGAACAATGAGCTTTTTCTTGTCGAATTAGCCCAGGTTTTGTCGACGGAAGGATCCGGGACTGCACACCAATCATCACATCGTTCATGCAAACAGTTCTAGAGGATTTCAAGTCCAACAAGTTTTCATATTCGCTTGTTCACCTGCGAAGTCCAAGCTATGGCACCAAGGCTATCCAAGCAGTGTAAACCATGGGTAAAGATATCATCGGGAGGGGGGGAGGTGCTGTATCTTACCAAATTCCTCAAAGAGTCCTCATGACCGGTCGACCACCTCTTTTTCAGTGATTTTCGGAGCGATAAGGTGACTTCTAACACAATTAAGGTCGTCAAGGTTCAGTGCAAAATGGAAGCCCCGATGAGCTCCAGTTTACAATACTCCCAAAAAGTTCACTCTAATTGATCATTTGTTCTTTTATAAAGGCCTACAAAGTCCAAAATAGATACATAAAATTCTTACGAAATTAAATGTAGATACTTAACTGCATCTTTCATTATTCAGAATTTATACTTTCAAAAAACCAACACAACAATTTCACTTAGTCCAGTTTGGCCATCGATTGGATGACCAGCTGATTCTCCATCGTTTTCACTAAGATTCTACCTATGCCCTATTTAGCTCATAAGTTAATGCTGATATCAATAACACAGAAGGAAGCGGTTTTCGATCCCATGCAGTCTCACCTATCAACGAGATCATCTCTTTCAGCGAACCAACCGACGAGGAAAAGCAAATCCTGTGCGCAAGTCTCAGCAGCTTGCAGCAGCATCTTGATCCCTTACCCGGACAACTGTCCAGACTAATTCCCAAGCGGTGGATCCAATCAATTTGCGATTATATTGACGAGCTTATCAATTATAGCATTTCTCTCCTGAACAGATTCTCTCGGTTGGGTCTTACTTAGTCCAGTGATTGCGTTGACTGTTAGGCGAGTGGCGTACATATCTATAGATCAGGGAATGAAATTAAATTACAAATCATTTATTCATCTCTTGAGAAAACTCCGTCAAAATCACCATAGCCACTTTTCTCGCCGGAACTGACGATGGCATGGGTTAATGGTGCAGCGCATCAAAATGGTTAGCCAACCGGATAAATGTGATTAACTGGAAGATTTCAGTGAATGGCATCGAAAACGGCTGTGACGACGCGGATCCAAAGTGTCCCGAATGGGCAGCTGAAGGTGAATGCACGTCGAATGCCGTATGGTGAGTGATTGGTTCGTCTACGCAGTATTTATCGGAGCTAACATTAGGGAAACGCCTTTTTAGGATGATGGCGAACTGTCGTAAATCGTGCCATTCATGCCAAGGTGGTGACAAAGCATGGAAGCTTCGAACACATATCCAAGCCAACTATCACAATGCTAGTGAGAGCTCAACGAGAATCGTTCGAATTGAAAGCGTTCGAGTCAACAATGTTGAAATTGTGAGTGCACCATTTTTTGTGTACGTTTTGCTCAACCGATATCATACTTCTCATCTCCTTTATCAGTAACTTTGCTTATCGAAGATCGGTGCTGGTCGTACGCGCCTAAAATCAATATCCGCATTGGAGCGCGTCGAGCGTCAAAGCGTGGAAGTATTGCAGTCAAGCTTCATTTAAATGGTGTGCACAAGACCTTATTGGTATAAGAACACGATCGCACAGAACACTTTCACAAGCTGGTAACCCTGTTAAGAGCCTATATTGGTGTCCGACTAGGAAAGTAATTGCCTTTCACATTCAGCACGAATAGTTTTGGCAGATTGGTAAATAATCTCATGTGAATGTCTAGGTGATCAATACTGTAACAGTAGAGAAAGAATGGAATGAAACCGTCAAAAAGAGGGTTAGGAAGCCCCTCCTTCTCACTTTTTTCCTTTAGCCTCCCTGAATTACTAGCCGCCGAGGGATAGATCAGACGACGAGAAGCTGTTCAGCCACGAAGGTTAGGCCGCGGTCATACTTTACGTGTCTGCGGCAGGGCGTGGCCGCGTATCTTGCGTCTCCACACTGCCTCGTTGCCTGCGTCATCTCTGCACCTCCCCCGTGCCACTCTCTCTCGCTGCCTGTGAGAGAGAGTGGCACGGGAGAGGTGCAGAGATGACGCAGGCAACGAGGCAGTGTGGAGACGCAAGATACGCGGCCACGCCCTGCCGCAGACACCGCAAAGTATGACCGCGGCCTTACCCCGCCCTCGCAGATACCCGCCCAAGGGATGTGAGGGGACTTGAAACGCAGCGCAGCGAAATGCGATAAAGACCTCAGGGGGAGTTTTGTTGTGCCTGCTTTCGTTCGGGCTGCCTTCGTGTTTTATTGCTTTCTATTGATCCATGCAAAAGGTCGATATTGAATGCACGCACGCAAAGTCAATACCCACACCAAAATGTGTTGAACGGCAAAGCGATTAGATGTTCGAACATAACCACCGAATGTTCTCGATGGATTTTCTTGAGTTCTTTCCGTTCAGAATTTGTGACTTAAGCAAATTGAGTATCCGTTGCACTCCTCAGATAGATGAAGGGTGTTTGAATGATACAGACGCTATTTTAGCCAGCATGACCGAATCGATTGGCTTCTCGCCAAAAAATATGTGTCAAAATGGCGGAGTTAGTATTTTTTATATGTATGTGGAACATGATTAAAAAACATATTTTATATGTAGAACGTGATTTTACATGATGATTGATGAAGGGGCCTGTGTGCGTTGCCAAATTACCGGGTGAGAGCTGAAGCGGATGAATATATTGGGTTTATCGGAAAGTTTTGATAGGGTTGAGATTTTTTCCATTACTCAGCAAGTAATGCATGCTAATCAACAATATAATAATCATCGTTAGTTATAACATTGTCCCACCTGCAGAGCAGGTCAGCGATTTTCTTCTCCCAGAGTTAGGAGGATTGGGAGCCAAAGAAGTCACCGACCACTTGCTCAAGGTGGTCATAGTTGACGAATTTTTTTTTGCTAGGAAAGCCTCAAGGGGCCGGAGCAAGTGGTAATCTGAGGGGGCTGTATCAGGTGAATGGGGTGCATGTGGAACCGTGTCCCAACCTAGCTCCTCCACTTTTGCACGGGTCTCTTTACCTATGTGAGGGACCCGTGCAAAATTGGAAGAAAGGTTGGGACAAGGTTACCTATGTGAGGGACCCGTGCAAAATTGGAAGAGCTAGGTTGGGACAAGGTTCCACATCCGTCCTATTCTCCTGATATTGCCCCTACCACTTGTTCCGGCCCCCTAAGGCTTTCCTAGCAAAAAAAAGATTCGTCAACTATGACCACCTTGGACAAGTGGTCGGTGACTTCTTTGACTCCTAATCCTCCTAATTCTGAGAGAAGAGAATCGCTGACCTGCCCGTTGAGTGGGACAATGTTATAACTAACGATGTTTACTATATTGCTGATTAGCCTGCATTACTTGCTGAGTTGTAAAATAAAATAGGGAAAAATCTCAACCCTATCAAAACTTTCCGATCAACCTAATAAAAGTGCTTTATGGCAGCTTAGAGGTTTCTTTGTCCCCTGTTCCGACCCACTTTCATTTATAAGTTCTCCTTCTCCTTGGTCTCACCACAACATTCCATAGCTTTTCCATCAATCTTTTGCATCTTCTATCATTGTCCATCTGTTCCAGGATGAAAAGAAGCAGAACGTCAAAGTGTTTGGTCGATTCGTTCTGGTAAGACTGGCTAGGTTGTTGACGAGCATGCACTTTTTCATACATGATCCTTTCAGAGCTGGAACGATACCAACATTTCGTGGGACAGAAATCAGTGGGGTCTCAGCTGGTTGAACTTCTACTGGATTCAGATTTGGACACCACAAATCGTTCAGTTGAACGGGTATGTTTCAGTATATTGTCACTTGAACTGTGTGTAGCGAGATAGCTCCGCCCATAGAGGGCGGCGCACCATCACTTTCTATGTGATGGCGCGCAGATCCTACTACGACTAGTTTGACCTTCATTTTTTGGCTTTTTCTGGTTTCTAGCATGTGTGCGTAGCACTGGCAGTTTTGATTGACAGCTGATCAATACTAATCAATAGTAATAAGAATAATAATGTATGCACTATGTTCACGAATTCATGAAGTCAGTTCAGAATGATCGCTCTGTAATGAAATAGCTGTCTGTCGCAGATGCTTCCTCCTTCACATGCCAACGGTATTAGTTGTAAGTATACTGATGCAGCTACGGGCATTTACGGGCGCAGGTGGGGTAGTGGCAAGGGGCACCGCCTCCATCAGCTTGGTCCATAGATCAATGCCCGCCCACGTTAAATATATCTTCCTTCTTCAAGATCCGCAACCTGACGCATGAAGTGCACTGGAAAAGAAATGTCTTTTATGTCCGGTTGTCGATGTGTACGTCCCTATCATTCTCAGCAGAAGTGGAATGCATGGCGCATCCCATAAAAGGGTTATTTTACCCAGGATCCTGTTCGATCCTTTATTTTTCTAGGCGATTAGTCAGTTACGGTTATTAGCTGTCGCTAGGTGCATGTTCTGAAACATGTTCATTTATAGAGCGTCGACGTCCAATCCAGGCCAGGTATCCAGCAAGGTTTTAGCGGCCAACTACACTGGTCAAGTGTATCTATGGGCCGATTTCTCCTTCTCAACACCGTTCAGATTCCAATATGAGGACTACCCCAACGATATGCAAAGGGTGCCGTTTCGAAGAATTTGAGGTCATTTCCGATATCTCACCTGAAAGTTCTCTATCTTCCAGGTGTGCTTCAAATTCGACGACAAACGCCTACTTGCAGTCCATTTCACCGTGTCTGATGGGGTAAAGAGCAAGGAACGTGAAGCGACCACTGATCCATTCGTTTCCGGATGGAAAATCGTCGACGTCGACGTGAATGTGAGGTGTTTTGGGTCAACGCTTGAACGGCCATAAATTGGCTCATGTGCAATTTATGGGAATTTGGACGAAAAGAGAAGAAAATGAATTGTTGCGAGAAAAAAACTGGGGCTAGGGCAATCACGACCGTCTCAGTTTCGGTGAGATTCAACTTCTGATGAGTGAAAAATGCTCGAAAAGACGTCTACTTTTCGCTGGTTTCGTCGAAGCAGACCTTGGTGAAACTCGGTGGGATGGGCCATGCACTCATTTCCACCATACGAGTGTGCCAAGTGAAGTGTTCGAGAACTAGAAGTTTAGCTATTAAGTTGGTCAACAAGTATCCGCCGTTTTGAAAATCTTCTGGAAACCGTTTCCAAGCTTTATATGTGGATGAAAGACCAGGTTTTTTCTGTACAGAGTTATACCCAAACAACCTGAAAAGTCATAAGACTTGATGCTGAAAAATCAAAGCGAAATAATCGATGTAAGAAACGGCGGGAACTTTCGTATCACCTAACATTACGTCTAGCACCCTGTATGATGATATGTTCGGTTAATTGCGGAGGTGGTATAGTGACAAGTGACGCTGCTGATGTAAGCTTGGTCCTTGGATCAACGACTGCCGAGGCTAAACAAGCCTCGCGTCCTTACTGGGTCGATCCTGAGACGCGTTCTGAGTATTTTGATCGATTTTCGCTGGTTTTTCATTCAATTAAATACCCACAACATCTACCCTCACTACCAAATGCCATGAGCAATACGCACGGAGTTACGCAATATTTGCTTTATATACCCAAATTCAATGATTGCTAGTTTCTGAAAACCTTTCACCCCTTTCATGAAATGTAGACGAGCTGCTCAAGCCCTGCATCAGTGTCAGTCAGAGAACAGGGACCCAACTTTGAGTGCAACCTGGTTTCTATGCCCGTTGGCCAAAACACATTCACTAAAAATCTTCAGTTTTTTTTTACGTGAGCCGATTCAACTCTTCAATGTAATTCTGAATTGAAGTAGAATGCATGGCATATCCCAGAATAAGGAACTGACTGATATTGTACCGTCACGACTGGTAGCGGCCTATAAATAATCTTCCAGGGTTGAACATCCTTTTTTCAGGAATCACCGTTCAACGTTGAAGCGTTGTCCGATCCGCGACGAAATCCATTTGATGTACAGTCAGACAATTGTGAATTGTGCTTATCATTACAACGAAACGCTGTCTATTTCACCGCCGAAATGCTTCTGCCCGCCCTTGTTACCTCTCTTTTCACCGTATCATCAGTCTTCTTCCAAGTGAGTCCCGGGTGTCTTGTTTCAGAAGTCTTGCTCTTAAGTTTCTTGCGAATTGAATTTAAGTGATCTATCAGTCACCACCGTTTCAGCTGTCGAAGACACAGCCAATGCTGCTCGGCTTCTCAGTCGTATCACAAATACTCGCTCTTATACTCGTTTCACAGCGACTTCCCAGCTTTACAGCTCATACTCCAACAATCTGTAAGTTCTCCGTTGTAATAAATTAGGACTGGTGCTTTATGAACACAAGATCTATAGAATGCGTCATACACGTAACCTATGTTTAAAATCATAGATGTACGCGTGTGTAGCCTTATGTCGAATTTTCGCGCGGCCGCGTCTTCTTCGTGTGTGATTGCGTACATTCCCTTTGCAATTTTATGTCTTAGCCTCGAAGCTTCATGAGCTACGCGGGAGCATTACAGAGAAAATAATACGTAAATATGCAATCAAATAAACAAGTAGGCAGGGACAACGTTTGCAGCAATCATGGAAAAGCTATTACTCTAGAGGGCCTTACGATACCAACCCATTACGTCCTGAGTGGAATTCCAACCGACTGCGGCGAGTCGTGCTGATGGCGCCGCTGGTGCGACACCACAAAGCGAAAATCGGACATAAGGCTACACACACTGGGTGTATTGATTCCGAACAAGTAGTCCTTTGGGCCAATCAATCAATGTCCAGTTCAAGAGCTATAGTGCTTTTGACACCTATTTGAATGTGAACTAATAAGCATTCCATATGATCGACGCATTGAAGGCCACCAGGTGCATGGCGCATTCTATCATTGTCGAACACTTTCCGATGATTCTTTTTTACTCAATCTTCTTCAATACATGACTTTTTTTCAAGATTTTTTCCCATTTTTCGAGCTCTTGTTTTGATTGCTGTCTTTAGCTTTCTTCACGAGACTTTTCGATTTTCTATTTTTGGGTCTCCGAAAGTATTATTTTTTGAGTGAGCGCTGAGATTTTAGTGAAATTCGCCGGTTTCAATCTGGTGATGACAGCAGTACTATTTGTGGTTTCTTTGATTTTGGAGCGACTTGCGTCAACTCCATCAGAGATTCCACCACCACATTCTGTCGATCGAATGGTGCAACTTATTGATCGACTTTTACCCATACCAAAGGTAGGTATTGCTCTTCTCCCCTTTGACTAGAAGTTTCGAATCAAGTATCACGTGCCGCCTCGAAATATTCTTACATTTGATGGCTTGCTTCGGGTGGTCCTACTCAGGGCACTCCCAGCTGTCGAGGAAAATAGCCGCCTCAGTACGACCACCTCCCCCCCCCCTCCCCTCCCCTACGGCGACCAATGACGAACCCCCTTTTTTAACCTCTGCAATACCAGTAACTGTTGCCCAGTTGCAGTGAGTTTTATTGCTATATATTCTTTCCTGACCCAAAAAGATATTTATTTTACATTTCGTTACACTGATTCGGAAAGGGGTGGAATTCCCTTCTCATCTTATATGCTTATTGAAAATTTAGATTTAATTGCTTATGACTTTTGAAGGTACGACCCGTACCCTTTTATCTGATCAAATACGATCCTTTTGTCGTAGAATCTTCGACTCTCGGTGTATCCTGTTCCTACTTCCCGAACTGATGGATATGATTTGAAACTCGCGCGCAAAAAGCCTTCGTTTTTTGCTCTTCTCAGCGCCCTAGTGATTCACCAGGAAGTCTTTCTCCCATGCTGATGTGTAGCGATACATAGTAGCAAGTGTAAGTTGCCCCTAGCAATCGAATCCTCCGTTTTTACCTCCCCCTCCTGCTTGGCCGGAGCATCTGAGGCTGTCGGCACGGGCTGTCTTCGTCTATACTCGAGCCGTCTTTGGAAGGAGGTCGCCAATGGATTAAAAAAAACCACTGCCACTGGGTGTGTACCCATATGTCAGGATTTCGCACCGCGGTGTGTCGCAAGTGATGCGATGCAGACGGGCTAAAGGTGCCGTGTTGTTGGGTCCCGAAGCGATTACAAGTCAACTATGTAGGGCGCTGCAAGCATTACCGTGTAATCGCTCTAACAATAAGGTCTAATTATAAGGGTGCGCATGGCTCGCACACACCGTGTCGCACGTCGCTCGTCGTGGTGCGAAGTCTTCGCATAAGGGTACACACCCAGTGCTATCTAGCTACCTAGTGCAAAGTATAATTATCGATCGGTGTCCTTTTCGGAAATCGACCAACAGGCTTAAAATTTCTTCAACAGTCATGGGTTCTCTTCAAGGGTGGGGCCCAGCCTCCTCGGCCATCACTTTGAGAAGCTGTATCTTGGCCAGATGCTCACTTTCTCGCGTGAAACTTTGCATGCTGCCCTTATTGAACAAATACATCAAAAATATATGGATAACAGGGGAGCACATTTTTCGTGCACGATTCCTTTGATGGCACCTACACCCCCCCCCCATTTTTCCCTCGTTTACCACCCAAAGCGTTTTTTTTTTCAGAAATCCAAGCATGAGGATGAATCGCTGAAGTATGCCGGTCTGGCTCACGCTGCTAATCATGCCATCTTTGCCCTGGCAACAGCTGTTTACTTGTTGGTTATACTTGCCTCATTTGTGTTCTGAGTGTCCACATCTCGGTTACACCGTGTAAATACATTTAATTATTCCACTGTTGGCTTTGGTTTTTTTCCTTCATTTAGCGTATATGACAAGTCAAAGAAATGCCTACTTAGCAACACAACCACGATCGTTCCCTTGAGCCACGAATAGTACATAATAGAAAAAGAATAACACGAAGACGGTCGGTGATAGGAATCGACACATGCTGTCGAGGCGATGATAAAGTTGGGTCAGGCGGTCTTGTTCTGCCCTGAGATTCGCTTTTTGAAGTTCGTTTGGTGCACGTGGGATGCTTCTGCCCTGAAATGTTCGGTCTATACTGGGAAAGATTAAAGGACTGGGGTTAAGACTTTTGAAGTTAGAAGTCGGTTCCAAATTAGCGCTAGAAGCATTAATTGTATATATTGTTTTCGTCTCTTTCCTCCCTAACAAAAGAGGGGTTTCAAGTCCCCCTAGAACTCTGTAGATTTACATGTAACGAAGTTCCGAATACTGGTTTTCCATATGGGAATCAGAAACTGCAAAATGCCACTGGGAACCGATTTAGGAGTGGCCAAAGTTTGCTTGACATGACTCACTGGCCGGGTATTGTGCTTGAAGTATTTCTTGAACGGATCTAACCTTAGGGCAAAACCCACCGTCAACCATCTCGGGAGCAATAGGGTACCGCAAAGCCTCGAAAATCCTTAGTACCTACAGGGTTACTCCTCTTCATAAAACACGTCAAGTAAAGTGCCGGGCACATGAGTAATTGCAAGCTCACTCCAACCCCCCTCCCCAGAATCGCTTCTCAGAAGCATTTTGCAATTTTGATTTCGTATTTGTAAATAGTATTCGGAGCTCTATCGACACACCTAGGCCCCCTTCAGAGTTTCTTGAGAATTTTGAACCATTTGCTGGTATGTTGCTATATACTTCACCCATGAGGTATTAGGTTGATTCATAATAAATCGGACAAATGGTAGTGATGATTTCTAGAGATCATAACTCAGTAACGAATTAACGAAAATGGACGCGCGAGGTACCGTTGGAATGAGTATGAAAAGCTCTTCAAAGTACCGCAAAATAATCACTCCAAAGTAAATTCATTCCGCCACAATGCCGCACGATTTCAAGCGGTCCAGAGACCACATCCGCAACGTCATACTATTTATATCGCTATCTGGCCAGGAACCCGCGGATATCGGCAGACGTCTGATAGAAGTTCACAAGGAGCATGCCCCCGGCAGAAGTACACTGTAGTTGTAGCATTCGAAGTTTGCGTCAGGCGACTATTCCATCGAAGACGAAAACCGCGGTTGGTGGAGCGTACACGGCGTAGAGTACTGGGAGCTGCTCGATGAAGGTACCACAGTATCCGCCGACGTCTACGTTCGTCAATTACGAGAATTGAAGGCCAATGTCCAAAGTTCGCTACGGCGGCGGTCACATGTCTACTTCCAGCACGACAACGTGTCTACTTCCACAGACCGCACTTCGCAAGATCGACCAAGGCCGAGCTGCTGTCGTACAGTTGGACCGTACTTCTATACCCACCGTACTCCCCAGACCTGGCCCCTTCAGATTTCCACCTTTTCTCCCACAGCCAACGCCACCTGGACGGCCAAGACTTCAAAACTCGCGACGAGGTCAAGGCGGCACTCGGCAACTTCTTCGAGCTCCAGCTTCCGGCCTTCTGGAGCAAGGGCATCCATGATCTGCCTATACCGTGGCAGAAGGTCATCGATAAAGATGGAGTATATTTCAAGTGAATCCCTGTTGTCGTAAAAAAGTTGTACGACAATGATTAAAATTGGTCAATCTGTCCGATTTATTATGAATAAACCTAATAGTCCCTCGTTCTTTGGCCTAGGCTCAAGCTCAATGCATCAGCGTACCCCATCAGTGTGCGCCCTCAGCGACAGGGTAGAGTTGCAGACCATATTCAGGCTACTAACCCAACTTTAGGTCGGAGAGGGTCAGTGCCCTGTTTCGATGGTTCCAAAAATGTCGGACAGGCTTGGGCAGTGATTTTCAGTTTGCTATCAGTAAAACATGCAACTTGAGAATGAGCGCAAATAGGTAAAGAAGTCAAACAGAGTAAAATCATCCTCTTCAACCAATTTCAGCAATATGCAAATCAGCGCTTAAAATGAGAATGTCAACGGGCATACCGTAATCAGGCTCGAAGCGTCTTAGCCAAGTTTGGACCCGTACTAAGGCATAGCGTAATAATACTGATAATACTGAACAATCACAAGAAATGTTGGGAGCAGTGTAAAATAGATTTTTTCCGGTGCTAAGGTAGTTGGGGGGGAGCCACTGCAGTAGTGTCTCTGCGTCTCTACCGCATGGCTAGAGCGCAGAGAAGCCATAGCGCCAGCCGAATCGGGTTCGAATTCTGCTTAGAAACGACTCCCTAAAGCAAATTCGTGCTTGTTTTTTCATCCTATGTTAGCCTAAGCCGCGGAGAAGGACATTGCCTCTCTCTAGACTTAGGCGAATTCGCGTAAGTGGTTGTTTAGTCTAATTGTAGCTAATTTTTCGTAATATTTTAATGGAAGAATAATTCAGTCGTTTTTTTCAGTTAGTTAGCTGTATCTAGGCATAAAATAACCTTGAGAGTGCCTATGAGCAGAAATTGGGCGCGACTCTTGCCTTTGTCGAGTGGCCCCCCCCCCAACTACCTTAGCACCTTTTTTCTGCCAAAGTTAAGAGTATTTTATGGAAATAATTAGGGGCGGACCATCCCTGAATATCTCGCGTGTAAGTGAGAGTATTGCGTGCACTTACGGAAAACCTGCATTCGAGTTGGCGCCTAATATTGCATGTAAAAGGTCCAAATTTGTTCACCATATATTATCCCAACGTCCGTAACTTACAATCTTGCTCAATGTTTTATTTATCACTGAACCTCCTTGCATTTGAGCACATCTTCAGGAATGATTTTGGCAAACTGTGAAATGATTGTGGGTATAACAGCAACACAGTGCACATTAGTGCAACAGCAAGTAACGGAAGCAGCTGATCAAAAATGCGAAAACAAAAACCCGGGAACCGTCCCTCCCACTCCCACTGCGTCATTAGCCGCTGAGGAGAAGATGCAGATAGTGAGGGGCTGATCCAGCCAGCCGCCAACGATACCCTGCACCTCGCAACATTCACAAATCGGCAGCTGTACAACCCGAAACGTCGGCAAACGAAGGCGCGATGAAGACCTCTTGGCGCGTTTTTTTCAACGCTAGTTTCGCTTCATATGATCTTTTAGAATCACATTTCCTCCACCGAGAATATATTTCCCCGCTCTCATTTCCTCCATTGCCTCGAGCGGTGCTTTTGACTTGCGAGTTACCCAAAAGGGTTTTGCTTCCCACGAATACTTCAAAGGCAGCGAGACGCGCAAGAATGAAAAAAGCTTCCTGCAGCGTGGTTACGCTTACGCTTCGGTGAAATCAAAACTGGTTAGGCGAGTGTAAAAAGGCCTACCACTGCTCGGCTCCGTTTGATCAACGACAGAACGACAAGACTTTCAACAAGGGACAGTGCAGTGAACACCTTCATCACTGCAAACCAGACATCCATTGACGTCAAGTATGACGTTCGAATCTCTTTGTCTCCTTTTTCCATTTGGACGAGCGTTAGTAGAACCTGAATACTCGAATTTTCCATGGTTCTCTTTTGTCACCATCACTTACCGTAATAGGGGTGATAATTCGGACTTCTTCATAATGATACGGTACGTAAGGTGCAACCCATGCAAACATCATCGCCAACGTGCTCGGGATATATTTCTCGACCAGGAACCGTCCTCCATCTCGTTCAAGTTCAAAGACCAGCCGGAGACATGAGGAACGGACTGGAAACATATTATCCGTACATTGATTGAATTGATTTTACATTAATTACCACTCAAATCCCTAAACAAACAAATTCTGTTATTTTCATGGCTAAATTTTCGGAAGCGTGGCACCATAATTGTCAAGAAATGGATGGTGGGGAAAACGGGTGAGAAGAGGAACGATCGAACACTTCTGGAGCAGTCTCCATATAATTTAAAGGAATCGACCATGGACATTCAAGTTCTCCTGTTACTCACATTTAATGTATATTGTATTTGCTTACCAAGGACCAGATGCAAAGTTTCACGCGCATACACAAGAATTCATTAGGGGTGGAGTTCCCCAAAAGTGCGAACCACGGGGTGAAGGGTCCGAGTAGGTGTGGATGCTAGAGATATGAGAAGGAAAGAGGTGGCACGCACGTGGTCAAGGACCAGGGTGAGAAGCAAATCAATATTAGGAGCGAAAATTTGAAATGGACTCCTGCCCCTGACGGCTGTTCGAATTTTGTGGCGGGAATTCGAACAAACAGCTCTTCCTGCAGTTTTTTGATTTCTGCTTTAGAATACAGGAAATTCTCGGTTCTTCCGTGCTTTTGACGTGATGGAAATGAATTTATGAACGAAATCCTCACTTAGCTTTCCTTCCACAATACATTCCTCATTTCGAATTCGCTGGACATGCAATTCGGGTAGAGCGATCTCAGATTCGAATGAAACCGGATCCGGATGCCATACGAATCGCACGAATGAGGCTGGATATGCGACTGTAAATGAAGAATAGCCACTCATGAGCCACTACACCTCATGATCAGTGCCCAGGTGAAGCCATAGATATAGTGGCTCATAAGAGGGGCTGTTAACCAGATACTGTTGTAAATGCGTATTCTATTACAGAATTTTGTCGCCTCCCCTCAGATCCATTCCAATCATTTCATCACTCCCACTCTTGGAAATCGAAATAGTGGCTTCACTTTCTTTAGGAAACCGAGAAGAAGGGACAAGCACTTCCTAGATGAAACTTTTGAGATATGGGACTTTAGTTTTGAGATATAGGACACCCACTCCCTCCTCAAACTGATGTTCTTTTGGGAATACTAAAAAGTTTTCTCTAGTGTCGTCGATCGATAATCATATTCACAGGTAAACGGGCAAAAATATTGATAGAAGACCTTTTTGATCTAGAAAAAATTCACCGACTCGAAAAATAAATAAACAACAATGGCCTGTTGAAAATCCTTGTTCATAGTATGCTGCCCCATCCTCTGATTAGATATGATCCCCCATTTAGGACTCCTCAACACCCATTTTATGTTCTTGTCCGCAAGTACTTCAGTGTCCAGTCAGTACTGCCCGATAAGGCACAGTGTGCCACACGATCTGATCTGCCTGTTCCAAAATGAAATGGAGTGCGTGGTGCGATCTCATATTTATTGTTTGCGGATACTTAATAGTGTAATATTATCACCCAGACCAGCTGATGCTGAAACAGCGGTTTTAAGCTTCAAAGGTTGGGAGCAATTAAGTTTCAATGTTAGGCAATAATGGCGCAGTGGAAAAAAAGCGCGCTTCATATTTCCTTACTCTGGCTTGACTCCCAACAGGGCCAACACAGTCTCACAGGTCTACGTCGGTTTTTATAGGACTTCTCGCAGACTGTACATCTTCTAGCTCACCCCAAGTTTTGCGCTGGGCTCAGAATTCAACCGTATGCCTCTATAAATTTGAAGGTGAGTCGTTTGCGTGGCTCTTCCCAGAGAAACTGTTCAAGTTCGATAACTCCGATCTTTCAAATCTACACAGTGACTCGCAAAAGATATAAATTTTTGAATCAACATGGCGTGTACTCAGAAAGAATAAGCTCGTTGCTGGTGTGTTAAACAGCGTACGAAGCCCGCGTGACGTACGGAATGCTGCGCTGGGCGGGTATAACAGGAGCGCTGTCGGTTTCTCACATTGACACGGTAAAACAAAGGTCGTAGTCCCATGACTTGTCCTTCACCTGAACCGTGCGATAACGGTATGGTTCTGAGGCGTTGCGAACTGCCCCTGCACGGGCATGACGTGTTCATGGGATCATCACATTGGTCCTGCAAATCCTGCTATGATCATCCACGAGGATACGTGAAGGTTGAAGAATGTTCTGCAAACCTTCGTGCCACCCCTTGATCTATTCATCCCAGAAATTGTCCCCATTACGCCAAGGTCTGGGTGTTCCGTGGAGTGTTTGTAGGTTTATTGCCAGCCAGGAGGTCTTATTTTATATTGTGATTTAAGCCGCGTCATTACTCACTGAACTAACACCGCATTTGTAAAAAATAGCTTTACATGGCTGTTATAGGCAGGGCAAACCCAATTGTCGAGGGAAGTGGCTGCTTCAGGACGACCCCCTTTCGACGAGGACCCAAATACAATTCCCCTTTCAACATTACATGACGTCACAGTATCTGTAAATACTGCCGATTGCATGGCGTATCTAAGCGTTATATTAGTTCTTTTTGTGTTCACCGCCCATCTCACACGAAACCCTGCCGAATAACTTTGATTCCCGATGTACCCTGGCTATAGATTCCCACGTTCTTCTGTGGCAACTGAAGTGTGGTTAATCAGCTCAGTGTGATAGGATAGTAACTCGGAAATAAGAACTCAAGATAGCTGTTACATAGACGCCGAATCGGGTGCGTAAGCTTTGGTTTCAGATGGGTCTATAATCCGCACTCCATGCTTTCAGGCATTTGTGCTAATCCATTGCGCTGTCGAGACCCCTTTCACCTCATCTCAACTCTAGAGGTGTAACTCAGCATATGGGCGCAGAGGCACGGCCGTGCAGTTTCAGGAATCCCATTGAGATGGAGCTCCCCAAAGTGACGGCCCACGGCGTGGAGCACCCGAGTGGGTCTGGTTGCTACAGGGCAGAGGAGAAAGGAGGCGACAGTGACGTGATCAGGGAAGCAGAGTGGGAAGCAAGTCAACATGGGCGCGAAAATTTGAATTGTGCTTTGGCCGCTGAAAGCTGTTCAAATGTTGTACCGGGAAATGCGGCGGGAATTTTTTCCAGTCTTTCGAGTTCTGTTTTGGAATGAAAGTAAATTTCTCTCTTTCTTTCGTGTTTCTATTCATGTACTGTATCTGGTAGAGGGATTTTGTGATGATGTGGAATCATAGAATTCTCGTGGAGGATTCCTTTAACCAAGGATATCCGCTATCCGTCCCCAGCCTCTCCTGGAGTCATCAAGGGCTTTCTATTTTATCGCTGCACTCGACTGGGACATACAACGAAACTGACTAAGCCTCAACGAATCACTCTATAATTTTTTTGAAATTTTCTGGAAAGCACTGACTCGAACTGATTCGAAGATCACATGCCTGACGATCGTGTGGATATAGACAGAACAGCATAAAACAGTTGCACACCGAGGTCACTCTAAATGTATACGGTGAAAATGAAATAGATGGATACCTAAACACAACTTCAGCGTCTAAGGAAATAACCTAGAAGGTAGAATTATTACGACCTTCAATACAGGATGGCATAAGAAGGGATAGGGTCCAGATATTACAAACTCTTACGCACTTCGAATTTCAATTTTTATTCCGCTGGTTTTTACTTTTATTTCGGCAGTCTGTCATACTGGAACTGTCAGTGGTAGGTGTATGCCAATATACAAGCTGCCCACTCGACCTTCGACCCACTCGGGTTGCTACTACCGCTACTTCTACCGGCCAAATAGGACAAGAAAATCGCATTGCGGGTTCGGTGTGCTACGCGATGGTGCAAGTCATGCGCGCCGTATTGTATGGGTCCTGAAGCGATGACGGTGCTCTACGCCTCATTCTAGACGTAATAGCTCTGGGAGCCAACTAATACGGCGCGCATAGCACGTCGCGCGCCGAATACGAGTACGCGATTTTCCTGCCCTGATGGCATGCACCCGTCAGTGGCGGATCCTGCGATAGAAACAGAGCGTTATGAGGGTTATGTGGGGGTCTTATCGTGATGCATAAGCTGATGATCTTCATCTAAACAGAAAACCTAGCTATTACCCACCTTACAGTATACTTCACGAGTCCATCGGGGAATACTCGCATGCGGAAGTTCGGAAAAGAGACCTGGTGAAAATGAGAGAATTTCGAGTTCACAAAATACGGATCCGGTTTCCAGATCAGGTCCAGCACCTGCTTTTCACGTATTCGTATCGGTTTCGTATAATTGTTCATCAACCTGTAATACTACAGACAGTTCACGGTAACCCATCAGGAGGATTACCGTAGCCCACATACCTTAGATCGTACCAACTCATTTCCAATTCGACATCGATTGAGTATTCCATGAGTTCGCTGTCGAAATTCGCCAGATATAAAATGTTCATTTGTACGGAGACCAGTACTGGAATATCTGCAAAAATATTGATTACGGTGGACGAGGGGATACTGTATGTTGATGGTTACCTGCGAAAGCTGTCGGTACGGTGTTGTTGTCATAATCAACGCTCAGAAGTACCGGCAGAATGTAACTGCTGCCGTAATCTCTAAAGTAATTATGATTTCGAGTCACGATTGGTCACTTGCTTTAGCACGGGTCCCGCACTACACCAGAGCGCTATTGATACTCTTGAAATCTGATAGCTCCTGATCTTCGCGGCAGCCCGCGATGCGCAAGTTGTTACAAGTGTAGGGAGTTAGGGGCAAAAGGTTTAGTCCTCCACACCATGCTTTCAGGGCATATGTCTTTATCCATTACACTACCGAAACGTCCTCCCCCCCCATCCCCCCCCCCTTCCCCAGGGAAAAGTTTCACCTCAACTCAGCCTCTGAATGGTATATTTACCATGGCTTATCAGCACTCACACGTATAACGTGTTGAGCCAGTTGGCCAATATCGGCATTGAACCGTGTAGCTGAAGGCTTCACTAGATATTGATTTTGATATTCAAAAATTTTGATATTTAAATTCAAAAATACCAAAATCAATATTTACTTGAGCTTTCAGTCTCATAGTTCGATGCCGATATTTGCCAATCGGCTCAACACGTTATACGTGTGCGCACTGATAAGCTATGTTAAATATACCATTCAGAAGCTGAGTTAAGGAGAAAGTGGTCGCGGTATTGTAGTGGATTAGCACGTATGCCCGGAAAGCATGGAGCTTGGGTTCGAAGTCTGTTGCCGAAGCTTTTGGCCATAACACATTGTCAGCATACTTTTAACAACTACAGGGGGTGCCAAAAAAAGTAATTTTGCCCACGACTCACATCTGTCATTTATACAAAACATAGAGAAACGAAAGAAATAAAAGTATTGGGGCAAAATATTTCCAAAATGTTCCTCTAAAAGCAGGAACAAGCTGTGGCTCCCTACGTTCACCTTTATAAAAATATAGAGCTTTTATTTGGCGCAGTCGGGCTTTGGAGTACCTACAGTTTCAAGGTCCGCTTAAACGGTGAAGCCAGGCTCCGTGGTAGGTCTTTTGTGGGAAGCTTCCTGAGGATAGGCTCTTCGGTTCGTGGAAGTCACAGAGCCCCTGCTGCTCGGACAAGGCTGCTATGATCCGAAGTATCATTTTCACTCCTCAAATCCGCCTCCGGAGGGGTTCCAGTGGTAAGGGCACATTTGCCTCTTGAAAAGGAAGGGCGCTGGAAACCCAGAAAAAAAAACGGAATGTTAAAGAACACCACCCAGTATCAATCCCCTTAGGTACCAGAGTGAACGGACCTCAGCGAGGCTGTGAACGAGGGCGACGAAATTTCGGATTTGCCCAATTGAGGTGACACATCTTGTTCACTTTTTCCTCGCTCCCGTTCCTGCTTGTGCAGAAGACTGCCACGGAGTATAGTGATAGAGTGAGGTCTGCTTTTGAATCTTGGGATGAAAATACCTCAACAGAATTTGCTGTAGTTCGACTAAAGTGGGGTTGAAAGTGGAGGAACAAAATTACTTTTTTTGGCACCCCCTATATATAGGGAATGCCTTTCCCGGTGGATGAGTAAAGAAAATTTCTTGCAGCTTTTTCATGAGATAATATTAACATGGCTTTGCACAAATGTTATGTTTCACATATTAATATTCCTGAGACAGATGGTAGTTCGGTGGAGACATCGATAAGCTTCCAGAGGAACGCAAAAGAGCTCCTACGCCAACAATAACCTGACTCACCTATGGCTATCACCTTTCAACTCCTCCAAATGCCAACTGTCCATCAGTTTTTTGCGTAGTTCATCGAGATTCAAGTCCTAAATACATATCGCAATTAGAAACGATTATTTATTTTTTATGCAAGCTTCTAAATATGTTTCTCATTTGACTTTATTCAGGAGTGAGATAGATGACAAGGCTTTTGGCAAGCTATTTCACTGTCACTGTGCGGCTGGTTGATTTCTTGCTTTGGTGAACAGAAGAATCCACAGTTGTGAAGTGCGCATGTATGCAGAAGCACAGTGACCTCTTATAAGCTTGAAGGCTTTTGCGACAGTTTTTCTTTCGTGCTTACATTGCTTTATTTAATCACCCAAGTTTGAGGTAAACTATTGCGCTCTCGTGAGATGTACTGCACTAGAATCATATCCGAGTGGCAGGTAAAATATCCTCACTGACTACGAAAGCTATAAATTCTTGAAAAATCATTTTGCTTCTCAAATTCGGCAAATTATAAATGGTACACTTCTCACGTGCCGCATCCATAGCAATACTTGTCATCGATTGTCTATGCAGTTCGCGCTCTCCGTGCCATAGGCGTACGCCGCACAGGTACATCGGAAGTCGAGGATTCCTCGACAGGGTGGTATTTACAGGCACCAGTAGGGGTAAGGAGAATCCATGATCTGGGAGTACACGTTCTTTGAAAACGAAGCTTCTACTTTAGAGGAGGTCGTATGGGGCGAAAATCGCATTGAAAAAACGCGGCTTGGGACCTCATAATAACCCCACGGCATGTCGTCCTGCGGTCCTGCGGCCGGGCGAGCCGCCGGGGAGGGGCGAGAAAACGATTGCGGTCGGTTGAGTCAACCTCTGGCCTGTCTGCAGTCCACTCCGGCTAGTGACGCAGAGGGACGCGAGAGATTTTCGGGAATTTTCGGGCTCCTATTCCTCGGCTTTTTTTTTTCGCTGTTTTATGTCGTTCTTTCTCTACTCTTGTATTGTTGAGCACCTCTACTTTCATAATCCCCCAATTTGCCAGATCCCAGATTTACTCCTCCCGGTGTCTTTAATGGGCGAGATGGTGGGAGGTCGTAATTGCAGATGTCAGCAATTGCCCGTCTAGATGATATGCGGAACGCGCCATCATCCGACCCCTATATGATGCAAGAAAACATGATTGAATTTGGGTGATCAACATAAACATATCAGTGATAGAATACCAAATGACAGCATGCAATCGACAATAGCAATTACTGATGCGGTCATGTGGAAAGGAGGGTGGGCTCTGGGTCCCTGTTGAGGGGGGGGTCATACCAAAAGGGCCATTTTCCTAGACCATTGCATGTGCCCTGACGCAGCAGCCGACCATTAAAGGAATCGTCCATGGAAATGAAAGGAATATTCATGGAAGTTCTCTGTTTCTAATTCCTCTAAAATCGCTATACTGTATGCAGTACATTAACAGAAATACGAGAATTATCCTTCGGTCCAGAGCAGAATTCGAAACAGTGGAAAAAGATAACGATGAACACCCCTTGGCTGGAGACAGCGAATCTAATTTTCCCGCCCAATCTTGATTTGCATCTCACTCTGCGTCACTGGCCACGTAACCGTTTCCCCTTTGCTCCCAGTGCCCTCGTAGTTGCGCCCTTCGGACATCCAAACCCCAAACCGAACGCCACATTGAAAAGCTCTACCTCGGCGGGATGCTTGCTTTTTTATCACGTGAAACTTTGTGCCGCTCTTAAGCAAATACATCAAGAATATATGCTACAGAAAAACGCAATTTTCCGAGGTGTGTACCCTTATGTCAAGATTTCGCACGATGACGAGTTCGTCATCGGACGCGCAAAGCTTGTACACATTGCGTGCGACGCAACATGTACAAGCTTTGCGCGTCGCGGTAATTGGATCCTAGAACGATTACACGGTAATGCTAGGGACACAATACGCACTTGACTTATAATCGCTCCCAGACCCATTAACATGGCGCCTTTAGCTCGTCCGTATTGCTTCGCCTGTGGCATGCCGCGGTGCGAAATCTTGACATAAGGGTACACACCCGATTTTCCTAGACAATACCTTTAACTATGTACACACAAAGGAAAGTGAGAAGGTGCTCCATGTCCGACTCTCCATTAATCTCGGCATTTTAAATTGAGTGAGAAGGGGTTGGCGTTCAGTACAGCATGATGTGTGCAGCAACAAAGACAGCAATTTATTTACGCTGGAAGTCACCATGGGCATGGCATGATGACAATTTGCCGGGTATAACGTAGTGTAAATTTCCACTGACGATTTGTCAAATTAGCTGTATCAGAGCTACCATCAATTCAATCAGTTGGACAAATCTCTTGAAACAGAATGCCCGTGATACTTTTCAAATAGTTTTTTTCAAATATACTATCCCCAAAGTTGTGAAGGGCAAAAGCTCCGGTCTCGGACGGGATCGGACCCGCACTTCATGATTAATAACTTTCGCACCGCGAGCTGCGGCGAAAATCGGCAGCAGCAATTTGTTTACGCTGGAAGTCACCATGGGCATGGCATGATGACAATTTGCCGGGTATAACGTAGTGTGAATTTCCACTGACGATTTGTCAAATTAGCTGTATCAGAGCTACCATCAATTCAATCAGTTGGACAAATCTCTTGGAACAGAATGCCCGTGATACTTTTCAAATAGTTTTTTTCAAATATACTATCCCCAAAGTTGTGAAGAGCAAAAGCTCCGGTCTCGGACGGGATCGGACCCGCACTTCATAATTAATAACTTTCGCACCGCGAGCTGCGGCGAAAATCAGCAGCTATCATTAATCAAAAACATCAAAATCATTGTCCCCTAAACTTTTGCTCCACCAACTGAAAGGTATTTCTGATCTCTTCGGCAACAGCTTTTCATGGGGAGTGTTTTAGTAAGACTAACTGGAATTTTGATCATGAGCTCTTCTTCGAGCAGCTCCGCATTCAGTCGACCATGTTCTACGTTTCTTTGAGGAAGTGGTGTTGGTTGTAGGAAGACTATTTCATCTGAAATGATTAGGTTCAATCAAGTACATGGCTTTATCTATGTACCTGTTATGGGCTCACCATGAACGTTGAACATCGGCCCTACTCTTCCAGATGTGTCCAGCACCTCGGCAAAAATCACATCTCCTGAAGTGGTCGCTGACGCTTCTACGGCTTCTTCTGACGCAATCGCCGTTGTGTTTAAGGACTCCTGCGAGTCAACGTCATCGGAAGTTTCTTCTGCAGTGAATGGCGTCATCAGCCTGGCATTGACGAAGCCATTTTCATTTGGTCCATGCTCTTCTGCAGAATCTTTCTGTAAAGGGAAAAACTGTTAGAAACACGCAGAACATAATGTGACTAATAAACACCTTCTCCAGCGGAATCTCCTCCAATGATGCATCCTTCTTGGTGTACACAATCTGGTTCACGGCTCTAACTCGTATGGTCCAAGAAAACGGCTGAAATGGTAGCCTGCTGGAGAATTGATGAAGCTACGTTCACACTTTGTGATGTCGGCGGCAGGGCGTGGCTGCGCGTCTCTGCGTCCCCGTCTATGCCACCTGTCTCTTTGCCTGCGTCGTCTCTGCACCTCCTCCGTGCCACTCTGCTTCGCTGCGTGTTAATGCAGCAACGATCTGCCAGCGCAAGTTATGAACGCGGGCCTAACTTTTCGTATGTTATACAGTGCTGAATTTTTCTTACTTTTTTCCTCACTGAGCGGTCTGACGGCGATGAGCTGTTTCCTGACCACAACTCGGGAGGCACTGTGGCAAGATCGTCTGAAAAGGACAAGTATTGAGAATGTCGGCATGTAAGAATAGCTGATTATTTTGGTTTGCACAAAACGTAAAAGATCTTTTCGTGAAGGCTGGCAGTCTTTCTTCTCTCCTCACCCAAGGCAGTGCCTCCAAATTTTAAAAAGCACCGTTGCTGCTGCAGAAGAGGATCATGTAAAGCGGCTGCTGCGTCGCACTGCAGCTGTATTACTTGTTTTTTTTTGCTTGTAAATTCACCACAGCAAATAGCGTTTTATGCCAGTTAACCACCAACCAGTTCTTACCGAGTGTATCGGTCATGCAAGAAGCGGACTACCTACTATTTGAGGATACAAAGAAGGTAATCGAACAAAACGCATTCAACTCGAAAGCACATCACGCAGTGTTCAGATTAGCGGCTTACTTACTTGGGAGAAGTCGATCTTGGAATAACTGCTCAGACAGTATTTTTGATGAGGCTTCACAGTGCACCCTCACGGTGTTGTGCCTGCTTGCGTGAACACATCCCAGCCACGCCCACCCAACCAAATCACCCCTGGCCTTAAACGAACCAATTCCCAACGTGGCGCTCACGTGGAGAAGGAAACTTGCGATTAAGATGATTTAATCAAACAGCCATGATGAACGCAGCTCCCCATTGGAAATTCGCTCGTCCAAAGCCAGGTGTGATTCGGTTGGATGGTCGTGCTTGGTTGTGCTCAAGCAGGCACAACACCGTAGGGATGTACCGTGAAGCCGCAACAAAGGTGCAACCTGAGCAGTTATCTGAGGACCTACTTGTCCCAAGAAAGTAAGCCCACTAATCAGACTATCGCGTGGTGTCCCTTTAAGAATCTATATATGTATCTTCTAGAACATTGGATAAAAAGTAGTATAACTAGAAATTCCCACCTGTAACAGGCTGAAGATCATTTGTACAACGAATACCGTAAAAATGGATCAGAATAAAGATAATCAGCATCGTCGTTGATCCTTGACACGTCTTGTTTTGCTAATCCACATTGCTTTTCATGCTGAGTAGAATGAAACAGCCCCTGTAACTGTGTTAAGATGACTTAAGATTTTAGAAACGAAATGTGCATCACGATCGGCTGGTTTGGAAAGGTATAATGGTGGACGGTGAGGGTGTATGTCATTAATGCACAAAATTCGCGTTACGGCGTCCAGCATGCGACGCGATGGCGCAAGCTATGCGCGCCGTATTGCATGGAATCTAAAGCGGTGACGAAGCTCAGCGCTTTATTCTAGGCGTAATCGCTTCAGGACTCAACTAGGGCCACACGCGGCCGCGTGAATCTTCTGTCCTAATAGCACACTCTCTGTACGGTGACAGTTTGAAGAAAGAAATCACTTTGAAAAGGGCGGCATGCAGCTGCATGCACCGTCTCGGTTAGCATGCAAGTTGAGCGGAATATTCATGTAAAATGCTCCTTACCCACAACAAATTCTGGTCACGCCCCTGCATGTTAAAATGTGAATTTTGCGAAGCATTTCTCTCGGTACACTTGTAGCACTCATTTAGTGAGCACCTACTTGCTTTACTGGGGGTGTCAATCATCTCTTCACACTTCACAGGAAAAAGCGAAAATACAGTTGAGGAAAGACAAACGACCAACTTTGCATGTCAGGAGCTAAACAAGATCAAAATCTTCGTGAAAAAAAATCCAAATTTCCAGTAGGTCTTGTAGATTAGTAGAGAATGCCGGCAACCAGTGGCTGAGAAATGGAAGTTAGTGATGTAAAGCATGCGAGAAAAAATAATCCACTGATGCATATTTTATTCCATTAGAATAGAAAGGAAGGGCAAGCAATATTTGAAGAAGTATTCGAGCAATACGACCCATTCTTTTCCATAACCATAAATATCCAATAATGCATATATTGCAACTAATTCCCTGGAAAAGCTCGTCGTCAGTCGATAATCATACCGTAGCCTACCAGTACAGAGAATGATTATTGATCGGATGCCTTCTCTAGAAATCAGCCCAGTGATTCAAAACTCGCTTAAAAAGGTGATCGACAAGTATTCCTCTGAGAATTTGCAAAAACTTCCGACTTTCTTTTTTCAACCCAGAATATTCTCTTTGAGGGTTTTTCAACCGCAGATTGAGCCTGATGAAATGGTGGAACTGCAGTGCAATGAATATGAGATTACGTTCTTCTAGAGCCGAACAGTGCAATGAAGTAAACGTTCCATTCCATACGATAAGAGCATCAAAACGGAGAATCAGGACGAGGAATTCATTCAATAAGTTCGTTAGATAATCAAATCATCACCGAGCAGTAGCGTGAAATAAACGTGAATCAACCTGCCCCATTGGTGACAGACAGGTTGTTCATCAAGTCGACCACTCATGAATCGATTTAATTGGAAAATCGAGAGGAATTTCATTCCTCGATTGGCACTGATTTGTATCGATTGGAATCTTTATTTCCATCCTCAACAATATTTTTTTACTCTCAAAGATATAATTTTCCTAAGTAGATAGCACAACCTACATACAGTAGCGCTCAAGAGTCTTCTGCCAAATGGTTTTTCACTTGGGTTTTTCACTTGTAACTTTTTTGCGACTGGACCGATCTAAGAGAAATTTTAGTATGTTGTACTTGGAGAAACTGCTTGTCAGATATACTATTTCGGCGCTCAAAGGTGTAAGTTACGTGGTTAAATGCAATTTTATGTTTTTGGAGTGTCATCCCTATGCCGTCCCGCTGTGCCGCTGTCATCAAAATTCGTGGTCTTTCTACAAAATATTTATGTTCTCTGAGGCTTGCTCGTTTTGTTTTTGTAAAGAAAGCCGTTTTTCTTGAACAAGCCTTTTACTTTTTTTCGGTGGTCTTGTAGTAAATTCTTGTAAAAAACCATGAAAAAAGTCAAGCAGCACAAAGGAAATGTTGACAATAGGTTCAGGCACCACATATTAAAATTTTGTCAGATCTGGTCAAGTAGAAAAAAAGTTATGACAAAAAA
Organism: Trichostrongylus colubriformis; assembly: GCA_963978905.1. Lineage (NCBI taxonomy): Eukaryota > Metazoa > Nematoda > Chromadorea > Rhabditida > Trichostrongylidae > Trichostrongylus > Trichostrongylus colubriformis. Next base: position 15,798,855 of record OZ022256.1, read on the forward strand.
GTGTTTGGTCGAAGACTTTTGAGCGCTACTGTATATACAAGTTCCATGAAAAACCACAAGTTATGCAAGTGCGTAAGTAGGTATCATGCACATAAATATAAAATAAAAATATGCTTCGCTTATTCATGACTTCTAGCACGGTCAAAAATGGAGCAAGGATATTTTTCGAGAAATACGATCCCGAAATCTACCGCGACGATTTTGTTCGTTTAGAATCGATAATCATACTTCTACTATCCCAAAGATGTTGTAAATCGATCGACGTTCTTTTCTCTAAAGATCGCTCCGAAATCGCTAAAAAGGGATGGTTGTGAGGATCAACGCAAAACCAATGAGAAACCCCTTTCGGGGAATTCTCAACCTACGCTTGACCATGGTCTCTGGTTCGAGTTTCTGCTTGATTAACCAATCCTAAAACCCAAAACTACCCTTTACTCGAGTGAAATATGTCAAGAGATTGAATATGTATCATGGATAATCCACAAACACCTACTGGGATACATTTGAGCATTGGTTGTCATACTTGTTCTGTACACTGTAATGTGGGCCATGCACTTAGTTTCTATCCCGGAAACTGGAAGTACTCCTATACTCACTAAATAGAACTTCATACAATATATATACAGTAGCGCTCAAAAGTATTCGACCACCACTTTCCGTCATAACTTTTTTCTACTCGAGCAAATTTGAGAAAATTTTAATATGTAGTGCCTGAACGTATTGTCATCATTTCCTTCTACTTGTGTGCCGCTTGACTCTTTTCATGGTTTTTTACAAGAATTTACTATAAGATCACCGAAAAAAGAAAAATGCTTGGTCGACAAAAACGGCTTTCTTTACAAAAACAAAACGATCAAGTCTCAGAGAACATCAATATTTCGTAGAAATACCACGACTTTTGATGACAGCGACACAGCGTAACGGCATAGCGATGGCAGTCCGAAAGCAAAAAATTGCATTTAACCACGTAACCTACACCGTTGAGCGCCAAAATAGTATATTTAGTATGCAGTGTCTCCAAGTACAACATACTAAAATTTCTCTTAGATCGGTGCAGTTGCAAAAAAGTTACAAGTGAAAAACCCAAGTGAAAAACCATTCGGCCGAATACTTTTGAGCGCTACTGTATATATATTGCATAAAGTTGGATTTGGTTTCCTGCGGATTATATACGTGAACATTATTTGAAGAATGATTGGACAGCTTCAAACTTCGGCTCTTCTCAGCACCACAAATAGCAAGCATTTCCATAAAGATTGTAACATTCTTTACCTTCCACTACCTTTACGACTGTTGGAAAATGCACCTGCTCCTTTTACAGGCCCCTGGTGCTATAATTTTTCAAAGTTCGGAAATAAAAAGAGAGGTACAATGTAGTATCGCAGTGAGGAAAAAACCACGATGGCCAAGAAATGAAGCCTCTTTTCTGCTTGTTATTGATTGGCAGTGTCTTTACCTTTACATTCTACTCTGGTTAAGACCAGGAAGCCCTGGCTTCTTGATCGTAGCCAGGCCAATATGTGTGACGAACAACACATGTCACTCAAAGGAATCTTGCCAGCAAGGCAACAGCATGCTGGCTTAGGCTCGGTATGTCGCTTCCAGCGTACCTTTCACCTATTCGTCTCGACTAATAGGGTCTTTAACCTTCCTATAGAACGACCATTACCCTGGCAGATGTCTGAAGCCTAAGTGAACGTCCGAAAGGGTGATGAACACTGTCCTTCCGTCTGGAAACGATTTCCTTAGGCATATCCACCTCCTAAGAGATCTACTTCCCTCATTAGCTCCCTATAATGGCTCGTCTACTACTCTCACGGAATGCCATGGATCACCCAAGACTCGATTGCCTTCTCCGAAATCTTACGTGGAAATCGATAGTCCTTGATCATTCTGGTCCCATTTAATGTTACCGGACATTGCGATCTCATCGAATTTTCGAGAGGACTCGTATTCAGAACAAGAAAAGGCGGAGCATAGGGGTAAACGGCCTTGGAGGGCCGGATACCCACGACTGGTCACTTTACATTCGCCAACTGCTCATTCACTCACTCGCCAGTGATCAGTTGTCTTATCCTCTCCAACATAATAGCTATAGATCGATACAGTGAATCCCGATCGCTAATGATTTCTTCGTTAACCTTGACCCATTTCTGGCGTTCTCGACGAGCTACGTGGCCGATCATGTGTTTCCTTTCTTCGCGAAAATGCGTAGATGCCTTAATTCCCGCTAATGTTCCTGTCTTTTTGATTCATTCACCTTTACCTAGTTCAGTTCACTGAGAGCAATCCTTTAGCCCCTGCTTGGTTTAGAAACTTAACGAATTTTCTCATTTTAAAGTTTTCTGCGGGCAATTACGATTGATTTCCTTCACCTGTCAACAAGTTCCCCTACTTTACTACGTCGCTAGCTGAAACCACGAGATAATGGTTTAAGGCTTCTTCGGTTACTTTTCGGCTTCTTCCCTTTCATCGGAGGGGATCAGCCAAAGGAGTCTGAGTCCTTTCTGCATTTTGGAGCTACATGCGACCTGGTACGCACTACGATATCGCCTTATAGGAATCCCTAGAAGCTACCAGTGCTACGATTTCATTCGGCACATTACTAATCATGTTTTTCATGTATATGGGAACGGCTATTGCACTTTGCGTAAGCTGGTGGATGGGAGGTGAGATAAGAAGCTTTCGAGTGGGGTGAATCACTTCCGACGTGAAGTGGAACTCCCTATGGGTACGAAGAAATTGCTTTTTTCCCTTTCAGACATAGGCGAAAACGCACCTTCACCCGGCCTTCGATAATCTTGCATGCCGTGGTTTTAGAAGCACTTGGTGCAATGACCGTACAGTAATACACATTGGGCTTTTTGTCTGAAACTCTGGGGGCAATGCTTCCCCTGCAAACGTTAACAAAGAGCGTAGATGTTATTCGTATAAAGAAATTCAAGTCAAGATATTTGAGAAATAGCACCGTGCAGTGTCATATCTGCTTATAAGGAAATACTGGGGTTTGCGACCATTTTTCGTCTTCCTTCTCTCTCCTTCAATTTCGCAAGAGAGCTGAAACTGCCGTGCAGGGGCGGTCGACCTCGCCAACGTCGTTGAAACGGAGAGAAAAACTGTAATTCTCTAAGGACTATAACCGATTGCACCAGTTTTAACGCCACTTACTCCTTCAGCAGCGCTCGGAGACATCCTTAGGCATTCTATTGAGAATTCCTAAACCTTCTGGATTTTCTTCTGAAACTTCTTGACTCCCTTCTAGAGCATTTCCCTTGAAGTGTCATTCTTCCTTCACAAACGATGTAGACTTTTCCAATTTCAGACATGCTTCTCATCGTTTCTTTGATAGTATTGGCCGGATTAGCAAGTGCAGAAGAGGAGCAGAAACTTTCCTGGAAGGTTGGTGATGTGTTGCAAAAAATGTGGGATCAACATAAACAAAATGATGATGATGATTACGCCTTATGATGGGATCTGGTAAGCTTCCTTATTCCATATACTTGTATATGCTAAGAAAGACCTTTTAGCCAGTTATCCCTGAAGGTTAAAAGAATGTTAAATTATTTTTGAATGCTGTGGTTATCGATTATTTCCTCTGATCTACAGGATGAAGATGGCCTGGAAGTGAAGATCGTAAAGCCAATCAGCAAGGAAAAATGCAAAGTGGTCTCAAAACCGGGTGATGAAGTCGAGCAATTTTATCGACTGACCGACCAAGATGGCAAGGAAATCGGTAGCAATTTCGGCAAAAAACCGTAAGTTCATCGAAATTGACGTCATTTAGAGGGAACTCGAATCTAATTAGGAACTTTCCAGATATACCTTTGTGCTGGGTAAAAACCAAGTGATCGCTGGAATGGATCGTGCTATGACAGGCATGTGCATCGGAGAGAAGCGAAAGATCGTGATCCCTGGAAAGCTCGGCTTTGGTGACGGAGGAAGAGAAAGGTGGGCTCAAAGCAACGTTACCATACTTGAAAATACTTCCTATGATGATACTTTGGAAATTCCAGGAATTTCTACACTCTCCTTGGGTAAACAGTTCTGCTCCTCAAATTAGCAGGGTTAGAAACTTAAGAGCTTAGGCGAGGTCAAGTGATAGGTCGTTCGGAAAGTTCTTGCAGTGTTCGACCACAAATTTCAGATGAGCAGTAAGAACCATCAAGATGAGCGAAATTTTGTCAACAAATTACAAGCGTGTTTATTCCGGTTGCCCACAAATGTGCTGATCTAGAGGCGAAGAAGAGAGGCGAAGAATTTGTTGGAGCCCACTTCAGCAGCGCGTTAGATCTTGAAGCGTTCACCTCGAAGAAACTGTCAAGAGGTCTAAATGGTAATCAGTAGGACCAGGTCAAATGACTCATCTGGATCCCACCGAGTTTCGCAGCAACGCTCATCAAACTTCTTTAGGGTAGTTGGTGCAACATGGGGCCATGTTTTTGATCGTGCAAGGAACAGATTTCTTCCAATTAGCCAATACTGGGCTCCTGATCTGCAATGCAAGCCCAGAAAGTTTCGCCGGTATTTATAAATCGATGGTGGATTTGGCTAGCCGCATAGCAGCATAATGCCACCATGCTGACAAGGCTGATCGCTACGAGCTTGACCTTTTTCCAGCCTGGGATGAAGGGGTAGGAGACACGTTGTGGAGCCGTCGTTTGTCTATATTGATCTGAAAGCTTCAGAAAAACTCAAAACCCATTTCAGGTCATAGAAGTTACTATGCTCAAACACACCGAGACGCAGGCTTCAATAGAGTATAGTCGACCGAAAAACTCGGAAAATAAAAATTTGAAACCGCAAGAACTTTCAGAAAGTCCTAGTACATGGAAAGTGTGGCACTTGAAGATGGCGCAGATGAGTTCAAAAACGCGAATTGGTCTGCGCGCTAAAAATTGGTATTTGGGTGTCTGTGACAGTTCTACAGTATCCCTGTGCAACTGCACAAACTTGGGGATACCATAGTGAAAATTGTGTCCCACCGTGTTAAACAGCGAATACGAGACTTGAATGGCGCCTCATATCCTACTGGAGATTGTGTAAATAACTTTTTTGCCTCCGAACGGCAAGGCTCTCGGTCAGTGAATGGCTAGCCTGAGTGGAGCTCTTATTAAATTCATAGTGACCTATTCCGTAGCGTTATCTTTGATCCAATAGCCGATCAAAAAATGCACACCCTGTTCTTCTACTTACTATTTATAATTGGTGGCTATTATTTGATGACGCTCTCTTCAGAGATAACATCGCCAAAGATCAGACGCTCTTCTACACAGTGCAATTAGTCGATATTTTCCGTCCAGTACCTGGAGAGAAATGGACAACCGACGAGGGAATTTCGATTGAGGTGAATTTACGTCGAAGTTCAAACCTGATGGATGACCCTTACTATCGCTGAGCGATATCCGAAAAGAATCGGTTCTGGATGGTTTGGCGGTAAGAAATGAGTGCAGACCGGTTCTGCCCATTGTCCCTATGCGGAATATTCCGAAAAGATGACAATACCCTTTGGTTGGCCAAATGCAATGAGTTCTCAGGCATTTCTATGTTTTAAATCCACTGATCAGTATGCATCAGCTATTATAGCTATAATATGTTTATATATTAATAACCTTAACTCGTAGTTATCAATATATCACTCATGGCCTCAAACTTGCTAACCTCAGCTAGCATTACAAGGCACAGACTGTTGCTTGACATCTGCTGACCCCAGGATCTTTTGTTGATTTACAGCGGCCAATACAGCCTGTCTGCATTAACATCGATTACAGTCCAGTTCCCGTAGGCTGACGGGGCGTGGCCCACAGAGTTGGGTGAGAGTGTGTGGCGGGGTGAGAGAGATCGATACAAGTCCGTAGGCCTCGCCCTGCCAGCCGTAATTAAATGGACTGTACATTTCATAGCGACCAGATGTGGAAGACCAAGTAAGCGATCAAGCTATCGAGGCTTTTGGCTCATCTTCAGCTAAAATCTTCACAAAAAGCTCGATTGTATTGTTTGTTAAATGACTAATCCTTCTTGAAGCAACAGACTGTATACAAGGGGTGGGGCCTGAAGTCACTTACTGCCAAACGGGTTTGAGCTTCTTGGTAAAAGTTTTTTTTAGTGAATTGGTCAATTACTGGTAATTTGATAAATTACTATAGAATCCTTCGTAAAATACTATAAAATCCTGGGCGATTTGGGCTGATTTTATAATCTATTATCAATGTTCTCTATTCACAAAACTGTCCATCAGCTGTAAGAGCAGGGATTTCGTATAGACAAAGCCCAAGGTGCTGGTACCAAAAAGCCTATGTAAGTCAACAAAAAATAGATAAGTAGCAAATTCAATAATCGTTATTTTATGAAAACATTTCATGCTCCCATTTCTTGATCAGCCATGCAACCGTCCTGTAATAGTGTTTTACATGTATTTAGACGCGTAGCACTCTAAATACGAAATAAAGTAAAGGGATAAAGGAGTAGAGGGGTTTTCGACATTGATCAATCCTTTGTTGAGTTGCGCCGCGCATTCCTATTCCATTCAGAATTGTGGTGACTTTTGAATGCCATTTGGCCTATACAATGCTTGCGGGGACAGCCGATGTACAAGCCAGTGCTTTTCTGCTACCATACCAGTGTCTGGTATGTATTCACCTAACCCGGGAGGTTGAAGGGCTTGGGTGGCCTGAGCGAGCACTGATGCTGGATTAGAACCCTGCACAATGAGAAAAAGGATTGTGCTCCACCTGTGGCACCTACACCAACTCTACCCACACCTGTATAATACCATCAAACAAATTGTCTGGGTTTAGGTGACCCATAAGATCGACGAGAAGAAATGCCGCAAATCCGAGACCGGAGACACCATCCATCAACAGTATGAGCTCCACCTTGAAAACGGCACATTCGTCGATTCATCGTATTCACGCGGCAAGCCATACATCTTCCAGCTCAACCAAGGAGTAAGTCCTCCACCCCTTCATTACCGTGCTTGTCTTGCCATCCTCTACCTTGTTCTTTCAGAAAGTCATCAAAGGAATGGACATCGCAATGACGAACATGTGTGAAGGTGAACGTCGTCATGCTGTCATCCCATCCGATTACGGTAAGTGCACGGGTTCAACCTAAAAGCGACGACAGCCACGCAACGAAGCCTTTCCAGGATATGGAGATGAGGGACGACTTCCCCAGATTCCCGGCAAAGCCAAGCTGGTCTTCGATATCGTACTTGAGAAACTAATCAAGAAAGATGAACTATAAACAGTCTGCACTGAAAGGAGCGGAGAAGTGATCTCTGATTTCCTACCTCTTTGTCCTCGAAAATTGCCTCGATTTTGTGTCTTATTTATGTAGTTAATATATTCCATTAGTTCACTTTCAACTTTGTTGATGATTGTCGACGTGTGTGTTTGTATTAATATATAATATAGTAAAAATAACACTATGTGGTAATAATCTGCGCTAGTCCAGGTAATACTGTATAGTCTGTGTAATGAAATGGTATGATGCCTTCTTTAATAATGTGTTCTTTCAAAAATGCTCACCATTGGAATGTTCCAGAAATGCCCTTTATCATACCGAGACGTGGGGGTTTGCGCGTTAACTTGGTAGAGAGCAAGTGTGTAATCCAGTGCTTCTCCATTTAAAAAGAGATCAGGAGTGTGGAGTATACCAGCGACTTGACCAATCTGAGTGCCTTCAGCAGCGCCCTCCTCAGGTCCGATCCTATTGCCAATTATTCGAGACACCCACGCTTATTGTTAGCGCTCTTCAGGAGCAAGATGCCTTTGTTCTAACTCCCACGCAGTGAAATGTCAACCACATACTATCTCACTAACTTTGAATTCTCCCGTTCACGATTTATAGTATTAAGGGACCAGATAAATTTGGTCATATCTAATCTGCTCGTCAGTTTTGTCCATACGTAACCACTTCAGCGATATTCGAAGGACTTGAAGCCAGGATACACTGAGAGTCGAGGATTCCTCAACAGAGGGTCGTATTTGCGTACTTGTTGATTGGCCGTTCTTACTGCGTTCTTGCTGAACAACCCCACCCTAGCAACCGGTCCTGAGCCCCGGGTAGGTTGGGACACACGGATTCTGACCTAGGCCTGTGATCCTGTGACAGCCTGTGGACTCTGCTCTGTGACATAAATTACTCGGACAATTTGTTCATGTACAGTCCATTTCCCGACGCCTGGCAGGGCGTGGCGAGAGTGAGAGTGTGTGACGGGGTGAGAGAGTTCGATACACTCTAATCCAAGTCCGTAGGCCTCGCCCTGCAGGCGTTGGGAAATGGACTATAAATCCTATTTCCCTTGCAAGTTTGTCTGGAAGGCACATTCCGCAATAATCCATTGGATCGACTTACCCTCCACGACGCTACTTCTCCGCATGAATCATCGCCCTAATTGTAAGCTGGAAGGCGGACCCCACGGAGTGGTACAAGGTTTTTCCTTATCACCGGCACCAACCAAAAACGAGATGAGGCAGGATAGATTGCGGCCCCACCAGTGGAAAATTGGGGTACCTCTCGAACATCCCAGGATCTGGCTCCTCCAATGTTTTTGGATCTGACCCGGTAGGCGGGATCGATTCAGCATAGCTACGGAGAACCACATCCACCAGACGGGTCACTTTACACATATGCACATTACGCTCGCTAGCCAGTCGACCAGTTTTGCTTTCTTCACCAGATTCCCCGAAGAACCTGGATCGATAATCGGATCGCTGCTGGTGCCTGCCGTAGCGGCAGGAACAGCAGCAGCGCTAGAACTACCACAACCAGCAACAGCAGCATTTTCCATCGGTCATCCTTGACCCAATTGCCCTACTCTCGGGTCGTCGCTATGCCCTCCGTCGGCCGTTTTCTATAGACCACAGCAGGGATTCTTTCATAAATATATTCAATTTTCACTAATTGTCATTAGTGAATTCTGTTTTGGGATGTTTTTCTTGGTTTGAACGGCTATTACTCATGTACACATAGTTAAATCCTCGACTGAATCATCCTGAAACTGTTCTACCTTCTAATCCAGCACTTTCACTCAATCCTCTATGTCCTCCTACCGTATTTCTGAAAGCGCGGTCATTTATTCGATACAACATGTGTGTAAGACCTTGGGTTAGTCTTATTGCTGTTGATACGAGTTAGTGGAAGCGTGGAACGCTAATCACAGGAGCTACGAATCTGTCCGAGCTTATTGTAAGCAGGGCACCCCAGGTGCTGAGGAAAGTAACCGCTGCAGTACGACTCCCCCCCTACTATTTTTGACCTCCACAATAGCGTAACTGTTCCCGGAATGTATAGTTGCAATGTGTTTTCGCTGTGAAACCCCTTCCCTTCACATCTACTCATTGAATGTTTAGATTCTAACACTTATCGCAGACCTATGCAGGGGCGACTCCTCCCCATACGTCCGATCAGATAGCCGAGCTACTGTCAATGAATCCTCGACTCCCGGTGCAGCCAGGCTGCACGTCTCAAAGACGTGACACCTTTGGCGCATCCTTGATGATTGGCCATGCCTAAACTGCCTATGACTTGCCTAGGGTAAATTTATGGTGCAATTAGAACAGGACTTCTGCATACTGCTGGCATACCAGAACAGCAAGGCCCGTCCATGGCTCAATGGTTAAAGCCATTGATAGGGTAAGTCGGACCAAATATTGAAAGATCATCAAATATGAAGGTTGACATGCTTAGTAGTAGGAAAGAGAAGAAAAAACGAAATGGACTGGCTGAAATTCCGAGAATAGGACCCATTTCTTGCCGTTTATTCTCGAAAGGAGCTGTACGGGCCGAAAAATTTGGCGGGCTGGGATAAAACAAGTGGCAGCTGTCGAAGAAGACGGCTCTAATAAAGCCCGGTGGCACTCTTTCTCATTAGCAATTTCACCACATGTAGTCTTCCTCGGCTCTCGCTTTCACTTGCGTTACCCGGTTTAGGAGTACGTACTTGTTACCCACACTACCCCACACTACCCCTACCACTGTCTTTAAACTAGTCCGTGCATTTGGTCACTATATTGTTCGAGATTGCCGAGGTAAGATGAACCGGTCTTTCCTCAGTTTCCTAACAATAAGAGCACTAAGGAAGCCATATCTTATTCAGATATTAAGGGAGACAAAAGCCTTGCATCCGAAAAGCTCTACTTTCATTCGCCAAAAAGAGTGCATGGCGCATACTACCAGGGCCAACACTGAGCTTGTTTTTCTCTTCTGGCAACATCGCGCCAGCACTGTGACTTGTCATTTCATCCAATTGCTTTGAAATAATTATCGAGTAAAGGATTAGGGATAAGCAATCCCTTGTGTAGGAGACCCAGGTGTTCTGTGGAGTAGGATTAAGATACCAATATTGGTGATCTGGTCTGATAAGGGTTGATAAGAATCGAAGCAGCGTCAGAAGGTGAATGTCGTCGTTTTGCTCTTCTCGTTGATCCTGAAGCGTTGACAGTAACAGATCTTCTGCGGATAAGTATAAGGACCTCACCGGTGGGTAATTTGTGGGATGCGCCGCACATTCCAGTTCCATTCAGAATGGTGGTGGGCAGGTGAGTGCGATTTGGCCTATAGTGCGGCCCTATGACTTGTGGGGCCAGCTGATGTTAAAGTCAGTGCTTTTCTCTTCCCAAAGGCGTCCAGCACCAATTCACCGATATCGAAGGGAGAGCTCGAGGGCTTGATTGGCCTGGACGGGCGTGGGTGCGGGATTTGATCCTCGCACTATGAGAGTGAGAGTGCTCCATCTATGGTACGCACACCACTTCCACCTTCACTGCACCACCTCCTGTCGAGTAATTGGTGAATAACAACAAATAAATTGTACAGTTCAAAAAATGCTCAGAGCTTGTATTCATTCGCGCTGGCTGCGGAAGAAAATAGGCGGACTGCATCAGTGTTAAAAATCCTCCACAGTAGCATTTATCATAGGCTAGGGACTAAACATGGTGTGATCCGGAAATTTCTGTCCTTAGTATGACCCCTTCAAGGTATTCCGCAGAAATTCTGCTATTCTGCTAATTTCGAAGCAGCTGGAATGAGCGAATTTGGTTGGGAGGAATGGAACTCTTTAGGAAGAACCGGTTACGCCTTCCTCGATAGATTCGGTACACTATGAAGGGGTTTGCACAGCCACTTGGAACTGTGTCCAGTCCTTAGACTCGTGCATTAACGAAAAACGAAGTACTGTAAGTTTCCATCACCTTTCGTCCTCGCCTTACCATTTTCGAATGCCCTGTGAAGTGTATTTCGTGTTTCATCCGAAATTGCATAGACCCTCGTGCCTGTGACCATAGAAGGAAACGGGGTTTGCATTTGGCCTGAGGCTCTGCTCCTCAACCACCACTTTGAGAAAACGTATCTTGGCCGGATTCCCACTTTTTCGCGTGAAACTTTGCATGCGGACTGAACTAACAGTCAAAGTCACTTTGTCAGCAAATGCAACATAAATATATGGGAAACAGAGAAACTCATTCTTCCGTGCGCGATTCCTTTCATCTCGACGTACGTGTGCAGAGAACTCAGGCTGTGAGTTGATGTTTCTTTCTCTTTTGAATATCACGATTGACTGGTTCTGCAGAAGATAGCCAAATTCGTCTCACTGCAGCTGCACAGCGCTTCGTTTTCATGGTCGCAGCAACAGGTTGACGGCCTAGGTGCGAAACCGGCAGGATATAAGCTAAACCACGCACTGAGCGCCGGGTTTTTCTTCGGCAACCCGCGGGGTCAGACACCAGACAGGTCAGAGTACGCGACGCCAAAGCTCCTTCTCTGAAAAGGCTCAGGCAAATCCGAGAGACCCAGGCGGCGAAGGACGACATAGACGCAGGGTTACGCAATCACGGCCGGCGAACAGTGCGTGCATCAGCTGCGATCAACCGGCAGAGCTTTTTGAGGTGTCTGGTTCCGGTTTCATTGTAACAGTAATGTTCCACCGATAATTAACAGTGTAAGGACCTGCAGACGTGCTTCTTCCAGTTTCCTGAAGTATTCGGACGAGAGTAGAACGACGCAAAGGGCGGCCCCGACGATGGAACGGCCGACGAGAAAACTGGAATCATTCAAAAACTTCCACTCACTTTCCACTGTTTCCAACGTTGCCCGACGCTGCGCACAATTGCAGCGGTTTCGTAGAGTTTCTTCTAAAAGCTTCCGTGTTTCTGTGAATGCATTCTCCATTTGAAATCATTGTGATTCAACGTCTTCCGCAACTTCGTTTCGTTCTGTTATTCGCTACTGACTCATTTCGTTTTCAGACATGCTTCTCATCGTCTCTTTAATAGTAGTGGCAGGGTTAGCAAATGCGGATGAAGACCAGAAACTCTCCTGGAAGGTTTGTATGTAACGCCAGTAAAGGAAATGACAATATGTCAATCCTGCCTTATGCTGGCATTCGGTAAGACTCGTTCTTCCGTCTATCGCCACAAAAAAAAACGTGTTTAGCATATAATTTTTCAAAATATACTAAACTATGAGACCCAGCACCCTCTACTCATCCGAGCTCACTTTTCCGGCGCAGTTTGACTCAACAAACGCGATTATTCCCTCTGAATCGAAACCGTCTGGCCCTGGCGCCCACACAGGAGGGGTCTTCGTAAATTTGTTCCACCAGAAGATCTTGCACGAGAATCACTCTTTGCATGGAAATCTTATTCTGCACCTTACTATACGAGGTACATACCTGATCCATTTCCAGCAACACAATCGAAGGACTTTAATTATGTTAGCTGACCCTTTTTCACGTAAAATGAGAATAGTATTCGTTTTCGGGAGAGAGGGGGGGGGAGGTGAAGAACCAAGCTCGGAGTCTAACTTCGAACGAAACCGGCGATCCAGCACCCATGGCTCACTTGACGCAAAGCGCTTGTAGACGACTCTGGGTCCTTGACAAGTACAACAGCCCCATCCCCCCCCCCGAACCGGGTGTACGCCTTATGTCGAATTTTCGCGCATCCGTCTGCGGCGAGTGCGAGTCATTTGCAGCTTTATCTGTTGAAACAGCAACAACAGTAACATAGGCGAACTTCCGGAGTTCCCACGTGCAATCTTTGAAGATCCTTCACGGTACCGGCCCATTGCGTCCTGAGCGGAAATGCATTTGACAAGTCGGCATTCCACAATTTCGGCAAGTCGTACTAATGGTGCCGCAAGTGTGACGACGCGAAGCGGAAATTCGGCATAAGTATACACATCCCCTGAACCCACACTGTTGATGCAAATACAGCTTTTTCCCTGCAAATGGTTGTTGCTAAATGTTATCTAATCTAATTTAAATTCTAAAATTCTGGACAGTGATCCTCTATTTTTAATCGCTGGTCGATAATCATAGCATCACCACCTTACAAAATATGTATGATTATCGATCGACGAATCTTTTTTGAAGAACACTGTCACTTCCAAGATCATTGCAAAATTGGGAAAAACAGATGATTGAGAGTTGAGATTACCGCCTCCAAATATTATCTCTCTCTCCCCCTCCCCTGATGATGTTGCCCCGACCGATGCTTGACCAGGTGGGCACTTACCAAATGAATTCAATATTCGCGCTGAGAAGATCCAACTCCACAGATCCCCAGCTGAATCGAAGTTTTGGCTTGAATAATCAGAAAAAGTGGGGGAGGGGTGGGCTTTGAGTGAATAGCACCTAGGAGTTCTCACTTAGTAACACCTTTCACTACTAGAATTCATCGCAAACCCAGTCTCAAAGGCTGTTTGTTCCAGGATGAAGACGGTCTGGAGATTAAGATCGTGAAGCCGATCAAGAAAGAAAAATGCAAGATCGTCTCTCAAGAGGGTGATGTGGTCGACCAGTTCTACAAGCTCACCGACAAAGATGGCAAAGAAATTGGCAGCAATTTCGGCAAAAAACCGTTAGTGAAATTGCATTTTCTAGTTGTACAAAACCGTCTCGAAACAGTCGTTTCCTTTGCAGCTACACTTTCACCTTGGGAAAAGGTCAAGTGATTGCTGGAATGGATCGAGCAATGACTGGGATGTGCATTGGTGAGAAGAGAAAAGTCGTGATTCCGGGAAAACTAGGCTTTGGTGACGGTGGAAGAGACAGGTATCTGATACTTTTCGGGAGAAATAGTTTGTACAAATAAATGCCAGGACGACTTTCCTAACGTTTACGCATTTCGTGGATATCGATCGAAAGGTCCGTTATTTTAGGGATAACATCGCGAAGGATCAGACTCTTTACTACACAGTGCAGCTGGTCGACATATTCCGAGCGAATCCTGGTGAGAAGTGGGTAACTGATGAGGGAATTACAATCGAGGTGGGTGCCTTATCCAGTCACATTCAGTTTGGCTCAAGCCTGAACTTAATGCGGAAATCTTTTTGAACTATGTTTTTATTCAGACAATAATATACAGCGTTACTAGTACAATATAAATATGCAATTAACATTGCGCATAAATGAAAGTGTACTTCCTGGATCCGCTAATTCCCTGCGGACCAAACTTCGAGTGCTCAAGATTTCTAAGAGGTGTTCTCCGGTGAATGCAAGTATACCACATATATACCCAGGTGGTGGAGGTTACGTCCTCGAACCAGTTCTGAAACGAGTCTTTTCCTGATGCGATGACTGCGCATCAGTTCCGATTACAACTTTTTCTCGTCGATGAAAGATTGCTGCACATTTGATAGGAGGAACATTACTGTTGTATCTGAAGCCCAAATGGGTTCCCACACCTCATCTCTGTCGAATCTTCTTCCTCAGTACTTCAATGTACCTCCTTTTTTGTCTTCGCTTATAACCCTACGGACCAGGAGTACGATCACTTAAGTCGCAATTCAATTGACCGGTTTCCAGGAACGATGGACTCTTTGAGCCGCCGTCATACTCCACAATTTTGCGATTCTGCGTCTCCGCGATTTTGCTAGTCTGCGATTTAGCGGCGTCGCACTTTCGTACAGGAAATCTAGACCGCGCTCAAAGGCATTAGGCAGGGCACGATTCATCCGTGCTGTGCTGAGTTGGCTTATGCTCGGCAATGGGATGGTCCTCTACTGCTTATTGTGTTACACCTCAGCAGCCCTCCAGACCCTGGACATTTCATAACCCTGCACACGCCGGATTAGCACGTCAAAAAAGTTTTCTCCTACAGCTACAGTCCATTTCTCATTGTCAGAGCTAGATGGGGCGTGGCCTGAAAGGCGAGGGTGAGAGTGTGTGGCAAGAGTGAGAGTTTGTGACGGGGTGAGAGATTTGATACACTCTCACCCAAGTCCGTAGGCCACGCCCTATCAAGCGCTCCGAAACGGACTGTATGACACTGTGAAACGTTCGCATTCAAAAGCGCAATAGTCTCTTCGATTCGTTCAGAGGGGAGGTAGGAAAGCTGTCAAAGGTTTGAAAATTTTTCGGGTAGTGGATCGGATAATGGACTCTAAAGGCACTAGACTACTTCGTGCTACTTCACCTGTAATACACCGCAGTGCTCGCGCTTTTGCAGTCGACAAAACCAAACTGAATCCGGGTTAGGTTTATTCATCCTTTCTTATGATTTTTCACTGAGAAACGCTCATATGAGAGAGTTGGAGTCAAGATAGAGTAGCTTGGAGTCTCTTTTTTATTCGAATGCTTCTGCTTTTTATTCGAATGCAAAACAAGAGCATTCAATACTCAGGGATTCAGCTAATGACATAGATCAGCAGAATTTGTGTTGAACAGGGACCCGAAAACAGTCTGAGAAGCTATTACTTCTCGTGAGGAGAAAAGTTTTTAAAAAATATGAGCTTAAGATCAAAGGTGTAAGGTAGATGGGTGTTTTCAGCTCTTTGATTACCGCTTTTCCAGGTAACTCACAAGATTGATGAGAGCAAGTGCCGAAAGTCCGAAACAGGCGACACCATCCATCAGCAATACGTGCTTCATCTCGAGGATGGCACTTTCGTCGATTCGTCCTTCTCTCGCAATGCACCCTTCATCTTCAGGCTTAACAAAGGGGTACTGTATCTCTCTTCTTCTATGCAGGACCATTTTTATAGGCTGTTTTTAGGAAGTCATCAAGGGAATGGATATCGCCATGTCTGGCATGTGTGAGGGCGAGAAACGTCTTGTGATCATCCCATCCGACTACGGTTAATTTAAAGAAATAAAATTCTCCTCAAAAATTCGAATATGGCTATTCAATCAGTACTTTTCAGGATACGGTGATGAGGGACGGCCACCACAGATCCCCGGAAAAGCCACTCTTTACTTTGACATCACCCTTGAGAAGCTTATCAAGAAAGATGAGTTATGAACGATAATGGTCGACCATATCACAAGTGCTATGTGATCTTTTGCTGCCTTGCCGCCTACTAAGCAACATCAATGCTGGGGTAAAAATAAGTTTTTCCTAAACTTCACTAATTAAGACATAACTTGTTAACTTTTGCTCTGTTGATTGTTGGTGTGTAGTTGTACTATAATGAAGCAAATGAACTATTTTGTACCTATTCGAAAATGTTGCCCGAATAACTCTTGGTCTATACTTGAAATACACTTAAGCGAAAACTTATGACTGCGTTTATTCGCTGGGTATAAACACTTCTAGATGCGTAAATTCGGACCGAAAAGTGCAAGCGTGCTTGTTCTCACCACCACAACATTTCCCATGTGTTGCCAACGTACTCCACCTGATCGATTCCTATCTTCTCAACACCATGTCAGCCCTGGTGTGTACCCTTATGTCAGAATTTCGCACGAAGTCGAGCGGGGTGCGACGCAGTGTGTGCGAGCTATGCCCGTTCCGGTGGTTGTGTCTTAGAACGATTAAACGGTAATGCCAGGGGCGCGATACGCAGTTCACTTGTAATCGCTTCGGGACCCAACAACATGGCGCCCTTGGCTCGTCCACATTGCTTCGCTTGCGACATGCCGCGGCGCGAAATCCTGACATAAGGGTGCACACCCTGTCAGCCCACCCCTTCACTCCCACTAATCAGACTATAGGTTGCTGGAGACTAAACTGTTCCTTATCAAGTAGCACGTTTCTGAAATGCATTTTGAGCCCCTATAGAGTTAGCAATCTGTTTCCAGCGACTTATTCAGTTCATTTGTATCTTTTGAAGGTCCTGGCTCAAATCGCACGCGCCAGCGACAGCAGAATAAGCTAAATGCTATTCACAAATCAATATGAAGGAATATGAGCTTTAATCAAAGCCCACTTCAATAGGAGGGTTGCAATATGTCAATATGGGCTAGACCTTCTAGGACATAATCCATAATACATAGGCGCGATCAAAGGTCTTGACCCTTTGACAAAGCCTTACCATATTAAAAGAAAAGTAGGCATCACCATGAATTTCGCAGGCGTATGTTACCAACAGACATTTTAAAAAACATTTCATAATATGCCCCACGAATTCGACAGATGTAGCTTGATACGAATACGATGACGAAGACGGTGAGTAAAATGATCTGCCGTTGAATACACATGGACGGGGTGCAAATCGTCCCATCATTTTGTAAGCGTAGTTTTATAAGCAGCCATTGAATTGTGAGAAGTAGCGCAGGCTTGCCCTCCGATATGCTCAAAACGAAATATAGGCGAGCAACATAAGATTTAGGCGTTCTGGGAAGGGGGATCGCTGTGACGAGGTTTCAAAGTTCCACAAATCGAATATCCGAGCCGAAATGAATGAGCGGATCAACCTGAGTCATCAAACGGCAAGTACAACCCTAAATAATATGCCACTTCGGATCCCATTCGGAAGAGTCAACACAACACAGCCCCCGCCCATAATGGACTTGAACGGTCTCCATGGCTCGACCACATCGCAACAATGTCCACCATATACATAAGTCCGTTCTCAATAACTATTCCGTTTCGGTTATCTCGGAGGGCAAAATCTGCGGCACTCCTCACAATCCAATTGATCTTCTGAGACCTACTCCGACGAAAATTTGTGTCGATTTGCACGAAGATCACTTACGGCAGACGACACATGCATTTCTTCGTCGTTTCGTCAGCTTGCAAAGCTGCGTTCACACTTTACGTAACAGCGGCAGGGCGTGGCTGGGTGTGTCTCCGTTCCAGTCTGTGCCACCGTCTCGTTCCCTGCGTCGTCACTGCACCTCCCCGGGTGGGGGGAAATCCGCCAAAAAATCGCGTGGCCGCCCGCGGCGAGCGGCTCGGCTGGTGCGAGTAACAGTGGCAGGGCATGGCAGCCTTCAAGCGAGACAGTGTGGCAGAGGTGGAGGAGGCAGGTGGCGTGACTGGAGGAGGCAGTGTGGCATGGCTGCAGTGCAGAAGTGACGCAGCCACGCTCTGCCGGGCTCCCAAGAGCAAAATCGATTCGCAAGTCGTACTGGTGGCGCCGCGAGTGCGATGCCGCCGACGAGATTTTTTGGCGGATTTCCCCCCACCCCACCTCCCCAGGCCACTCTTCTGAACTGCCTAGTGCAGACACGCCCTGCCGGTGCAGGGTATGAACGCGGCCTAGAGGCGAGGGGTGATCCCATTACATTTTCCTTGTAAATTGTTGGTGGGATCTGCACTTCGAAGGCTTCATTTACTGATGTTAATGTTGAGGCGTTGTCGAGCAACCACTACATATCTTTGCCGCGCACTGTAATGGACGAAAAGTTACCACAAACAGTCTGGTCGGTCATTTTACAGAGTCGAACAGCCGGTCGCGTTGTTTGCCTGTTTGAAGGGTAAGCATAAGGTGGCAAATCAGCGGGAGTGAGAAATCAGTCAGCTAAAACAAGACCTGAGAGACACTGTCCAGAGACGGCATCGCAATTCTGATCTATTCGGTTGTAGGGAAAATTCTTTCGTTTTTTAAAAACGTGCTTTTTTCCCTCCAAACTGCTTTCCAGCAATTTCTTCCGTACATATACACGTAGTACAAGTTCACACGCATTTATAGGTATTATTGTCTTTCATCTCCCGGATAACCTTTTTCGGCAGAATAAATATATTAAAGGTCAATGTCATCTTCACTATCAAAAATTTTTCTTTGAATGGCGTTAGATAGGAGAAGGAAAAGATGATAATCCGATGGAGCAATATCAGGGTTATAAGATGGATGGGGTAGCACTTCCCATTCAAGCTCGAGAATTTTTTGGCGAGTCAAGTTGTTAGCGAGTCTTCCCACATATTGAAAAAGTCTTGATAAGCTCGAGAATTCTTTGGCGAGTCTTCCCACAATTGAAAAAGTCTTGAATGGGAAGTGCTGCCCCATCCTACTTATAGCCCTGATCTTGCTCTATCGGATCATCATCTTTTCCTTTTTCTATCTAACGCCATTCAAAGAAAAATTTTTGATAGTGAATATGACATTGACCTTTGATATATTTATACTGCCGAAAAAGGTTATCCGGGAAATGAAAGACAATGATACCTATAAATGCGTGTGAACTTGTACTACATGTATATGTACAGAAGAAATTGCTGGAAAGCAGTTTGGAAGGAAAAAAAAGCACGTTTTTAAAAAACGAAAGAACTTTCCCTACAACCTAATATTATCGGATCAGATATGCGAGTCGACAAAGCCTCAACATTAACATGAGGGAATGAAGCTTCCGAAATGCAGATGACCCACCGACTTTCACAAAAATTTAATTCAGATATTAGACTCCGAATTTCCACTATTGTCTACTATGCCCGCATACTATGGGCAAGTGGAGCACCCTATCGGTTTGATAGAGTGTATGATAGTTGAGACGAAAATGATTCTGTTGGTGTGGTGAGGCTACGTGTCAACTCGCGCCTCCCCGAGCTTTTGCGCCCCGTGGAATAAAGATTTGGAAAGATACCAAATGCTGCACTGCGTACCCTACTCTGGCGAAGTCCCGCTCATATTGAGTTGTGCAAGTTCTAGCGGTTTCCGACCTTAATTTCAAATTCACATACAAATCGGCTCATACAGAATTTTAACAGTCGTGATAAGAACCATAGGAATCAGCAGATTTTTGCCGACAAGATATAATCTTGTCTGCTCCTGTTGCTCAGAACTGTGGAGATCTAGAGGCGATAAATTCGATGAAGGTCGTTTCAACATCCTTTTGGGCCTTGAGACGTTTCTTCCAAAAAAGCTGTTCAACTGTTCAAACACCGGAAGAAGTGCTAATCAGTAGGGCCAGGTCAGATGAGTCAGGTGGATCCCGCGGGTTCCGTAGTCCGGCTCTTCAACTTTTCCAAGGCGTTTGCGCATCATGGGGGCCATGCTTTATCGTGGAGAATGATAGATTTCTCCCTATCAGCCAATACTGAGCTCATGTTCTGCAGCTTGCGATTCAACTCTCTGAGTTTCTCAAAATACTTTGCAGATTTAATAGTTTCGCTGGGACCCATGAAAATTCTTTATTATCTTCAATTCCCTTCAATTTTTTTACAGATAATGCTTGTAAAAATCATGTGAGTATCGTTTGTTGATAAAACTGGGTAAAACGTACCATCTTGGATTACCTGAGTTAAACCACACCATCGGAGCGGAACGTCACTAGCCCTAGTTGCATCTTCCGTGCGCTACTTCATTCTGAGCCCTTGCTGACCAGTAAACAATTACCTCATCGAATTAGAAGACCGAATGTTGTTACTATTAGCAAGCGAATAGTGCCATCGTATGCGTGGATGAGCACGAGAGCCCCATGCTTAGCTTCCTCAAAAACACATCTAACCGTCATTCAATTGATACCGAGGTAGTAAATTTATGCTAAAGCCTGGCAATAATTCTAATGAGAGGATTCAGATTAGATCTCAATAGGAGGATTTAGATTCATTCCAAGAATATGCACCGCGGCCATTTTCGATAAGTACGTCCCTCTGCAAAAGGGTGTTTCAAAAGAAACTAAGGAATCGTGGACAATGAAAAATAGTTAGGTTATGACGGCACGTGTTGAAATCAAAAGAAATCTTATTGTTGAACCTTACTTCTCGCTGAATTCACAAAGGATTGATCCAACTAGAGATGTTGAAAAAAAACTTGGATCAAGAGCGAAACACAGAAACCTTAGAAGTTGCAAACTAGAACAAGACTGTATGAACAGTTAGGATATATGTACTTTTAATACTTAGAAAAGCCCCTTTTCCGAGACTTCACAAGGGGTGCTCGGAACACAATTAAAGGCATCATTAGGGGAAAGTCGGACGAAAAGTAAAAGAAGTAGTGCATATGAAAGTCGAGATGCCTAGTAACAGGACAGTGGAGAAAAAACGGATGGAAATGGCCAAAAACCCGCGAAATAGGACCCCCTTCCCACCGTTGATTCTCGACGCGGACGACCTGTCTGTCAAGAGGGAAGTAGTCTGATCTTGTTTCCCATCGGCATGTTGCCAAGTAAACACAAGGGAATGTTTGGAAATACGACAGCATCTATTCTCCAGAGTGAGCTTCAAGCTAAAACTGCGAAAGCGCGCAGCAAAACCTTCAATCCTGCCGTATCTTCTTGACCGCTCTCACCCCAGTCAATCGGGAATTACGTCATCGGGAGGCGGGGTCAACCTGTCAAGAGGCGGAGCATAAGTGCGTTTGCGGGGTTTTGCGGCGTTTCTACAGCTCAGAGGGGCGCTTTTTCACCGGGATTTCGCCACCGATAGCGTTCCTAGGCCCAGGACTACCATGTGAGTTACTTCTTGTAGGGATTTCTCCATTACCGCATTACCCCTAATGATGTCTTTAATGTCGCGGCACACGCTTTCTATCCATCAGGATCCTAGGATTGCTGGTGCACATAAGTACTGGATTTCCGATTAAACACACAGAGACGCACACCGATAGACGCTTACAATTAGCCGCTAGTACATATACATAATAGAACAATAGAACCTCCTTCACATCCTTCCTGAACGACTCCCGACCATACCCCCCTTCCCCCTCTCCCGAAGGGCTGGTTCGGTGCATTTCAGGCGGTTGGGTGTGTACATTTATGTCGAATTTTCGCGCAGCGCCGCGGAATTCTTCGCGCGTGATTGCGTACATTACAACACTCCCTTTAGGATGAAGTGCGGGTTCGAGTCCCGTCCGACACCGAAGCTTTTGCCCATAACTCAGCAACCTAATTACTCCCTTTAGTGTTTTGCGTCCGAATTAATTAGTTCATAATTAGGATTGTTATCATGTAATGCTATGGGTTTTTTAATTTTTATGTCACTATTTTGTCTTTTTAGGACCCACAAGTTATCCTCTGAGATAATGATGAGATAAACAGCTATTTCTTGAAGGACTTCCATGATATCGGACCCTTGCGTCCTGAGCGGAATTCCAGGCGAGAGCGGCTGACGGCGCTGCGAGTGCGACGTCGCAAAGCGAAAGTCCGACATAAGTGTGCACACCCCAAGCTGCCGAGGTAGGCTGAGGCGACTGAGTATATACTCGAGTAGTCTTCCCAAGAAACGTTACTAGTCGGTAATCATACCACTGCACCTAGTACGAAGCGTGATCATCGACTGAAGATGAACTTTTGAGAGATTGACTCCTCGACGAATGCTTGTGCCCCCCCCCCCTTCAGGTGTAAGCTGGAACATGTGAGGCCGAAAAGCGCATCGCTAGCATATCCGTTTCCACGCAGGAAGAAGCTGTTATTGGTGATTGTCGGCTTTGGGCCTAGCTTCACTGCATGCAGCATCAAGGCATAGAGGACCGATCAAATAGACTGGATAAGTGTGAAGATTCGACGTCTGTAGGGGCAGTTGCGCATGCAACAAAACATCACCTGCGAAAATTTAGGTAACAACGAAGGCAGAAGTTGCACAAAGAACGTTAGAAATTTCGGCTTCCTATGGATTGCATTCTGCAAGTATTTCATGCACCTACAAGCAAAGAACTTCCACCTATCGCCTCAACGGCCGCCGAGTATGAACGCACCTCACAATGTGACGCAAAGGGAGGTGATGCGCCGTCGCACTTCACGGTTCCCGGCCTTCATTTCCCACCGAGTCGTTCCTTTCATGCATCACAGCGCTTCAATGGCTCTTGCTGTGCTACACCGAACGCATCAGTCCAGAGTAAAGCGTGATCCAGCACACATTAGCCGCCTCGTCCCCAACCCGTCCCCGTGGTTGGTGCTTATGAAGTGAATGGTTTGGAGCCTGGTAGAGAACGTACACGTACACTACCACTTCCTACTATATACAGGGGGTGCTAAAAAAAGAGAAATTTTGCTCACCGCTCTTATCCGCCACGAAGACAGAGGACAACAAAGGAGATAAAAGTTTTGGGGCAAAATATTTCTAGAATGGCCAAGCCGTGACTCACTACTTTCATCGTCCTAAAAATATAAAACCCTCAGTCGGCTCAGTCGCGCAATAGAGCACCTACGGCACCAAGGTCCGCCTAGAAGGGCACAGCCGGCTCCCGTGGTAGGTCTTTTGTGGGAAGCTTCCTGAGCATTGGTCATCCAGTTCATGGAAGTCACAGAGCCCTTGCTGCTTGGACAACGTTGCTATATCCGAATTGTCATTTTTCATACCTCGACCCCCCTCCCCCCCCCCCCCCCCTCTAAAGGGTTTTCAGTGGTAATGGCACGTTTCGGTTCTTGGAAATAAAGGTGTTAGGAACCTGGAAAGGGAACTCTCAAGGGCACAACCCATTATGAATCCTCTCAGGTAACTAGAGTGAATGGACCTCAGCAAAGTTGTGAACGGGGGTCACGAAATCTCGGATTTTGTCGTGTTGAGGTGACACACCATGTTCACTCGGAATTAGTTCCCGATCCTGTTCGTGCAGAAGGCTCTCACGGAGTTCAGCGATTGTATTGGGTGTGTTCAATACTCTTTTTTGGCACTCCCTGTATAATCCGCTAAGTATGTCTGTGTGTGTCTGTCTGTTTGCCATGAAATTCATATCTCACATTCAGCAGAGCGCGTTTCATTATACAACGTCAATAAATAAATAAACCTACTTTCACATCTCAGCGGACCAGATATGTCCTCTCCATCCTAGATCCATGATCCACACTGCTTCAGTGTCACCCCCGTTCAGCAACCAACATCCTGCAGGGTATGTTCGTGTCTAGCCATGCTAATAAATGAAAGCACCTGCTGCTTACGATGACATGTCGACACATATACAATTGTTCTTTGTTTTGCTGTAAACACCAGAAAACATCGAACAACCCATCACGTCTGCCTCATACATACTGCAGTTCAAGCAGTCGTGTTCTGATGGTCATGTTTTTGGAACGAATTCGACAGTTCCCCATGTCGGCATGTATCCTATTACCTATTTCAGAGCATTTTTGCCTCCACAGTAAGTGGGAAATTGGTCGATTATTTGACCTGAAGTGCTAAATAATAATAGCGACAAAAAAAAAAACGAAATCGATGACCAAAGTCCCGCAAAAAGGCACTCTGAAGCTCATCTTGACAAGTACGCCGGCATGCCCCATCACTGGCGTATAAATTGGAGCCACGAAGAACTGTGATGTGTGGCGGTCATATGCCGGAAGGAGAAGCACGGCTGTCAAACTCCGCCAACTAGGGGCTTGTTAATGAGGGAAGGATACTATGTAGAAGTGACCATTTGCAATGATACACACATCACTCGACGAGCTTTCGGATGCTGATTTCGAATCTGTGTTCCAGATCTGCCAAACGATTCTCTGAATGGAGTTATGGCGATTTTTCTAATTGCACCAGCTCCACATGTATTACCGTGTTCCTTTCCGTATTGGCTGATGAACACAAGGGATTCGAAGCCAGCCAGTAGCATAGCATAGAGGTAGTGGTGGCGATTAACTCTGAGTAGGGCCAAGGATGGGATCCCCATGAAAGTTTCCCCATGAAAGCCTTGTTTTTTTTTGCACACGCCCGAAGGAGTGCACCCACTTATTATCACTAATTCCTTCTATTTCAAAGGAACAGCTCACGATAAAATGAGTACCTTGGTTCTATCCGCAAGTAGATAGTCCCTTCCACAACGGCAAGAAGTGTGTAAGCTCCGCCGTGCGAGGATGAGTGCTGTACGCACCGTGGCGCAAAGTATGAACGCGGCCTAAAGAATCTGTAAATGAGATGGCGGCCGCCTTCTAGAGATGCCCTGCACCCACGTACGACTTATCCAGTAGGGCAGCGGTGTCACCTTCTTGGATAGGAGGAGTGATATCGTCCGCGATTAGAAAGTTTAGGGAAAACTCTTATAGTAACATCCACCTTATTGGATGATATTACCACGTGAAAAATCGTCTAAATAATTGCTTCCTGCTTCCGCTGCGAGCTCGCTGAATCCAAAGGTCGAAAATACCTTGCTTTTGGGTTTCTAAAAGTTTTCTTTGGTTCTTTTTTCATTTGCGTGTTCTTCAGTACCCCCGGTCTTTATGGAGCGCTATAACGCACGAAATTTATCGTAAACTATGTCCTTGAAGCAATTACAAGCATTAAATTCGTCATAATAAATGCATTTATAATGGGCAGTACCGCCCTACTTGTAGCAATTACAAAGCTTATGGTCAATAATTTGTGTGTGCGTGAGCAGAGCCTATAAACTTTTTCTACTGTCTCACGTTATCATCGCTCGGAGACACCTGAAGGGACAAAATCGGCATTGAATAATTTTGGAATAGTAAGTAGAGATGCTCAGCAATGTACCAGTAGAGAAAGAACGAAACAAACGGCGAAAGCCTGAGAAATAAGAACCCGAAAATCTCCCTTTACACTTCTTCCCTTTCGCGATCGTATTTATTACTAGCCGGTGCGGTAGATACAGATGAGTGAGAGGTTTTAATAAACCGGCCGCAAACCCTTTTCAACTGGGTGTGTACCTTTATGTCAGGATTTCGCGGACCGCCGAGAGGCGAGCGACGTTCGCGCGTGAGTTGAGTGCATTGGTGGATATCGAGTGCATAGATTTCGATGGATGATTTCGAGTACAACTCTCTCCCAAGTAGGCCAAAACAACACCCTACGACACTCAATTCCTTAACTCGAGCTTGACCCCACACAGTAGAACCTTCCGGTGCACTGCTGCGCTCCAATAATAATCCTGCGCCCTGGGGGTAATGTTGCCGAGTGTCAGCGGTTTTTTCTCACATCGTCATTCATCTTCATGTGACTTTCTTGCATCTCAATTTACATTTTTGATTAGTATTTACTATCAGCGACGTTTGTGTTTACTGTGCAAATAACGACTTTCTCTTCTGCTTTGAGAATCTGAACCTGGGACTGTAGAACGGAGCACTGAAAAACCCCATGGGCAAATCGCGTCACATGCCCAACACGACGTACCACCCACATTGTACTTTGGGGCTAACGTCATTCGCCATCATGCGGCCTTTTGACATATTGCCGGCATCACTCTTTTTCATCATTTTGGTGGAACCCGGAACAATTCTTCTCTCAGTGGGATTTTGGTTTGAGGGATGATGTATTATATTTTTCATGTTTGATACAATGTAACAAATAGTACCAATTGCTTACTGCTTACATATTTGTGTATTTAGATATCAAAACCACAACATATCATTTGTGACCAAGTATTTTACTTGACGCGCACAGAAGCGAATTCGACTGGATACCAGTCAAATAACAAGTTTCACTTGTAGTCCAAATTCCAATTCGAATTTGTTCATATTATCGCGAAGACAATTTTTCATGAACTCAGCTAGTATTGTGGAGATACGATTGAATTGAAGCATGGTTCAGTGACATCATTCAATTTGCCGTTGATTTTGAGCGGCGAGCGTGCTCTGAAATGTAGCGCGTCAATGCGAGCACAACGATGCGCGTCGTGCGTCTGTACTACCGATTGATGCAGGGTGGTGCCTTGACACGTTGCATATAACACGTCCATGAGGAGGCGGAGACGTGCAGGGAGGCGTTCCCACTCATTTTCGGCCATAAATTGCGTAGCTGCTAGAAACGCTTTCGTCATAAACACGTCACAAATAGTCTGCACGAGCGTCCTGTTTTCCTCATCACTATACATATTCACATATTTACGCTGAATGCACAAGCACGCTATCCGTTGCTTTCATCTGCATTTGTAACCCATGTAACCAGGGCGAATGCGATGAATATGTGACAAAGGCTTCTGAAGTCAGAGAACTATTACCTGGCTCCCTTGGCGAACAACATTCTTCAAAAAGGCACATCTTGTTTTAAAACAGCCGTATAATGACACATCCAGTCTTTTTTTTTTTGATTTTTGAGAGATGTTTACTCAACAGTCTCGTTTTGTATCCTTCTGCGTACACCTGTTCGGGGCCGGTTTTAGGAGGAGCTTTGAATTGCGTATATGTGTTATTTGAAATGGCGGATTAGGTTTTACGTGATTTTTGGCGTTTCTGAATCGAATAGATATTGTAATATTGAAAGCCAAAAAATGAATCATGAAATTTTAGTCGCCATTTTACATGCATCGATTTTATGGTGTGAAATGTAAAAAATAAAGCAGTCAGTGTTGATCACGCGCCACGCACTTTGTTCCATTCAGAGTATTGGTGGCAGGTGATGCTATACAATGACTGGCAGGGTCCCAGCCTATGCATTAGGCAGAGTCAGGACACCGACCACGGAAGGATAGAAGATTTTACATCGAACAAAGATTGATCCGAGATTTGATCACCTGACCATGAGTACAGCCCCACGGGTGCGTATAGTAAGGACACGAATTCGCTACACTCCGTGTAAGTGCGAACGATACGCGGGAATTAGGGGCACCTTATGTAGCGAACCTAAGTAATTACCGTGTCAGACAACTAAAATAAGGTGCAGGAGCAGGTCATCGCTTTGGGACCCCACTGAACGCGGCGCCATCAATTCGCACACTTCGCATCGCACTTGCACGCAGTGTTGCGAAGTCGTGTCTTGACGGCACTACCTACCTTATCCCGACTTATTGTTGCGATCTTCATCGTTAGTATTAACCAACGGTGCTAAAATCTAAGTAAAGTGATAAATTCAAGCCTCCCAAGGGGGATATTTTGATATGCGTCGTTTGAAGGCATCGCCTGGGGCAAGAAGAAAGTGAGAAATGAGAAAACATGTTTTCTGTAAAAGAAATTTCGGTTTAGAAGAGGTGGTGTATGGCGAAATTCGCATTGAAAAAGCGCAGCTTGGTATCTAGTCACGATTCCGCAGCACTGCGAGTCGCGCTTCCACGCATCCGCCGGGGAAATTGTCGCGAGGGCGGCACATAACTTGGACTCAGTGGGTTGGCCCCTCGTTAATCTGCGTCTGCCCTACGCTAGTGAATCAGAGGAAACCGGAAGAGAAGGGGGAGAGGAATTTTCGGGTTCGCTAAATCGAGTTTTTCGTCTTATTTTGTTCTTTTTCTACTGTTATAGTGCTGAACCCCCACTTCCATATTCTCTAACTATATCTGTTCCACAATCTGCCGAATTTACCTCTTCTGGTGCCTTTAAAGCCGCTGACAGCCTCTTCCCATTCGGGCGCTGGAAGGAGCGGACAGGGAGCCTTTAGAAATCAGCACCGTATGTTTTGACCAAGCCTGAGCAAGGAAGGAGCTAAGAAAGGTAGTTTCTTTGTCTGCGGGGGGAATTTCTTATCACCCCAGAGGTGGTTCACCCATCTTGAAGCTGGGAAGAGCTGTATCCTTACGCATATGCCCCCCCCCCCCCTCCTTGCTGAGGTAATCAAAACTCAACTCATCATGTTTTTCCCCCGTATTTATTAGGTTGATTAATAATAAATCGGACAAATTGACCAATTTTAATCATTGTCGTACAACTTTTTTACGACAACAGGGATTCACTTGAAATATACTCCATCATTATCGATGACCTTCTGCCACGGTATAGGCAGATCATGGATGCCCTTGCTCCAGAAGGCCGGAAGCTGGAGCTCGAAGAAGTTGCCGAGTGCCGCCTTGACCTCGTCGCGAGTTTTGAAGTCTTGGCCGTCCAGGTGGCGTTGGCTGTGGGAGAAAAGGTGGAAATCTGAAGGGGCCAGGTCTGGGGAGTACGGTGGGTATAGAAGTACGGTCCAACTGTACGACAGCAGCTCGGCCTTGGTCGATCTTGCGAAGTGCGGTCTGTGGAAGTAGACACGTTGTCGTGCTGGAAGTAGACATGTGACCGCCGCCGTAGCGAACTGACATTGGCCTTCAATTCTCGTAATTGACGAACGTAGACGTCGGCGGATACTGTGGTACCTTCATCGAGCAGCTCCCAGTACTCTACGCCGTGTACGCTCCACCAACCGCGGTTTTCGTCTTCGATGGAATAGTCGCCTGACGCAAACTTCGAATGCTACAACTACAGTGTACTTCTGCCGGGGGCATGCTCCTTGTGAACTTCTATCAGACGTCTGCCGATATCCGCGGGTTCCTGGCCAGATAGCGATATAAATAGTATGACGTTGCGGATGTGGTCTCTGGACCGCTTGAAATCGTGCGGCATGGTGGCGGAATGAATTTACTTTGGAGTGATTATTCTGCGGTACTTTGAAGAGCTTTTCATACTCATTCCAACGGTACCTCGCGCGTCCATTTTCGTTAATTCGTTACTGAGTTATGATCTCTAGAAATCATCACTACCATTTGTCCGATTTATTATGAATCAACCTAATATAATACTCACCAGGCCATCATTCGTCACGTCCCCCCTGACTTTAACAACGAGCGCCCGGGACGAGTCGATGGTTGAGGTGGCGCGCCGTAGAGCGCAGAGAGACCAGAGCCACGGAGCTCTTCACTGTCTGCGTCCCTCGATCTCAGGCGGTCGATTGTCGCTCGTGCGTTGCGTCTGCGTCAGCTGATTACTGCTTTCAGTGCTATTCAGGTTCTGAGCGTTTCAGTTGAGCAGTACAGCTCTCATAAATGCTCGAATGCCCCCCCCCCCTTGCTGCAAAACCCGCTTCAGCTGTAAATCCTCCTGAGACCAAGGTTTAGAGCTGTTTTCCCCGTCCGGGCGATTACGTCACAGTACCTCGTTACCCCGGAAGCATTGATGGGAATCGACAAATTTTTCAGGAATCACCCATTAAGACTCCGTCACAGTGCTCTCATGGGATGGTATCCCCGGAGGAGCTTGGGTTAGTTTGCGAAAAATCAATATCGGACATGTTTCGACCGGCCACGTTCTGAGTCAGCCCCTCATTCGGCCTGTTTTCGCAGAAGCACAGGCTCAGGCATTTTACAGGTTTTCGAATGTTTGGTCGCCCCGAACCTTCGAGAAATCACACCCACCGGGAATACTTCATTCATGACCGTCAGGCCCCAGTCCACTCTTCACAGATAAGATTCCAGTTCTCAGGTCGTGTAGTAGAGCTGTTGTTTGTTGTTTTTAGTTGTTCCCCAGCAGCGCGTTGCGAGGAACTGCTGGTGTTTTGTGCTGTCACAAGTGTTTCATGCAGTTGACTCTGTTTTGTTCTAGATCTATTTTTCGTCAAAATGCCATGACTTGTTTACGTGGTTCCCTCCATCCTTTTTTATCCGGAAAAGCTTCGGTAAAGCCCAAGGGAAAGGCTTGGATCATATTTTGAACTAGTTTGATTCCTCCCAGACATTCAGAAATTTGGCGAATGGTAGCAACCATGGTTCATACGCTCTGTTTGGCTGCGAATGGCCTTGATCTGGTTTACATTTCCCTTTTTTTGAGGTCCGCTTCTAAGTTTTATCTACCCGACTACCAAAATGGTAACAATGCTGATGTCAGAAGTTGTGCCTACTCGTGTCTTGCACCATTTTTCCCAAGCCCTGCCCTCCAAGGAAGGGAAAACTCCTTCCTCCACTAAGGCTTTCGTAAAAATGTACGCTTGGATGTGATTGGCACGGATTTGTTCAGTAGTCTTTAGATGCCTCCCTTGAGGAAAGCACTCAGTTAAATTTTTTGATGTCTCAGGAGAGCTTGCGAGAATTCATAATGACTTCGTTCTGATTAAAAAAAATCATCTACAGCTTGTGGTTTTTTCAGTAACATAGAGGTTCTTCTCAAAGCTTCCCAAAAGCCTTAAATAAGCAGCAAAATGAACGGTGAGGTATACCACTCTAGTTTCTAACGCGCGGCCTTCAAGAACTATAACAGCAGCGAGATCCGCTAGGTGAGCTCTTACTCAAGTAATACGAAACCTTTTTTGTACTTAGGGAAATGTCTCACCACCCGGGGCTCCAATCTCCTCAACCACAGCACTAACATTATGTGGGCATTCAAAATTAATGTCCATAGCTAAATCTGAGCAGTAATTCCCGATAATGATGACGGGTAACATAGTTACATGGTTAAAATCCCCATTTTCTGTCTTTTGTATAATTAATATTCAAAGCTTCAATTTACAATGTCGCTGTTCATTATCTATGTAAATAACATCTAAGGCCGCCATCAGACTGCGATTTTGCGACGTCGCGCTTTCTCCGCGATACTACGACCTTGAGATTGTGCAATGCCGCAACTTCGCGTGTGGTGCCGCGACACCGCAAAATCGCGAAGTCTGACGGCGGCTTAAACGACCGGGGTTTTAGCCGCTCATTTCAGTTTATTTAGCGAAATCTTAATGCCGGAGAAGCGCTTTCGTTTTGAAGTTGAGCTTTGTTTCGAGAACATTCTATAAATTGGGTTTGTTTCATGGCTTCCGCCAGTTTTTTGCATATCGACATTCAACGAGGTTCTAGAAAACCTCAGTCATGGGTGCCGTAAGGCCATGAGTCAAATAATGATGCTAATTTGCTTGTTAGTGAATTGCTTCGTGTAAGTAGCTGGAAGCTCTTTGCCTAATCATTGAACATACGTTTAGTTTTAAACAGTTGACAAAGGCATCTCGAATGTTAGAGTGAATCGTGTTGGAGCGCTCACATTGTGATTGTACATTCAGCGCTTGGTTTCGTAATGCTCTTTTGCCTGCTTTTGTTATCAGTTTTTTGATTTATCGATTGCCCGTTATGTGACTTGTTGAATTCGTTCATTTTCTTTTCTGTATCGTGCATTTTTAGGGTATTCATCTTTTATTTTCATTATTCCTGTGGAGCTGTTTGTTGAAAGACGAGCTAAGCTTCAGGAAGGATAGGTGTGGGATCCCAAGTTGAAGTGGCACGTCCATTATGGATGGAATAGATCCGGACGTCCTGCTAGAATGGTTACAAACGGGTATTGGAGACGAAAGGGATCTCCAGGTAAACAAATTCCGTTGTCTGGTTTTCGGTTCGGGTTTGTTGATCCTAGCCGTATGCTGTCCGCTGTCCTTACCGAACAGGGCTGCTCAGTACGGACAGCGTATGGCTAAGATCAACATAGTGAGGCTCACCTAAAACATCGCGTTAAATGTGATAGACTTTTATCAACAGTGTGAGTGGCTCTTAATGAACAAAACTTGATAATGCCGATAAAATATTGTGATTAAGTTACATGCTGAAGAAATGACCAAAGTGGAGCGTATTTTTTCCTTGCGGAGCCATGGACTGGGGTAATTGTTTCCTTGTAACTTTTGCAGACGCCAATTGAAATGCTCTATCAAACAGTGTACTTTCTAGAGTTGAAGGGCTCCGCTCTGTTTAAGCACCTGGTGTAGCGAATATGATTTCATGTTTTTTTTTACTAGTAATTTCGATAACGGGATATCTAGAACGCGACTGGATGCTAATTTCATGCGTGGGCACATGCGTCAGCCTTCAGGCTTTGCTCTCAAGTAAATGGTTTAGGAAACTTTTTAAGCAAGTTTCTAACACTTTCTGGAACGCGTCTTTTTCGGTTTAACTTTTCAAAAATTAATCTGTAGTATATATCTGTATATCTGGAGTATACTCAGAACATGCATTTGCTTCATGATGCTTTGAACGTTGACTCTCATGGTTGCTTTTTTAGATGATGGCCCTTGAGCAGCTGTGCATGTTGCTTCTAATGTCTGACAATATCGATCGGTGCTTTGAATCGTGCCCTCCGCGAACGTTCTTACCTGCATTGTGCAAAATTTTTCTGGATGAAACGGCTACAGAGGCTGTTCTTGAGGTGGGTTCACAATTTTGAGGCCTCCTCCATGACAGAAGCGTGTAATAATAATAACAGTTTGAATATTGACAAAAGTTGTTCCCACGGACGAGAATTGAAGTGATGGATTAATGAACATATGATTGGGACGTTGACTGAGGATGATCTTTTATCGACGGTTACCGCTATGGATGGAAATGAATACGAGCGGGAATAGGGAAAAGGGCTGATGCTGGTGAATCACGCTTCGTATATAGTCGTGGCGCTTGTTCCCTTTCATGCAATCGCACAATTGAAGGCTTTTGCGTCCAGCCCGTGGCCTTTGTGCACAGTATGGAGGGGCCAAAGAAAGAGTACGTGAGAAAGGAATTTCGCGAACATGGGGAGTGAGATTTGGAGGAAATAATTATTTTAAAATTTTGATTTGGTCAAGTTTTCGATCATGTCTTGCATTTGTTCTGTTGCTCCACTCTCTAAAGTTTCTTTTCAGGTCACCGCTCGCGCTATTACATATTACCTTGATGTTTCCAACGAATGCACTCGAAGAATAATACAAGTGGATGGCGCTGTTAAAGCAATATGTAGTCGGCTTGCTGCAGCCGAAATGACTGACAGAACCAGTAAAGACTTAGGTTTGTTATTGGCCATAGATTGCTCATATTTGTCGTTTTTTTCATCGCCGAAATGAGCCTCATTTAAGCTGAGCAATGTGTAAAACTTCTTGAACATATTTGTCAACGTGAAACACTCGCAGTCTATGATGCCGGCGGTATGCATGCCATGCTTACATTGGTTCGACAACATGGCTCTCAAGTTCACAAGGTTTGTTCTGAACGAAACAAGTCATCAAGGCTGCAGTGATACTTTACGAAGTAATTGCCGTTCGTGTGAACATAGCGATTTCACAAAACCACAAACGCCGCGATGCCCTAACATCTATGTACGCGACACGTTTTTCATTGGGTCTCCGAAGATGAAGAACAATGATATGGAGAGGAGGATTGGCAAATATAACTTCGTGCAAATATAAGCGAGCGTGCGGGTTGTGTAAAGACCTCGTTCCTGGTTCTATGCGTCGCGGCAAATGTGAATTTGTGATTCTGCGTTCCTGCAGCTCTGCGATTGTGATTTATGGGTATGGATAACTTTCACAAACAGTGGGACTGAAAAATTATTTATGTGTTCAAAGTTTGTTTTTTGGCGCATAACTCCATTGCCCAGTCACATTCGTGACCGAATCAAATTTTGGCATTATTGGCGTAGAAACAGGCCAGCTGAACAAGGATACTATCATGTATATGTGTTACTATAAAAGTTATGAAAAGTAAGCAGTAAATCATCTGATTTCAGGACACGATGCACTCCGCAATGTCTGTAGTTACGCGTTTATGTGGTAAAATGGAGCCTAATGATGCTGCCCTGCCGCAGTGTGCTGAAAGCCTTGGAGCTTTGCTTGCACATGAGGATAATAAGGTCTGCTATTTCATGTATTACTTCTTTAACAGCTGCTATTTACGTATTTTAGGTTTCTGAGAGCGCCTTGCGTTGCTTTGCAGCTCTCACAGACCGTTTCATTCGCAAGATGCTCGACCCGGCTGAGCTGGCCACGCACAGCAATTTGGTTGAGCACCTGCTAACCACACTGTCTAGTGAAACTGCTGCCCATTCTGCCAATTTCATCTCCATTGTTCTCTCGTTGCTTAGTAATCTTTGTCGAGGGAGTGCTGCGGTTACAGAGCAGGTGTTGAGGTAATTCTCAATCATTTCTGGTAAGGTGAACACTGATGTAAAATGTGTTTCAGTTCCCCACGCTTGATATCCGCTCTACAGTGTGTCTTGACTAATAAGGATGATCGCTGTGTTACGGATGGTCTTCGCCTGGCAGATTTACTAGTTGTGTTGTTAAGCGAAGGAAGATCAGCTCTGCCGTTCACAATGGCGGTGAATGCGTTAAGACGTACTGCCCGAAAAGTACCGTACTTGTCGCATGCATCGCTTTTTCAGTACCAATCAAGCGGGGAACCGGGACAGAGTGGTCAGAGTGCCGAGCGCGCTCATCGCCATCTCATTGACGCAATCAGACAGAAGGATCTCAGTGCTCTTGTCGATACCATAGACAATGGCGTCGTAAGTTTTATGAGTATTGCTCTGCGTTCTTGAAGTTGTCGTTATGGTTTTGTATTACAAATGAATGTATGGGTTTTATGTATCTATTATAATTGTATATTGTGATTAAAACAGGTCGATGTCAACTTTACCGACGATGTAGGGCAGACTTTGTGCAATTGGGCTTCAGCTTTTGGTTCACTAGAAATGGTTCAGTATCTGTGCGACAAGGTAGGACCTCGTTTTCAGTATCAGTGTGCTTCTAGCTAGTATCTGTGGCGTTCAGGGAGCTGATGTGAACAAGGGACACAAGAGCAGTAGCTTGCATTACGCTGCTTCATTTGGACGACCTGATGTGAGTTACCGATGTCAAATAAGTTGACTATCCTGGATATCGTTTCTTTGAATGGATGTTACAGATAGTAAAAGTACTGTTGCAACGAGGCGCAAATCCGGATTTGAGGGACGAGGATGGGAAAACAGCACTGGACAAAGCCAGGGAACGTACGGATGAAGATCACACTCAAGTTGCTCAGATACTTGAGAGTCCTTCGGTGTACATGCATTCCAGTGAGTTTGATGGACTTAGTTCGCTGAATTTACTATGTCGTCGTTTCGTCGTCGTGGGGTCGTTAAGAGTAGCAAGGTTGCTTCTTTGGCGAGTACCTGGGGTTGGTTTTGCCTTTATTACCCATAGTTGTCCTATTACAGCACATTTCTTGATTGCCCTCATGCTCTTTTATGCAATCCTGCGACTGTCGCTTTTGCGACGTGTATAGTCCAAAAATCAGCATTGATGCGCAAGGAACAGTAGTCTTACGACTGTGTCATAAAGTATGAATGCTACCTCTGTGAGCGTCAATGTTTCAGAGTCTGATGAGCAGAATAAGTCAAAACAGGCCTCGGTTGTTCGCAAAAGCAGCACGGGCGATCTTCCTGATCGTGAATTAGCTATCCGTGTTCTCCACCAGCTCTTACCAATTTTCTGCGAGATATTCATGGTTAGTCAATCGCTCCACGTTCGCTTACAGTAATTTGACTGAAATGGTGGGGAATCTTGGTTGATTGATCGCTCTATTAAGAAATCACTGTCTGCTAGTGTACGGCGCACATCGTTGTCATTACTGCGGAAGATCGTCGAACATATGCAACTTGATGACATTCGATCAACTCCGAGCCAAGCCATCGAATCACAAGGTGACCTGAGGCGTGCATGTTTTCATAAACATTAATTTTCTATCAAAAGCTCGTCTTCCACCAATTTCATTCCAGGCTCCTCAACAGATATGCAAACGTCGTCTGCAGCGGATCTGCCGCCCGGAGCAGAGAATTTGGTAACGGTAGTTGTGTCTGTACTTGAGCAAGAAGAGGATCATGACGGACAAGAGCAAGTGTTGCTGGTGAGAACACATCATGTATTTATTGTGCAAGGATGCGACTTTCTGTAGAATAAATCCGTCCTTCGCTAGGAAGAATCGGAAAACGGAAATGATTCAGATTCTCTCTTCACTACTACGCAGGGATCCTGAATTGTGGGTTCCTGAGCTTGTCCGCCTGGGTGTTTTTGAGCGTGTTGAAGCTATGGCTAAAGAGCCACCGAGAAGTTCTGACGTGAGAACACTTTTTTCACTTGAAAAAATTTTGGTGTGAATGACATCCTATCGTTTTTTAAAGGACGATGATGATGATGCGGATCGAGCTGAAGAACTCAATGCACGAAACAGTGCTATGAGCAGGTAAGGAAACGCTGTGTCAGAAGAATAGGATATGCTATGCTACTCATGTATTTTGCAGATCTACCACCTCTACTCCTTCTGTTGCAATGGAACTGGACGTTGTTGAGAGGAGCATTTCTGCTGGTATCAGTGATGAGGTAGAGAAAGAACGTGCCGCAATGCTAAATGTAATGATGGAGGTATTTTATTTTTGATTATGTTGAGGAAAACAATAACAGAAGTATACTTTGCTAGGTGGAAGACATTACAACCACGGAGACACCTCCTCCTACTGTCGAAGTTGTACAGCCTAGTGTCGGTTCATCTCTGACACTTATGGTCCCTTCATCGTCTAATGATAAGGGGAAGCTGGTCCTGCAGCAAGGTCGGTTTGCGTTGCTTTTATTGTTTATTGCCTTTCAAGTACGTACGTTGTAGCGTACAAGGGAAATTTCGATTTTATAGAGGGGTTTCCCCCGCTACTCCAGTTGTTATTCTAACTCATTTATGAGTACTTAAGTTGGTATTTTGTACGTGACATTCACAGTTCCGATTTGCGGAAAATTTTTTGTGCCATAAAATTGGAACAAGCTGCCTGTATGGCAGTACTCCAGTTTTCGGAATTGACCTTCTTTGTTCTGTTCCACATAGTTGATTTGAAAAACATCACTGTACAGTTTTATCGTATTGTTTTCCTTGTTAAGACATGCCATATCGATGGAAAGAGTGGCGCGTGATCCGAGGCGAAGAGTCCACCTTCATCTGGTGTGACGTACTTGCATTGGAACTGAGGTTATTTTATCACAGTGCCTCGCTTTTGTTTCGCTTTCTGAGATTAAATTAGAAGAAGGGAGGGATTATCACAAACCTTTCAGCTTTAACAGCAACGGATGGTTCCGTTTCTTCATGGACGGAGAAGTGACGACGATGTTTAACAATGGTGTTGCCGAAAGTGTGTCCGATGAAGTTCGGGCTGAATCAAGGAAGTCTTTCATGACGAGATGGAGAAGGGTCAGACAAATGTGGAACGATGATTCACTCCCTGTTAGCATTTTATGTGTGCCATGCATGGGCAAAAAGGTCAGATT
The DNA here is from genome assembly GCA_963978905.1 of Trichostrongylus colubriformis. Lineage (NCBI taxonomy): Eukaryota > Metazoa > Nematoda > Chromadorea > Rhabditida > Trichostrongylidae > Trichostrongylus > Trichostrongylus colubriformis. The sequence continues at coordinate 15,836,567 of OZ022256.1, forward strand.
TCGTTCTTTAAGTGAGTTCGAGCTGGGAAAACAAAGACTATTTGGACCGTGGGAACGCTTTTCAGGTGGAGTTCCCTCGTTGGGAAATGTGGAGTTCTCGTTCTACTGAGCTCACAATCAAGTGTTGCAAAAGCGAAGAACATATTGTCGTCAAGGACGAACTGGGTGGATTTGTCGTAGAGGCGAGCGATAAGACGAAACACAGCCAAATGCCCGAAACGGCGCTGTCCTCTGAGTTCCACACAGGTACACGTGTTGGGTTACAAACCTTGTCCTGATCTTATAATGTAATTATTACATATCAGGTTGGAGCTCGCATGGTATGACAGCAAGGCGATCTAAATTCAGAGGAGAAATTCAGCGTAGAAAAGTACAAGAATTGGCATGGGAATTGTGGAACAATCATCTGAAGGAGGCGCGTGCCAAACCACGTGAAGCGCTCATTGAACTGCAAAGAGCTGCGATTTGCATTCAGGTAACCATTCAGTGAGAGTTCACAGATGATTAGATTTTAAATCACTTCAGTTAGTATACAAAAACGCGTTTCAATGGAATTTAGGACGCGGTGACCACAGCAAATCTCATCGCTGGAATCTCCATCAAGAGCAAACATGTAAAGCAACCTCGTATTGAAAAAGTTCAAGAGGTAGGACGTGTAAGAATTTTACGAATAACCTTACCTGTGAACCTCTTCTTTCAGTTGGTATCGGCTCTGAAATGCGTGCGAGAGTCTGTGATGGACGATAGACGACTTTCGACGTTCGAATTTTCCGTCTCCGGTATTGTTCCCGCGTTGCACAATCTATTAGCCTTGGTCGAGCGCCAGCCTGGAAGCTACCCTGCTCGAATATTCGGAGAGGTGAGCAATTTCGGCGGCTGCGACGATAAATTGGTAATCCCACGAATCTTCAGACGTTTGCGCATGGAGTGGCTTTATCAAGTCTCGCTATGAAAATGGTATCTGTGTTAGAATCGACAGAGAAGTTCCCACAATATCTCTACGACACCCCGGGTGGATCAGCATTTGGTCTTCAGCTGTTGTCACGGCGAATTCGTATGAAACTCGAGCATGCTATCAGCGATAACGATGACAAGAAACTGATCAATAGGTAGAATTTCGTCTGTTTTCGCTCGCAGTAATAAGTTCCTGTCAATTCAACGAAATTTTTGTCAATCTAGAAGTGGTCGTCTACTGAAAAGTGAACCGCTGACGACGATTGGCCAGCTGAAGTCGTTCCTGTTGAAGATGGTGGCGAAACAATGGTAAACCATAAATTTTTCTTGATCTCTGTTTTTTTGGCTCATCTGCTTGTCTCCTTGCCGATGAAATTGGAGACCCGACCTCCAACTTTCTAATTCAGGTTCGATCGCGATCGCGCTAATCTTGGCTTCGTAAAGGCCATTGAAGAATCAAAGAAGTCTGGGGAGCGTATCAGATTAACGTATACCAGTGATTTTGATGAGCAAGGTGATGATCGTCATTGATTTCCCATTTTCACGATTTTCGGTGTCATAATATTGTCGTAGGTGTGATTTATTGGCTTGGAACAAACGGCAGAACAGCATCTGACTGGACCAATCCGGCGTCGATAGGTATTGTCCAGGTGAGACTTTACATTGTATGTGTGCTTAGTGCGGTGTATCTGCGGCAGCCGGTATATGGGACATTACCTTTTACAGGTGACATCGTCTGATCAGAGACAACCATTTGGAAAACCTGAAGATGTTCTAAGTCGTGATGTGAATCCGATCAATTGTCATTCCAGCGATGACAAGTTAGTTTTTTGCTCTTCATAGGACATTCAGTACTTCCCTATCTAGTTGGTATTCGGTTACGAGTCCCCTTTTATTTCTTTCATCGAATTTTTTTGACGATCACGGAGCCATACTCCAAGTTTCCCCACCCTACTGTCATTGATCCACGCATACTATCCGATGTTCGAGTTCGAGTTCTGTTCATGTTTCTGTCTTCCTAATGTTTTTTTTCCTTTTTCTCTATCGGCAGTGTCTAGTTACAGTATTCAACATGCTATTTTTTGCCATGTGAAACCGATAATAAATAATAGTAATAATAATACTCAAATGTCCTTCAAATTCGATATACTACTTCTCTCATTTCTGGCTTGTTGTGATTTTATAGTGGATTGATTCACTACTGTTCTCTGTTTTGGCTTCTTGCGAGTATAGATGAGTGAGAATTGTATACTTTCATCACTTTTGGTCATACACAAAAGATCTTATTTTTTGTGTAGTATAGTAAGAAAGCACCGGCCGCATTGAAGCTCCTACTATTTAATTGAATTTCCTGTGCATATGTTGTTTTTTCTTTCTACGCAACTACGTTTGTTTGTTTAGGAATGCGAACTTCACGATTGACCTTGGCGTTTTCCTGTATCCCACTGCGTATACGTTGCGTCATGCAAGAGGTTATGGCCGGTCGGCGCTCCGAAACTGGCTCTTGCAGGTGGCTGCCTGACTTTTTTGAATTTGTGGCTGCGGTGTATTGTTCTCTTGAAGGGATCGAAAGACAAGCAAGTGTGGGAGGTACTCGTTGCTCACTCGGATGACACAAGCCTCGGTGATCCTGGATCTACTGCCACGTGGCCCATTGAGGACGATAGAACGAAAGGTGAAAAAGGAGAATTTTGTGATGCTTTTTGAGTTCATTACTGTTGCTCACTAACATAACACCATAGTTAAGTTTAGGCCCATTCCGATACCTGCGCATCGCTCAAAACGGCAAGAACTCTTCTGGTCAGACGTGCTATTTGAGCGTTTCTGGTTTTGAGGTGTACGGTGAAATAGTCGACGTTGTAATCGATGGTTTCCCCGTAACAAAAGAGGATAAGGACAGAAGTGGTTGCTCTATTGTAAGTGGTCTTTTCTGGTAGTATGGTAGCACATAATCTTTCTTCCCTACCATTTCAGGGGAAATCCAAAATCCCATTGCCATCATCGTCACGCAAAGATGCGAGCCGTGATGAAGTAAGTGTCTCATTCGATCATCTCTGAAAATATTACTTACTGCCATTTTTAGAAGGTGGAATCGCTGATGCCTCAAGGCGCCAATAATAACAAGCTCAGAGCTGGATTAACTGCAGATATGGTCTCTATGATGCACACAAGATCTCGGTGAGCATAGTACATTTGCTTGCCATATGTTTACAACTCTCTTGTGCACCTAGTAGCAGCTTTCAGTCATTAGAGGCCATGGCCTCTCATATGCACTAGGAGAACTTATTTAGTCGATTTTTAAATACAAAGGGTGTGTGAAGTGGTGCTGCAGTGACGAGAAAGCCGACCGGCGAAAACGCTTTCCCATTGAGTTTTGTAGCGGTGTTTTCTCGCTCGCTATATAAGTCCAAATCAAGCTCCGTTCTTTGCTCCCATCTTTCCCCGCTGCTACCCTGCCTGGCCCAGCTCGAAGGCGATTCTATCGTTGCACGGCTCCCAGCTTTGAGGCTTGTCATGGTAGTGTCCACCGTAAGGCCATGCTAATGGTTATGATGCGTCTTCGAAGCGAGTTGCGCAACATAGATTCTTAGACTTGCTTTATAGCTGCAACACTCCTCTCCTTTATACTCCAACTGCTACGCATGGTGTCTTAGCCTATGGGTTTTCAGTTATGTGAGCCCATTATCTTCACATAAAAATGAGGTTACAGTATGCGTGTGGCGCGTGCTGGACGTCACGCAGCTGTCGGAACCGATGCTCGCGGCATGCGTGTCATTCGTGGTCCTGACTGGTCTTGGGACGATCAAGATGGTGGCGGCGAAGGCAAAATTGTTGGGTGTGTCGAGAATGGTAAGTTTCTATTGGTGTCTTTGAAGCTTCGACACGATTCAATCAATTTATCTAAGGCTGGGTTGATGTGATGTGGGACAACGGGTACACGAACTCGTATCGTTTCGGAGCTGATGGACGCTTTGATATACAACGTGTGAGCGGCCGCACATCACTCACGACGTCAACGCCAGCAATTTCCGTACTGGAAGCTGTTCGAGCCAAAGGCCGCGGTCTTATGGGAAGGACTAGAGAAACGGGTGTGCGAGACGGTGGTTCGTCACCATTCGCCTCATTCACAGGATTCACTCCATTTGCCACTAAACAGCGCAGATCTGGCGGTAGGTTTGAGTTGCTAACTCTACTGATCCTCACATGGCGTTTAGAGTACGTAATGGATCTCGATTTGCAGTGTCAACGCCTTTGTCGAGGTTCGCCAAAGTACCGTCAACGTCATCGTCAAGTGCAGCTGCAACCAGTTCATCTAATATTGGTAAGTGTGATAATGTTTCTGAACTTTAAACCTTGGCTTGCAAAGCATCGGCCATTTGACCTTTTAAGGCAAGAAATCCATGTCAACCACAAACCTTGTAGAAGATCGCGCAAAAGCGGGACCGAGCGTTGCGTCGACGGGCCAAGCTGCGTCTGCCGAGTCGTTGCAGCACCAGACTCAGTCGTTGGAAAATCTTCTCGCCAGGTTGGCTTTACTGAATTATCCATCCGGTTAGAAGTATTTCAAAACTGTTTATAAATTCACTCTCATGTTTATAGAGCTAATCCTCACAAATTTGGCCGGATAGCTGAAACTATGGAGAGTGGTGCTGAAACTCCAGAACCAGGACATCAAACACCAGTTGCTGCTGAGAATGAAGAAAGTGACTCCGCCGCGAGGTATTGCTGGTTTGAGACTCCTCGTGCAAATACTGTGATCGCTAAAAGAACACATTTAAGTGCTGCTGGATCTCATGCTGCTCTTTCGGTGTGCTCATCGCAGTCTTCCGTGGTTGATGCTACTCCTCGTGACGGCGCTACCCCGTCTGCTCCTCAAGTGGATTCGTCAAAAATGAGCAGGTGAGTATTGTGCGAAGTGTCTGCTTTGTTGTGGCTACTACCACGGTCAAGCATCATGTACAGAAAGTCGGCTGCCTCTGTGATTCCCTTCCGAAAGACTTGGCGATATCTCTTAAAAGAGATTCCACAGTGCAAGCTTCTCTTTCTCCACTAGAGATGCCATAAATTGTAGGACTAAGAGAAAATCCTGTTGTAAATGAAAGTGTTAAAGGGAGCAGCGAGAACCATTCATCATGGCTGTGAAGGTACAGTCGGGAAGTGTATCTTCACAGCCAACTGTATCGTGAAATTCATTACTCCCAACTCCTTGCTCAAGCTGACAAGCTTTTCCATTCGAAGAGGGGGGGATCTAGAAAGCCGACTGTTCACTCCCAAAGTTTATGCTAACAATATTGTTTTTTTTTGCTTGTTATTTTAAATTTTAACTTTTTCTGATAATATTTTTGCGCGATGTTTCCAGTTTATTCCTTTCAGTTTATCTGTCTCTGCCCCTGATCTCGCTGCAGCTCGTCAACGACAGCAATCGAGTGACACATTCGAAATGGACAAAACAGTCGAAGAAGATGAAGAGCAAGAAGGAGAAGATGAAGAGGAAGAAGAGAGGTAGTTTCTGGTGTTGTTTCTCAGTTGTAGCAGTTATACAGTGTCCATATTCAGTAATGAGAAAGTCAATTTTGCTGATATGATGGCCGATGCACTTCAAACGTCTTCCGAACGAAGTTTATTTGAGAAACTTCGTGAGGTGTTTGGCACTGGTGCGTTAATGAAGAGAATTGGTCCACAGAATACTGCGAATCCCGTGAGTTTTTAGAAGATTCATTGGAGCATCTCATCACGTCGTCATCGAATACTGAGCCTGGAGAGGTAACTGCTCCATCTACCTCCTCTTCTGCATCGCAAAAGAACATCAAGAAAGACAAAGTTACCCTTAAGCAGAAGCTGGGTAACTACGCTGATGTTCTGAAAGGAATAATGCAGACGGCAAGTCGTGAATGGATAAGCGACTAACACCAATTGCGTAATGCTTCCTTTTTTTCAGATGATGGACCCGAGTGGTAACTCGCTAGAAGTTGAAGAATTACTTGATGAGGTAAATAGACTATGTTCTAGAAAATGTGGTCTGCCTCCTTACGTTAAACTGTTGTGGAGTGATTTTTTCATATTTTGGTTGATCGCTTTTTGAAGAAGACTTTTCAAGCTAACTAAGCCAGACCAGGCAGTTACTAGGATTTGAGCGGTCAGCCCATTAAATAACAGGGCTAGACTAGATGATGAGCGATCATTCTTCATTACTAGTAAATATTAGGTGCTAAACTTGATTTTGGCTTTTTTTGCAAACAAAGCACATTTATTTTTAAAAAAATCGGTGCAGATAATTACGATCAAAATATTTTCTATTGCTAACTATAACCTTTTCCCGTGTTCCTGGCAAGTTAGCTTTCGATAAAAAAGTGGCGGATTGGAAGTGACCATTGTGTCACCCATTTTCGTCCTCTTTAATGTTGCGGAACCGTGTGCTGGCTAGGCTATGCTGCATAGATTTGAAGAGGTGGTAGTCGGAAGGGGTCATGTCTGGAGGGTAGGCTGGGTGTGAGAGGATTTCCATTTCAGCTTCTAGAGTGTTTCCTAAATAATTTCGCTGCGTGAGGCCACGCATTGTTATGCAGGAGTAACTTTGCGCACCACTTCTGGCCTTTTTCGAAGCAGTTCTTCGTTGAATGGTCAGCGGCTCTTTGTAGATGCAGTGGCATCTCATACAGATGTGGAAGTTCGCAGTGTTTAGTACTCCCCGTTGATCCCATCAAATACAGAACAGTATTTCCCAACCATGAACATCTCGCTGTGGCTGTGATGTTGTCGCCTGTCCTGGGTGTAGCCATGCCTTACTTTACTTCCACTTGTTGTGCTGTCTCCCGGAGTACAATAAAGCGGTCACCGACACTGGAGTGAGCAGATACAACACCTTTCCTTGCAACTCTTGCGAGTAAGGAAACCATGATGTGCAACTGATTCAAAATGGCGCTTGCCGACAGGTCGTACGGCAGCCATTTTCCTTCCTTCCCTAAATCCTTCCCATGGCGTGTAAACATCTAAGAACGGTCATTCCAGTAACCTCCAGCTCACGTGCAAGTTCCTAGTGCGTTTGAGCTGTGTTCACATCAATTAAGGCTTCCAATTCTTCATCCAGAATTTTTTTTTCGGCTGACCAAGACACCCATTGTCACTGTCGTCGAAATCACTATCTTTGAACGGTTGAAACCGAGAACGGCAGATCCTACACGTTGGGGCTTAGTCACAAGCCTCTAGAAAAGCTTGGTTAGCTATAGCAGCTGATTTCTTCAAATCAAACAGAAGGAGAAGAGAAATGTTTGGAAATGCAACTTCGATCCCTCCATTTTAGCGGCCAAGAAACAGTGACTAGATCACGAACAGTTGCGGTAAATTTATGATATCTTGTAGAGAAATGTCAAAACTATCACTGTGATAATTTTCATCAAGAGTTGTATTTATTAAACTATGCCTACACCCCATGTGCGCTCTGGCCGGAATTGAGTTTAGCACCTAATAATAATCACTTCTCGCTTTCGGGGAGTGCGAGAGGGCACTCGAACTGGGTTTGCGCACGCGAGGCGCTGACAGCCACACTTTTTTCGCATACAATTCGCAATGGGATGTATGTCGTTTGGCGCGGCCCTTGCAGCTGATTTGCCAATGGGGCGCATGGGCCGTCTGGACTCTCCCAAATTTACCTAAACCTTTAGGGGAGGAGCTTTGGCAGTGCCCCATTGGCAAATTAGCTCCAAGGGGCCGCGCCAAACGACCCTCTCCCTTCGCAATGGGACCGCAAAGCACTTGTCGCGCTTGGTGACCCAACTCGGTGTCTTGTCGCAACCCTTGGTTTGTTCCGGACTTGAATAAAGCAAATAGCGCTCACTTAGATTCGTGTACATGGATCTTTGAGTATGTGATTCAATTTGCTAAAGTCCGGTTAGTGGTTGCTAGTCGTAAAACTTTGCAAACATTCGCTTTGCGTAATTTCTGATGACGCTATTTCGAGGTGATCTGTGGAATTATGAAACTAATCGCGGAAGGTACGGCGCGACTATCTGATTGTAGCAAAATGTTGAGTAGGACAGAGTAATTAGGTCATTGAGCTTGTTCGAGGCTGCATCGATGCGACTCTATTGTTTGGTTTTCGGACTTATCTGGTTACATGGACCAGACCGATGTTTTTATTCATTTTATAGACGTTGCATATTGCTAAAGCCCTATACAAAAACGTACGTTTTTCTCTTTATGTTTCATGTATTCACATAAATTTGTAAAGGATGACTATTATGACGACGAGGAAGGTAATGAAGAGGACATTGAGGATGACTTGAATGCGCTCGGAGTTCCCGTTGACTCACTAGCTACAGTGCTCACGGGTCGAGGAGGTGAAGGATTCAAATTGAACTGGAAACAGGTGAGTTTTCAGTCGTATGAGTTAAATTTAAAAATGGCTGGATACTACACTTCCTTATGCTTTTCATCTAACAGTTCTCTCAGCTGATGAGTGGTGGCTTGGAATCGAGAAATCGCGATCAGCGTGGAGGTAATAAGAATAATTTCCGTTCGTGGGATGACGAATTAGTGCTGAAGTGTTCATTCCAGGTGGGCTCTTATTATCTCCTTCATTAGGTCAGAGTTGAAGAATTTAAAAGGTTGAGGCTCTAATACCTGCCTTCGATCCGAGACCTGGTCGCACGAATGTAAACCAAACTCAAGATGTGGAACTCCCAGCTGTGGTCCCTGATCCTGCTCAAACGAAACCAGTGACGGTATGTTTGTTCATTTTTTTTATTATTCATTTTCTTCCTCCTTGAACCTTCTGTTCAGCATCCCGAGGAGACCTCTTTGCGACTGTTTCTTCGCGGTCCAAACATGAGCGGAATCGAGAATGTGACCATTGAAATGGATGCAGACGATAACAGCCTCTTCTATTATGTCCAGGCGCTAGTTGGTGCCATTGATTGGGGAGCGGTAAGCTGGCGAGGTGTTTTTGTGTGTCAAGAATAAGTTGGAACTAGTCTTTTCAGAAATGTGAGCGTAGTCGTCGTGTATGGGAACCTACATACACGTTGGTATACGAAGATGCGTCTTCGCCTTATGTAACTAAATTTTCCCATGTAACCTCGGACGACAGCAAAGTTCCACCAGCGGTGAATGAGGTATTTTGTTTTCTTTTACTATTTAGGTTTTGTGTTGCTCATATCGTGATTTTTCCAGTGCCTCGAAGTAATTGGGCTTCTGTCTCGTATTGGAGAGCGTTTCCCTGATGCACAGATTAGTCCACAAGTGTTTATCAGCGATAAGTTGACACTGAAACTTACTCAGGTACTTTCCGTTTATTTTCTTTTAATTTTCTTATTCGAATGGGAGAAACTGCTTGTTATTCGCGGTATAGCGCGTAGGTATGCCCTTTTAGAATATGCCATTGTTCTTTTTTGTATTCACATTCGCAGTGTTGAATGAATCCATGTTGTACGATGACTTGCACAGGCCAAGGTCAGGTAGGTTGTAAAGGACATTTTGCGATGATCTTGAATGGTCAATCGCATGCAGTGAGGAAGATGAATGGTTAGTCGGAGGAAGAAAAACGCTGAACACACTCGGATTCGGGCTCTCCTCACTGTCTCTAGTATCCGCTGTTGTACGAGGTCGTGGAGGGCAGGGCGAGAATCCCGGACAGAAGAGATAAGAAAAGGAAAAGCAGAGGCAGACGGTCGGTAAAGAGGTCCTAGGGAGGAGATAGTGTCGAAAAATCGTGCTTGAGCCCGGGTGTGGCCTCGCTTGTTACAGAGCGACCTAATAACCTTCATAGTGGAATACTACTCTACCCATCACAACGTGTGCCTGCAGTTCTCTTGGGTTGGATAACAGGCTACAAGTTTTTTACCGTGGTATTCTTTACTCAAAAGTTTCCTTCCGTGCTCGTTACATGTGAAGTAAATTTGAGCTAGTAGAGTCGGCTAACTTATGGGGATGGAACCAGTTTATTGGTCCCATTGTCCCCATTTCCATTTTGTTTCTATGGTGGTTTTTTTGACTTTTACTGAAAGTATTGATTTAGTTCATGAGTGATGTCATTTTTTCCAAGCGAACCTTTCGCTATAAAGTCACAAGTTTGTGCAGCATGTTATATACCATTTGAAAGAGATTTAGCTCTCAAAGAGATAGGAACTATTCAATTTTCGAGTGTACTAGAAATTGCCGATTTTCAAGCTGGTGAAGTGGTACGTCTTGCCAAAAATTAACCAGAACGGCAATTATTTTAGAAGAACTATTATATTCTGCTACTTAAGATCAGTCTCGTACTTAGCCCCGACCTTTTCTATAAACTCCACCAATTGTTTGATTGAGAATCCACGCCTTTTTTAAATTGCTTTTCCTGAAGGCACTTATGTTTATTTAAAATAAGAACTCTACCTCTAAATGCCTAAATGCTTGTTTAATATTGCCTTGTATTCCATTCGGGAAGATTTTCCATGCTCTGTCAAGGTGGTTTGATTACTGCGATTCAGACCAAACGAGTTTTTAAACCATGTAATAGAGGTCCATACGCGTTATTCCATTATTTTTTCAGCAGAAAGGTAAGGGATTCGGTCAATGATGTGTCTTTATGCTTACTTTTTACAATTTTTTTTACAGATCCCAGCTCCTTCAGCGTACTGGTTGAGAAAGTTTTCTTGACTTGATTCGAAGAAATTGTCAAAAATCAATGAATTGTGGCGAAAAAGCCAAATTTGGAGAAAGAATTACAATGCTTCTCGATCAACATTATCGGAAGTTGTAAAAGTTGTCGGAGGAGAAGACTGAGTGCGAGACACATGATAGTTGATTTCCCAAAAGGGAAATAAAGTGTTTTAACTAGTCATTACTTGTCGACTGGATCTACCACTCCACCAGCTCGAAAATCGACCACATTCTGGGCCACTCAAAAATTCTAGATACCTTTTTTTAGAGCAGTTAAATATATTGTGGTTGATACATAACGTGTTGCACAAATTTGTGACATCTCCCGAAGGAAAATTTCTCTTGATAAAAGTGACATTATTCATGGGATGATACGATATATGTCTTCTGAGTCTTCTCTTTCAGGAACTGTCAGATGCGTTGGTAGTGGCAGCAAGAGCGATGCCCGACTGGTGTTCTCGCCTTATTTACGGCTATCCTTGTCTGTTCTCTGCGGAGACGAAGTCAGCTCAACTTTCTTCGACGCACTCATGCGATAATGTCTCTGCCTATATCAAAAAAGTTTTTTTAGGAATATGTACATGCAGGCGACCGCATTTGGAGTATCTCGCACGATAGTGTGGCTCCAGTCTCGTCGTGATGCTGCGCTAGATCGGGCGCGAGGTGCTGCCCAAGGCTCCACCAGTAGTGCCACCAGACCTCATGATCGTTATCAGGAATACCGCGTTGGACGACTGAAGCATGAACGTATTAAGGTTTGTTAATTTACGATCTGCCCTTCTTTTTCCTTTCCCTTTCTCTTCCTTTACCTGTGGATCGACTGCCATAGAAAAGCTTACGCTGATTTTTCAAGGTTACTCGTTCGGAGGAGCACCTTCTGGAGCAAGCCATACGTGTAATGAAATTCCACGCTGATCGCAAAGCCGTACTTGAGATAGAATACGTTGGCGAAGAGGGTACCGGCCTAGGTCCTACACTGGAATTCTATGCATTGGTTAGTTCTGATAAATAAATAAGTGAAAGTGCACTGGCTCTAATTGTCTTATGCTAGGTTGCTGCTGAGCTACAAAGGAAAGCCTTAGCCATTTGGCTGTGTGATGACATGGATGAGCACCAGTTGAAGATGGAGGAACGAGAGCTTGATCTTGGTGAAGGAAAGAAACCACCAGGGTCAGTGTTTGATACAGTTATCTTTTGCTCGGTGAAATTTGTGAGTGATTGATGATGGTTTTAGTTTTTACGTGCGTCGTGCGGGAGGGTTATTCCCTGCTCCTCTTCCACCGCACACAGACGAAGTTCGTCGTGCATCTGAGATGTTCCGAGTTCTTGGAATCTTCCTCGCTAAGGTTTGAGTTAAGGTCATCCTATTTGCACCTGTATCATTGAATTTTGTTTTCAGGTGCTACAAGATGGAAGACTTGTTGATTTGCCATTGGCTCGTCCATTTTTGAAGCTTATTGTATCACCGCATCTTAGCGAAGCTGAAGAGCCATCACTGGATCGAGTGCTTTCTTTGGATGACTTTGAGGAGGTTCACCCTGTCAAAGGTTGGCTTTTACAAGCTTTTATGACGTTCACATTGTTTGAACATACTTTATCGGTGTTGGAACTGTATCGGCAGCGCAATGTGTGGGGCGGGACAATCTTCAAAAAAATTGCCTAGGCCTCACGAATATCGGATGCTGTGTTAGATGAAGCCTCGTAGTTCCGATTTCTTGAAGACACCGTTAGGTATAATTTTGGCAGGTTGTGGAATAGTTGTGGGTCATGAGGATCGAGGTGATCAGTAGAGTAAAGTAGGGAAATAATGGAGTGAAACGGCAAAAAAGCAGAGAGATGGTAAGCCGAAGACCCCGTTCTCAGTCCTTCCCTTTCGCACCCCTCGGCATCATTAGCAGGTGGGATAGATGCAGACGAGCGAGGGGTAATGTTTTCCTGCCCACGCAGCTATTCCTCCAGCGGTTGCGTGCCTGACGGCGTAGTGAGATCGCGATGAGGATCCCAAGGGGGGTTTTTCAATGGGATTTACGCTACTGATCACTTCCTTTGAACTGAATAGTCGAAGGCACGGTTGGGGTTATTTTTTGTGGGTTGTTTGGATCCTATAGGAGCGGGTGTCGGATTTGCTGATTGGCTGGGCAACGAGTACGGCTGGCGTGGCCACAATTTTGGTTTCGTCATTAGGTTGAGCGCGAGGGCCTAGGACCTGCCATTTTTCAAGTTTACTATTCGCTTTTACTATCTTGTTGTAATTATTCGATTGCATTATTCGTGTTTTTATTTTGCTGTATTTGCCAAGTTTATTTGTTTATAGGAGGATTCCTGAAAGAGCTGCGTGCGTTGGCGCAAAGGAAACGAGCGATTGAAAATGAACCGATGTTGGACAGAGAAGCAAAGAGACGAAAGATCGACGAATTGAAATTATGCATTCATGGCACACGCTGTCGTGTGGAGGACCTCGCTCTCAATTTCACGTATGCTACTACATCGATTTCATTTTACTTTTCGCCTATTCACCATATTTAATTTCCCATTTGAACTGTGCTTGTATGTGGTTTGTATAGGGTCAATCCTCCATCGTCGGTGTTTGACTATGAAGAAATGGAATTAGTCGAAGGTGGTGCAGACATGGATGTTACTATGGATAATGTTGAGCTTTATGTGCAGAAATGTGCAGATTTCTATTTGAATACGGGCATAATCAATCAGGTATGGTATTGCCGGCGGGTACCTTCGAAATCAAACGTTTCGTTTCAATTCGATACTTAAGATGCGTGCATTCCGTGATGGCTTTGATCGCGTTTTTGGTCTTCGCGCACTCCGCTCATACAGCCCTGAAGAGGTTCAGGTAAGTATAGCGCTGTCCTCAATGTTCAATACACAGGTGACGTGTGGGAAAAATGGGACTTTTATACCAGCTACTATAACAGTGGTGAAGTTTCATAGTTTTCTTCCGGTTTCTGAAGTGATTCGGTAGAAAAAAAGGTACATTAGCCAAAATTGGGATTAACGTTGTATCGCTGTAATAAGGACTTCAATGTATTTCGTCGGTAACCTTTTCAGCGGCTGCTTTCTGGCGAACAGTGTCCCGAATGGACTCGTGAAGACGTACTGAACTACACAGAGCCGAAATTGGGCTACACGAAAGATTCTCCGGGCTTTTTACGATTTGTCGACGTTATGGTAGAACTCAATCCACAAGAGCGGAAGAATTTCCTTCAGTTCGCTACGGGTTGCTCAAGTTTGCCACCCGGTATGTTTGTTGCTTTCTTCCGACTTTTTGATCAAGTTCTATATCTCGCTATTGTAGGTGGGCTCGCTAATCTTCATCCTCGTTTGACGGTTGTTCGTAAAGTTGAAAGCGGTGATGGCAGCTATCCTTCTGTGAGTTTGGTCATAAATCGCAAATTTTAGTGAAGGTGATAGGTGAGAAAAACTCGAGGTTTGGTTATAAATGCTATCAGAAATTTGGATGGGATAACCGGGGAAAGGCTATGCACACACGGAAATGTTTGGAGCAATTGCGAGGGTTTCAGCTCCTTAACAGTAATCTGAACTGAGCGGCGAATCCCCGTACCTGAATTTTCTAGAGCGGCACTTCGCGTGATGTGCATGACCACAACACATGGCAGATCCATGTGTTTCCGACCGGTACTCACTGAAGTAGCCCTGGGGAAAAAGTGTGCTTGGTAGAGGTCAATGGGAAGCAGAGGGGTATCTCCCGCACTTGAGATTTCAGTTCGTTTTTATTCAGTGGTGTTTCGAGCACTTGTACTTCTCCTATTTGAAAGTGAACCAAATTATTCCTCCTACTGCCTTCAAGCTATTTTTTTAGGTGAACACCTGCGTGCACTACCTCAAACTACCCGAGTATTCGTCGGCTGATATATTACGGGAACGTCTGCTGACGGCAGTCAACGAAAAAGGATTCCATCTCAATTAAGATGTAGCATTTCTTGTATCCTTCCCTTCATTTGTGTTCCATTCAACTATACTAAGCTCATGGTGCAACCAACATAGGATCCTTCATGTGTTCAAATGTGATTAGCAGTGCAGCTCAACCAAATCGATCACATATGCAGCAGCAGCAGCTGGTTACTTTCTTCGTCCAGTTTGGCCACATTATGTTTTTTTTTGTTCGTAAGACTAATGGGTACAATGCCGTTTTTCGTCGTATTTCTTCAGTGTCAGTGTTTTGGTTTCCTCCTTCTCTTCAGAGCGTCCTCTGTTTGGTGACAGATAGCGTGAGATGACACAACACTCACATCCATTTTTCATCTAGTGTTTCACTAGTCTTTGGGTCAAACCTAATCGCCGGTGCGCGTGGGACCGCGTAGAATTGACGTCAGCATTTCTCCCTGTCGTCCTGCTGAACAACGCCCAGTTCATCCGAAATCGGCCCACCTCTCTTGAATCAATCGATCAGTACAATATAAAGGAGCAAAATTGCCTTAGTATTCTTCCTTTGCAGTTGCAGCAATATTATGGAAGAGAGAGTGTTCACTCACACGTATTCTTATATTCTTTCTCTATGATTGTGTTCTAAAGTGTTTATCTCTGCGTCCTTCATAAACTGTTGTGTATTGTCGACATATTCGTGTACCCTTTCCTCGCGGTATATTTATCCGTTCGTATCTTTTTACAACAATTCGTTTTTTTACATCCATGTATTCCCATCCGATCGTAGAAGTGTTGGAAACCCCGTTGGTAACGTTTGCCTTCTATTTCTTCATGTAAAACTTATGCATTTGAGGTAAAGCGTGAGGTATGTTCATGTTTCCGAGAACTGAGTCTTTGATAAGGATATTTCGCGTATCCCATCCGTAATTTTTCGTTTGTCACATATCTCAAAATAAAGCCCTGATGTCATTGGTTGGGTCAATGCGCCCACTAAATGGTTGGTTGATACAAACATTATTTAGTATTTTTCTGAAAGAGTAGAAGAATTTTTGCTTTCCATGTAATTTCCAAAAATGCATTGTAATTTCGTGAAAAAGGAGATCCGCACGGTCGTCTCTGGGTGATTCGATCGAACGTGTCCTGGGACTTTCCTCGCTAGATGTGAAGGGGTCTGCAGACGCATTGAGTATCTGCCGCCTGCAGTGACCAGTAATCGTCGGTTTCAGCAGCGTCTTAGAATATGAAAGCAATTTAAGCAAGGTATATGGAGTGGGAGTACCGTCAGCAACCAGTCAAGATGTGTTTTAGACTGACCCTGTATAATCAGATACGGTGGAAATGAGACCCCTCTGATTCCTTCTACGGGTTGAAGTCACGCTTTGTATTATTCCCTTTACAGACATTGTGCATTTAGCAATTATTCCAGTCCCCTGAAAACGGGTAATAATCACCATTTCGGAATTTTTTTTTGGATTCATGAGGGTGAATATTAGGTGTTGGTGTTATCATACATCTAGGAGGGTTTGTGCGGATACCAGTGTTGTTTCATAAAAGGTCGATTCTCGAAGTTAATTCTTGTTTTGATGGTGTTTGGCCCTCTCGATACAGCTTGAGCAGTGCAACACGCGCTAAAAACAGTCCAAATTGGCAAATCTGGACTTCCACCCATGCCAAGTATTCCATGTCAGGAAATTCGGAGAATGTTCGCTTGGCGTGCTTAATTGGTTTAACTAATGCTTTCTTGAATATTGATCGGACAGGATGTCACTCCCAACAGTGATGCGTGATACACAGCTGGTTGGACAACATCTTTTTGATCATACTCCGGTTGTACGGACAGAAATCGAGCGATTTGTTGAAAGGTTGGAGTTTGTTTGAGTCTCTGAGATCGGGTGTGGACCTTCGTATTTTCAGATTCGAGAGAAATGAGCGGCATCGCGAGTTTGACGGCATTCTTCGGGCTAGCCATGCAGTGAGTTTTTGGACTCATTCGTCATTATAATGTGTAATGTGTTCCCGTTATTCTCATGGGAAAGTTGTTAGAATCCTATTTAGCTGATCGAAGCTGCTGAAACACCAGTTGAAGCACTCTTTAACACCGGCAAAATGCAGTCGTTGACAAGTGATGTGAATCATCTGACGGAAAGAATACAGAAACTCTCTGAGCCGAAATATGGCAAGGTAAGGAATTGCTGTGATCATGCGTGACTATTTAGCGATTCTGAGGATGGCTAGTCAAAAATTCGGTTTTCGGGAACAGTCACGGTATAATGGGTCAACCTTTTAGTATTTCTCATCCAAGTGCCTTATTCACTAAATCTGATGTGGTTTGATATTCGTTGCTGTGCTGTCTTTATGAGGGGGCCCTCATCTCAAAAAAAGACGAACAAATTTGTTTCGTTCTACACACTTGACTTATATTTGTCTATGCCTCAATGGGAGAGTGTCACGACGGCACGGACGCTTCTACCCCGCAATATCACACACCGCGCTCGCTCTCACCATTGCCTACGCGGCCGGAAGATACATGAGTCGCCGGCCCTCTCGGAGAGGACTTTTCCTGCATTTCGCACAAGATACAGCCTACACCTATGACCACATTGAGAGTGGACCCACGTTCCGTTTATGATATCCCAACGGACCGGTTACTACGAGGAATGCAACAACTAATCATCAAATAGACTGGCATGGCAACTTCATGATAGGACAAATACCAATTTGAATTAATAAGTGTCCATGTTCTACGCAATGAGGTCAATGGCAACAGTGAATGAAAAAGCATTGCAAACAGTTAACGCGAAATGACCATGTAAAGAAAGCCTAGGTACTCACGGGTCAAACCCAGGCTCTCATCTCTCCGGGGGACTGGCAAGGATCCATCCCTCGACCGCACGTCCATGTGCGATGTCCGACGTTGTTGACCATGACGCGATAGCACAGACAGCAATAGACACGAGGTGCTACGGCCGAGCGTGAGCAGGTGCCAAATACCGGCTATGACTGGATTGGAGCTGGCTGGGCACGGCTCACTGTGAATGACGGCGTTGAGAATGGACGGCGACTGGCGACTGTCGGATCGGAGCGTACACACAATGACACTGACGGCGTGGGACGCCTTATAAAGGCGTCTACCCGCCACTTCCAGAACGTTTGACCGGCAGGTCGGAACCCGCGCGCCTGCCAGGTGTGATCTACGGTGAGTCGGACAAAAGTCACGACAGAGAGACCCTCTTTGCCTTCCTAGAGCTTAAGCAAAAATAGCGCCGGACGCTGAGCGCAGTGAGGTCCTTTCTATATCCGCTCGGGCTTTTTTATCATGCGAGCTGATTCTATGGTATGTAAGATATTGAGACTGACTACTTATCGGTCTTGACACCTAGTGAAAATCGGCACATTTCACTCAGAAGAGGTGACTTATGGCGAAACTTGAAAAAGGTGGCTTGGGGTCTTGTCACGATTTCACAGGTCGTGCAGTCGTACCTCCTCCGGTAGTTGCCTGTGTGGGCGCGATACGTTCGGGGCATGCTAACTTCGCCCATCGCTCGTCAGCAATCTACCCCCACGGGCTAGTGACGCAGAATGGCGCGAAAGGGAGTTTTGCAGAGCACCCGTACTTTCATATTCCACATTCTGCCAAAATTACACCCTCCGTTGTCTGTGAAATTTCCATAGCAGTCATTTTCTTGATGCGTGCCATCGAAATTTACCAAATTTCTTCCGAAGCCTCAGCTCCCTTTGTGCTGCTATTGAACATGCCTACCACTCAAGCTCTTGAACAGGACTTGTGGGACTATGGTGGTCATTTTGACTAAGTATATATAGGCTGAATGAGCCTTCTTCTATGAATCTTATTGATTTCTTGGATCTTGGAGTGGGTGGTAAAAATAACTCACGAATGAGTGCAGTGGGTGGCACCCTAGGCACGTGACCGTTCAATACAGTAATAGTCTCCTGCAGCAATGCCTTTGGTATTATTATGGTGGCTTAAAGACACTGGGAGGTGGCAATTTAGGCTCACGGTACTCGCTCGTAGTTCGGCACACACTATTGTTCACATGACGCCTTGCCATGACGTCCGGTGTGAATGGTTTGATATTTCCATTATAAACCTCCCTGTCACTGTTTCACTTGCTTGGTTCTGTTTGTTGTTTCATTTGCTTAACATCATCATGGACAAAATAAATTCCACCTTCTTGGTCCGTCGTCGGCAGGTAACTCGGCCACTGGAGCGTACGATGAAGAGCGCTAAGTTTTTAATATGGCACCAGGAACGCATTTTCCAACGTGTACTTTGCTACATATTCTCTTATGGGCTCAAACGTTCGTTTACCGAAAATAGTGTTTTCAAATACGCCTACCCTCCTTGCCCCTCTTCCGGTGCCTTTAAACGACTGATGTACATCAACTGAAGTGACCATATTTACATGGAATCTGTTTACAGGAACACGCTGACTATCTAGCTGAAGTGGCTAAAAACCAAAAAGAATGGTTGGAGTTACGTCGATCTGAAGCGCTGTTGAAGTTGAGAAAATGAAAAGTATCTAAGGAATTGTCTATGAGAGGACTTACGTTGTTGGTATGTACGGCTTTGATGGTGAACAATCAACTCTTTGTTTCGCAGAACCTTTCCAGGTACATATCTTCCTTGCGTGTGTGCCATCAGGGCAAAAAATTCGCTTTACGAAGTCTGGCATGCAAAGCAATATTGCGAGCTGTCCTATTTGTCCTATTGGATGGGTTCTCTAGCAATAATGATGCTCTATGGCTTCAGCGTAATCGCTTCCGGACTCCTGTTCGCCGCCTCTATCCAGCGCCATTTCGTCGCGCGTCAAACGCGGTCACGCAAATTTTTTGTCTTAATGGCACAAACCTATCTTCCTGGATGGTACCGCATGTATGATGATGTGGAAATTTTATGTAATTCTCTTTTCGCTGAGCGTAGTTTCCAGGAAATTTTGTTTCATACGTCTAATTCCACATATATACTGTGGAGTATGTTTTGTATACATTCGAGCCGTTGTTAGAACAGCCACTGCGAACAATATCTATTCGAAGAATTTCTGGCTGTTGTATATCATATGCTTTACTGTTTCTAGTGCTTGCTAAAAATCTGTGATATTCTGATAGATTTGGGCATTGTCTTCAATCGTCTTAATCTTCTCAATCTTATTTATCATATCTTACATCATCCATCATCACCTCAATGTTTCATGTGCCCGTGCGGCAAAAAACTCGATAAAGCAAAAAACTCGATAAAATTCATGTTAGAATTTTAAAACAAATGAATATTTATGCAGCATTCGGAATGGAAGTAGAAGTACCGAAAGTACACATGCTTGTCCGGGTAACCATACTGCGGCGCAACCATGGTCCCGTCTGGTGAAGTATTAAAATACTTAATGGTTTGCACTAAAAAGGCTCATTTGAAGTAGAAAAAAGGGCTCTGTTGCGTGGCAGATCACTGACTGTATCGACTGGTGGCAATTTGTCCTTTTGCTGTGGGATATTTTTGCTTTTATTAAATTTTTGGCTGAGCCTTGGCGTAGGAAAGTGATCCCTATCCCCTTCTAAGCTAAGGTGATTAATGTCCATAGTGAGAAGTGCCGGCGGTGACGGCGTCAAATCGACGCAGGTGAAATTGACGGTGTCGCCGCCGGTGACGGCGTCGTTGCGCATAGTATGGAAGCGGCCTTATAACGACCCCGCAGCTCGGCATGCCGTTATGCGGTTATGCGGGCGGGGAAGTCGCTGTGAAGGGGCGGGACAACGATGGTAGCCGGCTGGTTCAAACGGGTGTATGTCGTTTGGCGCGATACCGTGCGCTAATCAGCCACTCTGGGGGCAGGGGTTTTACTACCACCGCAAGGAAGGTTGTCCGACGCATCTTCTGCGTCTCACAACTCGTCCACATCATCAAACCCTTCCGCTTCGCGGCGGTGCACTCGCGGCGCCACCAGTACGATTCGCCGTATCGATTGCCCGAGGGAGAACGGCCGAGCGTGACTGTTTCACGTCTGCGCTTCCACTCACGCCACACTGCCTCGCATGAAGGCTGCCATGCCCTGCCACTGGCACTCGCACCCGTCGCGCCGCTCGTCGCGCGTGGGCGCGCGGAAATTCGACCTCGTGACCTCCACCCGAGTACAAGCAGTGATTTCATTTGTTCAAAATGTAGAGGACACGAAGGAAAAGACGCGTCGGATGGTCTGCGTGAGGGTGGAAGTACCAGCCCCTGCGCTCTATCGGTTCATTGGGGCACGGGACCGCGCCTAACGACCGTCTCCCGTTCAGACTCGGGCCTGTCTTCAGTCCACTCCGGCTAGTGACGCAGAGGACGAGAGAGAGACGGGGATTTTCAGGTTCCTATTCCTTGGCTTCCTCGCAGTTTTAGGTCGTTCTTTCTTTGCTACAGTGCTGAGCACATCTACTAATATTCCACAATCTGCCGAATTTACCCCTTCTGGTGTCTTCAAAGATACTGGGACGAGGGCAATTTCGGTTTACGATGTGGGATTACATAGTTCGCAGTTGCCGCAGTGCACACACGACACCTTGCTAAGACGTCGAAAGTGAATTCACTAATTGTAATCACACTTTTTTCTTACGCTTTCGCTTATTCTTCATTTGAGATATGCTCTATATATAAACCAGAAGCTTGGTGTGTTTGTTTGTCTGTCTGTCTGTGTGTGTCTATCTGCCCGCTCACCGCATAATGCATTTTTAACTGAACTGCAGCCTGGAGAGGTCGACCTACTGGAGTGCCGCTGCAAGTGTCGAAGCCGGATATAGGAAGATCGTCGAGCCAAATCCAATCTTGAGTTGTACCAACGCAGAGTCCTTCGGAGATCCCGATCGCCACTGTTGTGTCCTACTGCCGACGTTGGGGGCCCATGTCAGGTGTCGTGACTGCAGAAATATTGATTATGTGTTTATTAGAGAATAACAAGAATAACAGCACAACGAGAGAGCACTGGAGGAGTCGGAGGTGAAAACGGTTAGGCGGGTAAAGACTAGGAGACCGAATAAGTGAATAATTGAATAACCTGCCGGCCCGGGGTCTATATAGACGGTTTTCCCGCACGATCACAATATCGATAAGATCATTATATATGTGATTACATGACCACCAATAAACACAACACTAACTGTCAATACCCGGTATTTGATGGTATCGCATAAGAGAATGAATCACCTGATCTGCTGTACAGAACAGATCGTACATGGTCATTCACGTAGATCGCAGTATCAAAAGACGTACACCATCAACTTGTACCAGAGCATAAATAAAACATGTTCACCCATTGGCTCTGGGCATCAGACGCTTTCAATATAGCGCTCGTATAGTGTGATGAGCACTATTTAGGTGATTCTATCCCTTCCACGTCCTAACGGCTCTTATCATACGCTGTTGGCCGTTATCACCTTTGATAAGTCACCATAAAGGTCCCCATAACTTGCAATATCTATGAATGTGAACATTCCACTGTCAGCCAGAAATAGGAACGGAATTGGTGACATTTGCCTCCCGACGCTCCTTATCAGATCTTATCAAACGAAATCACCTTGGACCACCCACCGTTAATGTCCCGATCCCACACTGCTATTCATCTATAAGTGACAGCGCTCTAGGATCAACGCGGTGGGCGAAACGTCTTTGGTGGCATTCACCTCTTGAAGCTCCTTATTAGCCCTTATCAGCAGCTATCGGTTCACTTCCGCTGGGATTCTCTTACCGCTCCCTATATCACTTTTCAAGGTCCCAGCTCTACTACCCAGCTCGAGATATGAATTTCGTGACAGACAGATAGACGAACGGACGGATGGACACACACCCAGCCACCCACACACACCCACACTCCCGCACATACACACACACTAAGCGAATTATATAGAGTAAGATATGGAAAAAGAAAATGTACTGAAATGTTATGGTGAAGGATCAGATTCGGAAGGATATATTCTCAATCCGTACGTACTGTGTGGATATGGAAATTATGTTTTTGTGATATCACGCCATATGGCTCTGAGCGGGAGTGGGTAGCATTCATTCCCATTCTACTCGAGGTCGAATGCGGTTTGAATGAAACTCGTGACGGCTGGAACTTTCTATGGATCGAAGTAGAAGAATCATGTTGCGAGTCATAGATAGGTTGGTTTCTCAACGTTTTAACGAGAATTGTCAAAGTGTACCTGAGTAGTGAGTACAGAAAGCTGGGACAGGAAGCTTCTCCAATTGCTCATCTTGACCACTGTGGGTCACAAGCATTGCCTTCAAAGTTTTCTGCATGGTGCTGTCTCGGTAAGAAGGAGGATGCATCTCCAAAAATGTTTAACAAATCTGTGTTAATCTGTTCACTCATGCGTATACTCCTGCCTTGGTCTCAATGGGAGTGGTTACGGGTGCTGAGAAGGTAGGCAAAAGTATTAGGTTGTCCGAAAAGTAATGAGACAAATGTCGTAGTGCAGTGATTCGTCGGTAACTTTATTACAAGTCAATATCATTTACTATAATATTCGCCATTGTGTTCCTTCACATACTGCCATCTTT
The DNA here is from genome assembly GCA_963978905.1 of Trichostrongylus colubriformis. Classification (NCBI taxonomy): domain Eukaryota; kingdom Metazoa; phylum Nematoda; class Chromadorea; order Rhabditida; family Trichostrongylidae; genus Trichostrongylus; species Trichostrongylus colubriformis. The sequence continues at coordinate 15,859,605 of OZ022256.1, forward strand.
GCGGCAGAGATCTGATTCCATTAGCAAAGAACTCCGGAGGCTTCAACTTCAAGAAGTTGGTGACAGCTAATTCGACGTCCTCCCGATTGGTGAATTTTTTTCCGGCAAAAGAGGATTGAAGAGAACGAAATATGTGGAAGTCTGATGGAGCGAGATCTGGTGAGTACGGTGGATGGGGTACAAGTTCGATCTCCAGCTCTCTCAGCTTACTCTGAGTCCTTTTAGACGTGTGTGGCCTGGCGTTATCCATGAGGAGTAGGATTTTGCCTCTCCCACGACGGCGACTACGCAGAATTTCAGCTACTCTTTCCAGCTGAATACAGAATTTTCAGAGTCGACCATAGAACCAGTTGGAACCAGTTCCCAAAATACCGGGCCTTTAATATCCCACCAGAATGAGAGCAACTCCTTCTTGTCATGATCGGGATGTTTCGGCTGTGGTTTCGGCAATTCATCGAAGTCGACCCAATGTTTTCGGCGCACCGTGTTATCGTAGACACAATACTTCTCATCCATGGTAACGATGGAGTCGATCCAGGAAAGCGTGCGATGACGGCTGAGCAGAGAAGTGCACACTTCAACACGCTTCTTCTTGTCGTGAGAGCTGAGAACGTGCGGAAGAACCCGAGGCAACTTTGCCACTTTACCTGACGCACGAAGAACATCGTGTACCGTGGATTTAGGAGCACCCGAGGAGGTGGCAAGCTCGCACACTGTAACGCTAGGTCGTTCCTCACAGATGGCAAGTATGAGCTGCTTCTTTCGCGTCAGTGGACGTCCTGAACGACTACAGTCTTCGAGATATTTCCCTCCTTTGTCGAACTTGCCGTACCATCTGAAGCACGTCGCTCGAGAAGGTGCTTGATCCTTCATTTCTTCCAGCAAAAGCCAATGGGCCTCATCCGCGGATTTACCTGAACGATAGTGTAGAAGGAGAGCTGCCCGATACAGCTTTTTTTCTCATCCATCTTTAGCACGTTTGTGAAAGATGAAGACAGTATGGACCATATGCCCTTGGTGGCATATATTACTGGACTTGAAACACTAAATTCCAGAATTTTGTCCTCTCACGACTTCGACGTCCAAAAATACTTAATGTTGAATCTCACCACTGCATTTGTCTCATTACTTTTCGGACAACCTAATAGCATCGAACACGGAGTTCAACGGGGTGCCCTCATTTTGATAGCACTCTTACTATCTCATAAACGCACAAAAAATGGGCCATGCGTATTGAAGTCGATGTGGATAGCAGAACGATCGGAAGGGTCCATCTTGGGATCTGTGATTCGTGATAAGGATTGATGACACGTATAAGATCCATACTCCGACCATACGACTCCTTGGATCATTACCCGTCCTACTCATTTAAAAACTCCTTGGATGATTGTACGACTCGACGCTGAGTGTGTAGTCCTAGAGATTACTTATCAGTAAACCACACTATTGTTCTGTAAACCTTGGAATTGATATAAGGTGCTATCCTCAGAAGGCATCCTTCTGTATAATATATCAGTTTTGGCTGCGCGATATACCTCGCCAGTCACACCGTATTGGTAATCTTATCGAATCCATCTCATCCACACTTCCATTGGTGCCACCCAGTAGTCATAGAAATCGGAGAGGGTACGGCACTGCTCCTCCGATGACCCAACATACCTGCATGCCATCCCAGTGCGACGTCAGCAGTGTACTCTCAGCTCATAATGACGACGAGAGTACAGTTTACGCGTTTATGGGGGGTCCTATCACCACGAGATCATGGTCTTTTCTGCTTATATGCAATTAGAGCGGTTTTGCTCGATCATTCTCCGACCACAATTACTCACTTGCTGACGGACAGACATACCGACAAACAAACAGACAAACCTACCGGCAAGCTCATCGACGTACCTACAGACAAATCGACCGGCAAACAGACCACAAAATGGCTTGTATAATAGAAAATATCCGCTAGGCATGTTTGTCCGTCCATGTCTGATTGCTTCGGGAATCATATTTTGTGTCGCTGATGGGGTGCTGGGTGATCCAAAACGATAGGTTGTCAGCCGATGATTTTCAGCGACGAGAACACGCTTCCCTCGATTTTTGACGGACTTGAGCAGCATGGGTCCAAGTGCTGACCCGCATCTTCTTGAAGTTGCTTCAGTGAATCTCTCCATCGCGTTGCAGGGTAGCGAAGTGTGCGCCTCACATTCCGTGGATACCAGAACGTGATGCGAGTAGAACACCAATCCTGATTCTGACTACGTGTCCCGCCCATCGTTTTTTCACGGTCCACACGCATCGTTGCGGCATCGCGGATGCCAGAAATCAAGCGCATGTTTGCAGCTTCCCTGCTCGGGCGGTTGATGTTCAGCAGTGTCCGATTCAGTGCTCACTGTGCACGTGTGAACATCAGCGTAGACGTTTTGTTCTCTGCCCATATCTCAAATGCGTAGCAGGGTGCTAGCAGTACCGTAGAGACAAAAAGGTCAGCTCGCACTTTTTTACCTGAGATCAGGTGGGCCACCTCTTTGTTAATTACCATGCCACCCATGCGCATCTCTTGCGTCTCAGAATCTCTGCGCGCAAGTTGTTATCCATGGAAATAAGTCGGCAGATAATACGATGCCTTCGAGTGTGAAGGGTGATGTGTCTGCCCATCCATTGCGCATGCCCTCAGCCTTGCTCCGATTCATCGCCAGAGCAATAGCTCTGCCGACTTCGTCTAATTCTCCCACCATCTGCTGTAGCTCTGCTTGGCTTCGACTGATTAGGACAATGTCATGTGCGGAGCTTAGGTTGGACAGCTTTTTACCGTCGACAGTAATACCTCGACCGTCCCAGTCTAGTTGCAGCATCGCGTGTTGATTGCGGTGGCGAAGAGTTTACGGGAGATCGTACAACCCTGCCTGATCCTTTTTCGAACGGCACTCGTAGCTCTCGTTGGAACATGCTGTGGTGGTAAATATGCCCGTGTTGCAACGTTCCAGCAAGCTGATGTAACACTGGTCGACACCTGCATGGTGTAGTGCGTTCGGAGTTCAGCTCCACACCGTCGATAGCCGTTGTATAGTCGACGAAACACAAAAGAAGCGGTTTCTTGTATTCCTTAGCCCGCTCGACCAGACGGTGAGGATATGGTCCATACAACAGAAGCATTTGAGGAACACAGCCTGCTCCACTGGTCGATATTCATCCAGCTGCTCCTCTAGTCTATTTGAAATGACCTTCGTGAACACCGTGTATGGCAGTGAGAGAAGCGCAATCGAAACCAATAGCAACTGATCAATGATGATAAAGAGCGTTGGAAGGCAAATACCAACAAGTTCGTTGCTCTTTCCATGGACGGTATATCTTTAACATCCACACATCATATAAAACGCTTTGTCTACCTGCCCGTCTCTCCGTCCGTTCACGTCCTCTGTCTGCCACAGATTTAGATATAACATGAAAACAACCTGTGGAGATAGGGGCAAGTTTGGTACTGGTAGGGCATGGGACAAGAACTAAGTTAAGCTCCGCCATTGGTGGGCGGAGCGTGCCCTGAAATGTTGCTTTTGACCGAAAACTTTTAATTGGCTTCCAGTATGACCCAAACTTGGGAGAAAGATGGATTAAGGTCAGGTGTGAGTTTTTAAAAAACCAGCAAAGAGGCCTGCGTACAGTGGGCGGAGCGCACCTCGAGCGGGTGTCCTTGCAACAAAAACTCATAACTACACACAACGCAACCTTGAAACCAGGGAAAAATCGGTAGAAAATCGGTTGAGAATTGCAGTGAACCATCTATTTTCGGTCCATGCTCCTTGGACCTCCATTTTCTTTGTCTACTAGGCTAATTCCATTGATGTTTATCCTGGTTTTTGCTAGCTCAATACTTGACGAACTAATATATGATCAATAGGAGTCCGGAGAAAATGACAAAAAGCAAAAAATCAAAGTCGAAGGTTTCGAAACGACCATCAGTAGGAAAAAAGGAGAAGAAAGGTTCTAAAGGAAGCCAAGTTCAAGCCACTGCTCGAAAATCGCTGCTATCGAACAAGCGGAAAAGTCGTGTGAAAAAGTAAGCTTATATCTTATATCACAGAATGTGCTTGGGGCCTCAAGTCCATTATACGGCCTTGCTGGACATCGATCAGCTCAGATAATCTGAACTTTGCGAATTTCGAGTGATTGGCACTTTTGTCTCGAAAAATGCATGTAGAGGGCGGAAGATATACTTGGGATGCGAGTCAAGCATATGGCATAGTCAGCATATGCATCGCTTAATCAATTGATTCTGAAAGCTTTACGTCTTCTACACCCAATATGAACCGGCATGAAATGAATAGACGCCCCCTTGCATATGCGGGTCCGCTCAGGTGTAGGCCATGAGATGATTCTAAGCCTAGAAAAGGACCACTTGGTTTTTCGCCGAAGAATGCTTCAAAGGATTGCTGTTTATCGCATTTTCGTATCCTTGTTCATCATCTACATCATCACTGCCATCTACATAATCGTAGTCACTGCCGAGCATAGTCACTGCCGAGCTATACCAATTTTAAATACACATATCCTTGAGATGCTCTTATGTCTGGTTGATGATAATTGCGAGAAAGTGTCGAAATCCAAGAAGATTTGTAATGAATACCTGCTCGCGGGCATAATTTCATGACCGTTAGAATGCCTTGCGAGAGCGCACTTCACCAGGACATTCTGCCTGCCAAGTTACCCTTGAATTGTGTCGAGTGTAGATGTGAATGCTGTCGTGACATCACCTCCGCTCCCCCTCGAGATCGTGGCAAGAGCGGAAAAAGTGCCCCGGTCCTAGGCGCCCTTCGACGCCATCGTTCAAACGCGAATTGTGAAAATATAATCCTGTAGGCCACGTTCATACTTTGCGCACCGACGGCGACACATGCGGCGACGTCGCAATTTGACGCCTGCGCGGCAGCGACGGCGTCAAAACCATGTGCTTGTCGCCGATTACGGCGGCACTCTGGTGACGCGCTCCTCTTGTAAAACGCTCGGCCCAGCTACACTACAGTATGATGGTCGTGGCGAGAGCCGCGAATTCGAACTCGAATGTTGGCAAAGTGCCAATTTCTGCCAAGATTCGTGTTCAAATTTGTGGCTGTTGCCGCGATCATCATACTGTAGTGTGATTGGGTCGTGAGTTTTACAAATGGAGTCGTCACCAGAGTGCCGCCGTGGTCGGCGGCGGGCACATGATTTTGACGCCGTCGCTGCCGGTGTCGGCGTCGGTGCACAAAGTATGAACGCGGCGATAGAAGCGCGAATAATCAGCCTCCCGCTCAATGCAAGTAGGTCGCGTATCTGACGTTATCGTTCGTGTCTGTCGTTATCAGGAGTGGTCATTCCCTTGGAACAAGCAGAAAAATCGTCGAATGATGTCTTCAAGAAGAGCGTCCACAGCGGCAACCTCTCAACCGTTAGCCAGATGTATCGCATGTACTACCTCCAATTCCCTCATCCCATGAGCTTTCCCCATACATTTCTATCAGCAAAGTACAAGTTGTTGTACGATAGAAGTCGCAATGTTCGTGGTTTCCATGTTCTCATTTACGCCACGTCGTTTCTCCTTGCATATTATTTATGTGTAAATTTGCATCATGAAGTGTAGTTCCCCACAATTCATTAGAACGCGTTTCGCAATCGTAGCCTTGCTTTTGTTTGACAATTCTGTTTTGAATGTGTGAAGAACAATTTAGGGCTCCAAAAGTTTATAATCAAAAGACTCAAAAATCCGTAAAGTAGCGCGAAAGAATGCAAAAGAATTTTTGAGCTTTTTGAACTTTTTGGCGAGCTTTCGGCGCCTAGCACCTTTCTCAAGCCTGAAAAGAGCAATTTATTTTATATATTAGTACTTTATGAAATGAGTCAGCAGATTTATATCTGATTGACTCGCTGCTGCCACTTACCTATCTTACCCGGTTGCGGAAGTGAAGCAGAAATGGTTGACCCACCCCGTCCTATTCTGTTTTGCATATACGTGTATAGGGTACACGTTTCTAGAGCTGCGCAGGCGTAACACCAGCATTCTCCTCAAAGGCACACCACTTGATAATCAGAATAGTGACCTATCTTTGAGCGAGTAGGTCCCTGGATGCCTGCTCAGACTGCAGCTTCGCTGCGGCTGCACGGTGTAGCCTCACAGCGTTGTGTCTGCTTAAACACAATCGAGCCACGCCCACCCATCCCAATCACGCCTGGCCTTAATACGAACGAATTTCTAACGTGGCGCTCACGTGGTGAAGAAAACTTGCGATGAGAGAAGATAATTCCATGGAACAGCCATTTCGATGGTAAAGGCAGCTTCCACTTCAGAGGTTCGTTCGTCTGAGTCCAGGTGTGATTTGGTTGGGTGGGCGTGGCTCGGTTGTGTTCAAGCAGGCGAACACCCTGAGAGTGCACCATGCAGCCTGAGCAGTTATCCGAAGACCTTATTGCCCTTAGAAAGTAAACCTTTTATCTGATTATACCGTGGTGAGCCTTTAAGCGCGACAAAGACGTCAAAAAGGGTGCGTGAGGAGCCCACATTCTGCCGTGACTCGTGCCGACAAAATACTCGATTCAGTGCGCCAATATCTTACGGCTGCACTGATCACGGCAAATGCAGCTGTGACAGCCGCATTTCGATGGGTTCCATCATGAGTGATGACTGTTGTCGCTTAAAGGAACCGGAAGGGGTCCGAAACAAGAGGAAGATGTAAGGAAATGAGCATTTTGTAACGAACGCTCAAGGTTACAAGCGATAATCGGCGAAAAAACCCGGATTCAAAAGCGCGATGCTGCGGTGTGTATTCGCATCCTATTCGCATCCACACACAGACCTTCCGAGTTGTCCACTGTAGGAGACAGGCCGCGGGCCAACGTTAGTTGTAGCACCTGACTCCCAGCGCAATGAAGTGGTCATTCCCAACTACATTAGCATTCATGTAAGAACATCTAGAAACAATATAAGAAAGAACAAAGTAAACAGTAAAAAGAAGAAACAAATTTCTAATAGAAACATCTCATTTTGGCACCATGCCAAGGCGTCAAATTGGCGAGTTTGGGCAGTGGCGGCCACTTAAACTCGCCCACACTACGTCTGTTTTACCGTAGGCCAAAATTACACCCTTCCGGTGTCTTTAATACATTTCCACATCATCAAGTAGTCTCTAGATACCTGTATGTATGTATGTATTCATGCCTTTTTTGCAGGGATAGCACTCTTGACACGAAGTCCTCGCTCTCTCCACCAGTATCCTATAAAGTCCTGGTAAAATGGTTTTCGAAGATTCCTTCAATGTTTTGCAAAAGTTTTTGAGCCAATGGATCATTCACCAGCATTTTGAACTAGTAAAAATTTGTGAGAAATGTTAACAACTATTCGCCACTCATTGTGGATTACCCCAAGCGAATGACTTCTTCTTTGTTTAATTTGGTAGAAATGTCCGAGTGCATAGGTTTCCCTCAGTGGAAAGTGATATCACGAATGGAAAACATTCTTCTGAAAAGATTTCGTAGTCACAGTGAGAGACTTTGGACAGTGTGAAGCTCGGGTTGAGGTGTTCTTGGCAGAACAGGGGTCGTATTCGGCCGTCGACGGGTCCTACGTGGTGGTTGTTCAGACGGGTCCCGCGGAAGCGTGTGATTTTTGGTTTTCTCTGTGATATTTTTCGCTGTTTATGTGCCACCGCTCACCCGAAGCCCAAGACTTCATGACTTCAGAAAATACCGACGCCAGCCGCCGGTGGTTGTTGGAAGGTCAGGGGTCTGCCTAATCTACCCTACGTCAGTATCAGCAATGCCACAATTCCTTCGACATTTGTAGCAAAGCTCCTGGTTTGATCCAGTGCTATCATCCTGCTAGTCGTGTCAGGATTGTGATTCTCTAGAACTCACAGTTAAATAAGCAAATAAATGATTAGAATCGTGGAACTTTTCATCGGTGGTTCAGTGGTAGAATGCTCGCCTGCCAGGCGGGCGGCCCGGGTTCGATTCCCAGCGATGCACCATGTTTTTGCTCCAGGGTGGTTAGGCCCTTTTCCATTGGTAGAATAACAGGGCAACCAGCTTTATTCTTATAAGAAAGTCTCATAAGATGATAGAGACGCTGTTCTACGAGGAACAACAGAGATGAACAACTACGCAGTTCGAGTGACTCATCCGTTTAACCTGTGCCTTTACTATGCCCGCCTCTACGGTCACTCTACGTGACGCCGTTCGCGACATGGGCGTCGCGTACAAAATTGAATCTTATTGTTAGACTCACTGAAGGTTGTATTTGGTATCACTGAATAAAAAATATTTGTTTTACTTTGAAGTGTGACAAAACTCTGATTCACTGACGATTATCTCTGCTATAGGAAACCGATTCGGCTTCGATTGTTATCGATGGTGTACATTACACGAAAAAGCGTAAGCTGGGCACAGGTGGCAGTGGAACTGTAAGTCTTTCGACAATCTAGGTTGATTCAATCCATACGGTACTTCTTAACTCGTATCAGGTTTACGAAGTTGTGCGAGACGACACTGGAGCAGCATATGCCTTGAAAGAGACATCTCTTCGACAAAATGCCACCATTTATCGTGGAGAGGTAGAACGACTACAAACGCTGAAAAATTGTGCCCACATCATCGACTTGATTGCACAGTTGGTTTTTCTCATTGCTGAAGTTACTTAATTCTCTCTGGTTAAATTACTCAATTGAATTACGCTACCGCATCGGTAGAGCATGAGAGCGAAAGTCGAAAGATGCGCGTGCGGTTGCGCTGCGATTCACGCTGCTGGTCGGCCTTTACTATTACTTGAGAGCTTTTAAGAAAAGTGTGGAACCTGCTAGACATACCCCAGTAACTAAATAGCATCTGAAGGAATCGCCCACGGAAATTCAAGTTTTTCTGTTACTCTTATATTTACTTTATTTTGCTTACTGGGCTACATTTGAGGCTTTACGCTAGAAGAGAATCCGGTCAAGATATAGCTCCTTATAGTAAGGTGAGGCGCGAAAATTTGAACTGCGCTCCGCCCGCCGTTAGCTGTTCAAATCTTGCTCGGCGGGAATTCAAATGAGGTGCTCTTCCCAAAGTTTTTCGATTTTCGCTTCGAAACAATGGAGATTTCCCGGCTCTTTCCGTGTTTATAATAAGTGCTGCATTTAGTAGAGCGATGTTAGGGGAAAAATTGCAATTTCATGGACGATCCCTCGAAAGGGGAAAATCGAAAGGTTTATTGTAGAAAGTACCATTTCACCTTGAAAAAGCAATGATATTTATCAATATGTATCAACAACAGGTTCCAATGTACTCCTATCAGACAGAGTAAAATGCTAGGTCGTTGTACTGCTGGTTAGACCACCAATTTGTCGTATTTCTGAGGCCTTCAACTTTCAACGCGAGTGGAGATGGAGTAGTGACAGGTGGCGCACATCCCGCTCTAATGGTGCGGGGATCAAATCCTGCATCAAGCCCGCCCAGGCCAACGAGCCTTCCATCCCTCCGGGATCGATGGATTGATACCAGACTTGTCTTGGAGGATAAACTGTCACTGTCTCGTACATGGGCTGGCCACTGCAAGTCATTGTATAGGCCACATCACACTCACCAGCCGACAAGATTGTGAATAGAACTAGAATGTGCGGCGCATCCCAAGAAGAGACTGATTAACGCCAAAAACTTTATCTTTTTAACTTTATGAACTTCACGTAGTGATGAGCAGTCAGCGGCTCGCGTGCCATTTGCTCCTCCCACACAATCAGCTTGCAGTATTTCAGTGACTTCATTGCAAACGATAGCATATTACGAATGGTGTTGGAGTTGGGTGATATCGATCTTGAAGCTGAAATGAAGAAAAGTAACGGGAAATTTGATGCCCCCACAGTGAGAGCATACGCACATGAGATTGGCAAGGGTATACAAGAAATGCATGATCACTGTACGGTCATCATCGCGATTCGTTTGCCTAGCTAGGAAGCACTACTACTTCAAACACATTAATTTTAGCAATAGTTCATCTCGACATTAAGCTTGCAAATGTTCTTTTTATTCATGGCACTTTGAAAATTGTTGATCTGGGACTGTCGGCCACAATACCTAAAGATGTGGTGAGTTGAGACTTGAAAGCGTTCCTGAAATCTAAGTTCTCGACTCTCTTTGAAATCCCATATTCCGTGGGCTCCACTGAAAGGCATGATAGATCGCAGGAAGGCGGAAGGCTACGCCCGGGAGGTCCGCAACTGGTAGATAACCACCAAATGTGAGGGAGATGGTGGTGTGGGTGGGGCGATACGGGACTAAGGTACAGAGTGTTTGTGCAACTGGGATAGAAAATTTTGGATACGAGTTGGAGTTACGGGCGTTAAACGTAGCGTCTTAGAACGATTGCAGTGTCCTACGCCTCACTTCAGAAGTATAAAGTGGAAGTCGTTTCAAGACCCATCAGACCCATGCTCACGCACTACGCGTCGCTCTTTCCGCGCGACTACGCAATTTTCTGCCCCAATCACACATGAAAAGCGTCGGGAAATCCGGGTGTGCACCCTTATGTCAGGCTTTTGCGCGACGACTAGCGGCGTGCGACGGAGTGTGTGCGAGCTATGGGTGTTACGGTAGTTGGGTCTCAGAACGATTATACGGTAATGCTAGGGGCGCGACACGCAGTTCACTTGTAATCGCTTCGGGACCCAACAACGGCGCCTTTAGCTCGTCCGCATTGCTTCGCTTGCGACATGCCGCGGTCCGAAATCCTAACACAAGGGCACACAGCCGGGAAATCCGAGAGAATTGGGTTGCATCGATATCGATCGAACAGGGTTCGCAATTATGGAAACTGCCCCACTGAACCATTCCCCTAATTCACGTCCACCAGCGTAGTTCTTTACGAATACAGCAAAGAAATTGATCAGACCCGCGAAATTCCCTGTCTGGTAGATACTAGCTGTTTGACGGTGAGACCTCAGGTGATTGTCATGGTGTTGGCTCCGAACAGTAATTGTTTTTGATCTGAGGCATGGGCAAAGATCCCTTTCGCAATTGTCTCACGTTCATAGCTCTTAACCGCTGGAATTCTACGGTAGATAGAACTAGAGAGCCCGAACAGAGGTATTAGTGGGGAGGTGGGGGTGTGATCTGGGGTGGAACCATCTATCACAATTACTCATATTGTCGTGCTGAGTTATAAATGCTGATCTAAAAAATATCAAACTATCTATATGATATTTAATGATTTATGCGTTGAGCTATCCAAATTTAACTTGCTTACAGGATTTTATTACAAGAGATTTTATGTTTGGATCAAATCGGCCACCTGAACAAATAGTTCCCAGAAGTGACGGCACCTATAAGGTATTCGTTCAGTTTTGCCAAAGAGGCGCACTTCACCTTCGCCGTGAAGTGTGCATTCTCTAGTTCTCTCTTACTGGTAGAAGAGCGTTGTCAATGCGTGTAACCCTGCCCATTTATACTCCGAGAGGCGAGATGGAACGGTCATCCAACGGCTTTTCTCAGTAACTATCAAGGGCATACTATCCCTAAGTTGAACATGAACTGTGCCTTATTGAAGAGTGATTTTTTTAGTTGACGAAAAAAGTTGACATTTGGGGATTTGGAGTGGTGGTATACCAAATGACATATGGGCGGAAGCCGTTTGCTGATTTTTGTAATAAAACGGTAAGAGAATCTGCCACCAAATGAAGCGCTAGTTACACACTCTTTCTCTGCAGATGCTGGCCATACTGGATCCAAATGTACGCCTCCAACACGACATCAATGCTGACCCTGCCGTTACAGAATTTCTTGAGGTCTGAACGTAATCCCTTGCTCAGGCTATGAGATAAAACGAGATAAAATTTCGACAAAAGATACAGAAAGCTTGATATACATAGTTTTTAATTTGATCTCGCTCTCTTGTTATGAAGTCGGTCACGGTTCAATGAGTTTTTCTTATGGTGGTCGGATATGCCTTCAACAATACGTAAAAGGTTAAAAAACAGGTTATTGGTATATGCGGTGTTGGGAATGGAATCCATACTTAAAGGCACATCCGGCAATCTTTCAGAAGAGGGGCTCGGTTTGCTCGCCACCGGCAGTTGTGCGTTGAGGGGCGGTTTCGGCACGCCTCCTTACAACATCACAGGGAAAACACGCCCCTAGCGCCAGAGACGAGCGCCAATCAGAGACGGTCAAAGTGAGCCCCTCCTTCCATCAAGTGCAGAAAAAATTACGGTACAAACCGGGTGTAGAGCAGTGTTTGTAAGTGTAGAGTTAGCGGAAAAGACTAGATACGTATCGATGGGGAGAACAATGGAATTAGCGAGATCGTGAAGGTGCCAAATTTGCGGAATCGCGGAAAAAGAACAGATACGCATATATCGGAAAAAATGTATAATTTGCTGATTTGCTGAGTCGATGTGTTCGCATCTTTTGTACAGTTCCGCAAACTCACAGATCCAGCATTAAGCGATTCTTCGAGTTACGTCTACCTGCCTAATCCGTGGGTGTGTCACGACACTCGAACGGGGTTATGTCACTCGAGGGCGCGCGCCGACAGATCACGACGAAAACAGCAAGGCATTTACCATGCACAATGGCCCGATTTGCGAGTCATGACACGCATCCCTCTTATTCTGTGGAGTGAACTTTAAAAAATCGATTATATGTAATTAAAGTTTTTCGACGGATTTTACGATTCTCGTCATAATATGGATGTCTGTCCTTCACCAGCACTTTCGCAATTCTGTTAATCAGATAATTTGCTATCTTTAGTATGAATGATATTTCAGATGTGCACGCAACGTGAAGTCAATAAACGAGCCAGTATCGAGGATTTGTTCAAGCATCGTTACTTGGCCGAGGTTCGACATTACTTGTTTTGCGGGAGGCAGAGGTTGTGTACGGTATGGTGGGCGGAGTCGTCCGGTGTTCCTATTGGTTCTTCGATACTACCCATTACACCACTAAAATACAGCTAGAACACGCTCAGAAACAAGAGAAACCTAATGGTCTTTTCCCACGTCCATGAGTCTATTTCGCCTCAAGGCTATTTCGAAGAATGATGGAAGATAGTACTGTAAGCAGGAGCGGAGGTGATGTAGCGACAGGTGACCACAATCTCGTCTTATGGTACAGGGACCAAAACCCGCTCACTCTCCGCCCACGCCAAACAAGCTTTCGTTCCTCCGAGGTAATTTAATAGATAGTAGACTCGCTAGGGATGGTAGAAGCACTGACTCGAATATCGGCTAGCCCCCTCACGTCATTCAAAAGTATGGAGGATAAAGTTTTTGGCGTTCATCAACCCTTCACTGGAATGCGCCGCAGTTTTTTGGCGTTCATCAATCCTTTACTGGGATGCGCCGCACATGCTAGTCCCATGCATAATCGTGATGGCTGGTGAATGTGATATGGCCCATACAATGACTTGTGGTGGCCAGCCGACAAGCCAGTGCTTTTATCCTTCCAGCGTGCCTGATACTAATCCGCCAACCCTGTAGGGATGGAAGGCTTGGTTGGCCTGGGCGGGCGTTGATAGGAATTTGCTTCCCGCACCATGAGAGTGGGGTGTGCGCCACCTGTCGCTATACCATCCGCCCCTGACGTCATTATCCCTACTACTCCGTACTACATATGAAACGCTTCGTCTGCCTGTACGTCCCTCCGTCCGTCTGTCCGAATATAGGTAGTCATACTTTACGTGTCTGCGTCGATTGACGCAGGCACGTTAAGTATGACCACGGCTAATATATGAAAAACGACCTGTGGAGATGGCACAAGTTCGGGATGGATAAGGCCATGGAAAAAGAAGTAAAGAGCACAATGGACCATGTCAAGCTCCGCCCACGGTGGGCGGAGCGTGCCGAAGAATGTTCCGTTTTGAGACCAAAGACTGCTAAAGGGGTTCGAATGTGGGGAGAAGATGATTAGGTCAGTAGTGAGTTTTTTAAAGTCACGAAAGGGGCGTGGGCACTTCGGGCTTAGCATTTGTATGGTGGACGGAGCTTGATCGTCACATAAAGAACGACCTGTGGAGATGGGGAAAGTGTGGAATGGGGAGGGCAAGGTTTAAGGCGTAAGGAGCACCTCCTACAACAGGCGGAGCGTGCACTGAAATACTCTGTCCTTAAGAAAAAGAGCAATTTCGATCAACCTACTGACGCACATGGTGTTTCGCGCGCAGTAGTGTGCGCCAGCCAATTGGTATAGGCAAAATTGCATTTCTCTCCCACTACAATTCCGAGTGGAACTAGACTGCACAGCGCGCACCAGTAAGTGATTGCTTAACGCGAGAAATTTCATCCTAAATCCTTTATCATTTTAGGCGGGCCCATTAGTGCAAGAAAAGCTAGCCGGTCACACAGGAACAGGAACCGGAACAGGAACTGGACCGGACCGAGTGAGCATTGAAAGCGGTAAAGAGCATGAAAAAACTCGAGCCGGTATAACTCAAGATTCGATCGACAGGAAACCCATATAATAAGCCGTTATTAATAATCTACTAAATGCTTAGCAGTACATGAAATGAACTAAACACTTCTACTATTCTTATAAACTGTCAATACCGTTACGTTTGAATTGGGATGATGTGTAATACTTGATGGTTGTTTGATAATTAGCCAGCCACCTAGCTGATTGTCATCACATAACGTATGATTTAAGTCGAATAAAGAAATTGATTAATTTATTCATACATTTCAATAACAACACAGTTTACTGGCAATTCTGACACAGTCCAATGATCATACATCTACCGCAGTGCACATTGGGTATCACCACAGCACTCAAAGAGCAAATAACTTCACAAATGCCGAGTGATCGCGCGCAGGACCACGTGGGAATAGCTGTAGGAATTCCCGAATTGGGAAAGTTTCAGGCATGTGCATAGATGTCCGTGCAATGGTTATGTTTCGGTGTGATAGCGGTATTTTGAAGTAACAAAGGTGAAAATGGAAACGCCGTGCGATACAAACACAAAAACGCTGAACGTGACCGGTCAGTTCAGTGCACTTACTTTACTTTTCGAATCCACCGCACGAACAATCAGTACCTAAACCTACCAAGGAACCGCGACAACGAGAAATTCGTGGCGGTAAATCAGTATGCACTGAGTGACAAAATTCAGACCGCCATTCGAAGACATTGGTGGGGATAATGAGATTGATGAGAACTCGTAAAGTGAGTCATCAATATGATGGCTACGGGTCCTGGAAGACTTCATGTGAGGAAATTTCTGGTAAAAAGAACGCCTCCTGGCTCCATAAGAGCCGTCTTTTCCAATAGCTGACACTTGTTTCATCAATGTCAGTCCCTTTCACTGCAAGAGCCCGCCTATTTTACGGAGTCAATGGTGGCAAGGTCTTATTTCTCGGGTTTTTGGCTGCTCCATTCTATTTCTCTATTTTCGTATTGGTGATCACCTGAACATTCGTACGCAATAATCTTTTGATATTCAGCCTTGGCCATACTCCACCACTGTCTTCAAAGGTCAAAAAAGATTTCCTGCCCGATTTGCTCCGCACACTGCGTCGCGATGTTGCAAGGCGAATAAACAAAGTGACAAACTACTAATGACGAGACAAAAAAAGAGCTGCTCCATCGTCCAAGCTTCAATTAATGGACTGCGAGCTGGGTGATTAAAAGTGTATTCTTGATGAAGCTTGAGAAATTATAAAAATGACAAATATATAAAAACAACAAAACATGAGGACAGCGTCTTACGCGGTCAGGAAAAGGAATACCGATAGTCTGCGTCGCAACCTACTGCTATGAATCGAGTGCTGTGGCAAAACCCTCATATGTACCACACAGAATCTACTACTACAACTGTTGAACAGTTTGACCACTTTCTGGGATCACTACCAGAAATCCTATTGGCACAGATATTCACAGTTTATTGGGAGATACCCATTTGTACGTTCCCGAGAAAACATAGCCGTTTCTCCGCATCATTTCGTCGGCCTCGTCAGGTCCACGGCTAAAAGGATCGATATTGAAACAAACGATCAATACGGGTTCGAAACACCATTAGTCTGCGGGCGATGTCAAGACGCGAACGAAAGCAGCCAGAAAATGAACAAAGACGAACCTTCCAAATTTATATTCAATGGGTTTTATTCGTTTCTCTTCAATTTCCTTCAGGACAGGCGTTAATATACGCCAGGCATTCTCAAGCTCATCCGTACGAACGAAATTAATTTGAGATCCCATAAACACTTCCAAAAACAGCCGTTCATAAGCGTCAGGTAAACGAGTATCCTGAAAATACCTAACAATGAATCAAAGATGATTCCATAGAAGATTGTCGCCAGCAGTGTGCACTTTACACCGCATCTGACGTGACTCTCGTTAAGGCTCTGTTCATACTTCACGGCGCCGACGGCAAGGCAAGGCTGCGTGTCTCTGCGTCCTCGCCTGTGCCACGTCTCGTTGTCTGTGTCGTTTCAGCACCTTCCCGTGCAACTCTGACACGATGCCTGTGAAAGCAGCCATGCTCTGCCGGCGCAAAGTATGAACGCAGCCTACTGCTCTGCATTTCGCACACATCGACGATTTACAATTGTTGGTCAAAAACGAATAACTACCTTGTATCGAGCATTGTAAGTGAGATCAAGCTCGGACTCCTCAACTCCGAAACCCATGCCGGGTTTCTTGGTCATCAGTTTGAGGTATACTGCTTCATTTGGTTGTACGCGCATAACAAATTCACTTCTGAAATAGCCAATGAAAAAAGGGAGTGGGTCGTCTATGATGACATCTACTCAAAACTAACCTTTTTAGTTCACCCGGTGGATAGATATCGCCATTAACTTCTTTGAATTGGACACGCACTTCAGCTTTGCTCTCATTCAATGCTGCAAAAAAATGGTGAAAGTTTGGGCAACAAATAAGCGAAGGATGAAGTAGCAAGCAAAATTTGTCAGCCGTTCTGGTACGCGCTAGGCCGTCTCCTCTTTTCACGATCATCGTAGCAGTTAAATGCCTACTCGATGATTTCAGTGGGCAGCCATTGAACAGGGCAGTGTTTATGCCCCACCAGCGTACCCTGATTGACCGTTCGCTGGCCACAAAGGGAAGCATCCTTTGGCTAATCTGGGTTGGATTGGACCGGGATTCAGAAGAGTTGAGTAAAGGACACATGTATTTTGAGAAAGGAGGTCCAAGGGCCAATAAAGAAACCGTCTATGAAAAAATTAGTTTTTATGTTACCCATATATATGGCCCACATCAGGCAAATACAACATAAATATATGGTTAACATAAAAACTCATTTTTCCGTGAACGATTCCTTCAATAATTATTACCTTGATGCATGTTTGTTGATCAAAATAATCCTGCTAAATCCTCACCTCAAGATCATTTCGGTAAAAATCACGGGAATTCCAAATTGCTGATGAAAACCGCTCCTTTTACTTATTGGTCAGAATTACAGAGTTAAATGGCTCACAAATCTATTTGGAAGTGCCAACCTTTTCTTACGCAGCTTTTCTGTTGCCTTGTAGTTAGGAGTTGGCAAGTAAAAGTGTTACAAATTATACGTCGCGAACCCAGATACAGTCCAGTTCCCGAAGCCTGGCAGGGCGTGGCCCTACGGACTTGGGTAGAGAGTACGTGACGAGAGCGAGAGTGTGTGGCGGGGTGAGAGAGATCGATACACGTTCATCCAAGTCCGTAGGCCTCGCCCTGCCAGGCGCTGGTAAATGGACTGTATATGATACTACTTTAAGGCAAAAAATACGAACCAAAATACGGAACTTCTCAAACAGTCTTTGTGCTCTGTTTTTTTTTTCCCGTCAACTCACTAAATTTTATAGTCAATTTATGAAAACAACACATGTATCGCAACGATAGGCTCCCTCTGATACACTGAAATTTCGTTTTGAAAATGGCTGGAACCACAGAGCACGTGCTTCAGCGATCGCGATCAAAAGCCTTGCGATAAAACGGAGATAACAAACAAAAAAAAACGTTTTCACCTTTCCCACATCGTAAGAAGAACGGTACTCCTTCCCATCGCTCATTATGTACACGAAGAACCGCCAGCGCATAGGTAGGCGTTATGGAGTCTTTGGGGACATCTTTATCGTCCTTGTAACCAGCGTCAGCACCAGTAACTAAAAACAGGGCAACGCTGAACTCCAAGTCCAACACCCCAAAAAGCGATGCCAGATAATATGTTTAAATATTTGAAAATAATGAGAAAGAACTGACGAACCGTTGCAATCCGGGTTCGCCACATATTGTCCTAAAACCAAATCTTTCAACTCTAGTGGTTTGATAGCTTTCAACACTTTCACCTGGAATCATATCGTTTTGATTATTTTCGAAAGCATGCCTGGATGAAGTTACCTTCTCATCCCGAATATCTTCAGCATTCAAACTGGCCGGTTTCTCCATCGCTACCAAAGTCAAGATTTGCATCAGATGATTCTGCATTACATCTCTGAAAGATTTCGAAAGAAATATTTACATCTGCCCTTGAAGCTATACAACCTTTACCCGAAGGAATTTTTTTCACAATACTGCGGTGGTGGAAACCGCGTCGCATCGACACGCGAAGCTGCTTATACTCACAACAGCGCAGAATGAGTCGGGAACTGCTCAAGCTCATCTCAAAAGCTTTTCACGAACTGTACAATTTCTTCACCCTGTCCTTCCAACTGCAAAAATGTGCGAATTACCCCATGAATAAGTGGTCCTAGTGCACCAAAAAATATTCAAGAGCGCTATTTCCGATTCAAAATAATGATCGACATTTTTCAAGAGAGTCAAAAAATGCAAAAGTATGACATCAAAAATAACACCAGAGATATAAGTAGACACATAATGACTCGAAGCCATATACAGCCTGAGATGCAGAGCAAATATAGGTAGAAAGTCAGGAATACTGAGACAACGTTTGGAAAAATCGGATCCTACACCTATCCTTTCTGCTTACCTAATAATCCCGGCCTTTTCAAAGTATCCTGCTCGCCCTCCAGTACCGAAATTCTCCTTGAACGAAATGGTTACAGATGCAATGTTGTCGCGATTCCATGACGGGCCGAGAAAGCGATTTCCAAACCTTAACAGTAACACAGCGATTGTGGACATTTTTCTGGATCCTCGAAGAAATAAATATAAACATCTAAATAAACAAAAGCATAACCTGAACAATCTTTCTTTTTAGGTGATGAAACTTGTAAACTGAAATTTAGGGTGGTTGTTTTAGCGGCAGTAGGCTTTACCCAGAACGGATAGCTACTACTCCGCTACATGAAACAAGAAAAAGCAGTGGACTCTACAGAGCCGAGGAACGCCTATGCGGCCACCACTAACCAATGGAGGCACGGCGAGAATACTCTGAACATGCCCCTCTGATAAATGTTAGCTGAATCCACCCCATCTTGTAGTGTACACACTTTTAATAGGAGCAGGAGCCATGGTTGTATAGACCATTGCTAATAAAATTATGCAGAGGCATTTATTGGGGGAGCAAAGAAAAAAGTAAAACAAAGGATTCAAAAACCCAAAAAATAGTACACAGCCCCGGTTTTGTTTCTTGTGAGACATCTCTATGGCTTGGATCCACATGGGTCTGTGGAACGAGGAAAGGGTACGTAGTCAAATGATACGCACTCTTGTGGGAGGAGCTTGCACACGGGGAGTCTGCTGCACTCCGCGGGCCTTGGCTGCGGAGCTTGGAGCGCGCTTTCACCAAATCGCAAAACTGCGCCACGCACACTTCTCCTGGACAACTGGCGTTCATTTGATGAGCACATTTCTCATAAATGAACACCATAAATATGGAACCATTGCCTTGAAACATCTCCATCAAAACCGACTAACATTATAAATGTGAGTATTCCCAAAAGCGAACGGACATGGATTGCCATTAGTGAGCAGTACTGCCCAATATGAACAAGACAAAATTTCAAGAAAAGCGGTGCAAAGGACAAATTGAGGAATGGCTGGCCATGCCTGTCAACAATTCCTGCCTCATTTCCGATAAGAACCCAAAATCTTTATTTTTTCGCTATGCCTAAGTTCCTCACCTAAGAACCATGAAGTTCTGCACCATCTCTTTGCCAAGATAATGATCTATTCGATAAATTTGGTCCTGAAACATTTCATGATCATATACTTATGTTTGGTCAAACTACCGGAGCAAAGACAAGATAAGTGTCTTCCTTGAACACACCTCTCTGAACAATTCGGCAAGATGACTGGAAAGTTTAGCTGACGATTCCAAGTCATGACCAAAAGGCTTCTCTATGATCACTCTGGTCCAGGAGTCTCTGAAACACCATTATCTGGACTATTAAAGGAAGTTACGGGAGCATAAAAAAATTGATATTAGAAATCGATGTCGGTATGAAAGGACCAGTATATCCCAGGTACACAGTTTTCTTACGTTACCTAATATTCCAATGATAGCTATACAAAAGACACACCCGTCATCCATACAGTGCTCGCTAAGTTGTGATGTAACGGATTCGAAAACAGTTGGTGGCAATGCGAGGTAGTACAGCCGATTGACAGGTTCTAGAAAGAATATACAGATAATAACTATTAAAAATAAAAATAACACTCTAAAATCTGTGCTGAAAATTGATAGACAATGGACAAGTGGCGGACGGGCCTCACCCATCTCCAATTCATTGACCCTAGAATCAACGACCTACAAGAAATAGGCCTGTTGTGAAGTGAACCTATACGTGAGTGAACCACTCCACATTTCCGGGGTCCTGCGAATTGAGCTGAGTTTCACGTTAGCTCCCGCACTATTTTATAGTTTAAGCCCTAAATAAAGTCACGCTCAGTGGTATAGATCTATAGGCATCAATAGTTGAGTCGAGACGCTAAGCCTATTTCCACTGGAGAGAGGGCTCTCTTAAATCACTACTGAGGGAGGCCTTTTCCTCTACACCTCCACACTTTTGCACGTCGAGGTTGTTGCGAAAACGGTTCCACCACTGACAATCCAGCGATTCCTATTTACGGCAAATACAGATATAAATAAACAAATATACATATAACATGATACTCATAAGATCGTTGGCAAAATAGTAGACAGTAATGAGCAAAATACAATACGAAAACCATTAATTGTAGGTATGATATACAGTATCATAATCACTTGAGGCGGCGGGTGTGTGCAGATATGACAGCGAATCGCTCCGCGACGTTTCACTCGCGGCGCCACCAGTACGACTTGCGAACCGATTGCTCTTGGTAGCCCGGCAGAGCGTGGCTGCGTCACATCTGCGCTTCCACCCATGCCACACTGCCTCGCTTGAAGGCTGCCATGCCCTGCCACTGGCACTCGCACACGCCGCGCCGCTCGCCGCGGGCGGCCACGCGATTCGCTGTCATATCTGCACACACCATGAGGCGGCCTCACTCCATTTCATAAATCGCCCTATTTCGTCATATGGCCTGAAATTGTGGGAAAGGCTGTTTACCCTACATGTTTCTAGCTTTTCCCGTACCGTCTACTAGATCCAAAACTCCTGCTACTGCTGACCCTCCCCTTATAGCAAACGCCTCAAAATTATTTAGTCTGTGGCTGTGATCCTCGTAACCACCGAGCCCAGCGCTCCGTTGCCTTTTAATACATTGAACAACTCACGATCATTACTCTTTTTCTGGATTTCTTCGATAAAACCAGCCAACTTCTCGAATCCTTCCGCTGTGTCGTATTTGCCCTGAAAATGGCACAAATCAGCAGCATTTAACAATCTTCACCCTCCTTGCACCATACCTTCATGTAAGCACATTTGCTCATAAACTCCTCGAACTTCTTCTTTTCGCTGTCGCGCACCTGAGAGTAATTTGTTAATGAGCATTACGAGGTTCCCATGGTTTCAAAAATAAGGCCAGAACTACAGCTTTTAGAAGCTGCGCTCACATAAAGACACCGAAAAGTGTAAGTTTAGCAGACCGCGGAATATCAAAGTAGGGGGTGCTCAGAAGTATACTTGGGAAACAAGAACTCGTAAACCCTCTTTTATTTCCCGTCCCTCTGCGTTACTAGCCGGGGGTAGATTGCAGAAGGGCGAGGGGCTAAAACAGCCGGCCATGAGATTTCCCGTCTTCGCGAGCAACTCGACGGATGAAGGGCAACACGACTCGCAGCACTGCAGGACCGAAGTCGCGCCTCACATCACCTCTTGTGAAGTGGGGAATTTGTTTAGAGAAGATGTATTCACAGCTCCCACCTTCCTTACCCCTCCCGGTGCCTTTAGGTAACCCAACCAACTAACCTTGCACGCCTTCTCGAATGATTCCCTCAGCTTTTCCATGGTCAGATCCGAACGAGCGTAGCCAACAATGGTTATGTTTAATGGCAGCAGAGAATCACGATACAGCCACCACAGCGTCGGATAGATCTTCTTCTTTGCGAGATCTCCCTAAACAACATGAGTAAGACCGTTGAAAGGGGAAAACCTCATTTCTTCAGCTCGCACCCCTAGAAAACTAGAAAGGGAAAGGGCAAACTTGGGTGTGAACCTTTTCAGTGACAAAAAAGGAAGTGTTGCGAAGGTGCGGTATTAACATCACAGCTGTGTCGATCAGTTTAGAGCCTGCACACTTGTGAGAAAGAGTGGCTCAATATCGTGAAAATGTTCTCATATTCTGCCACTCTTTAAAGACACCGTAAGGGAGTAATTTTGGCTTACGGTAGAACAGACGTAGTGTGGACGAGTTCAAGTGGCCGCCATTGCACAAACTCGCCAATTTGACGCCTTGGCATGGTGCCAAGAGAAGATGTTTCCATTATAAAGTTGTTCATTCCTTTTATCTTCTCCTTTGTTCTTTCTTATATTGTTTCTAGATGTACTTACATGAATGTTAATGTAGTTGGGAATGGCCGCTCCACTACGCTGGGAGTCAGGTGCTACAACTAAAGTTGGCCCGCGGCCGTCTCCTACAGCGGACAACTCGGAACGCCAGTGCGATGATGCGAATGAGGCGCGAATACACACCGCAGCGATGCACTTTTGAGTTCGGGTTTTTTCACCGATTATCGCTTCTAACCTTCTGCGTTCGTTACGAAATGCTCATTTCTTTGTACGTTTCTCTTGTTTCGGACCCCCTTCCGGTTCCTTTAAAGGCACACTCCGCAAAAACCAAATGGGTCACTTTCCTACTTGGGCACTATTCAACTTTCCCCACCCCAGATATGGCGGGTTGGTCAAAAAAATAACGCTGAAACTTCGCCCAGGAGGGTTATTTGAGGTGCTGATCACGAATATGACATCCGTTTTTGCCGTTTGCGCCAAATTGGTGCAATTGCACCATGTTGGTGCAACAACTCGTTTTCACCAAATTCGCTGAAACTTTGCCTAGGGGGGTTATTTGGGGTGCTGATCACGGATATGACATTGGTATTCAGTGCGAGTGCCGTTTTCGGCGCCTTTCAATTTAGGGCCAGCCATGTTCATTTCTGCTACAGTGCTTATATAGCTGGAGAGCGTCATATTCCGTTATCATCTTTCATTTGATACTATCCTACAGTCATCATTGCACACTCAAGTGTATATTTTCGCCTAAGCCTTGAAAGGAAAGGAAAGGTTCCCTTGCTCCTCAAGGCTTAGGCAAAACTTGCGGGAACAGTGTGGTGCCCCTACTACATTTGCACTGCAATGGAACTAAACGACGCTAGCGCCTCAAACGGATGTCATATTCGTGATCAGCACCCCCAGTAACCCTCCTGGGCGAAGTTTCAGCGAATTTGGTGAAAGCGAGTTGTTGCACCAACATGGTGCAATTTCACCAATTTGGTGCAAACGGCAAAAACCGATGTCATATTCGTAATCAGCACCCCAAATAACCCCCCTAGACAAAGTTTCAGCGAAAATTATTTTTTTGACCAACTGGCGGTACTGGGGTGGGGAAAGTTGAATAGTGCCCCTACTTGGAACAGTAGATCCTCGGGTAACTAGTCAGGCAGCAACTTTTTCGCGTTGCCGCGGTGCGCTATCACGGCGCTACACCTGTCAAACCAACTACAACGCCACCCACTTGAGCTCCCTTACTGGTCAACTGAGCAAAATGGGTGGCGTTGGAGTGGGTTGCAGCCTGACAGATTATCCAAGGAGCAACTGTTCCAAGGAGGTAAATCAACCCACTGATTACCGCGAAGTGAGCCTTCATGCGCGCACCTCGCGATAATCAAGTTAATCGAGTTACCTGCATGATGAAGTAAATCCTTGAGAAGCTATCCAGGACTCACTTTTTCCTCTACCCCAGCCTTATACCCGCTAAAATTCAGTCTTGCCACGTTACCCAAAAAACTACTTTCCAAAAAGATATCGGCAAGGAAGCCGACTGAACTGATCATCGCGAAGGGTACTTTAAAGGTAAATTTAAACTGATCTATCAGAACGATGAAAACTCACAGATGCGCCGAATATTACCAATACATAGGGCGGATCGTATAGGAGGTCTTTTTCCATGGATTCGCGAAGGAATTTGATGAGGTCCTCCGACAGCGGAGACGATATCGAATATGACCTTTCAGATCGAGACATTTCTGCAACATCGCCAAGCTGTAGAACAAACACAACAAGGTGCACAGTAACAAAAGGAAAACAAGAACAAACATTGATTTTCGGTGTCACTAAAGCGCCTGCTATTCATACGAAAATGGCAGCCACTCAAAGAACCAGTCACGGCACGCAACCAACTTTCCAAATGGGGGGGGGAAGTTTATTTCTCACAAACTTTCATATGAACATTTCCGTGGCGCATCTCATGAAAGCAAAATGGATTAGATGGAAGAGCAGTTCTAGGTCTCCTCCTTCTGAGGAAATTGCAATACATGAAGAGCTGCCATCGTAAGAACAGTGCTGTATTCAGGGTTCAGTGCCCTCAATGCGAGGGGGTGGCGTATTTAGCTCGTTGAAGTGGCTGGTGTGTCGTCATATCTGCCAAGGAGGAGCTAAGATGCGAAGGGAGGAGACAGAAGCGATACATGGAGTACTATGTGAAACATATCGGTTTTTCAGGTATTTCTCCAACCAATCCTCATTTCCGCTCACCGCCCTTTGTCAGCAAAAGGGAATTGTTTTGCGCGCTTAGTTTTCACTGAATCACCCTTCACCTTTCAGGTGCAATATCTACGAAATGTAGAGCGTCTCAATGCACCAGCTGCTCATTAAAGACAGTAGTAGGGGTAATATGAGTAATGTGAATTCCTGAAGTGAGCTATCAAAATGGAGGCTAGGGGCCCGGAAGCCGGTGAAAAGGAGCGCATTTTGAGTTTATTAAAGCTGTCCTCTTCCACAGCTGCCGCCATTTGCTGTGAGAGATCCTGCCCTTTTCTCGGGTTTCTGACCGCTCCATTCCTTTTTCTTCAATTTCGTACTAGTACCTTGACGTTCGTATCCAGTGATCATTTGATATTCGATCCTAACTACCCCCACCTGCCTTCAATCAGTCCTACTGGTGTGTTCTTCTTCAACCTCAACATTCGCTGACATGAGCACTTGGTGTTCACTTCAGGGCTTATCAAAATGCGCACGCATTAAAACTCCCGCAAACGTGGGCTACCACAGGGAGCCTACAGGCAAGGTAGGCAGAAGAGGGAACTGTGAGATGATCATGAAATGGAAAGTTGTCTGGACTAGAAGAATATACCAGATGCATTCCATAGTCAAAAAAAGAAAACCCTGAGGAACCAAGGTTTAGCCTTCTTCAACTCTCAGTGGTAGCGATGAACACCACACCGCTATTTGACGCGAACATCAGACATTCCACATGAATATGTAGGTGAATGCCCTTGTATCAAAACGGGTTTTCTCGTCAAAGTCGAACTCTCCTGACATCAAACGAAACATTTTCTTCTCGGCGATTTCCCAGGAAAGCGGTGGAATGGTTTCCATTTCACCGCTCTCTTGGGAAATCGCCGAGAAGCAAGAAAAATGTCTTGCTGCTCGAAAAGCCCAGTGGATCCGGGGAAATTTTCCTGCTACTTACTAAACTCAAAACTACTCACTGCGTTTTCCGTCACTAAATCCACCAAAAGTCAATGGTCGGTTTTGCTCCTTTACACCAGGAAGACCTCCAATTCGATTTAGAAAATTTCTGTCAGAGTTCCGTTCAGACCTGAAAAATTTAACTCGCTAAATATATTCAGTTACTTTTAATTCACAAAAACATAAGCCACGAAGTCCCACACATCCCGAAAAAGAAAAGGTCAACTAGGGAAAGAGCAAAGAAGAAGCAATCATATCACTCACAACGGTTTACTTTTCATTTGTACTGACTTTGTTCACTTACTATTGCTGTTCCTTCACTTTTTTACAGGGATAGAAAAAAAACTAAATTCGTAAAGAAAGCTACAAAGAATTCGAGAGAAAAGCCAGCGATCTGGGAAGTCGTGATCGAATCCCGCCCAGCTTTTGAGGCACTCTCCCATGGTCACGCGGTACTTACTGCTACCAGTGCAAACACTGGGTTCAACATTAGCTGATCTTTCTGAACAAAACTTCATAAGCCAAATATTTTCACGATGACGAATGGAAATTGAAGGCTTAGGTAGATGACAGCGGTCAGTAATGTAGCAATGATCGTAAAAAGACCCACATTTTGAAATGTCGTGCCACTCAGTTCTGCTCTACAGGTTGTCAGCAGTGTTGTCAGGGCGGCTAGCACCGTTCGGTCTCTAGGAGCTCCGCCCAGTAATCAAAATACTTGTACAGGAGGCGTGAAAACAATGACATCACCAGTGAATAGCCCCACGTATCACAGCGAAGGCCTACTATGCAGGTAAAGTCCAAACTGCCGCAGTAACGTTTGAATCGAATGTTCTCCCTTCAAATGCTCTTATAATAATGACTGAAGCATAATGGGAGGGGGCATTGAGTAAAACATCTCAAGGAGGATCTTTGAATTTTTCGCTTCCGCAACAAAAAAAAACAACATTGATCACTGAGAACTTCCCGTTTGCTGTGGAACAAATAAAAACTGATTCTATCAAATAAGGAGTCCGCTATAAAGAGGTGTGTACCCTTGTGTCACGATTTCGCCCCGCGGCGTATCGCAAGCAAAGCAGTTCGGACGAGCCAAAGGCACCGTGTTGTTGGGTCCCAAAGCGACTAGAAGTCAACTGTGCAAGGCGCCGCTAGCATTACCGTATAATCGCTCTAAAACCCCTCCATAGCGGCACGCACACGCGTCGCACGCAACTCTCGTGGTGTGAAATCCTGACATAAGGATAGACACCCGTTACACTGATGAAGGGCAGCCATTAACGATGGCGCTTCACTTGAGTCACTTCATATTCACGGTGAAAAGAGATACACGCTACTGTGGCACTTCAAAACGAGCTATTCAACGTTGCTTTGCTGGGGAGCTCTCAAGGATTCAACCACCGCTTGAGGAATAAAACGGCGAGAGTGATCGACAGGAATCGCTGAGAGAGTCGAATCGGGGTCTCAAGAGACTCATCCACAAGAAAGAAGAAACAGGAATCTGTGTTTAGTACCCTTTTTCGAGGGCACGGCAGATGTGCATGAAAAATTAAATCACAGAAAAACAAGAGAAATAAAAGGTAAAAACAAACTGGGAAACAATATTGAAATGTAAAGCGTTAAATAAGAAAATAATAAAAGCAAAATAAATAGAATTGAATTACAATCGAAAAACAAAAAATAAAAAATAAAAATGGAGAAAGTGAGTTTCCATTAGTCCTTCACTATCCCCCTCGTGGACAATGAGTTACTGTGTTTTCTCTGCAGCTCAATTTGGCAAAAAAAAAAACAATTTGAATCAAGTGCCCTCATAATAAACTAGTTGCTCTCCAGCGATGAATGGAAGGTAAATGTGATTCGCAGAATTTGATTCACTCTTTCCATTCTCCCACAGTCCCCACTAAATTTCTAGTCCCTTTCGCGTTCAACTAGCACCTCATGAAATTAATGAAGCCCTGCCTGATCGCTTAGTCAAAGTCGTCGGTGTTCATCAATACCTTTTCCAGACGCGCCACGGATCATGCTTCCACACACGGTTGTAGTGGCATTTGAATACGCCAGCGTTTTTATCCTCGAAGGGTAGCCCTGCACCAGTTCACAAACGCTAATGGGCTTGGTTGACGTGGGATGTGATTGCTCGAGGATCTGATTATCGAAACATGTGAGCGGACAAGTTTCGTCAGCAGCTCCTCTGCCTGTGAGGGAGCATTGGCATACATCGTCGACTTTCATTTAGCAAAAAAAATTTGCAGTCATATCCTGTGTCAGTCAGATTGCAAGGGTGATTTTTTGGAAGTTCTGATGATTTCACGACATAAGAAACGCTACGTATCGATGGGGCAAAGACGTTCGTAGACGTATGACGTTCAGCCTATACATTGTTCAGAGGCGAACACATCTAGGATTAACACGCCTGATTCATAATTGACTATGACATTCAGTTCTAGTGGATGAATCTCACTTGTATGATTCAAAAGCATCTCAACTTTGAATGTGGAAGTCGTGAGCAATAAACAACCTGCAAATGCTTATCGTGACATCCAATCTATGTACAATAGTTATCATGAAAGGGGTATTCCCTTGATTTCAATGATAGCCAAGTTTCTTCTCATATGGATAGATGAAGACAATAGCTTGAAAGATGATTTGAAGAATTTTAGTGCACCTTCCGCCGAGAAAACAAAAAGAACCTGTTCTGTATCGATATGAATTGACAAGCCATGATGCCACAAAACAGAATTTCCAATAAAAAAGTCAACATTGTGTTATACATCCAATGGGTTGAGGAACAAGTTCCCGCGGTTATTTTGTTTTCTGTTTTTCACATTGTTCCCTTCATCTTTCGAGATCAGAAAATGTACGTGCACATGTTTTCGATAGAGCTTTTTCAGCTCTATAGAATGGCACTGCCTTTCATTCAAATCGCTCAACTTTTTGCTGTTTTTTAGACTCACAAATGCAGCACTCGGCAAAACTGTGCATTTTCGGTATCTTCTCTTCCTAGCCTACCATCGCGATTGAAGAGAACATTCATATATGAATTCGATAGTTTTTTTTTTGCTTCACGAGATGATGCCACTAGTCTTTTGGATAATTTCACAATTCTGGATTTTTTTTGGATTGGATTACTGAAGCTCTGGATTTTTTTTGGATTGGATTCCTGAAGCTTAGAAACGGGGTTCTCAGTAAAAGCCCTCCCGTACTTTTTTCGCAAAAGATTGAAATCTTACGAAACACTTTTACCATACAAGAAACCCCCCCCCCCCCCAATTATAACAGTAGATGGCTCAGGGATGTCATTTTCCCCCGTTTGATTTCATCTGACGTGGAAAAGGTCAGCTTTTTTGGACCTCGATGCACCAAAAGTGCCGATTTTTCACTAAAGTTACTCCATCTCCTCCATCTCCAGACCCTAAAAATGGCAAACATCGAACGATTAAAAACAAATGAACCCGTTTTGTAGAGCTGAAAAATCTCTACCTAAAACATATGCGCATACATCTTTTGATCTCGATGGGAAACGAGGAAGATAAAGTATCGGGAGTGCCAGTTTTTGTCCCTAACTTACTTCATAGCCAAATCTTATAAATATTAGGCATTTGGAGGAATCGAAAAACAGAAAGAAGGGTTTTGTAGAGCAGAAAAAGCTCTAGCGAACAATTCATAAGCTTTATCGAAAGATGAAGGGAACAATGGTAAACACAGAGAACAAAATAACCGCGGGAACTTACTCCTCAGCCCAATACACATGGTGCAGTGTTCTAGCTCTAAAGACAGCATTAGGGGTAATGCGGTAATGGAGAAATCCCTACAAGAAGTAACTAACATGGTAGTCCTGGGCCTAGGAAGACTATCTGTGGCGAAATCCCGGTGAAAAAGCGCCCCTCCAAGCTGTAGAAACCCTGCAAAACGCCGCAGCCATGCAGCGGTTCCGCCTCTTGGACACAGCGGCCCGCCTCCCGATGACGTAATTCCCGATTGGCTGGGGTGGGAGCGGCCAAGGAGATGCGGCAGGACCGTAGGTTTTGCGGTGCGCTTTCGCAGTTTTAGCTTGAAGCTCACTCCAAAAAATAGATGCTGTCCTATTTCCAAAACATGCCCTTGTGTTCACTTGGCAACATGCCAAGTAAAAACTAGATCAGACTACCCGCCTCTTGACGGACAGGTCGTCCGCGTCGAGAATCAACAGTGGAAAGGGGTCCCGATTTCTCGGGTTTTTGGCCATTTCCATCCGTTTTTTCTCCACTGTCCTGTTACTAGGCATCTCGACTTTCATATGCACTACTTCTTTTACTTTTCGCCCGACTTTCCCCTAATGCTGCCTTTAACACGGCGTTACTTGGCGGGCGCACGAGACGAAGCGCGTCTTTTTCGAGTGGCGAATACGACAACGGGAACCAAGAAACTCCACCGGGAAGAATTTCCTTGTATTTTTTTTAGATTTCAGTAATAAATAAGCATTAATGAATGATGATTTTAGAGTACATACGGAATGAGAAGGAATAATCCGTCACTAATGAATGTTTATGGAAGTTCATGCAAATTTCATAACATATGCCAGGATACCGTACTAGAACCTTCAAAATGAACCGCCACGAAAAGCGGGCTTATTCGAATAGTCCTGGTTCACCAAAATGAACTCCGATACCGACCCAACCTCTTCAACATTTTCTTGTTTTTTTTTTTGCAAATTTTGGTTTTACTTTCATTCGATAGTTGATGGTTTACCAATGAAGCAAACTTACAAATAGAGTCGAAGCCTAACTTTGAATGCTGAAACCTGAAGATAATCATCAAAATGAAACAAAACGCGAATTTCATTTTATTTGGCCAAATTTCAGTTGTCTACAGAATGGCTGTCGGATAACGATGATCAACAACGCTAATTTGAACGAGGTATGAGCATGTTCGACGATTCCATGAGAGTGAATTTCATTTTATTTGGCCTGCGCAAGTCTGTCTCCGCGAGCAATTCAATGCCAAGCGGTAAGAAGTGTCGTGAGAGCGAAATCTCAGTCGGCTCTTCCGCTTGAATATGAATATCGTACAAAACAATTCACTACTTTGACTATCCCAGCACAATCTCTGGGCAGATGAAGCGGTGTGCAATTACAGTTATTGTCCTTCATTATGACACGAAAGCAGGTCAATAAGCCGTTAAGATGCTCGACGCATATCAAAATGCCAGATCCCTCCCAGCTTTTCACATGTCCGGTATCACAACGGCATTCGCGCTGCAAAAGCTACCTAGCAATAAATTACGGTCAGATTAAATACTACAAAAAGCCTCTTAATGAAGGCAAAGCCAACAGAAATTGCAAACACTCGTCCAAATTTACTTTTGGGCTGATAATCGGAAACCAGGCTGGCCTTTTTCAGACTTTTTGAGGAGCTTCCTAAATTTTTTTTTTGCAACCAAACTCTTCAGCTGCACTTTTTTATTACTGAGCAGCCCAATATGTAGGACTAATTGCTAATCAACTGCTCAAAAAATTAAAAAAAGAAAAATTCAAATGTTTCGTTTGGCCTCACACGTTCATACGAAAATTGTCTTCACCACCTCCTGAGACTCCTCAGTGAGGTGGGGTAACAAAAATCACCCACACGATACCGTCGTGATTTGACCTTCGAATTTCTGGTGAGGCTCGATTGGTCAAATTTTCGTTCGCGGCGCCGCCAATACGAGCTGTTTGTAATTCCGCTCAAGACGCAATGGGCTGGTACCGTCAGGGACCTTTGGAGATGGGTGGCATCCCGAAGCTTTCAACCTGCAATCTTCAAAGGTCCCTCACGGCATCAGCCCATTGCGTCTTGGGCGGATTCCAAACGACGCCGTGAAGCGAAAATTCGACCAGTCGATCCTTACCCTCAGATTTCGAGGTAAAGTGGGTTATACAAGAGAAGGGAGAGCTTCAGACGCGACTGGCCGAAGTTAGGGATAAACCCGGATCACCTCTTCAACTCAGCTGAATATGTGTTAAGAATGAAAAAAGTTACGAGTAAAGAACGAAACAAATGGTTGAAAAAATAGGAAATACGGTGTTTGGCTTCGGCCAGATACATGCTGTGACTCATCTGAATACATAAAAGTCGCTTTTAAAAATTTCGAAAAATTTTCTGCCGACTTTTTTTTACTATATTTTTGTGTGCCATCGTCAATGCTTGCCACATTCTGCCTTAACTAACCACAGTATGGAAATATGACGCTCTTTTCCAGTCGGACACCGTAATGAGATAATATATAATTATTCTGAATCGATAACATATTCATAGAATTAAAGCTCGCCTGCTTCATCAGCTGGAATTCTAGCAAAGAGAAGCACATCTTCATGGGTTAAAAGGACCATGGAGGCGTGAAAGAAGCAACAGAAATTAGTAAACACGTCTACCCACTACGAAAGCAGAGTTAGAAATAGAGGAAATCAAACCAAAAATCGATAGAGGTGAAAACTCGTGCAGAAGAAAAGTCACCTGAGCGCTACATCATTTGTTTTTTGCATCAAACTCTCTTTATACATATTCCTCCTGAATACGAATAGATGAAGATTTGAAGTACAGATAGAGTAAAGACTAGATTCAGACAAATGTGCTGTTATTGTGAGTGCGTAGTGTGGTAGCCATGGCTACTTAAATCAAAGGAAAGAATGTAGTTAATGATAACAGAGAAGTGCCTGCTTCAAAAGGTTATCGTGAAATTGAGTACACCGAAAATACATCTGAACAGCACAGTCAACAAAAAAAAGCGATTTCTTGCTTGGAATGTATTTTAAAAATGGCACTTCAAAGGGGATTCAGGTGACGTAGAAAACGTGCTTTGTGCAATCAAACATATATAAGTGTTTTGCATGTTTTCAAATCGACTGGAATTTCAGATGCGGTGGCGGAAGGATCCGATTTTCCTTTCCAAAAAGATTCAAGAACCACTCAGCTGGCCGTAAAGCAGTCAGTCGATCCGTGGACGCGAGGTAATTTGAACAAACAACGCGCACAAGGGGTAAGGGAGCTGCCGTAAACAAGAATAGGAGAGATGAGAAAGTGAATGAGGAGAAAGTGAGAAGAACGACAATAACACCAACATATTAGGTCAGGTAGCTCAGGGTTTCTGCAGCTGCTGTCATCCCCTTCTTCACTCACATGAAACTCCTGGGTTCCATAAGGTCTGTCAAAAGGTCCGCCGTTTGGTAGCCTAAGTTTGGAGGATCATAATCAAAAACCATCGTATACAGGATTCGATAGCCGTTCACAAGTAGTGAAACTCTAACCCTTCCATTCAGAAATTCATTCTTTTAAGTTCAAAAAGGACAAGTTTGACATGCATACCATTTTTGAACGATCGCACCTCTAAATTGTTTCAAAGTGCGGAAAAAGTGGTAGCCCGTGTCCGGTACATTCGAGATTTACATAAAACAGAGCAGAGCTTCGGCACCTCATTTTATGGAGCTTCTTGAATGGCTCATCTTTCGACGGGATGTGCATCGCTAGAAATCATCGCACCACGCTTGCGCATTGAAGGAGTGCGTATTTTCGACGAACTACTATCAATTCCCAATGTACGGTTACAGTTACGTCCACTCTGGCTCAGTCCTCCGTCGAAAACTCTTGAAGTGGGGTCGTATTTGGGTTATAGGGGGCCGTGTTTTCTACAATATGTCAAAAATTTCATCGATAAATCCTCGACACTAGCGCTGAAGTAACCATCATCGTTGAGAAAATTTAGAATTTGTGGTCGGTTGGCATTTCTTGAAAGAGAAAATTCGTCACCGAAAATCACACTTTGTACTAGGTAGCAAGGAGTGATTATCGATCGACCTTTTTCTTCAAAGACAGCCGGCTCTATTATAGCAGGGAGGCCTCCGAGACGTCGATCGGAAGGGTGGTCGTATTTTTCATGAGGTTTCGAGAAGAAAATCCCCATACCACTTTCTGGAATTATTTTCCGGAATTCTCCTCAACGTCATTCTTGACCCTTGTTCCACTGCTTTATAACGAGCAGGTCCGTGGATTTGCTGTTCATGACTCTGACGCATATCCTGACGGTCTGGCATCTAGTGGCAAAGTTGGGCTTCTGTGGTTTCGAATAAGGGCCGGAAAAGCGTCCCTAATGGAAAAGTTTCTGAGACATTGTACACAGAAGGAAGAGCAGATCTTTTCCCATGAGTGGTACCGGAAATTGGCAAAAATTACAGAGGATACTGAAAAATAGTCAAGTACAAAATGACAGCTAATAAACCCAAAGTTTCTGTGTGAATGTGGTAGGGGGACAATAGCTAGACCTAAAAAGAAGAAAAACTTCGTGATGGGTGAACCACTTCTAAAACGATGCGAAACCCTCTTCTCGCACATAAATGCAGTTGATCCACCGAAGCCGTCCGTGCTTCCACCGGGGCTTTGGCAAAAATCTATGCCACCCAGCTGTTGTCCCCACCCCATCCCCGGCCCCACACCCCTCTCCCCCCATTACCCGAACACCTAGTTTGTATGCCTGTTTCCCAAGGATACGACTGAAAAATAGTGCATGCTTGCACTCTATACCTGCACCCTTCCAACAAAGTAACCAGTCGAAAAAAAGCCCACAAGGAATAAAATGAGGGATGTGCTAATGTCGAAAACTGCAACAAACAAGGCTTTTTAAAGGAAGTTTCGGGAAGTGGCCATGGGTGTTCAACAGTTTAATGACAGGTTTTATCCAAAAATACACACATATACGTACATATGTCACTATTTATACTTCGGGAATAGGCAATACTATTATTATGGGAGTAAATCTGATGGTTTCATCGTAAAATTCTCCTCTTTTGACTATTTACCCGATCATTCATTTTGCCGCACGGCGCTATTTGTTTATTTTATAAATTTTTGAAAATTTTGTCGACAAAAGCATTTTTATGTGTGCTTGTCAAATTCTGTGGGTTCCAACGGGAAAATATTTTGCAAATCCATGTATTCATGTAAAACTGTACCAGGTTGTCCAATAATACTTGTTCGAAATTTCACCATTTTTAATTTTTTTTCAACTTTATTGAAAAACAAGTCTAATCAACAATATAATCTCCACAGTTATCCACAACAGTGGCCCATCGATTGGGCAGATCGCCGATGCCTTTCGCCCAGAATTCTGGGTTCTGAGAGTCGAAGAGATCAGCGATCGCCTTCACAAGCAAGTCATAATCAACGAATTTTCTCTTGGCCAGGAAGGATTCATGAGGATGGGTAAGGTGATAGCCAGAAGGGGCAATGTCTGGAGAGTATGGCGGGTGGGGCAGCACATCCCAGCCGAGCTCCTATAACTTGGCCTGGGAACTTTTCGCGAAATGGGAGCGGTCGTCGTCATGAAGAAGGGTTACCGCGGACCTTTTCCTGCACTTCTCGAACAGCGACAGCGAGCTGCTGGAGCTGGTGGGTGCATACGGTAGCGGTGACTGTCTCGCCTTGTACCTGCACCTCGCGGAAAAGCATTCCTTCCGCGTCCCAGAACCAGCACAGCCCCAAGCGTGGTTTGTCCTTCATGTCGATCTCGCCGTTGCTGAAGCTGATGAACCAGCGGCGCACGATCACGTAGCTCACACATCCCTTGCCCAATGCAGCGCTGATGGAGTGGCAAGCTTCCGTCGTTTTGGTGCCGCAAGACCGCTCATAATAGATGACACCGCGAGTTGGGTGGGTATCGACAACGGGCATTGTAGCTCTCTCCACGGGATCTGGTGGGTCAATATATATTTTTCTAGAAAGCTTAGGAAACATTCTACCATATTCCTACACTTGCCTGATATTATAACACTTCTAAGGAAAATTATATAAATTTTGAAAATTTTCGGACAGGAATTACTGGACAGCCTGGTATGTGAGCTGGTGGAACTAATGCTTAGGGATGCCTCAATCTTAGAATGGGTGACATGGCGATCTTGTTTAATCATATTGCACACAGCATCGATGTTTTCTGCCACAGCTGCCTATTTTGGATGTCCTTCACGAATCTCGTCGGACAGCGAACTACGACCACTATAGAATTCCCGCGGCCAACGATACACTGTGGTCTTTGATGAAGCTTCACTGCCGAATTTTTTTTTATTATTTTTTAAAATTCATTCATTTCCTGAAAAAGCAAAATTTTTCAGATAAATATAAAATTTTCGCCGATGAATTTCGCTGATTTCAGATGAATATAAAATAAACTAAACAAATAGCGCCGTGCGGCAACTTGAATGATCGGGTATAAAATTGAAAAAAGGCGAACTTAACGATGAAATCATCAGATTTACACCCAGGATAACAGTATTGCCTATTCCCGAAATATAAATAGTGACCTACGTAGCACAGTCAAGACTTTTGCAACGATAGCCTGAAAAGTTGTTTTCGTCCATGGCCAATGGAACGCTGTGACGTCCGCTTTATCCAGACCAGCAGATTTCTTCCACCAACAAAAGCAATTGCAAAAATATAAAAATCGCCGCTATGTTTTCACTACAGATATCAGATGAAAGAAATTGAATTCCCATGTCAATAAAAAAGAAAAACGCAATGTAACAGACAAATTTATCGGACCAGTGCATGGAAAGCAACGAAACTGAGACGAGGAAGTTAGAAAGACGGTCAGCACTTTTCAATGCATTTCTCGCAGTAGATGATCGAGGAAAAAGCCACGAGACGGCCACCCGCAGTCGTCGACCAAAAATCATTAACCATGCAAAGCGCCTCGGCATCAAAGATCATTGGAGTAAACACATGGCTATTTAAAACATCCTCTTGCAAGTTCCAGCGTTATATAACCAATTCTTTGCTAACTGTGGTAATCAGAATGCCTCAGAAAAGTCTCATCACGAGATGCATGTTCTTCAGAAAAGAAGATAATCTAATCCTTAGCAGAAGGAACAATGTGAAATGTCACCAGGCGTGCGCTGACGATGTGTCACAAAGGTGACATAAACGAAGGCCACAGATGGCCGATAACAGGTTATTTATCATCACAAAGTGAAAAAATCATGAACATGGATCGTGTGAGCACTGCACGGTTTCTAAATTCGGTTTTGCAAAGACACTTAATTCATTTTTGCAAAAACACTTCATTCAGGAAATCAGAAAGGTGAACAAAAATTTGCTGTTATTTATCCATGGCAACCTGCTCATTTGCAAGGGTGGATGATTGGGGTCTTCTTCAGGCAAAAAGAAGAACGTGAATGTATGAATAGTAGTGACTTTTGTGCCGCTGACTATGAAGTATAGGTTTGAGCAACGATAAGTTCCTCTATAGAAACTATAAGAGTTTGGGATTGGAGGTAGGACCGGAGGAAGTACCCGACAAAATTAGCATCAGCGTAATTGCTGAACGCTAATTATTGGTATGAAAAGCTAACCAATGATTCTAAATTAGTATTTGGGGATTGTTCGCTCTATTTTCCCCAGATGCGTGACAGATAGGTGAATCCATTGAATAGGCGAGCAAAACGTCCTGAAACACCGGAATAATCCATCTCTCGCCAACGGCCGAATCGTAAATCCTACTACCAGTTTTCAGCGTGTAATTGAAGTAACTTTGGCGGAGCCTTTGCTGAAGAGGAACACAGAGGCGCTCCCAGAGTACCACGCCTCTCCTGGTATCTCACTAGAACCCGGCGCTGATCCTTGCATCGACTGTTCCCCACTTTACCCCAGGCACTTCACGAGCAGATTACCTGAAGGAGTACCTAGGGTGCGACCTCGTTCGATACGAGAGATACATCCGATTATAAGGACACTACTCAAGTGCACGCACTATTCATACACGAGACCCTTCTACCACGACACCACCTGTATTGGCCGCTCATCGATAAACTTCGACAACCATGATCCTACTAAGCGATAATGAGGGAACAATTCCCACACTTTACTGAATTGAATTTACCAACACCTTTACGCGCATGTCAGGGTAGCATTGCCATTGTCGGAAACGATTAATGTTCGGGTTTCTCGCTTGCGTGGTTGAGTGCAGTTAACAGAAAAATCGCGTCGCACGTTTGCTAGATGAAGGCGTCGCAAATAGTTGTATCCTGGAGCGGTTACGTACTTGACCATACTTCAAGTGTAGTACACGGGAATTGTTAGAACCCAGGTAAATACATACAATGGCCCTCGCCCCAGTCGTGACAACTATTTCGATGAGCGATACGCGGGGTCAGATCGCTCAACAGTGGGTCCGCCCCCGAAATACGACTGATTTCAAGATTTTTGCTACGCAGTTGGTCGGTGTAGGTTGGGACAGAGGATTTTGACCTCGGCTTGCGACCTTGCGACAACCTGTGGCCTCTGCCCCACAACTTTTGCTCTATTGTAATGTGTTGTACTAAGTGTTGATGTTCTGTTTGTTGTGTATTGTTAAAGTTGTAGCTGTTGGCTCGTATCTTGATGGACTTGCCGAAAGATATAGATGGACACGGCTAAACGCGATCGACACCGAGCAACCAAGAATGGCTGATCAGGTCACAGCTTGGCGGGAAAGATCAACCAATTGCAGAAGAGTCGTCGCCCACTTCCGGTCCAGCCTCCTTAGACGGCTACATAAAGGAGGCTTAGGGTCACAAAGACGATTGATGATTTCCATCGTAGTCATAAGCGGAAGGCAACGTATTGATAACCTTGCGCTACTCTTTTGTGTTCTTCCATTAAAGATAGTGATAGATTAACGTGGGTGATAAGGAATCCCTGAAAGATGTCACTCACTTGAAAATTATGAGTCTGGGAAGCCTATCCGCTGCGAAATCCCCCATAAAAAGCCACCCCGAATTGTGGAGGAGACGGCCTATTTAGCTCCAGCCGTCTTTCTTGGCTCGGTCCCCCTCCTAGGATCGACTTTGCAATGGCTGAGGTGTGAGTGATGAGCATGATAGCAGAAGGATACTCATAGTATCGTATTAAAGCCGTATTGATCGATATGACGGGTGCTTGAGTGTCAGCTTTCGTGGTGGAAACGTGCACCGGTCTGTATCAAAGATTGGAAGGAGTGATGCAACCGAATCACCCCTACCTATAAGCCTTTAATACAATTTCTAATCAGAAGCATATGTACAGGTAAAAGCTAGTAACTGGATCAGCCCATTATAAAAAGTTTTAGACGGATGAGAATTCCATTAATCCGCCGTTCCAGTAGCGATTTGCCTGGCACACAACTGGCAGCACCACCCCCCCCCCCCTAGCCTACACGTATTGCGTCGCGCGCCTAATGCGATCACGCAAATCTTCTGTCCTAATGGCACACACCCCAAGCCACATCGGCCTCAATGACGAACCAGTGCGCTAAATTCATCCAAGATTCCACCCCGATTTCGCTCATTTACCTTCCCCACCAGCATCCTTTTGAGATGCAGCATTCACTACACTTCCATTCCGTGGTGAATAATTGAGCGATTTAATCTACGCAATTTGCAACGGCCAACCAACGCACTAGGGAGTGTTCGTCTCAGTCTGATACCACTGCACCAATCCTAGAGCGATAGAAGATTAGAGTAGCTTGAGCGTGCATTGAACAGGGATTTGATCCTTTGACCATGTAAATGGGAGTGGCGCCACTAGCTAGTACACCATTTCTGTGCTGTTGTTACCAACAAGCAGAACTTATTCAAGAATGTCATAGCCTGTAGTCGAAGAGTTGGCGAGGCGCCATACGAAACTCTCCAAGCACTATGAGACGACGAACCATCTTGC
This sequence comes from Trichostrongylus colubriformis, assembly GCA_963978905.1. Classification (NCBI taxonomy): domain Eukaryota; kingdom Metazoa; phylum Nematoda; class Chromadorea; order Rhabditida; family Trichostrongylidae; genus Trichostrongylus; species Trichostrongylus colubriformis. The sequence goes on from OZ022256.1 coordinate 15,899,198, forward strand.
AAGGGAGGGAAGGAAGAGAGAGCGGTGGGGAGGTGGAGGACGCAGATGTTCGTCGACAATTTCAACACCATTCGGGTCGAAACCATTCCCAACGCAGACATTCGCTGATAAGTCCTTCGCCAAAAGCCGATGCAAACGCGATATGACCGTGCTGCGCCCCGCCGTTGTATTGGTAAGCGTATATCCAAAATGAACACGAACCTCCTATTATCAATGGTGAGCATTTTTCCAACGAAAAATTCAGTGGAACGTCGATCACGATGAAAATCACGTTATCAACGACGCCCAATTTCCAGTTGTGGTGGCGGCCACAACGGTGCTTCGCATTTCCGCAAATGCTCCCCTACGACTCATTTTGGATGAACAAGAATACAAATCCTATGATTCTCATTCTCTAAGATTCAGCTGTGACAATATCCTAGACGTCCCTTGACAATTAGGCAGGAATCATTTGCATGGTTCTGTTTGATTTTATAGCTCCTGAACCGATCTTCGTTAACATCCCCGCCTCCACCACGAAGAACGCCCGATATTCACGACTACAATGGCAACAAAATCGTCAATCAAATTATCAACACCCATCATTCAAATCAAAAGCGATGACGAATGACGGTCACAACAAAGGCTCATCGAGTTGAACAATAAAACAAAGGAAAATTACGGTGACGTACCAATAAGAGGTAAAAAGTGAGCTGTTGCCTTAGGTAACTTTGTATGGAAAAATGATCCTATTTATAGTAAGAACGAGGTTTGTTCGGCTGTAAAAATCGTTGGGGAAGTCACCCACACAAAGATATCCCTGAGAACTGGCTCAAGTGCTAGAAAAGTGTGGAGAAAATCGACCAGGTTGGTAAGAATCCCCCTTCCGAACTCCAGGACTGTATGGCTCTCCCCACTAGAGGCGACGCGTACGACCATCCCGCATTCAAAAAACGGTGAAGACGAGCTGGTGTGGGAGAAAGAGTGCAGCTCTAATGTTTTTTTGCGCCAAAAATTGGCTAAAAACTCAGTCCATGATATACTTTCACGAGAAAGAACTGGAAGAAAACACCAACAAAGGGTAAACAGTGAAAGGGTAAACAATGATAAATTGCGCCTTGCTTTCGCGAGCATGACTAATTGAAGACAGAAGGTGCAAAACACAGTGAATAAGAACGCGGGGTCTCCTAAAAAGAGTCGATGAAGTGCCGTTATGAAGTATGCAAAGGCGAAGTGCTGCTTCTATTAACCAAATTCAAGGTATGCAAACGCGATCGATTGAAATGGCAAAGAGTAACAGAGAGAATAACGGATAATGTCAACTGCCTGGGTCTGATCGAGCAAACCTAGCAAAGCAAGCAGAAAGGCGCTTGTGAAAAAGAGTTGCTGAGGGGACATAGGCCCGTGGCCTATCAAAAGATTCATGTGATATGAAACGAAGAACGGAGAAATATACAAAGTTCCTAGAGAGCGCATAAAATATGCAATTGTGAGGTTTCTGCAGAACCGTTCACGTACCACACCTTTAGTTTTTTTGAATCGTCTGCTCCCCTTCGCTCGACGTCACCGTTGGCTATATTTCAAATTTTTACACATGAGGGGTGGACACATCAGCCGCCACCAGAGTGGAAAAATGAAGGGTGGCCTAGACAGACTTCATCCAGTGGCTCACGATAAAAACTGAACGAAGAGTATGGAATCACTGACACTTTTAAAAGACGAAAAAAGTGATGAGTAAGCAACTTGAATGTTATCAGAACGCGTCACTCGACAGACGTATGGTGCCACAAAAATGTAAGCACAAGATCATCGTTGGCAGTGAGACGACAAATGGCGCAACAGATAAGGAATGGTTCAATGTCCATCCGTGCACAGTGACGACTTAGATAAAATATTTACTAAAGGAAATCGGCAGGAAATAAAAAAAGAAGGCCAAAATGTAAAAGGAAACAGCATAGAGGTAATATAAAACGGCTATGAGTCCTTATCAGACTCTAGATTGATGCGATCGCCAAATTTGGCATAAAGTGTCCTTTTCAAATCATCCATCTCTTTCTGATGCGACGCATTTTGGGTCTAAATGTAAAAGTTTGTAGTGAAATCATCTCAAGAAGAAGGGAAACTCCTTACCTTCAGCTCGCTAATCGCCTTCTCTGTCGTTTCCTTCAACTGTTCAAGTTTTGTGGTCATCGTATCCTAAATAAATGAGTAAAAAACTGGATAGCACCACCTAGGATGTTAAAGTGTCACTAAATAATCCGAATCAGTGTGGTTTCTTACATATGGCCAACCAGAGATCAAGAAATGAAAGTTAAAGAGTGAGAAGGAAGGGTAGCAGCGTACACCATGCGGAAGGTCAAACTTGCGTTTTATGACTTTTGCGTTATTTACATTGATTAAAGATAATTCTGACGAATCATACGACACGTTCATTTTTAGACACAAGGAACGCGCTTTAGAGATACGAAAGTATATCTTAGCCCGTAACTGTGGAGAGCTAAGAAACCCCGAGTTTCAACTGGCTCCCAGAAGAAAAACCCTTTGTACGGCAAAATTCCTTCAGCTAATTTGGAGCTTCCTCCCTTCTCTATGCTCGAGCTCAAATTCACATTTTTCGCTGTTTGGTATTAACGGTATAGTGATCCACAATACAAAATTATATTACGTCATAATACAGCACTGAACCTTCGTTTTAACATAAAAATAAATTAGACTGAAACTTTACTTCCACTCATCACTTGACCTTATCTTAAAACCATGCAAAATAAGCATCAAATTGTTCGAAAAGCTCTTGCGATTTCGAATGCTCTAGTTACTAAATAACTCGTTTGGGTCTTTGCTAAGGTTGACTATACCATATCAAAGCCCACCTCTTGCTCTATGCACATGGTAACCCTTATGTTCTGAAGTGAATTTTAAAACTTTTTGAAGCTTCTAGAAGAGAGGGGACAAACAAAAGATCTGCACCAGTTTTCTCGCACACATGTCTTCTTCGTCGCAGAACGAACGTTCCCCAACCGCATCGTGATGTGTGAGAGAATCGAATTGTGTAAGACCATAGGACGAACCACAATGGTTGGGCCAAGGCCAGCTTTTCCTCATTTCTTGAAGCCTTCATGGTGGCGGTGCAGTGGTCTGTGGCTGCTCTGATCCACCATAGCTTGGATCCCGGAGAAAGTAGTACGACTTGAAATTACTGGGAGGATCGACAAAATGCTTCGCAAAATGCTGATCATGAGCTTAGCATTGGCTAATGGGAAAAAACATATCCTTCTTCATTATAACGCAGGGCCCCATGCCATGCCGCAAGAATCACCCTGAAGAAATCGAATGAGCTAATGAAACAGCCGTATCCACCATACTCATCGGCCCTCGCTTCCACCTGCTGCCATTCATCAAGGATCTGGCCAGCTCTCATCGACAGAAATGTTTGCCTCCAGACCCGTTATGGAGACCAGAATAAACAAGTTTCTATATTCTTGACAAAGTCTCTATCTGGGCGGATTATTGGAGTTTTTACCTCGATCAATAACTTTTTTGTATAAATATGACCGAGATATGCGATTCAAAACTGGAGGTCGATAATCACAACAGCTCTCTGAACGACGTAAAGGTTCACTGCAACTTTTACAGTAAGAGTTTAATATCTCAAGAAACTGTTCCAACGCCACGATTTCATTTGAGAGTGTCAAGAAATCCTGTAAAAGACTTACACTATCAAAATGAACGAAAGTTTGACCAATTTTGAAAGGAATAGTATCACACTCGTCAGTGTCCAACAACATTATTTCATCGGCAGCTTCATTGATGTTTAACAAATCATTCGAAAGCTCTTTGATCTCTTCCTAAAACACGATGATACAACTCCCAAAAAGCAGAATATTATTAGCTTTCCACAACAAGAGTGTGTGCCACGAATTAAAACGAGATATCCATTATGAACTTCGCACCGAGGAACACCTTACTTATTCCAAGTCACATTCAAATAAATGGGAAGCCTTTCTAAAGAAAGGCACCTTAAAGAATCTTGAACACATAAGCATTACTAGCATGCAAATCCGCGAACTCATACGTATATTTTGCTAAAGGGTTATGGAAGATAGAAGGGATTACCTTCTAACGACGAGGCAAAAATGGTATCCGACCCCCAGCCAAGTGGAATGCCTATCATTAGGATAACACTAGGATTCGCTAGATTTATTACATAATAGAATATTTTATACAGCAACTAACCTTAATCTGAGTGAAATTCTGATGTAGTCGAGCAAACTTGTTGATGAGCTGTTGATCTGCACTTGTCACAGTGGGTGCTGCCATAATCGATATTCTCAAAAATAACGGTATTAGGAAAAAACCTACACATAGTTACTTTAGTAAAGATAACATCAAAGAAAAGGAGCATGTAAAGTTTGGCCCATAGAGAACGTGACAATTTGCGGTGGGACATCATTTCTTCTCTAGAGCGTCGAAACATCAGCATATTCTCTAGGCGCTTTTAACAAACTCGAACTGAGAAGTTCAAGAAATGCATATAAGAGCTTCAAGCTCAGCATTTCTGGAGAAGCCCCAGAAAGGGAAGTCTCACAAGGGGAGGCGATATGGTTTCGGGGGATTTCTGTCTCCTTTCTTCAGTAAAACCCAAACACCGTTTGATACAAGTGCGCTTTCTTTGCAATTTCACTATTCTTCGAATGGTCAGAATCAGTTCGTTCGGGTACGAACTCTGAAGTGGAAAGAAAACTCGAAAATGAATGGCAAGGTAAAATTACCAACGAGTGTCATAGGGTAATTCAATATGGAAGCATTTCATGCTAGAAAGTAACATTGTCTGCAATCGCGTAAAGTATGCTTCATATTGCCCGCCTCGTTTCAATCGCAAAGTATAGACACGCTTTTTGTCCTGCTCTCAGAACCTTTACCTCTTATGTACCCTGGCACCTCATAGCCAACATAAATTTCGGATGCAGACTCGATAAGAACGACCAAGCGATTGCGCCGTCACTTGACAAGCACAGAAGGCAGACGTCAGATTCTGCATAGGCTAAAAGTCTATAGCGCCGGACGCCGAGCACCCTCCCCCTCAAAGTGCATCGGCACCATCTTTCCTTTTTTCATTAAGAGGATATGTTAGGTTGAACGGCAATAACGATACCAGTAGGGTACAGCCGACATCAGACTTCGCAACTTTTCGATTTCGCGATTCTGCAGTTTGGCGACTTTGTGATATCGCCATTGCACCCGCCAAAGCAGCACCATAAAATCTCAATACCGCAGAATTGCGATCCGCAAAATCGCAGAATTTGATGTCTGTGTACCATCCTCGCCTTTTTCTGCAGGGATGTATGAGGTAATTCCATGTTAATGCTCAGAAATGGGGACCAGAGCAGTGGGGCGAGTGAGACAAGAACCTTCGTCCCAGGTTGTTCCTCATCTGTGCTTTTCACCCGTTCGAGGGCTAGATTTGTAATTCGTGGTCTTTTCAAGTTGAACAAGTTGCTCCATAAATCTGGGATGTGTGGTCTGTGGTTCCATTGCGCTACGTTCATACCCATCTGAACAGGATTTTTGCATCGTTAGCGTCAAGGAGTGGAAAATATTATAAATTATTATTATTATAAATAAGCGTCCGTATTATCGAGGAAATGGGAGTATCCCGCGTATCCGCGATTTTGGATATTTGTCGTAATCCATATGGACTGACGTGATGGTACGTGGCATAGCCAAGAATTCCAAATCGCGGATAACACTGAGTCCGCTGAAAATCTTTCACATGGCTATGAACACAGTCCGGGTCAAATAAAGTCGGGGGGGTGGGGAATGAATGATGCAACCAGATCACCCCTACCACTACCTTTAATACAATTTCTAATCAGAAACAAATATAATGTATAGGTGGAAGCTAGTAACTGGGTCAGCCCTTTATAAAATGTTTTGGACTGATGAGAATTCGGGTCAATTCAAGTAGGGGGGAGACGCAACTTTGCGTCAAGGTCGAAGCTCCTTTCCCTCCCTAGGCTTAGGCCAAAATTGATATCTCCTCTTTCCACATAAAAAAGCATATGTCAAAGCATAGGTCTCATCTGCTTTAGCCTAAGCCTAGGGAGAGAAAGAAGCTTTGACGTGGGTGAAACGTCGACGCAAAGTTGCGTCTCCCCCCCCCCTCCGACTTTATTTGACCCCACAGTCGTATGCCGCGTTCATACTTTGCGCACCGACGCCGGCACCGACGACGACGTTAGCAACTTGACGCCGGCACCGACAGTGAAGGCGTCCCAATATGCGCACGCCGCCGACCACGGCGGCACTCTGGTTACGCGCTCTTTTTGTAATACGTTTGACCCAACCACTCTACAGATGATGATCGTGGCGGGAGCCCAGGAATTCAAATTCGAATTTGGCATAGTATTGCACTATGCCATGATTCCCCTACGTATTCGGGAGCCATTACCGTGCCAAAATTCGAATTTGAATGCGAGGATCTCCCACTATCATCTTACTGCAATATGGTTGAGTCGAGCGTTTTGCAAACGGAGTCGTTACCAGAGTACCAGATACTGCCGGTGCCGGCGTGAAATTGTCGCTGTCGCCGCCGGTGCGCAAAGTATGAACACGGCCTCACTGCAGCGCGTGCTTTCTATGAGCCCTCAGTTTTTGAATGGCATTTCTTCGGGGAAGATTGGTCATTGTTAAATAGCTTTTCACAGTGAGAAGCTATATAATCTCTGGTGACGCACACAATGATTGACTCAAAACTGATTGACCGCTCTCATAGTTTGCGCACCGACGCGCGTGACGGCGTCGGTGCGCAAACTATGAGAGCGGCCTAATGCCCCTCCTTTCGCTTCTTATCTGAAAACCAGCACAAGAAATGCGGGCACTCCGTATCACATGGGAAACTCACATGTGTTTGCCTGTTATGCATGTGCAAACCAGTTGATACATGATAGATGTCCGATGCTATAAAATCACTTTACGCATGTTAAGCCAGCTTTTTTTTTTATAAAACTTCCGCCTATTTTGTTGCGTTATAGCTTCTAATAATACTCGCATATATATAATATATACATCTGAATATGTATATATTACAATTTCTCTGCATAGTTTCATAATTACCTCTGAAAACCACCATGTTGCAGGCAGCCGTGACAGGGATCAAAATTATGAAGATATGTCAAAACGAACATTCATTCCAAAATGGAATCCTTACCCAAAACCACCTCCGATACCATCCAAAATTCGTGGTGGTTCTCGTAATGAAGAGATTCAGTCAAAGCGAGCACGTACGTTTTTGAATATGATTGGAAAGACTATATTCATACTTGGCTATGCGATCGTTGCGATGCGAGCACAACCGCGCCATCGAGCATGAACCCAGCACAGCTTTCTATTTTTCTCCATAAACGGAATGGATTTGTCATTTTAGCTCCCGCGCAAGTTAAAGACGGTGGCGGAATCCGGTGGTATGGCGATCCTTCACAGACGAAAGCACCTCCTCGGATCACGCATGAAAGGATGACCCAACGCGTTGGATTGTTCCGGAACGCTAAACAGTCTCAAATAGTAATCAACGAAATTTCATCTGTTGTCAGAAAAGCGGTAAGTTCACAAGACTACCCATATGTTCCAGAATGAAATTCCAGCCTGGTTTTTATTCGATTGAGAAAAGTACTATCTTACAAAAATACTGCTGGATTCACTATCGTACTATTTCATATGGTCAATAATTTGACGTGACAGCCGTCTGAGATTTCGTTAATTAGAGCGCACTGAGTTAATAGTTACCACTGTTTAGTCTCTCGCGTTGCAGCAGTTTCATACATCAAAATAAATGGTATTTCTTTGATTCATACGAACAAATTTGCTTCTCCGCGTGTTTTGGTTGCCGAATTCGGTCCATTTAGCAGCGTCGATAATTCAATTGATTCCTCCTATATTTCTTTTCTTTCTGTTGCAGTAAAAGGTTGCAAGTTATGCGTAGTTTGTGATTATTTAGTTTAGCATACAGTACACGAGTATTTTCTTCCTTTTTTACGGAAAGAAGGAGATGCTCAGAAAGGTTTTGGTAGAACAACGCCAGCACTGAAATCTAGCAGCTGTACTTGGCGATTAGCGCTAATCTTGAGAATTTTCCCGAATTATAGAAGCACACTTGTCTTCCGAGATAAATGGACTTCCATCAGCTCTATGATGTAATTTAGCGTGTTGCGTTTCAGTCAAATAAACAAATCGGACGTCTCGTGGCTCCGGATAAAGACATTACGTGTTCAACTAGCAGAAATAAGGAAGATCCGTTTTTTGACGGTCACTATCGACAGCATGTTGCAACTCTTGGAGTTGAAAGGTAATTATTTTGCATGCTCATCAAAACAGTCTTCCATATGGCGGTCAATGTTTGAGTTTCTTCCTTTTGTACGAAGCGCACCACATAATATTTTCTACCGTTCAACCTTTTTAAGATGTGTCTGCACACCTTAAAAGCCTATCCTCTTTTTCGAGGCTGTATTTTGAAAACAGAATGAGTCGCGTGCGCAAAATACAACAATTAAGCGTGCAGTCGCGAGCTGTTAGGTGCACGGTAGCATGTCTAATTTTTGCATGAGCAGAAAGGACGAATTCTTCTAATAATGATTGCCTTTTAGTGCTGCGGCTGACAGTAATGTGCGTGACCACGGCTTCGTGAAGAAGAAACAAAGAGAGGAGTTTTCCCACAAATCAAGATACGATTACGGTACTTTCTTGTGTTGTATGCACTCTTTCTCTGAGTTTTATCTTTTTCAATTTAATCGATAGTGTGTGAATCCGGAGAAGACAGCACGTCATTAGGTAAGATTTTGAATAGCGAGACCGGAGCACGGAACAGTAGGAGGCATGGCAGTAATTTGGAACGACCCCACTCAGGGACTTCGAAATGGCGGTAGGTTCTTGAGTGCACATATGAAATATTTCTCCCTACAATGTGAGCTGTTTTCAGAGCTAGGGTGGAAAGTGATGACTTCAGCGATTTGGACGAGCACGATCTCCGCTATGAAGCTCCGAGGCCCTCATCGAGGCGAACTGTAGTTTTTTCTTGAGTTTTCGTTCTTTCTGATTCATCTCGTCATTTTGCTTGTAAGGGACAAATTGCTAATATCCTCATAGTTAACATTTTAGAGAATTGACAATACCGTTTCAAAAATCGCCGCTATACAGGAGAGTAGCTTGCGTACTCCTCATCGTGGCCGCGCTCAAAATGAGGTTACACGATTAGGGTGAGCTTCTTGGACATCTTTGGCGGATTTTGGTTTTCCTCTCAACCCATAAAGATCGGGGGTTTTTTTGAGCCTTTATTCAAGTGGAAAGGTCGTAATGTGGCAGCTATTCGAATGCAATGTGTATGGCATTCTTTGAGCATCGTTTTTCTCTCTACATGCCTCTATTGTATCCTTATGAATGTTTTGTATCTAAAGCTGTAACATGAAACCTGAGTTATAGAGAGAAGGAAATACCCTGCTTTCACAGAGATTCAAGGAATATGCCTTCGCTGGCTGGCGTTGCTACACGGGTGTTGTCGGCTTTACCACCAATCTATCTTCGAGATGACCACCACGAGAAATACGACACGTTAGCTGTGCGGTTACTCGCAGAGAGTATAAAGCAAAGCGACACCCATGGATCGACTTCTAACGTAGGCATTATGCTGCTAAATTTTTTCCAGCCTTTGTTCTTGAAGGTGTGCAGCATTGAGGGACTTGGTTTCAGATATTTCGCTCGTTTCTGGATTGTACTGGTAGAATAATAGCTGAAGATAATTCTACGCAGCCAGATGATTACGCTTGCGAAGACATCTTTCAAGAGCGGTAAACGGCTATAGTTGTAGCTTTTTGGAAGGTTCCACCGATATTTGAAATGTCATCGTAGCTCCGAAGCCCCTCCAGCCGTACCTTCTGCCACACCGATGCTCGAAAAATTGTTCAATCAGACTGTGGCTGAATGGAATGCAGATAGGGATAATATCCTAAATTCACCGATGTCTTCTGCCATGAGAGCTACGGATGTGAGGGAAATTTGCGGATGTTTAATGGTTTCCCATGGGGTCATTTTTATATCAATGGTAGCAAAAGTTCAGGCTTCCTCGATGATGACTCCTTTATCTATGACTTCATCACTAAATCAGGTTGATGCAGCGCCTTTTCCTTTCGAAGAGGATCAGCCATGGGATCGCATCTCACCTACCGGAGATGAAGATAACTTCCCTTTTTCAAGAGGTGAGCTTTGCCTTGATCTATGGTAAAAATCTGGTCATGTTCGATATGATAGTGAGTGCATTGTGTCCATTTTTGCGAATTCGAAGCGTATTGTTTGTATTGTCGCGTATTAACGGTATGTTCGCGGCGCGAAATTCTCGGAGGATAGATATCCTTCCGAAACTGCAATTTCGTAAGTTGCAGAAAATCGTATTTGCCGTGATGAGAGTGGCGACTCGGTCGATCACGCCATTCACCCTCTCTCCTAACGTTCCATCTTCCGATTTTTTCCACCGTATCTTTGCTCAGTGCCACTCACGGTGACTTAATGAAACGCTTAGCGTACCTTAATGCGTTGCAGCTTCTGCGATTTTGCAATTTCGCAAAATCGTTCGTTCGATACGAATACAGTCATCACGCAAATTGCGAGCCGGCTGCAGATCGTTGCCAAAGTGTAAATGTGGATTCACTGTAGTATTACTAGACGATGTTCAGGCTCGTCTCCTGACAGCCGTTGCAGCGATGACGAAGCGGAGGACGCCAGCCGAGCTACATTTGATTGGACGATACCGCCGGCAAAAAGCGATATATTCGATGTAATTAAAGGAAATTAGAACATGTAAGTGGCCCAAAATATGAATTCTTTTTCTTATAAAATGACATAGAATGCGCAGCTAATATTTTCAATCATTCTACCCTATAGTATCACAGCAGTATTACTGATCACGCTGCTGAGGACTTACTATGCAACATTCTACTAGGTAATGTTGTACCTGAAAATTGTACTGTATAATGTTCAGCGTTGCATATTTTATCAGTTTTTCAATCTGTGAATGAAACTTTCCAATTTTTTCTGCTATCACAGTGCACTCAAATCAATGAAAATTTTGAAACCTTCATGTTAGGCGATATAAACCTTACTACGTCAGATAAAGTAAAGTCATATAATATTAGGTAGTCTAAAAAGTCTTTTCGTATTTTTAAATACCGCTTTTTCCCTCAAAACTGCTTTCCACAAAATTTCTTCTGTACATATATATGTAGTACAAGCCCACACGCATCTATAGGTATTGTTGTCTTCCATCTCTCGGATAACCCTTTTCGGCAAGATAAAAATATCAAAAGTCACTTCATTTTCAATTCCAATTTTTTTTTCTTTGGATGGCGTTAGACAGGGAAAGGAAAAGGTGAGAATCCGATGGAGCAAGATCAGGGCTATAAGGCAGCAATTTTTATCCAAGCTCGAAAATTTTTTAAAAGAAAAAATTCAAAAAAAAATTTACCACTAGTGAAAAAAGGCTCGCCAGAAAATTCTCGAGCTTGAATAAAAATTGCTGCCCCATCCACCTTATAGCCCTCATCTTGCTCCATCGGATTATCACCTTTTCCTTTCCCTGTCTAACGCCATTCAAAGAAAAAAATTTTTATAATTTTTGTATTGAAAATGAGGTTGACCGTTGATGTTTATTTTGTCGAAAAGGGTTTTCCGGGAGATGGAAGACAATAATACCTATAGATGCGTGTGGACTTGTACTACATGTGTATGTGAAGAAGAGATTGAGACTACCCAATATATATTAAGTGGAGTGGTTGCGCCATGGTATTCTACTACAGTGCGTTTCATAATTATAAGGTCACCCCCAAATTTTCGGTTTTCAGAACACACAGTCGGCCGAAAATTTTTTAAGTATTTTTTCACAGATTCCCCACCACAGAAAACCCTTTCATACCAGTTTTGATGGCATTACCTTTTAGCCCGATTTTTCTATGAATATTTTCTGATTTTTGTGCCGTTTCATAATTATAAGGTCACCCCGAAGAAAGAGAAGATTTACTAGAGTTAACAGCGATTCGAAGGAGCTCATAATCTGTGGTTCCCTCCTGCTTAAGAACGACATTAATTAGCAGATTCGGTGAAGTAGAAACGAAATTTTGAAGAGCCTCACCACAGATATTGTTCCAGTCTTCAACAACTGCCTGTTTCAGCAGCTTTGCTTCCCAGAGCTGGCGATTATTGGGGTAAATATTTTTGCGGCGATGTCTTCCAGATCTCCCCGATAGAGCTGAGACCAAGACTGCATGTTATCTATGGCTGGAGGTCCGTATTTCGGATCTTTAACCACGATTCCGTTGAATGACCTACGTGAACAACAGCCTTGTCATGCTGTTAGACGCAATTAGGAAGAGCCGGTCGACTCCAAAAGGCAACTGATTTCTTCGTAAAATCTTCTAGCAGTCTCTGGAGTCCATTCTGCAGGTTTCGAAGGCAGGGTTCAATGCAACCTCATTGCCGAAAACCACTTAAGCCATCACCCTTCTCCCACAAAAATTGCCAAGGCTTGGCTAGATCGGCGCAATTCTCAGACCAAGCTAGTACTACCTCTACCCGTCAGCACCATACAAATAGAGTATTTTCAGACTCAAAAGGACGATTCGGATGGAATTATTCACATGCAGGGTGCAACTGCTATGAAAATTCAGTTCCGTTCAATCCGTGGTCAAGAACAACTTTATGAATTGAAGTCGTTCCGCCTCATGGTGTGCTGTAGGCCTCGGAAACTGCTTCATTATTTCTTCAGTGATGTTTCTGCTCTTCCTCGCTGCTGTACACGCTGTGGTTCCAGACTAAAAATGGTTTAACTCCAAACAAGTGTGGTCCATGGAGTAGGTGCTGTAGGAAGTGGCTCCCACAATCCTTTCCTCGTTGATGATTATAATCGCACATGGGAGTCCAGAGCCAGGAAAACATCTGAAGACACCGAATCCCTCAAATGTCATCGATCTGAGCACAGGAATCTTCCGATTTTTTTTTCAGAATGGCTCTCAAACTGAGCCTAGCATAACAAGAATCCCAAATCTGGGCTTTTCTCTCGGAACATAGAAGCTAGCCCCAAGACGATTGAATATGTGTCTCGAAGATGTATTTGTAAGACAAATCTACCATCACAGACCTGCCGGGGCTTTAACTTTTTTCTTTTTTCAGGGTGACCTTATAATTATGAAACGGTGCAAAAAACAAAAAATACTACTAAAAACATAAGGTAAACGAGACTGCTACCAAAAATCGGACACGGGGGTTATTTCAGGTGAGGAATCCGTCTATAAGACTGAAAAGATTTCTCAATGGAGTGTTGTCGAGAAAACCTGAAATTCAGGGGTGACCTTATAATTATGAAACGCACTGTATTACAAGTTTCTCAAAATACCAATTGCTGATGGATTTGATTGATATATCAGCTTCTGGATTTACCAGATCCGAGTAACCAATCAACACACAACCACTCTATTTCTGATGTCGGAGGCGTTTCATGAAATCTTTAAGGCTACGCTTGTACCTAGAGGACCTGTGTTCAGCGGGTAACGTTACCGGGTATTGTCAGTGCAAAGACGTGCGCTCATCACAAGCTAAGGGCCAACGTCAAACATTCAATTGAGGAAGGTCTCTCGAAAACAAAAGCTCCTGCCCCTATCCCTTCTGATGGTGGTGCTGTTTTCGTCGATCGCGATCCATGGTCAGAAACTACCAAGTACAAGGTGTGGTTATTGACGATCGACAACCTTTTTTTTTAAGATATGGATTACCTGACCTTTCCAAAAATAAATACCCTCCCCACACACGCTCCCATTTCTAACGTAAAATACGAGTCCATTCATGGTTCCCTCAGCCCATGCTTGACCCTGCTGCAAATCTAATTTAATAATTGCGGCCGACAGCAATTTGTTCAATGGTCGGCTAGAGAACTAGAGCTGTTTATCAATTTACCCACGATATGCAAAAAACTGTGTTAGTCGCTCCTTTCGAAGATAAAGAAGAACAACAGAACACTTTTTGAAGATGTTTTTGAGCCAATTATTAGCCTATCAGTTGACCTTACTGTTTTATAATCTTTTCCGTAAGAGAGAAAGACTGTGAATCTTGAAAAGAACTTTCAGAAATTAGTTTCTCATTACATGACATTGACTGGCTTCTTTAAGGTTTTTCTTTTTTTTTTTTTTGGATGCGCTATGACAAAGAGCATTTTATTATCCCGTTATTCAATACAACACGCACCGAGATCAGCACATAAAAATTTCGGAAATGTAGTCTACGCAACCCAGCGGGTATTACACGTGCACGCCTTTGGCGCTCAACTAATAAACATCGAAGGCACAGTACTCTGGAATGTGGGCGGAGTGATCTGGAGCAGATCAGGCGTAGGCCAGCCAATCAGGGACACTCCAGTTTATTCCGCCTACATCCGATCATGAACTATAACAATAATGCGCCATTAACAATGACTAAGAAATGCATGTCAAAATAGAGACTATGGGCAGTTCAGTGAGCTTATTCCTTTGCCGTAGTCTGCTTCTGTGTGAGTGCCCAGTAGGCACCTTTGGCATGCATTAACTCGTTGTGCGTTCCTGAACAAATCGGTTTGGCCTTTATGATGCGTTAAGAGTGCAAGGGTTTGGAATGAAGTGTACCTTTTTCGACTACTTTTCCTCCTTTCACAACCATTATACAATTTGCATTGACTACTGTCGACAGGCGATGTGCCACAACGATACATGTTCGACCTTCTGATGCCTTATCGAGTGCTTCTTGAACAGCCTGTAGGACTGCTTTATAGGATTCGCAATTTCGAATATCGGAATTCCATAGTAGCGATATCGAAGACTCCCCGAGAAGGTTATCGAAAATTTTCTCAAAAGCTGTTGAGTGGTTAGAGGAATCGTCCACGGAAAAAATGAGTTTTCCTGTCACCCATATATTTATCTTGTACTTGCCTAATATTGGCCGCATGTAAAGTGTCACGCGAAAAATGTGAATACGACTGAGATGCAGCACCACGAAGTCTCGGCAGGATGGGCGGGGCCTCCGAGCAAGTGCCCACTCCGTCGTCCTCCGCGGTCGGGTGGAGTGCAAGTGTTCCGATTGGTGAGGTCAGGTCAGTTTGCGCGGGGGATTGCAATCAGGTAAAGGCAGGTAAATAACGCTGCCAAAGCTTGTCCCCTAAAAAAGCTTAGGCAAATCCGGGAGAGCCCAGACGGCAGGACACGCCACCATTCGGACAATTCGCGAAGGGTGGTGACCCAGTTCGATGCCGACCTCTAGAAATCGGAACACTTGCAACACACCTTCCGCGGTCGGAGAGGCGTTGGAGGAACAGGAGTTACCAGTCCCACTCTCCGTTCCCAACAGCGGCGGACGACGGAAGGAGGCTTTTACTCGGAGGCCCCCCCCCCACCTCGCCTAGAATTCGGGACGCTGTATCCTAGCCGAATTCTAACTTTTTTCGCGTGAAACTTCGCATGCGGCCAACATTAGGCTAAAAAACATGGACTTATGCGTAGCAAAGAAATCATTTTTCCGTGGACGATTCCTTTAAGATCCCTATTCTTCACAAGTATTTAGGTATTTAGGGTCGACAGCACCTTTTCACTTTCGGTATCCAGAGCACTGGTGGCCTCATCCAGCAGCAGGATTTTCGGATTCCGAATCAGCGCACGTGCGATGGCGATCCGTTGTTTCTGCCCACCGGACAATTGCGTTCCTTTTTCGCCAGCACGTGTGTTGTAGCCCTTAATTGTTGAATATACGTAGCTATGCTCTTAGTATCTAAGCCTCAAGTGCGAACTCACATCAGGCAGTTCCATAATGAATTTGTGAATGTTGGCACGTTGTGCGACTTCGTGGACGGCAGCGTCACTGACGGATCCTGGAGGTAGACCATAGAGAATATTGTCGCGGATAGATCTGTCGAATAGGATCGGCTCCTGCGACACCAATGCGATATGGGCACGTAAATGAGTCGGGTTCACTTCACGTAGATCGTTTCCATCAATTTCCTGCAAATAAATAAGCATCTACACTTGGATTTGTACACGAGCTTGTGGTGATATGTTGCATGCAGATGCGGAGGGGCACTTGTGGCTACTTCGTTTTCAGCACAGATTTTGCAAAATGCGATTTTCTTACTTTCCTCCCCTCTCTCGCGTACCTCTAAAAATGAAAAGAAACCAAAAAGTGGTGAAATGTAAAAGTAACCCGAAGTGCTGCTTACCACAGAGCCGTCCAAAGCATCATAAAGTCGCTCAAGTAGCGATATCACGGTTGACTTTCCACAACCACTGGGTCCAACCAAAGCCAGTGTTTCGCCAGGCTTGACCTGAAAATGGCTGGAAATTATATTACCAAGTTTCATTTTGAGTAAGACATCTCAGTGGCTGCTGATTGGTTATTAAATGCGAGGAGGGCTAATTGTACGTACTACGGTGGTCAATAAAAGACAACTATATAAAATGGCTAAAAACCTGAAAAATGATGCGCTCTTCTCCCCACTGGTTCTGACTGCAAAGGGATTTGTTTATATCGCTCGGTATCGATCGGGAGACATGTAGCTGTGAGGTGACACGCACATGTGACGCTTGATAAAGTGGGCGCTCTCACGCACCCAATTTAAAGCTCTGTTAAAGAGCTGTGGATAACTTTTCAGAGGTCCTTGCACCACTTTGTGTCCACAGTCCATTACGGAGCGCTTGATTGAGGTCATGGCTACGGACTTGAGTGAGATTGTATCAAACTCTCTCACCTTGCCACACAGTCTCACTCTCGCCACTCAGACCACGCCCAATCTAGCGCTGTGAAATGGATTGTACCTGCACCCCTAATCTTCTTTTACAGTATCTCTGTTTCATCTCACTAATATCTGAGTACCCCTCGTGGTGCTTTCTACCTGTAATTTTTGACTTACATCAACATCGAGTCCCTGAAGTATGGGAACATCTGGCCTTTCTGGATACTTGAAATAAACTTTGTTCAGTTTGACGGCACCAGTGATTTTCGGTTTCTTGCCATTGTTTGTCATGCCGTCAATTCGTGGTTCTTCTTCAAGCATGTGGAAGATAATACCAGCAGCGAACGTAGCCTTGATGTACTCGGGGAAGTAGGAACTTGCAAAACCCATGCTTCCAGCAGTGAAAGAGATTGCAAACAGAACCCTGGAAAAATGGTGTTTTGCGTCATCATCGTCTCGCGCGCTAACACCCTGTATCATCAAGCCGTGTTCATACTTTGCGCACCGACGCCGGCACCGGCAACGACGGGTGAAGTCTTGAGTCCGCCGCCGATCATGGCGGCATCTTGGTGACGCGCTCCGTTTTTAAGGCGCTCAACCCAACCACACTACAGTACGACGATCGTGGCGAGACCCCACGATTTTCAATGCGAATAGTTTGGCACTATGCCAAGATTCGATTTCGAGTTCGTGGCTCTCACCATGACCATCGTTGTGTAGTGTAACTGGGTCGAATGTTTTACAAACGGAGCGCGTCACCAGGGTGCCGCCGTGGCGGCCACATGATTTTGACGCCGTCGCTGCAGGGGCCGGCGTCGGTGCGCCAAGTACGAACGCGACCCAAACGCCAATAAAATTACCGAAGGACATTCATGGGCGGAAGTGTGCCCCTGATGATAAGCCACAATCCGAAACGGAAACACGAAGCATACAGGAAATAGAAGATACTGCTGGCAAATCCATATGAGACACCCTATAATCACTGTTTATCTCCAATCTCATACTGATTTGGTCTGCCGACCACGTTTTTTGGGGTGTGCCCCTCCTGACCTGAATGATGGCCTTTCGCCTACTATTTTTATGCGGTCCGTCCAGATGCTGGCAGAACTGTGTATGTAGTCGATGTTCCAAAGTTAACGCTTGAACCGTTCGAATATTCTCAATGGCTTCCATGGCAATCTGAAAGCTTGCAACTTCAACAACAAGTGCTGACTTAAGAGCACTTTGCGCGATTACATTGAATGGGTTTAAGGGCTGGATTATGAAATCAGACATACACCGAGGAAGAAAAATTCGAAAATAGCCCCCGAAAATTGTAAAATAAGGCCTCCTGACATCTGGATTTGTACGAGATTACTGCATGAACACAAGTCTTTGAATCAGTCCGTTGGATGGTGTCATGAGGAACCTGATATTACGTATTTTCCCCTATTGAACGTTTCATTAACTACTGGAATTTCCTCTCTATGTTATCTAGTCGCAGCCCACGTAAACGTTGGAAAAAGCTTCGTCCAATGCCGGGTGGGGTCGCAGCTGCTTCCCGCGGTCTTAGCGTTGCCTCGCTCAAAAGATGCAGCCTCGACATTTACCCGGGGGTCTATCGGCTGCGGCAGGGTAAGTAGCTGGTGCGAGTATCGCAAAAAGTGCCGATCTGGATCCGTTCTCAATTCGACGTAGTCACACCTACCTTTCCACTGTTCTCCATCTCTTTGGCATCGGCTGTCGCACGCCCAGACATGAATCTCATCTGAATCGCTTGTCCAACAGCGGCTAAGGGGAAAATGGCGATCGTCTGTAAAACACGACCATTTAGTTCATTCTCAAAAGGAGCGACGGGGATGCCCACGTGAAGGGACGTCATTTCACTCACTAAAAGAGCCATTTGCCATCCAAAATACATTGCGATTCCGATACCAGAGCAAACAGAAACAACTGAACTGAAGACGGAACCGAAACGATAGTCGAGAGCCTAAAATTCCATAAGCTTAAGGTTGTGTCATGTCTATATAATACGTTATGATAAAACGAGGAATAGGAATGCGAGCGAACGACAGAGTGCTACATCAATAGGGTAAGTAGGTCTTTCCAAAGTGGGGACATGAAGCTCAAAAATGTTCTTCAACGCAACGGTCGAAGTGTATGACAGCAAGGAAGCAACCTCGAAAGAATCGTTCACGGGAAAATGAGTTTCATTGTTACCCATATATCTGGTTGTATTTGCCTAAAAAGGACCGCATGCAAAGTTCCACGCGAAAAAAGTGAAAGTTGTCTGAGATACCTCCCCAAACTCTCGGCCGGGTGGGCGGGGCCTCCAAGTAGTCCCTTCCCGTCGTCCGCTGCGGTTGGGAACGGAGAGTGGGACTGTTTGACACTATCTGTTCTTACAATGCGTCTCCGACCGCCGCGGACGACGGGGTGGGCGATTGCTCGGAAGCGCCGCTCACCCGACCGAGACTTGTGGTGCTGTATCTTAGCTAAATTCACATTTGAAACTTTGCATGCGGCCCAGATAAGGCATATACAACATAAATATATGGGTAACAGAAGTACTCATTTTCCCGTGGATGATTCCTTTAAGCTATACTAGCAATATTCTACGAAATGCATGGTCCTCCACGACGGCAGCTTTTGTCGTTTGCGCTCATTCACGTAACATGTAGATGCTGCAAATCTGTAGGACACGGCGTAGCGACGTAGGGCGACAGTGCGCTATAGCGAGTGACATCAAGCGACACAGAGCTACTAAGCAACGATGATTCTTGGCGGCATGAATCACGTACGGCGTAATGCAGTTACTAATGTGGATGTTTTATAACTAGACCTCTAAAAAGTGACGCACCGATTTCACGTTTGGTGCATCCGTAGCCAATCGAGTGGTAATCTTTCCTGCTGAATGGCGAGGCATGTCAAAATAGCTGGCATCCATCCTCATAACATTTTTGAAAATTCTGGCACGGAGCCGCATTGTGAGCCGTTCAGCAGACATGCCGAAGAAGAAGCACTAAAGCGAAATTTGTTCTACGTTAGTGGTACTGAATGCTATCGGCTACATCAGAACATACCTGTATGATCATGGTGGTAGCTTGGACACCACCTAACACGAGGAACATAAGGGCCCAGAAATGCCCATCTGTCTTGAGCGTTGGATCACCTGGTTGCTTGGAAAACACCTGGAAGGTACTGATGATCAACGGAAGAGTTATAAAAGAAGAGAAGGAAGAGTACATTGATGATTTGTGAGAAGAACAGAGAAAAAGCCGGGAAAACGCAGCCTTGTACGACCGATGAGAGAACGGCGAATGCGATGAAAGGCCATTCAGGTCGAGCATGGGCGAGAATTTTGAAGAGATTCGCTTTTGCAGCACCTTCTTCCTCAAGCTCTGAAAAAGTTATTCCGTTGAGATACGTCATCATTAACTCGAGAACATGAAGGAAAAGAACCTTTCTTGAGTCGTTCCAAATCTTTCTCAGCTTTCACGGGGTCATTCTGAGCATTAGCTGCAGGGGTAATCTCGGTGGACATCTGGGATTTGAGCTGAAAAGGACAGACGGAATCATAAGTGAAATTGAGGAGGACTCATGGAGACGGTACCTTATGATGTTCGGGTGATCCAATTGATGGAGATCTCGATCGAGAACCTGACATCGTACGTCGTCGAACTGCATCTTCTCCACGTTCTGAAAGTTTAAAAGGAGTATTAAGAAGAAGCTACAGCAAGACCCTGGCCGTCAGCGCCTCGTATTCTTATGAAAGGACCTCGCCTGCACAATAACAGCCTCTGCCTTCAAAAACATCCTAATAACATCGTATCCAAATGGATATGCTCAGATGTCATACCATGCCTACCTCAGGAATGAAGACACATAGAGAAATTAGTATTCAGTAAGCGGAAAATGTTTGCTACAAATGGACACTAAGCATGCAAGTAAAAGGTGTGTAGCGCATGACCGCGATATACCACAGACCCACGTGATTCCGATCGATGCTAACAATAAGTAATGCGGCATGCGGAAAAACGTGTGAGCAACGAGCGGAAAAGAGCCTTTATTCCCCTGAGTTTCCATTATTTATTTGGTGTTTTTTCTGCTACCATCCTGCTTCCGGCACCACTACTTTCCTTCTCAACGACTTGCCGCACCACTGTCTTTATTCAGCTCTCAAAACTAATGCTACAACAGATGGCAAACGCAGGATGAGTTTCTAATTCCATTGCATTACGACAGGAATTTCTGACCATTCATTTATTAAAATGTAGTTGCAGAAATTTCAAGTGTTGCATGGTGCCTAATTAGCCTCCAACGCGCTAAATATCTAACTGAAACTAGTAACGTACTGTCGTCTACATCGGCGAATACTTGGGCATTAACTAGCTCATGATAGAGTCCTTTACGAGCAATCAGTTCGTCATGAGTGCCGATTTCGACTACCTGAACGGAGAAATTAACCATTAGCGCTGATGTTTTTTAAAGGCACACTCCACGTTGAATAGACGAGTTGACTTACCTTCTTAAGGCACTAAATCCATGAGCGACTATCCAGGCTGCACTCTTACGCCGCCATGGTGCAATATCACGACGCTACACCTGCTCAAATCCACTCCTACCACACCCAGTTTGCTCAGTTGCCCAATAAGGAAGGTCAAGTGGGTGTGGTGGGAGTGGATTCGGGGGTGAGTGCCGATTGGTCGAATTATCGCTTCGCGACGTCCACTCGCGGCACCGTCAGTACGAGTAGTTTGGAGTTCCGCTCAAGACGCCGTGACTGGTACCGTGAAGGATCTTCGAAGATTGCAGTTTGGAAACTTCGGAAGTTCGCCTATGTTGTTGTTGCTGTTTCAACAGATAAAGCTGCTAAGGACTCGCACTCGCCGCAAGCGGCCGCGAAAATTCGACCATTCGGCACTCACTCGGGTTCGAGCAGGTGTAACACCGTGATGTTGCACCATGGAGTGCAACCAGGCTAGTTACCCAAAGAACTACTGCCCCAAGAAGGTAAGTCGACTTATCTGATTATGAGTATGTCTTTAAAGTATACACTAACCTCTCCATTTTTCATTGCAATGATCTTGTCAGCATTTCGAATTGTTGACAATCTGTGAGCCACAACAATGGTTGTTCTTCCTTTGGATGCCTATATATGACAGGTCTATCATAATCATTCATAGCAGCCGTCAGACTTTTCGATTTTGCGATTGTGCGATTTTGCGGTGTCGCGGCTCCACATGTGAAGTTTGGATGTGTGCACTTATGACGGAAAATCGCTGCGCGGGACGCACTAGCGGGGCCATAAGTACGACTTCCCAAGTCGATTGCAAGCGTCACCTCGGCACTTCCACCCATGCCACCCTGCCTCCTCCACCCATACCACACCGCCTCGCTTGAAGGCTGCCATGACCTGCCACTGGTACTCGCACCCGCCGAGCCGCTCGCCGCGCTCAACTGCGCGGAAATTTATCGTAAGTGCATACACCCGCGAAGTTTCGGCATTGCGCAATCTCGAGGTCGTGGTATCGCGTGAGGAAGTGCGACCCGAAGAATCGGAAAATCGCAAAGTCTGACGGCGGATAAAGGAAGTACCGAATTCCTTACATTTTCAAGTGCCTGTTGTACGATATGTTCGCTTTCGGCATCGAGGGCACTGGTAGCTTCGTCGAGCAAAAGGATTTTCGGATCTCTGACCAACGCACGAGCAATGGCTATACGTTGCTTTTGGCCACCAGACATCTGGGTACCACGGTCACCGACATTCGTATAAATACCCTGAAAAGAGCACTATTTCATTGGAAAGATTCATGAAATTGGTTCTTACTTACATCAGGGAATGACTGTACAAAGTTATAAGCATTTGCTTTACGAAGAGCCGCGGTGATTTCAGCATCAGTGACTTTTTCACGTCCATAGCGGATATTCTGAACGAATTAGAGTTGTTTTTATGTAGCTGACCTCCCTTAGAGAGACATACCTGCTCAATCGTTGTATTGAAAAGCATCGGCTCCTGTGATACTACACCAACGTAGTTTCGGAGGAATTCAATATTGATCTTGTCGATTTCTACACCATCTATCGAGATCTGTGTAAAACAATATATCGTCGACCGTTTTCCATCTTATCGGGGATTCTTCTGACTAGTATGTTATTCCAAGGGTGGGGTCGATTAGTCAAATTTTCGCGCGGCCGCCCACGGCAACTGCGAGTTCTTTGTGGTCTTATCTGTTGAAACAGCAACAAGCACAACATATAAGAACCTCCGAAGCTTCCAACCTGCAATCTTTGAAGGTCCCTCACGATACCGGCCCACTGCATACTGAGCGGAATTCCAGTCAACTGTAGCAAATTGTGCTGACGGCGCCGCGACGCGAAAATCCGACCAATCGACTCCCACCCTTATTCCAAAAATTGCACTGTGTGATGTGTGTTGGCCACAGGAAGGTTGAATGTCAGCGCAACGCAACGGCACTCGCGGAAACGCTAGAAATAACCCGTCAGACCATATTCGACAATTCAAAATTTCTTCAATTCAAAATCCTTTTTTGATTATACGGCTTATATTCGCTGTAAAGTAAGCATACCATGAATTGCCAATGGTGGAAGGTATTCCAGTTTTGTCGCGCCCATGGTGTGCAAGGAGGCGTCCCACATCTCATCTCACACATCTCACGTCCTCTTGTTCATGGGGATTTGGGGTATACCTTTCTACGACAACCGTCAAACTGTGCCTTTGAATATATTAGAATCAAAGTATAGTACGAAATGCTCACCTTTCCGCTCTCCGGATTGTAATAGCGCAACAACAGCTGGATTATGGTACTTTTTCCACAACCGCTTGAACCTACCAACGCCACAGTCTCTCCCGGATTCGCCTCGAATGAGATGCCCTAAAAGAGCCGAGGAATCATTGAGAAATTTAGGATTCGATGGTTAGTGGCAATACCTTCAGAACGGGCACATCCGGTCGTGTTGGATAGGTGAATTTGAGATTTGAGACAGTGATTTTTCCTTTGAGATTCGACGGTCTCACACCTTCGGTTGAGTAGGAGTCGATTTCTGGTTCCTAAATGGATGTATACTACAACCGTCAAGGGTCACTGTTGAGGCGGTGGTCATGATGCGCATTAGACAGCGTTCATACTTTGCGGTGTCGGCGGCAGGGCGTGGCTGCGTGTCCCTGCGTCTCCGCCTGTACCACAATGTCTCTCGTTACCTGCGTCTCTCCGCATCCAAGGTTGCCGCCAGACTTCACGATTTTGCGTTTTTGCGACTTTGCAGCGTTGCACTTTCGCACGCGATACTACGGCCTTGAGATTGTGCAAGGCCCCAACTTCGTGTGCGGAGCGCGACATCGCAAAATCGCAAAGTCTAACGGTAGCCTAAGCCGTGCCACTCCGCCTCGCTGCCTGTGAACGTAGCCACCCCCTGCCGGCGCAAATTGTGAACGCGGCTTAACACGCGCTATACGACCGCGCCTAAATTTAAGGCATCGCCTGCCGAAACATTACGAACAGGTCAGATTTCGATGCTTACCCGATCGATAATCTGATAGAGGGATCCAGCGGCACCCATGGCTGTACCGAGAACAGCAAATTGCGGTCCAGCCTGTCCAAGGGCCATAGAACCCATCATGACAGAGAAGAACACCTTAAACGGTTTTTTCGATTTTGTAATTGTACAGCCAGCCAAGAAAAATCAGAAAAAATCACCGTCATTACGGTTCCTCCTTGCATTTGATTTTTGAAGACAAAATCCGTCCCGACCCAGAAAGCCAGACAGTACGAAGAGAACATGATCATAAAAGTGATTCCCAGACCAATGCCAATATACAGAGATTTCTTGATTCCGGTCGATTTACCATCTTCTAACGCCTTGTCGTACCTTAACGTTTCAAGTCAAATATTCGTTGGAAAGAATTATTTTTGAAGTTGGTTCCATCGCTGGACTGTAAAAGCAAACTAAGAGTTTGAACTGGTAGCAATCCGAGTTGTTTTTTCCTGCGTCGTGTGAAACCCTCTTTAAAAAATTGGACACGGCCCGCTCGATCAAGCTGCTTTCGGACGCAATCTTGCCCTCACTTTTGAAACTGCGCAGAACGCGTCAAATTTTTGTTCTCGTCTGGGCCCTCTACACGACACTAATACTTCCTCCCTTGGCTGAGGTTCAGGCAGTAACAGCTGGCTTCATTGGGTGTGTGCACTTATGTCGAATTTTCGCGCGGCGCCGCGGATTTCTTCGCGTGTACTTGCGTACATTACAGCACTCCCCTTAAAGTACGCCCGAATAATTATTCCTGATTAGGGTTGTTATTATGGGGTAATGATATTATTTCTTTTACTTTTTATGTTATTATTTTGTGCACAAAACATATGTTATTAGATAATGATGAGATGAGCAGCTATTTTTTAAAGAACCTCCATGGCACCAGACCCCTGCGTCCTGAGTGGAATTGCAACCGACCGGGGTGCGAGGCGCAAAAAAATTTGACTGTAAACGGACTGGACTGTAAACGCAAACTAAGTGTTTGAACTGGTAGCAATCCGAGTTGTTTTTTCCTGCGCCGTGTGAAACCCTCTTCAAAAGGTTGGACAAGGCCCGCTCGATCAAGCTGCTTTCGGACGCAATCCTGCCCTTACTTTTGAAACTGCGCAGAACGCGTCGAATTTTTGTTCTCGTCTGGTCCGGAATGCGTTTGCGTTCTACAGGCGAGCTAGGGACGCCGTATGTGATTGGATCTCAAGGAGATCACCGTGCCCTACGCCGTATTTCAGGCACAGGACACTGTAGTCATTTCAGGGCCCATTCATGTATCAACGGCGTCCCTATCTCGCATCGCATCGAGCGCCACATGTAGGCTTACGAATTTCTGTCCTAATGCACACGTCCGTAGCATCCTGCACATTGATTGTATGTATAGTATAAGTGCGATTCAGTATATAACGGCGAATGATTAGCAGCTGTAATGGAAAAGCAGGATCCCAAACGAACATCTTGGAGCGCTTTCATACTTTGCAGCACCGACGGCGACTGCGGCGGAACAATGCGCCGCCACCACCACGGCGGCTTTCTGACGACGCTTTTTAGAGCACTCAATCGAACTATACTACAGCATGATAATCGTGGCAAGAGCCGGCGCGAACCTGTGGCGGAAGCCCGTGCGAATCTTGCCTCAGTTTGACACTATGCCGGAATTCCCATTTTTTTAATCATGATCATGACGATCATCATACAGTAATGACTCGGTCGAGCGTTGTAAACAGAGCGCGTCGCCAGACTGCCGCAAAGTATGAAAGCGGTTTAGGATGCTGAGGCCGATCAATAAACTTAGGGTGTGTAATTATGCCGAATATTCGCGCGTTGTTATCATGTAGTGCTATCGTTTACTTTACTTTTTACGCCACTATTCTTTTTAGGGCACAAGAGTTGATGTTTTCAGATAATGATGAGACAGGGTGGCGAATAAACACGTGCGCCAAAAAAAAAAGCTTTCGAATTCTATTGTTTGCTAACGAATTTTTGAGGAAAGTTATTTTTATAAAACAATAGGCGATAACATCCTATAATTACAAAGAATTGTCGAAGTGGCCACCATCAGCTTCGATAGAGACGTTAATTCGTTTCTTCTTGAAATCAAAGGTGCGGCACAGGTATTTATCGTCTAAATCGTACTGAATTTCGATCAATTCTTTTCGCAAAGTTACCAGATTCTTTGCATTTCGGCTCCTGAGTTGCTCTTTCATGGATCCCCCACACAGAAAGATCCAATGGATTCAGATTTTGGCTGTTTGCAGGCCACAAATCCTTCGTCAAAAAAGGGCCGATTTTGGTCTCCAAGTAGCGAATCGTTGTTTTAGCTCCATAGGCTTGTGTTTTGTCTTTTTGAAAGATAAAATTGAGGTGCTCTTGTCTCCAGGGCACCACAGCTTTCATGAGAATCTCTTCTTGGGAGACTTCTGCATTAATTTTCACGTTTTTACAAAAAAATCAAAGGGATCTTGCCTGAGGCACTGTTGCCGCCCCAAACCATTAAGCTTTCAGGCAACAGACTTCTCGTGGCAGTTTTTGCTTGCGATGGTTCTTGAAATCTGAGCAAAGAACTTGAAGATGATTCTGAGAGTTTTTAGACACTTCAGCGGTGAAAATTTTCCCATCAGGCCAAAGGGCGTCCTCGATTCGGCGCATTTTGAAAAATTCCCGTATCCTCTTGCATTTTTCCTTCCAATTTTGCTCTGCTTGATCGGTAAGAACTTTTTCGTTATACAGACGATAACTACGGAGTCCTAGCTCACTCTTCAAGTTCATTTGAACAGATTTGCGAGAAATGTTTAGCTGACTCGCCATCTTGTTTAAGCTCAGACCATCTTTTTGGTGAGCCCTTTTCTTAATAATCTCAAACACCTTGGGTGTTCACTGTACGTTTTCTCCCACTTCTGGGTTTGGTAAGGATGTGTCCTTCTACTTTCCATTGCTCTACAATCTTTTGGACAGTCCTCAGAGGAATGCCGAGTCTCGAAGAAACTGCTAAGCTCTTCATCCCACCCTCAGCTAACTGCGCAATCGCGTTAGGGCCTGAGCATTTCTCCGTCATGCCAGTAAAGCATAATTTTTTTTCTACAAACCAATAATAAGAAACAAATGAGTACTCAGAAAAAGAAAAAGTATGTACAAATGCATTCTACAATAATTAAAACGGAGGTAAAGTTGCGCGCACGTAATTATTCGCCACCCTGTAAACAGCTGCTTTTTGAAGGAACTCCATGGTAGCAGACCCTTGCGTCCTGAGCGGAAATCCAACCGACCGCGACGAGTTGCGCTAATGGCGCCGCGAGTGCGACGTCGCGAAGCGAAA
Organism: Trichostrongylus colubriformis; assembly: GCA_963978905.1. NCBI lineage: Eukaryota > Metazoa > Nematoda > Chromadorea > Rhabditida > Trichostrongylidae > Trichostrongylus > Trichostrongylus colubriformis. The sequence continues at coordinate 15,926,794 of OZ022256.1, forward strand.
ATTCGACATGAGGCTACACACTCATGAGCTCACGAGCAGCGCGAATGCAGATCAAATGCCCGAGTGCAATGAGTAAGCATGCTCTAGGATCTTTCAAAGAAAAGAAGCATCTTCAAAAAAGCGATGAAGCCCACCAATTGGAAAAGGTGCACAAAAACCAGGAATTAAACCTTTCACATTCATAAGGCTGCCCGTTGAATGCAATCACAGTTCTTATTGATGTAAGCACTTCCTCAGCAATTCCTCCGGCAACGGCGTACTTTTTGGCTTCTCTTGTCGCTGCAGTGGCCATCAACTGAAATTGAATAGATCTGTCGTTCAGATCAAGAAAAAAGCCGTTCAAGACGGGTATCCAGAAGAACCGTAGACTAACCTTAGCAATGAATGCTCCACAAATGATCATAAAAGGAGCCAGTGACATCATTATGAGTGTGAGTTTCCAGTCGTATGTGAACGCTACGATGAAACCGCCAAAAAACTGCGCCACAAACTGGATCATCAGGCCAAGTTTGTCGCCAGTACCCTCCTTGACTCGCTCAAGATTGCTGAACAACTGAGACTTAGGGCAGCCGAGCCAGCGAAAAGAGCGCAAGAAAGGCTCACTCGAACAATTTTGTAGCAAGAGTTCCGGAATTGTTCTTATCGAACCAGGTAATATCCTGCCGGAGAATTGACTTGAAAAACTGCCTTCTGAGTTGATTAACCAGATTTTCACAAACTGTGAGAAAACACATCGCCTGAAAAGCTTAGAAATTGTAAAGCCCGATCAATAACTTTGGACTAACAAAGTGAGGACAGTAAGTCGAATTAACCTTTCGATATGAGGTTCATACCACCGATAGGGCTTGGGAAGCCATTAAAGACAGCGGGAGGGGGTAATTTGGCCTACGGTACCCTCTTGTGGTTGTGGAGATGGAGAGCTTCCAGAGTAGTTTTCAAGTAGTTTTTAGATACTTATTGGTAAAACGCTTCGAAACACATCAGAATTCCACGTATTAAAAAGGAAAGACGGTGCTGTCGCAATGAAGGAGACATTCCACCATATACATTATTTTCACCTAAGCCTTGTATGTAAGAAAGAAGAAACCCTTCCCCCCTCGCTAGGAGGAAAAATGTACGCCAGAATGTACAGATTGAACCCTCAAAATCCCTCCAAGATACATAGATGTGCAATACATCCCCCCCCCCCCCTCACTGCGATAGCGATAGCACCGGTAAGTTGCCCAAATCAGCTTGAACGCGGAAAAATAAAGCGTGAGGAGGGAGAAATAGACGACTGTGTCAAGTATGCTGTTTCTGGCTTCGTAATCAGGGTACACCGAAAGTCGAGGATTCAGGGGGTCGCATTTGACCAATGGGAGGGTGGGGGTCGACCTTCAGAGACAGCGATAAGCACTAAAATCTAAAATTTCATTAAGCAGATGAGAAGCAAAAGGTATTTCACCGCTAATCCATGTGACACAGTGTAAAATAAATATCTTCATTGCAACTATGCAATCCGGCAACAGTTACTGGTATTGTAGAGGTAAAAAAAGAGGCGGGGTTGTGTTTGGTCGCCGTAGAGAGGGAGGGGCTTGTACAGAAGTGGCTTTTCCCTCGACACCTGGGAGTGCCCTGTTTGTAATCCCTTTTCTCTGCTTTCAATCTAGTCCAAATCGTCTAGACCGATCATACCTGAATCGTTGCGGCCGTGAACACTCCACAACCGAGGTAGACATACTTGAGACAGTTTTGGATGACATCATGTTCGAACTGTTGAATCGCTGAGAATGGGAATAATAGAGAAATAACTGCATTGAAATGGGATAGGAAAACATCAAAACAAAGCGTAAGATATTTTTTCAGCTACAGTTCGACTAAACGGTTGGAAGCCGTTAGCAAAACACTCGAACTGGGACGGAACGAACTAGCAACTCGAAACAGAATGGTGCAAGAAAGTAGTAATTAATTAAAGGCAGCATTAGGGGAAAGTCAGACGAAAAGTAAAAGAAATAGTGCATATGAAAGTCGAGATGCCTAGTAACAGGATAGTGGAGAATAGACGGATGGAAATGGCCCAAAACCCGAGAAATAGGACCCCCTTTCCACTGTTAATTCTCGACGCGGATGACCTGTCCGTCAAGAGGGGAGTATCCTGATCTAGTTTTCCATTGGCATGTTGCCAAGTAAACACAGGGGAATGTTTGGAAATGCGACAACATCTATTTTTTGAGTGAGATTCAAGCTAAAACTGCGAAAGCGCACCGCAAAACCTACGGTCCTGCCGCATCTCCTTGGCCGCTCCCACCCCAGTCAATCGGGAATTACGTCATCGGGAGGCGGGCCGCTGTGTCCAAGAGGCGGATCGCTGCATGGTTGCGGCGTTTTGCAGGGCTTCTACAGCTTGGAGGAGCGCTTTTTCACTGGGATTTCGCCACAGATAGCCTTCTTGAGCCCAGGACTACCATGTGAGCGACTTTTTGTGGGGATTTCTCCATTATCGCACTACCCCTAATGCTGTCTTTAATTAGTAAATGATCATTGGTATGAAAATAGCAAAAGATTATGGAACTTACTGGTTGTGTTTCCAGTGATATTCATGAAGTTTTGTGAAATATTACCCTGAATAAATTGGATCAGTAATTAGCTGTAAGGCGGATAAAGCACGATAAAGCAAAAGAGAAGATATCGGACGTCGATCAATTTATTTCTAAGAATAAGTCGTGCGGGGTATACCCACTGGGTGCCATTGAAAACGATTTTGCAAGGACTATGAACTGCAAGGTCAAGTAAACTTCAAGTTGATGTTTATCCTCCCAAATGGCTCTCCTAACATTCCTCGGTTTTAGTTTGATGGAAGGTCTGATGGAGAGTGGCCTGGACGAGTGTAGAAGTGGGATGTGTCACAACTTCTTCTGTATCTTTTCATCCGTGATATACTCTTGTGTGTCTGACTGTATCAAAAATTGTCCGGCCACCGCTTTCTCCTTGGTCAAAAGGATGACCAATTCGGCTTGTGGAGGGAAAGCGGCAGGAGAGTGAGCTGACAGAGAGATGAACAGCGGCGATAAACAGCAGTTATCAAAAATTAAAAATTATCCCAAAAGAATCTTGACGGAAAAGTGAGTTTCCCTGTTGTCCAGCTCCTCAACGTAGCCGGGGCGAAGCCTATGAAGTGTGTGCCTTGCCCCGTCATCCACCGCGATCGGAGGCACAGAATGGGAACAGAAAGCGTAAACAGTCTCACTCTCCGTCTCCGACTCTGGGAGTGGCGGACGACAGGGCGGGCACTGACTGTTGCACCCCGCCCCGTCGTCCGCTACTCTGAGGAGCTGTATGTTAGCCGGATTCTCACTTTGAGAATGAGAGTTCGCCTCAGTGTTCTGACTTTGACACTAAAAACTTCTTTCAAGTTGAAAATTGAAGATTTGCTTGCGGCCTTAATTAAGCCAATGCAACATCAACATATGGGTAACAGAGAAGCTCATTTTTTTTCGGCGCAATTCCTTTGAAGACAACTCATCAATCCGTCCACGAACCCACACCTTCGAACTCACTTGACCATCCGCCCCATCCTGTTTCTGTGACAGGGAATACCTTGCGTAATTTAATGCTCTGAAATCTGAAGTAATGACTTACCATAATTATGGACATCATCGGCAGTCCTATACCTGTACCCATAGCGACAATTGAGCCGATCAATAACAACATCTTATCGAAAGTAGTAGTGTAACGGAACTGTAAGTAGCAAGCTTTAGGAAGACGTTAGAATTAGAATATTTGGGAATGGGGTGCTATAGGATGCGTCAGGAGGACAGACAGAAAAAGAGATAAACCAAATTGTAGGATCCGGTTTATACAAGGGATGAATGGATTAACCTCAGAGTTATATGTATAGTTTCTGTCGCTGTGGTCTATTCTTGGTCTCCCTTCTCTCAAGAAAGTCTTATTCGAAACATTGAAAACTTTCTGACGACGGTCAGGGAAGTCAGAAGAATATTGAATGTTTGAGAATTGGAAATATGGGCCCTATAAAAGAACGTCAAAGGTCCAAGACGTTAATATGTAGTGCAAGTCCGGTGTGGAGGGTGCGCTGCAGCTCTATAACAAAGACCTGTGCATTCCGACCCTGGCCTGTTGAGCTCCGTTTCCAGTGAGCGATCGTTAACTGATGGTGACTGCCACACTTCACACTTTCACTTTGCGACACCATTCAGAAGGAGCGCATTGAAGAACACGTGGGCCTGGAAACCAGTGGATAGTGCGGGGTTCACTCCGTTTTCCTTCTGCTTTCGCACAATCTGCACAGTCACTTTCATTTTGAGAAATTCTTCGAATCATCCCTTGTTGCAATTAGAGCGGTTCATTGCAAGCAAACAACTCAGATTCCTCCTGCCGATGGTCAAGGACACCGGGTAATATCGACCGATAAAGGTGACCGATGAAAGTCGAGACGCTAACTGGTGCAAGCACAGAAAGAACTGGTTAAAACGGCAGAAAACAAGAGAAATGAGAGCCTCTTCTCTCTTCTCCCCTTTCGCCTGCATTGCGTCACCAGTCGTACAGGGGTAGAGGCAGACGGTGAGGGGCTGTGCTACCCAGTCGCGAACCTCGCAGCAACTCGGCCATGAGGCGCTGCAGCTCGAAGGAAGCATGATGAAATTGCAATAAAGACCTCAAAGGTGCGCTTTTTAACGCGATTTAGGTCAAGGAATCTCCTCATAACTTGCTCTTTAATTTACAGAGAACTCCGTTCCCAATTGTGCTTCCTATCATTGTCCCATTCCGGTAACCCTGAAAGGCTAACACCTTTGTGAACTTGCTCTGAAACTGTTTCAAAGAGGTCTAAATGAACTAAACTTCAATTTTCGTGCTCAGAAGTTTTCGGGGGCGGGGGGCCTCGAGGACGACTTTCATATAACCTCAACTTACGTAAGGCATACATAAGCCCACGGGCTGAGCTCTTATACGATCAGACCGACTCTGTCAGGTCCATCCCTTTTCCTCTAGCAGTCTGAGCCTTTCACTCGTTTCGCGTTCGACAAATCTCTGCGGGGAGCCATCTTTGCTTTATGGCACGCTCGAACCGCGTATAAGCCAACAGGCCGATAGGTATGTGTTGCGCAATCGGGGAATTGCTCATACATTCATGACAGTTTGGTATTTGAAAAGAAAGATTTTGTGAAGTGGTTAAGGTTGCGTAAAAGTGGAAGAGATTGAAAAGAGAGAAAAATGAAAGAGGAACTGGATGAGGAACTGATTAAACTCGAGACGAAACGTACCAATTGAGCGATGCTGGCCTTCGGTGCATCTTCTTTCCTGAAACAAGTGATTTATTTTTCAGAACTGAGACATATTAATGATAGCACCTAATACGTTTCCAGCCCTATGTGTACTTTTATTCGGTCATTCCATGAGTAGGATCGCTTTTTTCGCGCGAAATTTTTTCTCAAAAAGTTGCAGGTTTGTATGGCATTTCAGTATCATACGAAAGAGGTCTACAAGATGACATGTTTAGTTCTATTTGTGCGTCATAATGGAGCCGATCTTCAGGCTGGCTAAGCGGTTGAATTAGCGGAGAAAATTTGACCAAACAGGCAATTAATTGAACACTACCTTTCACTTTAGGAAAATCAACGAATCATGTGTCTCGTACTTAGCCCCGCCCTCATTTATAAGTTCCACCAATTGATTGCCTTAGAGGTTGCCTCGCGCGTTTTCCAACTTAGGCTTTTCCGCCACAACTCGGCGATTTTTTGGCAATTTTTTTTTCAAACCACGGCAAGAAAATTTTCTCAATCATTTAGTTTAGAGAGTGGGGAAAGGTCAAGTAGTGGGAATGGGTAGTGATGGGGAAGCAAAATTTACCGATTGCTTGACTACTAGCTGTTGAAAAATATAAATTGTGAAATAATGTCATCTGGGCCCCTATGACACGGTTTTGAAATCCTATCTGAATCGCAGCCAAAACAAAATCAAAACAGATTTTCGACAGAGCAGAGAAAACCCTCACGAATGGCCCTGGAGCAGTGCCGACTGAGGGATTTCGAGCGAAAAATTTCATTTTGAATAAATGTGAGTGCTTTTGAAAAGGGGAATTAGAAAAATAACGACGTGAGTAATTGATCACAATTGTTGGAATCTGTAGAAGAGGTGAAGTGTATACGGCACAAATGATTGGCTGATCTTCCTAAAGTGCAATATAGTGTTTTAATTAATGGTTTTGTAAATTTTGTCAATTGGATCTACCCCTTTGCCAGCCTGAAAATCGGGCTCATTTCAACATATCCAAAAATTGTACATATCTTATCGTAGAGCAGAAAAGTCGCTCTCGATGTGTAAACTGCCGCACAAACTTGTAAATCTATAAGAAAAATTTTTGTTCGAAGAAAACGACATTACTTATGGAATGACCCAATATTATGCCCTAATTATCAATAATATCAGCAATGATCAAATAATAACAAGAAGTAACTATAGGAAAACAGGACACAGGTTACTAAGTTCTTCATTTCAGCTGCTCGAAAACGTTCTCTGTGTGATGTTGTTCTTTGATTTATGGTGCCGTCTCGGGCAACCGCATTATTGACAGATTTGCCCACATGCGCCAGAACTCGTAAACCTCCCTCGGAATCCCCCAACAGAACAACAATTTATTAAAAGAAATGCAATAAATAAAGGTACAGGTAAATAGGCGGGAGGCAAGCGAAGGATAGAAATTATGTTTACAAAATGCTTTGCCTCCCTAACCTTATTCTTATTGGAATGTGCAACAGGATTTGCTTATAACGTAATCAAAACTCCAACGATAGGATCTCGTGGAAGTTGTGACCAAATTATCAGCGAACTTGAAGTTTAAGTTAACAAGCCATATGAAAGCTTGAAGTTTAAGTTTTCATATGGCTTGTTAACTGTGATCTTCCATAGACCTAAACTTCACCTTGACGAAGCTAGCAGCTTTTCTTCCACGGTGCTATCGTTAGGGCGTTTCTTGAATAGTGCCCTCATTGAAATAGCGGGTCAGAGCGGACGGAGGTCGACCAGCGATCAGCCAGAGTGGGATCTCGAGTACGAGTGACACACACGCGCATACGGACTCGGAAACGCCATTTCGAAACAGACGTGTTTGCAAAGTGATGAAAATGTGCGGCAATGGGCGTTGCCTGGGAGATTCTCACGGAATTTGATCGCCAATGGCTCTTGTGATGCTGAGTAAGGCTATTTGATGTTTTATGTCATTCTGTGCTTGCTTATCCAACGTAGTTTTCAAGAATTTGTAATTTTCAGCTCTGGTTTTTACAAAATACTGGGTAGTCTAAAAAGTCTTTTCGTATTTTAAATACCGCTTTTTCCCTCCAAATTGCTTTCCAGCAATCTAGTACAAGTCCACACGCATCTATGGGTAGTATTTTCTTCCATCTCCCGGATAACCTTTTTCGGCGAAATAAACATATCAATGGTCAACCTCTTTTGCAATACAAAAATTTTTCTTTGAATGGCGTTAGACAAGGAAAGGAAAAGGTGATAATTCGATGGAGCAAGATGAGGGCTATAAGGTGGATGGGGCAGAAATTTTTATCCAAGCTCGAGGATTTTTTGGCGAGGCAATTTTTCGGCAAGTCTTCCCACTATTGGAAAAGTGGCTCGCCAAAAAATTCTCGAGCTTGGATAAAAATTGCTGTCCCATCCACCTTATAGCCCTGATCTTGCTCCATCGTATTATCACCTTTTCCTTTCCCTGTCTAACGCCATTCAAAGAAAAATTTTTGTATTGAAAACGAGGTTGACCTTCGATGTTTATTTCGCCGAAAAAGGTTATCCGAGAGATGGAAGAGAATAATACCTATATATGCGTGTGGACTTGTACTACATGTGTATGTACAGAAGAGATTGCTGGAAAGCAGTTTGGAGGGAAAAAGCGGTATTTAAAAACACGAAAAGACTTTTTTAGACTCTTAGACTACCCAATAGTTGGATGTGTGTATCAGTTGGACCACAGCGGTTGTCGATTGGATCCCTCAGAATGTCGAACGAACACCTGGACGAGCGCTGGCCGATGGTCAGACTTCTTCACGAAAGCTCTGCTCGAAGGAAACGAGAGGCAGCGTGCCCATGGAGACAGAAGGGTTCACTGTACTATTCCGGCTCGGCACAGGGACGAATGGGACTTTGCTGGTGCCCGCTAAGGACTGTCGATGAGCAACGGGACGAAAGGTGATACAGGTGATGTAGGAGAAAGAGCTTGCACACACCTAGTAGTTGTTGTGGCGACCGTTGAGAAAAGAGAGCATGCCCGCTAAAAGTGAGAAAATAACGAAAAAGCGAAATGAAATGGCAAGATACCGAATTTTGCTACCCCTACACTCCCCATTGATTCTCGCCGTGGACGTGTTTCTCTCATTCGCATCAGCGTGTATCGATCGGAGCAAAGCAGAATTGTGATACAGTCCATTTCGGAGAGCTTGACAGGGCGTGGCCATGGACTTGGGTGAGGGTGTATCAAACTCTCTTACCCCGCCACACACTCTCACCCTCCCCATTCAAGCCACGCGCTATCTGACGCTGTGACTGAGTATGCTCAAGCAATGCGGTCGCTTATGGGAGACAGTTGTCACGGGATGTATTCTGGGCAGCATAGCACTTTTAAAGCAACTACACCGCTTCTTTCACCGCAAATAGTGGTTCATACGTCATGGCATCCTGATTCTGGGTCTCCTTTAGATCAAGATAGATCCGGCAACACCTGGCGATGCGGCCTTGAGAAAACAAACTGAGAAAACACTGTAATGTCAACAGGTAAAACGAAGGTTGCATTATTGGGTTCGTTGCTATTTCGTACGGTTTTCCTTCACTATCGCACTACTAAACACCTCATCTTTCATATTCAACAGCCAAGCGATTTACCCTTCCTACCACCTTTGCTTTACTTCTTAGATCGAGATGAATTGTGGGCTTGCTTGAGTTTCGAAATGTCGAGATCTGCTCTCGACTGAGTCTACTCAAAGAAATCTTGCATGGGCACCTGAGTTTTTCTTCTCCCCAAACTATTATGTGTTATTCAGTTTTTTGTTCACTACGGGCTTCTTACAAAGCTCCACGCGAAAAAAATCAAAAACCTGCTGAGACAGATCCTTCGAGTCTCGTCCATGCGGGGACCATGGGCGGGACCGTAAGGGCTAGGAGAGCAAATAGGCGGAGTGACATGATCAGCGATAGTATAGCGCTAGCTGCTAGACTGCGTCCTCTCCACCTACAACCACTAAAAGTTGGTCGGCGGAAATTCAAACATGTTGCTGCGCTTCCAGATTTTCGATTTCTCGTCAGAACAAAGATTTTTTTGGTTTGCTTTGTGTCTTTGCTCAAGTGCTGTATCTATTTGAAAGGGATTAGTGTAATCATAGAGATTCCATGCATGATTCCGTTAACAAGGGTGTACCCTACAGCAAAGTGACCGCGAGTGGGAAGAAAAAAGAGGAAGATGGGAAGAAAAACTGTTTTGAAACAGTCATCCGACGTTTAAGCGATAATCGGTAGAGAACCCCGGATTCAAACGCGCGACATTGTGGTGTGGTTCCAAATCTCCCGCGGACCTCTTTGAACTGCAACATAAGCTTTCCAAGCTGCATGCAGGCGGAGATGTCATTTGCTGTCTCGTAGGATGTATTTCATTCATTCATAATGAAGTGAAATAAGTGAAACAACAATCAGCAGCAATCAAGTAAAACAATGAATGGGAGAATAAGCAAAAGGGTAAGAAAAAAGGTGTTCGGGGTGAAGAAATCCATTGAATTCACCCTCGATGGCTTAGCAAGTGTCGTGTGTGCGGTTTCTTCAACTTAACGAACTGCAAGCATTACGGTATGTTTTACCGTGAGCGAAAATTGCCACCTTCCGGTGACTTCAAACTTGAGGGGGTGACAGATGACTTCCGGTTTGATGAAAGCAGTTGACGGTATGGTTTCTAGTGGAACTCTTGGGAATACCTACCCATCGGATTGATCACGTACCCCCCGTACCCCTTCTTTGTGCACGACGTAAGAAGCGCATGCGCAAAACAATTTCCATTTTTTACTCTATCTCCGTTGCATCCAAATTCTATTCAATCCCTCTACTGCAGCCATAAAGAGAGTTCATTTGGCACCGGATGTTGATCAAGCACGGCAGAATTCAGTTTGTGTGACGCTTTTGTGTGATAACGACTCTTCTTATCTTCACAACTATTGTCCTGCGCTTCACAGAAGTTATTGTGAAGATGGTTATGCAAAGTCCTGCAGTTCACAATTGCTAGGAAAGGTAGAGGTCATTCGCATTCGCCCCAGGATTCCCATATATCCCTTTTGTCCCACGTTAGCAATTTAACAGCCGCGATAAAGTGGTGTTGGTGGTTGGAACCTTCCTTTATGTTCAATTTCGACATGTAGATATGTTTTCATGGAGGTACGTAGGGGAACTAACGACACAATTAAATACACCAGCAGGGATAAGTTTGACCGGTTGTGGAATATGAAGCTAGGGCCGCTAGCAGTGAACCTTAAGAGTAATCAAATCGAATCGCAGGAAAAAAACCGAGAAGTGGGAACCCTGAACCATCCTTTTCTCTCGCGCCCCTCGGCGTCACTAACCGGGGCAAGACAGCAGATGGATGAGAGCCTAAATCAGCCCTTAGGTGCGCGACTTGGATGTTGAAGTATTACGAAGCAGGAAATGCAGGAATTCTAAGCCCACGGCTCACAACTCACAACTTCTTCCTCTTCTTGACATCAGTCCCGCGCAGTCATAGAGTCCGCTGTTCCTGTCGAACGTTGCCATCTGTTTCAATCCAATGCAACATCCGTCGTGGCCTTCACTTCGGTAAGGGTGCTCTTGATGACATCCGTTCACATTTCTTTGTGGATCCACGAGGTTGCTTCCCTTGCCCTCTAGAAACTCCCCTGCCCACTGTCCAGTCACGTCCTGCCACATGCCCGTCTCAACATCATCATTTTAGCTGCGCGCAGCTGCCTCTTTATTATGTGCCGGCTCTCCCACGCAATATTGTTTATCACCGCTCGGTACATATTACCCTTGAGAGTCCTTGAGCACCATCTATAGCAAGGAGTGTGGTACTCTCTCTCCACAACTCCCCAAAGAAATTTGATGAAATTTTGAGGTGCTTCACTTTAAATAGTCGTAACTTCTTTCGCTTTATATTTGTATCAAGCAGGATTTCGAATGCGAGATAAAGGAGATTTTCACCTTCTAACCACCTCTGGAACTATCGAACTAGAATACCTCAAGTATGGAACACAATCGCTACGGTAAGGATCTTTCACTATGTATGAGCCTGATGGCTGCTCGTCCACTACACTTCAGACATGAACCAGAACTGTTTCTTAGTCCACTGCTTGGCGAGCAAAACGAGTCACCATCACGGGTGTGTAACCTTATGTCAAATTTTCGCGCGGCCGCACGTGGTGAGCACCGCCGCAGATTTCTTCGCGTGTGATTGCGTACATTGCGTACACATCTTTCCACGTTTTACGCCAGAATTAACTTTCTTGATTGGGATTGTTATCATGTAATGTTATTGATCCTTTTACTTTTTATGTCACTATTTTGCCTTGTTAGGGTACAAAAGTTATTGTATCCAGATAATGATGAGATAAACAGCTATTCATTCAAAGGACTTCCATGGTACCAGCCCTTTGCGTCCTGAAAGGAATTCCTACCGACCGCTGCAAGTCGCGTTGATAGCACCGCCAGTGCGACGCCGCAAAGCGAAAATTCGACATGAGGCTACACACCCCACCATCACAACCCCGAAAATGCCTTTACATTTCTACGAGTCTTCCCTGTTTGGGCAACCATGGCTGCAGTCGCTAGATCGATCTCGGAATACCAAACGTCTTGTACCTTATCGATGGTACCCCATGGCAATTCGCTCTTAGTTACAGGCATTTTTCGGAGCTTATAAGCCTGATTTTATTGACTTTTAATCGGAGCCCATTCTTTGCCAGCCTGTCCCGACGTTATCCCTATGCTGTCTTTAATGTAACCCTTCTTAGTATTTTCTTCGTTTGGCAACACGTGAGGAGTGTTGCCGAGGGGTGAACGACCTCGGCTGAAGAAGTTAGTTCGAATAGGGACTCTGAACGTAGGATCATTGACCGGGAAGTCTCGAGAGATTGCCGACCTGATGAGTCGACGAAAAATCCAAATCCTATGTATCCAGGAAACACGCTGGAAAGGAGCTAAGGCAAGAGAGATTGGAGAGGGAGTCAAACTCTTCTACAACGGCGAGGACACTAAACGGAACGGAGTGGCCATCGCAGTAGCGGATTCCCTCAAAGATAGCGTGTGCGCCGTGAACAGGATCAACGGTCGAATTATGGCAGTAAGGTTGGATACAGAGAAGGGGTACTGGACCATAGTAAGTGTATACGCACCGCAAGCCGGTTGTCCTGAGCACGAGAAGGAGGAGTTCTATCTGAGCCTTGACGACGCCATCAGGTCAGTTCCGGAAGGCGATTACCTCACCGTAGCAGGCGATCTGAACGGTCACGTCGGCAGAGACAGAAGGGGCTTAGAAAGGGTGCATGGAGGCAAAGGGCTGGGCGTAAGAAACGCTGAGGGAGAAAGGATACTGGACCTGGCCACGGCCCATGACTTAGCGGTCTGCAGCACGTACTTCGCGAAAAGAGAGAGTCAAAAGGTAACCTATAGCAGTGGAGGGAGACAAACGGAAGTCGACCATATACTCATAAGAAGATCAGCCCTCAAAACTGTGAAGGACATCAAGGTACTGCCAGGAGAGGAACTCACCACCCAACACAGGCCCCTCCTAGCAGATCTTGCCATAGATCTCCCTAAGAAAACAAGGCTCAAGACCGAACGGCGAATCAGATGGTGGAAGCTGCACAAACAGGAAAGGGATGACCTCAAAAGGAGGATACTGGATATCGGTCTCCCAGACCCTGACGGGCCGACTCAGGAGACTTGGAACAGAGCAGCTGAGGTAATTCTGAAATGCGCAAAGGAAACGCTGGGGGAGACCCGAGGTGGCTTCAAAGGAGACAAAGCAGCGTGGTTCTGGAATGAGGAGGTTCAGAGGGTAGTGAAACAAAAGAAGGAAGCATACAAGCGGTGGCAGAAAACGAAGAACCCAGAACTCCTCGACACCTACAAACGCTGCAAGAGGCTTGCCAAGGCAGCTGTAGCCAAAGCAAAGAATACAGAAATGGATGCCTTGTACGAAAGGTTGGATGGGAAGGAGGCAGAAAAGTTCGTCTTCAGGCTGGCTAAAGCGAGACATCGAGCTACACAAGACGTCGCGGTGGTCAAGGCTGTAAAGAGCAGTGAGGGTACCACTCTGAGGAAACCAGCCGAGGTCAAAAGGAGATGGCGGGAGTACTTCGATGGGCTTCTGAACGAAGAGTTCCCACGTAAGGAAAGCCAACAGAAGGAGGCTACGGCTGGCCCCATCTTCCCTTGGACAGCGGGAGAAGTTCGCCAGGCGCTGGGAAAAATGAAGAATGGAAAGGCCGCTGGTCCAGATGGGGTGCCAATAGAGGCATGGAAGGCACTGGGAGAGTACGGGGTGGGGTGGCTTACACGCTTCCTGAACACTGTGACGGCCAGAGGAAAAATTCCGGTTGCGTGGAGGACCAGTACCATCGTTCCCATATTCAAGCAGAAGGGGGACGCGATGGAGTGCTCCAACTACCGTGGAATAAAGTTGACGGCTCATACCATGAAGCTGTACGAGCGGCTGATTGACTTGAGGCTGAGGGAGCTGGTCACCATATCTCAGGAGCAGTTCGGGTTCATGCCTGAGCGCTCCACCACGGATGCCATCTTCATCCTTAGACAAGTGATGGAAAAGTACCGTGAAAAGCGTAAGCCTTGCTACCTAGCCTTCCTGGACCTCGAAAAGGCCTTCGACCGTCTGCCACGACCAGTAATCTGGAATTCGCTTCGAGAACGACAGATACCAGAGCACCTCGTCACCCTTATACAGGACATGTACGATGGGGCTAAGGCGGTCATACGCACCCCGCAGGGACTGACGGCGGAAATAGGGATCTCGGTTGGGGTACACCAAGGCTCAGCCCTAAGCCCGTTCCTCTTCCTACTCACCCTAGATGGCATGGTGAAAGACCTTATGGAGGGACCACTGAGGACCATTCTCTACGCTGACGACATTGCCCTGATAGCGGATACCAAAGAAGAACTACAGGCGAAGGTGCAGAGATGGCAGGCAAGGCTGGCAGAGAACGGCTTACGAGTAAACGTGAAGAAGACCAAATTCCTAAGCTCCGAAGACTGTCCGGTGTCCATCGTGGACCGCCATGGAGAAAGCATCGAAAGGGTTCAGGACTTCCGATACCTGGGAAGTGATGTAGCCGAGGATGGTACGGTGGATCAGGCCGTGAAAGCCCGAATAAATGCGGCATGGCTGAAATGGAGAGAGTCCACAGGAATCCTCTGCGATCGACGGTGCTCCAGGACTCTAAAGGGCAAGGTATACCGAACGGTGATAAGACCCGCAATGCTCTATGGCAGCGAGTGCTGGCCCATAACAAAGAATCTTGAGAAGCAGCTACATTCCGCAGAAATGAGGATGCTGAGATGGGCATGTGGCTGGACGCGGCTCGACAGGATCAGGAACGAGGACGTCATGGCAGCCATGCAGACGGCACCGGTCCAGCTGAAGTTGAGGGAGCAGCGGCTAAGATGGTATGGGCACGTGCTGAGAAGGTCGGCAGGTCACCCAATTAGGAAAGCGGTGGAGTTCGAAGCACCCGGCAAGCGACCACGAGGAGCCCCAAAGAAAAGGTGGAGGGACGTTATTAAAACGGACCTCACAGAAGTGAAAGCCACGGCAGAAGATGCCTTGGATAGGAGAAAATGGCGGCGATTGACAAGAACAGCGGACCCCGCGACGGCGCGGGACTAACGCTAGGGAGAAGAAGAAGAAGAAGGCAACACGTGAGGAGTGTATAGCTGTCTTAGCTCGTCGATCTCTTGTAAGGACCATCAGACGTTCCGGTGTATGGGGTTCCTGCAACGGATTCCAGAGTACTGGTCCTGGGCGTCAATCGAGGGCCCTGTTGACGTCGACGAATGCTACTTTAGCATGGTAACCGTTTCTCTCGATACTTTCCTCTACCTGTCTAGATGAACATGACGTCGCTTGTGGATTCTTCAGACATGAACCACAACTGTTTCTCAAAGATAGGGATGAGCCCCCTTGACCTCAACTTGATCAGCCTGTCGTACATCTCCATGGTACACGCCGTGAACTTGATCCCGCGGTACATAAAGCTGTATTTCATTGCATCCTCTTCCCTTCGAAGATGGGAATATGGTTCTAGTCCTCACCCAGCTGGTATCCTTTCTTCAGTGGCTAACCCAGACAAGGCGTATCATTTCTTGGATGTCATAGACCCATGAGCTCCGCTATCTTAATTCTGTGAGATCTTTCAAGAGTTATCACTGGTGAAAATGCAATTTTATCATTCGACAAATTCACAATGCAATCAGCTGCGTCATGCTATGAATCCTGTAAGATAGAGTTTTTTTTTGAAGGATTCATTTTCGAAACGACGGCGAAACCATTTTCGAAACGAGCCCTTATCAGCTGTCGTTACACTTTTGGGGCAGAGATCACTGATACATTATATGTAAAAACTGCTCACTTTTCTTCTTCGATCTGGCTATCGTGTCCTTTGCTGTCTGCCACTTTTCGGTTCCTTTTGAGGAAACCCATTTTACCTGACAAAATTTGGCTGTTAATCATGCATACGTTGTATAACACGATCGACGAACCAGCTATTCTTGTGGTTATAGAAGAGCTGAATTAGTACCAAGAACTACTTGAAGTGTTCAAGAGGTAGGAACTAAACGCTTGCAAGGATGGTACCTGTGCAATCTATTGTCGCAGAAATGAAGATGAAGAGAATGAAGAAGGCAAAATGCGCGAAGTTCAACGGGAACGATCGAGCGCTAGAGAAATATGGGGTTCGATGAAGAAGGGCAGAACTAATTTATGATAAAAAGGAGCAACAATAAAAAGACCCACGAGAATGAATGCTGAACTTTTCAAAAAAGCTTCTGTCAGTATTCGGTGACCACGCAATTCTGGCTTATTTAGGGTGTACCATTACTATAGCTGTTCAGATTCTTTGTAAGTAAACAGTGAAAGAAAGAATGCCTTGAAATCCGAAGGTAGCATGGCGAAAAACTTGCTGAATATGTGATCTGTCGACGACGTCGTGATGCAATTGACTACCTCTTATCAGTTCGTCTGCCGACACTTATCTAACTGAAGCAGTTGTGATTTCTTTCCAGAATATGGCGAAATCGAGTACTTCCTGTCCTTCCTTGAGACGCTGGGCAACGACTGACTAGGTGAAACAATAATGGAAGACTGTGCTGCTCAAACATTTCGGATCACCTTTTCTCTATCCCTGGAGAAGCGTGGCTCAAAGACACCGGAATCGTGATTTGGGGCGTATGTGGGATATGAAAGTTAAGTCGAACTAAGTAGTGCAAAACAGGAGAGGTAGGCTGGATGAAAGGCCGAAAGCGTAAGAAGTAGTTCCCACTCTGACCTATTATCCTTCAATCCCACTTCTATACTAACCGCTAACGGGTAGATGAAGACGGCGAAGGGTCACGGAGGTTACTCCGCCACCGCAGCAACCCCACCATCGAAGCGCGGGGGTATACCCTTATGTCAGGATTTCCCACGACGACGACCGGCGTGCGACGCCGTATGTGCGAGCCATGCGCGTCACGGTAGTTTGGTCTTATAACAATTACACGGTAATGCTAGGGGCGCGATGCGCAGTTGACTTGTAATCGCTTCGAGACCCAACAACATGGCGCCTTCAACTCGACTGCATGGCTTCGATTGCGACATATCGCGGTGCGAAATCCTGACGTTAGGGTGCACACCTTCGAAGCGCTGCAGCCTGAAAGACCCCGAAGACACTCTTCTGAGCGCAAGTATCGCTACAAATTATCTCTTCATAGTTAGCTTTTTAGTTTACAAGGGATTGCTCCTTCCGGTGTTTTATCTGAAATTAGTAGTGTATGGCACTGCGATGTGCCCGTCAATCGTCAGTGTATTTTATGAGGATTTGCTACAACAGTGCCGCTCCACATGAACGTGAAGAAGCTCGTAAATCGCAATCCGACAGTGTTTTGCCGCATTCAAAGTGCCACCTTACAGGGACTGATTCAACAAACAACAATAAGGGAATGGTGAGGAAGAGGAAAGCAAGTTCTTCAAAGGCTTCCATGCGTCTTTCATTAATCTTACTCAGTAAGGTTGGCTGACACCTGACCTATACGAAACCTATCGTAAAATAGCTTCGCGCGCCACTCCGTTGGGAGGGTACACTTATGTCGAATCTTCGCACGGCCGCGTGCGGCGAGCGGTGCCGCGGATTTCTTCACGTGTGATGGCATGCATTGCAACACTCCCTCTAAACTACCATTCAGAAAGCTGAGTTAAGGTGAAGGTGGTGTCGGTAGTGTAATGGATTAGCACATATCCCCGGAAAGGATGAAGTGCGAGTTCGAGTCCCGTCCGGCACCGAAGCTTTTGCCCATAACTCAGCATCCTTGTAGTAACTTTCGCATCGCGAGCTGTGGCGATAAACGGCAGTTATCAAAAATTAAAAATACCAAACCTCTAGAGTTTCACGCCCAAATCACTCTCTCTTTATTAAGATTGTTATCATGTAATGCTATCGTTTCTTTTACTTTTTATGCCACTATTCTGTCTTTTTGAGGCAAACGTTATTGTTTTTGGAAGATGATGAGATAAACAGCTATTTATAGGACCTCCATGTTTCCAGACTCTTTCGTCTTGCGCGGAATTCCAATTGACCGTGGCTAGTTGTGCTGACGGCGCCGCGAGTACGACGCCGCAAATCAAAAATTTGACATAAGTGTACACCCCTCCTTGGATCTTCTCACCTCCTCACTGGCTCATTTTGCGCCACAGTGACCATGCTGCACCTTGCGGAGCGCGTAGTGGCTCGAAACCCATGTCCACGTTAGTTACAAACGCTTATAAGAGCCGGCAAGCACACAGGGTTTGGCGAGGGCACGACGTTCGCCACAGTTTTCAAAAAATCTCCCACAAATCCCGAAGCAGTTGCAAAAATGACAATGTCGGAAATATTGACTGCTTTCATATAAGTGACAATTTTTCTCTGAACATGTAACTGTTTCATTACCTTTGTGAAAGATGTTCATAAACGTATGCCAGTATAGCTGTCTCAGATGAAGCGCTCAGAGGCAGGGTGCGAAGCACTAACTTGCATCCGAAGAACTTTCGTGCCGATTCAAGACAGGCTCGCACTAAGGCCGATCGTTCGGAAAGTTTCTTTGGTTTTTACCTCAAACTTCAAAAACGCGTGTCTCGGCTCGTACAAAATATTATCAGTCGAGATGGAAATGTGAAGCTTTTTGCAGACAAGATACAGGCTTGCTTATTTTGGTTGCACAAAAGGGTTGAGGTACAGAAACGATGAACTCGTTGAGGGCTTCTTCATCATTGTGTTGGGTCTTGAAGCACTTCTCCCAAAGTTATTGGAGGGAGCCACGGAAGGTTAACATGGCGGACACGGCGGAGTTTCCTAGCCAGCTTATCCAACATTTTCATTGTTTGTGCGACATGCAGCGTGCGTTATCGTGACGAAGGGTAGATTTCTTCTCACCAGCCTATACTGAGCTGCTGATCTGGAGATTAGTATAAAGCGATGGTGGATAAGACAAGCCGCAGAGCGGCTTACCGCCACCATGCTGACGGCTACGAGCTTGACTTCAATCCAACCGTTGTGCAGATCGTTGTCGATTGTCCTACAATCCGGTTTTCACTTTATATTACTATGCTTTTAAAAAACGGGTCGCTCGTGGTAGAAGAATGTAAGAAACAAAGTGTAGAGCATCGTTTCTCATTCTTGTTTTAGAGCTGTTAGAAAAACATCATTTTAAGGCATAAGCACTAGTATTATGTGTGTAATATTATGTAATATTATGTAATAATCCTAATATAATGTAAATAATGTAATAAATGATGTAATAAGCACTATTATTAGGTTGATTCATAATAAATCGGACAAATTGACCAATTTTAATCATTGTCGTACAACTTTTTTACGACAACAGGGATTCACTTGAAATATACTCCATCTTTATCGATGACCTTCTGCCACGGTATAGGCAGATCATGGATGCCCTTGCTCCAGAAGGCCGGAAGCTGGAGCTCGAAGAAGTTGCCGAGTGCCGCCTTGACCTCGTCGCGAGTTTTGAAGTCTTGGCCGTCCAGGTGGCGTTGGCTGTGGGAGAAAAGGTGGAAATCTGAAGGGGCCAGGTCTGGGGAGTACGGTGGGTATAGAAGTACGGTCCAACTGTACGACAGCAGCTCGGCCTTCGATCTTGCGAAGTGCGGTCTGTGGAAGTAGACATGTTGTCGTGCTGGAAGTAGACATGTGACCGCCGCCGTAGCGAACTTTGGACATTGGCCTTCAATTCTCGTAATTGACGAACGTAGACGTCGGCGGATACTGTGGTACCTTCATCGAGCAGCTCCCAGTACTCTACGCCGTGTACGCTCCACCAACCGCGGTTTTCGTCTTCGATGGAATAGTCGCCTGACGCAAACTTCGAATGCTACAACTACAGTGTACTTCTGCCGGGGGCATGGTCCTTGTGAACTTCTATCAGACGTCTGCCGATATCCGCGGGTTCCTGGCCAGATAGCGATATAAATAGTATGACGTTGCGGATGTGGTCTCTGGACCGCTTGAAATCGTGCTGCATTGTGGCGGAATGAATTTACTTTGGAGTGATTATTTTGCGGTACTTTGAAGAGCTTTTTATACTCATTCCAACGGTACCTCGCGCGTCCATTTTCGTTAATTTGTTACTGAGTTATGATCTCTAGAAATCATCACTACCATTTGTCCGATTTATTATGAATCAACCTAATATTATGTGTATTATGTATTACTATAATATTTATGTTTGAATAGAGCTAGAGTCGAGTTTCAGTTTGGTGTAGGCGACTCCAGGACTCCAGGAAAAATAAATTTCAGAAACTGGAGCAATCGCAAGAACTTTCCCAACTACCTTCGTTGATATCCACTAGTGAAAATACTTTGAGCCTCTATATTTCATTTGCAGCCATGTTGGCGAAAGTGAACACTGTAATAGCTGAATCGATCAGCTTCAAATCAAACCCAAAGCAAAGACCCTAGCTCGTCTGCTTTTCCCATCTACCAGAATTCAAGTACATTTCAGGGCATAAGTGCTAATGTTTTCTAATAGAGCGAAAGGCGAGCTTAGACATGGTATGGGTAACCCCAATGGATTTGGAAAATTCTCCAGAATATGGAAAATACGACAAAGCAGGATCTTCTCGGACGACCTCATATGTAGGTAATCAACAAGGAAACTGAAACGACATGAACATGTATGAGGATCGGAGTTAGATATAGAAGCTCATTTGAAAGGATGGGAGCTGTGACATGGACATGAAGTCAACATTCAAAAGTCTTTTCGATTCTGAATGGGGATCTACTGCATGACGTATTCAGTACAAGAACTCCTTGGACTACATAATGGGTTCTCACGGGTTATCAAGTTCGAAAGTATTGCATTCCGTAATTTCATTCTCACAGTAGACGAACGCACGAAAACAGTGGAAAGAGTAAGTACGTCTGGAACTGGGAAATTTCGTCGAAGGGGGTAGGGGAGAGGGGGGAACTGATAATAGAATAGTACTTTGCCTACCGACAAAGAGCTTAGGTGCAATAACGCAATAAGGACAGACGAGAGTGTTTTTTATGAAAAACTACGTTAATTCGGTAGTATAGGGGCAGAGTGTTCTACTATGTATTATATGATCCGTGTCTGTCTATTTGTGTATGTGTGTTTGACCAGTAATTCATAACTCACATACTAGCAATCATAGGGTTCTGATTTTCTGATTTGTACGATGGATCGCATGGGGACATCAGTGGCCATGATCAGAAGTGATAATGAGTGATAGGGGATGATATACTGCGAAAATTCCTTGCAACGGAAAGGAATGTGTGCCGTAACTAATGCGCGTATGCTATCCCTTCCCAGAATAGGGAAAATGACTTTTCGTGGTGCCATCCGTTCTATGGACGTTTGCTCAGTTATTTTCTGCAGATTCTACTACTTCTGTGGATTTCTTGTAAATATGAGATCTTCTAACTCCACAACTTTTTTTTCTGAAATACTGCTGTTTTTTGATGAGTACGTTGTTGGAGCATCCCCTTGTAACCTTATATTATATTCATATACTATCATATTTATCCATATTGTGCTCCAGCCAAACAGGTATTAGTTGGTGATTCAGGAGTATTGCAGCACTTCGAAAGGAAAACCGTATATTGTGCTGAAATATTCATGAAACTATTAGGTTGTCGGGAAAGTTCTTTCGTTTTTTAAAAACTTGCTTTTTCCCTCAAAACTGCTTTCCAGCAATTTCTTCTGTAAATATATATGTAGTACATGTTCTCACGCATCTATAGGTATTACTGTCTTTCATCTCCCGGATAACTTTTTCGGCAAAATAATTATATCTGAGGTCAATGTCTTCTTCATTATCGAAGGTTTTTCTTTGAAGGCGTTAGATAGGGAAAGGAAAAGATGATAGTTCGATGGAGCAAGATCAGGGCTCATAAGGTGGATGGGGCACTTCTCATTCGAGCTCGTGAATTTTTTGGCGAGTCACTTTTTCAATATGTGGGAAGACTCGCCAAAAATTGACTCGCCAAAACATTCTCGAGCTTGAATGGGAAGTGCTACCCCATCCACCTTATAGCCCTGATCTTACTCCATCGGACTACGATTGTTTCATTTCCCTTTCTAACGCCATTCAAAGAAAAATCTTCGACAATGAAGACGACATTGACCCTTGATACATTTATTTTGTCGAAAGAGGTTATCCGAGAGATGGAAGACAATAATACCTATAGATGCGTGAGAACTTGTACTACGAAATAGCTAGAAAGCAGTTTTGAGGTAAAAAAGCAAGTTTTTAAGAAACGAAAGGACTTTCTCGACAACCTAATATATACTTATGAACCTGATCGTTTCATGAGGATCTTCAAAGCAACTACGTTCTGTACAATAATAGCGGAGGTTGGAGGCTGGTTCAAGTTTCCCACCCAAAGAGAACATCTGTGAATTGTACTATTGTAATGTATAAGACAATGGTTGCGCTGATTTGGTCGCCTGTTGAATGTGGTGGGGTTGAAGTGGCGAGTGGGTAATAAATATAAAACCAAGGAATGTAATGGTCACAAACTGGAGAAATTGCTCCTAATGCTGTCGTTGATTTCGGTTGACGTGTTTATTGGTTTGTGCAATTGCTGCTATATCATTTAGAGCCGTTGTAATGCGCAGCAACACTTTACATGTCCCTTTGGGGGCGGAGCGGATTACGGTGGGATGGGGGTAAAACAAAGTTAATTCCTTACACACTTTCGCTGTGCTGTGTTGTCTGCTTGATCACCGGGCTTTCCTTCAGTATAGCGTGCATTCTTGAGCACCAAACTATGTCACCAATTGCTTTTGAGCAACAAGCAGTTGCTCGATATTGCCAGGGGTCGCCCTTGTGTAGTCGCACAAATCACATGGAAATAAAACATCTGAGAATGGGGTGTGGACTTCAGTACGACGCCGCAGAAATGGTGTGTGAGTGCAGGAAAACGATAACATTTTCAGTGATAACAAACGTGGCCCAAGGACTGCATCG
This sequence comes from Trichostrongylus colubriformis, assembly GCA_963978905.1. Classification (NCBI taxonomy): domain Eukaryota; kingdom Metazoa; phylum Nematoda; class Chromadorea; order Rhabditida; family Trichostrongylidae; genus Trichostrongylus; species Trichostrongylus colubriformis. Next base: position 15,949,562 of record OZ022256.1, read on the forward strand.
AAGGCGGCAAAACTAGAAAGGCCAGAGAACGGTCGAGAATCATCCGATTGTCATTTTCTTAATCACATACCATTTTCATTTTTGAAGTGATTCCGTGAAAAAGTCATGTTTTATAATGAAGCAATAGCGTCAGCCACTTGTTGTAGGCCTCAGATAAAGTAGTTAGTGAGATCACTTTCCAGCATTCGCTAATACTGTTTATTTGCTATTCTTTTTCAACAGGAATCTTATTGTCCTGCAGGTATTTATCCAATAGTCCTGATGAAGTATGAATGGGAATTCTTCGCTCTGAGGTTAAGCACAGGTTCGGCCATAAGGCTCAGGCACGGTTGATGCAGGATCCACACAAGGAGACTGTATTTAACATGTTCATATAGCTAACTTCCGCTAATGAAAGACGAAGAATGAGCAGAAGGCTGGAGCTTGAAACTCTCTGAGTTGACTGAATGACTTTGAAATTCACCCGGATATCTGAAAGAAGGTAGAAAGTAATTATCCGGGAGGAGCCCTGACTGGACAAGACAATACTCAGTGGCGAAAATGAAGTTTGTAAAGTTTTGTTTCCAAACACTTTGTGTTGTGCTCATGTCCACCCCCTCCCCTCCCCCCCACACTACTATTTTTCAACCACCCATACCCACATCGCAAAGGCAAGATTGCCGCCCACATGCTGATTCTTTTCTCTGCAGGGGAGGAGAAGGAAGGGCGGAGCTATGAGGAAGAGGCGGGGCTATGTCGTTCAGAGCTTATGTATAGTTATTACAACGGTGTATTTCTGACGGTGAAAATGCCATACATAGCTTGGCATTGGTGGGATTACTGAGCTTGCATTTTGGCTTTGCATACACATTCCTACTATCAAAACTTGATAATTAAGGAGCTTTAGGGGCGCTCTAATGATAGAAGACGTATAGCATAATGAATGTTTTTGCAGAAAATCTCTCCGTGTTTATCAAATCGTCAAGCATAAATAATGAGCTAGGAGTAGTTAAAGAAACATTACTGCGGAGAAGCTTGAAGCACATCGCTGAATGATCTTCCTCAGTGTGAGCCACGTACTGCAGTACCATCAAATTCCTAAAGACATTGACAAGCCGTTAAAGTCCTCACAGTCAAAGGATCTACTTCTACGTAGCAAATGAGCCGTGTGAAATTTGATCCTCCCATCAACTAGCCCTGTTAAGGGGACTACGTGGGTCCTGTTGTATATAGGATGTCTTCCAGAGGACACAGTGACATTACGAGCGTACTGTATTTTCCTAACCATTGGTCAGATATTGCTAATCACCCTCTACTCTATAGAGTAGCCACAGATGAAGGTCTACCCTTGGGAGCAATCACGTAATGATGAGCGACGGACTCAGCTTGCCTTCATAAATGTCGAATTACTGAATTCCGCTGGAGGGAGCCAAATTTCAGGCTGAAACTTCGTAAGCATATCGTCAAAATCCTGAGCTACATGCAAAGTTAGGAGTTTGTAAGTAGGTAAATTCACGATGTAAAATCAACCGAATCGGAACGGTAGCGTCCTAGACCGTGGAGAACGTATCGGAAAAGCAATTCTTCTCCGCTCAGAGCATGAAATAAACGGTGAAGAGAGAGAAAGCTGTTTTAGCTGTGGTTCAGGCCGAGCACATTTTATTGTCCAAGAGGCTGCCGAAGTCTTGGATTATGTGGTCATTAAGTAGCATCTTGGATTATGTGGTCATTAAGTAGCTTTGTACATTATGCATATTCAACCAACTAGAGATAGCCTCAGCTGAAAATTCTAACGAGCTTTGCTCAAAACCAAAAGACAAATGAATGGATGAGTACCAGTAAGAGAGCACAAGAGTAGCAGAAACAGTTAATGAGACCAATCTTTTCTCTTTCTGCGAATGAGAGTGTTTGCTCAACAAACAGATTAGGCCCTCCATCATTTGTGGTTTGAAGCCGATGAAAAACTCATTTGTTTTTGAGAAGACTCTCAAAAATGAGTTTTACTTTCTCTCACAGTGTTTGGATGATGAAAACTGAGTTTACGTATCCAAACACTGAGAGACATGTGACGCGGTCAGTGCTCCTTGTCGTCGACTAATGTCTTTTCCAATGGCACGGTAACAAAGCTCGTTAGAGCTACCCTGTTGAATACCAGCTTCATTACAAACTTGGAGGCACACTTCGCGATAATTGAAGGAGTTCTATTATCTTTGTGGTCCGATAAATCCTTCTATAAAGTTGCATACTGCAGTTTTATGGCAGCACGAAAGTTCGTCAGCAGGGCGTCGGAGCAACTGGAACTTGGAATAGGAAAGTAATGGCATGTGGTTAGCAGACGACGCATTAGTTGAATACGAGAAATAGGAACCAGCTCATCCACCATTCTCTCTTGCATCTCTCTGCGTCACTAGCCGAGGGTAGACAGCAGATGGGCGTAGAGGCTGAATCAGCCAGCCGCGAACGTTGTCCCGCCCTCGGCGGCAACTCGTCCAGTCTATAAACTGCAGAACGACACGTCGTGCTGCGGGATCGTGGTAACACCCACTCTTTTCTACTGCGTGTAAAAGGACCGCTGTCATGTGGGCAATTCTGGCTCACGGTACGACCTTCCGTTAGTGCTTGCAGTTCGTTAGGTTGACACACTGCACACACGACCCCTTGCTAAGACGTCAAATGTGTGTTCAATGGATTTGTTTCACCGCGAACTCCTTTTTTCTCACCCTCTTTCGCTTACTATCCCATTCATTGTTTCAATCGATTGCTGCCGTCTGTTGTATTACTTACTTATTTGTCATCATCGTGAATGAATGAAATACACCTTACAAGAGAGCAAATGCAGCAATATTCGCCAGCAAACAGCTCGGAAAGGTTATGTGGCAGTTCAAAGAGGTGCGCGGGAAATTCTTAACCCACAACGTCGCGCGTTTGAATGCGGGTTTCTCCATTGATTATATCTTTTGACGTAATGTTCGATTCAAAACTATCATTTCTTTGCATCTTCTTCTTTCTTCTGAACCCCTCCCGATTCTTTTAACAGGTCACAAGGGAAGGCGATTGATTGTTTTCCGAAGTTTTTTTTAAATGTTTCAATTGGATACGATTAATTATGAACCTGTTCGACGCCCTTCACCTACTCTGTAAACTGCTATCGGGGTCAGATCCTTTGCCTGCTGAAGGCACCGTGGTCATCACATCTAAGTGATAACTGAGATAGCTGCCACTGTCACCCTTTGTTTCCCTGGCTGTTGGTATTTCTGTATCAGTCGTAACGTAATCTTTTTTTAAGGAGGGTACTGCCATCTGAGGGTGCGCCCGAATACAAATGGAATTGATTATTATATTGTTTTATGCCGGCATTCCGATCGTTACGCGAAAATCAATCCGCGTCTTGTATCGTATGGTGGTAAGAGTCATCGTTTTTCGTCTCTAAATCCCTGGTTCTTGTTTAATCTTTTGCTGGAATTTTGGTACTAATTTATTTCTCGTCATTCCCGTAAATTTCCTTGCGGATCGTCGATACAGTCACCGTTTGGTGGTTATTCCTTTCCATAAAAACGGAAACATTGCCCACTACTGCTAGAACAAATGTTAGAAGCTCGAAAAGGACAAAGGTGTTTCTTTTGGAGGAGCAATCACTACTATATATAATCGGCTTAATATACCTGTTTGTGTGTGTGTGTGTATCCGTCTGTCACGAAATTCGGTTTTATATAAAAAACGACCTGTGGAGATGGGGGCAAGTGTGGGATGGGTAGGGCAGGGGACAAAAAGTAAAGGCCGTACATGTACCAAGTCGAGCTCCGCCCACGGTGGATGGGGCATGCACTGAAATGTTCCGTTTGCAAACCGAAAAATTGGTAACTGGGTTCCAATGTGCCATAAACGTGGGAGGAAGATGGATTTGGATCGGCGATGGGTTTCTGACGGAAGATCCTACTATGTATAACCAGTTGGCTGGCGCACACTCTGCGCGCGATTCATGGCGATGTTGTGCACAATGAATTTGACATGACAACCGTCGTGTAAGGATTTGAGTGGGAATTTTCTTCCCTCTGCTTTCAGCTGACGAGGAAGGTCTTACAACTCATGACGCGCTTTTAAGAATCTGTTTTTTTTTCATGTATGGGGGTACGTACGAAAATCATATAACTGATGTCCATTTTTGCTGCGCGGTCCTACAAATGCCAAAAACGGGGTTGATGGTTCGATCCCCACTAAGGACAATTTTTTGCAAAATTTAGATTTTCAGTTTTTGGACTCGTAAACATTCGAATATGAAGATTAAGTGCAGTGATCACAATTAGAACTTCGAACTGCCCTCTATTGCCAGTTTTCAGCAAGTTTGACAGTCCAATATTTGAGTCTTTCGGTGCTCATAGCGCACGAAAGAGGCGTTTTTGCGCGAAACGGATTTCATGGTCGTGTTCAGGAGGTCGAATTACCCCCATGGGTAAGTTCCCAGCCCATTTGACCCAAATTCGAAAATTCCCGACCCAAATTCGAAAATTTGAGCTGGGCATTGGTAAACCTTGGTCTGCACGTTCAAAGAAGGAGACGACGGCATCACTTGTCATGAAATTCTGACTATTCCTCTTGCTTGGTGCCTGATAGCTGAAATTATAGCGATAGGCATCCATGCTATGCATATTCCATTGATTTTCATCGATTTTGTGAGTTATTCACTTCTACAAGAAGAAAGGGCACCATGTAACCAGACCACACATCTTTCTCGAAGTTAGGGTCAAAATTCGGAATTGGCTAGAAATGTGTCTCCAAGGGTAGTTTGACCCCCTGAACACGAATATGGCACTCATTTTGTGCGAAATCACGAATTTCGAGCGCTACGGGCCCTTTCGTGTCTTCGACAATTCGTAAATAGAGTCATTTTGTCGTGCTGTCAACGAAAATCGTAGTCATTTGGCATAAACAGACATATTTGAAGATGAAAAAGTGAAGGCAAAAAGGCAAAGCTTTGGCGAAGCCGGGAATCGAACCACCAACCCAGCACTTCATCCGATTGAGTGTCCATAGTCGTATCCAGTAGGCCACCCGGTCGCCGCAAAAACCGTACATGGGGGAAACGTTATGAAACTTTTTAGTACATGGTGGAGATGAGCTTTTATTTTTTCCATATTTGACTTTGTTTTGGATGTGGAATAGAAGAACACCTTTGGATCTGCACATGATCAAAGTTACAAGGAGGATGCGCTACTATAAGTGGGTTAAAATCGCCTTTTTGAGGAAAATTTTCTTCACTCCTTTTTTGACATTTGTAGGGCCGCGCAGCAAAAATGGAAGTCAGTTATATGTTTCATATTGATAACCCCATAAAATTGAAAAAACCGTTTTCCGAAAGCGCGTTATGACCTAAAAGACCTCCCTTGTGAGCTTTCAAATGGCAAAAAAAGCAGGAGAGATGACGGTTTAAAAAAGCATACGGTAGTAATATAGATAAGTGGCTTTTCATCGAAGCCATTTTGCACGTCATCGACATGTAACGCGCGCAGTAGTGTGCGCCAGCCATCTGGTGTACTAGAAGTGGGAAGAGGTGAGAGTGTGGCTCCAATGAACATCCCTCGATACTACAATGCTTGCCCAAGGCTCAGGCCTTACCATACTCCATCATGATGGAATTTGGCCCTGCATAAATAAATGAATTGTGTTGTATAAGGCACACCTGCTCCCTCCCCTTATTGATGAGTCGGGGGAACACTTCTAGGTTCAACCTCCGTTCAAGGGCATGTGCGAAACGGATGTTACACTAATTTTTTGTTGCTCATCCTCCTCCTCTCTCGTATTCCACAAAAAAGTCATTATCAAAACCAATATCATTATTTCTAGCTCCTTTCAATCAAATTATTCTATTTCTCTTGCTGGGCTCAATTACTGATACTGTGAAGCTCTTCTTAATTCACAAACATAGAACAATGGTATGATTTTTCGAAAAACATTTGGTTTATCCTAATTTCAAAGTCATATTGCGCTACCGAGATCTCAACAGCGTATTTGGTAACGCATTGCCTAACGCGGCAAAGCAATGGTCAAGAGGAAAAACTCATAGGTTATAGGTATCGCTTTACAAAAGTTGGCTTGACCCAGGGAGAAGGTGTTCTAAATGATTAGTCACCCGAGAGGAATTCAAAAACAGCTCAAAGGAATCGCCGACGGGAAATGAGCTTTCCAGTCACTCATATGTTTATGTTGTATTTGCCGAATGTGGACCGCATGCAAAGTTTAACGTGAACAATGCAAATCCAGTCAAGATACAGCATACGAAGTCTCGGGCGGGTGGGCGGGGCCTCCACGTAAGTCTCCACCCCGTCCTCCGCCGCGATCGGAGGCGCATAGTATGAACAGAAAGTTACTTGAATAGACCCACTCTCTCTTCCCACCCACGGCGGACGACGAGACGGGGCTTTAATTGAAGGCGCCGAAGACCCGACGGAGAATTTGAGGAGCTCTATCTTAGCCGGATTCTCACTTTTTTCCGCGTGAAACTTTGCATGCGGCCCTTATTAGGCAAATACAAAATAAATGTATATGTAACAAAGAAATTCGTTCCGTGGACCGTTCCTTTGAATTGTCTAAATTGGGCTAAATTTCTTCAGAAGGGGGATGTCTGGCGAAACTCGCACAGAAAAAGTCTTATCATTATCTCGCTGCAGGGCGAGTTGAGATTTCATGCATCCGCCAGGTAAGTCACCGCAAAGGTGGGACAACGTTCGCGACCGGCTAACTTGAACCTCATCCGTCTGCAACTGTCCCATCCGCTAGTGATGCAGAGGGGCGTAAAAGGGAAGGAATAAGAAGGGGATGGGCTTCGGATTTCTGTTTCTCAGCTATTTCGCCGTTTCATTTCGTTCTTTCTCTACTGTCACAATGCCTAGCAAGCCTAATTTCACATTCTACAATCAATCTTTAATCTGCTAAAATTGCTCTTACGGTGTCTTTGGTGATGTGCTAGCCTAAAATAAAAAGTAGTACCCCTTGATCTGAGACCGCATCACTGTCTCAAAGGTTTTTGGTGGTTCTTTCGCCTCCTGGACTCTCATTGTATGATAAGTATATTTTGCTACAATTTGCAAATTTCAATAAAGCATATTACAGCTATGTACATGTGAAGGCTAACTGTTCTTCCACGACGACTTATGTGAGCCCATTTCTATTGTTTTCATTTCCTTCTTTCCATATTACTTCGCTCCTAGTGTGGGTCCGCGAGGGGCAGGAAGACATGTCTCGCACACTCGCCTGTTACCGTAGTCTTGTACTGGCGACCCACTGAGGCCGCCGCCATGCCGGATTACCAAGGAGAGCCGCCGCGCTCGGCCAAGCTCCTTCCTCTCTCCAAAAGCTCTGTTGGATGGAAATTGCACAAGGTACAAAGTGACGACCTTAAAAGAAGGGTGGTAGGATCTTTTCTACAATACCCTCACGTCCTGTTCGAAGGCTAAGGTAAGGCGGTCGAGGAAATCCTGCGATCCGCCATGTAGCGCTGCGTGAAACTCGAGGTGGCTTCTAGGGGAAGATAGTGGCATGAATCTGGAGCGAAGAAGTTCACCGAGTGCACTCGCAAAAAAATGTGTAGGGCATTGTTGGATTAGCTTTATTGGGTTCAGCGAAGAGACATAGTAAAGCAGAAGGAGGAGGTCCACAAGCGCTGGCAGAAAACACGAAAGACCTATCCACTTCTTGCTAGAGGCTGCTAAAGCAATAATATCCAAGGCAAAGAAGATAAGGGTTATATCCAGAACATGAGGTCAACTAATATGTTCTAGAAGCTTCTGCGCTTCTGAATGAGAATCAGCTGCATGGCGTACTCGGAGAGTGGAATAGCTACCGAGCGCAGCATGCTGGGTCTTTCGAGGGCATCATGGTCACAAATATTGCACTATGATGGCAACCAGTAGCAAGTGGTGCTACTGGTTGTCATCATAGTGCAATATACATATACCTATTGAGCGGAAAATCCCTACCGCTCTATGATGACATCCACTTGCAACTGATTGTCATCAAAAAGCGGTAGCGGATTTTCCGCACAATAGCTGGAACCTCAGGACCTCCGAAGACGACGATTCAGTCGATACGGGCCAATTCAATAAAATTTCCACCAATAAACGTCAAAAGGCACAAATAAATATTGCAATTTTTAATCTTATTTACAAGACACAGTGAACAAAAGCACAAAAACACTAGAAAAAAGATTCCTTTAACGATAAAAAGGGTAGGCAAAATCGCTGCTGAACTCAGCTACATACAACACTGTGATAAGGACAGGTGCAGTAAGAGCCGCAATAATTAGAAAGTATGCGAGGTGAATATGGTAGTTGAAAAGGCACGAAAGAACAAGCATATTATATGCTTCATAAAATATTCATGAAAATTTGTGTAGTGTGTAATAATGTGTATGCAGTGATGCTTTCATTTCTCAATCATTTCATGAAGAAGTCCAAGTTTCATGCGTTTCGTGTGATAACAGCAGAGCGAATGTAAGACAGTGGATTTGTTTTGAGCGGCCACATGGACATCTACTTCGCAAATATTAGGTTGGAACATAATTTCTGTTACACTTTTTATTTTTCTTGTGGATATCTGTGGAAGCTTCTGGAATATTTGGTAGTGGGGGTTATATGAAGCGAGTGAAAAGGACTACTGATCAACACATTCATATTCTCTATGGCTTCAACTAGCAGTGAATTTACGACAATTTCGCGAGAGGTACGAAATTCACGAACACCGCCCCGTTCCTCAACGTGCAAGGCCACTAACCGAATCAACCAGTCGATGGGCCCAGGTGCTGTCTCTCATATGGCGGCAACCTGATGGCTCGATCGACTCAAATTGAAACAGAAAAAATTTCAGAAAGTTGCAATTAGAAAAAAATTCAAAAAAAGGGCAAAAAATTGCCATCCAAGACGACAGTCACCGCCGATCTCTACTGCAGGTAACTGGACACCGTAGCTGCAAATGTTACCGAAAAAATGGACCGAGTCTTCTTCCTCCACTACAACGCTCGCCCACATGTGGCAAAGTTGACGTGCCAAAAGATCCAGGACCTTGGTTGGACGAAGCCCCCCCCCCTCACCCACCGTAATCTTCGAAAATGGCCCCAGCTAACTACCACCTATTCCGATCTCTGACCCACTTCCTCGACGGACGGAAGCTCAAAGATGACGATTTTCTCAAGATCGACCTCCAGACTTTCTTCGACCAGAAATCCCCGGACTTCTACAAGCGAGGCATCTATTATCTCCCTACTCGCTGGCAATATATTGTTGATTATAATGGTACATTTTTTGTTGACTGAAGACAGACACAAATAAAGAAAAATAAATTTGAAATTTTTCGTCATTGTGTAACAGAAATTGTGTTCCAACCAAATATTATAGCTGAGTGAGGTAGTACGTACGCTATTTCGGATGTCTGTATGATAAGAAGGCTGAAATATTATTGATTTTCATAGATACTAATTAAACAAAAACTGAAGAAAAGTATGCCAAGTCTGTATTCGACTGTAGACGTGTGTTGCTGGCATCGATTAGAGCGATGTGATACAGGTCAGAAGGTGGCAGTGTCAAACACGTCCTTTGGGCCTATTTCGATTAATTGAAAAACCAGGATAGGTCAGAAGAAAGAGGAGGATGGGGAGAAAAGATGTTTCCAAAACGAACATTCGAGGATAAAAGTATAATCGGTAGAGGAACTCGGATTCAGAAGCGAGACGTCGTGGTCTGTATTCACATCTCCCAAGGATTTCTTCGAACTGTAACATCACCTTTCCGAGTTGCTTGTTTTAGGAGAGTCACTTGTTGTCTCTTGGGGTGTAACTCACTCGTTCATCTTTATGTGAAATGAGTGAAACAACAAACAGCAGCAATGAAGTGAAGCAATGAATGTGAGAATAGGCGAAAGGGCAAGAAAAAAGCAGTTCGCGGTGAAACAAATCCATTGAATTCAAACTCGTCGTCTTAGCAAGGCGTCATGTGCAATGTTTGCAATTTAACGAACTACAAGCGTTACGGCAGGCCTTACCTTAGGCCAAAATTGCCCCCTCCCTATGCGTCTGAGCCCTTCCTTTTTGAAGCAATGCTTACTTCAAGTAAGCACTGAGTTGAATCAAAGCTTTGTTAATTGTTGTTCAAGCCGAACACATAGTCAACGTTGGTGCTATTGCAATGAGAGGGGGGGGGGGAGGCATCCCGCCATGGACGCTATTCTGACCTAAGCCAAGATATGGGAAAAGACCTTCTTTCTCCCTCCTTCTGGCTGAGGCGAGAATATTCACTCGAATATGCAGAATGATCCCACACAGATCCTTCAGAGATGTACTCAGGTGTGCAAATTTTAATGAGATGCCACCCCACCACCTCTCATTGCGATGACACCCTAAGGTTTCTATCATGCGAGTGGCAGCCGAGATGAGATGAATCTTCGATCGTGTGAACATACATATCCACAATTTTTAGCCTGAGCTGAGGAAACGGACGGGCTTAGCTCGAAAAAAGCAAAATGGACGATACCCAGCGTGAGCACAAGTGAGACAGGAACAGATAATAGTGCAGTCTTTTTTCCTTCTGCAAGTAAGATGTTTACTTAACAAACTAAACAGATGCTGCTGTTATCTGTGGTTTGGAGTCACTCATTTGTTCGAAGTCAGCTTTCTAAGAAAATTCTTGAAGTCAAGACTTTTTATTCGAACATTTCACTAGCGCTGTAACGATGGCTAGTGTACCCTACGATTTTGCGGAATAGCAGGATAGCGAAAGAAAGATTTACAACAGCAAAGTCTAAGCTCAAACCCCCGTTGTGAGGTGCATCGACAAATAGTATGTAGCATCGATAGCGTGACACTGCTACTTTTATACGCACTGTGATGGGATTAAAAACATCACTAACGGATGACAAAAGGTATAATGAATTTTCCTGTTAAGGATTTGAATTTGAAAAAGGACGCGATCAATTATGGGTCATTTTAGAAGTATTCAGGGCTTGCTCGACCTTTCAAAAGCACCGTAATCGTCATTGGTGGAATAGAGGAGAAAAATTGTTTTGGTCCTACTCTCGCAGCTTTCCACCAAATTAGCTCGCAAGAAACTTACCTACACAATGTTTTAGTGAAGAATACCTTGCAAGTGGGCCATTAAAGACAGCATTAGGGGTTTATTGAGAAATCCCTGAAAGAAGTTACTTAATGGAAACTATGAGCCTAAGAAGGCTATCTGTGGCGAATTCCTAGTGGAAAAGTGCGCCTCCGAGCTGTAGAAACGGCGCAACGGATAACAGCTGACGCCTTCGGATGATCGACTCCGCCTCAAAGCGATGTGATTCCTGGTTGGCTACGATGAGAGCGGCCAAGGATATGCGGAGAGACTGAAGGTATTGCAGCGCGCTTTTGCAGTTTCAGCCTAAAGCTCACTCCAGGGAAAGATGCTGTCGCATGCCAACGGATATTTCATTTGGAGTATCCGTCTCTTGAAGGAAAGGTCGTTCGCGTGGAGGATCAACGAGAGAAGTGGGTCCTGTTTCTCGGGTTTTTGACCATTTCCATCGGTTTTTTTTTCACTGTCCTGTTACTAGGCATTTCGCTGTCAGATTCACTACTTCTTTTACTGTTCGTCCGAATTTCCTCTAATGCTGCCTTTACGACTGGGGTAGCTCCCACTTTCAACCCTTCGTCTCTATGGCTAGTCGATGATTCCCTGTCTCTGCGGAGGGGTTACTGCCATTCGAAAGGTGCGCCCGAATATGTGATGGAGTTCCATTATTGTACGATTTTCAGGCAGACCTTCAGAGAAACCGTAAACAGAGCTATCGCTGTTCCGCCAGTGACTTCATATTTTTATTCCCTGCGCTACAGGGATTTGGTATCATTTTTTCGTCTATTTTGCCACTTCTCGGTAATCGTATATTTATTTTACTTCTGAGGTCTGATTTCCATGCTCATAGAAAAAGCAAACATTGGATCTTAATGGTTTGACAATCATCAGAAAGCTCAATCGGTCAGAATGAACGTGCTACCATTGAGGCCGTTTATTCTTGATAGGAAACACAAAAACGAAACATACAAAGTTGCTTACTCCTTCGCTGAAGTGCGCCACGTACGCTATCGTCATTCGAAGTCGTAAAGGCGATTCGGCCTACACATCAAATGCGGTTGGCAGATGTACAGGCAGTGTTTTAATCTTTCCACATGAGTTTGCTCCCGATACTTTAACCTTACGCTTATGGAAGATCTGATTTGCCTGGTCAGAGAGCTTCTATCCTCTCAGCCAGCACATGTGTTCGGAAGCAATTGTGTCTGCGAGATTTTGATTAGGTAACCTATGTATGTACGGCGCATTATAGAATCTGTGACGCACATCCTAGTAGACAGTGCACCTGTGCCTATTCGACCAAAAATCGCATGTAGACTTTTGGAACGGCCTCAGAAAGGCTATCATTGTCAATCGAAGGTCGCTCGTGGAGTATGCGATATTGTAGAATAAATTAGACCATCATTTCTATTTCTTTTCAGAAAACGATTCCAGACAAGGTCACAACTCCCTTGGTTAATGAACCGTGCAGTTTGGCAACTATATAGGAGTAGGAATCCTTAGGCCACGCCATTCTTTTCATCCAGCATCACCAAAATGCGGCTGCTAGGTAATCTTTTTTGCATCCTAAGTCTCATTCCACTTAGTGATTCGACCGTTCAAAATTTTAAACGCATAACTTTCATGAGTATTTTTACATGTAATATTAGGTTGCTGAACTTAAATTTGGTCTGTGACATTTCCTCATTGAGGATCTGACAGGGATGAGTCTTGCTAAAAGATGCCACTCTGGAGAATTCTGACATTTGCCCACAGAATCTCCCAGTTTTCACCTATGGTTTCATTCACATTCACTTTTATTACACGCTACAAACCATGTGAGAAAAGAAAAATTTAGAGCAAAGCAACAATTATTGTAGGCAAGAACGAATATTGACCCAATAACCCATGTTTATCGGTTTGTTTTTAAAAGTGCTCAACGGGTGTGCAGCCTTACGTCGAATTTTCGACAAGTCATTTTCGTGCGAGCTGATTTGCATACAGTGCGTACATTCCCATTAAAGTTTTACGCTCGAATTACTTATTTCTCGATTAGGATTGCTATCATGTAATGCTACTATTTCTTTTGATTTTATCGTATTATTTTGAATTTTTGTGGTGCGGTTTTATCTTATCATTTTGAATTTTTGTGGTGCGAGAGTTATTATTTTTAATATGAGATAAACAGCTATTACTTTGAAGGACCTTCATGGTGCCGTCCCATTGCGCTCTGAGCGGAATTTCAACCGACCGCGGAAAGTCGTGCTGATGACGCCGCGAGTGCGACGCCGCAAAGTGGGAATTCGCAATAAGGCAATATGTACATCTCTGTTCAATAAATGAGGCACTTGCTTCTGCTACCTGATGTGGAGACTGAGTCTGAGACTTTCCAAATATAGTGGGAGCTTCAGAGATCAGGCCTCGTCATAGTAAACTATCATTACTGGTGTGAACGAATTGAAAGTAATGGTATCGACGATTAATAACACGACCCTTCGGGAATTTTTCAAGCCACTGAACTGCAGGGGTAAGCATAAGGGAGGGTTGAAATTTACTACTCAGTGTTAAAAGCATTTGTAAGGGATCAAACAGTTAGAATGAATAAAAGTGGTTACAACACCGATTGTCCTCAACCCTAATCACAGTCTATTTGCTTGCAAGGCGCATTAAAGAACATCATTGGTATGCTGGGACTGCCAAGCAATTGTGGCTTCATTGTGACAATTTTACTTGCAAGAAGTCGTGGATGGATCTACGATAATTACCTAAACGCAGTCAAAATGCAGTGGTCGTGGCCTTAAGTTACTGTTCTATATTTAGGAGGGTAGGGACTATGGGATTCAGAAGGATCGGAGAGGATACTGGTGATTCTAATTGTAAGACACAAACGGACAAATTAAAGGGAGCAAAAGAGGCCAACAACAAAGTGGCGAACTCAAATACATTCACTCGCGTGAGGGCTTTTAGCTGTATGTTGCACTGTCAATAAAACCCACCTGCTGCTCTGATAGGAGCCCATTCTACTACCAGCGTAACCAACGGACATGGTCTTTTTAGAAACCACCTGCACAGATCGCTGTAGAACGGCCTACAGTAGCTACAGATTTTGAAAAGCTGGAGAAGTACGAATATGGGTTGATGATTTCAACGCCTCAGAAATGATACAGTTTCAACGTGGCGGCACCATCAAAGTGTCAGTGTGCAGAATATAGTAGGAAATGATTTCAACGCCTCAGAAATGATACAGTTTCAACGTGGCGGCACCATCAAAGTGTCAGTGTGCAGAATATAGTAGGAAATGTTTGGTTAGAATAGTATGGCCAATTTTCAGTGTGGATGCTTCTTATTAGAGATAAAAAGACCAAAATTAAATTCAGCATTTTATTAAATGAAAATTCTTTTGTCGAGCTCCTTGTTTCTAGCGTTCCCTGTTGCAGACCATTTTCTGCTTTTTATTCGGTAAGAATAAGTTGTTGGCGTTAGCAAAAGTGTAATATAGACGTGTTCTGTAGGACAAGGCACTCCCAGCTGTCGAGGAAAATAGCCGCCTCAGTACGACCCCCCCCCCCTCCCCACCTCTACGACGACCTAGTACAACCCGCTCTTTTTTGACCTCTACAATACCAGTTACTGTTGCCTGATTGCATAGCTGTGATGTGTTTTATTGCTATATATCCCTTCCTGAGACAAAAAGATATTTATATTACAGTTTGTCACACGGCCTTGCGGTGAGATACCCTTTGCTTGTCATCTGCTTATTGGAAGTTTAGATTTTAGTGCTTATTTCTGACCCCAAAGGTACGACCCCTCACCCCCTATTCGGTCAAATGCCACCCCCCTGTCGATGAATCGTCGACTCTCGGTGTACCCTGCTGTAGGGTCTACACCATCCAAGACTCTTTAGTATTCATTATTTCACACTTGGGACGTGCTTGAACCTCTAATGTGTCGAAAAACAAGCTGGGCTCTACAAGCAATGTCAAACTTGCGATAAACTCCATGGAAAACCTGGAGCGCAGTCTCTTATCATAAGAGAACACTATGACTTGGGCAATGCAACTGAAGCCATTCGCTGGGAAATGTGGTGATTGTGGTGTAATGGCTTTGAATACTGAGGAACCGGAAAGCACCATCACCTTCCTCAAACCCTTCCAAGCCATTACCATTTTTCCATATCATTTTCATGCTGTAAAATATGACTTTTTTTTAAGAATTTGCGGTGTTATGGAATAGTGTGGTGTTAATCACTAGCAAAACCAAAAACCGTCAACCAATCACCAGAGGTAAGCTACAGTTTCTACAGACTGATACTTAGTAGGCGGAGTAGGCCGCAAGTGTGCGTACGCGTTGCGGCTGGCGATAAAGCAGAGGTGATCCAGCTAGAATAGTACTGTTCCACTTTACAATGATAATATGCATGCTAGCACGTGTGTATGAGCTCAGCATATGCTACCCTGAGATCGCACACTCAGTTTTCGAATTGTTCGAATTGTTAATCATTAATTATTTCACTAATTATTGTGTTTATTACTATGTTTACTGGTTCTAAAAACAGATCCGCACACTAAATTAGTGTTGTGGGGCACACGACATGGAAATCGGAATCCTGAACGGATCCTTGTGATGAATCCAGCTCAGTGGGGATTTGAAGGAAGCACTGAGCTCACTTCGGTAGGTGACTAACGGCAGAAGCGGACTCGCCATCTTATTTGTTTATTGACGCCATTTGTGAATTTTTCAGTTCGGCAAACGTCAAGCTCTCGGATTGGGGCGCGAACTACGGCGTTTCATAGGCGATTTGGTTGATGGCAATTATCTACCTAAACAGGCCAAATACTACTCGAGTTCTGCCAATCGATGTCAAATGACACTGCAGGTATGTGGGTGTGTATCGTTACTTCAAAATGCCGCACAACGACGAGCGGCGTGCGACACAGTGTGTGCGAGCTTGCGGTAGTTGGGTCTCAGAACGATTACAACGTAATGCTAGGGGTGCGATACGCAGCTGACTTCTAATTGCTTCGGTACCTAACAACATGGCGCCTTTAGCTCGTCCGCATTACTTCGCTTGCGACATGCCGCAGTGCGGCATCCTGAAGTAAGGGTACACACCCCAGGTATGTGAACTGATTTCTTCATTAGAATCTATTGAAGGCACACTTCACGAGGGCATTGCCGGGATTGCCATTTGTGGGTGGGATTGGGAAGGAGGAGGTCATGCCTCTCTCTCAGACGCACAAATGTTTGAGGTCGTTCATAAGCTTTCTTACCAATGATTATCGTAGGAACTTGTCTTTGAACATGTACATGGAATGCGCCTTTAGCGAACAAGAATTCGCAATTTGTTCTTTAGGGTATTGCATGCACCTTAGCTGCGGTAATTCAGCCGTAGCCACCATTTTTTACTTCCCTTTGTTCTCTGTTTTTTGAATTTTCAAAACTCTAGCAGGGCTCATCAATATCACCAGTTGGGCTGGCGCACCAACTGCGCGAGTCACGCATGGAAACATGCTAATTGGGCTTGATCGACATGGAACGATCAGTATGATCATTGGAACGGTTTGCAGAAACAGGGAGTCCGCAAAAACGGAAAAAGGAAACAAAATTCCTTTCGTCAATCTCCCTTCCGCATCAATCGATATCGATCAAGCTCACTTTGCATGCTTCCATGTGCGAAGCGCAGTAGTGTGCGCCAGCCCAACTGGCATCTAAAATTCAGAGTCCCATCTTTGCCGCGATGCTAGATATGAATTTCCGCCATTCACCTTTCAAGGCTCCTTATCAGCCCCTATCAGTCGCTATCACTTCCGTTCCCTCACCACTGATTTCCCCTTACCACCCCTATATCACTTCAAAAGTTCTAGGTCCCAGCTCTACTGCGACGCGAGATATGAATTTCGTGGCAGACGGACACACACACGCAAACACACACACAGACAGATCCCACCCACAAATGGCGATCCCGGCAATGCACTCGTGAAGACATACTTAGCCGATTATATATAGTAAGATAGAAGAGATAGCACGTTAAGAGCCTCATCCTTCTCCAAGGTCCGGCACAAAGCCATGTGAAATAAAAGACAATGAAAAAGTCGAAAATCTTAGAAATTCCAGCACAGAAACAAATACCCTTTCAGGTGGTTCTAGCCGGTTTTTATACTCCTACCCGTTGGGCAGATTGGGAAAAATCACAATTCGACTTTTGGAGCCCTGTACCGTACACAATCGATGATCCGCTTTCGAGAATGTACTCCGTGAAAGACTGCCCGGTGTCGGATCAGGGTAAGTTCTGTTTTTTGAAAACCCATCTTAGCTCTCATGTTGGTCGAGTTACCTCCTTCGCGAGGTAGATTTCAGCGTAGCAAGACAAGTGCACAGTGGCTGCGTCGCCACGGTTCTACCCGTTCGAAGCCGAGCTAGGCACGGCCAGATTCTTGTTTTTTCGGAAACATTGCATGTGCACCGTAGTATGGAAATATAATATTGGGTAGTCTAAAAAGTCTTTTCATATCTTTGAATACCGCTTTTTCCCTCCAAACTGCTTTCCACAAAATTTCTTCTGTACATATGTATGTAGTACAAGTCCACACGCATCTATAAGTATGTTGTCTTCCATCTCCCGGATAACCCTTTTCGGCAAAATAAACATATCAAAGGTCACCTCATTTTCAATTCCAATTTTTTATTTTTGACCTCATTTTCAATTGCGATGGAGCATTTTTTCGATTCAATTCAATTTTTTATTTTTGAATGGCGTTAGACAGGGAAAGGAAAAGGTGATAATCCGATGGAGCAAGATCAGGGCTATAAGGCAGCAATTTTATCCAACTCGAAAATTTTTTGGCGAGGCACTTTTTTGGCAAGTTCTTCCCACTATTGAAAAAGTGACTCGCCAAAAAATTCTCGAGCTTGGATAAAAATTGCTGCCCCATCCACCTTCTAGCCCTGATATTGCTCCATCGGATTATCACCTTTTCCCTTTCCTGTCCAACGCCATTCAAAGAAAATTTTTTTTATAATTTTTGTATTGAAAATGAGGTAGACCTTTGATATGTTTATTTTGCCGAAAAGGGTTATCCGGGAGGTGGAAGACAATAATACCTATAGATGCGTGTGGACTTCTACTACATGTGTATGTACAGAAGAGATTGTTGGAAAGCAGTTTGGAGGGAAAAAGCGGTATTTGAAAATACGAGAAGACTTTCTAGACTACTCGATATAAGTAAAAGTAAGTAAACAGAGGCACTCAAATTAGCGTGGACATTCCTTCATGAATACGGTGGCCATTTGTTCAGTTGTCAGATACTCCTTCCCGACACATGTACTTACATATGAATCCGATCTCTCTCAAAAAGCGCCATAATCATTAGCGTTGGCCTTTACGTGCGTAGTAGCAACCAGGGTTCATCCGTCGCATATGTGAACACACTATTTTTCTCTGAAAAGTAGGTTGTCGGATATTTCTGGCGAAGCGATACGATTAGCTTAAATGCACATTCCAGGATTATGGGGGTATCACATCTCCTGCCGTATGGATAGTTTGACCTAAGCCACGTAGGCTGTACCTTTAGTGAGACGTGGATGTCAGTTCCTGGAGCGTACAGAGCGAAAGAATCTAGCGCAACAGCTCAGCCCCGTACACCCCAGCCGTGCAGTGACGCTGGCAACAACGCGGCAAACGAGGCCTACGACTTGTGTGGTAACATTAGATAGAAAGAGATGCCAATGATAAAGGAGACGTTGTCATGAGGAAACAGGTGATATCCCACAGTTCTCTGTGATACCATCCAGCAGGAACTGATTCGAAGGCTCGTTTTCACACGGTAATCTCGTCTGAGGCTAGATGTCAGGAAGCCTGATTTCTTCCATTTTCGTAGACTTTTTTTTGTCGGCATATTCCGTAGCAACTCTAATTTCATAATTCAGCGCTTTAACCCACTTAAGGTAATCCTGGAATGTGCCTTTAAAGGAGTTCTTATGCTGAGTGTTACGCAAGTTATTTCTGTTGCGGCGATGATAGATCAGCGCGAGTACTCGTGTCGCCACGGCCTCTCTAATACCTTCGGACCGCCGATCGCTTTTTCCCTTGCATGGCATTGCTCAGTTTTTGAAAACAGTACAGTTTTTAGAACACCCAACAGGAATAGCACTTTTGCGGTTGCATGGTCACTGGGCGTCGTGGCGGGCGCCTGTGAGCCAGCTTCTAGGCAGTAGATTGGTGTGGATGGAGTGAGGGAAGGAGTCCCGTGACGGTCGCGGAGTACGGCGACCGGGCGTCCGCGCCAAGCGTTGCGTCGCCAGGGTTCTGTCATCGGAGGATGACGGATCCCGGGCGGTCAAGGAGGGGTGCACGGCTCAGGCCCGAAAGGGAGCAGGCAAAAACCCCCGCGCGACGCAGTGGCCGGATCGCGCCCGTGAGTACTCGTGTCGCCATGGCCTCTCCAATACCTTCGGACCGCCGATCGCTTTTTCCCTTGCATGGCATTGCTCAGCTTTTGAAAACAGTGCAGTTTTTAGAACACCCAACAGGAATAGCACTTTTGCGGTTGCATGGTCACTGGGCGTCGTGGCGGGCGCCTGTGAGCCAGCTTCTAGGCAGTAGATTGGTGTGGATGGAGTGAGGGGAGGAGTCCCGTGACGGTCGCGGAGTACGGCGACCGGGCGTCCGCGCCAAGCGTTGCGTCGCCAGGGTTCTGTCATCGGAGGATGACGGATCCCGGGCGGTTAAGGAGGGGTGCACGGCTCAGGCCCGAAAGGGAGCAGGCAAAAACCCCCGCGCGACGCAGTGGCCGGATCGCGCTCGTGAGTACTCGTGTCGTCACGGCCTCTCCAACACCTTCGGACCGCCGATCGCTTTTTGCCTTGCATGGCATTGCTCAGGTACAGCTGTCAGTTTTTGAAAACAGTGCAGTTTTTAGAACACCCAACAGGAATAGCACTTTTGCGGTTGCATGGTCACTGGGCGTCGTGGCGGGCGCCTGTGAGCCAGCTTCTAGGCAGTAGATTGGTGTGGATGGAGTGAGGGGAGGAGTCCCGTGACGGTCGCGGAGTACGGCGACCGGGCGTCCGCGCCAAGCGTTGCGTCGCCAGGGTTCTGTCATCGGAGGATGACGGATCCCGGGCGGTTAAGGAGGGGTGCACGGCTCAGGCCCGAAAGGGAGCAGGCAAAAACCCCCGCGCGACGCAGTGGCCGGATCGCGCTCGTGAGTACTCGTGTCGCCACGGCCTCTCCAATACCTTCGGACCGCCGATCGCTTTTTGCCTTGCATGGCATTGCTCAGGTACAGCTGTCAGTTTTTGAAAACAGTGCAGTTTTTAGAACACCCAACAGGAATAGCACTTTTGCGGTTGCATGGTCACTGGGCGTCGTGGCGGGCGCCTGTGAGCCAGCTTCTAGGCAGTAGATTGGTGTGGATGGAGTGAGGGGAGGAGTCCCGTGACGGTCGCGGAGTACGGCGACCGGGCGTCCGCGCCAAGCGTTGCGTCGCCAGGGTTCTGTCATCGGAGGATGACGGATCCCGGGCGGTTAAGGAGGGGTGCACGGCTCAGGCCCGAAAGGGAGCAGGCAAAAACCCCCGCGCGACGCAGTGGCCGGATCGCGCTCGTGAGTACTCGTGTCGCCACGGCCTCTCCAATACCTTCGGACCGCCGATCGCTTTTTCCCTTGCATGGCATTGCTCAGTTTTCGAAAACAGTGCAGTTTTTAGAACACCCAACAGGAATAGCACTTTTGCGGTTGCATGGTCACTGGGCGTCGTGGCGGGCGCCTGTGAGCCAGCTTCTAGGCAGTAGATTGGTGTGGATGGAGTGAGGGGAGGAGTCCCGTGACGGTCGCGGAGTACGGCGACCGGGCGTCCGCGCCAAGAGTTGCGTCGCCAGGGTTCTGTCATCGGAGGATGACGGATCCCGGGCGGTTAAGGAGGGGTGCACGGCTCAGGCCCGAAAGGGAGCAGGCAAAAACCCCCGCGCGACGCAGTGGCCGGATCGCGCTCATGAGTACTCGTGTCGCCACGGCCTCTCCAATACCTTCGCACCGCCGATCGCTTTTTCCCTTGCATGGCATTGCTCAGTTTTCGAAAACAGTGCAGTTTTTAGAACACCCAACAGGAATAGCACTTTTGCGGTTGCATGGTCACTGGGCGTCGTGGCGGGCGCCTGTGAGCCAGCTTCTAGGCAGTAGATTGGTGTGGATGGAGTGAGGGGAGGAGTCCCGTGACGGTCGCGGAGTACGGCGACCGGGCGTCCGCGCCAAGCGTTGCGTCGCCAGGGTTCTGTCATCGGAGGATGACGGATCCCGGGCGGTTAAGGAGGGGTGCACGGCTCAGGCCCGAAAGGGAGCAGGCAAAAACTCCCGCGCGACGCAGTGGCCGGATCGCGCTCGTGAGTACTCGTGTCGCCACGGCCTCTCCAATACCTTCGGACCGCCGATCGCTTTTTCCCTTGCATGGCATTGCTCAGTTTTCGAAAACAGTGCAGTTTTTAGAACACCCAACAGGAATAGCAATTTTGCGGTTGCATGGTCACTGGGCGTCGTGGCGGGCGCCTGTGAGCCAGCTTCTAGGCAGTAGATTGGTGTGGATGGAGTGAGGGGAGGAGTCCCGTGACGGTCGCGGAGTACGGCGACCGGGCGTCCGCGCCAAGCGTTGCGTCGCCAGGGTTCTGTCATCGGAGGATGACGGATCCCGGGCGGTTAAGGAGGGGTGCACGGCTCAGGCCCGAAAGGGAGCAGGCAAAAACCCCCGCGCGACGCAGTGGCCGGATCGCGCTCGTGAGTACTCGTGTCGCCACGGCCTCTCCAATACCTTCGGACCGCCGATCGCTTTTTCCCTTGCATGGCATTGCTCGTTTTCGAAAACAGTGCAGTTTTTAGAACACCCAACAGGAATAGCACTTTTGCGGTTGCATGGTCACTGGGCGTCGTGGCGGGCGCCTGTGAGCCAGCTTCTAGGCAGTAGATTGGTGTGGATGGAGTGAGGGGAGGAGTCCCGTGACGGTCGCGGAGTACGGCGACCGGGCGTCCGCGCCAAGCGTTGCGTCGCCAGGGTTCTGTCATCGGAGGATGACGGATCCCGGGCGGTTAAGGAGGGGTGCACGGCTCAGGCCCGAAAGGGAGCAGGCAAAAACCCCCGCGCGACGCAGTGGCCGGATCGCGCTCGTGAGTACTCGTGTCGCCACGGCCTCTCCAATACCTTCGGACCGCCGATCGCTTTTTCCCTTGCATGGCATTGCTCAGTTTTCGAAAACAGTGCAGTTTTTAGAACACCCAACAGGAATAGCACTTTTGCGGTTGCATGGTCACTGGGCGTCGTGGCGGGCGCCTGTGAGCCAGCTTCTAGGCAGTAGATTGGTGTGGATGGAGTGAGGGGAGGAGTCCCGTGACGGTCGCGGAGTACGGCGACCGGGCGTCCGCGCCAAGAGTTGCGTCGCCAGGGTTCTGTCATCGGAGGATGACGGATCCCGGGCGGTTAAGGAGGGGTGCACGGCTCAGGCCCGAAAGGGAGCAGGCAAAAACCCCCGCGCGACGCAGTGGCCGGATCGCGCTCATGAGTACTCGTGTCGCCACGGCCTCTCCAATACCTTCGCACCGCCGATCGCTTTTTCCCTTGCATGGCATTGCTCAGTTTTCGAAAACAGTGCAGTTTTTAGAACACCCAACAGGAATAGCACTTTTGCGGTTGCATGGTCACTGGGCGTCGTGGCGGGCGCCTGTGAGCCAGCTTCTAGGCAGTAGATTGGTGTGGATGGAGTGAGGGGAGGAGTCCCGTGACGGTCGCGGAGTACGGCGACCGGGCGTCCGCGCCAAGAGTTGCGTCGCCAGGGTTCTGTCATCGGAGGATGACGGATCCCGGGCGGTTAAGGAGGGGTGCACGGCTCAGGCCCGAAAGGGAGCAGGCAAAAACCCCCGCGCGACGCAGTGGCCGGATCGCGCTCGTGAGTACTCGTGTCGCCACGGCCTCTCCAATACCTTCGGACCGCCGATCGCTTTTTCCCTTGCATGGCATTGCTCAGTTTTCGAAAACAGTGCAGTTTTTAGAACACCCAACAGGAATAGCACTTTTGCGGTTGCATGGTCACTGGGCGTCGTGGCGGGCGCCTGTGAGCCAGCTTCTAGGCAGTAGATTGGTGTGGATGGAGTGAGGGGAGGAGTCCCGTGACGGTCGCGGAGTACGGCGACCGGGCGTCCGCGCCAAGCGTTGCGTCGCCAGGGTTCTGTCATCGGAGGATGACGGATCCCGGACGGTCAAGGAGGGGTGTACGGCTCAGGCCCGAAAGGGAGCAGGCAAAAACCCCCGCGCGACGCAGTGGCCGGATCGCGCTCGTGAGTACTCGTGTCGTCACGGCCTCTCCAACACCTTCGGACCGCCGATCGCTTTTTCCCTTGCATGGAATTGCTCAGGTACAGCTGTCAGTTTTTGAAAACAGTGCAGTTTTGAGACCACCCAACAGGAATAGCATTTTTACGGTCACATTGGTCACTAGCGAGCGATAGCGGTGAAGGACTTTCGGAGATTTTTGATACTTTGTTTCTGGATGTCAGATAGCATTTGCCTTTTCTCTCATAATGAGCGCTAAAAAATATAAAGTTGCAGTAGCAGTTTCGATTGGTAAGTGCTGAAGGCTTTCATAAGCGGTGCGATTCTGTGCTCCATTTGGTTTAGATTGGACATTTGCTAAATTGAGGCCTATATTTTTTGTACCCGGCGAATTGCTTCCGTGTTACCGACAGCTTCAGAAGGAAGTTGTTGGCTCTTGAGAAAGTTCCTCTTTCCTTCGGTGGGTGCGATCTGAAAACCGCTGCGCGATGTCTCAGTGATTCGCCGCGCGCGGCGCGATCTCCTGTGTTCGCGATACAATCGGCCGTCCCGTTCGAGGTTCGTACACGTGGTAGCTGCACGGATGGGTTCGACTGGTCAAATTTTCGCGCGGCCGCCCACGGCAAGTGCAAATTTTCTGTAGTTTGATCCGTTGAAACAGCAACAATCACAACATATAAGAACTTCCGAAGCATCCAACCTGCAATCTTTGAAGGTCCCTCACAATACCAGTCCGCTGCATACTGAGCGGAATTCGAACCGATTGCAGCAAAACGTGCTGACGGCACCGCGAAGCGAAAATTCGACCGATCGCCCCCCAACCTAGCTGGACCACGTGCAGCTGCTCTGCAATCAGCTAATCCTTTCTTTTCTAATTGCACAAAACGTTCATTTTGTGAAGTCCTCTCCACCTGCTTTTTCAATCTTTAGATACTGGATATAGGTTCCATGAAATTTTTACAATCAAGCATGAAAAATTTTTGAACTAGAACTGGAAGTGTTATAGTAATAAACTAGTAAACATGTCAATCGAAACCAAGCAAATTTCCAGCTTGGAAGCCGATAAGCGATGACACTTTGCCGGATTTGAGGTTACTCGCCAAGAACAACAAGGTAAGGAGTTTTCTCAGATTATTAGGGGTAAAAGTGTAAAAGGAACTTAAGGAGTGAAGATCAAAGGGCAACGATACAGAGCATTCTCCTTTTTCGTTCAATGGCAAGCTTTTACTGAAAGCTGATAAGCTCAGATGTGATGGGATGATGAACCGTAATAGCTATCAAGCGATTCGCTGTAGGCGTCAAATAATCTGTGCGTGATGGGCACCAGGACGTCTCAATCAGCAAACCCACGACATGTGCGCTGCATCGTCGTTGCTTCCTTGCGTGACCTGACCCACTCAGGGTGTCCTGGTCCACCTTAAACGACCACCCTTGATTCGACATTTGATAGTGTTCTGATGCTTTGTTTTGTGCAGAGTCTTGCATGGTCGTGATGTTTAGCAGCAGTAAACCGCTTCGAATCATGTTATGATCAAAGTCAGTTGACCAGCTATTAGGTTGGCAACTAATTAATTGCGGATTTTTGCTAGAAAATCAATGACCTTTTTTTCATAGAACTAAATGAACTTACTCTGTAATGTATTGCCCATTTTTATCAATGACCTTTTGCCATCTTTCAGGTAGCATCATAATTCCGCGTTCATAAAACTTCTGGTTTTTTTCAGTAAAAAACTGAGTCAGGTACGATTTGACCTCATCATCACTACTGAAATTTTTACCACTCAAAGAATTTTGCAATGATCGAAACAAAAAGTAATCCGATGGTGCAAGGTCAGGACTATATGGTGGATGTGGCAAAACATCCCAACCAAGCTCCAATAATTTTTGCCGAGTGGCCAAAAATGTGTGTGGTCTTGCATTGTCATGATGGAATACAACACTTTTTCGCAACACAGAGAAACTACAGGTATTTATGTGATACCTGTAGTTTCTCTGAAATCTCACGTGTTGTACTGTGACGATCCGAGTCAAGTATTGCCTTGATTAGATCGTTGTCAACTTAATTGATTCGGGTCGCTTTTCTTGAACTGCATTGCTTAATTTTGTTAATTGTGCAATGTAGACATCAGAATTGATCGTTCGGTTGGATGGTAGGAGTTCAAAGTAGATAATTCCTTTGTAATCCCACCAAACTGACAACAAAACCTTATTTTGATGAATCCCAGCTTTTGCCCTTGTTTGAGCTGGTTCACCTGGGCGGCTGCACGATCTTTTTCGTTGGACATTATTGTAAACGATCCATTTTTCATCGCCAGTGATCATTCTTAGAAGTGGATCATTTTCATCACGTTTCTTTAGCAAATCGCAGATGCCAATGCGTTGCATTAAATGCGTTTCACCCCCATATCCAGTTTTTACACGTACCTAAGTTGTTTTAAATGCTTTTCAATACATTTATGTGATACCTGTAGTTTCTCTGAAATCTCACGTGTTGTACTGTGACGATCCGAGTCAAGTATTGCCTTGATTAGATCGTTGTCAACTTCATCTGGACGACCACAGCGTTTCTCATCTTTGAGAGAAAAATCACCAGAACGAAATTAGGCGAACCAATTTTGGCACTGCCGATCTTTTAAGGCTTCAGCACCATAAACAGCACATAACTTTTCGAGAGCTGTGATGTGTTTTTCCCTTTAAGGGAATAATAAAGCAATACATGACGAAAATGATTGTTTTGATTCTCCATTTTTCAGCACACGCCAAACGAAAGTAATGCAACCGATCAAGGAGCTTTCCTTACTGATTGATAACAGGATTGCCTACTATTAGATAACAATATGTGTTCAACATTTGGCCTACGTCAGTGAAGCTAAATATTCAACCAAAGCCATCTATGAGTGAAATCCGCAATGACTTAGTTGCCGAACTAATAAAACTGGTCAAGGTACTCCATGTCGACAGCCTAAATTTATAATCCTATTCTTGTGAGCGCCTATGCCCTGGTCCAAGCCCATGTGGCAGTGACCTCAATGTCAGAATGTTGTATTAAGGGCTTGTTGAACTACATTGCAAAGAACACTGGTTGGCCACCTACCATCAGCAGTGCCGCGGATTTGTCTGATAATATCATTGAGATGGTAAGTCGAATCTCTACTTTTCTGAATCCTTTTCTAAACGAATTGACGGGGTGCCAGTCTCTTTGACAATTTTCTGTTCAGGACCTTTACAAGTCTCCATATCCGTCCTGGTTATCGAAACCCACCCTTCGAGGATATAACAATGTCACAATCAAAAAAGCCGTGCAAGCTTTTGGTAGGTGCTCTGGAAGAATTTGGAATTCCAATACGAAATTATCTCCTGACATAATTTCACAGGTGGCGTACTTGGCTACTTGTTGAGAAAGTATAAAAAAAACTAGTTTTAAAAAACCGTCGATTGCTTGGGAAAAATGACTGGCGTATGCTATCGGAGATTTTTGTCGGCAGATTTTTCCTTTGATATTCCTTTTATGGCAATATTTTAGGAGAGAAGCATCAAATCCGGTGTGCCCAGTATGCACCTTGTAGAAACATCATGGGAGGTGTTTGGCTGAAACAAATGCTTGCTTCCATCAATAGTGCCATCAGCGGTGAAAGTCCTAGCGTTATTGGATATGCGTCGGTAAGTAGAAACCCTACACGAAACTCATCGGATACACGTATGTCACGGCGATATAATTGACACAGACTGAATTGACGAGGTGTTGCCCCCAGAATGTCAGAGAAGGGCGCGAAGTCAAGCTGCGAGATTCTCCATAACTAGTTCATCAATGGGAATGTCGCTTTGGCGGCCAGTAGTATAGTAACGGCGCCCCTCCCTACATGAGTCAAGCCACTTGCTTGAAATCCAAGGTGTACACCCTTAAGCAAAATTCCATACGTCGCGATGCGAGCGAGCTATGCACGTCGCTGTAGTTAGGTCCTGAAGCGAGTACACTGTGATGTTGGGTGCCTGTATAGCTCTCGTGTTATCCTCGTAGGAACTACTATTGCGGCGCCCCTAGCTTGCACTCATCGCGTCGCACGCGATACACCGCAGTGTGAAGTTCTGACTTAAGAGTATACACACAACAAGCAAAACCGCCCGATGGCCTTTCATTGCAGCATACTGAAGTCACACTCTCGGTTATGAAGCTAATGGGAGTGGAGAAGGATGAGCTGACAACGTCAGCCGGGTTTGTCATCGAATTCAGGTACATTCAGCTCCAGGAGCATCCACAGTCAGTAAGGTGCTTTTTATAGAGATAAGCCCGAGCCAGGTATCCGTATCCTCAACCACGATCCTAATCCGATCGATGAGCATATTATCTATAGGGTAAGTTTAAGATAACTCAACGTGAACAGCAGACGGTACAGCACGACCAATTTCAGGCAACGTATACGCCGGATCTTGCAAGAATCTCTGACAAGACCGGCTGGATTCCATTCAAAAAGTTCGAGGCTTTGGTGGAGAAATTTGCGGTCGAAAATTGGCAGAAGGCTTGCGGGCTGCAGTTGTGTGCTACCACTGCTGCTACCGTTCCTTCTTCGACGGGAGAAAAACTGATGATTAACACGGGTTCTTATGGAAGCTGAACATCCTATATCCACTGCTTTATGTAACTGGAACTTCCCTTAACCTACATATTATTTTTGTTTTTTGTTTTGGTATTAAATTTACGGTATTCTGTTCCCATAGTAGGCTCCATATAGCTTGCATCTTAGTCATCTCTATCGATTTTTTTTCTGGTCTCTATGCATGTTGATACCGGGCTGTGGATCTTTGTTATAAGGACTGCCCACTTAGGATGTGCCTCAAACAGTGCACGCAATTCTCTCCCATAAATTCTAGAAAATCATCGCTTATCTTAAACCATCTTTTCTCTATAATTAGGTCATTCTGAGACCTAATTAACAACTTCCATTCTGAGGACCGAGTATTTCTGTGCATGCTCCGCCTACCGTGGGTGGAGCTGTGCTCAGTTCATAAGTGATCCTTGTTCTTTGTTCCATGCTGTACCCATTCAATTTTGACCCAATCTCCGAGCGTTGTTTCAATGTAAATCCTAACTTCGAGACAGGCAGGAGGGCCGATGGAGGGACAGATGGAAAGACAATTACGCGGCCTATCCCTCCAAAAGTTGAGCCAAAATAGTCAAATTATCATGAACTGAGACTTTAAAGATGGCAGATGTACAGGTGAGATGCATGTCCCGGTTACATTGTAGAAATGCCACTGGGTTGAGGGCACCAGTAAGGGTAATTTGATCAATTGCTCGATGTGAAAGTAGAGGTGCTAAACAGTGCTGCAGAAAAGAAAGAACGTATTAAATCGGTCAAATACCTAGGAATGAAACCTCTTTTTCCGTAGTTCCCATCGCACACATAACCCATGTGTGCGGAGACGAGATGGCTACCAGAGGCACAGTATTTACAATTAGGCTAGACTGGACACAGTAGTAGAAAAATGAGTGCATGAAAGCGATTAAAAGTGTTCTAAGAACTCATCGTTAGACACCGGGAGGTGTAAATTTGGCACATTGGGGGATTTTGAAAGTAGAGGTGCTCAGCAATATGAGAGTAGAGAAAGACTGAAACAAACTGAGAAAAATCTGATTGTGAGGGATAGGAACCCAATCCTCCCCCTCTCTCGCGTCATTCCGCGTCACTAGCCGGGGTGGACTGCAGACAGGCCAGAGGGTGAATCAGCCGTCCGCAATCGTTTTCCACCCCTCCCCGGCGACCGCAGGACGGCATGCAGTGCTGCGGGGTCGTCATAAGACCCCAACCTGCGTTTTTTTTCAATGCGATTTTCACCACATATGACCTCTTCTGGAGTAGAAGATCTCTTCTCAGAAAACAAATGCTCCCAGATTTCAGTTTTCCCCAACCTCTACTGGTGCCTTTAATCAGTCACCATATAGTGCGTAATCACTCACCATATAGTGCACAGCAGGCCGGAACGGGTAATGAGCCACACCATCAAGGAAGTAGAGTCACAAAACTTTAGATTTCATAATTATTGGATCGCGCGAAAATAAATGATCCCACGCTTAAAATGTGAACCCTGAACCCAAAACCGTAGAGTTGTGGCTACCTGTGCTGAAGCACATAGCTGAGTAACTCCTAATATTACCTTATGCGCATAAGGCTCTTCACCAGTGCCATGTGGTGCGTGAAGTAATCGCGTAGCTTGGGCTGATTTCTGAAATTTTATATATCATTTCTGATGCAGAGCCAGAAAAGGGGCCCTGATCGTAAGTAACCCATAGTTCATTATGGCCTGAGTATCAGTACTTGCCTAATGAACTTGTTCGCTTTCTTTCCTGTTTGACTTTTTGCATTTTATAGGGTCACATACATGGAGCAAAAAACCGGTCTCAAATTTGGCTAAATGGTTTTGGGGGGCCCAGAAAATAGTTGATGGTTCGGTCCCCACTTAGGACAAACTTTGGCATTTTTCTAGTTTTCATCCATTTGTGCTCATGTAAGACTAACGTGCAAAATATGTGCAAAATCAATTTTTATTCTACCAGGGAACCGTTATCTCCAGTAATTTTGCGTACTAAGCGAATGATTGCTGTGGACCTGCCAACGCTCATAACAGGGGAACTAGGCGTTGTCCCGCAAAGTGCGTGTGATATTCATGCTCAGGGGGTCGAACTACCCTCGATGATTCTGACAAGTTTTCAGCCTAATCGTGATTTGGACCCAAACTCGGGAAATTGGGCGACTACTACCGCCACAGTAAAGAGCACTCAACGAAAGGAGCTCGCTGGCCGGTATAAGGAATTATTTGCTATCTTTGCCTTCGCATGGTGTTGCTAGGTCAGTTCACTTGGAATGCGTTGATTCTGCACATGCTCCGTTGCATTTAATCGAGGCTGTAAGTTGTTCGTCTGTACAAGTAGAGCAGTGACTATGTACCCATGTCCATCCCACTGTATCGAGTTTGGGTCAAAATCTCAATTTGAATAATATTTTGAATCCAGGGCTAATTGAGTCTCCTGAGCACGAATATCACACTAGTTTCGCAGGAACGCTTGGCACGCGTGCTAGAGGCGTCGAAGGGTCCAAACACTTCAACTACTGAAAGCTTGCAAATGAGGTCACTTTCGTGCACCAGCGACGAAAGTTGCACTCATTTTGCATGTGCGCAAATAGTATAGCGCTGGACAAAGAAAATTAAGAAAATGCAAAATCGAGAACGTTGAGGAGACTTGAACCACAAACACCCCCATCACCGTGCCAATGCCAATCTATCCCCATATCCATTCGGCCATCAACCACCGCAAGCACGTCGACCTGTGCATCCCCTATCAGTTTTCTTTGCTTCGTTTAGCAGTTACCATAAGTGATTCTACATTTTCAAACCACATCGCAGTGGTTTTGGCGTAGGTTTGAAGACAGTCTTCTGATATTCATATACTGAACGCCGCAGCTGGAAAGCGTTGCAGCAAACTGGACAAAATTGTTTCTTTCTGAGCAACTTTTGTCACTCACTTTCTGGGCCCCCCAAAACCATTTAGCCGAATTTGAGACCGGTTTTTCGCTTCATGTATGGGACCCTATAAAATGCAAAAAACCGTTTTGAATAAGCTCACCATGACCTGATGGGCCTTCCTTGTTAGGGTTTTAATCACTTTTTTCCGGGTTGAGCGATGGGGAGATGTGGCAACGGTCGCGGCTTATTTTGGTCACTGCCCCCCCCCCTCACCCCCAATTTTCATTTTTCATTTTAACATCAGGCGCAAAAACTCGTCTGCGATGAGAAAGAAAGTCTTATTTCTCGGGTATTTGACAGATATATACCTTAATTTATCACCTGCAGCTCCTTTAGAGCTTCTTATTCTAATTTACCGTTTGAATCACTCTTCTTGGTGCCCTTTTTAAAACACATTTGAGACTTCCATCCAATGATGAACCGTCGCAGATTTAACCAGTCGATTCCCCCGATTTTCACTCCCCCCCCCTTGCCATGAGAGTAGATAGCGGTACCCACTAATGCAGGCGACGGTAAAGATTCACATAGAATTTTTTGGAAAACTTGGTCTTTTTTCCTCTGCCTGGTCGCCGCCTCCACCCAAGACGTTAATTAATTACCGATTGACGGCCTAAAGGCCGTCAATCGGTAATTACAGCACAGATACCCTAAGTATCATCATATCATGATCGATTTACGGCCTTTTCTCGGGAATCGGTTTAGCGGTGCAAAATCTGTTTGAAAGTGGGTAGTCTCCGAGGAGCACTCAACTATACCCTCAAATACGATCCCCTTACGTGGTAGCTCCAACCTCAAAGGTGCTCAGAATAATACAAAAAACGGTCCATCATCTCGTGATTGAACCCCTGTCTGGTTGGTTCTGCTTGAAAAATTCCCGAAGCACTCTGTCACCATTTCCGAGGGATTCAAGGCTGTAACCAAGAACACATAAGCATGCGATGCATTAACCGTCTCAGGTTTCCCACGTTCTCACTGTTTTTTACGCTTCACCACGCATCTGTTTCTTATCTCATGCTCAATGGAGCACTAAATAAATAATGCCGGATTTTGGGCAATAACATTACGTGAAACGTTTACATTATGTGCTCGTGAAATTTACTCTCGTTCAAGCTGGACATGGTTAGGTTTGCTTATGGCATTTTAGGGTAATCTTCAGTTTTTCCCAGGATCTTTGCTAAGCAGTATACTTTTTGAAGATCATACTGGCGTGTTCAGGATAGCTTTATGTGCACTATAAAATGAGAAGGAGCCTTTGAACTATTTTTTATGACTCCAAGTCATAAAAATACCTCAAAAGCTCACACGAAAATTCAGATGCTCAGCGAAAAGCGCTATGTTCACCATAAATAAAGTTCAACAAGAAAGTGTATAGTGGGCAGCTTGTGACGAAGAATGCGGGGTGTGTACCCTTACGTCAGGTCGCTGCGTGCAGCGTAAGATGGCTGAACCCGGCGGGAATTGCGCATAAATGCGAAAAAGACCTGCAAACTACGTTCTACGTCTATTTTCATTTATTTCGCCGCTGAATTGAATTGTTCTCAAGCTACACTTGATGGAACTCAACGTTTTCAGTTCATCACTGGTTCATGATATAGCGCTTCGCATGCATTCATTCCATTTCCTATGCCATGTGTTGTCCTTGGTTGCACCCACTCGAAGGGCGTAAAACGAAGAAGTCTTTGTCAAAAGTTTTTTCGGTTCGTCTTTCTAGATACGGATTCATCTCGTATTTAAGTGGAGTGCTGCTGCGCTAGGATGTTTGAGGTGATTTATATAGAACCTAGAAAACGGGTTGAGAAACCCTTGAAAACTTGTGACATCCAAAAACTGTTACATTAGAAAACATAGCACTACTCAACCATCATTACCCCACAAGCCGTGAGTCGGACAAAAATTGCATTCCGCTGAATCTTTGTCTTCAGAGGTAAGTTGGAGCGTGAATCACTAATATGTCTTCCATTTCCGACGACAGCTTCTTTCTCACTGAATTCATTTGGGACTCTCATATAGGGGTAATTCAGAGTACTGATTATGGATATAAAATTCATTTTTAGCTCTCGCCTTTTGTCTTCTTCACGGCCCCATTCCTATATATTTCTGACTGTACTGGTTTTTATTTTTTGTAAATGAGCAGGATCTCATTCTCATTGACATTCACCTGACACTATCTTACAATCATCAATGTGCATCTGAAGTATATGTATTTTCTCCTTAACCTCGGTGCTGAAAAAGAATCCCTTTTTTTGCAAGGCTCAGACAAAACAGCTCCAGACCGGTAACTGAATATTTATTACGTGTAAAAAGTACACGTATGTAAGAGAAAAATCTGTGATGACTCAAAAAGAAAGAAGCACCAAAAACAATGTAAATGCTTCAAATGCTGGATGGTAAAAAGACAGATAAGAAACAGAATAAAAGCAACAACTTAACGGAAATAAACGGGAAGGAAAAGAATACTGCGAGGGTAATGAAACAAGAGCATAACAGTAATCTGTATCACCTATCACAGTGTAGATAACGACATGACCCCCTTCTGAAGCCGCCAAGGGATTCCGGTATGCTGACTTTTTGGTCATTTTGAAATAATCGGAAGCTGCCCAAAAATGAAAAAGTTGCTGAGTGAGGAGGGTAGGAAGAGCACAATTTTAAGTCTAGGACCTCAAGTCGAGGAACGATTTAATGAAAAAGTCACTTACTTCGAGATCTACCAGTACATGTAATTTTTGTAGACCATCAAAAGATCATTCCCCCTCCTCCTGAGATAGGGAGTGTCAAGGTTGAGCATCTTGTTTCTTATAATACCACAAGGAATGCTATTACTTGCGTAATCCAGTGCCCGAACAAACTCTTTCCTAGTGAGGCTGCTCCGAACACTCTCTATCCTTCGATTAAGGGAGTTTCAGTTGGTGTAAACACACAAGTGCCACACTCAAGCATAGAACAAACATGACTTTCGTGGATGAGCAGCGAAATTTTTATTACTTGCAGTCGTAAAAAATGGTTCGACCCGTATGCAATGGAGCTCTCGCTCCTCCAGATTATGAATTTCCGTTGTTGATCACGAATACGAATAATTCACACTTTATTTCGGTGTTCCGGCACACCAGGTAGACGCCGCTCACTGATAGAGTCTATCAAGAGTCTATCAAGGGAAGGTATTTTACTTCCCATGTAACTTTGAAATGAGACCAGGGGGATCGATAGAGCTTCGAACGCTGATTATAACTGTGAAAACCAAAATTGCTACCTGGCATTCTGAAGCGAGTTACGATGGGTCAAAGTTTGCCTGTGACACCTCATTGGCGAGGCACTTTGCCATCAGCAAGGCCATTGCTAAGCCCAATCACCAACGAACCCAACCCCGCAGATCTGGAACACTACCAGTAAGCCACCGTGGTCAATTCTGGCTATCCAACGGCCCTGCTGATGGCAAAATGCCTCGCCAATGAGATGTCACAAGCAAGTCACAGGCAAACTTTGACCCATCGTAACTCGCCTCAGAATGCCAGGTAGCAATTTTGGTTTTCATAGTTATAATCAGCGTTCGAAGCTCTAACGATCCCCCGGGTCTCATTTCAAAGTTCCATGGGAAGTAAAATACCTTCCCTTGTAAGTGACAACTTTTGAATCACGCACTTATATAGGCAGTGAGGGTGCAAAAAGTAGAACTGGCGTGGGAATAGCAAAAAACCCATCGATAGGTACTCATCGAATCTTACTTGAAAGAAAACAGATTAATGCGAAGACTTCAATAGATTGTGGTCGAATCACATGGCCATCCTTCACATTCTAATTTCATGTAATAATATCATATATCATATAATAATATCACTAACATCATATCATCATATTTATATCATAATATCATATCATATAATAGTATTAACTGATTCTTCAATACAAGATTAGAGTCGTGAATGGAGAATAAATATTACAATCTCTTGAAAAAACATGAAGGCGGACAGTGGACATACATAGAAACACTGATGAATTCGGCACCGTTGTATTCTGTAGGAAAATGCTGCTCAAAAGTATAAATAAATCTAATGAGTATAAATGCTGCCGAAAGCTTTCACGCAAGTGAATGGATTTGCGCTTGGTACTCACTGCTGCTGGTATTTTTCGCATTACTTCCCGCAAACTTCCTATTCGTGTCTGCGAACATGATCAGTGTTTTCTTCCTTCTTAATCCCTAAATGTAGAGCTGGACATGATCAGTGTTTTTCCTTTTTAATGCCCAAATGTAGAGCTGTCACTTACGGCCAGGGTCATTCCATTTTGACCATTGTTTTGGTGCCTTTCCTGGATCTCGCGTAGATTCATCTTGTGAAGTCGCTACAATAAATCAGTATATAGTCCACAGTCACAATACACCACAAACGTTACATGAACTCTGCACCTGTGAATATTTTTGATTGGGAAAAACTGTGATTGAAGTTGATGACACCTTTCTTTCTTCTGGTTTTTTCAGTTACATGTACGAATTTTGTTACACTCAGCGCAGTAATTTCCGACTCGGTCTCAACATCCACAAATGGTTGCAAATCACGTATTTAACAGGTTCCTTTTTTGAGCCATGACATTGTCGTCTACAGGGACTATTAACTTTGAATCGCTCGAAACAATATTGATAGTTGAGATGCGACGAGGAATGATCTCCGTGAAGTTCCACTATAATTTGCTGAATCTCAAAGCATCTCATCTTCATGTTAAACAGCAGATGAACTTGCTGAGAAGAATTTATTTTTGAGTGCCTTTCTGAAAGCGCACTAGTTAAGATCAATATCGTTGAGGAACAAAACTGGGAGATTTTGTATGCAAACGTTAGAGTTGTCAGTAACAGCTTTGCAAAGCTTGCTATTGTTAAGCAATGTTTTTATGGTAGATGTCATCGACCAAATTTATGTTAATCATATAATATAATCATTTCACGTAAACTATCGTTACTTCTTTCACTAGTCCCTTACTTAAACAAGTAATCGCTCCCTGAACAGTGAACTTTCGATTGCTCTCTGTAAGCGGGTCAATGCCCCGCGGTCGTATAACAGCACACTGATACTTGCCGTCTCTTTTCTATTCAGAGCTGCTCATTGTTGCGATCAATGGGTAAACAGTGAGCATTAAAAGAATCGTGCAAAAAAAAAATGGAAAAATGAGTTTCTCTCCTACCCAGATATTTATGTTATATTTGCTCAATAAGGATCGCACACAAAGGAAGAAAAGAGTATCCGGCTAAGACACGGCTCCTCAAAGAGGGGGTAGCCTTAGAATAAGTACCCGCCCCGTCCTCCGCCGCGATGGGAGACGCTTAGTGGGAACAGAAAGTTACGTAAACAAAGTCTTCCTCACCAACCGCGGCGAACGAAGGAGAGGAGCACATACTCAGAGGTTCCGCCCCGTCGTCCGCCATTTTGATGAGCTGTATCTTGGCCAGATACTCATTTTTTCGCTTAAAACTGTGCGTGGCCCTTATTATGCAAACAAAACATAAATATGTAGATAACAGGAAAACTCATTTTTTTTGTTGTATGATTCCTTTAACGTGGTCTGCACAGGGTAATTATGAAGGACGAGCGATCAATCACCTGAGTCAGAGTCTTCTCGAGAAACGGGGCAGCAGTATGGAAAAAATAAAAACGTAGCCGTGAAATGATTTATACTTCATCGCGCCACATTTATCTTATTGAATACAACTGTATACATTTCACATGTGTTTCCATGCCTTCGGATTATCTTCATGTTTTTCATATAAATGTGATGCCCTTGTAAAGAATGAGTACGTCGTCATTATGAAGGAGATAAAGAAAGCTTTTTGGAAGTTATAGCTATGCTAATAATAGCAATTATAGCTTTTGGAAATTAAATATGTTGTTTTCATTCATTTTTCGGCATTCAATAAGGGAAGATTGATTTGGTACTACAGGGGGTGCCAAAAAAAAGTAATTCTTTCGGCCGCGCATCAGTCGAACTTCGGCAAATTCTGACCAAGTATTTCCATCCGTAAGGTAAAGAGCAGACCTCACTCCATACTGGGTGGTGTCCTTAAATATTCCGTTTTTTCCGGGTTCCCAGCTCCCTTTGTTTCCAAGAGCCAGAACGTGCCATTACCACTGAAACTCCTCCGGGGGCAGGTTTGAGGCATGAAAGATGATATTAGGTTGGACGGGAAGTTCTGGGACACTTTTTGTTTTTTCCTGTAGAAACCTGTAAAGCTTCGGGAGCATTTGGTAGTGGGGGGTATATGAAGCGTCTGAAAAGGGCTTCTGAATAGCACATTCATATTCTCTACGGCTTCAACTAGCAGTGAATTTACGGCAATTTCGCGAAAGGTGCGAAATTCACGAACACCGCCTCGGTTCCTCAGCATGCGAGGCCACTAACAAAATTAACCAGTCGATGGACCCAGGTACTGTCTCTCATATGGCGGCAGCCCGATGGCTCGATCGGCTCAAATTGGAACAGGAAAATATTCAAAAAATTGCATTGAGAAAAAAACTTTTTTTTTTGAAAATTTTCAAAAAAATAGGAAACTGTTACCATCCAACACGACAGCCACTGCCGATCTCTACTGCAGGCAATTGGACACCGGAGCGCCAAAACTTACCGGAAAAATGGACCAAGACCAAGGTTTTTCTCACAAGGTGTCCCAGAACTTCCCGTCCAACCTAATACTTCGGATCATAGCAGCCTTGTCCAAGCAGCAGGGGCTCTGTGACTTCTATGATCCGAAGGGCCAATCCTTAGGAAGCTTCTCACAAAATACCTACCACGGAACCTGGCTCCACTGTTCAAGGGGGACCTTGAAACCGTGGGTACTCTGAAGCCCGACTGCGCCGCTTGAAAGCTCCATATTTTTATGAAAGTGAAAGTAGTGAGTCTCAGCTTGTTCCCGCTTTTAAGAACATTTCGGGACTATTTTGCTCCAATACTGTTATCTCTCTCGTTTCCCTATGTTTTGTATAATAGGCGGATGTGGGCCGTGGGCAAAATTCCTTTTTTGGCACCCCCTGTAAAATACTTCGAACACTTGTTTTTGGGATTCACCATGGAGAAGTGGCTTGCTTGTACTCCAAGAGACAAGGCAAACTCTGCGGTGTCTTTCTGTATGTGATGAGTGATTTATTTGGAGTCCTTTTTGACTTAGACGAAATATACTTCTAGCTTTCAAGAATGGCATGAAGTGCTTCGCAGTAGTAGCCCGTAATTCCGAGGAAAATGCATCTGGAAGCAGTGCTTAGCTTGAAGCTAACTAATAAAACTGTGAATACTCACGACTCAAAGAGCAGAAGTCCTACTCAAGGACTAGAAAAGTTTTTCTCGCCAACCTTCAAAGAAGAGCTGATTCGAGCAAATCCGATGCAGTTCAATTTTCCATTTAATTCAATCGAAACGAAGCTGTTACGGTGCAACGGTTTGCGACCAATCAATCCGTTACGGACTGCCGTCTAACCAAAGTAAGAACACTGAACAGGCGCGTGTCTGTGAAATCCTTTTTTCTATTTCTTATCATTTTCATTCTTGTTGTTAATGGGTGGTCTTATGCAAATTTACCCTGTTCACTTTGGCACTTTTGTTTGAGGTCATGTTGTAATCCATACTGGCACGAATTTGTTCGTGTAATAAATAAATAAACAAATAGATATAAATAAGTAAATAGGTATATATGTATACTGGCCTGATCCAATAAATAAAAATATAAATATAAACTTAAATAAATAAACAAATATATGCTAACCATTACTGATCAAGTAAATTTCACTTGTGAATCATGGCACCATTCCTATTTTTTTCCAGTTCCACGATGTGAGCACAGTGACCTTCTCAAAATTCTTTGCAAGTTTCATAATAACGATTAAATTGTTATTAACAATTTCCGCATGGCGGGCTGCGGCGAGAAGCAGTAGCTATCAGAAACAGAAAGCATTGAGAAATGTTTCCGAATGCTTGCCATTTGATCATACGTTTGAAGCGCTTCCATTGAAATATTTGATGATACATGCGTCTCGGCGTTTATGGCTTTCACACCATTCACGTTTGGGCTACACTCGCAACCACTCAGAGCATCTCTGCAGCAACTATACAATATTATCGGAACCTTTTTTTTTCGTTAGCGGAGCGGATAGAAAGCGGAGTAGCTGATGCTGTTTTTTTTTCTTGGAAGCCCACTATTTGCTTTTACATGAAATAGTGGAATTATTTGAATGAATACCGAGCACTGGTCTGAAGCGATCATTGTTCCAGTCTGAGAGAGAAGAAAGGATATCTCTGTTTATCTATTCTCTCCAGCCCGATCTTGATAAGGTTAGGGTGAAATGCGGTCCCAAACACGGCACTTCTCAGCCACCGTACTAGTTCGCCCATCCTGCCAAAGGCGCTATCGCAATGAGGGGAGGGGGATGCACCTCATAAAAAGTTGCACATCTGAGCATCTTGAAGGATCCTTGAAGGGTCAATCTGCACACTTAGGCGTATATTTTGCCTAAGCTTCAGTGGAGGGGACAATGGGTTCCTTTCCCCCTCTGGGTTTAGGTTAAAATAAAGTACATAGTGGGATGCCCCCTCCCCCTCCCCTCAGGTTGCAATTGCACCCTGCTAAATTCAATATTGAAAACAACTTGAAAGAAGTGTAGTTTGTGCTTTGAATGAAAGGGGAACACGTGGTACATCTTGAAAAGGATTGATATCTCCATGTTTAATCCTTCTGCCGTAATAACTTTACTTTTCCACGTTTACCTTTCTTCCATATGCGGGCACTTGAGAGGAAGAAGAGAGCGCTTGACACTTGAGGGCACTTGAGAGCGTGGCGTTACCGCGTTGTCTTTGGTCTTGAAGTGGTAATAATAAACCCGAAAACATTATTAAGGTTGAAACCAACCAAAATTTTCGATTTGATTCGAATTAAGGATTAATGTTATCGCAGACTTGTTGCTGTAATTTTCCCATTTTAAGACTTGACATTGGATACTTTCTTTCAGATAATATTTGAGCAATTTCCGAATGAGGGACAACTGCCACTGAATGAATCAGAGGAGATTCCGCCAACTCTGAAGACGTAAAGATTCGGTGAGTGTAATACATCTGCTTTGTATTTGTGTATATCAACGAACGAGCAGAAACGTGAGGGGCTATGTTTGTCACTTCTATGTTTAACCAGCTGGAGCACGATTACCATGAGCATCATGCAGAACATTCCTTTCAGCGTTTTTATCACCGTTGGGACATCTACTGTCCAACTTTGCCTTTTATAAATGTTATGATTAAGTTTTTGGCAAAATGGATGGTATAAATTCCAGCATTCATATTTTCAAGAAATTATGTCGATTGAATTCTGTAATCTCACTAGATATCGCTGCAGACTTCTATATCAGACGCTATAGACTCCTATTGGAATTCTTCTTGATCATAAAGGATAAAAATTATGCATTTATTAGGTTAAAGGCACACCTCGCGATAAATTGTGAGAGTTATCGCGCGTATTACTGGACTTAAAGGACCTGCTTTACCCATCAGTGAAGAAAAATAAACCCAATCTCCTCACAACCACCAAAAATAGAGCTCCCTGTATTCAGTCCTCGTACGAGTATTGAAGGTTGTAAAAGAGTTTTTGGTCGATGATATCGCGCAAAATGCTACGATATCACATGTTCTTCCCTGTTGAAGCTGCCTTCCATTGAAATCGCTGCCTTATCTTGTCTTATCGCAAGTTTCCTTCTCCACGTAAGAGCCACGTTGGAAATTTGCTCGTCTAAGGCCAGGTTTAATTGGGCTCTAGGGGCTCAACTCGGCTCGGATAGAGCGCGCCTATCGCCGCAAGGATGCACGATCAAGCCCCAACAAGGGTGCAGCCTGAGCACCTATCTAACGACCTACTTGCCCCAAGAAGGTAGGCCACTATTTTATTTATCTATTTATTCATTTATTTATTTATTTGTAACGCTGCTTAAGGCAGACGTAAGAAACATACAGAGAGCAACATCAAATGATCACATTACATCTCAATTAACCATAGCTCAGCAATTCCTTCTTGACACGGCTTTTAAAAAGTGAAAAAGCAGGGAAGACAGATGCCACCTTGGATTTGAGATTGTAAATGTAGTACCAGCGCGGCACTTAAAGCTATATCGCTTCAAGTTGGTTCGCGGTGTAGCATATGAATTTTAACCGAGCCACCTCTAGTTATTGAGTTGGCCCTAACATAAAATTTTGAAGCATCAACCCTGGAAATGCCTGATAATATCTTAAAGACCATAATATCTTGAAGACATCGTATACTTTTCTGCGGGAATATAAGCTGTATAATTTGGAACGGCGATTCCTGCTAAGTGGATTAGGTAGATTAGAATAGGAAGCCAATCTTGACAAAATGTCCAACTCTGTCGTGAAATTATCTTGAATTCTCTCAAGTAATCGAATATCTTTTTTTATGAGGACAAAATACAGATGTTCCACTCTCTGCAATAGGTCTGACGTAAGTTTTATAAGCCTTCAGTAGAATATCACTCCTTTTTATCATCAGTCCCTTGAAGATTTGATAAGTGCGAAATGTAGCCTTTCTGAACAGAGCTTGGAAGTGAGTAGAAAAATTGAGTTTATAATCATAGTGGAAGCCAAGGTCCTTAACAGAGGAAACTTTATCAAGGATGTGACGGCATAGACAATAGGGGTACAACAGAGTGGAAGTACCGATCCTTATGTAAACTGTTTTGTCGGGGGCTAGGAGTATGTAAGTTCCATTCATACGACCAATTCAAAATGGAATCTAACGCCTTCTGACTGACTCGTCTATCACCATAGCTTCCAACTTTTCTGTATATTTTGACATCATCCGCATATTGCTTGCAGATAACACCACATTCCTCTAAAAGACCAGGAAGATCGGAGGTACCCTAAAGTCTGATAGATAAGTCCGCCCGCACGCGGTGTCGCGCGCGGCACAGGCAGCTGCAGTCTTCAAAGAACCAAAGATGGAGGAAATTGAGGAAGCTATGATTGGTGAATTGTTAATAACAAGTTTACATTGTATTGTATATTGTATTTGTTAATATAAAAGGAGTAGCAAGTAAAGCTGGAGTCGTGCGAAAGGTGAACACAGAAACTTCACAGTTGGCAGAGGATGAACG
Organism: Trichostrongylus colubriformis; assembly: GCA_963978905.1. NCBI lineage: Eukaryota > Metazoa > Nematoda > Chromadorea > Rhabditida > Trichostrongylidae > Trichostrongylus > Trichostrongylus colubriformis. Next base: position 15,991,565 of record OZ022256.1, read on the forward strand.
AGTGAGAGGAAAATCGTTGTTCAACGAGGGCTTCAATGCAACCATGGTTTTGGCGATGGAACAGCGGTTAAATAAAAACTTATCCTTATTTCTGTTATGATAACGGTGCACAAAACCTCACATACATGCGTCTTTCACCTTCTTTTTCCCCTGCAGAACGCGCTTTTGCTTGCCGCGTCAAATTTTTGCACCTGATGTGAGCCTTCCTTCTAGTCTTCAAGCCCTTTGATTTACCTGAACAACTTATGATCATCAGAACACGGGAGGAATAGTAAAATTGACCCGACAAAAGCCAGATATACAAAAAGCGGCATCACGAAAAGGATGAGGTACGGAGAGGTAGCTGCTTTAGTTTGCGACAGTTTCTACTCAATTTCTGAGGAGACAATTGTCAACAGCTTCTCAAGGACCTTGAACCAAGGGTCATTGTTAGATGAGATGAGTGAGAGTTTTTATGTTGTGAATGTTGTGAAATTGAAAGAAATTGAGAATGCGTGGGAAGTTTAAGATGAATGATCATTGTTACACGTGTTGAACGAAGATATTGATATGTGGTATTTTTAGATATGAGAAATAAAGTTGAATGAGCAATTTCTACAATTCTATCGTTCTTAAGAACGAAGGGTGCATTGCGATCCTGTGCTTTGAAGACTGCGCCTGCGTCCGCCGCTGCCGCGAGCGACACCGCGTGAGGGCGGACTTATCTATCAGATTTTAGGGTACATATGGTAAAAAGGATGGGGGATAAGACACCACCTTGGGGAACCACATTTAACGTCTCTCACTGTCGAGAAGGTCGAACCAATTCTGACCTGAAACGTTCTAACAGACAGGAACTCTTTCATCCTATGTAGAAGTAATGAATAGCATCCAAGCCGCTCCATTTTGAATAAAAGTTTCGCATGATCAATCCTGTCAAATGTTTTGGAAAAATCAAAATAAATTACATCGCAAGATTTTTGGCATCGAGGTAATCAGTCCAGTCGTTGATACATTCCAAGAGATTTGTTCCAGCGGAGCGACCAGGAATAAAGCCATGTTGGTTGTCTGGTATTATTAGGCTCCTATCAAGATGACTCAAAATATGTTTTTTTAAAGTTTTCTCAAAAATACCACAAAAGAAAGATGTTATACTGACGGGTCTATAATTATCAACAGAATGGGAAGGTTCTTTCTTCAAGAAAGGTGTGATGAAGAAGTGTTTCCATCTCTTCGGGATCTTAGAAAAGCAGAGAGACTGATTGGAGATATAGGCCAGAGGATCCGCCACAACATGCGCAATTTTCTCGACAAACATGGAAGGTACGAAGTCCGGGGTCAGTGACAGAGTATTGGGCAACTTATTTAATAATGTATAGATTGTAAAACCATCTACCCATGGAAAGTCAGTCATTGGGATATCAACAATACGAGAAAAAGACGGGTGAGAATTATTCCGTATGACCCCCTTTTTACGAGACCAACAACTCCCTCTCCCCTCCTTTTGTGATCTACGATAACGGTAACTGTTGCCGGAGTGTATAACGGCAATGTGTTCTATTGCTGAAGTTATCACTGGTTCGCTGTGAAATACTCCTCGTTTCTCTTTTACTTATTAAATTTGAATTACAGGGCTTATCACTGCCCTCTGCAGGTACGATCCCTCCCACCACCCTTTCCTGTCCGGTCAAATACGACTCCCTGTCGAGGAATCGTCGTTTGGGGTACCCTGCCCACAACCTGGAGACGTAGAGGCAATGATTTCGTAATGATCGCTTCAACATCGTGCTGTGTTCTCAAGCGTTCTCCTGAAGGAAGCTGTCGAAATGCTCAAAGAAAGGGTAATCGGTGGGAGTCACGGCAGGTGAGTACGCTGGATGCGGCAGAGTCTCGTAGCCGCGCTCCTTCAACCTCTTCAAGGTTGTTCTTACTATATGAGGTCGTACGTTATAGTGAAGAAGCATAGATTCTTCCAAAACTAGCCAATACTGGGTGATGGGATGATGATCTGCTGTTTGCGGCAATGCATCTCACCAGATTCCTCCCAGTTTTTTCATCTGTAATAGCTCCATGAGGTTATGATGGATTAGACCTACCGCTAACACCATACCGCCACAATGACCTTCTTTCTGTGCTGCTTCACCCTGGGAAAATGTGAGAAACGTAATCGTTGCTGAACTGTTGCACTGATCGCTCAACGACACTTGAGACTCCAGGTATTTACTCAAAAAAGTTTTTTTTTGAATAAGTATAGGGGGTCTCAATTTTCGTTAAGCATTCAGATGATCATGAGATTCCGAAACAGCATGACATCAAAGCATTGTGCAGATCGTCCTACAGAAACCGGTTTTCATTACACCTCAATATACGAGTACGAAATGGCTCTTTGTTTTCAGAAATGGGTAATGGATTTCATTACTGAAAAGTGGGTGTACTAGAAAAATGTTCCCTCTCTCCATTTCAATCTACGAACTTCAAGAAGTTCAAAATTCATCCCAGGATATAAATTACTATGTTTGAATAGAGGACGAAGCGGGTTCAATATGGTTTAGGCAACTCTAGCAAAGAATCAGGAAAAAAGAATTCAGGAAATGGAATATTCGTTGCCGCAACAACATTCTCAACGACCTAATATTTATTAATTCATCCACTTATTAGATGGGTTTTGGGAACACCGTCTTCAAAAGCACTGTAGTCGCCTTATCATACTATTAGGTTGGCAACTAAACAATAAATAAATTAAATACTGCTTTTTCCCTCAAAACTGCTTTCCACAAAATTTCTTCTGTACATATATATGTAGTACAAGTCCACACGCATCCATAGTTATTGTTGTCTTCCATCTCCCGGATAACCCTTTTCGGCAAAATAAAAATATCAAAAGTCACCTCATTTTCAATTCCAATTTTTTTTTCTTTGAATGGCGTTAGACAGGGAAAGGGAAAGGTGATAATCTGATTGAGAAAGATCAGAACTATGAGGCCGCAATTTTTATCCAAGCTCGGGGATTTTTTGAAAAAAAATCTAAAATTTTTTTTACCACTATTGAAAAAATGACTCGCCAAAAAATTCTCGAGCTTGGATAAAAATTGCTGCCCCATCCACCTTATAGCCCTGATCTTGCTCCATCGGATTATCACCTTTTCCTTTCCCTGTCTAACGCCATTCAAAGAAAAATCTTTTTATAATTTTTGTATTGAAAATGAGGTTGACCGTGGATGTGTTTAATTTGCCGAAAAGGGTTATCCGGGAGATGGAAGACAATAATACCTATAGATGCGTGTGGAATTATACTACCTGTGTATGTACAGAAGAGATTGCTGGAAAGCAGTTTGGAGGGAAAAAGCAGATTGCCAACCTAATACGTCGCCTTGCATATATTAGGTTGTAAGCAAATTTCTGGCCTGTTTTGCGCGTTCACAAGATAAATTCAAATCTGGAAGAGCGTTATCATGAATCAAATTACATATTGTGGTCCTTCAATCGAAAAAATGTTGTTCCTTCTGACTATATGTTTTCCTTGAAATCCCATGAGGTTTTCGAATTATTAGAGAAATTCCAAAATACTGCGACAATTGCACTTTTTGGATGACTTCACTTCACAAGTTCGTATTTTGTGCGCGAGCGCATTTTCCACAAATCGTCTTCCAACAACTGGAGCAGTTGCAGGCTGAAACCCTTACCCATCATATTCATCAGATCTAGCGTTAACTAAGCTCCTTTTTGCAAACATCTGGACAGCTCCTTCTATAGCAGTGTGTTCAAAGTGGTGATTCTGAGTTGACCTTTTTGGTTTCGCGTCATATAACACGTCAATCCTTCATCAAAATGACATAGGCAAGTATGCATAATGTTGCCAAAAGTGTAGCGAATTGAATGGCGCTTATTTTTATGAAAAGATGCACTCTCACTCAGTTACGATCTCCTGAAGTTGAAATTGCAAAAACCGGTCAAAACTTCCCTCACAACCTATTAGCTACATCGCGCACACATCGGAATATAGAAGAGAAGTTTTTGAAGAAATTCGTGATACAATGGCAGCAGAAGCGATGGTTTGAGTGTTTAAGAGAAGCGACTTAATTGTGAAGGATAGCTAGCGCTCGAGAGAGATGGTATATTATGCTATGCTCGGGAACAAAAGCACTTTGGGCCTCTGTATAAGGCCCTACCGCATGAGGCTCCTCCCACGAGCATGTGCGCTTATTCAACGACGTGTGACTGCCGCCGACTTATCGCAGGCTTGTGTGACTATGCTATGCGCTGCATAACTCGTCTGAGCAAGGATAAGCAAAACTTGTAGGGGTCCAAATTCTTGAATTCGGCCATTTTATTTTGTTTTTTGATCGTCGTAAGGCTATAACGCAGCTCTACTTTCAGTTTTACTATGCTACCTAATATTGCGGCTGCAGCCGTTTCTCAGTTAACGTCGGAACATTTTACTACCGTAATCCACCCCCTTGGTTCGAACTTACCTCTTGCAGTTATTTCCTATCGTGTCTATCCTGATGGTACGCGTCCAATTTCATTCAGGGAAATGGTTCGACGAGCAGAGCTACCGGTTTTGTTATTGTTGATCGTAACGGCACTATGTCTTCTTTCTGTGATTAACTCTGGCACGAAATCGAATTATTCCAAGGTATGCAATGAAAATACTCTTTTTTAGACCTAAAATCATTTTTTCTGGATCTGATAGATAAGTCCGCCCGCACGCGGTGTCGCGCGAGGCGCAGTCTTCAAAGAACACAGGATCGCGATGCACCCTACATTATTAAAAACGACAGAATCGTAGAAAATGTTTATTCAACTTCATTTCTAATCCAATATCTAGAGATACCACGTATCAAAATCTTCGTTTGACCCGTGGAATGGTGATCATTCTTCTTAAATTTTCTGCGCATTCTCCATTTCATCGTCACAAACATTCATAACATTAAAACTCTCACTCATCTCATCTCACAATGACACTTAATTCAAGGCCCTTCAGATGCTGTTGATAATCGTATCCTCAGAAATTGAGTAGAAACTGGTGCAAACTAAAGCAGCTATCTCTGCGTAGCGCGGCTCTACGTGGATTTATCAATGAAATCTTACAACAATTTTATTATTCCTCCCGTATACTGCTGATCATAAGTTGTTCAGGCATTTCAAAGAGCTCGATGACTAGAAGAAGGGCCTACATCAGGTGCCAAAACTTGACGCGGCAAGCAAAAGCGATTAGCAGGGGAAAAATAAGGTGAAAGGCGCATATCTGCGAGGCTTTGTGCGCCATTACCATAACAGGAATAAGAAAAAGGCTTATTCGACCCTCTATTTCATCGCCAAAACCATCCTTGCATTGAAATCCCCATTGAACAACGATTCTTCTCTCATTCGTTCACTTTCCTCAGCAAACTGTGAAGTTTCCGTGTTCACCTCTCGTACGACCCCAACTTTACTTGCTACTCGCTTTTATATACAAATACAATATCAACAAATATTAAATAACAAACACAATACAATACTATTTCAACTCGTTCTCAACACAATCCGCAAATCATAACTTCCTCAGCCTTCTCCATCTTTGGTGGTTTGAAGATTGCGGCTGCCTGCGTCGTGCGCGACACCGCGTGCGGGCGGACTTATCTATCAGACTTTAGGGTAATATGATCCATATACAGACTATATTATGCAAAAGCAATCTTTTATATTATTACTTTTTATTTTTATATATACGATATTTTATGCGATTCAGGGGGCTTCCCGAAAACTTTGTAACGGGATCCACAGACGGGACACTCATTACTAGCGAACAGTTCATTCAGAATATTCCTTTCTCTACCTCTGTTGTAAAATTGACAATATCTTGAGATAAACTACTGCGGCTCATCCTTCTTGAATACTGCCTGGGACTCCAACGCCAGCGTTCGCTTTCAGAAACATCCTTGTGTGGGATGCATAAATATGTTATTCTAACCAAAAAGCACATCCACTCAACACCAGGATTAGCTGATTTCAACTTTGTAAATGATTTCAATTTCTTTTCTATCTAAAAATAGAGGGCTGAATGAATATCTAAGTATCTAAATTATATGGGGCTAAGTAAGTAGTAATAACGGAACTACTTTTCAAAATTACGATCTGATTCTTGATGAGAAAGACATAGATGCAAAAAAAGGATTGCAGAAAAGTTACAGAAATGTTTTCGTAGCCTAATTTAGACCCGGAACCTCATCGGTGCTAGGCTATCTCATTCACCTTGCTGCTATATTATCGTCGCAAAGCATCATAGACAAAAATGATTTCTGCTGCTCTTATTGAACCAGCACCACCGCTCGACATTTCAGGAATGTTCATTATTTGGAAAAGCGGCAATTTGCTGCGAATGAATAGCTGTCTGTACTTCGGTCGCATCCCGATTAGGCAGAAACGTGCCGCTGGGGGTGGATTGATTTGCTGAATAAAACTACAACCTTTTCAACGCAAAATCCCTGAAAAAAGTTCTGCCATGAATGGCGACGTTTGAATGTGTAAGTGGGTTCAATAAACTGTCTGTCAAAGTACAGAGATAGTACAAATCGCTACACTTGTTTAACGACAAAATGCTTTGTTGAATCACAGGCGCTTTCGCGTATAGAGCTTTTGATGCCGAATTGTGACCCGCTAAGCACAACACTCATTTTACACAAAAATCTCTGTTGTTTGCCCTGCAGCAGCTGGAATGTGGAAATGGAACTAAATTAGTGATTTCGAACATGAAATTTGACTTAGCTGTATGCAGATTATGATTTTTTTTACAATTTCTAGTTTGACTGTGCTGGTTGCTTTTGGTGCAGATTAATATATATGTTTACAAATTGCATTAGACTAGGTTATTGAAAAATCGCTCGGGCGCCGCACTGCGTAGGTACCTGGTGCTATGGCTCAAAACGAGATCCCTGTTCAGGGGAGCAAATTATGTCTAATTTAAGTAAGCAAATTTGTGAGGGGTGTGGATGTCAGACTAGTTCAAGAGGACAAGTTGTAGTCATTCCATTGGTCATTGACTTGAATAAGGATGCTTACACATGGAAGCAGAATACATAGCAGTTTCCTCCTCATTGCAGAGAGGACAGGAGTACTGTAAAAAAACGATTTGCAGGAAAATCATAGCTCATAGATCAAATAAATTGATATAAAGCCCGTACATAATCACACAATCCCGCATAAAGTCGAAATCGTCTTCCTCTTAACCCACCATCCCAAGGGTCGATAGTAGCTTCATCCTCCTATTATTATAGTCAAGAAATCTACTCCTTAGTCTTGAATTCATTTGAAACATCTTCTTTTTTCGCCCATTCTTACGCAAGCGTCCACCATCGTTTCTCCCGCTGTGTGGTCACGTTCTCAGGTGGTGTTCATAGCGATGAAGTGTAATAGTTCGCGTGACACACTCATGTGCCGTCGATAGCTCAGTTGGTAGAGCGGAGGACTGTAGAGTGGCAGCTATCCTTAGGTCGCTGGTTCGAATCCGGCTCGACGGAATTGTTTTGCAAATATCATGGATAGATGTTTCTGTAGGAAATCGATGCACCTGCGAAAAAACCTGCCCTTGTTTTCGTTGGTGAATTTTGCTTTGTCACTAGAGGTATGGAGTTTTCGCTAAAGTGAGACATCAGTGGGTATTCATGAATTGAGTCGTGGGGAAAGTGGACGGGAGGTTTTGCAGGAAAGAAAATCCCCAGTTGTTTTGAAGTATTAGGAATGCGGAAATAGGGAAAACGAAAGAACGAGCATACAAAAGTTGTGATGCAAGGTCATACTGAATATTAGGTTCGCGATTCGCGAACAAAGATTTATTCTCATAAGTAATCTTGTTTCATGCAAATTTACTAATCACCAACACTAATAATAATCGCAATACCAACTATTCCTACAACATTTACGTAGGTCACTATTTATATTTCGGGAATAGGCAATACTGTTATCATTGGAGTAAATCTGAGGGTTTCATCGGGAAGTTCGTCTTTTTTTTACCTATATATCCCACCATTCAATTTGCCGCACGGCGCTTTTTGTTTATTTTATATTCATCTGAAAAATTTTGTTTTTTCAGGAAATGAAAATGAAATTTTTTTTTAAAAATTAGGCATTGAAGCTCCATCAAAGACCACAGTGTATCGTTGGTTTAGGGAATTCAATCGTTGTCGTAGTCCGCTGCCCGACGAGATTCGTGAAGGATGTCCAAAATTAGCAGTTGTTTCCGAAAACATCGATGGTGTGTGCAATATGATTAAGCAAGATCGCCATGTCACCCATCCTAAGATAGAGGCATCCCTGTACATTATTTCCACCAACAAACATTCAATTTTACTTGAACCCATGGATTTGCAAAAAAATATTTTTCCGTTGGAACCCCCACAATTTGACAAACGCACCAAAAAAGGCTTGTGTCGACAAAATTTTCAAAAATTTATGAAATAAACAAATAGCGCCGTGCGGCAAATCGAATGATGGGGTATATAATAGTTAAAAAAGGCGAACTTTACGATGGAACCATCAGATTTACTCCCATGATAACAGTATTGCCTATTCCCGAAATATAAATACTTCGTTTGTCTGTCCGACTGTCTCTCTGCACGCCCCGTGAAATACAGATGAAACTGCGGAGGTGGCGAAAAGTTGTGAAGAGTGTGGCATGAGACAAAAAGTATGGAGCATACATGAACCAAGCGAAGGAGAGTGAGAGGCCCATAACAGAGACTTGTAATCGCTTACATCGCTTCGCTTGAGGCAGCGGTGCGAAATACTGACCTAAGGATAAACACTCGAGCTAGGTAATAACACCCATCGTGTGATGCTCGTAGTAGTGTACGCCGGTCAACTGGTCATTAATAATTATCAATTGTACCTTGTAGCTCATTGACCGAGTGATCCGCTAAATAAAACGGGAGGAAACTATGTAGCACTTCAAACTAGTAAGCTGAGACAATCAAATTATGCTAGCGCGCAGTTGAAAAATCTTCAAAACTTACCGTTTAAGCTATTATCGATTAATTTAATTTTTCTCTTAAGGTATTGCAAAAAGAGGTCGATTCACGCGTCCGAAGTCAATTTTACAAATGGAAGCAGTGCCTAGAAAAGAATATCTCGCAGTATGAAAATGATGCAAATCAGGTCGGTTGATGAGCTTCGAAGACAGTGATTACGTTAGCCTCAAAAGAATATCCCATGGGAAAACTGTTGTTTTAAATTTTTTTTGAAAACCCTACTTGATGCAATACATGAACATAAGCACAAAAACCTAAAATTTTCCACTATCACAATGCAGAAATAAAAAAAAAACAGGAAGAAGAGGACCTCGTTTTAATGTTTGCCCAGCAACGCTGCCAGCGGGACGAGTGCAATCCAAATTCTCGCGCCCATAATTGACTTGCTTCCCACTCCGCATCCCTGACCACAGGACCATTACCTTTAAAGGAATCGTCCACGGAAAATGCGTTTTTGTGTTACCCATACGTTTATGTTGTATTTGCCTAATGTGGGCCTCATGCAAAATTTCACGAGAAAAAATGCGAATTTGACTGAGATACAGCACCACAAAGTGCGGTCCAGGTGGGCGGGGCTTCCGTGTAAAAGCCTCGTCCCGTCTTCCGCCGCCGTTGGGAACGGAGAGTGGGACTGTTTACGTAACCTTCTGTTCCTACAATGCGTCTCAGACCACGGCGGACGCGGTACGAGGCTTTTACACGGAGGTCCCGCCCACTGGGACCGCACTTTGTGGTGCTGTATCTCAGTCAGATTCGCATTTTTTCTCGTGAAATTTTGCATGAGGCCCACATTAGGCAAATACAACATAAACGTATGGGTAACACAAAAACGCATCTTCCGTGGACGATTCCTTCAAGCTCTCAAAGCTTTCGCGGTCCCCGTCTCCACTGACCGTCGTCTCACCTTGCAGAATGTTTTTTGGGGAGCTGCATCTCGGCCGGATTACTGGTTTTTTTGCGTAAAAATTTGCTTGTAGTCCGTAGTAAGCAATGAACGATTTTAAGGTGCTCCTATGTACTTGAGCCATTTTTGATTTCTTTTTCGTAGGCATCTACAATTCTTGCGTAAGTGCATTCCGCGCATGCTATATTTATGTACGTATAAAATTATCTTATATTATTTCCTTTTATTTTTCACTTGTGTATTTGTATTTTTGCTTCTTTCATTATGGTTTAACCTTTTCTGTTTCGATAATAGAAAAAATGATGAATGATAGATAAAACATAAAAGCTATGAATAAACTAAACTGAAATAGCTTCAAATAAGTACTAAAATAAATATGAAATTATTAGGTTGGCAGCTAAGTAATTGCGGATTTTTAAATACTGCTTTTTCTCTCAAAACTACTTTCCAGCAGCTTTTCTGTACATACACATGTAGTACAAGTCCACACGCATCTATAGGTATTATTGTCTTCCATCTCCCGGATAACCCTTTTCTGCAAAATAAACATATCAACAGTCAACCTCATTTTCAATACAAAAATTACAAAAAGATTTTTCTTTGAAGGCGTCAGACAGGGAAAGGAAAAGGTGATAATCCGATGGAGCCAGATCAGGGCTATAAGGTGGATGGGGCAGCAATTTTTATCCAAGCTCGAGAATTTTTTGGCGAGTCATTTTTCAATAGTGGTAAAAAATTTTTAAAATTTTTTTTTCAAAAAATTCTCGAGCTTGGATAAAAATTGCTGCCTTATAGTTCTGATCTTTCTCCATCGGATTATCACATTTCTCTTTCCCTGTTTAACGCCAATCAAAGAAAAAAAAATTGGAATTGAAAATGAGGTGACTTTTGATATTCTTATTTTGCCGAAAAGGGTTATCCGGGAGATGGAAGACAACAATACCTATAGATGCGTGTGGAGTTGTACTACATATACAGGGGGTGCCAAAAAAAAGTAATTTTGCCCACGGCTCACATCTGCCAATTTTACAAAACGTAGGGAAACGAAAGAGACAAAGGTATTGGGGCAAAACATTCCCGAAATGTTCCTCTAAAAGCAGGAACAAGCTGTGGCTCCTCACGTTCATGTTCATAAAAATATGGAGGTTTCATTCGGCGCAGTCGGGCTTCGGAGCACCTACATTTAAAAATTCGCAAAAAACAGTGGAGCCAAGCTCCGTGGTAGGTCTTTTGTGGGAAGCTTCCTGAGGGTTGGCCCTTCGGTTCTTGGAAGTCACAGAGCCCTTGCTGCTTGGACAAGGCTGCTATGATCCAAAGTATCATTTTCATGCCTCAAATCCGCCTCCGGAGGGGTTTCAGTGGTAGGGGAACGTTTTGGCTCTTGGAAACGAAGGGCGCTGGGAACCCGGGAAAAACGCAATGTTAAAGAACACCATCCGTTATGAATCCCCTTCGGTACCCAGATTGAACGGACGTCAGCAAGGTTGTGAAAGAGGGCGAAGAAATTTTGGATTTTGCCCAGTTGAGGTGATACATCTTGTTCAGTCTTTCCTTGCTCCCGTTCCTGCTCGTGCAGGAGGCTGCCACGGAGTATAGTGATAGAGTTAGGCCTGCTCTTGATTCTGGGAATGAGAATACCTCAATAGAAATTACTGTAGTTTGGCTAAATGGGGTCGAAAGTGGAGGAGACAAAATTACTTTTTTTTGGCACCCCCTGTATATGTACAGAAGAAATTTTGTGGAAAGCAGTTTTGAGGGAAAAAGCAGTATTTAAAAATCCGCAATTACTTAGTTGCTAACCTAATGTAATGACCGATAAATAGTGAATTCCGGATGTGGATAGTTTTTATCTTTTATTTTGTTGTTATTTTTCGATTTTGTATTTATTTGAATTCGGCAATGGTATCAGGTAGAATAGAACTTGCGAGTTGACATACATACATTTTGCTGTGAAAATCTGCTAACCGTTGATGTTAGGCTTGTCGATACCACTGTTTGCATTGTCGTATTTCTGTGGTGAAAAATCGATGAACATCTTTAAGCTATGGGGAAATTTCTGGAAAGGTGTACAGTTATGTGAGAAACTGCCGTTTATGAACAATTTGAAAATCGAAAATTTCAACAATGGCGACGAGACCAAGAGGCACATACCGTCGTTGCAGGTGGGTCGCCTTTGAAGCTTATGTGAACTCTGGCTAGTGAATAACTACGATTTATTGCCGAAGACCTATAGGATCGCGCTGGAGGCCCTTTACTAAACACATATCACACCTTCACTTCTAATAGGGCATTCCGTGGATTGTCATTGGTTGACCATCATGGGAAGATGTTTTTGCCACGCCCTCCTGTATTTCCTGCGTTCTCGCAGCTTACCCACTTCTCAGCAAATTTGGAATGTGCCTCTGAAATTACAATGTCAGTCTGTCTAGGATAGGGAAGATGCTGCCTTTCTCGGAAAAGTTGCCCTCTTTTAAACAGCTGCTTTTCTCACCAAAATCTCCATACCTTTTTTTCAGAGGAGGCCTAGCGTAATCGTCACTCTGGGCATTGGACATGATACAGCAGCTGAAGAGGCGCTAATTAAAGTGAGCTTCTGGGCCACTGTTGCAGCTGTGGAGGTTAGATATTGGATCTATCTCTGTTGTTCAGAGGCTCCCACATGGTGCATTGTTCTATGGAGCCGACCCCATGCAGGACGTGAATGAAAAGCTTTATTCGAAATTTGGCACATTTTTCCCGTTTGCTGTGGGTGGGAAATCAAAAATTTTCAAAGCTAATGTGCTCTTCAATAGTAAGTTCTTCTTTAATTCTGTGGGCATTTCCGTTCATAAGCCTAACTAGAGAACGGGATATTTCAGATTCTTACATTGATCGGAATGTTGTTCATATTGAACTGGTTTACTTCCTTACACAGCTGGTTGGGCACAAGGTACCGATTACCCTTCGCACTTAGAGTACTTAATGTTTATAAGCTGCCTCACAGAGTACAGGTACAAATCACATACTAAATATTTCAGATATATGACGACATATGGATAGATGCCGAAGGAGCCGAGTACGAGATTTTTTCGTATTTCTATCGTGGAGGACCGCTTGATCAGAATGGAATCACTGTGTGTCAGTTTAACATCGAAGTGAGTCAGTGCAAAAATTTTTCCTTCAACACCAAAAATCAAACAGTACAAAATACCCAAAACCCTGGATATAAGGCCCCTGTTCCGTACATTGGCTTCTGTAGCGGACGTGTTTTCCGACCCACCCGTCACTGACGTATCGATTGGAGCCACGCGAATCTATGACATCTGAATCAGCACGTGACGTTTTTCCCTATGGAAAAAGGAGGACACTATGTGCCTGGTGTCTCACTTTCGTGAAGGGGCTCACAGGAATCAGCCTCGTGGAATTTGCGAAAATGAAAATTCGACTCGAAATTCGTGCTTGAATAGCGCCTACTACACATCAACTCCTGTTGTGTGAACATCTTTGCACCGAAGGGTAATTATGGCTTTCTAAATCAGCTCTCGTATGAATCTGCGCTGTATCCGTATGAATGGAAATAGGAAGGAAAAAGTGAAACGCAGTGAATATTAGATGTCCCGCAATCAATTTCTTCTGATAACCACACAGATGTGTGAAGCGAAGAGATTTGCAGTCATTGGCAATCACATATTTGCCAACTCACTATCGTATGTAGCCAGAAGAGCTAATTGTCCCAGCTAGCCCGGTGATTATGTCAGTTGCGCGCAAAAAAAAAAATGCAGTTGCATTCATCCAACATAGAAGCAGCGAAAAGCGAGTATCAAACCGTACAATGCTTAGGCCTCGCGCACAATCCCGAAGAAGAGTCATCAATCCTCTTCGGTTTTTCTGCCATGTTTACTGGAAAACTCGGTTAACGGGCAAGGCAGGACGCAGGTTTGCCCCGTCGCACTAGATGCACCATGGCAGGGCCGTCATAAGTATCGAGGCGCGCCTTAAAACTACCGGAGGAAGTCGGTAGGAAGAGGAATATGGGAAGAAATGATCGTTCTGAAACGAACATTCGAGGATAGAAACTTTAATCGGTGGAGAAACCCGGATTCAAAAGCGCGACGATGTGGTCTGTGTTCGCATTTCCCGCGCATCTCTTCGAACTGCGACTTCACCTTTGCTTGCTATAGAAGATGTCATTTGTTGTTTTGTAGGATGTATTTCATTCATTCATGATGATGTGAAATAAGTGAAGCAACAAACAGCAGCAATCAGAATAGTAAAGTAAACGACAGGGTAAGAAAAAAGGTATTCGTGATAAAAAAGATCCATTGCAGGATCAAAAAATCCATTCGCAGCCGATGTCTTAGCAAGGCGTCGTGTATGCGATGTCTGGAACCTAGCGGTCCACAAGCGTTACGGTTGGTCTTAACGTAGGCCGAAATTGTCCCCTCCCGGTGTCTTTAAGACGCATCTCGCCCTAGCGTACTCATTTTCAGAGAGGCCATGTTCTACCAACCTTAACAACCCTAATTACCCTTTTTAGTGCCTTTGAAATATCCAGCTCGTGAGCATGAGCATGGTATCTTCGGGTTCGAAATCACAGAGCTCCCGTGGCACATGTTTTTTTCGAGGCTGGCGTGATCGCTGTCTTCGAAGCTCATCAACAAACCTCTTTTGCATCATTTTTTTTTACTGCGAGATGTTCTTTTTTAATGGTGGAAAGTGTCGTGTGTCGTTCTTTGATATTGATTTCTGATTGCTTTTCAACCGTTGTTTTCAGATCCACTGGCCGAATGATGAGCAAAAGGAGATGTTCCGTAGATTTATTCTCGAAATGCTCCGGGATAATCGATACGGCGTATTTCGCATAGTTCAAGGACGGCATATGCGATTGTATTTTTTGAACTTCTCTGATTCAAACTGTGTTTCCAAGTATATTTTCAGAAGTCATATATAAGAATGAAGTTCTGCATAGGTTCATTGATAGCATAATTAATCCAGCAATTAAAACACGTGAGGGTTCATTTGAAATGTATATATTGCACCACTTCAATACAGTGCTCTGCATAATTATACAGGCACCTATAAATTGTGCAAAAACTCTGTTCGCAGAGTGATTCAAAAAAGTCTCTAAGTGGAAGATGTAGCCAGTGTGGATGCGCATTCGCGCATCCATACCAAATTTTAGCCAAGAAACATAGAAAATTCTTCTCTTAATTTGTTTTGAAAATGACGCTTATACCATTCTGCAAAATTATACAGCCACTGAACAGATTGACACATTCGTTAACCGAGAAACAACGAAAAAGAGACTAATGCTGATTTTGCGATCATTTAGTCCTCTGCTGCTTCAAATGGCCGCAAATTTTGATGATATAGGTTCATCTAAAGATTTTCATAAGGTTTTTAGACCACATGCTGCTACGCTTCGATAATAACGTCTTTAAACTCCCAGAATCCCAGACGGTCTGAATTCTCTTCCCCATGGAACCCCAGATAATCTCCCATCAGGTTAAGATCGGAGCCGTTCGTTATCTGATCAGAAGGTCCATTCGGTGAAGGCTTCACCATGATCGAATGTTCCAGTTGACATGGGATGGTCCACTAACTTACATGGAAACAGAAATTTGGTGGAGATTTCGAGACGCATGACAAGAGAAGGGTACGGCGCAAAAAGGCTCGGTTATCGGATGGTTCATCCTTCCGAGACCCAAACAAAAAATTCGAATGATTATACTATCCCACACCATGACACCTCCTTCTTTGAAGTTCTTCTTGAAAAGTTAAGTTTGTCCCCCGTGCGATAGTGCCGGTAGCCGTAGGGGACGTCATAGCTGAACCCTTTCTTCATCAGACAGAACAATCTGGAGAAAAAACAAAAGGGGAAAGGTGTACAAACTTGAGGCAATTTCGGACAACTTGTCATGGTGTGGGATCAAATAATCATTCGAATTTTTGTTTATTTCTCGTAAGGATGAACTATCCGATTACCGAGCCTTTGTGCGCCGTACCGTTCTATTGTCATGCGTCTCGAAATCTTCACCAAGTTTCTGTTCCCATGTAAGTTAATGGACCATCCCAAATTAACTGGAACACTCGATCATGGTGAAGCCTTCACCGAACGAAATTTCTGATCGGATAACGAATGGCTCCGATCTTAACCTGATCGGAGATTATCTGGGGTTTCATGGGGAAAAGAATTCAGACCGACTGGAAGGTGTCCGGGAGTTTAAAGGCGTTGTTATCGAAGCGTAGCAGCATGTGGTCTAAAAACATTATGAAAATCTTTATATGAACCTATATCATCAAAATTTGCGGCCACTTGAAGCAGCAGAGGACCAAATGATCGCAAAATCAGCACTTTTCTCTTTTTTCGTTGTTTCTCGGTTAACGAATGCGTCAATCTGTTCAGAGGCTGTATAATTTTGCAGAATGGTATGAGCGCCATTTTCGAAATAAATTAAGAGAGGAAGAATCTTTTATGTTTCCTCTCTTAAATTTGGTATGGACGCGAATGCTCCCCTACACTGGCTACATCTTTCACTTAGAAACTTTTTTTTGGATCTCTGCTAACAGAGTTTTTGGACAATTTATAGGTGGCTGTATAATTATGCAGTGCACTGTACTTTATTACATCGTTAGAGCTGTTTTAATTCGAATAAACATGTGTGTTGTATTGATGGTGCGTGGGTGGTGTAGTGGCAAGTGGCCGCTTTTTGTAGTATGGGCCCCGGATGAGATTTTGGATCATAGCGGCTCTGGTCAAACGAGCTTCCTATTTTTTTGGTACTAATGGATCGCTGCCAGGCAGGCCTTCAAGAAAAGAAACAGGGTCAAGCAGCATGCCAAGGAAATCTTATGCGTCATAAAGTGCTCTCAGAAATGTCTACTATACGACCCCTATTACTTTCCCGAGAACTAACGTTGAACTAGGCATATGATGAACTACACCATCCACTCTCTCTCTCTCGAGTGATGACAGAGAAAAGAACTACATCTCATAAAACCATTCACGACCCCTTTTCCGAAACTACCACGTTGGAAGAATTCCACCCATTACGATACCAGGTGGAAGTGAAATGTGGGATGAGGTCTGAAAAAGATTCAAGGCCGATTGCTTCGCTTTTTAATGTCATCTCGTACGAATAACAACGTAAAATTGTAGAGAGAGAGTCACATCTTTCATCTGAGACCACCCCTACAGAACCCCTATTGAGTTGGCCATGCAGCATGCGGATGTTGATCGGTGGTTTTTGAGCCAGTTGTGACTTGATGATTGTGAAGAAACTCCAAAACAACAGCTCTGAGTGAGCTACGATACGCGTCCACTTTGTAAAATATGGTTATCGGAGCCAGAATAGGAATGAAAGCCCAGCCGAGTGAGACGGGAATGGCCCACACACCCATTTCGATATCGAATACCACGCATAGTAACAATGCGCTGAGCGGCAAACAGCCAATGGCGTACGTTCCAGCTGCCTAAATGAAAATACAGCATCCAAAGAAATTACTACCCTAAAGTCTGATAGATAAGTCCGCCCGCACGCGGTGTCGCGCGCGGCATAGGCGACCGCAGTCTTCAATGAATCAACCAGTGATGAAGGAAATCGAGGGAACTATGATATGTGGATTGTATTAATAACGAGTTCATATTGTATTGTATATTGTATTTATTATTAGAAATAGTAAGTAAAGTTGAGGTCGTACGAAAGGTGAACACGAAAACTTCACAGTTGGCAGAAGAAAGTGAACGAATGAGAGGAGAATCGTTGTTCAGTGGGGGTTTCAATGCAACGATGGTTCGTGCGACGAAATAGCGGTTGAATAAAAACTTTCCCTTTCCTGTGATGATCCAGCAGAAGCCAGATATACCAAAAGCGGCATCAGGAAAAGGATTAACTACGGAGAAGTAGCTGCTTTAGTTCGCGACAGTTTCTATTCAATTTCTGAGGAGACGGTTGTCAACAGCTCCTTAAAGGCCTCAAATCAAGAGTCACTGTTAGACGAGATATGTGGGAGTTTTTATGTAATGAATGTTTGTGACGATGAAATGGAGATTGCGTAGGAAATTTAAGATGAATGATCATTCTTACACGGGTTAAACGAAGATATGAAACGTGGCATTTTTAGATATTATAAATAAGGTTGAATAAACATCTTCTCCAATTCTGTCGTTTTTAATAATGAAGGGTGCATCGTGATCCCGTGTTCTTTGAAGACTGCGCCTGCGTTCGCCGCTGCCGCGCGCAACACCGCGTGCGGGCGGACTTATCTATCAGATTTCAGGATAGTTTCTTAGGTAAAAACCCACCATTGTAATGATGGCCCGAGCCATTTGTAGAGTTCTTGAATGGGAAATGGCGTTTTTCGACGATTTCAGTCGATGGCATATCCACTCATGCATACCATAAACACCAATATATCCAATCCAAAGGTAAATGAAGAGGATTAGCGAAGACATTTTTCCGGTCCCATCCTAAAATTTTATAAGCCAAACTACGTCAATTCGTATGTCAGACGTTTTGATAAGGAGTATATTGAATAACGAAGTCCATGAAAAATAAAGCACTGGTTGAGATTATCCGACTACTCAGTCCACAGTCAATCCCCATTGCTATGGGATTGACTCAGAAGAATGATGAAGTAACGAAGAAGGTGGTGGTCACATGTTCTCTCACAGCTCTTTCAGGCCGCATTCATACTCGGCGGTGCCGACGGCAGAGCGCGGCAGTGTGTCTCTGCTTTTTCGCTCATGCTACCTGCTCTCTTTCCTGCGTCGTCACTGCACCTCCCGCGTGCCACCCCGCCTCGCTGCCTGTGGTCACAGCCGCCACACCTGCCGCACAAAGTATGAACGTTGCCTTACGTGCGAAAGTGGTATTGGTGCATGGGTCCGCGAGTCGCTAAGCCGTACATGCTCGGCGACCGATCGCCGCGTGGGTGATTTAAGCGACGCACACACTGCACAGATCCCACGATCGATGCGCCCAGTGCTGGCAGTACGGTGGCAGGTGCAAGGCGGCAGTATTGATCGTGGCAACGCTTTCAGTGGGCTAGTGAGTATCTGGAATATTGGTCTATTTCACAGCGCTAAATAGGGCATGGCCTGAGTGGCGAGAGTGAGAGTGTGTAGCGTAAGAGAGTTTGATACATCCTCACCCAAGTCCGTAGGCCACGCCCTATCAAGCACTTCGAAATGGACTGTATGTGCGTTGCATCAGTCGTCTTCAGCGTTATTGGTTTAATAACCTGTACAAAGTTTTGTATCTATGTATCTTCTCCTTCACTGCCCAACTTCAAACAGGATAAGTTGCAACTGGCACTTCAAAACGCGAACGCGTGGCCACCTATAATGTGGCAGCCAGACGATCATCGGGATACATTGGGAGTCGAGGATTCCTCGACAAGGGAAAGGAGGGAAACCGGACAGGATAGGGGATCGTAGGGTGGGTCTACTTACGGCAGAAAATCGCTTAGTGGCGTCTCACTCGCGGCGCCACCGTGCGACTTGCCGGATCGATTGCTCTCGGGAGCCCGGCAGAGCGTGGCTGCGTCACCTCTGCACTTCCACCCATGCCACACTGCCTACTGAACCCATGCCAACCTGCGTCCACCCATGCCACACTGCCTCGCTTGAAGGCTGCCATGCCCTGCCACTAGCTCTCACACCCACCGCGCCTCTCGCCGCGGGCGGCCACGTGATTTTTTGTCGTAAGTAGACCCACTCGGGGATCGTATCTGCAGATGTCAGCTATAAGTGCTGTAATTAAGCTTTCAATAGGCAGATGAGAAACGAAGGGTCTTTCACAGCAAACCCGTGAGACGAAATGTGAAATAAATATCTTTTTGCTTTGTGCGGGAATGCATATCAATAAAACACTTTGCAACTTGCAATCGGTAACAATAGCTGGCATTGTAGAGATCAAAAAGTGGGTCGTTTGTGGTCTCTGTAGGGAGAGGAGAAGCAGCTAAATTCCTCGACATCTGAGAGCACCATGATGACGCCACTTCGTATGCCACACGTCGCGATGCGTATAACAAAATTACGTGAGATATCACCGGTGTTGGGTGCGCGGCATGTTTCGCGATAATCAGAAGGGTCGAATTACCTTCGTGGAACAGTAGATCTTTGGGTAACTAGTCAGGCCACACCTTTTTCGCATCTCCACGGCGGCACTATCACGGTGCTACACCTGCTCGAACCCACTCTGGCGCCAGCCACTTTGCTCAGTGGACCAGTAATAGAGTTCATGTGAATGGCATCGGAGAGGGTTCGAGTAGGGGTATCGATGTGATAGCGCACCGTGGCGACGCGAAAAAGGTGTGGCCTGACTAGTTACCCAAAGATCTACTGTTCCAGGAAGGTAAGTCGACCCTTCTGATTATTGCGTTTAAGCGTTCCGTGGCGCGGGAGAGGTTGATGCAAGAATTCGCAGTGTGGTTCTTGACTTTGATCTTCAATGGCTCCCAACTCAAAGTTCCGCTTGTATCGGTACCTCCAATCAAAGCTAGCGGTTCAAATGGAAGGATGTTAGAACAAAAATATCTGCTTATCCACTCGAGGGAGCGACCATTACTAGACTAAAACAGGTTTTGAGATATCATGATAGGAAGAAAAGAATGAACTGACACTCACCGTCTTATGAACTATATATGTAGGATCGGGTGCTCTTCTGATTTCTTTGGCCCATCTGAGATATTTCGCCTCATCTGCTGGCGTGAGTATTATATACGAAAAGTGCAAATAGAGGTATGATATAAGTGAATTGAAAATCAAAGCCCAAAGATTTCTCAGATAGACTCGAAAACGCGAGATATTCTTGTCGCTGGAAACTATCTGTAAAAGCGAAGGACAAAAAATTATATTGTGCTAGGAGCTTACCGAAAAATAATGTGATAGCGATAGATGAAGATAAAAAGAGGCTGATGGCAGGTGAATAGGAATAAGGCGAGGTTAACGAATTCAATAAAATAGCAAACACCTACGGAGGTGAACCGAGCGGGTCCGAGAAAGAAGACGAGGAGGACCCGATTCCGCAGAACGAAGGTCTGAATAGATGTACTATTTAACTCCACAAAAGAGCTTCACAAAAATTACAGCGGGAGGAGGCAGTTTTGGCCCACGGCTCGCTTGTAGTTTGGCCATCACACACACTTTGTCAATATGTCGAGTGTGAATTCATCTGATATTTCTACCATAAAGGTATTTCTCGCACTTCTTCGCTTTTTCTCCCTTTCATTGTTCACTTGTTTGTTTCTGTTTGGGGTTTCATGTGTATAAGATCATCATGGACAAAGTCGATTCTGTTCCCTGCATTCATTGTCGGCGCGCAACCCTGCCACTGAAGTATGCAGTTTGAGGTGATGCGCCCTGGGATCGCAATAGCGCCCCAAAGGCACGTTCCTGAGCGCGAGCTCCGTTACCCATTATCTCTCTGGGCTCGAATGTCGTTTACAGAGAATAGTATTCCAAATACGCTTTCCTTCCTTTCTCCCCTCCTGCTGCCTTCAAGATTGTCTTGTTGTTGCCCAATGCCACCTCAGTTTCGCATGAGCAACTTCGGCACATGATGACAAGATGACAGGGTTGGATGATGACTCGAGGATTGACTTCTGTTCCACAGGCGCTGTATCGCTTTGGAATTTGGACGACGATTGCAAACGAAAATAGAGGTTCTAGGTAAAGCAACAGTGTAGAATGATGACAGCCAAAAAGCCCAAAAAATAAAGCCTCGGTCCTCCCCATTGACTTTTGTAATGAAAGTCCCTCCGGGTGTAGAAGCCACAATGACGGGGTCCGATGGCTTGAGAAGGCCTTACGATTAGTGGCAAAAAAACTAATAACGGGGTGCCTGCAGAGGTGTGTACCCTTAGGTCAAGACTTATCGTTGGGTGTTCTGTTGGACGTTGTGTGGGAGGTAGGAGCGTGCACCTTCTCTTATGGCAACTGACTCTCCAACATCCAAGCGTTGCTATTCTTGACAACATGATTTTTCTGTGACTGTATGATTCTACGGTACATGTCTTTCACAAAATTGGCCGGGTTCGAGGAGTTGAGCGGAATTTGTGGAAAAGAAATTTTTAAGAAATGAAAAATTACATTAATGTGAAACTCACGTGCTGTGAGAGCGGGTTCCAGATGCTGAGAGTCGCATTAGCAACAGCAGTTATAATGATGGGCTGACGGTATGGAATGAGATATTTGGCCGAGTGTTTTGACACCACCAACATGAGAAAGACATTCAAAAATACAGAAATCGGCAGACAGATGTACGTTAAAACAGTCACGATCGTGAAAGCGTTCATTTCTCGGATTCTCTGAATAGTACATATGTTTGTTAATTTTTGTGACTTGAAATTCACTAGCGTTGAACGAGGTAAATGGTTATTGGATGCTGTCAACACCGTTGAACAACAACTAAACAAGACCGTTGTAGCTTTAACAGAACACATCATAAACAAGGACTGTCGTGGCATTTTCGAAAACTCCGTTAACCAGTGGCTCCATCTCTTACAGCGAGCAACTCGTAAAGGTGATGAGGGCAGTTTAAAGTGATGGAATGATTCCTTATTTCAAAATTTCAAACTGCTTTATATGATTTTTTGCAATGGTGCGCGAAAATTCGTAATATGGTCACGATGTCGCGCTTTTCACCCCTAGTTCCGCTACCGATCCGAAAAACTCCTTTTAGTGTCTGCAATACAATGACGACAGTAGAATGGCACTGCGCTCACCAATCAACGTTTCACGGTGTTTTTGTGATTTTACAACTTGTGTTAGTCTCATGAATTTATCGAACAACTATCCAGTTGACATCAACAATAAAGGGACCATATTTGGTGATATGGTGACGGTTTTGACATTGGCTTTGGTTTTAGTCACGTTTCAAAATCGACGCTTTCTTACTCATGGGGTTGAAACGAATTATTGAAAGCAGTGCAGCCGGCTCATTGACTGAAGAGGAATTACACTATATGTGGGCGCAGGCGTAATAATTAATCTTATGAGGACAAACGAAATCACATGATGCATAGTACATATGTTTACATGCAGCATTGGGTAATGACTAGAAAAATGCTTTGCCTCCGTTATATAATGCACACTCTCTGGCCCTGGATTCATAAAAAACATATTCAATGCTGGATTTGTCCCACTGTTTTCTCAAATTTCTCAATTTTGAGTCTTCTCAATTTTATCTTTTTTGAATTTATCGCAAGCAAAGGTGGGTTAGTGATGTTCCACTGCTCTTAGTACCATAGGCCGGATATCACCTCGGATCATGGACTGCCCAAGCTTACCAAGCCTTCCATCCCTTCGTGGCGGCTCACATGTATTCGTGTAATTTAGTAGAATGAATTGACTTATACATCAATTGGCCATCACAGGTGACTGTATGAAGCAAATCACTAATCAAGTACCACTTCGAACTTGGGTAGACTGTGTCTCTTGGAGGCAGTGGTAGGGTTGATGTGAGTAATGAGGAACTCACAAAAAAGAGAGCAGAGCAGAGCAGAGCGATAAAGAGAGGAGCATCGGCCTTATTACGCCAATTCATACGCTCGATTGGAGAGCTTTTCAACTTCGCACATGAGAGAAGTGGTTCACTAATGATGGTAAACATGCGGTGATACTGAATATGGCAATCAGTAACTTCATCATGCTTACCTTAATTGTTGCTTTAGAAATGAAGCTGGTGAAAACATTACAGATCATCCCGCATTTCGATAACTTTCTTCAAAAAAATCGTCTACGGAAATTCCATTATCTAAATTCTTTTTGAAACCGCTTCACTAGATCAGCACATGAATAGAAATACGAAAAGAAAATTTTCCTTCATTCCGAAACAGAAATCGAAAAACTGAAAAAAAGGGGTATCCCGTCTCGAAGGTAGCTTCAACAGGGAAGAACTGGTGATATCGTACCATTTTGCGCGATATCGTCGAGGAAAAGCTCTTATATAATCTCCAATACTCGTACGAGGACCGATGGTAGGGAGCTTTATTTTTAGTAGTTGTGAAGGGTTTTGATTCATTTTGATCCACTGGTGGGTTAACCAGGGCCTCTACATCCTGTAACACGCGCAATAGCTCTCACAATTTTTCGCGAGGTGTGCCTTTAATGCGCATGCACATCATGAATATGTGGGTAACAGGAGAAGTCAAAGTCTCGTGGGCGGTTCATCTCAGTTTTATACATGAATACGAAAGCGGTGATGAAGGTATTGCATGACATTTTCAGCAGGCTTGCAGTCCAGGCCATGATGGCCATTGGTGGTGAGATGTGCATCGCATTCTACAAGTAGATCTCCTACCCTCCAGATCCGCTGAACTATGGCGGAGAGGCTACGATGACCTGTTGCATATAAAGCAAGCATGTAATATGAACTCATATGTGTAGAGCAACAGTGATAGCAGGACACATTGGAGCAGCATGTAACGGGTTAAACTTGCACTGACGGACTGAGGCTTGGGAACCTTGATGCACACGCTCCTTTTGCTTTTTTTCTGAATTGCCGTGGGCTTCTCGGAACTCATTAGTGAACAGTTAACTCTTGGAAGTCTTCTTTGTGAGATCTTTTACGAGCTTTCAAAAATGTTAATTTCGTAGGACTCGATCGCATTCATCACGAGTAGTATAAAAACGTTTCTAATGTACTTCACGGGTGATGGGAAACGAGGAAGCTTTCTATCTATACCTTCATTGACCTCCTTCGAAGGCAGCAGATTGTAATTTGTGTGTAAAGGAAATTCAGGAACTCAAAGCAATTAGCAGTGAAAGTTGACTCTTTACCCATACTCGACGGAATCCAAAGCCTAACCTCTATTAGCCATACTCCATGAAAATAACCGATTAATGAGCTGCGTGAGGAATCCTGTCTTGGGAATGTCAGAAAATTTGAGTTGTGTTAATTTGAGTCATCTTTATGTTACCAGTTTGGTTAATGCACAATACTGCGCGCGTAACTTCATGGGTGCCAGTGGGTCGATCGGATTTGCTATTTTCTAGTAAATACTCAGTACCCATTACCAAATCACGCTCCGCCCATTGTGGACAGGCTTTCGATTATTTTAAATGTGTTCGACTTATCTTGGACATTGGCCATTTATATCGGCTTTTTGCTGGTCTCAGATGACCTAGTGATGTTTTTGTTGTGAGAACCGCCTACTTAGGGTGCGCTCCTTCCCTTGCTTCTAGGCCTCTTTCATAACATTTAATGCTGATCTAGATGCGTCTTCTCCCCACGTTTGGAGCACATTCGAACCCAACTGATATTTTACGTCTTGAAACCGGAACATCTCAGTGCCCGCAGCGGGCGGAGATTAAGTTAGCCTATATGTGCCCGATGCTCTATCGTCCCAAACTTGCCCCAACTTCCACAGGTTGTTTTTCATGTAACATCCGCGTTCCGCCCACCAGCACAAATGCCCCGCCCACTGTGCCTAGGCCTCTTTCATGACCTTCAGAAACCATCTTCCACCCTTGCTTGGGTAATATCGCCCCAATTAATTATTCTCAGAATGAAAATGTAACATTCCAGTGCACGCTCCCCTACCTATCCCAAACCTGTCCCCATCTCCACAGGTTGTTTTTCATGTTATACCTAATTTCGTGACAGACAGAGGAACGGTACGCAGGGACAGACATGCGAAGTCTCACGTGCATGTGCAGGGATCCATTTGAGACAGAGCTTCCTGAAGTGATGGATGACGGGTGGGGCATACAAGTGGGTACGGAGACTAGGGAGATGAGGAGCAAGGAGGCGACAGTCATGCGGTCAGGGACAATTGAGAAACGAATTAATATTGAGAGCGAAAATTTGATCTTGCACTGATCGCTGCCGGCTGTTCAAATGCTGTGTCGAGCATTCAAACGAGTTGCTCTTCTTCCAGTTTTTCGGTATCCGCCCTGGGATAAAGGAACTTTTTGGGTCGTTCTCATGTTTTTGTTCGTGTAGTGTATCTAGTCGAGTGATATTGAGAGGAATTATAATCTTGGGATTTTCTTAGACGATCTCTTCAAAGGCACCGTGAAGGAAGGAGGTAGTGAGACGGAGAATACATGTTCCCTGAGAACAATTGCGAGCCATACTGCCATTCGTCCGCCTGGGGAGTTGTCGGAGAGAGGAAACCTGGCAGGACTACTTTCGCGGCCGGCTGATTTAGTCCCTTGTCTGTCTGCATCTTACCCCGCCAACTAGTGACTCAGAGGGGCGAAACAAAGGAAAATTTTTGCGGTCCTATTTCTCGGGTTTTTCGCCATTAGTTCATACTTTCTCTGCTATTACACTGCTGAACACTCATACTTTCACATCCAACACTGCCAAGTTTACCCGTTTCGATGTCTTTGAAGACAAGTCTTTGCATCTTTACGATTTTCGTACTTTTGCGTTTACATATGATTACAAATCGAGTGTAGCACTAATTTTTGGCGTGAAAGTGGGAAACTCTAATGAGCCATTCCTGTCAGATCCTTCTTCCAAAAGCGGGCGGGTTTAGGCGTTGATTTTGAGGTCTAGGAACATGGAGCAGCGGAAGAGTCTGCAGGGTTCTACTATTTCCTGGTTTTTCCTGAGCTGGATCATCACTTCTTGTGCATTCTGATGCCGCTCCAATGTCTGCCGTCCCCTTCCTATTGGAGGAGCGTGCATACTGCCTCTGAGATTCCTTTGGTATCTATTCAGAGAGAAAATGAACCGGATTCGCTTTTAATATCCTGATCCGCCGTGTCAAGCTCTTCTTAACTGAGATGTGCGGCATTTGATTGCTCTTCTACGACTTTAAATTTGCCAGCATTGAGCCGTAGGCCTCAAGGTTCATTACTTAAGTACTTTAACCACAGTTCACAAGCACATCAGCATCAACAAAGTCAATAAACCACCTTCTTTCAGAAATTACTCAGCTACACAAACACAGGACTATGCGAAATTCCTACACTAAGCATCTTCTACACTAGCTCACGTGAAATGAGACTTACGTAATGCATTGCACAAATGTTGTTACAACATCATAATTTACATTTTATATTCAGTCGAAATTTATACAAAAGGAGTTAAACAAGGGAAAACATGCCATTTGGTATCAAAGAAAAGCTCGGACTTAGATATAAAACTTAATTAAAAGACTATAGATGAAGAGATAATTAACTTCTAACCATTCAACCGCATTACTGAAAGAATTTTCGGACTTGATCGGTATTTGCCACAGACAATTACACGACGAATATGTGTAAAAATGTAAAAATAAAGAGAAGAAGCGAAATATGGGACTGATTTTCTTCCTTCCCTCTACGGTATTACACCCAGAATGAATGCCTAGAGCCGCTTATGTGCTTAGTTTAAGAGCGCACAACACGATTATCTTTTATAAAATGTGAGATCATAACAATGAAAAGGGAATAAATGAATAAATAAAAGATTTGATTTCTATAATTTAACCGTAGTTTAAGTGGCTTGTAAGTGAAGAAAAACAACACTCAAAGACAGTGTTAGGGGGTAATGTGGGTGATAAAGAACCTCGAAAGGGGTTATTTAGTGAAAAACTTTGGGTCTGAAAGGACTATGCATGGCGAAAACCCCCGCGGAAGGCGTCCCCTTGAGCTGTGGCGGAGGCGGCCTTATCAGGGCAAGCCGCCTTGGATCAGGACAGCCCGCCTCCTAGCGACGAGCTCCCCATGATTGGCTGGGGTGGGGGGTCCAAGGCGGTGCTGCCGGCTGGAGCCATCGCGGCGCGCTTTCGTAAACAGAGCGTTGCAGACCCTTTTCCAATAAGCTGCTTATCTTTTTCTGTGTTCTTGATTTTTGCTG
Organism: Trichostrongylus colubriformis; assembly: GCA_963978905.1. NCBI lineage: Eukaryota > Metazoa > Nematoda > Chromadorea > Rhabditida > Trichostrongylidae > Trichostrongylus > Trichostrongylus colubriformis. Next base: position 16,019,230 of record OZ022256.1, read on the forward strand.
CTTACCCGCAGAGTTCGCGACTTTTTCTTTTCTATTCTTCTTTTCTTTTCCATTAATACTCACTTGTTGTCTTCGCTCGTCTGCAGTCAACGATAGGATGCCTTTTAAGTTTTTGTATTGTTTCCACGCTGTTTTTGCGCACTGATTACCTGGATTCATGCCAATGGCAGAGTCGTCCGGGCCACCCACCTGTTGACGGAATGGTCGTCCAGGTCGAGAATCAGTCGTGGGAAAAGGGTTCTATTTCCGGGTTTTGAGTCATTCACTTCCGTTTTCCCTTTGCCGTCGTATTACTGATCATCTCGCCCGTCATATTCGCCACTTTTATCGCATTTCGTCCGATTTTTCCCTAACACTGCCTTTAAAATGATTTTTTTTTGCGATCTTTGATATCAAACGGAAAGCGAGATAATGGGCAAAAAAAGGAGGAAAAAAGGAGGATGGATAGTAGGTAGAATGAAGGAGCGACAGGTGCGCGGAATGGTGGTTTGTACGCATGATGATTGGCTGTCCAGTTAGGATACGAGCTGCTTTGGCGTGCAAGTGGTCAACTGCTATGGCGTAATGAGGGTGCCTTGCGAATAGTGACTGATGCATACACCTGCTCATGTAAGAGAGTATAGACCTACACTGGTGTACCTCTAGTAATAATAATATTCGTCCACTTACAGGACGATTCATGGAAAATCGGCTTTGAATTTCTCGTGTGAGCCAATAGCTAAAGTCCACTAAGTCTTCTAAGTATTTTCCGAAGAAAAAAACCAGCAGTTGTCCATACGTAGTTAAGAGAGCACCGACGGTGAAAGGACGTTGATTGAAAGCGCTGATTCAGTGAAAAGTGATGGTGATAATACAGAAGGAGAAAGTACGACACCGGAAAGGATAGTGGGCGAGACAACGTCTGGACAGAGCACATATGGTGAGAGAATTAGCGGTGACAGTACGTATGGGTTGATGACGTTTGGTGAGAGCACATATGGTGAGAAAACGTACGCATTCATCACAGCAGCCGAAAGCACATTTGGACCAAGCACGTACGGTGAGAAAATCAGCGGATTCCCCACCTAGAATTTGTCCATGAGTTATGTCTTACGAAAGAAAAGAGATCCTAACGCAAGGGCTCAAAACGGACCTGTGGAGAAAGCACTGGTGGGCTCAGCAGCAATGGTGAAAGCACATTGGGAGAGAATAGACTCGGGGACAACGTCACTGGACCGAGTACGTTCAACTGAAAAAGATAATCTCTTTTCGAAGTTTATTTTATCAACACTACGATGTACCTGAGTTGATCGGTTGGGTATCAAATGTTGATTACAATTATGAAAACCGAATTTGCGAAACGCATATCGGGAGCGAGTCGGAAGGAGTCGAAGTTTGGTTGCGATAACTCGTTGGCAGGGTACCTTGTTCGAAGCGACGAGTCAGCAAGGATAGCCGTGTATGCAGCGACTGTCGCCGTGGCCCAGTGGTAGCACTTTTGTTTAAGCAGTGGTTAACGGTGGATCCGCCCATTGATCAAACCTTTTGATGAGTGACGGCACATTATAGGCACTTTCCGCAATAATTGCATCAGCTATTTAGCCCGCCGCAGCTGATAAACGCACGCGTGAATGTCGAGGCAGCACCCTTTGAGCGGCGCCACGAGGCCTCCTGGCAGCGCTAAGTCCGCGGGAAGCAACTGCGACCCCGTCCGGCAGTGGACGAAGCTTTTTCCAACGTGGCGTTTACGTGGGCCTGTGATTCTGCGATAAGATAAGATAAAGATGAAATTCCAGTAGTTAATGAAAGGTTTACTCGGAGAAAAAGGTTATATCTCGAGGTTTTCCAGGATACCATCCAACGGAAACTGATTCGAAGGTTCGTTTTTACGCGATAATCTCGTACAAGGAGAGATGTCAGATCCTCATTATTGCCATTTTCGGGGCTCCATTCAGAATTTTCTTTTTCATTGTATTTTTTAGCACCTCTAATTTCATAATCAGCTCTTAAACCCATTCAAGGAAATCGCGGAAAGTGCCTCCAAGCACCTGGTCCATGGGTCATCGTGGGTAGATTTTGGTCTCTCCTTAGTAACTTCGAAACGGTTGCCGTACGCTTTGCAATGTTGGTTTTCATATTTCTAAACAGCATCCAAGCCCCTATCAAGCCCCACCAGGGTACACGTAGGGCTCATTTCGATGTTTCATGGGAACTGAAACCCATTTCCTAGTAAGTGAAGGGAGGACTCGTATAGAGGCGCACGCCAGAGCAAATTTTGCGGTGGTAATTTTTTGGCGGGAATCGTGATAGTTCCACTATTTTGCTCACAAGCTTTAGGAGATAGCCCCTTCTGCAGCTGCAAAGGGTGCGCGTTCAGCGCAGTGCTAGGATGAATGGTAAGTGCGGCAGAGGAGCCGTAAGTAAGGTGGCACCCATCCCAAGATGGCTCACATCCGTGACCGATTTGACCAGCGGATCAGCTGTGAGCACCACTTGAGGAAGGAGGCATACAATGATAAGCTAGGATGGAAGACGTCATGGTAGTAAAAGCAACGCTACCAAAGGTAAAAGTTGATATCGCTGAATTCAGGTTAATAACTGGAATAGAAACTGTCCTACAGCTCACTTCCGGGCTGTGACCTCGTCCAGAACAAAGTCAGAAAACCATATCTTTGCAGTAATTAGGTGATTTTTTCTTCATTTATATATCATCTAGCATCCCAAAAATTAAAAATTATTACTGAGAGTGTGTACTCACGAAGATGAATTGTGTCTCCAAGTACTTATATATGGCTGGGGGCGTAGGTGGTGTAGTGACAGGTGTGAGCACTCCACTCTCATGGTGAGGATCAAATATCCTATCAGTGCCCAGCGGGCCAACTAATTCTTTCAAACCTCAGAGGTGGGAGAAACAGTACCGGACATTGGGAGTAGAAGCCCTCACCGGACATGGGGTGACTCCCTCAAGTCACTGCATGGACGAAATCGCGTTTATTTGTTCGTTCGATCCCGAATGGAACTAGAGTGCGGCACATCCCAGCAAGATGTCGATTAACGCCGAAAACTTCATTTTTCTCATAGTTCCTTATAGCTCAAGTAGCGTTCTCGATCACAGCATGAAAAGGTAACGGGAAACTGCAGCTCAGGGCATCTGCCCATAATAGGACGGCCGCCGCAGACTTTGCGATTTTGCGTTTATGAGATTTGCGTTTTTGCGATTTTGCGGCATCGCAGTTTCGCATGCGATACTACGACCTTAAGACACTGCAATGCCACGACTTCTCCTGTGAAGCCGCGACACCGCAAAATCGCAAAATTGCGAAACTGACGGCGGCCAAACATTTGCCTGACAATCGCCTTTACAAAATTCTGTGCAGCACCTCACAAGATTTCTAGGAATATTCTAATGCACTCAAATGAAAGAAATTGTAGACTCACAGTGTTGATAGTTGGAGCGAACGCATACGGTGCCAGAGTGGTGTGTCTGTAGTACACAATTTTGATCGTTCGTTTGTGACGTCTATGCCTATTAAGCGCTTTGGGATCTTCAGCTAAGAGACGAATGGTGTTTCGAAGTGTCTCCTCCTTTTGTGATTGAGTCATTGAATCGAATTCGCCGATGTCGAATGGTAGGCCGGCTAAGGTAGTATTTATGATACCTGGAAAGTCAAATCATTTGTTGAAACATTCGGCGAATATTTATTAATTAATATCGGTAGTTTAGTTCGAAGGTTTTCCTAAGAAGCCTGGAATTGAATCACATGTGAAATGCTCAACAGATTGTGATTGGACGTTTAACTGCAATTACACATCGATAGATCATGATCGGAGTTGGGCAAAGTGAGAGTGAAATATAAATGACTCAAGTGAACATACCATTTTCTCCATACATTCGCAGCAACTGATCCTTCGAGAGAAACGAGTACTGACGTGTGGAGAGCTCGCGTCGTTGCTCTGGTTTTAAAGACCTCTCGAGACCAATGAATGCACTATCGATTGCGTTTGTAATCGATACCAAATCTTTGTCCAGGCCGATTTGTTTCATGTTTTTCATGAGATTCAGTGACTTCTCCACAACCTCGTTCACACCTTAATGGGACGATACATTTTCGCAAAAGGGTGATAACCCTGAAACCTGTGGGCTTAGCGACGGCTTTGTAGTGGGGATCGAGAGATCACACCTCCCCCTGCATGAAGGCGGAAAGAAAGTGTACACTATAGACAGAAGGAGCAGAACTCAGACATCACATTCGACAGAGGGCACTATGCCTATGAAGACTTGAAAAGGAAGAGCCAGTTCCTCGAACTCGATGGTTCAGTCTAATAAGGCGCGATTACCACATCAGTGAGTGAAGAAGTTCATCACGTGGTCGCAGGAGTATAATGAAAAATATCCGAATCATAAAAATAATAAGAATTTTCTTCTCGTGACCGAATGGCGCGCTCTGCACCGTACCCGAAGCTCCTCTGCTGACGCTGCAACAGAGCACCTGTCAAGCCACGCCACTTGGTCCTACCTCGCTAGTGCAGCTGCTCTACTTTTGGCAAGCCATTCTGCCTGTATTCGACCGCACTATTTTCTTCGCAACGCATAAGTGAGTGGTAAAATACAGTGAGTGTTCTTTTACCAGAATTGCAGAGACAAAATGTGTGAAAGTGCGCACGACTACACATCGTGCGATCTATTATCTCAGCCTTACACGTTCTACACGCAACGCTTGCGACCTCACATAGCTTGCCCCATCGAATACCTGCGACTCATGTCCTCTTGCCTTCTGTTATTCGCTGTTACTGTTTTGTTTCTATTTGCTATTTTATCCTCTAAAGTGGAGTCAAGCGTTTCTCTGTTCAAATGTCGAGATGTGCATGGCACACTCCACCGTTGAAGTTTTCGGCTAAGACTGATAGTGCCATACGTTCAATCCTCTATCCGCTAGGGATATAGGGAAAAGACGTTTTGATCGACTTCTGGAGCAATGAGCAGTAAAAAGGGCATCTACGTCTCCTACTCGAATCTCTTTGATAGCCATGTCTGCCTACCTAGGAGCAATCTGAAAAGGATGGATATGTCGTTCCTTCAGTTCTTTCTTCCGCCGCCCCACGCCATTTTGTCGGTGAAGAATGGTACACCACTTAGCTGCAAGGGGATACGACGGTATCACGTGGAAAGCCACCAGTTATCTCCGAAACTCTTCACACGCTGCCTGTCAAATGCAGGGCACTCACATCCTAGAAAATCAGCGGGACAGTTATGCAGTATGAGAAGGGAGCACACGACATTGGCAATTATCGTTCAATCTACCTACTGTAGCTCGCTCGCATGGCTGTCTTTCGTATGAAGTTCTGCCAATCCTATCCAAAATAGTCGAGTGAAGTACTTCTGTTTTGAAAAACCAGTTTCAGTACAATGGATTACATCCACATGATCACTAGGCTCACTAAAGTGTCGCGAGACTACAAGATGCCGTTATGTTTCACATTCATCGATTTGTAGAATGCCTTCGACTTTACTGAGACAGAAGTGGTTATCGGAACTATGGAAAACCAGGGTGTGCCAATTCAATTCATAAGAAGACTTCGTAAACTCCTCAGCAACATACCGACTAGAATTTCATCATTAAAAATCTTCATCGACGTGATTAGAGGGGTTCGACAAGGCACACTATCTCGGCCCGACTTTCCAGCGCCTCTCTTGATAACGTCATGCGTCAACTGGAATGAGATGGCATGGGAGTTAAGGTCGATGGCCAGCGTCTTATTTACCTCCGCTTTGCTCACGACAACGTGTTCGTAACACCGAAAAATCAGAAAGCGGAACGAATGCTAGCGAATTTAGACTGCGAGTGTGTAATCGCTTAACGACTGGGCCCAGCGAAGATGTTCATGATGAGTGGTTTGATACCTAGTACCCCATCCAGCTCAACAGCAGGAGCATCACGGATTGCTTCAGCTATGTGTATCTACGTTGGGTAAGTCAGTTCATATGATGAAAGACTTAGCACTAAAGCTGAGCATGGGAGCCTTCAGGAACACCGAAGGAATAGTGAAGAAGGCTCCGCGTCAATCCCTTTGATTTTGCCGTCCTTCCTGTCCTGAGACATGCCTCAGAGACTTACACTCTTAGCACGAAGAGCGTGCGGCCGGTGTCATCCAACGCGTCATCGAAAGCCCGATGCTTGGGGTACCTCGATACACACAAGTACAGAGGGTGATCCCTACTTGCAAATTCCGTCGACGATCGAAGATCAGGAACGCTGCCGTATTTGTCGAAGAATCGAAGATTGTAGGACCGGATTCGTCATGCGATATCGAGATGATGGCTGGACCAGAACGGTTACACTGGATTCCTCGAGAAGTCAAACGAACCGACGACCGCCGGCCCAATGGTCAGAATTCTTGCCAAAATCTCTGCAAGAAGGAATTGAGCGACTGCGTGCCTCTGGAGCCAAAAGAGTTCACTGGGCTACTCTGGATCGCGACAGGGACGAACGGAGACTGATGGCGCCCGCTCGAGACTTTCGCTGATCAGCGGGACGTCAGGCGTGCAGGTGATTTAGGCGGATTCTGGAAAGTCATCTAAGATACGGATTACTGCCTGTAAAGGTAAAGAGAGAAAATATGAAGATTTCGAGTATTGTTGACCTCGAAATCTCCCATCATCTGTAGTGGAAGTCAAACTGGAAGTGACAGAAATATGGTGATGAACAAAAATTTCGAACGAATGGCAAAGAATAAGCCACCGTGTTCTTGCAGCCATACTCAGGCAACGAGAGAAACTTCGAACTGGTGTCTATAATATTGTCTCTCAACTTTCAACCTTGTGGACGCGTGATCATCCCACGGTGCTACTGTTTTTGTAAGGGATAAATGTGAGCGTAACTCTGGATTCGATAGAATCTAGTGTGCCGGTGTACTGGCTCGAGAACGAAGCATGTTACATGTCTTGATGCTTGTGGTCGCATGGAGATTGGGGCCAAACATGCGTCAAGGAATTCGGTATTGTTCAATTTGCTCGCACCGTTCCACATGTCATATGAGGAAGGAGAGTCTCGAAAGACTAGGAAGATCACAGCATAATTCTGCCCGTTTTCTCTCCTGATCAAGATCCCACAGGGGCTTGAAGTGTAAGTGTTGTGTCCAAAGATAGTGATAGGGATAAAGTGGATGAAAGGAATACCAGAACGATTCATTCGGTGGAAAATTACGGGTCTGGAAGGCTATGAAGGGCGAAATTCCCGGCGAAAGGCGCGTCTCTGAACTGTGGCAAAAGCGGCCTTTTTAGCTCCAGCCGCCTTTCTTGGTTTGGTCCGCCTTCTAATGACGAACATCCCTGATTGGCTAGGGTGGGAGGGGCCAATGTGGCATGGCTGGAGCGATCGGGGCGCGCTCTCGAAAGCACGACGTCGCATACTCTTTCCTACTATACTAAGCTGGTTATCTTCTTCAGTGTATTTCATTTTTCCTGCTAACCCGTAGAATTTGCGAGTTTTTTCTATCCTTCTTTCTTTTTCATTGATTCTCACTTGTTGTCTTCTCTGGTCTGCATTTAAAGATGGGATGTCTTTGAAGATTCTGTATTGTTCCCTCGCTGTTTTTGCTCAATGATTACTTGGTTTCATGCCAATGGCAGAAACGTCCGACTGCCCGCCTCTTGACGGAATGATCGCCCAAGTCGAGAATCAGTGGTGGTAAAGGGGTTCCAATTTCCGGATTTCTGATCACTTACTTTCGTTTTCTCCACCGTCGTATGACTGATCATCTCGTCCGTCATATTCACCACTTTTTTTACATTTCGTTCGAATTTTCCTTATCATTGCCTGTGAGTCTTGCTTCAAAAATAGTGGTAGGAGTAGTTTGGGCCGAATGTGTAAATATTATTGATTATAACAGCAAAACAGTTTGGTAGTACACAAAATTGAAGGAAAATCGAGAAGTGAAAAGCCCAGCAAATGAGCCCCTTCCTCACCGTTGACTGCGGGAGTGGGCCTGGTCAAAAAAGAGCGAACTTCGATGAAACAAGTAGCAGCTGTTGGAACAGGTACTTCCTTCAAAGTTGGTAACGCTACTTTCACACTCGATTCCGTCACATATACTCTACCTATACCCTTGTATTTTATTCGGATGATTTACTTTTGGAGTTCTCACTACCTACCTACCTACATCACAAGTATCACTGTCTTTGAAAATTCAAGCCTACCAGCTACATCCATTACGAGTTCCAGTATTGAAGTTCGATCGCTTGGGCTCAGACCGGACTTTTCAAGTACCTCAGGAATAGGGAGTACACTGTTACCGGTGTCGTCTTTGTAGAACGGAAAAAGGTCTGGCGAGAGCAACGATCTTAATATGAAAATTATCAAAAAGAAGATTGTAAAGTGTTTTCTCATGAGCGAAACCAAGATATCGCCTACTCCTCAGGTAGCGTAGGGTTTGGACATACAGTACACTTCCCACGGCCTGGCAGGGCGTGGCCCATGGACTTGGTTGGGGGAGTACGTGGCGAGAATGATCGTGGAGGGGTGAGAGACTTTGATACACGTTCATCGAAGTCCGTGGGTCACGACCTGTCAGCCCGTGGGAAATGAACTGTATGAGTATGTATTGTAGGCCAGAATTCCGTATTGCTGCGTCGCACTCACGGCGTTACCAGCGCGAGTTGTCACAGCCGCTTTTAAAGGAGTGTTCTGTTTAAACTATTGAATAATACTTCTTTGAAGGACTCCCACAGTATCAGCCACGCAATGGGCTGCTACTGTGTCCTTTAAAGTAGTAGTTAAATAATTCGAACAGAGCAGAATATGATGCTACCGCAGTGAGGGGGCATCTTATGTACACAAGCATCGCTCAGGAGTCAATGTGAATGCACAAGCGTATATTTTGGCTCAAGCCATGGATGAGAAAAAAGGTGTTTTTCCCCTCTTAGGCTGGAGTGAGGCTAGCCCCAGCGGAACGTCCCCCTCACTGCGATAACACCTAGAATATACTGAAATAGCTTGAAAACATATTACTTTAAACACTTTGAGCAAACACCTCAAACCATGACAAACAACATAAATTCATTAGGCAGAGTAGAAAAAAATCTTGTACATGAAAAGGCAATCGACATATAACGAGTAAAAGTAACAGTAACAATGATACAATAATAATTCTATTCAGTGATTAATTAACTCAGGCGTGAAACTATAAAAGGAGATGTACGCAGTCGCAGGCGAGGAAAACAACTCGCACTCGCCGCGCCGTTCGTCGCCTGCGGCCGCACAAAATCCTGACCTAATGATACACGCCCTGGACATACGGTGAAAAAAAGGACATTATTATGAACTCACTTTGATACGCTGTACCTGCTCGGCAGTAACGGTAGAATACGAGGCGACAAAAATTGCGGATTCACTTCCTCCGTATGTTTTGACACCGCGTCCACCAGTCCATAAACGCTCTCGTCAACACTGCGTTCTGGCATTATATCGCGAAACCTCAATGAAGGATTTACGTGATATGAAATAATAACAATCTAAAATTGCATATGCATGTTACATAATTGATCCAACGCTATACTCAGAGACAGAATAAACTCTCGATATAGCGGTGCTCAAAAAGAAATTGTCGTTTCCTTCGACGAAAAAAAGAGGCATGAACTACTTGGCTTGGATCTGCACCCAGCCAGCAACAGCATAAACAGTTGGAGAGTGACGGCTACAAGCTCACTGCTGAGCAGGGGTGGTACAAACCCGTTATGGGTGAGCTCAGACAGAGCAGATGAGCGCAGTGAAAGTGACGCGTGGTGATCACGCCACTTTGCGCGACTCTCTGCACAATTGGAGCAACAACGATCTTCTCGCTGACGGCCACACATTTCGAGTGTTGATATTCCAGTCCGAGTGTCGTGACCTACAGCAAACTCGTTTCAGGTGGTAGTGAGATATCCCTTGAAGTACGCCGAATTGCGAACGAGGATACTGATCCATCTCAGTGCACTTGCTCGAAGGGTCTATCTGAAATTGCACCGGCAATGGGAGCATTAGCCCATCGGGCCATGGGCAAAGCGTAGTTAGGCGGAGTTCCCAAACCACCAAAAGGGACAAATGACAAATGTCTGCTCAAACTGACATATCAATCGAAACCATCAAAGAAATGTAGAAAAAAATGTCCAAATCGCTGACGACCTGATAAATCCTTTCACACGGAAACCTGAGAAGGCACTCTGTTCAAATCGCAGCGCATTCCAATGCTGAAGGGTGGAGTTCGTACTTTATCATTATGTTACCCGATGTATGAGCTGGTATTCTCATTCATTTCTACATGAAAGGTTATCCGAGCGGCGAGTGGCGGGGTTGGGTTGGATAGATTTGGTAGATTCCTGTTCATGAGGTGGGGTAGCGTGCCACTAGTTGAATGTCGAACGGATGCATGCCTCTGTATGAAAGTCAATTAGTAACATTCGCTTCCCAGGATCAACACTGCATATACATTTAACATTCGAATGCAAGTCGAGGACCGCCACTGTTCAACGACTGCTTCCGCAACTCTGATATGGCACCGATCACTGCAAAATGTGAAAACTGGCGCTACCACTAGCTATAATCTTGGGTCGTCGCCTTTTATTAATTAATCATAATACCTATCAGTGAAGCTCTTCCTTCGTCGGAGTGGGTTATCTTTGCCGACCACCATATCCAACATACGTTGTTTGAATCGTGCCGAACTCCTCGTTTCCAAGACTTTCTTTTGTAACTAGAAGTAGTGCTTAAGTCGAAAAAAAGTATGTATGGAGGCTGAAATGCATTTGCATTGTTCCCGATCGGCCTGAAATACTTTGCTCAGCGTCTAATAAATGAGTCTTTGTTTTTGGTTGCAAAAGGATGCAAGTTAAAGAGTTCAGATTGTACGAATATTTAACCGTGGGAGTTGGGATACCATGCCCATCTACGGCCTAGTTACTCCGGCGAAACTCTATGAAATTCCATTTCCTCTCTTATGCCTTATCAAGTGTCAGCAAAACTATTCTCTCTCCAAGTTAGTGGTGTCTGGACATGTAGACGTGGCAGGTGGATGCGATTTGGCCTCAGCCGTTGTACCGTTCAGTGCTCTTATCCTCCCACGCAGACTGGTACCGATTCTCCTACCCCGTATGGTTGGAAGACTCAGTTGAGCCGGCCGGCATTGATGCACGATTTGATCCATGCACCAAAGTAGGAGTGGGATCCACCTGCTACTACACCACCTCCGTCCAAAGTACCATTATACCTTACTTCATCTGTGTTCTTCAAGTGAAGTGCGCCTTCTCATACAACTGCACTTGCCAGTGGTCTTCTTCGTGTACCGACCATCACCAGAACGATATTACTCTTAGTGTCAGGACGAAGTGTCCTGTGCTCCCCACCATTTTGTGTTCTAAGCTAGTGAAGAAGGTACTACTGTTCTGGGTACTCTTCAGTACTCAAATGATTAAATCATCATTGTGCGCGATCCGTGAGCAGTCATTTTGCTCTTCGTCTCTGCACACATCGTCAATACTATTTCCAATTCTGCTTATTATCTCATTGCTCCTCTGTTGCTCTTCACGTACTGGATCCGTACCCTGGTTTTCAGGAGTGGGCACCACTGTGACAGGGTGTGAGAAGATTAGGGAGATTCGCCACCGCAAAAGGTCCGTTTTTTGTAGTCTTTTTCGACATTGATTCTTACCAGGCATGCAACCCTTCATCAATCGATCCATTATTGGTTGGAACGTTTGACACCGTATCGCTGCTACCTTGACGTTCGCGTTATTTCAAAGTGGCTGGGAAGCTGAATCACTACCTCTAAGTGATTTCTTTGACCACCTAATGAGATCTTTTGTGATTTAATGTAAATTCTATGGTATGAACCCAATTTCCTCGGGTGTTTCTTCTGTTCAGAGGCAAATGTAAGAACCCCTCAAATGGGACAACATCGATCCGAATGTCCCCCGCCGTCTTGAACCAGCGTAAGGAACTCCTTCTCACAGACGAATCTACTTCACCTCAACTGAGGACGGTGTTAGCATGGCTCTCAGAGGATCGCAGACAGATTCGCGCCATTTCTCTTTTATGTAAGGAATTATCTGAAGAGGTCAATAAGCTTAGCTTAGATAATGCTGAGCTCAAAGAATGCTCTCTATCCTAATCTCGCTCCTATGCCTGTGATTGCTTTATATGAGGAAGTTGAACGTAGATGCTCTTTGATTGTTTCTTCGTTGAGAGCAACGACCCAGTTTTCTCTTGTCGTGTTATGCATGACTACCAGGTTATAGGGGACATCATGAATTACTTATCGATTGTTCCACTCTATTTACAGAATGGTTGGGCCGTGAAGCAACTCTCATCCCAGGTTTCTCAAAGTAGTTCTTCCCTCTTCTTTCTTAGCAAAGCAAATGCTACACAGGGCCCCCCGCTTGAGGCATTATAAGCTTGTTGGCATCTACATACGTCCTTCTCTTCCCAAGGCGGAAAGGAAGAGACTCGTGTTGAGCGAGTGGCTAGTCGTAACAGAATATCTTCTAACTCGACTCGCCTCTATTATGAAAACTTTAATTATAACTCAGGCTAGCCCTGTTGCCAGCCCGTATCCAGTGGCTTCAATTTGAGAGACTGTCTTCGGGTTGAGGCACTGAAAGAAGGCAGATTTACCTTTCTCTTCACCATTATTAGGTCTGTCTTTGAGAACAGACATGCATCTCCTTTGCTTCACCTCTGCAATCTAGCTATGACATAGTTGCGATTGCTGGGACATGGCTAAGTCCTAATGTGAACTTATCTGTGCTTCTGAGTGATTGCTCTTCGCAATATGAAATGATCCTTGTGATGGTTCGCCGAGAAAAGTGGAGGGGTTGCTTTTTCATAAATAAGTCTCTATTCTTGAATTTGGTTTTAGCGGATCTGTTCTAAGGCCTATGAATTCCTTTGTTGTGACTCCACTGCCACCAATAAACATACTCGTCTTATTCTAGTTTATAGAGCGCCATCCTGTCCCTCATCTCTTTCTCACCAGCTAATTAATGCTATCGGCTATGTGACTTTATATAGTCGGACTTCCATCTGTATGGTTTGATATGAAATGATAATCCTGATATGAAATGATAATCAACTTCTGACCCCCTAGCTACCGCTTTCACATCGAGGTCATTTTTGTACTTGTGCGTATGTCATGCACTATCACAGCATATGAGTAAGTGTATCAGAATACTTACGATCAAAGCACTGGGACTATGCTATGAGGACACTGCATTCAGCCTTGAGAGAAACCGTAATTTTTGTCTTCGGTCACTACAATGAAGAGGGAAAAAGTTTGACTTGTTGATGTTTTACAGAATTCTTCACGGTCACACTGCTCTCGAAGTTAGAGCGTTTGGTACTGTAAGACCATACGAAATGCGGAAAAATGAAGTTCCCCAGGTTGCAGCTAGACTCAATGGTCGATTTCACTATTTTTTCTTACCCGAGCCACACTAAGCAAAAGAAGCGATCCTGTCTGTCTCCACTCCTTAAAAATCTTATAGATGAGCACCTCGACAAATGGCAGCCCCTCACTTTGACTGCTTTCTTCAATTGCTATTCTGAATCCTTCTTTTGTGGGGTTGCTCTCATGTATACTGACCTCTGCTTGTTTCCGCTTTTTCTTTTTTTCGTTTGTTTTGTTCACTGATGTTTTCTCGTTCTGGCCTTATTATATGTAGTGTCTATGATTGATGTTTTTTTTGAGCAATGTTCCAGCTCCTGCATGGGCTGCCTCATGTAATAGATACCAAAAGATACGCTTGGCAACCAATACTACAGGAGTATTTAGGAACTACGAAGGGGCGAACAAACTGCACCCTTGTGCTACAGTGCTGCTATTTGTCCTGCTCTAAAAACAATGGGTAGTCGAGAAAGTTTTTCGTATTTTTAAATACGCGCTTTTTCCCTACAAACTTCTTTCTAGCAATCTCTTCTGTACATATACATGTATTACAGTCCAGCTCCCAAAGGCTGGCAGGGCGTGGCCTACAGACTTGGGTGAGAGTGTGTGGCGGGGTGAGAGAGATCGATACACTTTCATCCAAGTCCGTAGTCCTCGCCCTGCCAGCCGTCGGGAAATGGAGTGTATAAGTCCACACGCATCTATAGGTATTATTGTCTCCCGTATCCCGGACAACCTTTTTCGGCAAAATAAACATATCAAAGGTCAATGTCATCTTCATCATCAAAGATTTTTCTTCGAATGGCGTTAGACAGGGGAAGGAAAAGGTGATAATCCGATGGAGCAAGATCAGGGCATAAGGTGGATGGGGCGGCAATTTTTATCCAAACTCGAGAATTTTTTGGCGAGTCACTTCTTCGATATGTGGAAAGACTTGCCAAAAAATTGCCTCGCCAGAAAATTCTCGAGCTTTAATGGGAAGTGCTGCCCCATCCATCTTATAATCCTGATCTTGCTCCATCGGATTATCACCTTTTCCTTTCCCTTTCTAACCTTTCTAACGACAATCAAAGAAAAATTTTTGTATTGAAAATGAGATTAACCTTTGATATATTTATTTTGTCGAAAAAGGGTATCCGGGAGATGGAAGACAATAATACCTATAATGCGTGTGGACTTGTACTACATGTGTATGTACAGAAGAGATTGCTGGAAAGCAGTTTAGAGGGAAAAAGCGTGTATTTAAAAATACGAAGAAACTTTTTCGACTAGCCAATAGTAACTTCAAAGAATCTCTTCAAACCCCCTGCGAACCATATTCCATTTGATGTCTCTGTCAGTAGGAAACTTAGGCGTGTGGCACGGCACCCTTTCACAGTAAGTGATCACACCCACCGCCCAAAGTCGTTCCCACCCCGTGACGCGTAGCACGCCATGGGGCTATTTTTTGTCCACACGATACACATCAGCACTTTCAGATGGCAGATTTCAGATGGCATAACAAATTATAGTGGCCTTTCTTTGCCCGAATGAAAATTAGGTAAAACAAAATTACCTGCTGTAGCTTATTGAGCGAATTATGGATTGTCGCCTGCTGCCTTATCGTCCTGTTATTCGCAGTTCTCCATAACGACCCAATCACTTTGGTCAGCATCTGTAAAGGGATGTTGAAAGCGCAAGTGCATGTCTTTTCTCTGCTGTTTTGCTATAATCCATTGGGTCGATCAAAAAGTAGGCGCGGTTTTCTAGATCTGGTAGCTTGACTATGAAAATGCTGACAAATGAACACTGTACTGCATCACAATTCTGTTCAAATACGGTTCTTTGGAGACAAACAAAAATTAGACTAGAGCTACACTTTGCACTAATTCCAACAATCATTAAAAGGATAAAAGGATAAAGGTTTTTGGCATTGATCAATCCCTTCCTGGGATGCACCACACATTCTAGTTCCATTTAGAATCGTGATGGCTGGTGAATGTGATGTGGCCTATACGATGATTTGCGGTGACCAGGCGATGCACAAGTCAGTGCTTTTATTCTCCCAGACGAATCTTTGCCGACCCCGAAGGAATGGAAGGCTTGATTGGTCTAGGCGGGCGTTGATGCGGGATTTGGTCCCCTCATCATGAGAGCGGGGTGTGCGCCACCTGTCACTACACCATCTCTATTGGGTACTGTCAATCGCGGAAAAAGCGATGGTTAGTTTTTGATACATTCAGTATTCACTTAAGATACAGTGAAACATCTACTTCCTCATAACTTATAAGTTTCGCGAGCTATGGTCAGTTCTCGTAGAAGTGGGATCCACTGCTATGTCACGAACTGGTTTGCTCGCAATATACTAGAACCATGGTAAGCCATCGAAAGAGCTGGATCATTATACTGCTCTGGAACCGAGTAATGAAATTAGTAGTCAGCTCCGCTTACTCGGAACGCCCCGCTCACTTAAGCGGGGGCGGGGGAAATACGCCAAAAATCCGCGCGCCGCCCGCGGCGAGCGGCGCGGCAACATCGAGTTGGAATACATCGTTTCAGGAAACCTGTACATCTAAGATGGCGATCGTATCCAAACCTCAGGTGCGACAGCGCGGGCGGTCGCGTGCGCATCATTGCTGGGGTGCGCCAAACGTTTTAAAAATGATGTGGTGGCGCCGTAGCGATTTCAATATAGATGCTGAGATCTGATAACATTTATACTCTGCCTTATGTAGTTTGCTACAACATGCGCTATAAAAAGTCTAGATGTAGGGAGATTTTTCTATTCCTTTCGATACCTCAATATCCGATCACCAATGATGAGCTAGTGTTAGAAAAGGGTCTGAAGAACTGACGTTTCACGATCTCCCTTGTTGAGAAATCAAACACTTTGAAGACTCAGTTTTGCGCTCATTATATTCAATCAGTAAATGAAAATGGACTCTTCCATCAGTCATCCGTCTCTAGAGCATCATAAAAGTAGATGCAGCGGTGCTAATATGCGCTCAACCGAAACCGTTATACAATCATCAGTTTGTGCACTCAGGTGTATATTTTCACCTAAGCCTTTTTTGAGAGGGATAGGGACTTCCCCCCAAAGAAAGCCTTAGGCTAAAAACCTAGGCAAAAGTAGCACGCGTCGCCGAGCACATTGAAGTGCCCTTACCAATTATATTAGCACCGGGTGAAGGGAGGTGTTCAAAATACGTGGGTCGAATTCAGACAGAAGCCGTGGAATTCAAGAGTGCGGAAATGGTTAGATACGTTGTGAAATAGAACGAGGGGTTATGCTAAATCAATACGACAAACGATTTACGAGTAATGCAGATTGTAACGAGATATCAGTTACAAACAAATCGTCCTACGAGATACCCACACTCAGTACGGCGCCGCTTAGCGCGCCCCAGCAACGATGTGCACGCGACCGCCCGCGCTGTCGCACCTTAGGTTTAGAAACGACCGCCATCTTAGATGTGCAGGCTTCCTGAGACGATATAATCCAACTCGGAATCTCCGCGCCGCCCGCCGCTGGCGGCCACGCGGATTTCTGGCGTATTTCCCCCCACCCCTTAAGCGGGTCTCATCTATTTGCTGCAAGTACTCTAAACTCGCTCCGGTCTAACTTTTCCAGGAGCAAAATTCGACTTTTTCGAGGCGAATCATAGAATTTTCGCCCAAATTTGACCCGACCTCCTCTGCCTAACACGTTGGCGACACTGCGTCCCGATGCTGGAACGCGCGTTTTCTGCCGCGTGGGACAATGCGTCCCGATGCTGGGATGCAGCATAGAAAACTACTTTTTCAACTGATTTGGAATCCGCAAGTAATTAATTTTGATCAACATGCACAAGGGTATCTTAGATCAAAATGGTACACTTATATCTTTCCTACAAGTTTTTTTTTCATGCTTTGTATTGTCATCCAGCACAGGTATGTTATCATCGCTGTAGATCAACAGGTCGTTAAAACTAGCATTCGACCCTGTGAGGTCGTCACAGGAATCCATAGTCAGTTAGGAGATTTGTGGCCATTCAATCCTTAGTCAAGATAGTCAAGATACTTATACTCGCGAGACGTCGACTTTTTTCATATGTCCATCACCTGGTTAAGCACTTCCCATCACTCCCATGCAGTAATCCCATAATCAAGTTCTCGAGGAGTATCTCAAGTTTCGCAGCGCTCACTACTTTGTATTAGCGCTCAAGGAACGCGCGAAATCAACGGGTTTGGAAAGGTAATATCAAAAACCCCAACGCTGGGACGCAATTCTCGGCATAGGTGAGCGCGCGATGTCCCTCATGGCAGCCACGCGAAAAAACGCGCGGTCGCCAACGTGTTAATTTTCCCTTTTTGTGTTTTTGTTCAGGACCGAGAATCGGACGAACAAACAAACAAACAGACTGATCAAACTACTGGTTATATAGAGGTGGTGATTCCAACCTTCACAGGCGATTTCTCGGGTGCGGCCAACGATGGTACAGACCTCATATTGATTGGCTTATACGGATAGTCCATGCGATCGATCCGCTTTGCTTCGTCGATCGCCTCTTTCTGAAATGCAAATCAAAGCTTATAATATTCTTCCTCGGCATATGATCACCGTTCACAAAGCTTTGGCTACCGTATGCGGAGACCTGTGGTAACTCAAATTCTACACTACTTTGCGATTCTAAAGCTGCTGAAACCCCACCCTTCTAGAAAGTGCCCACAAACTATTTTGACAGCTGAGCACTTCGCTCATAGTTTAAGGAAAAAATAAAGGAGATTAAAGAAATAGACGTTCAATTAGGTGTTACGTATGACGTCGCGAATCCCAGATACATACATACGTACAATTTTTATTTTCGTGTGCAGAGGTCACCCAACTTACCCGTTTCGGAAAACTGCAATAGCTCCCCGCTTGCTATTCACATTAGCCCAGCCATTTAAGTACGCCATCGTTTTTGAAATGGCTAGTTTCAGGGGAGTCAAAAAGAAAGGTAAGAACAAAGCTGATACATTTAAGCAATATGGTTCTCTTACATGGAGCCAGATGGCTGGAAATGCTTCCAAGAGACATTCTTGGCGCTCCTGATGCAAGAATTTTCCCCAGCAAGTTGAATGATATGGAATTGTTTGTAGCTCTGAGACTTCCAGATGCTTGGGCCGTCTGTGGTGCTTTGGACAGCTAAAGAACTGAAGATGGCTTTGAAAACTACCCTGTACTTCTTGTTGTCGTTGCTCTGTTTTTATATTTTCCTCTGTCGTGTTTTCTCTACTGTGTTGGTTATTACTACTATTACCAAAACTGTTTACCGACGGCGGACGTCGGTGATGATCCACCGGCTCCAGACAAAAGTAGGTTTCTAGGTTTCTCTCTACCCTGAATAGTAGTTGGTTGCTTTTGTAAAAGTCCTTGCACATTGCTTCTTTCTGAGGTGCTGTTACTTGCAGTCTTCATTCCATCGGTTGTGGGGCCATGTTGGGTGCGTGTTTAGGTCAATGTGCTGCTTACTTGCACCCGCCCAACCTGCTGAGGCCTCGGGTTTGGTTATCTTCATGGCTTTCGATTAAGCTGCCTCAAATCCTTCCTTCCCATACTTGTCTTGCGTTTGCCTTCATCCAAGCTCTGGAGCATGCTGTAATCACTTGACATTCAACCATAGCTGAGGATTACATGATTTTTGATGGAAGTCTTTTCTTGACTTCTTCCTGCTGCCTCAGTATATTTAAGTAGACTGGGTATAATCTCATGTTTTCAGTAACTACCATCTGTTCTACGTACCGTGTCGCGCGAATAAATAAATGAATAAAATAAAATAAATATTACTTGAACAGTAGGAATGCTATGGAAAATCAGCATTTCTTATAAAAGCCAGCATTCACTTTTACCACCGTCAAATAACTTGTTGAACATGCACTCGGACTTCGTAAAGTACTGTAACTCACATTGCGGTATAAAGACAGGACATTCCTTTTTATCCTTCTTATCGTTTGACTGCGCTTTCGTTTCGTCAGCAATCTTGTCTTTAACCTTAGTTTCCTCTCAACAGGTTTTTTCCTTCCATTCTGATTCGTTTTCAGTGAGCTCCTTAAATAGGTTGCTGCAAGTGAGAGCACAATGAATAGTCATCAACACAGCAATTATAACCTATTCCTAATAAATTTTCAAAATGCTCTAAGACGTGTTTTTGATTACTTCTGGGTGATGAAGTCTTCAAAAAATTTTTAACTACCAAACGCTCACCTTCAGTAATACGAGCTCACCTCATCGAAACACACTAGGAGTTAAAAGAGACCAGTAGTAAGCAAGGACGGTCAGATGGCCGTAGCGCTATTATGATAGTTGGAATTGCTAGTCTACCACTCTCGGAACTGGCAATTGTCTCACTATGAATGTGCTTCAAACATTCCATGCTTGAAATTCTTCCCAAGCGCTGTGGGACGCAGGTTCCAGCATTGTTTGAGGGGAATGCTCGAGAAATACAACCCCTCGTCATGATCTGCATGACTTCATGACTGATGCTGCTGATATGCTGGAGCTGTACCTCGACTAAATTCTCCCTTACGGCTAAGCCATCAATTATCAAAGCGTTGCTACCTAGTACCTCTAGGTACCGACTACACTCTATGGGGTTGTTCAGAAACCTCGTACGGTTTCCAATATTCCTTTTTCATATTGTTTAGAATGCTCTTGCGGTTTGGAATATTCCTTTTTTGTACGATTTTTTTTCTTTCTTCGCCAGGGTTACCTATATAATATTGAAACCCCCTTCTCGCTCCATTCGAACATTGTAACGTGCACGCCTAAAATAAATTTCAAGTTTTTTTAAAAGTTTCTAGAACAATGTGTACAAACGGCAACTCCACACCATCTCCCTCACATCGTTCTTCTCCGACTCATAAACGCCCCATTTCTCAACCTCATCGTTCCATGTGATGAGAACCGGATTCTGTATGACAATCGACGATGATTTGCACAATGCTTGGACAAAGGTCAAGCTCGTTAGACTGGTGGCGGTGTGGTGCTTCGCGACTAGTCCGATCCACCATCGCTCAATGGATCCCGGCTGAACCATACTATGAGGAACTCAAAGAGATGCATCGTAAAACACAGATCATGAGCCTAACATTATTTATGGAAAGAACTTATTTATCTACGATAGCGCATGTCCCATGTTGCCCAAATAAAATTGGAGAAGGTGGGTGAGCTGTGCTATATAATTTTGTCAGATCCACCATACTCTCCTGACTTGGCTTCCACCAACTGTTACTCAAGCATTTGGACAGATTTTCTTTGGAACAAGCGCGAAAGACCGGGTGTGTAGACTTATGTAGAATTTTCGCTTGCGACGTCGCACTCGCGTTGCCATGAGCACAAATTGTCGCGGTCGGTTGGGATTCCGCTCGGGATGCAGGGTCTGGTAACATGGAGGTCCAGCTGTTCATATCATCATTATCT
Source organism: Trichostrongylus colubriformis (assembly GCA_963978905.1). Lineage (NCBI taxonomy): Eukaryota > Metazoa > Nematoda > Chromadorea > Rhabditida > Trichostrongylidae > Trichostrongylus > Trichostrongylus colubriformis. The sequence continues at coordinate 16,040,045 of OZ022256.1, forward strand.
GAGAACAATAACTTTTGTGTCATAAAAAGGCAAAATACTATCATAAAAAGCAAAAGAAACGAGAGCATCACATGATAATCCTAATTAAGAAAAAATTGGGCGTAAAATTTCAGAGGGAGTGTTGCAATGTACGCAATCACATACAAAGGCTCGCCGCGCGTGGCTGCGAAAATTCGACGTAAATCTACACACCTCGGAAGATCCATTGGGTGTTGGAGGGGCTTTCAACGAGCTCATCCACTGTAGATCTCCGGAACCTTAGGCAATCGAACTAAGCACGCTTGTATCTTGTTGGCGCAAACATGCTGAATTTTATGATTCTTATCTCAACTGGTAAAATTTTGTGCGAGCTGAGATACGCGAACTTGAAGTCAGAGGTCTAAACCCAGGAACTTTTCGAAAGACTCAAAATCAAAGTATGCTTTCAAAATCACCAAGAACAGTAAATCCGGTGAGGTTTCTTCGAGACCCACTCCCTCTCAAAAACGATCTTCTGTTCTTGAGAATTTCATGCTCGACCACGGGGTGCAACAACAGTTGTTTTCTAGCATTTCCTTGCGAGGAAGTGTGATCTCACCATGACGTGAGCTCGAATCCGTTGATCATTTACAATGTTGCAGTGGTTTACAGCCGTTCACGGCGATCGTTGTAAAACAGTGATAGGTGCGCCCGCGGAGGTGTACGGACCGGATATCCCAAAACTGTTGTTCAATTAATGAACACTTCGGCTAATGTTTCCGTTGATAGGTCCCGTAAAATTTGAACACGTGAGGAATTTTCTAGAGTATTTGAAAGTACTTTCTCCTGTTGTAAAACATACCTATTTAATTGGTTCAGATAGGCACGAGAATCGCTCGATCATAATAAAGTGCTATGTTCTTCAAAAATGAAATACCGCAACAAACAACATTTGTGCAAGACGCAAAAACTCGCTCCGTGTCGTGTGCTATAATCCATAGCCCACGAGTACAGTCATCGGTGAATATTGTGGTCATTTGTTGCTGTTGAAAATGTAAACTACCGTGAAGGCCCACCAGAAGACTTTTGTAAGCTTAGTTAGCCGATGCATCGATATTCACGTGATATAACCCACGACCCAATCGTGCAAGTTTTTAATATTCAAACCTTGCAAAGTCGTAAAATAATAGCATACCTTAACTTCCTACTGACTGCTTTATTGATCATCTTCTGTGGCTTCTTAATGAAATTCAACTTCAGCAGTTTGGCCGCTCTTGATCTGGCAAAGTCCTTCACAGCTTTACGAATCAGTTTCTTCTTTTTCACAACCGCCGGTCGTCTCATATTGCCATCCACAAAATCGTAGTAAGGTCGATGAAGAGCATATGGATATGATTTCACCTGAACAAGTCCATCTAACAGAGAATTTTCTGTAGCGAAGGAAAAGCTTACCAACTGATTGTCAAACGCCTTAACGAGACATTTGGCTCCCGATTGCAGATCGTGCTCTTTGTCGATGTTATCCAAACATGCCACAAAGGCGCGACGATTATTTCTGAACAAAAAAGTTGGCAAATTCATGCGTATTCAGAGCACGGTGACGATAACTGCTGTTCTATTCGTCTTTTGAGAGGTTTTTGGTAAGGAAAACACAAGATAAAAAGAAAACCAATTAAGAACCAGGCTCTCAAATTGGACTTCTATCCATTCACTCCCTTTAGAGTCACCCTAGCAGGTCGGGGCTGTGGGACTATAGTTTGGCATGAACTATTTTCCGCTTCACCAACTCTACCTTACTTTTTGATTTTTTTTTCAAAATTAGATTCGATCATAGAAGAAAAACCTTCTGAGTGAGGTCAACAGCTGGAAGGCACTTACCGATCCATTTTCATGTACAGCTCTTTTCCGATTGCTCCGAGTAGAGCGCTGACTGCTTGAATATACCAGCCATAGTGAAGTTGTTGAACTTTCTTGAATTCTTTTTCAGTCATCGCCACTTTTTTCATATTCTCTACCTTGCTTGGTGATGCATTTGATGACGCCTCGCTCATAGTTAACGCTGAAAGGGGGACATATGAGCGGTTTAAAGCAAATAGAAGACACGGCTCGAATTTCCTCCCACGAATGTGCCGTGCACTTGACTTTTCAGCTTAACTGTGTTGGCTTGGCTTTGAGAGGCATCGATGAACTTCTTTGGATACTCAGCTAGCAACAAAAGAAAAATCGGTCGAAGCCGGTTGATAATGGATAAGAGAGACCAATAGGGTGTGTCGGACAACTATAGATCATCCTTGCTCCAATGTGAAACTCAGCGCATCGCTTTAAAAAAGAAGGCTTCCAGATGAGCGATCGGTATTAATTAGTTTCAAAATATGTTGAGGGCAGCGTACCAGCCACTCAGGTAATGTAAGTGATAAAATGGTTACCACATCTGCTACTGATGTCTTCCCAATCAGTAAAATCGCCTTGAATTAATACAGTTACAACATGCGGAAAGACCGATGGCACTCTATAAATTGTTGAACGGACAAATCGACAAACAAACAGTCTGACAAATGGACAAACAGACAGGACGGCAATACAGCACAAAAAGGAAAAAGGTTCCCAATTGAGTGATGTCTACGACACCTTACACTTTCATTTTAGCGGTCAGTACAATACCGCTCACATTTTTTGAAAAATCGACGGTGGTCGACGGATTAAACGGCAGAAACCGTCGCACCGTCATAACTTCGTTGAAAATGAATAAAATGGGAAAAAATTAAAAGCATTAGATTCGTCTCAATGCGGCGAATCCAACGACCTATAGGATGTCAAATTTTGATAAGTAGGTCACCAGCTTCTCGGTAAAAGCTGCAAAGATTTCCTTTTTTTTACTCTCAGGCAAGACTCCGACTTTTTTCAGCTTACATTCACATGTTCATTTGTTGCTCGCCCATGTTCTGCACAAACATCATTCTTTTAGTGAGATATCTCCAAGTTTCAGGATACTTTTCAGCACCAAATTCCATGACATTTCCGAGAATTTTTAGGCTCATTTCGTCAGAATCGATGGACAAATTGAGAAGGTAACTCGCCTATCACCAAGTACTGGCCACGTACTGCAAGAATTACCTTGAGTTCCGAATTGCAGGCAACCGCTTCTTCTGTGATGAAGCTTCAAACATCGGTAAACGGCGTACTTCTAACGCTGGATAATTTCCCTTCTCTTTCCTAAAATAACATTTTGATCAATGAAAATAGCATGGAGTCTTCGAATACAACATCCTACACCTCCAGAAAATGAAAGCGGCATTCAAACAATGCCCAGAATCATGAATTTAAAAAGAATGTTAATTGCACATGAAAGTATGAATATGGATAAACACTAATTAATTCCAGACGAAACATATACTGCCGCATTCAGTGTCAAAAAAGCTCTTCATTGGTGTAAAGATCATTTCACTGCGAAAGTTTTGAACTTTTACCATTGTTCTTGCATTCTTTTCGAGCATTGTCGGCTCCAATGCCGCTTGCTGCCCTCTTAATTACTCTGCGTCGCTCAGGACAGATGAGGTCAGTGCCCCGCGGTATTATCACATCAAATCAATGCACACTACTGACCTTCCAAACCTCTTACTATTCTACACGATGATGTAGAATAGTTCACGTGATAGTTCTGCAGCGCACTTGTTCTAACGTGTCAGTCATCCAACTGATTATTGAAATCAACTGTGAGAGTTTCCAGATTGCCAACAATTCAGCCCGTTATCACTAGGCTCGGAAACAGAGTTGAATTATCAACCGGTCGGATGGCGCAGGCCGAGTGACCGCTGTTCGCGGGCACTCATGGAGTGATGATTCGTAGGGGTTCGAATCCTCTGGTGCATGCAACGTTTGCAAGCGTGTCTTCGCGATTAGTTGCTCCTGCGTTCCTCCGACCGGTTAATAAAGCAAAACTGCGGACCAGTTCCTTCGGTTCGAAGGAACTGGCCCTCCGGTCCCCTGAAAAGAAGGGGACTGGGGGGATCACTTAGTAAGAATAGTAAGAGGTTTGGAAGGTCAGTAGTGTGCATTGATTTGATGTGATAATACCGCGGGGCACTGACCTCATCTGTCCTGAGCGACGCAGAGTAATTAAGAGGTCAGCAAGCGGCATTGGAGCCGACAACGCTCGAAAAGAATACAAGAACAATGGTAAAAGTTCAAAACTTTCGCAGTGAAATGATCTTTACACCAATGAAGAGCTTTTTTGACACTGAATGCGGCAGTATATGTTTCGTCTGGAATTAATTAATGTTTATCCATATTCATACTTTCATGTGCAATTAACATTCTTTTTAAATTCATGATTCTGGGCATTGTTTGAATGCCGCTTTCATTTTCTGGAAGTGTAGGATGTTGTATTCGAAGACTCCATGCTATTTTCATTGATCAAAATGTTATTTTAGGAAAGAGAAGGGAAATTATTCAGAGTTCAAAGTACGCCGTTTACCGGTGTTTGAAGCTTCATCACAGAAGAAGCGGTTGCCTGCAATTCGGAACTCAAGGTAATTCTTGCAGTACGTGGCCAGTACTTGGTGATAGGCAAGTTACCTTCTCAATTTGTCCATCGATTCTGACGAAATGAGCTTAAAAATTCTCGAAAATGTCATGGAATTTGGTGCTGAAAAGTATCCTGACTCTTGGAGATAGCTCACTAAAAAAATGATGTTTGTGCAGAACATGGGCGAGCAACAAATGAACATGTGAATGTAAGCCGAAAAAAGTCGGAGTCTTGCCTGAGGGTAAAAAAAGGAAATCTTTGCAGCTTTTACCGAGAAGCTGGTGACCTACTTATCAAAATTTGACATCCTATAGGTCGTTGGATTCGTCGCATCGAGACCAATCTAATGCTTTTAATTTTTTCCCATTTTATTCATTTTCAACGAAGTTATGACGGTGCGACGGTTTCTGCCGTTTAATCCGTCGACCACCGTCGATTTTTCAAAAAATGTGAGCGGTATTGTACATGTACTTTGCTTATGTTAACATCTATGTATTATGGCACTGAATGTTTTCCCAGATGAAGCAATTCATGCATAGGCTTTAGTGGATCATGGAAGTATCTCCATCAACCTCATGTGCAGCACTTACCACATATCAAACAGAATAAGTGGCTCCATCGTCGCATGAGCATCGTTGTCAATAGGCCGCTGTAAGCAGATGGGATGGAACGGATGGTGTTTAACGCTTAGCCGAGAACTCTGCTGTTCTTGAATAGATCCATCCGATAGGCGGAACATTTCACTCGTACGTGGCTATTCCACATCGAAGAGATATCAGACGAAATGTGGAGGTGATCCGTGAGAAAACCCTCACATGGGAAGGCGGTCACTTCCAGGGTATCAGTGGCTAATCTTAACTCGGGATATGTCTGTGACTATGACGCTTCTATGAGGATGTAAAAAAGGTGTGATGAAGATAGAGCATCAAATGCTGACCATTGTATGTACTCTGGAATGCGCCACGCTCTTTACTCTCATTTGTAGAGCTTGAATGTTGTTAGCTTTAATAAGTATTTGTAGAATTCTCCAACTTTAGAAGTGATAGACTCCATGGGTGAGTGGTGTGCTTGGATCCAGAATTGGATCACAAGAAGTAAAAGCGATCAGAGAAGGGCAAGTGAAAACGGCAGCTTCACACTATCCTCCCCCTCAATGTACTAAGGAAAAAATAAACGATAAAATTTTCTACACTAATCAATCCCTTCTGTGGGAGGCACCGCGCACTCCAGTTCCATTCACAATTATGGTGGCAGGTGAATGCGATTTTGCACGCACAAAAACTTGCAGGGATTCAGTGGATGTGCGAGTCAGCGCTTTTATCCTTCCAGAAGTCTAATACCAATTACCTTACCGGGAGAGATGGAAGGCTTAGTTGGCATGGGGAGGTTGGATTTGATCCCCGCACCGTGAGAGTGGAGTGCGCACCACCTGTAGCTGCACTCACATGTACTGGAGTGGATTTTCAAAAAAACGTTCCACAGAAAGGACTTCAAAATATGTCGACTCGGTGTTGATCTTTTTTTCATCATTATTCTGAGAACACCCTCTCGTGCAGGGACGGCATGAGAATTTGATCGAATAACTTCAAAGAGTTCACTTGAACGAGTGAAGTATTCATTTGGGCTGGAAACAGCTAACTCGTGGTAAAAGGGTTATTAGCGAGGTTGAGTTGGGCAAGTGTTTTCGTGCACTCGCGTGATCCAGTGCTGATCGGTCATTTTCGAAAACACTACGACTTGCTTGTGTCCTTTGTCTCGTTAACTTTCGAGCGGACACTTTTATACCGTCGTTAAAACACAATGATACATCACGATAGGACGTTTTAGGTGGGATAGTGAAAAGTGATCACATAGACTGATCAGATCGACAGGGTATACGCCGTGTTCCAACTCTTTTTTTTGCATATTAGATGGTTTTTGGGGGAACTTATGTATGGAACAAGTGATTTAAGGAAGTTAGTCTGGAACATAGGGGAACCCTCTAACGATAAGAACTGACATCAGAAGTCGTTGTGCAAAGGATTCAAACAGTACATCGTCTCGTCAAAACTCTTAATTAAAATGGCGTCTTGTGGAGTCAGACCCATCTTCTGGAGTCAGACGAGCTCAGAAAACGTGAGTGCCGTGGGATCTGTTGACCACTGTGGTTTTGACTTTGATTGGGTCCAATTGCAGGGATTCCTAATTGCATGTGACAGGGCACCACACCTTTGCTATATGACGAGGGTAGCTGCGATTGGCCATAAACACTCGAAACATGGTCGAGTGATAGTTGGATTTCTATTCCGGACAGACTCGCTAGCCATAAAAGCGAACACTGTGTGAGATGCGCCTGGTAGTTGAGAAGTGATGGAGAAGATGAAACTAAACGTGTGCAGAACAATTTTGGATGAGTTGATACACTAAGAAGGGGCACCGCAAGCAGACACTCCACGATAATCACGTAGAGCGTTTTTCTTTTTTGAGGCAGTAGTTCCTTGGGCAACTAATACATATTAGGCTGCACTCTTCGTGCCGCCACGATGCGTCATCCCTTGGTTCACCAGTGCACACTCCGACCACACTCATTTGAGCTCACTTATCGGTCAATGGAGCAAAATGGTTGGCATCAAAGTGGGTTCGTGGAGATATGGCGCCGTGATAGTGCACCGTAACGGTGCGGAAAAGGTGCGGTGGTAGGTATCCAAGGATCTACTGCACCGAGGAGGTAAGTCGACTTATCTGGTTATCGTGGAGTGTGCCTTTAACCGTGGATCAAATCTAGGTCTAAGCAATCGGTTTACAATTCACACCCAAGGATCACTTCTACCAAGAGAGGGTAGTCCAACAACGAAAAATCCGAGAATTCCCTGACCTTGAAGGTCTACATGGAGGTAACCTCGATTGCTGTTCACTCCAGTGACAGAGCTGTGATCAGCAATCGAGATTACTTTTATGCAGATCCGCCTGAAGACTTCACAGTCATGTTGAGGCTCTGTTACTTGCTTAGCTGTCTTCTCGATTGGCTACGCGTACCGTGCAACTGAAAACCCAAAAGCAGTTAATTGGTTATATGTACAGTAGCGGTCAAAAATATATGCGGTTATGGATTCTAACCATAACTTTGGTCGAAGTTTACATTTCTTATCCAATTTTTTTTGTTTTTTGAAGGCAACTGGTACTCAGTGAAGCAAAGTAGGGTGTAGTGTTGAGATTGGAAAATTTGTTCAACTAAAAACTCTAAAAATAGCCAAACCTACCCAAAAATTCAATTGGCCATAAAAAGCTTATAACTCATCGAAACGGGCAGGTGGGCAGAAAATAATACGGAATGAGGCTGGGACTTTGATGCACGCTATTTCAAATCCTAACAGCACTGAGGCACGGAGTTGACCATTTTCAGTGGTTTCAGTTAAATGATTTTTTCAACCTTCACACTGCATCCTACTCGGCTGAGATACTTTATTTCATTGAGTAACAGTTGCCTTCAGAACAAAAAAAAAATTGAGCGAGATATGCAAACATCGAACCAAGTTATGGTCAAAATCCCAAACCGCATATATTTTTGACCGCTACTGTATATCGGGTCATCCCACGGAAGGTGCCGTTTTTTTTCATAAAAACTTTTTACTATAAAATTACAAGTTTTCATAGCATGTCACATATCATCCAGAAGGGGTTTTTCTGCTTTATAAAATGATATACTATTCAGTACCTGTGGGCATCATAATGGGAGCGATTCCCAGGCTGGCGATTAGTTTAGTCGACAGAAATTGACCAAACCGGCGACTAATTAAAGCAATTTTTTAATTAAGAAAAATAATCAACCATGTGCCCCGTACTTAGCTCCGACCTCTGCTGCAAGTTTCACCAATTGGTTGCTTGAAAATTACGTCGCTTTCTTCCCACGTTCAGCTTTTCCGCATTTTCCGTGATTTATGACACTCTCTTCGAATCAAGACAAGAAAATTTGCTCGGCCAATCATGGATTCGACAGGAAATCCTTCCGAATCAGTTGAAAGAATGGTGAAACGTCAAAAGCAGGTAATGAGTACATCACTCAGGGTCGGAGAAACATCACTGACCGGATTTCTTGAGTTTCTGGTGAAAAATAAATTGCGCAATAATGTCAACTGGGCCGCTAGCTATCACGTAGTTCAGAATTTCAACATGAATCATAGCCAAAACAAAAATCAAAAGTTTTTGATAGAGCAGAAAAATCCTTTCGAATGGTTCATAAAGCAATGCTGAGCACAGGATTTATAAGGAAAAATTCCATTTTGAATAAACGTGAGGCTCTCAGAAAAAGGAATTTAGAGAAAAAGACGCGTCTTCACGATCAATCAAATAGAAAATTGCAGAAGAGTTCGAGGCTAAGTACGGAACAAATGATCGGCTGATTTTCTTAAAATTTAGTGTTTCAATTAATTGCCGGTATGGGCAATATTTGTCAGCTGGTCCTACCTCTTCGCCAGCCTAAATGTCTACCTCATTCCAACGATCTCTTCCAAATGACATATAAAATGCTGCAGATACTTGTAATTTGTAGAAAAATTTTTGCTTGAAAATACGACATTATTTATGGAATGACCCAACGTCATAAATCTACTGAAGATAACAAAATCTAACCGAATTCCTCACAAATTTCTGCCTCCTCTCCAAAGATGAGTCGGATTCCTATCGATGGCAAGAGCATCCTATTTCCAAGAACCGACTTTGTCGATCCTAACTATGATTGAACTGGGGCTAGCCAGGAGTTAAATGCCTCGAGTTTCGGTAGCCAGTCATCTCTTCTGGCTGTCCTTCATACCGTATCGAGGTAGAGCTGCGAGAAAAAATGCAAGCAAGCATGAACTGGAAGCAAACGCCCGATGGGCCATTAGATAAAGCTATTCTTATTCAACAAAAAATGAAATCGTATAGATTGAAGTCTTTTCTAACTGATAAGTACAATATTTTGCGCTTCACGAAGCATGTCTTCATTTCTAAAATGGGCATGTGAACAGCTTGCTTGCTTTTATAACGTTCGCTTGAAGAAATCTTTCCTACCTGTCACCTATTTGTTTCCATCTGGCATTCCATCTGATATTGATACCTTGCTTAATACACGCACGAATGTACTATGTTTTGCCTGCAGCTATCGGCAATTTTAGTGTACGGTTGCACGGTCTCAAGCGTCGTACCGTCGATAGCTCAGTTGGTAGAGCGGAGGACTGTAGAGTGGCAGCTATCCTTAGGTCGCTGGTTCGAATCCGGCTCGACGGATCGTTTTTGCAAACATTTGCATTATTTCAATTTTGATAGAAAAAAAAACAGAGCTGATAGTTTGCTGTTCTCTACCACTTACTAACTTGTTCTGTCATTCCTATAAAAATCGTTTATATAATAAAAGCATCCATGAGTTTTCACATTGCAACTTCAGGTGCAATGACCAGGAGGTCGGAGAAAATGAATGGAGATCGGATTTTGGGGAAAAAAGCAGAAAAAATGGTGCTTACGCCACAGTTATGAAACAATTCTCAGTGTAATCGTGACAGCGATCATAAATTGCAAGTGGTTTGCTGAAGATTCAGTTAAGATAAACCTTTTTTTTCTTTCAAATAATCGCGTCTCATTACGCTCTACAGTCCAAAACTAATGAGTGCTTGTTTATCACAACAACCTCACTCGGCAATGATATTTTTGAAAGGATGAGGGCCAACAGAGACACTGATTACTACTAGTAAAGGCGGTTGGAAGATTCAAAGATGTTGCAATGCAGATGTCCACTTCGTTAAGCGATTTTCCCCCAAATAGAATTGAAGAGCAGAGTTCTTGCTGGTTGCACTTCCTACAGCTTTTCACTCTATTACAATAAGGCAACCCTTGTTCCATTTCCACAATACTACTGTCACAGAGAACTTGTCACGTTTGACGGGTTCAAGTTCACTTCACAAAATCGCGTTGTCGGGCCAGGTGCACAAAGTTGGGTTTTTCATTGCAGAAGGCTGCATTCTGTGAGACTGTTAATGCCGTTGTTCCCATAAACTGGCAGGCACGCCACACTGGCGACCTGACCTATCACAAAACTTGCAGTCACTATCGCAGACTACTCTGGCATCCTTCCCGTGGGGATGGGAGACCTGATTGGCTTTAACGCGCACTGACCAGCGATCTGAGGAGCGGCTAACTAGTAACTGCTGCGCCTTCGTCTCAGATTAAATTTGTTGGATCAACTGCACTCTTCCTGATCAACTGCACTCTGCAAACATGAAAATGAGATCAACCGCAAAGGTTTCTGAGGGCTTCTGCGGATATTTCAGTTTTGGCAGCGTTCATAATTTTGGAATTTGCGGAATTTCAGAGTTGCAAATTTCCGCAAAACGATAAAGATACGTATCGAATGGGAGAATTGTGGACTTTGCGGAAAAGCATTAGATATGTATCGATTTCCATGTTATGAAGAGAAGAGAGGATCAGAGAAAGGAAAAGAATGAAAAGTGAGATACGTATCGGCTGGAAGACTTGAGGAATTCGCGAAATTGTGGTGGAACTACAGAATCGTGGAATCTGCGGAAAGGGATAAGATACGTATTGATTGGGAGAATTGTGGGATTTGTGTTTGAGGCCGCGTTCATACTTTGCGCACCAGCGTCAATTCGGCTCCGGCCCTGGCGGCGACGGCGTCAAAGTGACGCAACCATTTGCCTGTCGCAGAAGACGGCGTCAATAAATAATGCGCACCGTTTGCAAATGCTCGACCCAACCACATTACAGTGTAGTGATCGTGGCGAGAGCCTACGATTTCTACTATGAATCTTGGCATAGTGCCATACTATGCCATGTTCGAATTTGAATTCCTGGGCTCGCCACGATCACCATACTGTAGTGTGGTTGGGTCGAGCGTTTTGCAAACGATGCGCATTATCTATTGACGCCGTCGTCTGCGTCAGGCAAATGGATGGCTCACGAAGAAGGTCTTCCAACTCATGACGCGTTTTTTGAAAGCTGCTTTTTGCATGTATGGGGGCACGTACAAGAATCATATAACTGATGTCCATTTTTGCTGCGGGCTCTACAAATGCCAAAAACGGGGTTGATGGTTCGATCCCTACTGAGGTCAAATTTTTGCAAAATTTAGATTTCCAGTTTTTGGGCTCGTAAACATTCGAATATGAAGATTTAGTGCAGTAGTCACATTTAGAACTCCGAACTGCCCTCTATTGCCAGTTTTAAGCAAGTTTGAGTCCACTTTTTTAGCCTTTCGGAGCTCATAGCACATGAACGAGGCATTTTTTTCGCCAAACGGATTTGATATTCGTGTTCAGGAGGTCGAACTACCTCTAGGAGTAGGGTTCCAGCCCAATCGAGATTTTGACCCAAATTCGAAAATTTGAGCCAGGCATTGGTATAACCATCGACTGCACATTCGATGAAGGAGACGACGATATCACTTGTTAGGAAATTCTCTCTATTTCTCTTGCTTGGTGCTTGATAGCTGAAATTACAGCGATATGCATCCATGCTGTGCATATTCCATTGATTTTCATCGATTTTGAGAGTTACTCACTTCTACAAGTAGAAAGCGCACCATGTACCCATTACCAAACATCTTTTTCGAAGTTAGGGTTAAAATTTGGAATTGGTTAGAAATGGGTCCGTAGGGGCAGTTTGACCCCCTGAACACGAATATGGCACTCATTTTGTGCGGAATCGCAAATTTCGAGAGCTACGGGACCTTTCGTGTCCAAAAAGGTCACATCACCAAATTCATTGACAATTCGTAAATAGAGTCATTTTGGCATGCTGTCAACGAAAATCGTAGTCATTTGACATAAACATACATATTTGAAGACGAAAAAGTGAATGCAAAAAAATGCGAAACTTCGGCAATGCCGGGATTCGAACCACCAACCCAGCACTTCATCCGTTTAAGGGTTCATCTCCGTATCCAGTAGGCCATCCAGTCGCCGTATCATCCACATAGGGGACCCGTTATGAGGCTGCTACACTTTTCTTTACTCCTTTTCTGGCATTTGTAGGGCCGCGCAGCAAAAATGGAAGTCAGTTATATGTTTCGTGTAGATACCCTCATATAATGGAAACCGTTTTCCGAAAGCGCGTCATGACCTGAAAGACCTCCCTTGTCAGTTTAACGTGACCGTCGCCGGTGCTGGCGTCAAACTGACGCCGGCACCGACGGCGACGGCGTCGGTGCGCAAAGTGTGAACGCGACCTAAGTGGAAATGCATAATTGTGGGATTCGCGGAACACGTTAGATACGTATTGATTTCCATGGTTTGAAGAGACGAGCGGTTTATAGAAACTAGGAAGCGGAAAGTGTCCCCCTTCCGATCGATACAAGTTCATTTATTTATTTATTTTTTTGTTTGTTTACTTATTTACTTATTCATCTATTTATTTATTTATTTGTATGCGCCAGAAGACGCGCCTGAGAACAGGAATGAAAACAGGACTAAAGCAGAAAAGGTAAGGTTGGTCAGGAAGACTGACGACAATTTCAGTGCACTTACAAACGGTAGTATAAATAAAATACACATAATCTCTAGTCGTTTAACCAACGGATTAGGGTAGAACTCAATAACCAAAAAAAGCATCATTCTCGACGGGACACAGGCATGGTCAAGCGTCCAGTTGAGGAAAATTTTCAAAAAATACGACCCCCCCCCCCCAAAAGGGGAGCCTCAATTTGACCCCCTCCCCTTTCTTCAGATTTCGCTTCTTCTGTGGTTTCTACCAAGCCAGTGCTCCACCAGGGAAGTTGAGGAAAATTTCCTCAACTAAAAGCCTATGGTAAAAAAATACTGAGGCCAAACCATACTCCTGACAAAAGAGAGAAATAAAAACCTAACAAAACTCAGTACTCATATTCAAAAACAAAATCGTCTAACATAAGAACCCTACAATTCCAATATTCATATTCCGGAACGAAAGCGTTGCCGACCACTGGTAATGTGCTCGTCTTCTGATGACAAAGGGGAAGGCCTAATAGTCATGCAAGTCATAGGGCAGAAATTGAATGAAAAAATAAGAATAGAAAAGTTAAAACGTAAAGGAAAAACCAAAAAGGAGTCATGTAATACGCTCCACAGCGCCCCATCTGATCGCTGGTCGCTACTGCGGCTGTGCGCGACGATCACGATGGAGCGCGGTATCTTCCCCCATACTGAATTCCGACATATTTAAATCCTTCAAACTTTACCTGTAGCCCATTTTCCAAACAGCTGTGAATTGTTACTACAAGGATGCTGAGTTATGGGCAAAAGCTTCGGTGCCGGACGGGACTCGAACCCGCACTTCATCCTTTCCGGGGATATGTGCTAATCCATTACACTACCGACACCACCTTCACCTTAACTCAGCTTTCTGAATGGTATATTTACCATAGCTTATCAGCACTCACACGTATAACGTGTAGAGCCGGTTGGCCAATATCGGCATCGAACCGTGAAGCTGAAAGCTTTAGTAATGGTTATGATATTTTTGACTTTTGATAACTGCTGTTTATCGCCGCAGCTCGCGATGCGAAAGTTACTACAAGGATGCTGAGTTATGGGCAAAAGCTTCGGTGCCGGACGGGACTCGAACCCGGAAAGGATGAAGTGCGGGTTCGTGTCCCGTCCGGCACCGAAGCTTTTGCCCATAACTCAGCATCCTTGTAGTAACTTTCGCATCGCGAGCTGCGGCGATAAACAGCAGTTATCAAAAACCAAAAATATCAAAACCATTACTAAAGCTTTCAGCTTCACGGTTCGATGCCGATATTGGCCAACCGGCTCTACACGTTATACGTGTGAGTGCTGATAAGCTATGGTAAATATACCATTCAGAAAGCTGAGTTAAGGTGAAGGTGGTGTTGGTAGTGTAATGGATTAGCACATATCCCCGGAAAGGATGAAGTGCGGGTTCGAGTCCCGTCCGGCACCGAAGCTTTTGCCCATAACTCAGCATCCTTGTAGTAACTGTCGCATCGCGAGCTGCGGCGATAAACAGCAGTTATCAAAAATCAAAAATATCAAAGCTGTGAATTGTTTTCTCAATAACTCCATTGGACCTAACTATTGGCCGCTTGCTTTCCCCAATGGTTGCTTAGTTCTCGATATGGGTTTCCAGATGAGGCTTAGATGAGGAAAATTTCGAAGTGCTTCATTCAAATGGCCATAACATCCTTCAAACTCAACCATATGAGTGCGTTCTGGTGAGGCGGGGTTTGCCAAGTTGTCGCTTTCGAAGGACTGCTGGAACTATACCATACCTTCAAAATGAAAGAAAAAACCTTCGGGAAAGGCAGTTGAGGAAAACTTTTTTTCGTCGAACTTGCGAGATATTCCCACGATTCTTCCGAAGAATCATTCATTGTTACTGAAATTTCTCTAGTATGCATCCTTCGCTCTCGAAAACCTAGTGAGAGGGCGAGAAGCGTCGGTCAGCTTCTCTGTGGGATGCCCATGCATGAGGATTTCATCCACATTCTCAATGAATTTAAACGTCTTTCGGTCCGCACTGTGGCCGCTAACCCTAGATTGCGTACTTGCGATCGTATTAAGATAAAATAACTTCGCATAAGCTAATTTTTCTTTTTCATCCCACAGTTTCTGGAGTATTCATCCACGGTGATACACGTGGTTAGATGCCGCTTTCCACGGCTAATCGGTAAATTTCGGAGGTGTCTCTATACGTGAAATCGGTGCCAGCGGACCAATGAAAGGGTCATTGACACTGGTTGGCTCCGTTGTGGATCGCGCCATGCATGAGGTTTTCGTGATGATTATTATATTAATAATCAGTTTTATCATTTCTCCCCTTACACTTTGGACCTAAGCCTGAGAAATCCTGTTGATCACTGCCTACCTTAACGATTACGACCCCCCTCCTAGCGGTTCAAATACGACCCCCCTCCTCATCCTCCTCAACGGAGGCTTGACTCTGGACACAGGTCCTCCTTTCGAACCAGACGCAATCATAAATCGAATCCAAGTCCCATACCTGCACCAGTCGGTAATGGTGCCCATAGGGGGTTATTGGAGTTTGTCTGAACTTCGGAGCTCGAATATACCGACAGCCCTCGTGGAACAGAGAGACCATGTGAAACCTGGATACACAGACTCTGGACGTCAGGAGCGAAGGGTATGTTCAGAATGGGGATGAGGAGAACCCCTCAGCCAGTAAGTATATGCCTCTCCCAAGAACACGCTACTTATATTGTAGAATAGGCTAGATTTCTTGTGCCGAACAACAAAAACAAAAGAAAATCGAGGCAGCTAGAGGCGAGAGTGCTCTTGACCAGACGAACGCAATGAGCAAAACGATAGCAGTTGTAATGACCAATTGAAAAGCGTGATATCGTTAGCACGATTCTGAAGAAAGAGAAAAAAATAATAAAAAAGGAAACCCAGACACTCAGCGCGGAAATTTTCATGAAACCATTTCCCGAGAAGGCTAGGGCTTAGGCATAGACCAACATAAATCTGCTTGATCAACACGCATGCATAATACCATATAACCCTTTATAAGGAGGAGAAACAGAAGCTGGAAAGTTTAATGAGAGCAAGCGTAGGCGATTGCTGATGACAAGCCGTCCATGGCGCAAGTGTTGCGAGTAACAATCCGCCGCAAGCACGAATACAAACCATATTAAGCTGTGGAAGGACAAAACGAAAATATGCACGCCGTCTAGTTTCGTGAGGCCGTTTTCACTGCAATGAAATAGCCAGTCAGATGATACTTGGTAAGTCTACAAAAAAAACGTCAGGAAACAAATCCTTTGCAGCAGAACAATGCATTTAGGTGCTACATAACTGTTTCACAACGTCGATCTATAATGGATTGTACAAGACATCAAACAAGCTGTTGAAAACCAGCGCTGGGTACTCATTGTCAGTAATCTGTAATATTGAGAGATCAATCCGCTTTAACCTTTCCCTGAACACGGATACACTCGATGCATTCAATATATCGGTTGGTAGGATACTAAGTCATCTAGTTCCACGAAAAAATAGGGAGTTATAAACCATACGGTGTTGCGTTTCTGTCACATAGGTGTTCTCAATGCCCAGAAAACTAGTATGACCCCTGCAATCAAAAATCCAATATTTGGAGACTTTTAATTTAGTCTCGTTTTTAATACTTTGAAAGAAAAGACATCATCATGAAATACTCTTCGATAGAGCAAGCCTTTGAGATTGAAAAGTTTCAGTCTCTCCCGACAACATGAATAATTCCATGAATTAAACCTCGATCGTTGGATTATGGAGCAGTCTTGCGAAGCAGTCCCTTGGTAAAGACTTGTTGAACTCTTTCTATTTTGGTCTGATACTTTTTGTAAACGGATTCCAAATCTGTGACGCATACTCCTAAACTGGAATCACATATGCTTTGTATAATCTGAGATAAATGTAAACCTCATTGGAGCAAACGTTTCTGAAGAAGACGAAAGGAGCTGCAAACGCTCTTTTCATGACCGCCACGATGTGAATGTCAAATTTCAAATCATTCTCGAAAAACTTCCTATACCTCGTATCTCCTCGAAAGATCGAGGAACGTAACCGTTGGAACTGTATTCCATATTTAATAACAGTGTTAGGGGTAATGTGGGTGATAAGGAACCCCAAAAGGAGTCATTTAGTGAAAAATTACGGGTCTGAAAGGTCTGTGCATGGCGAAATCCTCCGCGGAAGGCGCTCCTTTAGCTGTGGCGGAAGCGGCCTTATAAGGAAAGACGCCTTGGTTTAGGACAGCTCGCCTCCTAACGACGGGCTCTTCACGATTGGCTGGAGTGGAAGGGCCAAGGCGATGCGGCAGGCTGGAGCGATCAGGGCGCGCTTTACTAAACAGAGCGTCGCAGACCCTTTTCTAATCAGCTGGTGATTTTTTCTGTGTTTTTGATTTTTGCTGCTTACCCGTAGCGTTCGCGACTTTTTTCTTTTCTATTCTTCTTTTCTTTTCCATTAATACTCACTTGTTTCTTCGCTTGTCTGCAGGATGCCTTTTAATTTTTATCACTTCCACGCTGTTTTTGCGCATTGACTACCCGGATACATGCCAGTGGCAGAGTCGTCCTGGCCACCCGCCTGTTGATCGAATGGTCGTCCACGTCGAGAATCATTCTTTGGAAAGTGGGTTTATTTTCGGGTTTTTGGTCATTTACTTCCGTTTTTCCTTCACCGTCGTATTACTGAACATCTCGCCCGTCATAGTCGCCACTTTTCTCGCATTTCGTCCGATTTCCCTAACACTGCCTATAAGGCATTTCCGATGTGAAGTAATGATGTTTTGATTAAGTTCACAGGTATTTCGTTGGCTGATGCCCAGTCCACCATACGCGGATAGACAGGGTAGGAGCTGAACGTACCTCATCACGGTTACAGTTATTATAGGTCCCATAAATTTTTCTATCGTCAGCGTACATTTGCGCTTCAGTTGAGGGGTGCGTTCTCAGCCCAGAGGGTAAATCATACGTATAAGGTAAGAATAGAAAAGGTGACAATACATCTCCTTAAGGCACACCAATCGGACAAGCATGGCAATTAGAGAACGACAAATACGATTGAATCCATGTCAGTAATTAGAGTTTATGCCAAGTCCGTCAAGTTTTGTGAGCAGTTTTCGATGATTGACTTTGCCAACAGCCTTGGAAAGATCGATATAGATGACGACTACAAAGTTCCCTTACTCAAGGCGAGACTCTAGTCATACAAACAGTCGGCAAGCTGGGTTACCGTAGAAGCCCCAGCAGTGAAGCCGTGCTGCTCTATCGGTATAAGGTTGCTTGCGGACAACCAACTTATTGATCTATCCCTAATAAGCCTTTCCATAACTTCAACGGGAGTGGGTGTGATACTTATGGGTTCAAAGGCAGAGAGGGTACGAGCATTCTTGACCTCTGGAATGGCAGTAACAATAGCTTTTTTCCACATTGAGCACCATGAAGAAGAGAAATATTAAACATCATTGACAGTGGTTTGTAAAGAGCAAAAGCACACCTCATGTAAGCAATCGTGGGATTCCATCAAAATTCGCGGACACGGAATTCTTCGACAGCTTTCGCACCGATAAAACGTCTTCAGGTTGAAATGTAACGTTATACTGAGGACGGGAAACAGCACTGTGAATTCGTCCAAAATTATTCTCGGAGTTAAAGACTGGAGCGAAATATTTGGCTAGTGTTTCGGCTTTATCACTATCGCTCGCATATTTGGTGCTATCTTCATCCGAAAGCACAGGAATTTTGGAATATAATTTTATTTTGCTACGAACTTCAGAAAAGACAGACTTACAATCAGTTCTCACTAGAGCGCTTTTTTCTCTATTAGCCAAATATCTTCATCGGTTGGTAATCCATCTCCAAGCATGTCAAGTTAGAAATTGTTTAGGATAACGCTTCTCCGATCTTTTTTGGAGATGCAAAGGGACGCATATCGCCATTAACGTATAAACACGGAAGTACCTCTTATACAAGTCATCCATTGAGGGGAAACCCTCAAAGATTTTCCACCAGTCAATGAAAGACAGATATGCGGATAGAGTATTATAGTCTGCTCTTTTGAAATCTGGAAGTGGAATTTCTGGAGACGTTGGAGCCGGTACTTGAGATTTGAACGAAAGCAAATCTATTCTTCTTTCCACAATTCCGCAAATTCCGCAGTTCTCTCAGTCGAAACCTATCTCATGCCTCTCTGCGAATTCCGCAATTCTGCAATTCCCCAGATTCCAATTTCGAAAACTTCCGAAATCTATGACGCTGCCTATTTGTTACCAGTTGGCTTCCGCCTAGTACTGCGCGAATACCACGGTGGAACAATATGAAATTCCCGGCTCCCATTCTCGGCAGATTCTGACAAACCGATATCTCATAGTCCATATCACATAATTCCACACTGTAATAGCGCAGTACTCAACGATAGCTCAATGGTATCTCTACAAACACCTATCTCTATTCGGGATTCTTCGTAGGTTAGCGATCCAAATAATCCTGCTGATATTCTATTCCGAACCATGTTCACGTACAATGCATTTGGCGTTTGAGCCTCAGTGTTGATTGATAACTTATTTATTTACCACTGCATATCACATCTGTCACTTTTCGGAAGTCCAGATGATTTGGCGGTCGACACCTACCTCAGGACTGATATCGGATCAGAAACAAATCTGTTGATTACCGAACATTTGGCACTTAGGCTGTAGTTGTCACTGTTTGGGAATTTGGACAGCTCAGCGCTCTTTAATTTTGGATTCGACCGTATCGATGGATTGCAATTTTTCACTCTACGAGCCTCTAATTCTTATATATTGATAGTATAACCTGTGCTTAATACCGATGCTTATCACTGAGTGAACATGCACCACTCTTCGGAATTTCACATAGTGTAATGTCGATATCCATTACTGTTGCCGGTTAATTGTTGCAAGATGGCTTGCCTGTTTCGCTCTCAGAAATCTCGATAGCATTTAGATCATTCATGAAACTTGCAGTGTCAAAAGACAGACGCCATAGCCAGGAAGGCTGAACAATTGAGCGGTCGATACATCGCTGCAGCTGATATTAGAGCATAGAACAAATATGCTCGCAAAGTGTCATTGCGCATCAGACACTTTAAGTATAGTAGTTGTATTGTAGTAGTTGGCGATGCGCTAAATTCCATTTCATCTACTTGCTAATGGCTGTTGTCAGCCCTTATCAGTCATTTTTAGTTTCAGTCAACACTGATGTCCCTGTACCACCCTCTACAACATTTATAAGAGTCAACGCTCGAGGTTCAATAAGAAAAAGCAAAAAAAAAAACGGGTGAATTATGCCTTCTGACGCTAGTGATCAAATCTTATCAGCCGTTATCAATTTGGATCGTCCATCGTAAATGTCCCCGTCCCCGCCGAAACATCTGTGAGTATCAGCACTCCAGAGGTAACGCAAAAAGCGAAACGGATACGGCAACATTTGCCTTCTGACGCTTTATCGTATATTATCAACCGCCATCAATGTATGTAGATCACTCACCATTCATGTCACTTCCCACCCCGCACAAGACCCGTGCATGTCAACGCTTAACAGTCAACCCGAAAGGCGGTACGGATTTGCTGACATTCGCTTATCAGTCCTTATTGACTTCTATCACATCCGGTCCACTACCGATAGAGTCCCCGTCTCAGCCCCCATATGACTTGCAAAGTTCAGGACCCCATCATTGCTGTGACGCGAGATATGGACTTCGTGACAGAAAGACGGACACACAAACGGACACACGCACTCAGGCATAGTAAGCGAATCATATAGAGGAAGATGTTCTGTGCAGTTTTTGTTTTCGAAGGGATTCTCGGAATTATTGTTCCCAAAAGGATAACGTGCCAGTGTTTGGCGCTGTGTTCCGGGAAGTTAGGTCACTAGCATTGCGTAGCGGACAGTTCACCAAATTTCTCCTTCATATACATATCATATACATATACGTCGCCGAGTACATCGAAAAGAAAATCCAAAGGAGGCCTCCTTTGGATTCTTTTCGATGTACTCTTCAGCGACGGTGACAACACCGTGGCAGCTGAGGCATGAAATCTAATCGATAGGATAATATGAAGGAGAAATTCTAATAGTGCAGGAAACGTTGACATGAGGGAGTAGGTGATATCTCAGGGTTGGTTACGATACCATTCAGCGGGAACAAATTCAAATGCTCACTTTCGCGCCGTAATCTCGTACAAGGTCAGATGCCGAAAGGCCTTATTGTTATTTTGGAGGCCTCCTTTGGATTTTCTTTTCGATGTACTCTTCGGCGTCACTGATTTCATAATTCAGCGCTTCAACCCATTCAAAATAATTCTTGAATGAGCCTCCAAGCTAACGTATTTAAAGGCGTAATTCACAGTAATTTTCGTTGATCATTCCGCTCACTAAAGATTCGAAAGGAGTCGAAGAATCTAAAAAATGAGGGAATATCGAGGGAAAGCGTCAAAAACACTGAAGATAAGACCTTCGATTTATACGAGATCACAGCACAGAAATACTCATTCATTCGGAAAGGTTTCTTCTTCATCTTAACACCCGAAATTCGGCGAACATCCCTTAATGATGACGTTTCTTTTACTACTGCAATTCCGTCGATCCCATATCGATGACAAAGCTTTTTGTGAAGCAGCAGTTACCGATGCTCCTCTGGTCAAATTAGTGACAGGTGTCGGCCATCTTGAAACCGTGGACCCCATCCTGTATACGGGTTCTCTTATCCGGCAAAAGTTCACTGTTTTCAGTTGATGGAGGAGCGAACTGCTCATGTTATCGGCTGCGGGAGGGGCTATCTGCTTACGAATGGAGCCAGGATAGTCAAATCACTGTGGACCGTGCCACTAACTTCGTTCAATAAATGACTTTCCTCTACGCCCGACATCGGAATAATCATTCGACCGCGCTCCACAGTGCAACTCAAAAGTCGATTTCTCGCGGTGGTACAGTTCTACTAAAGCGGTCAGCAGGTGCAGGGTTCAGATAATTGCGTTCTAGCTTCTTCTACAATGACTTTTCAAATTTCAATTCATTTTTCATTTAGGTAATACCACTTGAAGAACGTTACCGAATTTGATAGAACAGCACCAAAAGGCATTAGTACATTCCTGGATAAATTAGTTAGTTAGTTATCTTGGACGATGTACGAAGGTTCCTTTCAATTCCATTTGCTTTGCTTTGATTTCAATGATTATGGCAGGGTTACTCAACAAAGAGCATGTGCAAATTCGGAGAGCTCCACGGACGACAAAGAACAGAAAACAATCATGACTTTAGCAATCCTCTAAATGGCGCCCTAAGATCCAACTACATACGATGCCACCAGCTCGCCACGTCGCTCATTACTTGCAGGTCGCTGTACGGAATTCCGTTTAGGTGTAAATACCTCAGCTGCATAGAATGCCGCAATGCTGACAGAGAAATGCGCTGTTGCTGAAAAATGCATAGCACGATATCTCCTTATTGATGGGTCTAGAAACGCATTGCAAAATTATTCGCCCCTTAACTGACGGATTTAGCCTTTTATTGGATGCAATCACACAACGGCTCCATCATGGACACAACGCGTCACGCATTTCACGTTTACCGCACGGTTTTTGGCTCAAAATAATCACTCCGCTCCATGCCGTTCAGCTTCCCTTTTACATTCCTACGGCGTTACAACCTGTTGCAAGGATAAGGCACTTATCCATTCAAAACCACTCTTAAAGACAGCATTAGGGGTAATGCGGTAACGGAGAAATCCCTACAAGAAGTAACTCACATGGTAGTCCTGGGCCTAGGAAGGCTATCTGTGGCGAAATTCCGGTGAAAAAGCGCCCCTCCGAGCTGTAAAAACGGCGCAACGGATCACTAATTTCTTGATCCCGCCTCCCTCTGATTTCTTGTTTTCGCCTCCCGATGACGCAATTCCCGATTGACTGGGGTGAGAGCGGCCAAGGAGATGCGGCAGGATCGAAGTTTTGCGGCGCGCTTTCGCAGTTTTAGCTTGAAGCTCACTCCAAAAAGTAGATGCTGTCGTATTTCCAAACACTCCCTTGTGTTTACTTGGCAACATGCCTATGGAAAACTAGATCAGACTACGTCCTTCTTGACGGACAGGTCGTCCGCGTCGAGAATCAACGGTGGGAAGGGGGTCCTATTTCTCGGGTTTTTGGCCAATTCCATTCGTTTTTTCTCCACTGTCCTGTTACTAGGCATCTCAACTTCATATGCACTACTTCCTTTACTTTTCGTCCGACTCTCCCCTAATGATGCCTTTGATGACAGGCGTTCTAATAGACTAAATCGCAAAGATTTCGGCATGTGCCGTTGTCTTTTTCCCTTTCTTCGTCGGTTAGTGTCTTGATATTCATTGAAAAGCCCATTATTTCATTATGAAACCAATTTTATTTATCAAAGGTAGTATGAAACACGTGAATTCAGGTGGCATATTTACATACTTCACCCTGTTATTAGGTTGTCCATAGAGTAAGCCCGTCCACTAAATTTTGCCTGAGTTCATTGCCTGAGGACCCTTTACAAGGTCGCCATGATTAAGAGAGAAATGACGGTGAAAGTACATCAGCTGCAAGTACCGCTTCGGTGTAAAGCGCTGGCGATAGAACGGACGGTGATAGAATAGAGCCAGAAAGGACCGTCGGTGAAAGAACATCAGGGCAAAGAACAAATGGTGATAGAACCAATGGTGACAGTACGTATGGGTTGATGACGTTTGGTGAGAGCACATATGGTGAGAGAACGTAGGCATTCATCACAGCAGCCGAAAGCGTATTCGGACCCAGTACGTAGGGCGACAAGATTAGCGGATCGCCAACCTAAGTCAAACACATGCACTATTGAAAAGGGACAATTTATCAGGAATGCAGTAAGTGATGCAAACCTGTGGAGATAGCGTTGGTGGACTCAATAGAAGAGGAGACAGTACACTGGGTGAGAATATGTTCGGCGACAACGTCAGTGGGCCGAGCACGTTGACCTGCAACATGAGAGAAAAAAATGTTCTATTTCATACTACGGGGCAGGTGCCGAAAAAGCACACATGGCCATAACGCCTCCGCCTCCATTCTTCTACTAAAGGTAACACAGGCATATAGGAACATTCTGTTTGGTCACAGCGATTAGTGTCTCTTACATTTTGATGGCTTGAGAAAGAGAGTTTGGAGACTCACAGTGGTGATCGTTGGAGCAAAAATGAAGGGTGCAAGTGTAGTGTGGCGAAAAAACACAATCGCTCGCTTGTGGCGTCGACTTTTAGGAAGTGCTTTTGGATCCTTAGCTATTAGGCGCACAGTGTTTCTGAGCGCTTCTTCCTTCTCTATGCGGCTCATCGAGTCAAATTCGTCAATGTTGAAGGGTATGTTGACTACAGTGATGTTCATGATGCCTGAATAGAGTTGGTTATTCAATTTATTCATTTTCGAA
Organism: Trichostrongylus colubriformis; assembly: GCA_963978905.1. NCBI lineage: Eukaryota > Metazoa > Nematoda > Chromadorea > Rhabditida > Trichostrongylidae > Trichostrongylus > Trichostrongylus colubriformis. The sequence continues at coordinate 16,064,422 of OZ022256.1, forward strand.
TTTCTACTTAAAATAAATCTTACTGGCCATTGCCATTATTACACCTCATGTGGCACCTCTGATGTGAAAACCGAGATGGTCCTTCTGGTGATGTACGGTCCCTGATTCGACTACGCGCATCTCCCTCACTGAAGAGAGATCCGATAGGACGATGGGAGCGGTTGCACTCCGGCAGTCACACAGCTAGGTACATAAGGGCGAAAATATTTGAGGATAATCCTTCCCCCTTCGACGGTAACCCACATACGACTCCCCTCTCAACAGCTACATAACCTGTGAGTATCAACTTTTGCCGATTGCACAGTATCATCAAGTATTTCATTATTGTAATTTTTGTGCTGATCACTCAAATGCAATCATATTTCATACATAAGCGAATCAGCTGACGGCACGTCCTACCTATCATCTATCGTGGGACTATGGCTGATCTTTGGAACTACGACCCCATCTCGTCCGTAAAATACTACTCCCATGTAGAAGAATCCTCTATTCACGGCATACCCTGCGTGTAGTTGATAAGTAAATTCTGAGAGAGTTTGAACGAGGAAAATTATCACTGCATTGTAGCCCAGAGAGAAATATAACCATTGCGTTCCTTCAAGATTTGTCGCCAGAATGCCCTCAAATGAACGGGAACAGGTGTTACTCAGGAAAAACGAAACAAGCATTTGTGGAAACACACATCAAAAAGTACATTATGAGTTCACTCATCTATCACAAATCCCCAACTTTCATGCGATCAGAAGTACAGTCATCTTCTATGCAATGCTCTGAGTGTTAATCGAATCGAAATTAATTTTGCCCTACGCGTCATCAAACACATCAGGCTGCGTTCATACATTGCGCATCGCGGTCGACACGGACGGTGCTCTAGTGACGGCTCCGTTTGTAAAACGCCCGACTCAACCACATTATAGTGTACCGATCATGGCAAGAGCCGACGAACCCGAAATTCGAATAGTTTTGCGCCAAGATTCAAATTTGAATTTGTAGACTCTCATCACGATCATCATAGTGTGATGTGGTTGGGTCGAGCACAGGGTCAAGCCTCCGTTGAGGAATCCTCAACAGGGGGGGTCGTATTTGGTCCGCTAGGAGGGGGGGGGGGTCGTAATCGTTGAGGTAGACAGTGACCAACAGAATTTCTCAGACTGAGGGTCTAAATTGTAAGGTGAGAAATGATAAAACTGATTAACTGGGTTCGAACACGAAACTAGTTTAACTCGATCATCATGGAAACTTCATGCATGGCGCAATCCGCAACGAAGCCAACCAGTGTGAATGAACCTTTCATTGGTCCGCCGGCACAGAATTCACGTACAGAGACACCTTCGAAATTGACCGATTAGCCGTGGGAAGCGGCATCTATCCACGGGTATCGCCGTGGATGAATACTCCAAAAACTATAAGTTGAAAAAGGAAAATTAGCTGATATGAACTTCTTCCATACCTTACTACGACCGTAAGTACGTAACCTAGTGTTGGCGGCCACTATGTGGACCGGAAAAACGTTTGTATCCATTGAGAAAGTGGATGAAATCCTCATGCATGGCGCATCCCACAGAAAAGGTGACCGACGCTTCTCGCCTTTCCACTAGGCCTTCGAGAGCGAAGGATGCATACTGGAAAAATTTCAGCAACAATGAATCGATTTTAGGGAAGATTCGTGGGAAGATCTCGCAAATTCGACGAAAAAAAGGTCCCCTCAACTAGCTTTTCTGAATTTTTCTTGCTTCGTTTCAGAGGTGTGGCATAGCTCAGGTAGTCATTCGAAAGCAAAAACCTCGCAGACTCTGCTTCACCCAAACGAACTCATATAGTTAAGTTTGAAGGAAGTTATGGTTATTTGAAGTAAAACACTCCGAAATTCCCCTCAACTGGCCCTCAACTGGCTTCCCTCAAAATAACTTGCTTCCTTTCAGAGGAATGGCATAGCTCAGGGAGTCATTCGAAAGCAAAAACCTCGCAGACTCTGCTTCACCCAAACGAACTCGTGTAGTTAAGTTTGAAGGAAGTTATGGTCATTTGAAGTGAAACACTCCGAAATTCCCCTCAACTGGCCCTCAACTGGCTTCCCTCAAAATAACTTGCTTCCTTTCAGAGGAATGGCATAGCTCAGGTAGTCATTCGAAAGCAAAAACCTCGCAGACTCTGCTTTACCCAAACGAACTCGTGTAGTTAAGTTTGAAGGAAGTTATGGTCATTTGAAGTGAAACACTCCGAAATTCCCCTCAACTAACCCTCAACTGGAAACGCATATCGAGAACTAAGCAACCATAAGGGAAAGCAAGTAGTCAATAGATAGGTCTAAGGAAGTTATTGGGAAAACAGGTCACAGCTGCTTGAAAGATGGGCTCTAGGTAAAGTTTGACGTATTTTCAAAATGCTGGAATTTAGTACGGGGAAGATACCGCGCTCCATCGTGATCGCCGCGTCGCACGTCCCGTACGACGATAATATGACAATATTTGCATGACATGACAATATTGTAGTAGAAGGTGTGAAATTAAGTTGTCTTAGAATAAGTATGCTGTCCTTTTGCTCGTCATATCATAGTTTCACTGAACATTTTATCAGTAGGCGATATCACGGCAAGAGTTGCTTTCGCAATGGACGCAAGGTGTTGACAATGAAAGGTTGTTTGCTCAGTTGTCTACAATCACACTTAAAGGAATCGTCCACGGAAAATGCGTTTTTGTGTTACCCATACGTTTATATTGTATTTGCCTAATGTGCGCCTCATGCGAAATTTCACGCGAAAAAATGCGAATCTGGCTGAGATACAGCACCACAAAGTGCGGTCCCAGTGGGCGGGGCCTAAGAGTAAAAGCCTCGTCCCGTGGTCCGCCGCCGTTGGGAACGGAGAGTGGGACTGTTTACGAAACTTTCTGCTCCTACAATGCGTCTCCGACCACGGCGGACGACGGAACGAGGCTTTTCTCTTAGGCCCCGCCCACTGGGACCGCACTTTGTGGTGCTGTATCTCAGCCAGATTCGCATTTTTTCGCGTGAAATTTTGCATGAGGCCCACACTAGGCAAATACAACATAAACGTATGGGTAACACAAAAACGCATTTTCCGTGGACGATTCCTTTAATGTTTCTTACAACGTTCATGTTGTCACTGAAGCTTTTTATGTCATGCCAGCATCGTGAATACTCCAAGAGTGAGGTCGTCAATTTAGGTAGGCATCCTTTTTCTCGCTATTTACCGCAGAAGTGTCATGAAAGTTGTTTTCATTCAAAATTTACCTCGAGTTGAGCGCATGGCCGAAAAAAGAATTCGATGTAATTTACTTATTTCATCCAAATTGTATGTTGCGTATTTTTTGACTATTCGGTCAACGCCGCCAAACAAAATCCCGTCACTTGCTGTTTACATGCATTTCGTCATTACCTTACGTCAAGCGACTCGTGAGGAACTCCTGTTCTTACAGCTCTAATCCATATGTGCATAGTAATGTCTACGGGCCCCGTAGACATTACTATGCACATATGGATTAGATAACCCTTTACCCCTTCTTTTATTAACCAGTCCTAAAAAGGGAGACGTAGGATGCTCCCGTAGTACGGGGGCATCCTACGTCTCCCTTTTTAGGACTGGTTAATAAACAACAAGTAAATTTTCTCATGCTTCAAGTAAAGCTCCTTCTTTTCCTTTGATATATCAGGTAAGGACAACTGCACTATACGATAGGTTCACTAAGTTACAGGATAATCATGATAATGGGCTGTCCGATTTCTTTTTTTTTAAATCATGTGTGCTTTTATGTCTCGTTCCAGATTTTGATGGTGTTCCGTTTTTTTCGATTATTTCATCGTCTCCCTTTTACTCCCCTTTAACTTTGCGTCGACGTTGAAGCTCCTTTCCCTCCCTAAGCTTAGGCTAAAATTGAGATACCCTCCTTCCCCATGAAAGAGCATCTCTCAAAGCATAGATCTCATCTGCTTTAGCCTAAGCCTAGGGAGGGAAAGAAGCTTTGACGTGGGTGAAAATTTGACGCAAAGTTGCGTCTCCCCCCGACTTGAACTGACCCTATAATTTTTATAGTTCTTCGTACTTTTCCATTCATCTCTTCCAATGCCCATCTCTATGTATTCCCATCGTAGCGAGGTCTAATGCTTGATAGTTTGTCCGAATGTTGTTTCCTGATTGTTTTATTCTCCTCAGGAAACAGTATTGTCAAGTGCTACCGACCAATTTAAATTTGTCCAGGATCTAACCATCTTGATTATCCGTCATTTTTATTTATTTTGTTTATTTCTGTTTTTTAAAGATTCTTTATACGTGAACTTGAACCAAATTGAAAAATAACAATAACAGACGTAAAAGAGGGGGGGGGGGTCGTATTGAGACCCCCTTTTTTGGGGAGGGTCGTATTTTTTGAAAATTTTCCTCAACTGGACGCTTGACCCTGGTCGAGCACTTTTGGAACGGAGCACGTCACCGTAGTGCCGCCCTCGTCGCCGGTGCCAACATCGAGTTGCAGCCGTCGTCACCGTTGCGTAAAGGATGAAGGCGGCCTAACGCGTGCAGTTTTAGGTTTGCGCTCTTATAACGCAATAGCGTCCCAGAGGCGCTTTTCAACGCGATTTTTGCTACACACTATCTATTCCATGCTCGAATATTCGTTTACAGGCGAAAGTGATTTGAAATATGCTCTTTTCAATGCTGCTCCTAGTGCCTTTGAGCATCGCTTAGTTCACATGAAATATGACGCCTATCACTGTGCTATAAGGGCACAACCTTCGAGGAAAGTGACCGCTTCAGTACTACCCCTCCCCCTCAAGAGCGATCTATAACGCCCCCCTCTTTTTCAACACCTACATAACCTTTACATTATCAGTAACAACCGCTGATTGCATAGTATTACTGAGTTTTTATCACTGTAATTCATGTGCTGATCACAACTCAAATTCTATCATTTCCTTGCATAACCATGTCAGATGACGGCACGTTCCGCTTATCATCTGTAATCGGACTATTGCTGATTTCTACAATTACGACCCCCTGCCCTACCCACCTCGCACGTCAGGTACAATCCCCTGTCGACGAATTTCAACTCCCAGTGGACCCTGATGATATTTTTAGCTCCCATTTGATGACTTCGTCTTTTATTTCGCGAGGATGACTCCTATGCTTGTCTCACTCCAATGGATAAATCGACCTTCTTTTAAATCGGAACATGAACAGATGATCTCTGATTGACCCACCGTTTTCTCCGTACAGCTGTAGCAGCTGATCCTTTGTGAGAAAAGAATATTTACGCATAGCAAGTTCACGTCGCTGATCCGCTTCTAGACTTCTCTCGAGTGCAAGAAAAATATTGTCGATCGCGGTGGTGACCGATAACAGATCCTCGTCTAATCCGAATCGCTCCATGTTACTCACAACTTTCAGTGATTTCTCCACAACGTCGTTCACACCTGCATGGAGACCAACTCGCTACTTACTATGATTTTTCGAACCTCTACTGAAGAAGAAAAGTGAAGCGAATCACGCGGTGATAAAAGGCAGGATCGATTTAGGATTGGCTGGAAATTGCAAGAATGTGTGAAAGGGCAGAGTGAATAACTGTGTCATGCAAATTAGTTATCTGAACCAAACGCTGCTAGCTAATTTATCAGAAAGCAGATTAAGAGGACTAGGCTCCGAGTGCTCAATCGTCGACTGATGGCCTTGCTCTTACTGTAGCTTGGACAACGGTACTCTCTGCGAATCGCTACGGCAAGTTTTACGGATAGCTGCGGCTTCATAGCAGTCCATTTTAACCCTTTGTACTCGAGCAGAAGACTAGCTAGTAGCACTGGCTGTACCTTACAGGTTTGCAGAGATTAATTGAATAACGTCAACCTAATGCTGATCAGCGACGAAGAATGTGGTGACCAAGGTGATTACCCATATTGCATCGAAAGAGCGTTGCCCACCAGCCACATCCATAATGAGCTCCATTATCGAACTTTGATCGCTTGAGCTCAGACCGGATTTTTTAAGTACTTCAGGAATCGGAAGTATGCTGCTGTCGGTGTCATCTTTATAGAGCGGGAAAAGGTCTGGAGAAAACACCGATCTGAATATGCAGTTGTTTGGTTCGGATCCTTTTCATTGTAAAATTGTTCACCTGTTAAGGTAGCGGATACAAAGTGATTATGAAAATCAACACAAGAAAAGTAATCGATAAAAAAGCCGAAAAAAGAACTTACCTCGAAGAACGATACTTGGTAGGTAGTAAGGGTAGAAATCGTGGGGACAGCAACCTCGAATTTATATATTCTGTATGCCTGGATATCGCGTCGACTAGACTATAGACTCTCTCGCTCACGCTACGTTCCGGCACGAAACCGCGGAATCTCAAAGATCAAGCTCCACCTTAAACTAATATACAGTAGCGCTCAGAAATCTTCGGCGAAATGGTCTTTCACTTGGGTGTTTCACTTGTAATTTTTTTGCAACTGCCCCGATCTGAGAGAAATTTTAGTATATTGTACTTGGAGACACGCATACTTAATATAATATTTTGGCGCGCGGTGTAGATTACGTGGTTATATGAAATTTATTGTTTTTGGAGTGCCATCGCTATGCCGTTCCGCTGTGCCGCTGTCATCAAAAGTCGTGGTCTTTCTACAAAATATCAATGTTCTTTGAGGCCTGCTCGTTTTGTTTTTGTAAAGGAAGCCGTTTTTCTTGATCAAACCTTTTATTTTTTTTCCGGTGATCTTGTAGTAAATTCTTGTAAAAAACCATGAAAAGTGCCAAGCCGTACTCAAGTAGAAGGAAATATTGGCAATAGGTCCAGGCACCACATATTAAAATTTTGTCAAATTTGGTCAAGTAGAAAAAAAGTTATGACAAAAAAGGTTTGGCCGAAGACTTTTGAGCGCTACTGTATATGAATGATCTGAGACGCATTTTGCACTAGGCGGTAGAAAGAAGCGCCGTCATAGCGTATGTAGTCCAGTTCCTAAAAGGTGTGACAGAAATGTTAACGGCCTGACAAAACCTTACCATAGTAAGAGGTAGGAGATATCAGCATGAATTTCGTTCGTGTATGTGATAAACGAACATTTTCAGCAAACTTTCCTAGTATCTCCCCAGAATTTGGTGCAATCCTTTTAACTTCAACATAATGACGAAGCGCGCCTTCTTTTGCGCAGCGCACCTCCACTAAGTTGAGAAACACCAAAGCTTCAAGCGATGTTATTTGACATTCATATACTACGCATATTGGTGCTGATGTAGTTAGTGGTGGGGCACTCTGCTCGGCTTCGGCGCTATTTCCACCTTTTCTCTCTCTTTTGCCTATGTTTAGCTGGGGGAGGAACCATTACCCCAATCAGCTAAGGCTCAGGTCAATGGATACATTAAAATTACGAACTGAAGATACTACGATGGTACCTGTTCTGCGACGACACCGCGAAAACGAATGCCTCTCCAACTACGTTGGCCTCCTAACATTTCATTCTGTCACACGCCACGTAATATCAGAAGAAATATCGTTTCATTTCTCGAGTGAACCACTTTCCACGTAACGCACCCTTTCTCGCATGAGGATATTGTCTCACTCACTCAAAGCACTTTCTCCTTCCTAGGCTTGGGTTGTAGCTTATTCACTTACACAGAACGAGTTGCGAAAACGAGTACTTCTCCAACTATTATGTTGATTCATAATAAATCGGACAAATGGTAGTGATGATTTCTTAAGATCATAACTCAGCAACGAGTTAACGAAAATGGACGCGCTAAGTACCGTTGGAATGAGATGAGAAGCTCTACAAAGTACCGCAAAATAATCACTCCAAAGTAGTTTCATTCCGCCACCATGCCGCACGATTTCAAGCCGTCCAGAGACCTCATTCGCAACGTCATACTATTTATATCGCTATCTGGCCAGGAACCCGCGGATATCGGCAGACGTGCGAAAGAAGTTCACAAGGAGCATGCCCCCGCCAGAAGTACAGTGTACTTGTGGCATTCGAAGTTTGCGTCAGGCGACTATTCCATCGAAGACGAAAACCGCGGTTGGTGGAGCGTACACGGCGTAGAGTACTGGGAGCTGCTCGATGAAGGTACAGCAGTATCCGCCGACGTCTACGTTCGTCAATTACGAGAATTGAAGACGAATGTCCAAAGTTCGCGACGGCGGCGGTCACATGTCTACTTGCAGCACGACAACGCGAGACCGCACATTGCAAGATCGACCAAGGCCGAGCTGCTGTCGTACAGTTGGACCGTGCTTCCACCCCCACCGTACTCTCCAGACCTGGCCCCTACAGATTTTCACCTTTTCTTCCACAGCCAAGGCCACCTGGACGGCCAAGACTTCAAAACTCGGGAAGACGTCAAGACGACACTCGGCAACTTCTTCGAGCTCCAGCCTCCGGCCTTCTGGAGCAAGGGCATCCATGATCTGCCTAACCCGTGGCAGAAGTTCATCGATAAAGATGGAGCATATTTCAAGTGAATCCCAGTTGTCGTTAAAAAGTTGTACGACAATGATTAAAATTTGTCAATTTGTCCGATTTATTATGAATCAACCTAATACATTGGCCTCCTAACATTTCACATAATTTTCACCTTATGATCAGAGAGTAGAAGGAAGCTTGGTTGAATCAATTTCGATGTGCAAAAGGGATTCTCCATGTGAGAAACGGTTTACCTACCTCGCCTCTCCTCTCCCTTTCCCCACCTCGCTCCAAATTGATCTTAATGGTGCATGTGAGAGCCTGAAAGGCATCAATGGCAGCAATTTGCTATATTGCAACTCAATGAAAAACACTCAAAGCGGGAATATAGCCGGTGCTGGCAGCATGCCAGAGAGACCGCGCGCGACACGCCGCGCAACTGGGTGGATACATCGGTAGGATTATGACCAAGATGGTGACGGGATTCCTGCCATGGGTCGTTGGTGATCGTCGTCCAAACGCCACGTACCGTTGTCATAGTAATTCTAAAAGGGCTGGGTGAGTAATCGCATGAAGTAGAGCAGGCCTTGTTTCTCAGGATACTTGAAAGGGAGTGGTCGAGCACTCGCGATCTTGAGAGTTTGCAGGAACGGTGCTGCGGGACGATGCGGGAATGTTTCAATATTCCACAAATCCGATTTTCGAGTCAAAAATAGTCGACACAACTAACTTTACGATGTCATCGAAAGGCGTGCCATCCTTTTGATACTGTCACATATCAGACCTATTTAAACAATGTCCAGCAGAAAGTAGCCCTGGCCCTTAAGGTATGATCAGGGCTAAGTGACTTCATAAATTCCAGAACAGCCCTCACTACTTCACCACCTCGTAGCAATGACTACGGAGCAGCGAAAATTTCTATACGCATGACCATTCCTTTGCGAGTGTCTCGAAGGGCAAATCCTGCACTATTCCTCGCAACTCACTCGATCCTTTGAAGCCCATGCTGACAAAAGTTTGGGACGATTTGACCGAGAGACACCTGCGTCCAACACCATATGCTCTCTTTCTCGCCGTCTTCGTCGTTTGTATAGGCGAGATGCAATCTTCTTAAGTTCAAGAGGTAAACTACGAAGTGCTTTTCGTCCATCTACTCTTCGAGGAAACTCTGAAATGCTTTCTGTCCGTCTATTCTTCGAGGAAACTATGCTGATACCTTCTTCTGTGTCGGTATGGTAGGGTTTCGTCAAGCTACCAACAAGTTTGTTGCACCCTGTGCATCCGGTTACGGTCTCGCCTTGGCCACGTCCCTAGGTGCTCCTCAAAAAATATACGAGTGACGTTGGGAGTCTTTTGAGGGAGTAAAAAACACTTACACATTGGCTCCAACATCGACTGGCCTCTAGAGGTCATTTACACAAAGAGTAACGTGGAAATACTTCACTAGACTGGGGATATCGTGTAGAAGGAAACTAATTAAAATTAAGTTGGGTTCCTGATGAAAGGGTCAGAGTGGTTGATTGGCCAAGATTGGACAAATAAGTAGTTCTTTAGATCTGAAATGCCACATGTACTGGCATGGTTCTTCGGGTTCGTGCATGCGCCTCACTTACGTTAGTGCCATGGCTTTGTGATCTAGAGGAATAAAAAATCTAGAAAAAAAAATCTTTGAGTTCCACCACCTACACATCCAGTTCATGAACACGTCTATATTTTTGTTCTGTATCTACTTGTACCGACCGAATAATAAACAAAAAATTTCAGTGTAAACTGTCCATTGGTGCAACGATACCGCTGGAGCATACGTTACCGGCACCACTTACCACTTCACTACTTCTACCCTCACTAGCAGAGCCGATATAGTACCTATCAGTTAAACTCCTTTTACGCTGAAGTGGATTGTTGTCGCCGATCACCATGTCCAACATGCGATGTTTGAGTGGTGGGGCCTTCCGCGCTCTCATTTGAAACTGAAAAAGAAGACATAAATAAACACAAGAGTAGCTGAGTGCAATCGGCTTACGCTTCCTAATGCCCTAGAACTTTCTTCAGAGAATGAACCTCGCCTGTCACGCTGCGTAAAGCCACAAGAGCCACTGTAGGCACCTTTGCTAATACGATTTTCGAGGCTCAGACTATTATTAGGTTGAACCATAAGTTGCGGTCCGCCTTCGTTGGTATTCGTTTTTTATTTTTCGTTATTTTATTGCTGTATCTATTGTACGTATGTACCACAATTATCGACAGCATATTCTCGAAGCATCGGAGGCTGTTTCATTCTCCTCCCGTGAGACTCCAGAGGCTTGTGATCAAGGATAACGGGAGGTGGCAATTTTGGCCTACGGTAGGACCCACCGTCTTGCAGTTGCAGTAAGGTTGCAGACAGTGTACAAACAACAAATTGCTAAGAAGTTGGGAGTAAATTCAAAAAACTTTTTAATCACGATTACCTTTTTTCTCACCTTTTCGCTTATTCTCACATTCATTGTTTCACTTGATTGCTACTGCTGTTGTTTCACTTACTTCACGTCATCATGAGTGAATGAAGTACGTCCTACGAGGCAACGAATGACATCTTCTGCAGCGAGCAAATCGGAAAGGTGATACTGCAGTTTGAAGGGATGCGAGGAGATGCGAATACAGACAACAGCGCTGCGCTTTCGAATCCGGGTTTCTCATTATCGCTTTAGGCTCGAATATTCCTTCCAAAACAATCATTTCTCCCTATCCTCCTCCTTTTCCCAACCCATGCCGGTTCTTTTGAGAAACTGTTGGATGCCAGAATAAAAATAAATATTAATTCATCATTTCTTTTCCAGAATATGATTTTTCGCGATAGTGATGTGCATCACCGTCAGAAACTTCAGCATTTGACCCTTCTAAATGAATGGCTACACAAGCAATTTGGTAAGTCAAAGTTCCGCACAATCACTAGTATCGAGAGATGGATGTTAGCAGTGCTCACTTTTCTTTCGCTTTTTTTAGCAAATTTGTAGAACTTTTGTCAAGTTCTTTCGAAGGATTGCAGAATCTTTGTAAGAAAGCAAACTACTTTGTTTGTGGGATCCTCGCTCGTTCAAAATAGCAACTGCCACCTGCGGATCGGTTAACCTGCAATTAACACTCTCCACAGCGAGTGGCTGTGTTAGTTAGTCACACAATACAGTGCGTGCCATAATTATAAGGTCACCCCTGAATTTCCAGTTTTCAAAAGAGACAGCTGATCTAAAAATTTTCAAGTATTTTTTATAGATTCCTCGCCACAGAAAACCCTCCTATACTAGATTTGATGACATCATCTTTCAGTCTGACAATTTTATGATTATTTTCTGAATGTTGTGCCGTTTCATAATTATAAGGTCACCCTGAAGAATCAGAAAATTTGCTAGAGTTAACAGCGCATGCGGAGGAGCTTATAATCTATAACTCCCTCTTGTTTAAGAACGACATCAACTAGCAGATTTGGTTAAGTAGAAACGAAATTTTGAAGAGCCTCACCACAGATTTTGTTCCAGTCTTCGACGATTGCCTGTTCCAGCAGTTTTGCTTCCCAAAACTGGCGATTATTGGGGTAATTATTTAAGGCGATGTCTTCTAGATTTCCCTAATAGTAGAGCTGAGGCCAAGACTACATGTTGTCTGTGGCTGGACGTAAGTATTTCGGAACTTCACCAGCAGTTCCGTTGGATGACCTATGTGAACAATAGCTTTGCCATACTTTGAGACGAAATTATGAAGAGCCGGTGAGCTCCAAAAGGCGACTTATTTCTTCGTGAGACCTTCCAGCAGTCGCTGGAGTGCATTCTGCAGGTTTCGAAGGCAAAGTTCAATGCAACCTCATTGCCGAATACAACTTAAGTCATCACCCTTCTCCCACAAAAATTGCCGAGGCTCTGGTAGATCGCTGCACTTCTCAGATCAAGCTAGTACTACCTCTGCCCGTTAGCACCATACCAATAGAATATTCTCGGACTCAAAAATACAATTCAGATGGGATTACTCGTATGCAGGGTGCAACTCTCATGCAAATTCAGTTTCGTTCAATTAGCGCTCGAGAACAACTTTAAGAATTGAATTCGTGCCGCCATGTGGTGCGCTGTGGGCCTCGGAAACTAATTCGTTATTGTTCTAGTGATGTTTCTACTCTTCCTCGCTACTGTACACGCTGAGGTCCCAGACAAAGAATGGTTTAATTCCAAACAAATCTGGTCCATGGAGGAGGTGCTGTAGGAAGTGGTCCCCAAAATCCCTTTTCTCGTTAATCATAATGGTCTCACGTGAGAGTCCAGAGTCTGAAAAACATCTGAAGACACCGAATGACTCAAATTTTATCTAACTAAGCACAGGAATCTTCCGATTTTTCTTGGAATGGCTCTCAAACTAGCCTAGCACCACGAGAATCCCAAATCTGGGCTTTTCTCTGGGAACACAGCAGCTAGCCACAAGACAATTGAGCATGTATCTTGAAGATGTACTTGGAAGACATATCCACCTTCACACACTTGTTGGAGCCCCAACTTTTTTCTTTTTTCAGGGTGACCTTATAATTATGAAACGGTACAAAAAACGAAAAATACTTCTAAAAATATAAGGTAAACGAGACTGCAACCAGAAATCGGACACAGGGGGTTATTTCAGGTGAGGAATCCGTCTATGAGACTGAAAAGATTCCTTGATGGGGAGTTGTTGAGAAAACTTGAAATTCAGGGGTGACCTTATAATTATGAAACTCACTGTAGTTCGATGAGAAGTCAAGAGAGACATGACTGCGCTAAGTCGAAGGCTGATTTGCACGTGCTCATTAACGTGTTGTGGAAAACGAACTCCATGCCCCCAGAAGGAACCGCTCGGATGAGTGTGCTACAATCTCAGAGCTATAACATGCTGCCTAAATCAAGAAGGACTCAGATGGCGATCTGCACTTTTAACGCACGGAACCTCGCATCGGAAGCGAGTATCGAAGATTCAGTGATGAAAGGCTCGCAGTAGTGTCAGAAATAAAAGAAGCTTGATAATCACCAGGAGACGTCGAATATTCGCGAACGGATACGTCAACTTGCAGCATATGATTACCAACTGACGTCCGAGCTTGCGAAGCAATGCAGAGAGGCGATAAAGGAAACTCTTAGAGAAGAAAAGCAGCAGTGCTAGTTGAAGCAACGGAGATTGGGAAGAGCCGCGCTCGCCTGATTTCCACCATCCATGGGATCCCAATGATCGGTCTCCGACCCACGGACGGTATAGTCACTGCTTCCCGAAAGACAATAGAGATCTGCGACCTCTACTCGTATTTCTTCGATAGCCATTTGCACCTGCCTGGGAGGAATCTGAAACATGATGGATATGTTGTTTTTTCAGTTCTTCCTTGTAAAGTCCAATGCGCCATCTCGTCGTTGAATAATGATACAACACTCGGCTTCGTCAGGATCAAACACGAACATCTGAAGAACCACCGCCAGTTGTTTTCAAAACTCGGCCCGACTCTTCACACGTCATCTGATGGAATGCAAGGTACCCACCTCGTAGAACCCAGCAAGCTGTGTTGTTGTATAAGAAGGGAGATCCACACAACACTGGCAGTCATCTTGCGTTCTGCCTGCTGCCTGTGGTCTACAAGCCCTTCACTCGGGTCATCTTGAATAGAATTAGCACAAACGCAGACGAAGAAGAGCCATGCAAGCATAACTTCGGAGAAGATTCGGTACAATCGATCCTATCCAACGGTCACCAGGCTCGTTTAAGTGTAGTGAGGGTACAAGATGCCGTTATGTCTCACATTCATCGATAATGTTACAAGTAGTCGATAGTACAGGAAGCGCTCGACTCCCTTTAGAATGAAGCGGTAACCGAAGCTCTGAGTAACAAGGATGTACCTACTCAAAATAAGAGTACTTTGTGAGCTATGGCAACTTCACGACCTCGCCATTCTACAAAGAGATCATCATCGACAAATGTTCGACAAGGCAACACCAACCATCCTGCCTAACCTTTTCAGCGCCGCTCCTAAAAACGCCATGCGTCAACTGGAATGGGAAGGTGTGGGAGTGAAAGTGGATGGTCTGCATCTACACCTCCGCTTGGCTGACGACATCGTGCACATTATACCGAAAAGTCAGTAGGCGGGCAAGAGCTAGCCCTTTTCGACCGAGGATAAGAGAAAATCGGTTTGCAACTAAGCCTAGTGAAGGCGATTTTTGTGGGGAATGGATTGGTACCCAATGCCCATTCACACTCAACGGAACTAATATCGCTGTATGCTTCCGCTATATGTACCTAGGTCGGTAAGTCAACATGATGTTCAACCAACAGTGTTCAGTCAACAGTCAACAACACCTAGCACCACAGCAGAGCAGGTGAAAAAGTGACGCTTCAAGACTATCAAGGGAGTAGTGAAGAGGAGGAAGAGCATGAGGCCCCGCGCCTATCCCTTCAACTTTCACTGTCTTTTCTGCTCCGCCATACGGCTCTGAGACCTGGACTCTACGTGTGTGAATGAAAAGAGCATGCGGTCGGCAACGTCCAATGCGACATCGAGACGACGATGCTCGGGCTATCCCGATACACGCAAGAAAGGGATTCGGAGTTCCGAATCCTTTGACGATCGAATATAAGGGACGCCGTCGTGTTTGCCAAGCAATCGAAGATTGAATGGGCCGGCCACCTCATGCAATATCACGATAATATCAGACTTCTTCACAAATGTTTTGCAAGAAATTAGTGAGTTGCTGCTTGTTCCTGGGGGTAGGAGGGTTCATTGGACTGCTCTGGCTTGCTACAGTAGGAACGAGACACTGCTGGCGCCCGCTTGAGACTCTCGATGACCAACGGGACGACAGGTGATACAGATGATCTTCCTGTTCGAGACTGTTCATCACAGGACATTCAGTGCTGGATTGGCATAAGAAACCGTTTTCCATGTCAGGGAAAATGACGAAGAAAATTGGGCACGAACAAAAGAATGTGTAAGAATCACCTGCTCAAGTTTATTGAGCGAACTATGGAGATTATTTCGTTGCTTGATGGTTCGATTGTTCGCTGCTCTCCATATCGAACCAAACAGTTCGGTCAAAACCTGCAATTTAAGCAATATTGCCTGAGAAACAAGGGGTTCATGCCAAGGGTTTAAGGGGTAAAAGGGATTTTAACACTGAATCCATTCATATCCATTTGAGTGCTCACTGAACTTATTGATCCACAATCACACCTACCTTGTTTTTTGTTGAAAAGCTAAATTGTGGTTAGTTTGCTGTTCAGGCCTTTACTTTGAAACTTGAAAGGGTTGCCTTATATGAGCCTCGAAATAAACAAAATTAAATGCGAAGGCGTGTTGGTCTTTAGGTCATCCACACACCTCTGATCATCGCATTCGATCAATATACCTGTATGTATCTGCACCTGCTGCTGGTTAAGAGACTGAGTAAAAATGTGTCGTTTGTCATTCTTCCATTTTCTCACCTAATCCTTTGTCATAAGGCTAGCAGTAAGGTATCCGGTCTGTCAAAAATCGCTGTTTTGAGGGCCTGACTTTTAAAAGTGACAAGTCTGCTCAAACACATATGTTTGAAGCCACAAAAGCCATTATATAGAGCAACAGACGTGGAGTTCCCCTAAATTCGTCCTGTCTCTCATTTCCGTGAAATCCAAGAGGTGTTAAGGAGTAGTATGGACACCTTCTCCCACTAAGAGCAATATATACTCTGGGAACTGCCACAATTTCGAAAAAGCGGTAGTCCATCTTTCATACATATAAGCCTCACATGAGATAATGCACTTGGTGGCACCTGATAGAAGTTGTAAATCTATTTTTGGATGGCGCCTGATAGAAGTTGTAAATCTATTTTTGCACACTTCTGGATAGATCATTTTTCCACGAGGTGGGTGGCGTCATGGCGGCAAATATTTGGACCATGCTCTTTCACCATCAGGGTCACATTTTCTCAGAACTATAATCGGGGTATAAAACCGGTTTCTGAAATTTGCAGTAAACTACTAACGACGGACCACCAAAAGGGTAACCAAATGATGCATCATTTGAGACTTTTTTCTTCCTATCCGTGACATTCAGTGCCGACAACCAGAAACCGAGTTTTTCTTTGATCGGAGTAGCGTCTTTCTGGGAGCTTTCTTAGACTTAATATTCAGAAAAAGAATTGCACTCCCTCTACGAGGTGCAGTGGCAATTTAAAAAATCACTGAAAGAGAAGGAGAAACGACCCAGCGAGCTCAGAAAAGAAGAATCGAAAGCAGGCGAGATCAAAGAGAAGCGGGAAGACAAAGAAATTCTGGAATCGATGGCGAGGGTGGACAAAGATCTTCGCCGAACCAAGCATGAGATCTTCGCTCTCGACCACCGCATAGAAGAGTTAAGAAGAGAAGACCCCAAGGCAAACGAGTCGATGATCTACGCGATGAGGAAAGAGAAGTACGAGCTCGAAATGGCACTTACAAAGAAAAAGGATGATCTGGAGATGGCCCTATACGAGTGGACAGAAAGCAGGGAAGAAAAGACACTACGAAGCAGCCATCGTCGAGCAGAATTTTTATATCGCCGTCCAGCCATCGATATCAGAGGTCAACGTCGCCGCGCCATGGCAGTCAAAAGGGGTCGCCGAAGAGAAGCCATCATCATACCCCATCGCACCGAGGCTCTACCCGCAGGTCATGTAGCCCTGGCTGTGGTCACCGGGGAGTATAGAGAATTTCCCAATCCTCTAATCGTTTCTCTATTCCTAGTTTATTCTCAAACTGTATGCTAATCGTTATCTGATAGTTAATCTGAAGAATGAGTCACTCATTTGAATCTCAAGCTGTAGCAAATGTTTATGTTCAATACACTTATCTGATTGTATTCGCCTAGAAATGTTTCGAGAACAAGAAATCTGCGTGTATAAAAGCCGCTGGCTCCTGTAGAAGGGGCTCTTGAGGCAAATCTCGTTTGAACACTTTCATTGTACCGGACTGTCTAGCGATAAAAGGATTAGTGAAGAAGCCTTCTGTATTTACTCCTTGATTGTTCACTTGATAATAAGTTTTTAGTGTTATCGTATAAACTGCGGTTAGCAGCGGCCCAGCGGGGGGTCGTTGAGGTGCTACTGAAGGAGAAAAGATTTGCTGGGGAAGACCCCACTGGATGAGAAAAACCTAACTTCCTAGATGCAACAGCATCACTCAAATCGAGATCCGCTGGCTGAAAAGATCCCATAAACGATACGATTGCAGAAGAAGTACGACATTACGTTGACGATTATCGGAGGGAAAACGGCTGTGACTTGGTCACCAATCTAATGGATATATACGCTCATCTATCATCTAGCATTGCTTACCAAAGCCAGAGCTCTGTACTGTCAAGTATTCGAAAAAATAAGATTGGGTTGCGATTTCAATGCATTGATAGAGGTTATTTGGACGAAAAGTGAAAAGTAAATATCAAAAGTCATATAGAAAGTCGATATGCCCAGTAGTAGAATAGTGACGAACAACGGTTGGAAATGGTCCAAGACCCGAGATATGGACTCCTTCCCACCGTTGATTCTCGAAGTGGGCGGCATTCCCGTAGAGACGTGAATAGTCCAGACGAGTTTTCCATTTGCGTGTTGTCAAGTCGTAAACAGGAAAAGATGTTCGGAAAAGAGAAAGCTTCTTTTTTGGAGTGAGCTTCAAGGTGATACTGAGATAGGGAGACGGCGATACCTTCCAATCCCACCCCGGTCCTTCAGGGATGCTCGTCGCTAGGAGGCACCGAACTACGGAATTCGGCTGGAGCTGGAAAGGCCGCCCTTTCCACAGCTCAGAAGCACGCCTTTGATAAGGGATTTCGCCGAAGATAGGCTTCCTAGACACCCACCTCAAGTGAATGACTCCTTCTGACGATTCCTTATCACTCACGTTGCCCCTATCACTGTCTTTAACAAGGGTAGATGTAATCTGGTCTTTTGTGCACGGGTAAACGTTAGCAGTTAGCTGCAAGCTTCCTTAATACACAGACCTAACCTTTGCAGGTGACTTCCGAGGTGCTACCAACGGCGGCATTGACCTCATATTGATTGGTTTCAACGGCGGATAGGAGTGATCGATCCGTTTCGCTCCGTCAATCGAACCTGCCTGAAACTTTAAAATAAGTTTGCTGTACCTATGAAATGGCATTTTTAGAAGAAGCATTAGGTGTGTGCAGAATAAATGGCCATGCAAGACCACTTTTTTCAAAACGCCATAACTTCGCTCAGACGTTTTTACTCGTCCAAATAAAAACCATTTGAAGCTACACAACTTTGCCAACGATGTGGTAAGGAATATATGCCATCATGATAAAATTCGGGATTGCGAGAATTAATCAACAGGGCGGAGGTGGTGTAGTGATAGGTGGCGCGCACCCCACTCTCATGGTGCTGGGATCAAATCCCGCATCAACGCCCGCCCAGGCCAACCAAGTCTTCCATCCCTCCGGGGTCGGCAAATTGGTACCAGAACCGTCTGGGAGGATAAAAGCACTGACTTGTACATCGGCTGGCCACCGCAAGTCATTGTATAGGCCACATCACATTCACCTGCCATCACGATTCTGAGTGGAACTAGATTGTGCGGCGCATCCCAGAAAGGGATTGATTAACGCCAAAAACTTTATCCTTTATCCTTTAATCAAGTCAACAATGGCATTTTTAACCTGCATCGTATCGGCGAGCTCTTTCAGACGCAGGCTTGCATCGAGAACCCGGAAAAAGTTGTATTTCGTTGAGGATAGGTCCTGGGAATAAGGGGAGTAAGGGAGAGTCCCGATGCATTAATGCATCAGTTTTTGCCGGAGAAATCCGAATCTCTCATACCGCCTTGCAACTGCAGCATAGTCACAATTAGTATCTTTGGAATGAGCAAGAAAATTAATGCAACTGTATTCGGCAATAAAATAACGAGATATCGAAGGATCTTCCACTACAGGAGACGTAGAGAACAGGGTAGCGCATGAAGTTCCGCTAGTTTTGGTTCCTCTTCGTTTGCTCTCTGGGATGCGACCACACAATACTTCAGCGGAATGGTGGATTGCAGCATATGCTCATAGAAAAGTCCACCAAAAATTGCAGAAGCATCTTCATGCCCGTTAGTCTTCAACTCCATCGGCTGCTTAAGCTTTACTTCAAATGTCAACTCGAAAGGATGGAATACGTATAGACTCGAATATGGTATTACAACTGATATTCAGTCCCGAAACTCACGATGTTTGACCAGGAGTTTCTTTAGTATCATAAATATGATCTCTTCTTCTGACACTTAAGCAAAATTACCATGAAGTACTGTATGCATGCGGAGTACTGTATGCATACACAATAGCTATCAAAAATATATGCGGTTCCCTTTTTTGTCAACAATTTCGCTTCGCTCCAACCATATGCGTCAGTCCAGCAGCCGAATTTCGGTTGAACTACACAAGCTTGGGGCCATGTAACAATTTTTTTGCCCAAAGAGACAGCAAAATCTAAGTTGCTTCCCTCTGTCGCCCGTACAGTTTTTGGATTAGGTCTCCTTTGAACTTCTACTTACGTGAAGGGCATATTCAACTAAGATACTATGGCCGGTCACTAGTGATGAAAATCTGCAGAACGGATGAGGAGGGAAACACTACAAAGCATCGTCCAGAGTAGAGCCGCCAACGGCTTCCAGAGTGAATTAAGGGTTTCCGAGTCAGCTACGGAAAAATTCGTTCGTCGAAGTATAAAGGTGCCTCTTCTACAAAATGAGGAAAGAAGGACATTGCAGCATCTTATTTGGTGGTCAGTAGGAAAATCAATCGCGATGACCCTTACGTCATTGTAGCGAAAGCAACCAAACACTTGCATTTCTAACGTCTGCCGTCGTCTGAAAGGTCCAAATAGGAAGAAAAGCTCTCTGTTGTGATCCGCATATTTTGCTGCCATCAGAGGAGTTCGAGAGGATGAGCGCACGAAACAGCTGAGCTGGGTGATGTCACACTTCTCAAGAACTACAATACGCGCTGGTGAATTTGCAGTTGAGATTTGGGATCCATCGCGTAGCAAAGAAAGTTTCGATCAGAAGCATCATCTTTCATTTATAGAATAGCGCAGGTCATGCTTTTGGGCTACGTTCTCTAGGAGAAAAGAGGACACTATTGGAGGACCCCAAGGTATCATGAGTGTTGCCGCAACACGAAGTTTCTTGAGTTGCCGCAAACACGAAGTCATGTATCTGTACAAATGACACATCTTTAGTAATGGCCTTGTTCTGTAGTAGGACGCGGACCTAATGCAGCGTACCTCTGCCATGCAAGATTGGTTCCAGCAGAATCAGGTTTGTTCATAGGAGTAGCCAAGCCAGTCGCCTGAACTAAATATCGCTTAGCCACCACGGAAGGGTGTTTAGAAGAGCTCAGCTAGAAAAGCATCCAAGAATGAGAAAAGTATTCAAGAATGAAGCAGCAAGAAATGCATAATTTGAGGAAAGATAGAACACTATCCGACCGGTGAGGTCGCTCACTTCCGTGCCTAAGTTCTGTAGAGCTGCCAGATTCATTCCAAACGACACTAAACAAAGTATTAATTTATTCTGCGTTAATTTCTGTACCATTGCGCGTTTTTTAGTCACAAACATGTTAGATGTTATGGTTGGTGAATTGAATTATTTGAATATGGCCGTTAGATACAGCAAGATCGTGGAAGACATATAGTAATCGCCTTTCGCGATCTTCTCACTTCATCCGATGCCCGTCTTAGCGTTGCCTAGTAAGATCCCCTGTTATTGATGTTATTTCCTATGCTCATCTGTTTGTTGATTGATCTCTGCGTGTAGCTCACTATATAGCTCATCTTGTGCACTCATCACGTGTTGAGCAGGATTTGCGGTATATACATATGTATCCCTAACAATTCGAGTGAATCACTCATGGTCCTTACATTGTGCTTTTTGTTTCTCGGATAGTCTTCTCACCACAGCCCCTTTCCGTATCTTGAGTGCCCTGAGTGCCAATTTCTTTCGTTCAAAAAGGTCTGTATTTGTCGTCGTTGTCCGTCAACTCTTTTTTTTTCATTGTCAAGCCGCTATCTTTATACTATATTTGTTTTGTTTGAGAAACTGGAAGGAATCATGGGTTCTAAGGAGAAAAGGGATTCGCGCTGTCACTCGAACACTACGTCAGTACTTGAACTGACTATGGTGTGCTAACAGGATTATAGGGAATTGAGCGATAAGTTTACTGCCCCATTTACTAGGAGCGGTGGTTGTTAATGCTTCGAATAACGCAAACGCAAGGAGGAACTGTCGGACTGGTCGTTGAATGATGCACAATGTTCTAAAAATTGCCAGTTGACCGTCTCCATCCCCAAAAGTGGCTGTGCTTTTTAAATTTTATGTCGGCATACCTGTTCTGCCAGGGATCCATGTCTCAGAAGCACGGCGTACACCAAGAGTGCTGGGTGTACTTGACGTGCTGGATCGAAGAACGAAGACAAGGAAAAACTCGTCCATCAAAAGATCCAGCTTTCTCGGAAGAAAATGGTTTTTCTTTCCCATTCCGGGTTGTAGGGTAAAGGATAAGGGCAACTCATGGTAACCGAAATCAGCAGGGGCGAAGCAGTTCAACCGTAACTTCCGTATATGCGCGGCACCTGAAAACCAATGTGGCTTCTATGGAGAATGAGGACATGAGGTCGGAATTGTAGAAGTTCTGAACAGTCTCTGTAGTTATGACAGCGCGCAATGAACGCGCAGGTACCATGGCTTTTGTGAGGTATGAGAAGAGGAAGTAGACGTGTAGGCTGGTTCATAGAAGAGACGCTGCATCGCTCCTGCGCCTCATCGCTAAGTTGCTTAGTCATCATAAGCGACAGCTAGAGGACATAAGCTTCGAATAACCGCTTTCTCAGGATTCTTGCTTAATAATGGTGAATGGGTTTTGCTGTTCTTTGAGTAACCGGGTGTACTGTATATAAGTAATGTGGTGGTGGGCAGGTGTGTGGGACAAGTCACGTTGAAACCCTTTTCTCAGACTAGCAACAACAAAATATCGACCAGTAAACTAGCAAGACTTCCAGTTACTGGCGATATCTGTGGCAGTGTAAAAGCGGCGGTATATGATCATTGTCTCATTATTACCATTCAGGTTCAAGCATGGTACTGCGCTGTCATCCAGTAGAATTGTTGAGGAAGGCGCGATGGCCGGGTGCCATCGGACTGTTAGATTAATCCTGCTACTTTATCATTCTTATCTTTTTATTTTATTTTAAAGCTTCGCAGAATTTATTTTGAAGCTTCGCAGAGCTTAAAGCTTCGCAGAGCGCGTTGAGGATTTCAGATGAACATCAACCGTATTGCCTGCTCAACGAGTTTCTCTAACAGGCGCTAGCGACGTCTCCATTCGTCTCTGTAGCGAATCAGAGTAATCCAGTAAACACTTTTGGGCAGAGGAAACGATGCAACTCAATTCTTTCGTGCAAGACTTTTATGAAGTAGTCTGACCTTTAGGCCGGCAGTTGTTCAGATGTTCGTTTGACGTCCCGAGACGTCCAGTAGGTGACCGCCAAGGGTAATCGTGATGCTGCATGAGAAGGCAGGTCCATTTAGTCATCGATTCCTTGGCAAACATGAAGGCGTCCATGACCTTCGATAGCCGACGGAGTTCGAAACTTCAGATTCCTCTCTTGCGTGTATCGGGATAGTCCGAGCATCGTCGTCACGATGGCGCGTTGGATGACGCCTACCGCATGCTCCTCAAGTACGTAGTGTCCAGATCTACTTCTGAGACATGTGTCGCAGCAGGAAGGACAGGGAAGTTGAGGAGATGGGCGCGGAGGCTCACGCTCATCGTCTTCTTTACTGCTCACTCGATGGTCATGAAGACACCCCAATCATCTCTTTTCTACCTGCTCTACTCTTATGCTTAGTCATTCATTACGAACATCGCTGATGCTGAAGCATCAGCGATTTCGTTCCATTGAGTGTGAATGGGACATTAGGTATCAATCCGTTCCACATGCGAATCGTCTTTGGTAGGTTCAGCTGCAAACCGATTTTCCCACACTCTCAGACGAAATCGGTATCTTTCGCCCCCCTAGTGAAATGTCGGTATGATGTGCATGACGCCGTCAGCGAAGCAGAGGTGTAGATGCAGACCATCCACTTTCACTCCCACACCTTCCCATTCCAGTTGGAGTATTCAGAAGCGGCGCTGAAATGTTTAGGCAAGGTGGTGTCACCTTGTAGAAGCCCTCCGTTCACGTCGGTGAGAAGGTACATATGGGTTTCCCAGAGCTTGGGTAACGCATTAGGCTCAACGGATTCGAACGTTTCTTGTACTACCGAGTCGGGAGTCAAAGCTTCTTGTACTATCGACTACTTGTAACATCAAATCGATGAATGTGGGACATAACGGCATCTTGTACTTTCACTACACTTTAACGAGCCTGGTGACCGTGTGGATGTGATCGATTGTATCGAACACTCTCTGAAATATTCTTGCATGGCTCTTCTTCGTCTAAGTTCCTGCTAATTCTATTAAAGGTGACCCGAGTGAAGGGCATGTAGACTACAGGCAGCAGACAGAATGTGAGATGTCTGCCAGTGTTGTGTGGATCTCCCTTATACAGCAACACAGTCGTGCTGCTTTTATTCGAGGTGGGTACCTTGCATTCCGTCTGGAGGCGTGTAAAAAGTCAGGCCAGAGTATTGAAAACAACTGGCGGTGGCTCTCCAGATGTTCGTGATCAATCTATCGAGGCCGAGTGCTATACCATTCTTCATCGACAAGATAGCGTGTCGGACTTCGCAAGGGAGAACAGCAAAAACAGGCGGACATGGCTATCGAAGAGATCCGAGTAGAGGTCGTTTGTCTCTTTCAGGACCCAATAACTGTAACTTCCGACCGTCGGAGACCTCTCATTGTGATCCTAGAAATGGCGGAAACTCGGTGGGCATAGCTCCTCCCAACTTATTGCTTCAGCCACCGCTGCTGCTTTTCTTCTCATGAAATCTTCGTTTATCGCATCTCTACATTGCTTCGCAAGCTCGGACGTCAGTTGGTGATTATTTGCGACTTATGCTCCATGTTGGCGTATCCGCTCGCAAATCATACCTCTTACATACTATCAAACTCTTTACACTTCTGCCACTATCGTGAAGATGTTCAACAAGCCGATTGTACTCGTCCTCCACGTTTCCGATGACGGAATCCTTCTATACGCCGGTGAGGAAAGCGAAGTGGCCCCCGTTGATGATTGCTTTAAGACTTCGCTTCTTGAATTATGCACCCTCTCCCCACGCATCGAAGAAGGAAATCTCGCGTAGATGATTTGACGGCCAGGTCTCATACAGAACTTCGGAACAAAAGCGACGTTGGTCAGGTAAATCTTATCGAAATATTATAAATACTTTATCTTGAAGGAGATACCTATATGGTTCCCAGAAAGCCAAGGAAGCTGGGTAACCCTTAACTCCCTTTCTGAATAGAACGAGCTCAAGATTATCATGGAATGTGCATAATGGTAGCCGCGTTATTCGAAATGTGTTTTTGAATTATCTACTGAAAACGAAAAACGAACCTTTACTTTTTTCATAAATGATCTCCTCAACATCTTCTGTTGCTTGTTAGAGAAATTCAGCTTCAACAACGTGGCTGCATTCGCTCTGACAAGGTTCTTAATAATTTTGCGAACCAGTGTCTTCTTCTTCACTACCGCTGGACGCTTTATGCTTTCATCCACAAAATCGTAGTAAGAGCGATGAAGTGCATACGGATACGATTTCACCTGATCAAATCAAAGTGTCAGTAATTTGTCGACATGATTGAAGACCTCACCAGTTGGTTGTCAAAAGCCTTTACAAGGCATTTTGCTCCTGATTGCAAATCATGCTCCTTTTCGATGTTATCCAAACAAGCCACAAACGCGCGGCGATTATTTCTGAACGAAAAACGGGAACTGTAAAAGGAGAACGAAAATATGGATATAAACGGTGCCTAGGTAATATCTTTGAAATTATTCATGGACACAGTTGCTACTGGAACTGGACTTTCTACCGATTCAAGTGACGGCTTCCGTCGATTTCGAGATGGGGGATTCGCTCAGCACTCGTGCCATATGTTTTACAGTTCATAATCAACAACGCCATCGGTACTATGCCATTTCCACTCAACTCTGAACACGCTAATGCTCAGATCTAATTCATAAGGATTACCTCTGTTTCGTGGATGTATAGCTGACGAAGAATTTAGCGTTGATCTTTTAGGATGCGCCACGATCTCTTCCTCTGTCCGAAATTTCCAGCAATATTCGAAATCTAATGGTCACATATCACCCTAGACGGTGACTTGCGTGGAGAATCCTGTATGCTATGTTTTTGTCTACCCAGATGAACTTGCTGATAATCTACCAAGCCAACAGCCATGAAATGCCTTCCGGATCCGGGTGAATTATCCAAAGTTTTATTCCGCGATCATGATATTAGGAGCAGCACCCCTTGTTATTACAACACCTCCTTTCGCGATGCATTTCTAGAACAACTGCACCGTCAGTATACACTCACCGGTCCATTTTCATGTACAGCTCTTTTCCCATTGCTCCAAGCAATGCGCTAACTGCTTGAACGTACCAACCATAATGAAGTTGTTGAACTTTCTTGAATTCCTCTTCGGTCATCGCTACTTTTTTCATATCTTCCACCTTTTTCGGTGCAGGCAAAGGTGATACTGTGCTCAAGATGAGCGCTGAAAAGCCTAGAGGTGACATAATAGGGTAGAGGGCATGGCAACAATTTCTTCTACTCAAACTGTCACTGAGCTACAGCGGTGTTCGACGAGGTTGTAGAGGGTGGCCTGACTCAAAGAGAAATTTGGATCTTAGCAGAATCGTGTCGGGGCTTCGATCTCGCTCAAAGTGTTTCCGGTCCTGATATCAGCGTACTGAAACCAGCGAATCTGTTTGCTTCGAATGAACGCTATGTTTCTAGGAAGTCAGTGTGTGGTGCACCTCAAGGTGGAAGGTGCAGCCCGAGCTCATCAAGACCTCGATCCCTAACAGGTTCCCCGTAGCCAAACTCTTTCCTCTAGTAAACGCGTCGTCTTACCGGGTATCAATGTCACGTATCATATATCCTTGTAGCTTCAACCAATGCTCAGTGATACGGCGCACGGGAGCACATATTCCAGTCTTACTGTTTGTTCTTGACAGGCTAATGTTCGCATCGTTAAACGAACCAGTTTGTACTACTTTACGCAGAGCTTGGTCCTCATCCTTATTGTTTGATGACGCACAACCTCTCTCGCACTGCTCAAATTTTGCACAAAACTGTTCGAAGTTACATTACTGGAACTAAGTAGCCTAAACGCATGTTATTGTTTAACGTTAAACATTTCCTTTCTCCTACCTCCTCGTATCTTCTACAAATATCATATTTAGTAAATTGGTAGATAAGAATTATATGTAGACAAATGTAGACAAAACTATATTTTGTTCAGTCCCACAGGGCACACAAGATGAGGCATATCGCCCCTGGGTGAACGAAAGAACGAAATGAAAAGGGGTTTAACAAAATAATCCTATTTAGATGAGCTGAGGGATTAGATATAGTGGCCTGATAGTGAGAGGGTCTCGAAGATCCCTAGAAAAGAGATATCGGGCATGTAAAAATTTTGACACGTTGACGACTGCACAGCTTATACCTGGGGTGGCGTACAAGTGTTCCGACCAGTGATCCAGAAGGTCAGGTCACCAGTGTTGTGTGGAGGGTGATTCTCTGTAGGAACGGCGAAATTAGCAAAGCATTGTATTATGGACACCTACAGTAACTAGCTTCCACCTTCATCATAAATCGTAGCTGCTTTCAGCTAGAAATTGTATTTAATGATAGGCTGGCTAACACAGTCATTCAAGTAACAAATATCCAACTGTACTGCATATTTAGGTTCACAAAGATCTGCCTTTATTCTATATTTGACATAAGTAGACCAGCTACGTAGCCAAGATCTTGGAAGTGGTAGTAAATCAATCGTCTCGTAAAGTAAACCCTCCATGGGCGAACTGACCCTACACTAATCACCGCAACACTTGCAACACACCCCTTATAGCTGTATAGCGCATCAGGACGCGCTTTTTTTCCTACGCTCACGACATGGTGTGATCCAGCTTCGAAATTATACCCTTCCCCAGGAGACCTTTCAATTCTGAGATATATGGACCGTGTGACAATACACGGCTATTACACATTATTTCTCTCAAATGAACATACTTTGAGTCATAATGGTCATTTGTTGAATTAATATTAGGCTAAATGTTACAATTTGAGGAACACACCCAATGTTTGAAAAGAGACGGCGGCTGCATTATGTCTGCATTGTTCAAAGGGAACGCAAGAACTACGCTCATATGTATACCAATTACCCACACAGGTATTTGATTGTAACTCAGCAGCTGTGGACTACTTCCATTATCAACGCTTTCATCAACAAGTATGCATATCGGGTATTGAAAATTCGCTCGGAACTTTGAGAATAAACTGTAAAGCTAACTGTGACACGACTTGCCACACGGTCCGTGTAACACGACGTTGTGACACACAGTCGTCAACCTGTCAAATTTACTATGAAACCCTCTCAAAAAAGATGAATGTTGGAAAAAGTTGTCCTCAACCTTTTATAGAGTATTTTATGAAGCACTCACCATGAATTAGCGCAAGGCAAAAAAGTTGCGATGTTGACATGTCAACGTCGACGCGCCGATGAACGACAATCGAAATGTAACGGACTGTTTTCAAAGATTATCCACTAGGCGGAACCGTTGTTTTTGATTCATTCGCCTTTATCTATCACCAGTTTGGCAGGCGTACGCACCTCATTTTGGAGAGGAAAATAGCCTCGTTCAATATCGAATGAACGGCGTAGATCAAATCATTTAATGCATTCATTTCAATTTTGGTCACAGGCTCTTAAAGTTTCGGTACGACTATACGAAACATCAGTACAAACTCATTTTTAGCCGTCATTTTAAAAAGCGGCTTTACCTTAGGTGCATTCCCTTACATCTTCGAAAATCCACTACATATTAATAAAGTAATCCTATGACATTTAAATGAATATAGCTGCAGCTCACAGTGTGAATTTTATAAATACAAACAACTACAATTACAACAAAAACTAACTACAGTTACAATAAAAGCTGTCGAACGAGACCACACTCTGTAGTTCCGTGTAGCCTGGGTTTCGCATCCATGCTACATGGAAACATATGTATTCATTCAGTCATTCTTTCTGCATAAATTCGTCCAAAACAACAAGAGTTATTCCTCAGAGTCCCTAATATCAATCACCTATCGCCAATCATCCGCGAATTTTCGAATGTGATGCTAGTAATGGTCAAACACTGCTAAATGTCTTCCTGCAAATTCAAACAAAGTTATCAGACTCAGCATATCTTTGAAGGGGTAGCAATGCAATCCCGATCCTCAGGTGGAGACGTTTGTTCTCTTAGAATTCGAAAACCAATAGAAAACCAATGAAATTCATAAAACTGAAATTGAAATTAGAATGTATCTCGACATCCTTCTCATCTTAAAACTATTTGTCCTTTGAAGCGTTCAGAAGAGCGATAAAGTGACAGCTTGTCTTGGATGCATCCAGGGATTTATATGGGATGAAGGAGAGTTTCAACGCCGATTCAACAGTTTTTGCTTTGCGCAAATTTCTATAGAAACTCCTTTCTGTTTCTTGTCTCAATTTTCGCATGTAGACAACATCCAGATGGTCTTCTTATCGGGAACAATCAAAATCATGTTGTTTTTAACTAGCAACCCCTATTACTTACCTAGAGACACAAGCCAGATAAGTTTTCTGAAAAAAAGCCAAATAAAGATCACTATCACCAGCTACGTCTTTAAATATCATATAGATGTTTTAGGTGAGAGAGCCATGTTACTCAGTTATGATAATATTAGAGATGGCTCTTACAGCCGAAACAGTTGCATTTTAGAAATCTTCCTCAGTTAATGTCTTGAGGTAACTTTTTCTCTTAGTTCTTTATGTCGATATTTTCTGGAGGGTCTCACTTCAGGACTCGATGGAGCCTTGGCGCCAATGGTTCAAGGTGAGGTGATTCTCAACGAAAGGTCAAGCTTTATAGAGCGGCTCCACTGCTATAGAACGAACTGGTCCATAGGATTTCTAGTACCTTACGCTCACGACAACCCACCAAAGATTAAACAAAATGTCTCCAGGATCTGACAGGGCTCTGAGTTTCATCATCTTGTCAATCCTATCCCATTCCTCACTTCTTCTGTATGAAATCCACTTTTTATCAGACATCTGAATTCCTTTCGGAAACGGGTTGACTTGATGCACGGAGAAAGCAACTCACATGGTTTCAAGAGCCGTGGTCTGGAAAGGGTAGTCACTTCGTGAGAATTCAATGATGGGATCGTGAGCAGGGGCTTCGTACAGGCTCCAAGTTTCCGGGATTGATTTGTAGTTGAGCACAAAGGATTAACATCGTACTATTATTCGAAATTATCATCCATTATGTTGATCGACCATCACAGGAAGCATCGATTTGGACTCTGATCTAATAGACCTGAAATGACAAGTCTACTTTTCCATTTTTCAGTTTGGCAGTTTTCTTTGAACTACTTCAAACTCACTCTGACGCAAGTTTGTGAAATTCGGAGAAATCTAGTGCCAGCAGAAAGAAACCATGGTTTTCTGTCGTCTCAAATAACAGCTTATACAACGGCCATGCCAGAAATCACGAATGCTTTGATTGAAAAATTCCGAAAAAGTAGTCATTGATCAGAATGCACGTATTTTTTGTTCGACCTGATACCGTTTAGTACCATTCGTCGTGATTAATTGCGTTGGAAGTCACTGACTGCTGGAGCAATTAATCACGATGACTGGTACTAAATTTTCCTACACTGCTTTTCTCTCATAGTGGAGCGACAACACTTCAATCCCAAGCTGCGTAATCGTGTAACTAGCAGCATACATCTTATCAACATGGAAAGTAATAAATAAATCGCGAAGGGATAAAAAATGCAGAATATTAAGCTTTAAAGCTTTGGCCGCGAACATCTTGTCAACCCAATATCTGCTTACGCAAAATAATGCAAAAGTTTGCACTAGATTCCAAGATCTCTTTTCGTGAAACCACGGCATTGATGTTAATTACATTTTCTGTGCTACGCCAACGAGGTTATTAGGTGGAACTTTCGGACGTTTCTACCAAATCGTCTTTACCAAAAGCCGAAACGTGTTTCATATTTAGGACTTTATCACTGTATCACCAAACGCCTCATCCCTGTGGCTTCGGCTGGATTTCAATCAAGTGGGCCTCATGCTGTCGGAGTGCCCCAGCTTCCTTTCGAATCGTAGTTGTCAGCTCGACCTTAGTAAGAGCACACGAAGTCTTCATTTTGATAGCGCTTCGACTTTTGTTCGAAGGTCGTTTGCCATTCTTTGAGCTTTTTCCAGCCCGACTTTTGGCTGTGTTGCTAATGACGGTACATCTATTGCAGCTCCTGGATTGCCTGTTGTCGGTCGGTCCAGATGCAGGATTGCGGCCAGTTCGTTAGTGATAGCCGTCACGTCGATCTGCTTTTCTTTCCGAAGTTTGGAATCTCTTTCTGCAGATTTTTGAAGTCGGTGAATGCGAGGCTCAGCAACGTCGCTCCTCCTCGATACATCTTGTGATGGGCCTTTTCGATTTCATCATGGCGGCCTGTCTGAGTTGCAGTGCTGAATTCGCCTTTCGCCTGGCCTAAACGCAGTGTAGGTGACTGCATCTTGCTCGGTACAGTCGGTCTCGAAGCTGTGCTGACTCAGCTATGCAATGAGCATTAGTGTATGCTACACGACTAATGTGTAACGTAACCCATAATCAGATGGCAAATATCAAGCCATGGCCTCCATTCGAATTCTGAACAAACAGTGAATCAGTTTGTACAAACAATAAGACAATTCAATCTTAAAATATTTAGAATTCATAACATATTAATACATATGTAAATCTGAATGTGTGACGAGCAGTGTTAGGCTCCAGAATTTATACTCAAAAGACTCAAAAGCTCCACAAAGTAGTGTTAAAGAAATACGAGTCTATTCGCGGGCTTTCGTCGCATAGTAAATACAAACAAATATAAACAGACATAATGAGGAGGGCATTTCAAGAACGCCGAATGACACGACTTTACATGACTGTGGTTTAGTGACGTACCATGCATGTCCCATACAGGTGCGATTTTGTAAACTCTTAGGTCGGCGTCACTCTTACATTGCCTACTTCGTCATCGGCGTCACCCTTACGTTGCATATTTCCAGTCATTTGTTCTTTTGAGAGTATTTGTGCTAATTATATTCGTGCAATTGTTCGAATCGACGTTTTAAATTATTTGGAATTCGCCTAAATATGGGGGAGTACAAGCCCCCTAGGAGTCACTTTTGTGATGCGGAAGAGCTCTCTTTGCATAAATATTTCCTGATATGTGGTGGATCCTTCCATTGAGGGTAACTGACCGTCAGAAAACACTCAATGAGCTGTGCAGAAACGTCACGAATCTTTTATAAACCTCATCGACAGAAATATAATGGGGTGAAAAACAAGAACCACTCTATCTTGTCAAGTTCTGATGAAATTGCTCCAATGTCAGCCCTATGGGAAGCCCACAGTAATATCATAAATATAATCAAGACAAGCAGGAAAAGGCACATGCAGCTTGTGTGCAGGTTAAAGAGCAGAAGCGGAGAATAACGAAAAACCCTTCAGAGGCCTTGGAAAACAATATCAGGATTGAGATCGTGAACGAAACCGTATTAGAAAAGAAGCATAAATCAGACAACTATAAAGCTGAGCGTATCCAGCACACACTGATTCGGAGGGCGGTATCAACATTGAAACGGATATGATACAGCAAAATGCTTCAAATTTCAGAACGGATATTAGCGGCCATTGAAGTTTCAAATGAATTAGTCGAAAATCGGTATGGCTTTGTAGGAAGACACATATACCACCACCTCTTTACCCGATGCTATTTTTTACGATTCGTATGGGAGATTAGAAACGCAGCACTATCAGAAATTTTGGCATTTAGTAGAAACGCAGCACTATCAGGAATTTTGGCATTTAGTCAACTTCTAGTAATCAAAGAATCCTGGGCTCGAAGAGGCTAGAAGAGGTCAGATGATGGAACTCAGTAAATATATCCATAGAACTACTCGCGTGAGTAAGATACAATACAGTGAAAAACGATTCGGTACATTCATCAATTCTTTGTGAGTTCTTTAAACCCTCACTTAAAGTGCTCGGCACATGCGACGTTGTGACAAGTTGTTGCATGAATACACTGGATGAGCCATAGCTTGTCGAAAAAAACAAGCATCACATAACAACATAAAACATGAATCTGTGTGAAGAAAAACACACCTAGTAAAACGGCACCAACCCGCATCACGTTTACAAGTCTGTAGCTCATCGACACGCCGAGCTTTGAGGTTCGAAACATCTAAAATACTGCTTAGCGTTTTCCTGGAAGTAAGAAAGGAACGAAGGAAGAAATTATGAGGAAAACCAGTTGAGGAAAATTCTTAGAATTTCGAAGTGTTTCACTTCAAATGGTCATAACTTCCTTCAAATCTGACCATATTAGTGCGGTCTTGTTGTACGGGATCTGCTAGGCTGCCGCTTCGGCTTGCTTCCTCGACGGAGACGCGACCTTGCCTGCGACTGTGAACATTTCACTGTTAGCCAGAACAGCTAAACGGATTCGACGACGTTAGTCT
This sequence comes from Trichostrongylus colubriformis, assembly GCA_963978905.1. Classification (NCBI taxonomy): domain Eukaryota; kingdom Metazoa; phylum Nematoda; class Chromadorea; order Rhabditida; family Trichostrongylidae; genus Trichostrongylus; species Trichostrongylus colubriformis. Next base: position 16,097,579 of record OZ022256.1, read on the forward strand.
CTTGACGCTCCCTATCGAATCTTATCAACCGTTATCAGTATGGATCAGCCACCATTGATATGCCAAATGATGATGTTATGTTCAACCGACATGTACCTCTTCCTTGACGTGAATGCGCCAATTCTCCAAATCGCGAATGCGCCGATACTCTCACCTTTCAATTGATACGTATCTTATTCTTGGCGAATGCGCCAATTCTCTCAACTCGCGGATGCGAGAATGCGCTCATTTTCTCGATCGATACATATACACTCCATTTCACAGAGCTAGATAGGGTGTGGTCTGCGTGGCGAGAGTGAGAATGTGTGGCGGGGTGAGAGTGTTTGGCATACTCTCACCTACGTCCGTAGGCCACTCCCTGTTGAGCGTTCCGAAATAGACTGCATTTAACTTTAAGCCGATGCGCCAAATATCCCATTCAATGAGGAATACGCAGCCAAAGGATAAGTGATTGCTGGATATACCCATTTCATTCGTGATCATTGTTCGCCGACATCAATGTAACAAAAGGTATCGATCGCTAATCCATATGGACCTCTAGAAGTGGTGACCTTCTTCAGCGCTGCGGTATGCAATAGTCAATGGCTGCATTGCCGTTACGCAATAGATTAAAGGTGGTGTTGAGCAACGCTCATAGTTTTGGAATTTGTGAAATTGCAGAATCGTGGGATTTGCGGAATCGTGGAAATGCAGAACTGTGGAATTTGCAGAAAAGCATTCGATACGTGTCGATCTTCGTGCTCCGAAGAGGCGAGAGGATTAGAGAAAATAAAGGAATGGAAAGTGCAGAATTGTGGAAAGGATTAAGATACATATCGATTGGGAGAATTGCGAAATTTGCAGATTAAAGAAATGCAGAATTGTGGAATTTGCGGAATTGTAGAATCTGCGGAAAAGGATAAGGTACGTGTCGATTTGGAGATTTGAGTAATTTGCGGACTTGTGGAAATGCAGAATTGTGGAATCTGCGGGGAAGCATTAGATACGTATCGATCTTCATGCTTCGAAGAGACGAGAGGATTAGAGAAAGGAACGGAATGGAAAGTGCGAAATTTTGGAATTTGCAAATCGTGGAATTCGCAAAAATGCATAATCGTGGAATGGGATAAGATACGTATCGATTGAGAGAATTGCAGAATTGAAAAAATACAGAATCATGGAATCCGCGGGATTGTGGAATCTGTGGAAAAGGATAACATACGTATCGCTTGGGAGGATTGAGGAATTTGTGGAATTGTGGGAATACAGTATTGTAGAATCCGCGGAAAAGCATTAGATACGTATTCATTTCCATGCTACGAAGAGACGAAAGGAATAGAGAAACTAAGTGGAGGGAAGTGACTTCATTGCCACAAATTCCACCACTCTGCATTTTCGCGAATTCCGCAATTCTCCCGATCAGTACGTATCTATTCTTACCACAGCTCTTCGAATTTCGCAGTCCCCCCAATCGATACCTATTTAATACATTTCCGCAATTCTGCAAATTCCAAAACTATGGACGCTGCCTTAGGGGTAATTCGCTTGCATCGCTCATTCCAATAATTGACACTGACTGGTGGAGGTGTTCACCACAAAAGCTTACAGGTCAAGCAGCACGTCATTAATCGAAACGGTTTTAATACAGTACGATAAGTATCATTCTGCTGTCACGCTTATCAATCTACACCTCGGCCATTCTTCGGCAAGGTCGACCCTAGGAGGCGGAATGGGCTATCCGAGGCGTTATGTTTTATCTGTGACGCCGTCACAACAGCTTTTCGACGGGAATTTCGCCATAAATAAACTTCTCAGGCCCATAGTCCTTATGAGTGACTTCTTTTAGGGATATTCCATTAACCATATTATCCCTAATGCTGTCATGGAGCACTAAATGCTCAGCAAGTAAATATACTTTGTACTCCGATATCAGTAGCAACGGGATATTTTGACTGTTTAATTACGGGGGGATCGGAACCGTGATAGGTATTTATAGAGATACCAGTGAGACTAGCGCTCGGTACTGCGCTTATCACAACGTGGAAATGTGCAATATGTACTTCTTCGATATTGGTTGTTGGTATCGACCATTTCCCCATTACATAGTTCTATTCTTTAATATTGTGTACATCATACAATTTAGCCACCTTCCTCAGTTTCAGGTCTGAGGAAAGCGTTCAACGCCGAAATATCGCAAAGACATTCCAAAAACTTTCGAGACTTTTGAGGGGTCTTTTGGAATTTTTTTTTGAATACATATTATGGAGTCTCAGTTGTTGTTGAACATAGTTTTATTCTGTTAATCGCGCAGTATTGTGCGATAGCCCAACTGGTTATACTATTTATCTGCTATCTATATTTATACCGCTAGCCGCTATCCATATTGCTGCTACTATCAATCCTGGCCTTATCATGTGTGAGAATCTCCCAATCCCTCCAAGCCCTCTATAACAAGCGAGTCTTATTTACCTTCCCAGCTGTGCTCGCAATGGTGACCTTGAAGACACCAGCTTCACATTCTGTGAAAACGGCCGTAAGTGCCTTGAAGTTCTTATAGTTCCTATGTAGACAATCCTTTGAGCCTTGCGCAGATGTATGTGCGCTCCCAACACATACGTAGAGTTGAATTCTCAGTAATTTTTCGAAGAAATACTATTATTGACCAAGTCACCCGGATTTTCTCCCTCTTCCCCCCCCCCCCCTCTATCTTGGATTCAGAATTCGCGATTCGCGCGGCGGCTCGCGCTGTTCAGGGGAAAGATAATGCATATCGATCAAGCGACACAGTCAATCGTGTGATTCAGGCCTTCAGGCAATTTAGGCGGAAGGGATAAGATACGTATCGAATATGTGAATGATGCGCATGGATAGCATGAATCGTGTGAATCGCGAGATCGCCTGAATCCGAACCTACAGAATGCCTTATTTTTACAGGCTACGCCCAAAAGCAAATCTATGCTGTTAAATCTGGCCAAAACTCCTCGATTTGGGACCGCGTGGGTTTTTTGATTTTCACTCCTCTTTCAGGATGACTTCCGCTTTCTGCTATCTATGCCTACAAAGCAAGGCCGCGCTGAAAACAGTATTTATTTTTTGCCCCTTGGGCAAAACTGAAAATGCTCATCCGGAAGACCTCATCGTTCTTTATCTTTCATTGTTGTCGTATTGCCACTAGCGTTTCGATTTAACGTATAGCATTTCGTCTCGGATGCTATCGACTGGAAGTTTAGGCACTGTGCTGATGAGGGTAACTTAAAGGCAGTGGCAGGGGTCACTCGGTTGGATCAGTAATTTCAATCTTCGATACTGACCGGTGGCAAGCACCACGTCGTTTCGAGATACGGCCTTAACACGATACGATGAATATCATTTTGCTATCATGTTTGTTACATTATACCTCAGTCATTCTTCGCCAAAGTCGTCCTTAGGAGGCGGACGGAGCAAGAAAGGCGGCTGGAAGTGAAAAGGCCGCAGCTCTGGGGTACCCTTGTCGTGGGGAATTCGTCGCATATAAGCTTCCCAAACCCTGACATCTTTTAGGGATTCCTTATCATCCACATTACCTCTCTCACTGTCTTTAATGAATATTGAGCAGAACACTGCCCAGCCCTCTGGACAAGACCTTGCATGACGATACCACCCAAAACTCTGCGATGCTCTTTTCACTGTTATACAGTCTTCAGAGTTGGCGACCACACATGCGTTTTAGGCGACTAGTCGATTAGGCTACTAGGCAAAATGGTTAAGATGCAAATCGATTAGACAATAAGGCAATCACGCAGTCAAACGATCAGGCGCTTACGGCTGCGTTCATACTTTGCGCACCGACTCCAGCGGCAACAGCGGCAATCGGGCGCCGACGCAGCCGAGGTCGGCGCGCAAAGTATGAGAGCGGCCTTGCGCGATAAGGCAATCACGCGATTCGGTGATTGAGCGATAAAACGCATGATCTATCTGATCAGTGCGTAACTTATCCTTTTCGTCCGACCGCCTAATCCCGAATCGCGTTATGAACTTGCCTTCATTATGAAATTTTCGTCTTATCGTATTTGGTTGCGGTCGTTCTCAATTCACTATTGCCAAGCGGTTGTCACCTCTTCTACTAGGAACTTCGAGCGATGGACGAGGTTCATTGTATCGCCGTGGTTTGAGCTGCAACCTAATAACTAATCCCGGCGCCGCAAAAAGGATTTGAATCGTATTTGAATAGTATCGTATATTGAATCGTCCGCAGAGGAAACCGTAACATCACACCTATCGCGAGTATGCTTTCAAGCCTAGGTAGGAAATGTGGAAATTTGAAATCCTAGTTATACTTCACCAGAAGGCACCGGAAGGGGTGAATTTGGCACACTGTGGAATATGAAAGTATTGGTTGCTCAGCAGTGAAAGAGTAGGGGAAGAACGAAAAGCGAAGATGCCAAGAAATAAAAAACTCGAAAACCCCCTTTTCTTTTGCCCTCCTTTGTCACTAGCCAGAAGTAGACTGTAGAGGGGTTAGAGCAGTCGGCCGCGAACGTTGTCCCGCCCTCGCCGGCACTTGCCCAGCTGATGAATTGCAGAATGACCTGCCGTACTGCGGGGTCGTGATAAGACCCCAAGCCGCGTCTTTTCGATGCGATGCTGCACATCACCTCTTCTGAAGAGGAAGGTTTGTTTCAAGAGAACAAGTATTCCCAGCTCTTACTTTTTTTACGCCTCTTTGTGCCTTTAAAAGTGTCAATTTGAAAGTTGCTGAGGTACAACATGGTTTTCGACAGACGACACACTCCCTGCACTGGGCAGGATCACCGATAAATAAATATTCTCATCAATTGTGGCTTCGCTGCTTCCTACTCTACGAGTCATGGAACGCGTCATCTGCTGGCTCTAAACGCTCTTTCTTACCTGCTACCGCTACTAATCTACCGAGTGCTACATTTTGCTTCAGATCAAGCGTCAGAAGGTCTACCAGATCACCAATCGTGAATCCTGATGAAGTCCTCAGCGATCGAGATATAAGAATGAAGCTTGAGCCAAATGTGATGAAAACGCTGTGCGTACGGTTTCTGTTTGCACTTTTCTGACTTCATTACCACTCCTAAGCCCTACAAGGAACCTCCTGAGAAAGTCATCCACTATCCGCAAATGGTGCTTCATAAAAGTGGATGCCCCATATCAGTAACGCAAAGCATTTGTGCACATCCTCGGTATCCTTCCTTTTACCAAACCATTTCCTGCCCTTTCCTAACCTTATTCCTTTTAACCACCCCACCCCCACCCCCCCCCCCCACCACCAACCGCCACTCTCGTCCGTAACTACAATGTGATTACTGCTATTCGGGTTATCACCGCATTTTCTATCCTTTACCTGGTCCTTCTCTCCATCCGTTTGTAGTGGATGACCAGATGTGCTTATTCTGCTGCGGTGGTGGATTCCTACGCCTACTTAGGAAATTGAAAGCATTGACGGTTCATGGTTTCGAAGAGAGTCCGTCGGTTACGTACAAAAACCTCTTACGCGATGTCATTGTTATCTCTCACAGATATAGGTGTACACCATGCAGTGATACTCCCAAAGCTGGAACAGGACTGCGGACTACGGACTACGGTGTCTGTGAAGACATGGGTGTAGGTCAGGACAATCAAACTGAGTCAGGCGGACACCCGTTGGCCACTTCCCGCGCACTGAACAAAATCCCATGGGTGGGGGTCACGAGGTCGAATTTCCGCGCGGCCGCGCGCACCGAGCGGCGCATCGGGTGCGAGTGCCAGTGGCAGGGCATGGCAGTGTTCATGCGAGGCAGTGTGGCATGAGTGGAAGCGCAGACGTTCTCCCATGGGCAATCGATACAGCGATTCGCACTGGTGGCGTCGCGAGTGCACCGCTGCGAAGCAAAAATTCGACCTCGTGGCCCCCACCCAAATCCCATGGAGCTGTGACACAATTTGAGTATCGTGGCCTACGAACAAAACAACTAAGGTTTTCCTTTCAGTGTGCGGAAAACAACGGAGTCAGTAAGTACGGCTAGGGTGGGTTTTGATCTAAGATATGTAACATACTAAAGCCAGTAATGATGGCCTGCAATAGTTGCGGGTAACTATCATTCCGTAGAAGCTGGCCAAGAGTTTCACTCGGCGACCGGTGACGACAGCCTAAAGTGTTCCACACCTGAAAAGGCGTAGCGTGTCTCTGTGTCTGTGCCTTTCCCTACCTTTTGAATACTTTTACATTATTGAATGTGACCCCAGTATATAATCAATGAATCAAAGACAATCACATCCATTATTGACGTCTTTATAAACACGGACACCGATACCGATCGACGAACCAGGTACTCAATGCACTTTTGGTGCACACCAAGAAAAATTATGTGTGGCTATGGGGAGAGACTTATCAAGCCAATGCACTGGAATCCATAGCACAAAGCTGAAAAATCAGAAAGGATAAGGGGACAGGAAGGACGTTGCAAAATCGCATCGTGATGGCTGAAAATGGGTGTGACTGTTGTTGGTTTTTGAGCTGGGAAAGGGAAGATGAAGGATTGGGGGAGGAAAGAGTCAGCAAGTTGCGAAGGCATGTATTTGGACGTGAAAAATGCAGCATTGGGTTTCTCTCTAGAATTACTGTAACCCCATTATCCATCTCAGCCGCCTCCACCTGCCAATCGAAACTCTATGGTGCCATATAGAGAACAGGGGAAGACGGTATGGGAGCCCTTTGAGGCAAAGAGGTCATACAGCCTCTTCCCAATGCTTGACAGTGAACGCTTGGCGATGAGCGGGTCTGCAGGATTTGTGATGCTTGTGTAAGGTCAGTTAAGAAATACACGTCCTACTAAAAAGGGAATCAGCTTCATCTGCAGTTACTGATTTCTACATGTGCACAAAATTCTGTATCTGTATACAAAACGACAACATGTTTCAGACTGTGCCGAAGACACCAGGAGCTCGAACGGTTAGTGGTAGCTCAGCTCCCTCCGTATTCTTTCTCCTTTGCACCGGTACTGCGCTGTTCTTTGCGCCTTCTTCTGCAGTTTATTTGCACAACTGCCATCCTGTCAGTCCACTTGTGGCCTTAGGGGTCGTATTTGTCTAATTACTCAATTCATCCAATCTTTGCACAAACTGACGACGTCTTCGTCTCAATGACTGTCTGCTTGTCTGTCTGCCTGCCTCTCCCCTCCCTATCTGTCTGTTTGTCCGTCTGTCCGCCTACCTGTCTGTTTGCCTGTGTGAATGAGTGTGTTCGTCTGTCGCTGTCTGTTCGTGTGTGCAGAATACGCTCATCTGTATATTTGCCTGTTTATTTCACTGCATCCACTTCGTTTACGTCCATTCCCTCTTTCCCTGTCTCAGTGTTTTCTTTTCCATCCGACTTATTTGTCAATTTGTCTGATTGTCTGTCTGTCTGTCGGTCTGTTTGCAACCATTTGTGCTACTCTACTGCTATTCTGCCGCGACCTTTCAGCCATCTGTTTTCAGCGAAAAGGAAAAAGTCAAAGAAGTGTGTCTCAAGCACCTCCCCAAGCGCGTACTCTGCTTAAATCAATAGAAGGCTTTGATTACCCGGAATTTCTTGACAAACACTATAACCAAATCGAACCTGGGGTAGGTAATTCGAAGTCTTTTGAAGGCATTGACAAGACCTTGAGTTGCTTATCCGCCTTTCAGATCCATAAAATCGAATACACTATGAATGAATATCGAGCAGTGATTCAAGATGCAAATCTGCTATTATCCTGTACGTAAAAGCTGCATATTTGGAATTCACAATGGAACTGTGAGGCCGCGCACCACATTGTGTTAAGGGTCAGGGTTTAACAGGCACGGGTACAATATCGCTGATCTAGGATAAGTAGACAAAGAAAGGGTAGTGGACACGGACGAATAGTTAGATATACAAGGAAAAAAAGAAAAGCAACCACGTGAGGCCGCAACTACCACCCCCGTCATAAATGCATAATGTCCGTTATAAGTAAAACTGTTCTTGAACATGCCTCCTGATAATTAGATTAGTGGACTGTAGCTATCCAAGTTACACTGTGGCATCACGGTGCGCCAGCACGGGGCTAGACCTGCCTGAACCCTTTTCGACCATATCGATTTTACTCAGCCGACCAGGGTGCTCAGGTAGTTGTGGTTGGGGTGGCTTCAAGCAGGTGTGCGGTCGTATGCACCATTACGAGTGTAGTTGGTAGCCGGGTGGAGAAGGAACTGTGAAGACGTGTCGACAGTCATGCGTGAGATACGACAGTCGGGTGAGGAGCAAGTAGCAGGATCAGGCACGGGTAGAGAAGTCTTCGAGGAGGGTCGTATTTGGTTTGGGTATGAAGGTAGGGTGATCGTATTTAGAAATTTTCATTGACTCGATCCTCAACTACCACCCATTTTGAGGAAGACCCTGAGACGATTAGCCGATCCCTAGAGAGGGTTGCAATCTTATCCATTCTTATCGACAATGTCATAATCTGAACTACACAGCAGTTGTGATTATCGATTGATGACCTTTTTGAAAGAAGGCTTGAGTTCAACATAGAAATAGGCAACATTTACAGTGCGAGGGGGTCGTATTTTTGCAGACTTGCACTTCGCAGTATGACCTTCAGAGGGTGCCTGAAGATCCGATCAATTTGCATGGAAATTCCTTCAATCGCGATGATTTCAGCAGAGAAAACCTTAATCGATGTTGATCCACCGGTGATCATCGTGGGTGATATTCATGGACAATTCAACGATCTGATCAATATGTTTTTACTAATCGGTCGACCACCAGAGAAGCGTTATCTTTTCCTCGGTAAGCAGTGTTACCATTCATTAGGTATCAGAGTAAGAGCTCAGAAATGTCCTTGTGGTCATCAATTTAAGCACTTGGACCTGGCCCTGTCTTCCATCCACTAACGTGACGTTTGCACAGGCACAAATTCAAGGATCCACCCGCTGCATAGTCCATGCGATACCCTCTCGAACTACTGCGTACGGCTAACCCCCTCCGCAGTGTTAGGAGGGAAGGAAGGGTGAGGCTACCTACGACAAAAAACGCTTCGCGGCGCCACCAGCACGACTTGCCGAAAAATGCTTGGAAGCGGCAGAGCGTGGCTGCATCACCTCTGCGCTTCCACTCATGCCACACTGCCTCCTGCACCCATGCCACCGTGCTCCTCCACCCATGCCACACCGCCTCGCTTGAAGGCTGCGATCCCTGCCACTGGCACTTGCACCCGCCGCGGTGCTCGCCGCTGGCGGTCACGCGATTTTGTGTCGTAAGCAGCCTCACCCAGGGAATGAAGGATAGGAGGAGGAGGACCTTGGCAACGTCTCACTCACTGACTTTGCACGTGAAAAAGACGACATGTACTTGCCAATGAACCATTTTCGTCTTTTGAAGGCACTGTCACGCATCCGCCTGGCGAGTTGCCAGGGACACCGTTCGCAGTCGACTAGCGTAGCCCCTCGTTCTTCTGTTCTATCCCTTTGTCTAGTGATGCAGAAGGTCGTAAAAGGAAAGGAGTGTTAAAGGAGTTCTTCAGATTTTGATTTCTAGAGTTTTTCGCCCCGTTGTTTCAATTTTTCACTAATGTTACAGTGCTGAGTTCCCTTTTTCATATTCTCAGTTACTCTACAACTGGCCAAAATTACCTTTCCGCCGTCTTTAACGCTCTGAATCGAAAAGATGTCAGAAAAGAAGTGAGGTCTAAATCGGTTCTACGACGAATCCTTTTCAGGAGACTATGTGGATAGAGGGATGATGTCAATAGAGTGTATTATGCTTCTGCTTGCTTATAAGGTATGTTTGAATGTCCACCCTCTGCATGCCTTGGAACGCAACATCACCGCATGTAGTAGTAGTTGCCATCCCATTACTCTCGTCATCGTCCAATGGTTTACACTCGACTAGCTTAGGCAAAAACGAAACCACACTGCGTAAAGATCGTGATTGGCCTGGTGTGGTCGCACCCCTTACTGTAAGTAATGGAGTGGGGCCGTAAAAGAGAAGAGGGGAGGTCAAAGGCGGATTCGTTTTTGTTACGATTCAGTGAATTTCCGTGAACTTTCAGGAATCCTCATCTCCATTCCTCCCCCTCATCATTATCTGATTGTCTCGACGTTCAGTGTTTTTATTCGAATAATTTACGACATCATCGTGATATACATGCGGTTTTTCACACGGTAAAGGGGAGGAGTAGGGAAGCGCAATGTCATTACACATACATATACTTGGATGCTCCACACCCCATAGTCAGGGGCATGAAAATCGTGCTGCAATATTAACATCTGCGGGAAAGGAGAGAGAGTGAAGCGTGTAGGAGTTACGCGTGGCACTCCTCTCAGCGGTTACTGTACTGACGGATCATTCAGTCGAGTTGAAAAGTCTCTCACCTCCCTCATGCTGTCAACCATCACAGTAAAGACGCGGAGGTCCGCACGGCCGTGCCCGCACTACAGGACTTAAAAAGTTTTACGTACCTACTGAAAAACTAAAAATTTTTCTGCTCAAAGGAAAACTTCCTGAAAAGTATTGGAAATTGCTGAAATATACTGACTGAAATATCACCGAAAAAACTACTATTACTGCTACGATTACTGAAAAAAAATTTCCACGTACCGCACTAAATTCATCATCGTGACGTACGTATCACGACACATTTTCAGTGAACTGCATCTTCCAGGTGTGTTACCCGCAAGCCGTCTACTTACTTCGTGGAAATCACGAATGTGCCCGTGTGAATAGAAAGTATGGTTTTTGGAATGAGTGCCTAATGCATTTAGGTGAACAAGGTGAAACAATATGGGCAATGTTTCAGGTTCTGTTCACCTTAAATCATTTGCCATGACACACGTTGATTAACCTCGTTCAGAGATGCTTCAACAATCTGCCGGTATCGGCCTTGGTAGCTACGAAGATTCTCTGCATGCATGGTGGTCTGTCACCGAGTTTGGATTCTTTGGACGTAGGTTTCAATGTCTGCCCTCATTAGAAGTCGGGATAATGCAGTGACGAGCGGTGGCTGGAAGTCACTGAACGATGACTGACATCAAGTCTTTTTATCTCTTGTCGTTGTCAGGAATTAGGACGCTATGTACCTTGCTGATGGTGGGAGTGATAGCTAATAGGTTGTGCATAAGTCTTGCGACACTCTCCAATTTTCTGGTGTTTTCACTGCTCTCGAATTTTATCACGCTTTCTTACCATAGAGAGTTATAATTGAGCATGCTCTGATGATTCTCTTGTAAGAATCGTTCATAGAAGAATGACTTTCTTCGTTACCCATATATTTATGTTGTATTTGCCTAATAAGGGCCGCATGCAAAGTTTCATCTCAGCCGAATTCTCACTTTCGCGTGAAACTTTGCATGCAGCCTTATTAGCCAAATACAACATAAATACATATGAGTAACAATAAAACTCATTTTGCCGTGGGCGATTTCTTCAAAATGTATAAGAGACGGCCGTACGTTGTAGCAAGAGTCGACTTATATTCTCAACTTATTCAAGCCCATAAGTCCATAAGTCTTCACGACGCCTAGATAGGGTGTCAACTGCAATTTTTCATGCTGCACTCATATGACGTTATATATCTTGCTAACCTACATGTATTCTACAGTGTCCCGCAGCTCCATCGGTTCTAGATTGGGAGTTGCGAATCTTGTTGTCTACCCACCCACAGGTGGGTAAAGGGCGCTCTAGACGGAACGAGATCGTCGAACGTTCGAAAGTGAAAGGTCGCCATGCTATAAGTACGAGCAACACTTACTCTGCCCATACGACAATTAGCAGGTCGGCAAATAGCTATGACATGGAAGCACTATGAACAGTTGGGATACCTAACCAACTCAGTCAGTCAGACAAGACAGCAGTGTGAATGGCTGTCTTGTCTTACTCACTGAGTCAGAGAAACTCCGTCATGTTGTCCTTCATTGACGAAAGATCTGAAGGACATTATAATTGGAAATGGAAGCGGGTACTCCCTCATAACCATGAGTAAGTGCACCACTGGGAGAGTAAAAGGAATTCATCTCTACGTGTGGCATACCTGGACTTCAGCTTAGACCTATTCGCTCCGGATTTTCTGAGGAATGCCACAATCAGAATTGTACCAGCCCCTACCACTGTAACGACTACTATTTTTCAAGCATCTCCAAGCACTAGGTAAAACTTGCCTTCGCCACTTTCATAAATGCGGCTGATTTGTCTTTCAACATGGCCATCCATACCAGTATGCTGCAAAGATAGGGAGATGAAAAGGAGCTGAGCTTTAGGATTCCGCTTCATCCAACGTACTCTCTTAGCCTTGAGTGTTTCGAATACTACTTAATTGCGGTCCTGAACGTGACACAAGTAGTTGTAAATTCGATTATCTAGCTACACTCAAATTGTGTATCCTTGGGTTTCTCAAATCGTAGCTTGGAACTTATGGGAAAAGGGCGTTTGAGCAGCTACCCAATCATTGAAGGTAGGTGTTAGAAGACAATGATGACTACACTGTATACATATTTTGGAGCAGCAACCGGGTGAAAGAAAAGTCGTAGGTGCCGCAAGACTTATGCAACAACAATACGTCTCTACATACACTAAGGTGTCATTGGCGAGGACACTGTGCAGGATGTAGTTTCTCGACATGTTAGTCTTGCAGAAGCTAAGGCAGTCATGTAAGGACATGCTGCCACCCCCTCCCCTAGGGTTGCTAGAAATTCTGGATGGTATTTCAAGTACATCTTCAAGTGCATGGCGATGCTGAGTAAAAACACGTAGCCATCGCATTGCTATGAACGAGGGCGCTACGTACCTTCGGGGTGGCAGGAGTAATAGCTGCAGCTTCATGTGACTGACGTGTAAGTAGCGATGGGAGCGTGCCAGGTACAGATTCGTGATAAATCAGTGACAGAGGCATAGATTCTTGACATGTCTACCACATAGTGGCATGTTGCCTCCTGAGGTAAATGGCGCCAGAACTAGCAGATCTGGAAGTAATTTCAAGTACATGGAGCATCCCGTGGCATTTTTGCATCTTGTTGCTCAGCGAAACACATAGCCACACTATTGCCTTCGATTTTACAGGATGTACGAAACACTACAAAGCCCGTACGAAATCCATTTCGTGGAGTGATCAACGATATGCTGTGGGCGGACCCTGATTTGAACATTTTGGATTGGCGGACGAGTAGTCGTGGCTCGGGATTCGCTTTTGGATCACACGTTCGTTCTGATCCTAATATTGTTTTTGCAGAGCTTAAATACAGGGGGTGCCAAAAAAAGTAATTTTGTCTCCTCCTTTTTCACCCCACTTTAGTCGAACTACAGCAAATTTTGTTGAGGTATTTACATCTCCAGATTCAAAAGCACACCTCACTCTATCACTATACTCCGTGGCAGCCTTCTGCACGAGCAGGAACGGGAGCGAGGAAAGAGTGACAAGATGCGTCACTTAACTGGGCAAAATCCGAAATTTCGTCGCCGTCGCTCACAACCTTGCTGAGGTCCCTTCACTCTGGGTACCTAAGGGGATTCATACTGGGTGGTGTTCTTCAACATTCCTTTTTTTCCGGGTCCCCAGCGCCCTTCTTTTCCAAGACCAAAACGTGCACTTACCACTGAAACCCCTCCGGAGGTGGATTTGAGCATGAAAATGATACTTCGGATCATAGCAGCCTTGTCCAAGCAGCAGGGGCTCTGTGACTTCCATGAATCGAAGGGCCAGTCCTTAGGAAGCTTTCCACAAAAGACTTACCATGGAACACGGCTCCACTGTTTTGAGGGGACCTTGATGCCCAGGGTGCTCTGAAGCCCGACTGCGCCGCTTGAAGGTTCCATATTTTTATAAAAATGAAAGTAGTGAGTCTCAGATTGCTCCTGCTTTTAGAGGAACATTTTGGGAATATTTTGCCCCAACTTTCATTTCTTTCGTTTCCTTATGTTTTGTATAATTGGGAGATGTGAGCCGTGGGCCAAATTACTTTTTTTGGTACCCCCTGTAGATTCGAAGCGATCTATGATTTGTATAAGACTTGCTGGAGTTTGAGGGTATTCCAACCCAAAGAAATCGTCAACGGAAATTCTATGATTCCCATTTTATTGAAAATTACACTATTAGATACAGTACATGAAAATGGGCAAAAACCGAGAATTTTTCGCCATTTCGAAGCAGAAATCGAAAAGCTGGAAGAGGGGCAACCTGAATTCAGCTTCCAGAGCGCAGTTCAAATTTTCGCGCCTGATGTTGATTTGCCTTTCACTCTACGTCACTGACCACGATCGTATCGTCTCTGCTCCCCAACTTTTCAGCATCAAACGTACTCGGACGCTCCATCCGTTGTCCGCCACTTTTAGGAGCTCTGTCTCAGATGAATTTTTGCATATACGAGCGAACCTTTGCATGCGGCCTTTAGAAAGCATGTAATCCTCAAATACGCTAGTGAGGTTTGGAAGTCGACTCGCCTCTAAGATCGCAAAGAAATGTGCACACCCGTCGTAAATGCGGTGATGTATCTCCAGGTAAATGGGATCCCTCACCTTGCCAAACCCCGCTCACCGTACACGCCCTCAAGTTCCCTTAGGCAGCTTTAGGGGAAATTCGGACGAAAAGTAAAAGTAGTGAATATGAAAGCCGAGATGCCTAGTAACAGGACAGTAGAGAAAAAACGTATTGAAATGGCCAAATACTCGAGAAATAGGACCCCTTCCCACCGTTGGTTCTAGGCGCGGACGACCTTTCCGTCAAGAGCCGGGTAGTCCGCATAGGTTTTCCAATGGCATTACCATGACGTAAACATGAAGGGATGTTCGAGAATGCGACAGCATCTATTTTCATGCAGTGAGCTTCAAGCTAAAAGTGAGAAAGCGCGCTGCGATACTTTCAATCCTGCCGATCTCCTTGACCAACCTCACCGTGACCAACCACTAATTACGTCGCCTGGAGGCGGGCTGCCCTAAACCAAGGCGGCTGCCCTGACGTGGCCGCCTCCGCCACAGCTCAAGGAGGCGGCGCCTTCCGCGGGGGATTTAGCCATGCATACGCCTTTCAGACCCGTAGTTTTTCACTAAATAGCTCCTCTTGGGATTTCTTATCACCCACATTATCCCTAACACTGTCTTTAAATAAGAAGTTGGGAGTTTCATAGACGTTAAATAACAGCCTTCTTGGTCTAAGCCTCATTTGCCCATTTTTATTCTTCTCTCAAGAAACCTCATGTACCTCACTGCTCGAAACGGCAACTCTCATTCAATAGAAAACTGGTTGAAATCGGAGCCAAAATACTACTAGATTACCTAATCTCTTCGGAACCGAGAAACATTTCGAGCAAGTATGGTATAAATAGGTATAAATATGTGGATAACACACGAACATAAATTTCTGTGGACGATTCTTTTAGGAACATCTTGCCAGAAAGAAAGATCAAGTGATTCCTCATTGGTAGAAGAGCGTCTAAAAGATGTCCGCCCATTTGTAGGCCGGGTTGGTAGCTCCGACGCTCCCAACGCTCTCTTACCAAGGATGATTCAGCTTGACTGTTCTTGCGGCGAACACGGGATGCTGCTCTTCTATATTTTCAGGTTATCGACGATTTTTGCGAACGTTTCGGTATAGAACTAATTGTACGCGCCCACCAAGTGAGCATTTTTGTAACGAAACAGCTTCTAGAATCTGAAATTTTTGAAAATTTGTTGTTTTTTCGAGTAGAGCTGGGACACCGGGGTCCTTCAGCAGAAGAACAAAAAATCATGAAATCGTGAGACGGCTGCCCATGATGCGCGGAAGATGTAGTCTCAAACCTGTTGCGATCTTCCTTCTATGTATAACCGAAAAGGGCAAGGATAGTTAGGGCACAATGCTCCCCAAGCCTCAATAGAATAGGATAAATAGGAATCTGCCTGTCTTTTGGTGATCTGCGTGGGAATATGGGACCTCTTCGAAAATTTCGAAGACAGGCTGCTCTGCTAAGGGGACGAGACTACGATTCCAATGAAACAGAGTTGGAGACAATGCATCGGAGTACAGCACACCGCGCAAATCCGTCAGAACAAATAGTATTAAAAAACATTCCCTTTAAGACAGTGATAGGAGAAATTCGGACGAATAGTGGAAGTTATAGTGAATATGAAAGTCTAGGTGCTTAGTAATTCAACGGCGAAGAAGAGATGGAAGGGAACAGTCTTCTTCCCGGTTGTGATTTTCGACTCGGACGACCTTTTCTCAAAAGGCGGGTGATCCGGACGAATTTCCTATTGGCATGTTGCCAAGGTGTAAACATGAAGCAATCTTCGGAAATACAACAGCATCTTTTTTCTGAGATGTATTTCAAGGTGAACCCCAAAAAGCGCGCCGCGATACCTTTAGCCATGCCGCATCTTCTTGGCTAATCCCTCCGTAGCCAATCAGGAATCCCGTCGCCTGGAGGCGTGGTCTATCATCCGAAAGCGTCAGCTGTTGACCGTTACACCGTCTCTACAGCTCGGGTATGCCCTCTTAACCGGGGTTTTGTCATAGATAGGCTTCTCAGGCCCCTAGTTTCCATGTTAGTGTTTCCTTTAAGAGACTTCCCAATGACCACATTACCCCAAATGTTGTATTTAATCAACTCGAGCCGGTATGCAGTGCCCAGGCACTCCTTTCATAAAGTCGTGACTTTTTTGAATGCAGCGAGATGTGTAACTTGGCGATCGCTGAACATGGTTGATGTAGCAAGAAGCGCAACAGGGAGTAAGCTGATAAACCATAACGAAAAATAAATAATTGGCCACACACCATTGATTTCTGTAACAGACGTGCTTTCGACACGTTCCTTCACTGACGCATGGATCAGTGACACGTGGATCTGCGACGTGTGGTGAACATACGCAGCTCGCGATGGACTCAACCGGGGTGGGGGTCGCGAAGTCACATTTCCGCTTCGCACTCGCGGCGCCACCAGTACTACTCGCCGTATCGATTGCCCGTGGGAGAACGGCCGAGCGTGACTGCCTCACGTCTGCGCTTCCACGCATGCCACACTGCCTCGCATGAAGGCTGCCATGCCGTGCCACTGGCACCCGCACCCGCCGCGCCGCTCGACGCGCGCGGCCGCGCGGAAATTCGACCTCGTGGCCCCCACCCGCTCGACCGCGGGGAGTGTTCGGCCAGACTAGGTGCGCCGCATAGTTTGACGCTTCGTTGATGAGCTAGAACTCAGCGCGAAATGTGTCACACACCGTCTTCTTGGATTCTTGGCGTTTGATCGATTTATATCAATCACATTCCCCCCCCCCCCCACACCCCCCTCCCTTCCACCGCGTGTACACCAAGTTATTCCTTGTGCCGTCATGAAAGGAAGTAGTTACTCGTTACTCTACTCCCAGTTCTAACCTACTTACTTTTAACTGCTAAGTTAAGTCGAAAGCTGATGTCAATTTTCAGATGTGTCTTGATGGTTTCTGGCTGACACCTGGTCGGCGACTTCTCACGCTGTTTTCCGCTCCCATGTATTGTAATTTGTATAGGTAACCCCTTTCGTTGAAAACTAATGTTTCGACTTTTTCGGGTTGAGGTGTTGCATTCTTTTAGAAATGCTGGCACAGTTCTTGCGGTTGATGACCAATTGCACTGTAAACTCATCTCCATGATGCCAGAATCGGTAAGGTATTCAATTTTAATGCCAAAATGCATTTGAAACATGGTTGTGGCCCGAGTCTAGAGCTTCTTAGACTCTTGGCACCTAGCAAAATGCTGTGTACTCACAGGTCAGGGATACCGTTTGAGATCTGAGCATTGTTGAAGTTGCGTCCAGCACGTGTAACGGACGTATCCGAGTTATAATCTTTTCTGCCATTTTGGGTCACGTTCATACTTGCAGAGCGCTGTGCGTGGATGTAGGTGAGCGAGCACTGCGATCAATATCCGCCGTGTTCTGTTGGTAGCAGTCGATGACATGGAGTGATAGCGGCGGACGTGATCTACTGCTCACGTGACGGAGAATAGAGATACAGGATAATAACTTCGGTGATCACCATTGGGATATCGTAGTCAATTTGCCGTCAAGTTAAATGCAGTGTTATTTTAAGTGCGCACAATATACCCTTACGGCCCCAAATATTTTGAAGCGAACACTCCGCTGTGGTCACAACATTACAACACAATATCGTTGTCACAGCATCGTTTCAGTAGCCAGTAACTATCTATGAACGCTGCTTCGTGCAATAGTGTGTATCGTTAGGGCAGGATTTCGCACCGTGGCGTGCGGCGCTTTTGTGCAAATGGGAGCGTGCTTGGGCCATAAGCCAATCACAGTGCCCTACGCCTCTTTTCAGATGTAGGACAAGGTAATCGCCTCGGCGCACACACGGCGTCCCTAACTTAATGTTTTCAGCGTGGATGTCGTGAACGGGTCTTGAAGCAGAATCGACTCTGGGACGAAACTGTTGACTACATCTATGAAAGACAATAGTAACCATTCAGATTTCGGTTTGCTGTACAAATTCCTGAAGAAAAAAGCCTTTCCGTATCTCTTTCTCATGTAACTAGTCCCCTCTAGCTACGTGTTAAGTAGTATTCGAAATTGAATTTTGTGTTGTCTCGCTTATTTCGAAAAACTTTATTTAATAAAAGTGTCGAAAACGTCGTGATACATTCTCAGCTGTCGAGAAAAGCCCCTTAACTTCTGGGGGTATACCGTAAGGACAAAAAAAAATCGCGCGGCCGCGTCCGGCTTGACACGATCGCGCACGAGTTGTTCAATTCCAATAGGGGCAGCGCATTTGCCCCAGAACTACAGTGCTCCCACATAGAAAAACGCGAATGGAGGAGAGTTAATTGAAGCCATAAAAAGCTGGTACTCTGTATCGAGTGTCAGTAAGTATAGGCCATTGCACTCTCGACCTGTGCAATGGCTTTGGTAAGTACGCAGTGAGCCAACGATGACGACTTTGTTCCCGTTCAGACGCCATGGAAATCATTAATTCCAGACCACATTACATTGTTGGTGTCCAAAAACAGAATTATAACTCAGCCATCTTCTGCTCCGAAAATGTCGTCATTCGCCATCAACAAAAAGTCTTATCAAAATTACGTGACTTCATTATCCACTGCAACCAACCACGTCATTACTGAGGTGTTGTATTGAGACACAGTTCAGGCCGGACTTCTTGAAAACCACAAAAAAAACTCTGTATTTGTACTTGTATTGCACGACTTGGAGAGGGCAAAAACAGCCTCGATCCGTTATGTGTTACCTCATATTTTGTTACAAAACTTTATTTCTGCCAAGTAGTTCGATGGAACGGAGTGAGGTTCGTGAACTCACTTATCAATTGCTGTTAAAGTTCATTTAACAGAGATTGCGCTTTTCATGAGTCTGTATTCACTTATAATGCCAGTGATTCATCCAAAGCGATCCTTGTGTAACGTCATGGCTGTAAACATGATTTGGGGTCTGATGGTGTTATCTGTGTTTTTTCTGTGTCGAGCAAGATTAGCAGCATGTTTCATCACTGTCACGTATCTATGAGCGTGAAAGACTGAGATAAAGGAGAGTAGAGGTGTTGGGTACACCTACATGGCTGGATTCGATCCTCAAACGGTGGGACGACTACTTCGTGAGGTTTGAC
The DNA here is from genome assembly GCA_963978905.1 of Trichostrongylus colubriformis. NCBI lineage: Eukaryota > Metazoa > Nematoda > Chromadorea > Rhabditida > Trichostrongylidae > Trichostrongylus > Trichostrongylus colubriformis. Next base: position 16,117,116 of record OZ022256.1, read on the forward strand.
CGTTTATTTGAACATTTGCTTTCCATGCAGGAGACCCATAGGGAAGTTTTAAAAAAAGTAGAGCTACTTGAAACTCGTATTAATGGGCAGCTGAATAACGTTTATCCTAGTACTGAGCTTTACTCTACTCTTGTCAAGTTCCATTCTGACTCGAAACATATCAATGATAAGCAGTGCAACATTACTTGGATAGGCATAGAAGAACAAAGTGATGAGCATGCGACTTCAGCCTTTGACAAGGAAGCTCTCAAGGAAATAATTGTTGCTTCGGCTGATGAGGACCTGCTTACTCATTGGAACGCTGGCAGTATTAGTATGACGCGTTATCCTCGGGTTCGCAGCAGTACAATGAAACGGCCAAGAATAATCAAAATATTTTGTCCCTCCAAAGAGCTCCGGGATCGACTTCTTGCTTTTATGAGGAAAGGACGTCTATCACTAACCGAGCGTTTCATACATTCGTACGCAAGACGGGACTATACGAAAGAGGAACTCGACTACGACAGGGAACTCAGAAAAAAAGCTGGGCAGATGAATGCCACGGAGGGTAAACTCATGTATGTGGTTCGGGACCTTGAGATTTTTAAGCTGAGAGTGGCTCGTGATTTACCAAATATGGATGCACGGCCCATGCTTAATTCCAATTCTGATGCTTCCTCTTCCCCTAATGCTCAGTCAGTTCAAGGTGCCATTGATCGTTCCTCCACGCACTCTCGTGACGTTCCCGCGCGAAATGGCACGGCGCATGAATCGATTCAGGATATTGTTATCGATGGGACTAGTGCCAGGCGATACAAAGTCAGGGTTCCCCGCTAGGGATCAAGGGTAGGCCCGGCGCGGTCTGCATTGTATACGTCCTCTAGGTTACCTATCCTCAACTCTCTCTGTGGGAAACTTCTGCTTTTCAATGCCCGTTCTCTACTAAGGAAAATACCTGAATTCGATCTTATTCTGTGTCAAGATCCATGTGCAGTTTTCATTACCGAAAGCTGGTGTAAACCACACCTGATCCATGATGCTGTGTTAAGTTTTAAAGGTAAATATGATGTCTTTAGATGTGATAGACAGGGTGACAGACCTGGAGGAGGTGTAGTTGTGGCCATTAATAAGAATGTCCCTCATACCTGCATTGCATGTCGAAATTTTTCTGAATATTGCCAGGTTGTTGTTGTTCAGTTAGCCAATGGCCCACAAGTCATATTAACTGCTACAGTATACAGAAGCCCATCATGTAGAAGCGATGCCTTCCGCGAGCTTCTGGATTTTCTATCCGATTTAATTCTTGGTAGTTCTAGTAAAATCTTAATCTTGGGCGACTTCAATTTTCCACTTATTGATTGGCCATCACTTAAACATCGGGGCGAACTTAGCACACCGTCATCATCTGCTCTCATTGAATTCTGTGCGTCATTTGATCTTGAACAGCTTGTTACTGAACCCACGCACGGTTTGAATATACTTGATATTGTTCTCACTTCTGATCCTAGGCTAGTTACTAATATCGAAGTTCAACCCCCCTTTAGCACGTCGGATCACTGCAGTGTGGCATTTGCATTGTCTCAACCGGTCTGCGTGGAACCTCGGTTTCAAACCTGTCGACCAATTTTTTCCAAGGGAGACTTTTTGAGCATAAATCGGCGGCTTACTGAGATTGACTGGGTTTCTGCCTTAGCCACAGGCACTGCAAACGAATGCTACTCCCGGTTTGTCAGCTTTTGTCATTCACTTATTACTCGTTACGTACCATTCATGAGACCTAATAGGGATCGCATACATATTCCGAAGAAAATACGCCTTTTGAAAGTTAAAGTCAACCATATGCATGCTAATATAGACCGCTATGGATATGCCAAGTATGCTAAATATGCGCAAAAATTAAAGCGTATGGTTACTAGGCTAACTATCATGGAGGAGGAGAAATTAGCTAGAAGAAAAAATCTTAAGCGATTTTTTAGTTACTGCACCGATAAACTCAAATTAATTGATGAAATCCCGGAGCTCTTCGTTGGTGATAATACTGTTGCTCGTGGCGATTATGAAAAAGCTGAAGCATTTGCTGAGTTCTTTCGTGCTGTGTACAAAGAACCAATTCCCAACCTGCCCCATGGTTCCTCTCCTCAGTCCAATCGCACTTTGGACTGGGTTGAGTTTACTACGGAGTCAGTCTACAAGCTACTGAGTAAACTCCCTAACAGGAACTCGACCTCTCCGGACGGTATCCCTTATGCGTTTCTCAAGAAAGCAGCTCTTGGTCTCGCTAAACCACTCACACTGCTTTTCAACAGGTTCCTTTTATTGGGCGAATGCCCCGATATTTGGAGAATGGGACTGGTGAAGCCCGTCCATAAGAAAGGTCCTCGTAATGTGGTCGAAAATTACCGGCCCATTTGTTTGACCTGTTGTGTCAGTAAGGTAATGGAAAGACTGATCTGCCTCAACATCACCAAGTATCTGGAGGATAACAACCTCCTCACTCCTACCCAGCACGGATTTCTCAGTAAACGCTCTACGACTACTGCTCTTCTTTCCACTCTTCCGTTGTGGCACAAAGAGTTGGATAAGGGTAACTATGTGTCGGTTTGCTTCATTGACTTTAAAAAAGCTTTTGATTCTATCCCGATATCATTGCTGATTGACAAAGCAGAAAAAATCGGCATTACTGGCTGCCTACTGCGCTTTATCTGTTCTTTCCTGAGTAACAGAAGCCAGTCAGTTGTCATTAATGACGCTAGATCTCGTATGTACCCTACTACCAGTGGAGTACCACAGGGAAGCTGTATAGGGCCACTTATGTTCTTGATATATGTCAATGATCTGCCCTCCGTTCTCCCTTCAGGGGTTTGTATCTCTATGTATGCGGACGACTCCAAATTATTTACTATTAACAATGCGCCGCTCCTGCAAGAAGGACTTGAAGCCTTGGAGGAGTGGGCATTGAGATGGGGTCTTGATATATCAAAAGAAAAAACCACGATTATGTGCCTAGGCAAAAACCACCCTGATTTCTGTTTTGTCATTGGCGGCTCTCCCCTTAAGCGCTCCGCTTGCGTTCGTGATCTCGGTGTCGTTTATGATGACTGCCTCAGTTTTGATGCTTTCATATCGGATATGGTAGCGAAAGCAACCTGCAGAGCTAATTTCATTTTGCGTGCCTTCCAAACAAGGGACCCGCGTCTTCTCTTCAAACTGTTCTCTATCTATGTGAGGCCTCTGCTCGAGTATTGTTCCCCTGTTTGGTCGCCTTATAAATCGTGCATGATTGATAAAATTGAGCAGGTGCAAAAGAAATTCACTTACAGAGCCTTTGCTAGGAAAGGTGAATTGAGGAGGTCATATGAAAATCGCCTCACATCGTTAGATGCTCTAGCATTAGAGGATCGAAGAATGATTGCTGACCTAGGTCTTGTATACAAAATGACATCCAGCGAAGTTGATGTTAAACTTTCCGATCTATTTCGAGTTTCGCCGCTTATCGGTGTCACGCGAGGGCACCCATTCAAGTTATGTCTTGATGGTTTTAACTCCGCGTCTCTCCGAGGTTCGTTTGTTTATAGAGTTGTTCTTCCTTGGAATCAATTGAGCGACGATTTCTTCAGATTTAGGAAATCTTCGGAATTCAAACTATTTTTAGCAAAGCTATTCAAGAGTCGACTCTCCGTTGCAAATAATGTGCCTCAATGATTCCGGACTCAGTGCTCAGTTACCTTATGACCTTACTTGCCTTATGACTGATTGCTTTAAAGCCTCCTTCCTTACTTGCCAGTGATCTTTGCACTCAGACGCTGTGTCTTTTTAATCCATGTATTTGTAACAGATCAATGCGAATAGTGATTTGTAGTGTTTCGGTTTGCCCACCATAATTGTTATAGGAGTGCCACTTAAATCATTTACAGCGGCCCTTGTGTTCAATTGATCTTAACACTCACTCGTATGCTGGGCTGCGCTTATGGGAATTGCTTATATACTGCTCATTGTGTTCGGCAGGGCCTGGGGCTGGATTGTTAGGGGTAGGGAATACCTAACAACCGAAAATCCTGCCTCAGGTTCGACAGGTTTGCCCTGGTGCTCCTGTCGAATGGTGTTATCCCTAGCATCATCCGCCTCGTCAATTTCTTAAGTTTTGAATTTACTCCCGTCCGCGCCAGCATGCGTCTTGCCTTATCAAGTGTGTATTTCTTCACCGGGCCTCTGTGGTTGAATGTGGTACTCCACTGTTTACCTGCACTCAATATGTTTCACAATCTTTGCTGTTATAGTTTTGCTCTACTCCAGTTCTGCTTGCTACTTACTCAATGTCAGTCTGTTTGGTTAATGGATGTTTGTTGTGTTTTCTGTTCTTCCCTTTTAAGTGGCTGACGCACTGATAAAGATAAAGATAAAGGTGGGGAAGTGATAAGTGGCGTCACTACCGCGCATACTGTGCAGAGTTCCAGGTATAACAAGCACCCCACGACTCACTCTTGTTTCAGAGCATGACGTCCCGGCAGATGCTCCTTCCGATCAAAATCTCGATAAGGGCCAATCAAATACTCCTCGCTCGGTCGCAGATTCTTCAGTAACTAAATGGTCTGAGAGAATGGTCTTGAAGACCATATTTACACCCTTTGCCCCGCCTCCGCATAGCTAAACAATTCTGTGCTTTCTGAAACCCAAGTAATATTCACTGCGATTCTGCTGCATGGCGTATTCCTTAACCCTGCCACTTACAATAAACATCAAGTGCTTTATTCTTTGGCTTTTTGTTTGTAGACATGTTACCATCACATTACTGGTACACATCCGCCACACGCAGAAGCTTGACCCAAGTGCTACGGCACTTTGAGTATTCTCAATGCAGTCTTCTAGTCGTCGTAAATGCCAGCTGATCGATTTCTTCTCAAGTGGTTGAAGCCCGGAGTAAACAAATCTTCCTAGAAAGTCACTTTTTCTTCGAAAAAATGGGTATTCCGGAGAAGTAGACGCAGTGATTATAGTGTATTTCGTTATATTATTCGCTAGTCTCCACACCGCAAGAACGATACATATGTAACCAGATCAGGGTACTCTAATTAGGTTCCTATCTAGGAGTAACCCATTCCCATTCGTGAATGACCTCACTCGCTCGGGTGAACTCTCTGTTCTTCTCCGCTGACGCCAGCTACACTCTGGTTGATTGTATTGATTCTTTTTTCTCCTCGGCAGCCACTTTTTGTTTGCCCTGCAACTTTTACCGTTTCTCACTTCTTATTTATTGGTGATTATTCCTTTTTATCATTCCAGTGATTTTCCTAATATTTATTATAATACTTTCTTATTTATCTCTTGTGACAGTCTCTTCGACTACATTCATATCATAAAATCATGAAAGCAAAATTTCAGTGGCGACATGGTACGTCTGTGGTAGTTGCCATTAAATATAAATATAGAAACCTTTTTCCCGCAGCTTAATCATCATTCACTGTTGTGGTTCATCTACGAACTTGACTTTATAAACATCAACCACCAAATTAAGCGGTTTAGTTATACTAACGGCTTGATAAATAAATCGATAAATAAATCAAGGGTAAAGTACAGAGTCAATGTAAGGAAGCGGGGTATTATGAAGTGTAACTCCATCAAATCATGATAATGTGAATTTTCGCCCGAGTATACAGGGGGTGCCAAAAAAAGTAATTTTGTCTCCTCCACTTTCACCCCACTTTAGTCGAACTACAGCAAGTTCTGTTGATGTATTCACATCCCCAGATTCAAGAGCAGACCTCACTCTATCACTATACTCCGTGGCAGCCTTCTGCACGAGCAGGAACGGGAGCGAGGAAATAGTGAACAAGATTTGTCACCTCAACTGGGCAAAATCCGAAATTTCGTCGCCCTCGTTCACAATCTTGCTGAGGTCCGTTCACTCTGGGTACCTAAGGGGATTCATACTGGGTGGTGTTCTCTAGGATCCCGTTTTTTTCCGGGTTCCCAGCGCCCTTCGTTTCCAAGAGCCAAAACGTCCACTTACCACTGAAACCCCTCCGGAGGCGGATTTGGGCATGAAAATGATACTTCGGATCATAGCAGCCTTGTCCAAGCAGCAGGGGCTCTGTGACTTCCATGAACCGAAGGGCCAATCCTTAGGAAGCTTCCCACAAAAGACCTACCATAGAACCCGGCTCCACTGTTTTAAGGGGACCTTGATACCGTGGGTGCTCCGAAGCCCGACTGCGCCGCTTAAGGGGTCTATATTTTTATGAAAATGAAACTAGTGAGTCTCAGCTTGTTCCTGCTTTTAGAGAAACATTTCGGGAATATTTTGCCCCAATACTTTCGTTTCTTTCGTTTCCCTATGTTTTGTATAATTGGGAGATGTGAGCCGTGGGCAAAATTACTTTTTTTTTTGGCACCCCCTGTAGAGAGAAAGAGCTCTGGGATCGGTGAAACAATTTTCTTGTGTAAGAAAGGGATTTATTATGTGAAAAGTGGCGCTGCATTACCCGATTCCCCTCCCCTCTTCACATTAGCCCTGGTCTTACTACAACCGAATTACGTATTCTATTCTTGTTCTGTTTCTGAAGGTTATCACGTAAGTTAGTACGCTCACTTTCAAGGACAGTGGCGATGATTTTCTCATTTGTCCACCACTCTGCTTTTCATTGGGTTTATGTCGCCTTATTGATTCCGTTGAATTAAATAAGGGTTGTGAGTTGTGAAAAAATGTTGTAGCTCGTTAAGAGGGTACTTCGAGCACTCAGTAAATATTGTTGGACGAGTTGGAAGCTGTAGGCAAACACTGAACCCAGGGTATGGGTTATTCATAAGACAGCTTACCCCCACAGGTGAACGTGCTTTTAGTCTGCTGGGAGGTAGGGGTGCCGTAAATGCAAAGGCCAACAAGAAATAGTGACACCGATCCCTTGGGACATCTTACGGATAGCATTATGTAACGGAGTAGTAAAAGATACGCCGGTATGCAGTTGCGCAGTGCCCATCTCAAGGCTCAGAGTTATCCCAAGAACAACGGCGCAAGTTTGGAGTAAATATTCAATAAATGGAAGCAGATCGCAACTAGGGGTGAGAGACAAGAGGAGCCGCTACGGCGACGCACTGCGCATTTCTCGGCCTCGATAAATCGCCGGCCCGTTGTGAAAACGCCACGCGAACGTTGTTCTTGGGAGGCACCGCCTGGAGTAACGAGGAGGTGCGAACTGGACAGCCACCCTCCCTGAAAACAGACATTCCATTACAGAAGAGGTGATGTCGCATAGAAAAAGCGTGGCAACGTAGCCGGGGAGAGGGCAATCACTTCGGTCCGTCTCACTCAAACCGTTCTGTATTCGTGACCTTGTATACTCAAGATTATATTTATATCTAAGCCTCACTCGAGGGGATAAGGGTTACCCAAGAAATTGAAGCTTAGGCTTAGAACAGCCAAAATAGCGCCAGACCCCAGCTACATCGCACCGAGATCTTGCAGCGTTTTAACCGTATGTGTGTTGACACGGTTCCGATAACTTAGTTAATCTCACAAAACCCGGATAGTGATAACGTGGGCCAAGCAAAGGAAATATTTGCCCAATGTGGTGTGGTCGGTATCAGGATACACCGGGAGTTGAGGAATCCTCGACAAGAAGGCCGTATTTGACCGGACGGAGGGGCGGGGAAGAGGTCATCCCTGCAGAAAACTTCGATAAGCGCTAGAATTTGTAGTTTTAATAAGCAGATGGGAAGCGAAGGGTATTTCGCAGCGAACTCGTATGAGGAAATGTGAAACGAAATCTTTTTGCTTCAAGTAATAATACATGGCAATAAAACATACTGCAACTATACAATCCTGCAACAATCAGTGGTACTGTAGAGGTTACTGGTATTATACAGGGCAAAAAAAAAGCTGTGGGAGGGTCATACTGAAGCGGCTATCTTCCTCGACAGCTGGTGCTGCTCTGAGCGACTTCCGGGATAGCACCCACTTTGAGCTGCACTAGAATTGTTTTTTGTGCGTATCCATTCTATGAACGTGCTAAAACAGTTGCTGTGGTAGTGATATTGTACAGCACGTCATGGTGGGATAAGCAGGCGGCTGCTGGAGGCTATGGACCCTTTTTAGAAGAGAGTTTCAAATGGTGCAGATATCCTTTTCGGAGTGATGATGTAAGTTGAAAGAAATTTCTCAGAAGATGGTTTATAAATTTATGCGCATCCATTTTATGCAGAAGCAACATGAAATATCCCAAGAAAAGAAGACCGTATGATCAAATGCACATGATGAGGAGTCAGTGCCTCAAGTAAAGCTTAGGTAAAGATATGCACTTTAATGTACATGGTATCGAGTAGGATCAAAAGTACGACAATGAGTGCCCCACCTCCCGCCCTCCCCACCCCCCCTCCTCCTCCTCCTCCTCACGACCACCTTAGCACCTATGAATCCTCCCCTAAAGCAGTGCACGAACGAACCTTAATGGTGCAGATGACGGGTGCCGATGTTTTGTTCAAAATCATGAGATTCGTAATCTTATATTCTGCTGTATCATTTATGAAGAACACAAAAAATAAGTGAGCGTCAAACCCTTTACTACTTACAACTAGGCACTAGATAACCTAGCACGGTCCATAAAAACGGTACGTGTTTCAGCAGCCGTTTGCCCACTCGACCATGAAGGCAAGGGAGCTCTACAGTATCAATACAACAACGACTCAAAATGCTAGTGCAATGGATTCGCACAAAAAAGAGTGCAATCCGAAATGAATGCGATACCGAATGTCGCGACAAGCAGATTTATCTAGGCATCGGGTTACGGTAACTGGCAGAAGTACGCAAATGCACGTACGAGTGAGGAGGCTTTTCTGCATAGGCTCTGTGAACGGAGGCGTTTCATTTCACGTCGGGATTACTGTAACATGATTCCGACAACATGAACTTGCGTTACAGTTGGGTCCTGTGCTTCCTATGGGATCACCGTGGGCGCTACTGGAGTTGGGGGGGGCCACTCGACAAAAGCAAGAGTCGCGCCTGATTTCAGCTTATAGGCACTCTCAAGGTTATTTTATGCCTAGATACAGCTAACTAACTAAAAAACCAATTGAATTATTCTTGCAAAAGTGTATTACGAAAAACTAGCCATAACTAGTCTAAACAACCACTTACGCGTATTCACCTAAGCCTAGGGGGAAGGGAATCTCCTTCTCCAAGGCTTAGGCTAAGTTAGGATGAAAAAAAAGTACGAATTTGCTTTACAGAATGGTTTTTATGCAGAATTCGAACCCGATTCGGCTAGCGCTATGGCCTCTCTGCGCTCTAGCCGTGCGTTAGAGACGCAGAGACACTACTGCAGTGGCCCCCCCCGAACTCCAGTAGCACCTCACCGTGAGTACTAGAACAGCTTCAGCGCATTTCCAGAATGTGCCGTTGTAGGCGTCGCAGTTTTCCTGGCGAAAGTATGTTTATTTGCACTCACGTTCTATTGTCTGATTTGTTTTCCCCGTTGTTTTTTCGTATAATGCTTCTATTTTAGTTTCCGTTTTTTCTGCTTGTGTGAATACATTCCAAGAAATCGTTATCTTCACTATCGTGATTGGCATTAGTACGTACTTTCAATGACATCATAGCTTCTTTTCAAATACTTCAGAGATGTCTTTGGCCGGACAAATCGCAATTGTCACAGGAGCTTCGCGAGGCATCGGTAAGGCATAAGTCGTTCATTGCTATGGATTTTATTCATACTTTGCTATGCTTTAAGAAAATTTTTGCTATCACGCGCGAATTTCTTCATTCAAGTACATGTTCCTGCTATTTCTTTTAGATTTTCAGACTTCAACTTGTGTAATTTCTTTGGATTCCACTTTTGCCTGGATAATAAGCATCAATGCGACCAACATACAACCATAATTCCAAATCAAAGCTCAGATATTATGAAGCGAGGGGATGAATTAAACCAGAAAAGAAAATTCGTCTTGGGGATAACTGATTGCCTAATATATCTACTTTTACCACAAGGAAAGCTTTCCAAAAATAATCTGCACAGATGATTTGTAATTGAAGCTTTACTTCAATTTCTCCACCTTTTCAGAGTGTCAGAACGCTTCATATTCGCAAACTTATCTAAACAATTTTTGAAGGTCGAGGTATAGCACTACAGCTGGGTGAAGCCGGTGCCACCGTCTATGTGACCGGACGACCACCGGCCCAGAGTGACGCGTCCATATTGGATCAACTTCCTAAACTGGAACAGGTGGCCAGCGGTCCGTATTTTTTTCTGCACTACTGTTGCTATTCGTAATATGGCTTAGAAAGGTTTCGCGGTTGGCATCAGGCGTGTTACCAAAATTTCTGTATGTAAGGTGAATTCTGTTTTGGTCATGAGTTTCTGGATGAGAATATAACGAAACACTGGCTCGAATTCGTTTATCTCGTCAAGGCACAATTCAAGCTCCGATGAAAGTAAACTGCTCATGAATCGAAATGTACGAATAGGACACCATTTCTTTTTAGAAATAACTTCCCGAGGTGGAAGAGGGATCGCAGCCTTCGTTGACCATTCCAAAATGGATGAAGTAAAAGCATTCTTTGAGAAAATCGAACGGGACCATAATGGGCAGCTTGACATACTCGTTAATAACGCATACTCCGCTGTAAAGGTAAGTCTGATTAACGGTCCAAATTTTTGTTTTTGGTCGAGTTTGTTACTCTACTAGTATTTTGTGAGTAGCAGCTGTCGTTGGTGCTTCGTTGTCATCCGCAATGGGTGGGTACTTGACACTTGGCGGTTACGTCATAAGGCATAGATCAGATTGCAGTGCTATGAAAAAAGCTTCTACCATTACGCCGTTTGTTATTCAGTCAGGTGCATACATGATGTCCTGTTGACCTGTGTGGTATTTAGACTATTATTGGCACAGCAGAAAAGCCATTTTACGAGTGTCCGCCAGAGATGTGGGATGAAGTGAATAACGTGGGACTGAGGTGAGGAAACCAATCCAAATATTTTTTATGATTTTCATTATTCTCTTGGATTTCTCAATTTTTTTTTTTTTTTTGATTTTGATGAACTTGGTCAATTTCAGAAATCATTACTATTGTTCCGTGTATGCGGCTCGAATGATGGTAAATAATCGCAGTGGTTTAATTGTAAATATAAGTTCAGCTGGTGGATTAAGGTGAGATTATTTGGAATAATAAACTAAGGTAATTCATCTGTTCTATATGAAAGTGTTGTTGCTACAGATATTTATTCAACGTACCTTATGGAGTTGGAAAACAAGCACTGGATAGGATGTCAGCTGATATGGCCTTTGAATTGAAGGTGCGTTGGCTTAGATATACAACTTCAACTTTCTTTCTATTTTCTTTTACCCCTGAAGCAAGCTCTTTCTATTTACCTCATTTTCAAATTGAGATCACCAGAGACATTTTAGTCTAAGAATGTTTGCGTCGTGTCAATTTGGCCTGGTGCTGTGCGGACAGAATTAATCACTAACCTGCTCAACACCACTCAAGGAACTCAAGGAACGGCGTCAGATGAGGTTTCATCTTCAAAACGTTCCCACATTGCGGTTATTAGGATAGAATGAAGCCATAGATGCTCAATCAGTCGAAGGACACCACATTCGCATAGTAGGCTTTGCGGACCGTTCCCAACAAATGCTAAAAGCGGTACATGGCAACTCAGGAATAAATTTGGAACAGCTCTGTCAACACTTGACAATTTCTAGTCAGGTGCTGCAAACTTTTTCTGCGAAAGTCTTAAAAGTGTCACCCAACTGTACCTTGCGAAAGGAGTCGTATTTTTTGCGTTCAGGGGTTTGTCAACTTTCGTCTCAGCGACCGAAAAACACTTCATGCTTTGACACATCACGCTCTCTTGTCTGGAAATTGAATAAAATGAGATATTCCAGCGCGTCGCGCTCTTCAGAGACGGTGAAACCACGGAATACCCAGGAAAAGCAGTTGTAGCCTTGGCGTGTGATGATAGAAGAATGGAGAAGACAGGCCGCATTTTAATCACGGCAGATATGGGGAATGAGTATGGATTCAAAGACACTGACGGTAAATATAATGCCTATTGTTGTTAGCGTCAGCTCGCTCCATTTAATCCAAAGAGTCCATTATGATAGTTGTTCAGGTCGTGATCCACCAAATCTGCGAAGCCTCTCTTTCTTACTTTCTCATGGTGGCTTCAAACAAACTGCCGAATTGGTACCAGCATGGGTGAAGGTCCCTGGCTGGCTCTTATGGGGAGCTAGTAGCCGACTGTGAAGAATAACTTTCATAATACGGTGACACGATCACTGAACGAGGTCATATCTCAAGATTATAACAAATTAAATGATCTTTTCAGCACTTACCCAACTTGAAGAAGTATTGTGTTTTTCTGATGATGCCAATATTTCCTTTCGTTACTTACACAGGGAGTCCCTGGGTATTTTTTGCCATTTTATGTGGTTTCGCTTCTGTAATGCTGGATTGCCTAGTTGGTTTCTTTTCATCTCGCATGCCTTTTTGCTTGACCTTGGAAAATCTTATCTTTATCTTGTATAGAATTTAATCGTGGTCATACCTTGAACTCAATCTTGAGTGTAATAACTCACATGTGGACAATACTAACCGCTAGCTTAAAGTTCAAGGCAGGATTCACTGAATTTCATCTAGTTTGAAGCTAGCGATGAAGGTACGTTGACGTGATGCATTCCTGTCCTATATCAACCGCCTAACAGTCAACTTGTTTATTTCTGAGTAAAAAGTGACTGAAGCGCTCATCAATTTCCGTGTAAATCGTTTTGCACTCAGATTTTAACCACTCGCTGAAGGCTATTCACTGTGTGGCTTATCCCAAAGAAAAAAAAAACCTGGACTTTTTGAGTAGTTCCCTGGGTAGTAATAGGGCGGCACCCATTCATCAGACAGTGTTCCTCCATTATTATCGATTGACGAGATAGTTGGGACGCAAACATCACAACGTATGTGTCGACACAGCGGTTCACGTTGCGCTGACTGCTAGAAAAGGACGTTACAGAGGGAAGATCGGAAAATAAAGTACACAAATGCGAGTGGCTCCACGTCGACTTGACACTTGCAGTTTTTCGAAGTTAAATTGTGGCCTTACACAGTTATATGTAGGCCGATTCGTTAGATATAGTTTGTGTCGGATTTAGTATAACTTCCCCTCACTATGGGTCGTGTGATTAGTTATCAGAATAGGTCAATTAAAATACTTGAATTCACAAAATTCAGCCAACTAGGAGAATCGCCATTACATACAGTCTAAATGCTTCAAACTTCGCCTTCCCCTAAATGCTATGGCTATGAAGTCGCGATGCAGATTTATCAAGCTTACAATCTTTGGAAGTATCGAATAGGCTAAGGGTATTCTTAATACATGAAATGATATGCATGCAACTCAAGGGTACAAGAACCTGAATACACAAATGAAAGAGTAGCTAAATCCATGAGATGTACATAAATCACAAACATAACTGGCAACGAAATTTGAACATTTCTTTCCCAAAAGGACTAGATTGGGGTACGAGTAAACACCAATTATTCTACATATCACAATAATAGAACCGAACTTGAGCATAAAAACGATCACATATAAAATTTGGCATTAGATCCCAGAATCCCCATAATAGCCTTTGAAGACTCGAAAGGCGAAAAACACCTCGAACTGAGGGCTCGAACGATAAAAGCTCCAATGAGCTGTAACTAATTGTTCGATGTTCGTGAATCAAGGCCATGCGTTGTTACTATTTCACGTGTAAGGTTGTTAATATGACGAAAACGATCAGGTCCAAGATGTATGCCTCCATACCAGCGCGAAACAATCACCTAAGTACGCTGATGTTTGAGCGTGCAACAAAATTTCAAAGATATCGAGACAACAAACCAGAACATTAGTAGCGTCCATTTTGTTCAGAAGCTCCAGCATTTTTGAGCTTGCTCCCGTTTCTCCATCATCAAAGCAATCGTGCAATCTAAAATATCAAGACATAAATTGTAGCCGCAAAGCTGAGTAAAAAATTTGAAGTGATGTTGCAAAAGATAGAAAGCCATGCGTAAAATTTGAATTACTGAAATAAGAACGATGAAATTGCTAGCTCAGCAATAGAGTTCCACTGGTACATAAGCATATCCCTTAAAGATTATTCACCTATTTACTAAAAAGTGCACCGATTTGGAGCAGAACGGTGCATCTGCTTTGAAAAAGTTCAATTAAAATTGGCAGTAACTATGTACTTAAAGGAACCGGAAGGGGGTCCGAAACAAGAGGAAGATGCAAAGAAATGAGCATTTTTTAATGAACACTCAAGGTTAGAAGCGATAATAGGCAAAAAACCCGGACTCAAAAGCGCGACGCTGCGGTGTGTATTCGCATCCCATTCGCATCAGCGCATCCATTCCGAGTTGTCCGCTGTAGGAGACGGGCCGTGGGCCAACGTTAGTTGTAGCACCCGACTCCCAGCGCAGTGGAGTGGCCATTCCCAACTACATTAGCAGGTGCTAAGGGGGAGACGGTCGTTTGGCGCGGCCCCTTGGAGCTAATTTGCCGATGGGGCACTGCCAAAGCTCCTCCCCTTAAAAGGCTTAGGTAAATCTGGGAGAGTCCAGGCGGCCCATGCGCCCCATTGGCAAATTAGCTGCAAGGGCCGCGCCAAACGACATACACCCGGTGCTAAGGTAGTTGGGGGGGGGGGGGGGGAAGGCCACTGCAGGGGAGACGGGCCTTTGGCTCGTCCGGCTGGCACGCGACAATTTGCGCGGCAAACTGCGCGACGCCACGTCCGACCTCGTCTTCCTTGACTGGAGCGCGAATTCGCAATCGTGCTGATTTCGATCAAGATACTCAGGGGCTTTGTTAAGAAAAGTGCCTTCCCTTCCTCTTATCCGCGTTTATAAGTTGAGTTTTTTCGACGTTAGTTCTTATTCGTACAACACCCAGATTTTATGTACTTAAGCGAACTTGTATGTAATGACATAAAACAAATAGTGTAGGAGCGAATTTTGCCTTACTGCCTTCAAACTTTTCAGAACGATGCTCGCAAAAGAATAATAAGTGATCTGGGTGGTAATATGAGGGTATTAAGTAAATGGAAGTATTACGTAAGAAAAGCTCATCTTATAATCACTAGTGGAAGGAAGGAGAAGCCTATGTTCAGTGAAATTTCTGTCTACCTCAGCCTCTATCCGTTCCTTTACGTGTTCTTACGTGTTCGCGCCCCAATCAACGACGCCGCGCACTTCGCCGCACACATTGCCGCGTGCCAGCCCGGACGAGCCAAACGCCACACACCCGCCACTGCAGTGGTGTGTCTGCGTCTTTAACGCATGGCTGGAGCGCAGAGAAGCCATAGCGCTTGCCGAATCGGGTTCGAATTCTGCTTAAAGGCGATTCTATAAAGTGAATTCGTGCTTGTTTATTCATTCTATGTTAGCCTAAGCCTTGGGGAAGGAGATTCCCTTCCCCTAGGCTTAGGCGAATACGCATAAGTGGTTGTTTGGTCTGATTGTAGCTAATTTTTTTGTAATATTCTAATGGAAGAATAATTTAATCGTTTTCTTAGTAAGTTAGCTGTATCTAGGCTTAAAATAACCTTGAGAGTGCCTGTGAGCAGAAATTGGGCGCGACTCTTGCCTTTTTCGAGTGGCCCCCCCCCCCCAACTACCTTAGCACCCATTAGCATTCATGTAAGTACATCTAGAAACAATATAAGAAAGAACAAAGTAAAAAGTAAAGGAAAAAACAAATTTATGATAGAAAATCTACTTCTGGCACCATGCCAAGGCGTCAACTTGGCGAGTTTGTGCAATGGCGGCCACTTGAACTCGTCCACACTACGCCTGTTCTACTGTAAGCCAAAATTCCCCCTTCTGGTGTCTTTAAAGCTCCGTTTTATAAACGTTTAACAGAAAAATCAAATGTAGTGAAGTAAGAACAGGAAATTTTAATGGGAAATATCGGATCAGAGGAAGTTTTGCGGCTCAGAAAATTTTCAGTTTATCTAGTATCATCCATGACTCCAAGCAATACAGACAGACAGCACAGACTTAGTGCTGCAAATTACTTAGTATTGAATTGTACTAATATTCATTACAAAACTGTACCATCTATTGATGAGAAAAAATGGAAAAGCCTAGCTATTCGCGCAAATCCTTTCAATGCTAGTTTGATATCCTCACTGTACTTCTCGTCCATTTCGAACTTCGGTGATCCGGTATGCATACATGTTGTGGGTTGCACGGCTAATCTTTGAATTTTCAAGCAAACGATCGAGCACTAGCTTTACCTGAACATCAGAGATAAAAGCTCACATAGATACATGCTTGTCAATGTAATGAGTCAGTTTGGAAGTGACTTTCACTTAAACGCTGTCATCGTTTGGACCTACACAGTTACCCCACACATCCAAGCACATATTTTACCTAGGCTAGAGGGAAAACACCTATCGGGCTGAGGCAAAGAGGTATACCAGGGCTACTATACCCCTCCAGGTGCAGTCAATTCACAATGGAAGCAGCAAGTCATCCGTCTCGTGCGACGGCGCATTTCGTGTGGCGCGATGACTCAGTCAAGTGTAGTGGTCTACACTCCTGACCCTCCCACAGCTCCACTAGCACTCCTGTATTTTCTGCACCCACTGTTTACTATCGGTGAAATAAGAACAAAGATATGAAAATGACTTACTTCTTCTTTACTTTTAACTCTAGCGAGATGAGCTTGGAAATGGCTTTTCCGGTCCGTAAATACTTCACCATGATAGATCGTCGGTACGTCACTGATTGGAGCCGCAACAGGCATCACAAGTGGTTCCGAGATTTCGATGGGTCCAACTTCTTCGATGTGTGGGCCTTTTCTCGCCTGAAACACTGACCTCTTCGCTAATTCGAGCACCGCTGGTAAACTATGTATATACGGGTCACAGGCGAAATTTCACAGATGAATAGAGGGGGTACCTCGTCCTGAAAGCGCCTACCTCAAGGAACTCCCTTATCACCGCGATCCAAGCATAGATGATCGGAGATCCTAAATTTTCTAAATAGGTAGCGTTCAACGCATCTTCCAATGCATAACGGTCTTCCCTCGACAAAGATGGACCGCTCAACTCGTAGAGCGGCGGCTCTCTGAAAAGGACTTTAACAACAGCAGCAAATGAAGTTTTCCCTGAGGTCCTAGACTTTGGAGATGGAGCTTCATATGATCATTGTCCTTTTTACATGGACAGAGGCGGTCTCCACTAAGCCACCGAAAGTTGACAGAGGTAATATATGAATGACCACAAGTATCTTAATTGACTTTTTCTGTCCTGTTTCTGGCGACAGGGCTTGCATGGACCGCGATGGTTACGGCAGGTTCAGTAATGCTATTAAAGCTCTGCTATGGAGGCAGCACGGAGCAGCATGGATAGATTCCCTCCATTTCGTAAGTTTCGGGGAAGCGCTTCATTAAATTTTATTTTATGGAAAGAAATCGGTGCTACTGGAGTAAGGGAGGAATCTGGCAAAAAGCATCGGCCGCGCCCAGCTTCTCCTTATAAGCGTCTAAAAGTTCTTTTATACTTACATAAACTAGCGTAGCTGAAAAACGAGTCCATTATTCTTCTACGAGTATATTACAGAAAGTCAAAAATTTGCTATACAATCATTTAAGCGTATTCGCCTGAGCTCAGGGGAATCTCCAAAGTTTAGGCTAACACAGGATAGAAACGAAGCATAAATGGCCTTCGCCATTACTTTCTTTGCAAATTTGAGCCCGATGGCCGCATACTTCTTTGTGCTGTAACCATAGCGTTAGAGACGTAAAGCACACTGAGCTGCCCCTCACGCTCAGGGTACCGAGAGTCGAGGATTGCTCGACAAGGGGATCGTATTTGATCGGAAAGGAGGGTGGGGTCGTACCTTCAGAGGTCAGCGATAAGCACTAAAATTTAAGCTTTCAATAAGCAGATAACAAGCGAAGGGTACTTCACCGCAAATTTGTGTGACAAAATGTAAATAAATATCTTTTTGCCTCATGAAGGGATATGTAGCGATAAAGCACATTGCCACTAAATGCAATTCGGCATCAGTTACTGATATTGTAGAGGACAAAAAAAGGGGAAGGGGTCGTTTTGGTCGCCATAAGGAGATGGTCGTACTGAAGCGGCTATTGTCCACGACACCTGGGGTACCCTGCTCACCCTTCAAGTAACCCCAAAAAATGCTGTTGCACATACAATGGGTATCTGGTGCCGTTGCAGTAAGGATGTGAGGACATGGCGCTAATTTCGCTAGGGCCACTCATTCCGCGCTGCCGTCCCTCTTTCGATATCGTTCTACAGTCATCAACTTGTACACTCAAGTGCATGTTTCTATCTAAACATTACTTGAGGTAGGTAGGGGCTTCCCCTTAACTAAGGCTCACTTAAAAGCATGGACAGAAATAGCCCAGGTTCATCATGTAAATAATCATTGAAATAGCGCATAATCAGAAACCGCACCCACCTGTGCTACAGTAATTCATCCGAGGTAACTCTGCAGAATACACCACTTATTCGGCGACTTTTTCCAGCGCTGTGTGAGGGAACGGGGTTTGTGAAAGGGTGTCAACAAATGAAATGTAGTGTTTTAGTTGTCTATGACGATATGGAAAGGAGTTAAAAAGAGTTTGAAATGAAGCTCCAGTTGCTTGTTGTTATCTCTATCAGATTTTCTCGAAGAGTGCTTCAATGGAAATAAGGTGCTGCCCTTTTACGAAAGCAGGTTCTCGAAGAACTTGGTTACCTATATACACAGCTTCAGTTCTGGAATTAATTCCGAGATTTCGAAGTTTGAAAGGTACTATGAAATTCCATCGTCGCTTCTTGCCGAGCGGAGTTCCCGACAGAGTTTCACCGCTGTTTAGTGTGTATTTTTGCCTAAAAACTGAGAGATTCCTCTTCAACCAAAGCTATGGCAAAAGTAACATGCAAAATTAGCGCCGGACGCCGGTAGGGGTCCTCCATCTACATTAGCACCCTATTTTTGCCTAAGCCTCATTTGAGAGGACCCCTCCTTCATCATTTAATTTTTAGGTATAGTTATACATTAGAGTGCATAAACTGATGATTGTGGGCGATATTAGGAGAGCGACAACAGCGAAAATGAGTACTCCCTACTCAGGAAGTCGCTTTGATGTAATCAGTGATCTTGGGCTAACGTATTTGGGCTCACTCAAAACGTTCTATAATGGTGATTATACTCAAAGTTATGTTTTACTGAAGCCTCGCTTGAGAGGTAAGGGTTTCCCTAAACTATGGCCAAGGCTAAAAAACCAGGCCAAAGTGCGCCGGACGCCAACCGCAGTAGAGCGGACCCGACTAAATTTACGGCATGGGTTCATATCATATACAAGTACCTAGTGGTCCATCTAATACAGTAACAGCGGGTTATCGCAAGGACTGTGAAATCCACGTCATGAAGATTGCTTCGATTAAACTACGTACACACCGCGATCTACCTACTTTTTTATTGTATGGGTGGTGAAACTTCTTCAGCGATTTCATACTTCAACCTTCAACAGCTCACTAAACCATGAAGCTGATGATTACGTAAGCAATGGCTAAAAAAGTCGCCGAATGTGTGGTGTGGTCCGCAGGGTTTCTGCGGATGGATTACTGTGGCACAATTGCATTTGCTGTATTTTCGTTTCTGTCCTTTCTTAGGATAGCTCCATAAACTCTTTTTACCGAAAGACATATGACTTACTGTGATGGGTAGTTTTCCGGAAGTTTCACTGACAGTCTCACATCATCTTCAAAACTGATACGTATTTTGTTCACAGATTCAAATGAAATCAAATCCCCAAACATCGATTCTAAGATTTCCAACTCATCTCGCTGAGCTCCCAGATCTCCCATATAGGGAGACAGTACCTGAAATCATAAGATGAGATTATCCCCTTCCAGACTTAGATACCAGCACTCGAACATGTAAAATATTTGCATGGATTTATATAAGCTATAAGGAATCGTTCCAGCAGCTTTTTAGAAAACATGGTGGATAGAACTCACTCGATTTGCCTGAACTGAATGAATTTTTACATCCATTCAACACATGAAGCGCACAACACCTTGGTGACAGCATATATTATCCAGGTTTTCAGATTTAGGAAATTGATTTAACTGGAGATCAATATTACTCATTGATTTGATCTGCAAGCTGAGCGGGCATTTTGATGCCTGCTCGAACCTACACGTCAATAAATTCTATCTACTTGATATTTGTATGATATTGGTCCTCAAACTTATGACAGTGAGCATACCTAACATCCAGCAAAACGCGTACAAATCGAACCTGGCCCAGAAAGCTCTCTACGAAAGACAGATGTGCTCACAAGAATTGATTTTTTCGTGACCAGATGGGCAGTTGGCGCCAGAAAGTCCTTTAGAATTGAGGGGCACTAAAACTTAAGAGCATAGTGCTTATTGGATGTGGCGTATACGGGAATCAGTCCTTCCGTGTTCACTTTGCCTCTTACGACTAACGTCGATGCTGCACACGAGGCATGTGCCCGGTCGTTACGACGGAGTGACGTAGGTGACGATTTCAAAATTGTTTTTGCTTAATATTTCGGGTATTTCGAAAGTCTACATTTTCATAGCAATATTTTACGAAGGTGTGTTGTGAAGATTTCATTTTACATTTTCGATTAACTTTTGGGTCAAACAAAGTCGGGGGGGGGGGGGGAAGACGCGACTTTGCGTCGACGTTTCACCGACGTCAAAGCTTCTTTCCCTCCCTAGGCTTAGGCTTAAGCAGATGAGACCTATGCTTTGACATATGCTTTTTTATGTGGAAGGAGGAGATATCAATTTTAGCCTAAGCCTAGGGAGGGAAAGGAGTTTCGACGTGGACGCAAAGTTGCGTCTCCCCCCGACTTTATTTGACCCTAACTTTTTTTTTCGCATGGTCCAGTTCACTAAAACGTATAAGCCAAGGAATTTTTTCCGTTCATTAGATTCAAGTCTCGTGAAATCCACACCTGTACCCCGTAATAACATCGTCTTATCGTGCCCGTCGTTATTAGTTCGCATGTTCTCGTTTATCTGACGGGGCTTTAGATATGTGGAGCCTGAATCGCTTTCATGCCTTACGTATTAGTGGCGTGCTTCAGTGCTATCAATAGTCGTTAGCACTTTCGTGATACCAGGCTCAAGCCGTTGAGGGATTTTTTCGGCACACTCGTGCTTTCTCCCTGAAATCTCCGTCAATCTGTAATCATAGCATTGCTCTTGAAGTTTACTGCTCTTATTTTCCTAAAGGTGTAAAATTGAGCGTGAGTGTATCTATGAAAGTTCTAACTTTTAATTTTCAGGTAATCCACATGGCCACTCCGGAAGTTGAAATTTTATGCCCTCAGGAGGTTCGGGATGTCCCCTCAAAGGAATTTCGTAAACATCGACGGCGTCGAGCCAGGGCCAATACTAATGAGGTGACATCTGTGAGGGGTGTTCAGGAAATGAAGCCTAGTGATGGCTGTGCGCCAAAATGTGGAGCTCCGACGAACAATGTCATTTCGAAAAAGAAGTTCCGACCCGATCGTGCCACTCCTAATCCTGGGTCGTCGACTAAGAAATGCGAGTCAGAAAGGCAGGCAAAATCGAGTGCCCCTGGAAGAGTGCTCAATGCAAAGCCACAAAACGCTCTTAGAAGAATGCCCAACGCGAAACCGCAAAACAGTGTACAAGCTGCGTCATGTGGCCAGCAGCAGCAGCAGCAGGGAATGTGCCAAACCAATGGGTAACAATTTTCTTCTATTATATCTTTCTTACAAACAGTTCTGTCTCTTCAGAAATTCGAATCAGCTGCAAAATTCAGCTTCACGTCCTGCGAAGACGTTTTTCAAGGAATATATGAGCGACGATGAAATTCGAGCAGGTTTAGCAAATGGAACGCTTTTGAAGGTACGAAGTTATTCGACCCTGTCATACTCTGTGTTAATGCCCATATTTGATTCAGGGCTCAGCTTATCCTTTTCGATTTCAGGGCCAGATTAGGATAAATCAAAGGAAATTTGAGGAAGCCTTTATCGACAATCCAAATGGCAGCGAACTCCCTGATATCGCTGTTTTGGGCATGCCTGATCGAAATCGTGCTTTGCACAGTGATATTGTGGCTATTCGTATAAAACCTCGCTGTAATTGGGTTGTAAGTCTTGTGTGAATTCTTCCGTTCGGCCCAGCATTTTGCAGTTCTTTTGTGGAAATTTTCGGTTTTTTAGGTAAACGAAGACGCCTATAAAAGTTGGAGAAGTGAGAATCGCAGCAAGGTTACAGGATCCAGTGCTGATGAGGTACGTGTCGAAATGATAACTGAGTGCAATGCTTTCACGGAAACTGGATAATGACGCTATTGTTAAGTTTTTTCTAGAGTTGTACAGCCCTCCTAGTCCGCATTTTCAGTTTTTCCTGGTTAATATCGCTGCTTCTTTTAAAGGATCAGCTAACTAGGTGTGGGTGAAGATGGGACCTTCCCCTCTGGTGACACTACTTCCTTGCCATCCTATCCTTGTTCACCCATACCAAATACCAGAATGCCTTAGATGGGGCACTTCGATAGACGCGTTTGAATAACTGCTTTCTGCTCAATATTGTGAGAGCTGCTTGCAAAAATGCTTCACGACCTGCTCTTGCACTGCTTTTCCCCACATAGGGATTATTGCATTATTCAAATGCGCACGAATTGCTCTCCAAGTGGTTTCATTCCATGAAGATATCTTATCATTTGTAGCTTTTCAAAGGTACACCTCGAACTAATCAGATTAGTCATCCTGTCTTCCTGGACTTGAAATTAGTACCGTAAGGTGGTAGCTCAGCTAATCTGATTGAGGTGTTCGTTTGAACGGAAGTAATTGGTATTTCAATTGTAGTGCGACGCCGTAGTGGAAGTTGTGGAAGAAATAATTGACACTGCCTCTTCCTTGGTTATTGCCTCGGAGACACAACAGGTGGGGCAGATATTAACGAGAATTTCATTTTGAATTTGTACGGTGTCAGACGAGATGAAGAAAAAGCAAAAATGAGGCATATAGACGCGTCGTTTCCAGTGCAGGGTGACCGTTGAAGAGTTTTGCGTCTCCCTTACTTGTATTGCCTAAATGATATGTATTGTATACTGTCCGTGAAGGTGGATATACTGTAGTGTAAGGTTAACTATGGAGATGTCATCACACGGAACATTTCATCTTTTTGAGGCAATAACCTTTGATTGAACACTGGAAACGCTCGATCTTAGCCAAAAATGATCCTAAAGTTTTCAATCTGATCGTTTGGCCATGCCCAATATTATAGTAGTTCAATGTCGTTCTTTATGAACTGTCCGCAGTGTTTCATATTTGCAACTCAGGCGGCTCCTGCTCAAACCGAAATTCCTGCAGGTGTGCAAGACATCATGAACTTGGCGCCAAGTAATTGCTATGCTGATACACAGGTGCCATTTTTTTTTGAAAATTCAGTTTGCATATTCATTCAGCATAGACAAGATGAAGAGTGAGTAAAAGGTCTGAGGTGAAAAGATGTGATGTTGTCGATGTTGAGGCTGCGTAAGTGTTCAGCAGGTCTCCTTTGAACTTTGCCTACACTGTTGGTCCTGGATAACTCGCGTGTACGGTTATGCCATTGTGTAAGTAAAACAATGGAGTGCCATTATTGCAGGACATTTTTTCCATTCAAGGCATTGTTGTTAGATTTAACATCGGGACCACACGATCTCCACCAGTCATGATCACAAGTTTTCAATCTGATTGTCTGACGGAAACAACACAGTAGTTATGATCTACTCCTTATTTGCTTTTCTGAACCTTCTTTTTTCTTCAAGGCCAATGGGTCAGTTGTAGTTCCGGATGATGCGGATTCTTATGAAGCATCAGATTTAATCGAGGTGAGTTTATGGCTGGCATTCTTTTTCAGCTGTCGTTGATGAAATGCTTCAGGTCGCAGATGACTCAGGTGAGGCCATAACGCTGGTCAGCTCAGAGAAACTCAATATGAAACCAATAAAAAAGAAGTCTTACCGAGTTTTATCTGATTTGCCACTTGAGGAATGGTGTATACCCGATGATTGTTTGCAGAGAACTGCCGAGGTAAGTTTCAAGTGCCTACAAGGGTCCAATCGTAGACGAATAAGTTAGTAGCATCATGTTTAAGGTAGTTGGTATTGTGGAACAAAAAAATTCTCGTCTGGCCATGGGAAAATTAGAAATATCACTTGGAGCTCAGCGAAAGTGGGCGAAATTTTCGCCATCGGATTCTAGAATGCCGCGAATGATGATAGAAGCTTCTCAGCTACCGAAGGACTTTTTCGAGAGACCGAAGGTAATTTTCAGTAGGACCTTATAAATATTGGGGCTGTTTTCTGGAAATCTCGACAGTTTCGAACGGCTGTGTTGTTTAGGACTTTGGCAAGTTCTTGTTTCTTGCCAAGATAGTGGAGTGGGCTCAAAATTCGGTTATGGCTCGTGGCAGCTTGGAGAAAGAATTGGGATTAGCTGGTGATATTGATGTGAGTTCAAATTCAGGTATTCTACTTGAAGTGCAAAATGATTTTTTTGAGGCTGTCGAACGTTCTATGTGACATTCAGAAAACCATTACGCAGCAGTGTGACCTGTTCCCATGATTTTTGCGCCTTTTAATTGACGTTTAGGCAGAGACTGAAGGCTTACTCCTCACAAACAATGTTGACACCCGCGAGTTCTCTGAAGGTGTTATTGAGTGCCTACCGACGGTGCCTGAGGGTGGATGGAAAATAGACGAGGTTAGTTGTTCCGGGTGCAATCCTTGTTACCTCACGTTTGTTCATTTATAGGCAGAAATCGCTAAGCGTCGTGATTTACGAGATGAAATCATATTCACCATTGATCCGAAAACCGCGAGAGATCTTGACGATGCGCTATCGATTAGTCCTTGTGAGGATGTCGACGGTTGCGGTAGCCCTGGTTGGGAGGTGACTTGAAATCCGCTCAAAGATTATCACCACTAATCATTCTTGATTTAGATTGGTGTTCATATTGCTGACGTCACATATTTTGTCTTCGAAAACACTGAACTGGACGAGTGGGCATCACAGAGGGCTACAAGTGTTTATCTAGTCCATAAGGTTGGGGTGATCTCCATTGTCTTGTTTTTTCCGCTTCTTCTTTTTCTCGCTATCAACCCTCTTCAGGTTATTCCCATGTTGCCGCGGCTCCTCTGTGAGGAGTTGTGCAGTCTTAATGCTGGTGTGGATCGCTTGACGTTCTCCGTCATATGGAAAGTAGATGACAAAGCCAACGTATATGAGGAATGGTTTGGAAGATCAATCATACGCTCTCGAGTTAAGCTCACATACGAACATGCGCAGGTATTTGCTTGCCGTTTGCTTATATCTTGCTGCCCTTTACTCGAGTTTGAAGGATTTTATTGAAAATCCTGAGAAGGACTTCCTTGATTACGAAATGCCTGAAGTCTCCGATGGCGTGACAGTCCATCAGCTGAAAGAAAAGGTTCGTCGCAGCTCTCGAAATTATAGAAATTGCTTTATGATTTTCGGTTGTGTTTTCAGGTCCTGCAATTGAATGCTATAGCAAAATTACTACGGCAGAAAAGGAGAGAAAGTGGATCCCTCCAGCTCGATCAACCCAAGCTGAAATTTGCCTTGGACGACGACAACAAGTCGCCCATTGGCGTATCGATATACGAGGTTTTTCGCTTTTTAGCTCAGCTTGTAGGGTTATTTCCTTCGAAAATCTATAAGGAAGAAGTAGTCTCAGAGGGCAGGCTAAGAAAATTTTTTTAGTCTGCCTCAGAACGACATGTGTTTTCCACAGCTTTACTTAGAATTAGCCCAAAAGCTTGGTCGCTCATATTCCTTTTGGAGCCGAACATCTTTTTATTATCATTTTTTCCATTTAGGCAAAGGATTCCAACCGCCTTGTTGAGGAGTTTATGTTGCTAGCGAACATGGCCGTGGCAAGGAAAATCGAAAGGCATTATAGAAAGACGGCACTGTTACGATGTCATCCTCCACCGAAGGCTAAGGTTCTTCGAGATGCGGTTAGCTATCGTCCAAGTTATTTACGAGAAAAAAAATGAAAGCTTAACAGCGAAATGATGACTGTAGTAAAAGGTCTGATTGTTGGTTGATAGATTGGTAAACTCACGGCTTGTTTCCTGAAGGATCAGAAAGAAGTCGACGAATTGCCCTCAGATTAATAGCCAGTAAATCGCAGGCAAGCTAGAGGTTCCGTTTGTTGGTTTCCAAAAAATGGCATACATGTATTCAAAGAATGAGGGCAATTGGTGAGGTTATCGATCAGTTTCGCCTTCATATAATGATCACGAAAACGACCTGATCGCTGAAAACTTTCAGAAATTCCTGCCTTGAGGATGAAAAAAGTTAGCTTCTTTTTGGATCGTGTTTAGAAGTTTTGTGTTCAGCTCAAGCTATGCAAAAACATTGGCTTCCCCATCGATGGAACTTCATCAGGAGAACTCAGCCGCGCACTAGCTCCTTTTCGTAGTAATTCCCGCCTGTTGAGGTCGATTAACCAGGTATGCTTTAATGTAATGTTGAAAATTTTGTTTTCATCATGTGATCGAGCGATCCACTATTTATTTTATTTTTATAGCTGGTACCACATTGGGGTATTCTCCCCTTATGTATTTTGTTCTTATGTATTGATATAGGTATTGCTTTTCCGCTACTTATTGTAAGCGCTTGTAGGTGCTATCAATGGTTCTCATGAAAGCTATGGAGCTTGCACGTTATTTCTGCACTGGTTCGGTGGCTAGTGAATCCCGATACCATCACTATGCCTTGAATGTGCCTTTGTGAGTGTTATTTTAGAGTGTCTGACCTTTTTTTAACGCTCTTAATTGATTGCCTTGTTTTTAGCTACACCCATTTTACCTCACCCATTCGTCGTTATCCGGACATAATTGTACATAGACTGTTAGCAGCTTCACTGGGTTATTGTGAGCCTTCACAGAGGACGGTAGAAGAGCTGGAGAAAATAGTAAGAAATGTTTCTACTTTGTCTTTTCTGCCTCTCTGTAGGTGTTTATTAGTCAAGGCATGCTCCCCATACAAAAGGTGGGCATTCAGCATCAAAAGGGTCACTTTAGCTAACGGGAGGAAGCTGGGATTTGTGAAGTTATGTGATGGGAAAATGGCGACATCGCGTTGGCTTTAGCGCTTATTTTGCGCTTCCGAATTCGAAGTTCGGTTTCTAGGGGTAGAGTTACCGTTAACGTAGAGCTACAATGAGGCTCGGCTGTGAAAGATCTATTGCTGGTTTAGCAGTTGGTTTTGTGGAGTGAATCGTCGAGGAATACTCGACTACACAGCTTCTGTTGCCGTTGTAGAATGCCCCCCACCCACTTCCACGCGTCAAGCAGCCTAACTATCCACCGTTTGCTTGATTGTGTGCCATGAGAGGTTGCTGAGTTCTCAAACGTATGTCGTTTAGGCTCAACATTGTAACGACAAGAAACTGATCGCGAAGAAGGTCGGCGAAAGCAGTGCTGAAACATTCTTTGCTGTTCTGGTGCATGTGAGTACTACGAATCCCTTATTCTTTTTTAGTAACAGTCTTTGTATGAAAGAAACGTTGATTTTTGTGTTTGGCTTACAGCTGCTCTTTCCAGAGAATCGGACCGATGGAAGCAAAAGGCGTTGTCGTGAATGTGCTTGATATGGCCTTCGACGTTCTGCTAATCAAATACGGTGTAGTTAAACGAGTATACGTGAAGGTAAATCTCAGACCCCAATCTTATCTCAGGCGCACTTGATTTCCGTTATATTTCTAATTTATTAGTTTCCAAATTTGTTAGTTCATTACAGTCGCTGGAAATGAAACGCGAACCGTCGTTTGAGGAATCCTCTTCACGGCTTACGCTCTACTGGTCAACGGACAATGGTCTGATTTTTCCGTGACAGTTTCTTCTCAGAATCCACCCGCTATCAGTTCAGCGTGTTTCTTTTTTCAGGTGTGGTGGAGCAATTGATTCAGATGTGCACAATTGTTGACGTCGTGTTAACAGGTGAACCGAATTCTTCAAAGTTTGATGCTGTGATCAAAGCGAAGTCAAAAGATGATTCTCCAACTCTCGTCGAGCTTTGGCGTTACTTGGAAAGTGCTGGTGCAGATGTAAATGATCTCGATTTCGGCTCCATTATGCTAGAAGATTCATAAAACGCTCACCGAAGTCGTTGTCCTGAGTCGATGACCTCGGTATCAAGCTGCGAAAGAGAATGAAATAAAAAAATGGGTGCAAGTGATATTGTGGGCCGCCAGCCGCCCATTTTTGTGTTCTCAACGTTTCCCATACTATTGGTTTTTATGTACTGCATTTTCCTCCAGTTCTTATTTTGGGTACTCTTTCGGATGCACGGGAGAGATAATAGATCTCTTTTGTGGGTTTCATATTGCTTCCGAGTTCTTGGAGCTGTTTGATTGTAAAGTGCTGTGATGATTACCTTAGTCCAGTCGTGTCTACGTGGTTTCTCAGTTGAATAGCTCTAGGCTTTTTACATCATTTTCATAATCGAACATATTGAAATTCGGATTCGACAAGTATTTAGAGCGATTGTATTTCATATACAGTTGTTCGATTGATGTTATTGATTCAGATGGGTTTAGTGTACAAATATGGGCTCTGTTTCTAATGATTGATCGATGATCTAGTTTGATGATTGATGATCTAATTTTTCTCGTGATAATAGCATTAGTAGACGGTTGTTGTTGAAGCAAGGATTGGTGGTCTCATTCCATCGCTATCGCTATCACTATAACTACCACATGTAATCGGCTTAGTCTTCTGTCGGTCTGTCACGAAATTCGGAACTATATGAAAGGCAAGTCCTAAAGGTCTTGTATGGGATAGATAGAGCATGAGCGAAAAGTAAAGGGCGTATGTAATTGGTGCTACGGCCCGCTCACGAGGAAAGTTTGACACTTAGCCCGAAATATCCTAATTCAATTCTAAAATTGCCCAGACGTGGGGAAAAGTTGAGAAAAGGTCTATGGCGCGATTCTGTGGAGCTTGAGTGCGGTGGGTGGAGCATATTTTAATGGGCGGGCTTGAAAGAAAAATTTGTAGTTTTGTTCCAGCGTAGCTGGGATGCTCCGTTCAGGGCAAGATGGGTGGTATATGAGCCGGGAAGACGCACATGCTATACCTCGCCCACAGTGGTCTGGGCGTGCGCTGAAAAGTTTGATACTCGGCTGTAAATACCCTCTCAGCTTTAAAATGGTCGAAACGCGGGGAAAAGTTGGATAAGATTACAGTCATGGCAGCTGTGAAGCATGCTGAGAGGTTGATATACCCTCGTGAACAGATAGTTATTGGTATAGCCAAACAAGACTCGTTATCAGTGAGCGGGCTTAACTCAATACGCGTAAAAAGTGGCTTGCTGCGGTAGCGGAGATCCTAGGGTCGCCTCTACCTAGAGGCCGGCGAAGGGATGGCGTGCAAGTGCCCGACCAGTGTTCTAGGAGGTCAGGTCGCCGGCATTGTGTGGGATAGTTCACTATAGAAACGACGGAATTACCATTCTTGTAACTAAAACATTGTATTATGGACTATTACAGTAATTAGCTTCCACCTTCATCATAGATCGTATCTGCTCCCATTTAGAAATTGTATTCAATGGAAGAAGTTCATCATTTAAGTAATAAATATCTAACTTTGCGACATACTACTCGAATATCTGCCCTTATTCTTCGACCTTTATCTATGGCATAAGTAGACTACGTAACCAAGATCTTGAAATTGATAGTGAATAATCGTCTCGTGAAGTAAACCCTCTCATGGGTGACCTGCTCCCACACTCATCACCGGAACACTTGCAACCCACCCCGACGAAGTCGACCCGGTCCCGACCTCGTCGTCTTCTAGCTTGAGCCGGCCAATCCGACAGGGATTGGGCCGGTGGCACAAATGTCAGTAGTATAACCAGAGGCACCCGTTTATGTGACACTTAAATTTCAGCTCAGAATCATTCTCCTGTCCTTCCCTTGATTGCTAATTCGTTTTTATTATGCTGGAGTAGATTTGGAAGCATTGATCAAAAATGGCCCCCTTCGTGTTAGCATAGCGCCTGATTCGTTTTCAAACTGTTGCTACTTTTTAAGGCCATAGATATTCATTTTTTTAGGAAGATGTGACACTCACATCACATCCTATAACTTTGGGTTTTCACATATAGCGCCACTCCTCGACCACCTGCAAATTACAGTGCACAAAGTAGGAAATCGTCTGAGGTTCACATTCGTCATTGAGAGCGTACTTCTTCCGAGAACTTGTGAAAGCCTGAAGAAGCACCAGAGTCGGGAAAAATTTCGGAGAAATACCACTTCAAAAAATGGAGTCACTGATCCGATCCACTCGCAAATTTCATGAAAAATATGGCCCTGCTCTTTTCCTCCTTCTCTGCGACGACCTCACGCCCAACCCTCT
Organism: Trichostrongylus colubriformis; assembly: GCA_963978905.1. NCBI lineage: Eukaryota > Metazoa > Nematoda > Chromadorea > Rhabditida > Trichostrongylidae > Trichostrongylus > Trichostrongylus colubriformis. The sequence continues at coordinate 16,147,522 of OZ022256.1, forward strand.
CCCCTTTCTCAGAAGCTGGGCCCTAACAGAAAGCTCGTGAATCGATGATCATACCGCCAGCAATACCTGTACAAGGTATGGTGATCTATTGACCACCCTTTTCTTGGGGAGCTAAAAGCGCCCAGTGAGCTAAAATTGAGCGCCCACTGAGAAAATTCCCATAATGGTTCATGGGAATGAGGGGTCTGTCAGTGGGTGTCTGGGACTTTGAGAATTTTAATAATGCGACATTTTAAGGATACCAATCCAGAATACAACCTCCATCTTCCAACCCAAAATACCGTCGTGGATTCCTCAAGCTTCACTTCGGTGGCGAACAATGCGTTGGTTAAATTTTTTGAGAATCACACTTTTTCAGATGTATGCAATACGCCCCCCCCCCCCCCTTTTTTTTGTAATGCTGACATCAATGACTGATACTATTGCTACAATTGGTGGTGCGTGGCCTACTAAAAATGATTTTTTAAAAGTTTTTATTTGGAACAGGGCACAAAAGAAGGCTGTAACCAGCCAGAAATAGTAACATTTTGAGAATTCTTGGACCAGAACAAAGATACGAACTTAACTTAAGTCAATGTGGGTCTAGGGAGAGCTATATTTGTACCGCACAATGCATAATGACAGGGGAATTATGCAGAGAGAGAGAGAGCGTGAATTCAAGCACAAGGGTGGGGGCAAAGGAGCTTCGGGGCTGGATGAAACAACGCGTATGCAAAATAGGGCCTTCTCAATGTTTCACTTACCCGGGCTTTTCTTTCCTACCCAGGTCAGGCGAGGATTCACATCATTCTGGTCATGTTTATTATATGTTTATTATATTTTCACTTGTACGTGATGCAGTGACGAACCACACATTTGTTGTGAGCCACAAAAAGTGAACTTGCGTCTCCCTCCCCCGATCCTTTTCTGACCCAGTAGCGATCCCTTATTGTACGGATTCCTGAAGCTATGTTTGGTGGTGATGGTGTTGGGAGGGGGGGTCACTTATGTCGCACCTTCATCCCTCACTTGATACCATTCTACGATCATCAGTTTCAACACTCAACTGCATACTTTTACCCAAGTACTCTAGGAGAGGGTAGAAGCTCCCCTCCAAACTACGGCTGAGGCTAAAAGCTTTGGAAAAAATAGCGCCGAACGCCGTGCACAGTGGAGTGCCCCTCCCACCTCCCCGTATCGGGTGTATGTCTTTTGGCGCGGCCCTTGCAGCTAATTTGCCTGTGGGGCGCATGGGCCGTCTGGACTCTCCCAGATTTACCTAAGCCTTTTTAGGGGAGGAGCTTTGGCAGTGCCCCATGGGGAATGGTAAACAGACATATGTGCGGAGGTACTCACTACCGCAACGCGTGAGCTTGCGTCGCGGTTCGTCGTCGGTGGGCACAGACTTTCTCCCGTTTCGTCGCTCCGTCTGCGCACTCTGCGTGAGAGAGAGCACGTGGCGAGATACTCGCAGAGTGTACTACGCATGACTGGTAGGGAAGCCAACGTTGCTCTTACTGGGTAGTTCGACGATATGGAGGGTACTGTGGGACAGTGATGAAGAAGAGAAGGATGATTCGTTGTCATTTCGATTGGGGTTCCACATAGCCAATATAGTAATTGCGGAAGCCTTCGGTTCTCGTTGTTGTAAGGTCGGCGCGCCTTAGCGCGAATGTAGGGTTGCTTCCGTCTCACCGATACTAGCTCAACAATGATATTTGGCGACACCCCATATTAGCCCCCACGTCGGGGCTTCCTTCCCTCGCAGGCTTAGGTTAAAATATACACTTGAGTATACATTCTGTGATGACAAGTGTGGTTTTCTTCTCACCGATATCTTAAACTCAACAACGATATTTGGCGACGGCCCATATTAGCCCCCACGTCGGGGCTTCCTTCCCTCGCAGGCTTAGGTTAAAATATACACTTGAGTATACATTCTGTGATGACAAGTGTGGTTTTCTTCTCACCGATATCTTAAACTCAACAACGATATTTGGCGACGGCCCATATTAGCCCCCACGTCGGGGCTTCCTTCCCTCGCAGGCTTAGGTTAAAATATACACTTGAGTATACATTCTGTGATGACAAGTGTCGCTTTCTTCTCACCGATGTCATAAACCCAACAACGATATTTGGCGACGACCCATATTAACCCCACGTCGGGGCTTCCTTCCCTTGCAGGCTTAGGTAAAAATGTAGACTTCAGTATACATTCTGTGATGACAAGTGTCGTTTTCTTCTCACCGATATCTTAAACTCAACAACGATATTTGGCGACGGCCCATATTAGCCCCCACGTCGGGGCTTCCTTCCCTCGCAGGCTTAGGTTAAAATATACACTTGAGTATACATTCTGTGATGACAAGTGTCGCTTTCTTCTCACCGATGTCATAAACCCAACAACGATATTTGGCGACGGCCCATATTAGCCCCCACGTCGGGGCTTCCTTCCCTCGCAGGCTTAGGTAAAAATGTAGACTTCAGTATACATTCTGTGATGACAAGTGTCGTTTTCTTCTCACCGATATCTTAAACTCAACAACGATATTTGGCGACGGCCCATATTAGCCCCCACGTCGGGGCTTCCTTCCCTTGCAGGCTTAGGTAAAAATGTAGACTTCAGTATACATTCTGTGATGACAAGTGTCGCTTTCTCCTCACCAATGTCATAAACACAACATCGATATTTGGCGACGGCCCATATTAGCCCCCACGTCGGGGCGTCCTTGGCTCGCCGCTTTAGCAGTTAGGAGTCACTCTTTTGCACACACCTTAGTAGTCGAAGATCTCAATTGCTACTCACGAAGAGCCTTGCCCGATGAGATAAGAAGACCTAGAGCTCATAAGCATGCCAGCGCGCGCCATGATGGAGGCCGCGACGCGCGAACTCACGCGTCGCGGCAGTGAGTACCGCCGCACATTTGTCCGTTTACCGACACTCGTGCCCCATTGGCAAATTAGCTCCAAGGGGCCGCGCCAAACGACCGTCACCCCCCCCCCCCCCGTATCACATTAGCACCCCATCTTGATTCTGGGCAAACTTATCAGTCGAGCCTTTGCAAGTGTACACATGAGCGGACTTGTCAACGTCTTGATAAGACAGTTTTGTGCCTGTGTCTGGACCACCCACAAGCGACACCACCGTCTGCGTATCTCCGCGCGGCATTGTCACTCGCAAGCGACGCCGATGCGTTGCGGTCGCGGTGGATCGATCGCGACCCGTGCACGCCACGTCTCATTCGTTCTCCGGTCGTATCGTGGTGTGGTCGTCCATTTCATTCGTGATCATTGTTGTTTGTTGGTTTTTCTCAATACCCACGCGATATTTTATCCTAATTCAGGTGAATCTAAACGTTAATAATGTCACGGCGAGGTGATCTTGACGCTAAAGTATATATTGGTGGTCTACCGCATGATGCAACATCCCAGGAGGTGAGCGGACATAACACCGTTGATTAATCATCTTCGCGGTAACCCATGAATAACTCTGACGATGTAATCAAGTGCGTGAAGGTGTCTTTCAATTTTCACTAGGACTGGCTAACTCCATAGGATTGACTTCTTACTTGTAGTAGAAACCTAGATTACAAAGTGCCGTTGTTGTTGCGTGATGGACAAAACGTAAGTTTCGTCGTAGAGTATCGAAGACGAAAGTATACCGATGAGGATGGTATTTCGTTTCAGCGTTTGTTATACGGTGCTGTCGCTGTCAATGGGGGCATCTCACAAAAAGTTTTACACCTGAGTACTTCTGAAGGGTTTTTGCGGCGTCACTCTGCACATCCAAGCATAAATTTTTGCCTGAGCCTTGAGAAGGAAGAAAGGGGCTCCTTTGCCTTTTTTGGCTTAGGTAAAAATAGGGTCTAGTAGTGAGATACCCCCCCCCCTCCCCTCGATAGCAACGTTACATTTCAAGAAAGTTACTGAAAGCAGCAATGCAGTAGGGGTCGCGTTTGGCGAAAAAAAGTTTAAAGTCACTTCTTCCACGGCGTTGTCCTCGCTCGCTTGTATGATATGGGTGTATGCTGACACATACGAATTTTGAAGTCGGCTCACCGCGCGCGGCGACGCTTCACGAATTGTCGGAGTGGTGGCGTTTCCTTTGCTGTCTAGGCTCTCCTGGATTTGCCTAGGGATGGAGCCTTGGAGCGAGTTTTTGCCTGCCTTTACCTGATTGCAATCCGCCGCGCGCGGATGGACGTGACCACTGCGTGACCCAGTGACTTCAGTGACCGTGTGTCCTAACCGTCACCGCAGTTGCGGTAAACTAACGAACTGTAAGCCACCGAACCCATACGCGGGGAAATAGCTGCCTCCAGTGGTCATCAAGTAACGGTGACAGAACTGAGTTGTCATAGTAACCAGCATAGGGTTATAGAAACATCTCTCACAAGCAAAATTGAATTGGACATAGGTAGCAAAGAAATATTTCCCGGGTGCTATCGCAATGAGGTGAGGGGCATCTCGCTATGGACGTTATTTTTACCTAAGCCTAGAGTGAGAAAGGAATTCCCTGCTCCTTTCATTAAGGTTAGGCAGTAATGTATTGGGTATGCGATGTGGCCCCAGATTTTCCAGGGATATCAGATGTGTGACTTTTATTGGGTACCCCCCACCTCATTGCGATAGCACCATTATTTGATTAAGACATACTGTGTAGCTGGTCTGTTGAACTCACACTATCTTTCTAGATAGAAGATACATTCCACCGCTTTGGTCGCATCCGTAAAGTATGGGTGGCTCGCCGTCCTCCTGGTTTTGCATTTGTTGAATTTGAGGATGCTAGAGATGCCGAAGATGCAGTAAAGTCACTAGATGGAGCGTAAGTATTGTAAACTATAGTACTGTGCAAAGGAGAGCTCAGTCATACTTTCTCTTTCAGTCGCATTTGTGGAGTTCGTGCTCGTGTTGAACTTTCTCATGGTAAGCGTCGTAATGGTGCTGTTGGTGGTGGCGGCGGCCGTGGTTACGGTGGTGGCCGCGACGGCGGATATGGTGGTCGCAGATCAAGGTAAGATTAACGATGAAGTTTTTCGTGAGTGAAAGGCGTTATGGAAGAGGGCATTGAAGGGAGGAGGTGGTTGTTGAATGTGAGTGTTTGCTAAAGGGAACATGGTGTTGGGAAGTGAGGTGCCATTTCATCCCAGTTATGCCTCGTACTGGTTACAGTTGGAATTGGCTGGATCCCGAAAGTATAATAAGTAATATAATAGAAATGGTGGCTGGAAATGTGTTAAAATGCTGTGAATAGGACTCCTGGTGAAGCCATTTGTAATTTACTGGGACGAGGAAACGTGCGGTGAGCGCATGTTTTATGAAAAGATGCGGCATATACGGTAGTAAGCCAAGTATGTATTGATGTGCTTTTAAACGAGCGAGATGGCTTTTGTCCATTAAAAAAACTTTATAGTAAATTTGAATGTTTTAGCGTATCTGACCTACCGGTCTACCGCCATCTACCATCAGTCTTCCCTTCTCTCTCTTTCATCGTAACATAATCATCGCATCATCACACCATCACCACAAACACCCTCATCCGCGTACCCTGTGTAACGTCGCTTTCTACTGTAACTGCGTCGCATCACATCCGAACACGAAATCGACTGTCTCATAGCGAAGAGTACAGAAGTATATTGTCTACCTTGCATCAAACTCATCACTGTGAACTTCAGACCAAAATTTCATCGGGACAGGTTTGTTTGGGTGCGAAAAGTTACCTGAATATTGTAAATGCGTAGATTAACTAACTGACGTCCATAATGTGTTCTGAGCATAGTCACCAAGAGGATTAGTATCGCTCTGGTACTCCTAGAGCGGCATGTTATAAAGGCGAATTGTCTTCAGGTCGCGTTCTCGTAGTCGCTCTCCCCCACGTCGCGCTGTATCTCGATCGCGTTCTCCAGATGACAGAAGAAGCATCAGCCGGTTGGTTTGTGTTGGTAGTAATCGCTTCTGTGGTAACCATCCGTATCATTATTGCAGAAGCCGCAGTCGTTCTCCTTAAAGAAGTGACAAATTGAGATGATCCACTGGAGCGATCTCTTATCTGAATTTTTCATTTTGTATCATTTTTGTGTACGATAAGATTATAACCTTGTATCGTTTTTTGTGTGTAAACACATCTGCTGAGTAATAAAGTGTCGTGTAAGAATTGTTCGGTGTTTCAACAGATGATATAAGGATTCACTGGTCTAGAGTGTCAGGACCTCAATCCTCTGCGAAAATTTAGCGTCCTTCAGATTCTGTGCAGCTCTAACACGCGGAAAGAAGGAAGGCTATCTCCCTGGTTATTTTGTTAATCAATACCTCAATACTTTACGAATAAGCTCATTGGCCTGAATGAGATCTTGGAGGTCATTTAGTTCAGGCACATTGTACGGCTACAGTATGGAATGATTAGAACGCCTGAACTTATTGGAACATGATAATAACGTAGAAAGCATATATCAAACTCTATATATGTATAGCAGAAGATTGATGTTCCTGTGTCCGTCTGTTCGACACATAATGCATTCTTGACTGAACTGCAGCTTAGAGCGTGTACGAAGCACATAAGAACTAAGCCTAACTCCACCCACCGTGTGCGGGGCTTGCACAGATATGGTCGAAAAATCGGATGAAAGAAATGGGTTTGTAGAGGTCGTTTGAATTAGGATTCGGTAGTGTCTAATCAAAGTAAGTAGCACAATTGAAATGAGGCTAGCCCCGCCTACCGCAGGCGGGGCTGGCCTCATTTCAATGCCGCATAACCTAGTTCTGACTGAGCTGCGGTTTGATGGGGTCGGCAAGTTAGGAGTGCGTAGGGGCGGTCTAAAGTGTACGGAGCTCATGAGAACTAAGCCTCTGGCTCTATCCCTTGTGCAAAAATGACCGCTGCTCAAATTTGGGACCACGCTTGGGTTACGAAAATCAGACAAGTTAGGGATGAACCTGTAGAGGTCGGGCAGGATAAGGTTGGATTAGGATCTAACCAAAATGGGATGTGTACCTTAATGTCAGGATGCCGCACTGCGGAATGTCGCAAGCGAAGCAATGCGGACGAGCTAAATTGTTGGGTCCCGAAGCGATTAGAAGTCAACTGCGTATCGCACTCCTAGCATTACGTTGTAATCGTTTTGAGACCCAACTACCGCGACGCGCATAGCTCGCACACACTGTGTCGCACGCCGCTCGCCATCGTGCGGCATCCTGACATTAGGGTACATATCCACCAAAATGTATGTAGGTACAGGCACACTGGAAATAGGTCTAGCTACCTCAGCGTGAACGGGGCTTTCTCTGAAATGGGCGGTGCTCAAATTCAAGTCCACTCCTAGGTTCCAAAATCGAGCAGGTTAGGAATGGGCATGTAGAGGTCTGCAAGCTATCATTATGTAGAAGCTAACCAAAGTATACGTAACATATAAGAACTAGCTACTAAACCATGAATGGGGCTTGCCCTGGAATGTCCGTTGCACAGATCCAAGATGCTTTCTCATCCAACTCATCAAATCCATGTAGCTTTGCTTTCTTTTTTTTTTTGACGATTTCAACTCCTCTGCCTTCTATCTTGGGTCGCGCTCTGCATTGGTCTTTTGCTTAGATTTGTTTCATTGAACATGTACTATGTGAGGGATCTTCAGCTATAGGGCCGCATTTGTTCCACCTCCGTGAACTGCTTTTTTCCTATGATATTTTTTTTCGATACCTTCACTCAGGCTTTATGCTTCAGGATGCGCCGCGCACTCTTCCTTCACACAGATTGGATTAAAACGTAAAACGTCCACCGATCAGTATCAAGGATTGGAATGAGGGATGCAACGGAATTACCCTACCACTTCCTTCGAATGTGCCTTCTAAACCTTAGCTGCTGCGGTGATGGGCCGGTAAGGAGAGGAGGCATTACCCGGAGATACATGGAGGGCACCCAAGCTGAACGAAAATTCAGGTCGGTCATTCGTCCCCCACATAACCCTTACCTAAATTAAAAATGTTTTTGAACGTGAAATTTCGATCTTGTGTGGGGATACGCCTTTTTACCGGTGCCGAGGTTTCTTCCCTTCCGGTTTAGGCTAAATAACATTTCAATTGATGTTAGGATTACTGTGGGAGACGAGCGACCTACCTGAATTTTCGTTCTCGTGCGTCCCAACCGTCACCCCCAATCCTGCAGTCCAGCGCCGACCATTAACAACCTGTCTGCACCACATACACCTCTCCTCCTCATTATTATTGTCATCAGTATGAGCATCAGTAGGAACTAACCGGAAATATCACACTGAACAAGTGAAAGACAGCTATCACATTCTACGCTTTCTCTAAAAAACTCGTCAAATCCATGCAACACTACTTCTTTCCTGATCATTTCAACTCTTTCACATTTTCTCTTATCAGGACCACACTCTAAATCAGAATGAATACAGTCCATTCCGGAGCGCTTGATAGGGCGTGGTCTACGGACTTGGGTGATAGTGTATCAAACTCTCACACTCCGCCACACACTCTCACTCTTGTCACGCACTCTCACTCTCGCCACTCACCCATAACCGTATGCCACGCCCAATCAGGCGCTCCGAAATAGAGTATAATTGTAGTTCCGCAGAGAGGATTCTTTACGTATGTGCCTTCACTTCTAACGTTATTGAAGAATGTAGGAATGGATCATCTTTCGCCTGCACAACTTTGTCAATCAGCAAAACGTAACTATTACTAAATTTCTTCTTTGCGGCATTTGTCAATCGTCAGGTGCGTAAGATTTCATAGGTGAATTACAAGGGGATCATATCACCAATCATTCAGTTTATCACTAAAAGTGCTTGGCTTGATTATGTGTTTGACTTTTAGTTAGTGCATTTAAGCATCTACTGATTGTCGGCTGAGAAGGCTAATTTCTCTTACATTCTCTTATAATTTATCAATTTACAATAAAAATGCGAAATGCATCGATGGAAGGAGCGGGTTACTGTTCGCTTAACCTCAAAAACCTTGAGACATGGCAAATTTTTACTGCATTTAGATGCAACGCTTTGAAGCCTCAACTCACAGCGATTCACTGCTGCTTTCGAATGCTAGCTTTCGTTGCTACATTTGTTGATGATGCATTTTGATTACCAACGACCACACCAGCTCTAATGCCACCGGCGCCGGCGGCATAGCGTGGTTACGAATCTCTGCGTCTCCGCCTATGCCTCCCTGCCTCGTTGCCTGCGTGTCTGCACCTCCCCCGTGCCACTCTCCCTTTCTGCGTGTGAACGCAACCACGTTCTGCTGGCGGTGAGTATGACAGCGGCCATATTCCTCCGTCGTGCATTCAAATGTTTTACAGACCGGGTGAGGGTGGACCGCAACTTTTGCTTATTATTTGGCAAGACTGCGTAAACGCTGAGCCCAATGGTGCGCGTCCTCATTGAGGAGCATGTTTTATGCGAGTCCGGACTATCATTCTGGTCACAAGCAGTTTAAAGTGATACACAACACGATGTGCGGTGTGATTCATTTTACTCGACAACTCATCAGTTTAAGGTGGTGGAAACCCGAAATCAGCGATACAGCCAACAGACGAGAAGAAGCGCCAACGCAAGATTCAGAACTCAGCAACACTCAAGAGAAGGATGCAACAGCGTGCTTGGAATGCACCAGATGGCGCCGATGAGCCTGAGGTTCCGGTGTTGCGAGGCGTGCTGCCAATGTTCCCCGTGCCACCACCACCAATTCGACCAGCAAATCCACCACCAGCAAGAAATCTTCGTCGAGGTGCCGCTCGGTGAGTATAAGTGCTTGTCTATTGGTTCACTTATCTCAGACAGTGGCTTCCATGACAGACTACGAGCCGAATCTCCGGATACAGCTGTTGAGTACGATCAGAATGAAGTTGATGCGTTGAAAAGAATGAAAGGTACTGGTATCAATAGCCCCTGCTCGGGTAAGATTGTGTAAATAAAACCGTGTTCAGAAATAGCTGATCGCCAGATCAACGGATTATCGTTAATTGGAGAATCGAAACAGAACAAGTCCTTTGTAGTGGTGGGTACTATCCCGTTGCGGTTGTGGCTTACTATGCAAGTACACGAACTGAACTGAAGAGCAGAACAAAAAGGCCACTCGGTAGCGCGCGATCGCTCGCAGTGTGCATATCGTACCGCTCCAGGCATCATGACAAAAGATAGATTACGCATAATTCAGAGTTGAGATTCAGGCGAATTGGCGACCAGGCGAGAAAAGGATACTAATCGATTTTGCGGACACCGCGCAACTCACGAATAGGCGAAAAGGCAGATAGAGAGAAGGCTATCAGTCAACGCGTATCTTATCCTTCTCACCTATCCCCCATTCGTCAGTTGAGCGCGATCAATAATTTCGATACATTGTGTGTTCATTTCACTTATTCGCCCACTCACCAATTCGCTCATGCCGGGATCACTTGTTACAGCATTCATACATAGTTTTAGAAGTTGCGGAAGTGTGGAAAGAAGAATAGATACGTATTGATCGGGAGAATCGCGGAACTTGCGGAAATGCAGATTCGTGGGATTTGTGTAATCGTGGAACTTGCGGAAGTCAAGACACTTCCCGCTTCTTAGTTTCTCTAATCCTCTCGTCTTTCCGTGGCATGGGAATCAGTACGTATCTAATGCTTTTCCGCGAATTCCACGATTCTGCATTTCCACAATTCCGTAAATTCCGCAATTCTCCCTATCGATACGTATCATCCGTTAGAAGTAATTTCGCAAAGAGTTGAGCGGCACGCGGCGGTGAGCGCCGTACATACATAGTTTGATCCTAGAGCGGTGATATCGTATGCTACGTTCACAATCCTTCGCATTATATGAACCACTTTCTGTGTCTGTTTGTCGGTATGTCGGTATGTCGTATGTCTGGGTCTTTGTCAGTCCGTCAGCCCATAATGATGACTATGATAAGGGAGTCGATAGGGCAAAGCAACTGCTCCGAGTAGGGAGAACTGTTGGGCGTTGAAATAACATTCTGAGATTATGTTATCGTAGTAATAGCACCACTTACTTATAGAAACACCTACTTGTTACTCTCGCCGTTAGGCGTTGTTCAGAGTTAGCGATTCAGGCGATTCCGCGATACAGGCGAAAAGATACGTATCGATTACATGGGTAGTACGCCTGAGTCGCCTGACCACGTGAATCGCAAACTCTGGCCAATGTCGTATTTCTGCGGTGCGCCGACGTCGCACTAGGCGTCAGCACACAATGGTGTGTAGATATGTGGGTTGTGGATAGGCCTGCCGATATGTCGGTCATGGAACAGTGCCGTTTGGACTACTACCGATCAAAGAGTGGGTGCTTGACTGAATAAAAGGATTGCGATCCTTTTGACAATTAGCAAGTCATGGTCGGCTCTAACGGCTATCATAATGTGCGCAGAGGGCTGAAAACGGAGAGCTGGCCTAAACATCGAGGGTACAGACGAAGAACGCTAGTTTTGATGACTGGTGGATGACTAATGGGATGTGTGGATAAGTGCGAATTCAATAAAGTAATGCTAATAATGCTCTATGTTGAAGGAATCGTCCACGGAAAATGGTTCTTGTGTTACCCATATGTTTATGTTGTATTTGCCTAATGTTGGCCTCATGCATTTCACGCGAAAAATTGTGAATCTGGCTGAGATACAGCACCACAAAGTGCACCCAGGTGGGCGGGGCCTCCGTGTGAAAGCCTCGTCCCGTCGTCCACCGTTGTCGGAGACGCATTGTAGGAACAGAAGGTTACGTAAACAGTCCCACAATCCGTTCCCAACGACGGCGAACGACGGGACGAGGCTTTTACACGGAGGCCCCGCCCACCTGGACGCACTTTGTGGTGCTGTATCTCAGCCAGATTCACATTTTTTCGCGTGAAATTTTGCATGAGGCAAATACAACATAAACATATGGGTAACACAAAAACTCATTTTACGTTAACGATTCCTTTAAAGCACATCGTTGAGTAGCTCCCATTGACATTATCCTATACGTATACCGCTCTTCGTCAGTGCCGTGTGACGCGCGAGGAAAATCGCGTGGTCAAAGCTGCTAAGACCATGTTCATACTTTAACACCGATGCCGCCACGATCATCATACTGTGGTGTGGTTGTGTTCAGCGATTTACAAGCGGAGCGCGACATTGGAGTGCCGCCGTTGACGTCGGCGGGCACATGATTTTGCCGTCATCACCGCCGGTGTCAGCGCTGGTGCGCAAAGTATGAACGCGGCCTGAGTCAACTATTCAGCTTCTCAGTTTTTTAGCACAATGTGTTCAATTGAATGCAGGTCAACGACGATGTGCGGGCAGTGCGTGAGGCTGAAGAAAGGTATTTGATGAAGGAAATGGAAGCTCACATAAAATTAATCGAGAAAGGAGTTAGTTGAGCTCAGTTCACTGATTTTACTTTTATGGGATACCTTCAAGCCATGTGTCTTAGCCCATTTTGCCCGATCATTATGACAATATCGGGTACCTTTGACTCAATGTTGATGCTTATCGAATACCCCTCCGATTCCACAGCACCTATCGTCTTGAACTTTTTACATCAGAGCACGCGTTATTATAAAAGAGGTTCCCACAGCCGATTATTACCATCATCCCTTCAACGATAAACAGGGTTAAGTGAAGAAGGAGTTGAAGAGCAATTCCCATGTTCTCCCTTGTTGAAACCTCGGCATAGTTGTCGATTGTTTTTCTTTTGTATGCCAACACGAGGTTAGTTGTGGAACCTTTATTGGCCTAACGTTTCGACCTTCTCGTCTTCTTCAGAGGCCTTGATTTGCAAAATATCCAAACAAGCGCCTCCTCCCCTCTAGCGTTTCCGGCGTCGTTTCGAGATCGCTCTCGGACAACCCGGTAATGAAACAACAAACTCACCCAAGATTCCACCAGCGGAGCAGCAGCTCGCGCCTCAATCACATGTGTCAGTAAGGGCGAATGAGTCTTACTTGACTCGATGTTCCTTATACGGCAGAAACTACAGCCGTAACTCGCACTGTGATACGAAAGGCAAGAGTTCATTGCTAATAGAAAGACACTCGTTTCGGTTATTCATTCGTGGCTTTCTTGTGGAAATCCGGAATGACTCTAACACTTTACGTGACGAAACTTCCGTCGCGCACGCCAAGATAGAGCACATAACATCAAAGTCATTCCCGTTATGCTCCTCAACTGGGAAAAGACGGTGGTGTTATAACCACCTCACTTGGCAAGCATAAAGTTGAGGAGCATAACGGGAATGACTTTGATGTTATGTGCTCTATCTTGGCGTGCGCGACGGAAGTTTCGTCACGTAAAGTGTTAGAGTCATTATGGATTTCCACAAGAAAGCCACGAATGAATAACCGAAACGAGTGTCTTTCTATTAGCAATCAACTCTTGCCTTTCGTATCACAGTGCGAGTTACGGTAAAGGCGACGTGCGCGGCTGTAGTTTCTGCCGTATAAGGAACATCGAGTCAAGTAAGACTCATTCGCCCTTACTGACACATGTGATTGAGGCGCGAGCTGCTGCTGCGCTGGTGGAATCTTGAGTGAGTTTGTTGTTTCATTACCGGGTTGTCCGAGAGCGATCTCGAAACGACGCTGGAAACGCTAGAGGGGAGGAGGCGCTTGTTCGGATATTTTGCAAATCAAGAGCTTCGAGCCATCTTCAGGCCTCTGAAGAAGACGAGAAGGTCGAAACGTTAGACCAATAAAGGTTCCACAACTAACCTCGTGTTGGCATACAAAAGAAAAACAATCGAGTTGAAGAGCGTATAAGAACTCAGACCACGTCTTACGGATTGGGTCAGGTCGGCGGAGCGGGAGGCGGTCGTTAGGCGCGGCTAACTGATGGGGCGCAAGGACTAATCTTTCACCTTAGCGCAGACCATCCGACGCGTCTTTTCCTTCGTGTTCTCTAAATTTTGATAAATAGAAAACACTGCTTATACTTCGGAGGTGAGGGAAGGGGTTGTATGACAATCATTTTGAAGTTGATTACAAGCTATATCTCAGTAAAGTGCAGCGATTGTTCAGTGAACAAGGTCCCTTTCGGGGTAATTATCAGTTGCGCAAATCTGAGGGTTTGATGATGTAAACGAGTTGTGGGACGCAGAAGGTGGTCGGATGATCGTCGTTACGGTGATAGTAAAAGCCCATGTAAACTCGCGTTGGTTCGATAGTTCTTCGTTAGAGCTGCGACGCGGAATTTCTAGTTATTACCCAGGTGTGCCACACACAGTCGTAACAGAACAGTTTATGCTTCCAACGGAGATACCTCAAACTTGGGTAATAAAACAAAACAACTTCTTGGAAGAAGAACCGATATCGAAATTGGCGTGAGGGGTTAACTCTAAAAGAGAGTTGGAAGAGTATGAAAAATAGGAACAATCGGAGATCCTAGAATCTGGAAGCAATCTTAGCGAAAATTCTAGAGTTCAAAAGCGATTTTCTAAGAAAGGACAATATCAAAAACTACCTTCAAGAGGATGGCATCAGAAAGCGAAGATTCTATAGTCACAAAGCAATTCTCTCAGAAAAAGCAATATTAAAATTAGAGTCAAAAAGATGGCATTAGAAGCGAAGATTCAAGGGAGAGGTCGTAGCACGGAAGATTCTAGCGAATTAAGGCAATCTTCTCACGAAAAACAATATCAAAGATGGACGTCAAATGATGGCTTAAAGGGGAGTAGGAAGATAGGGAGATGTCGGAGTAAAGAATACTCCAGCAACTGAAGATATCCCTGGCCGTGGCCTTTCACACCCGTGTGCGGAAAAGTCAATCATCGATGGTCGATAGATCATGGTATGAGAGATCATCGCTTCGCGGAACAACCAACGATTGCGAACCGCCATACCATGCCCCTATTGGCTCACTAGCGCACGGTGCGCCTAACGACATACACTCCGCCGGAGGTTGTGGCCGTCGCGTCCCTTCGTGCACCGTCAGCTTACGACAAAAAAAAGAGCAAGGATGTTTAGGGCGCCCTTGGGTGCGGCGTTCTTCTCTGAGCGTCCTAGTCCACACTTACGCGGTATGCAGAGGTGTGTAACAATGGGACAGGAAATTAGCGGCGCTCGTAATGCTACGCGACGGGCTCGAGCCAAAGGCGGTGTTCTAGTTAGATGTCGAAGCGGTTACGACAAAATTGAGGCGTATTACACAGTAATGATTTGAGGACCCAACCAATACCCCTAGTTCGCGCCCATCGCGTCGCACGCTACCGCGTCGCAACTCGAAGTTCATCGCACACAGTTGGATACTGAAGGGATTAGCATGTTATGCGCCTTGTTATAAGCGGAGGACGCTCTAATCGCTCCGTTACTCACCTGCTCATGACCAGAGCCGTAGGTCTGACGCCTTGTTGCGGACGCCGCGTTGCAGAACCCTCTCGACAACACACTTGACTTGAGCTACCTCTTCTGCTACCTTTCCTCACATGAACCACAAGTAACTCGGCGACGAACATGAGTAGCTGCTTTGGCCACATGAGTAGCATTACGTATGTAGATCACATTCATGATTTTCAGACTGTTAACCGAGCAGCTATACTAATGCTTATGACACCGTTATGTAATTTTGTGGAGCGGCTCGAGATGGAATTAACAAATGTGAGCGTTTTCGGCTTTTTTTTTGAGCAGTGATAATCGAAAAGTTGAGATAACTTCTACTGGGAAAGCGCTTCACAGTCTAATGCAAAGTACAGTTATCAGTTGTTACAGGAGTGCTCAGTTATGGGCAAGAGCTTTGGTCTCTGGCGGAACTCGAACCCACAATCCATGCTTTGCATGGAATGCAAACATTTGGTATGAGACTAAGGCTTTTGCCCCTGACTCCGCACTCCTGTAACAACCTTCGCTTTGCGCGCTGCGGCGAAAATCGACAGCTATCAGAAATTGAGATTTTAGGAAACAGTTATCAGATTTCATTGGCTAGCACACAGTATGTTGTTCTGATCGAAGGTGTCATTAATCAGAATCAAGTCCCGCTACGTAGGACGTGGCCAGATTTGGGGTGTGTGCACTTATGACGAAAAATCGCGTGACCACCCGCGGCGTGTGGCTCGGCGCGTGCGAGTACCAGCGGCTGTGCATGGCAGCCTTTAGCGAGGCAGTGTGGCATGGGTGAAGGAGGCAGGGTGGCATGGGTGGAAGTGCAGAGGTGGAGCAGCCACGCTCTGACGGGCTGCCAAGGGCAATCGATTCGGTAAGTCGTCCTGATGGCGCCGCGAAGCGAGTTCCCGTCGTAAGTGCCCACACCCTCAGATTTGCTTTCAGCATGGACATATTTCAATATCCACCCAGCGCGTTAGCAATTGGTGGGCAATTCCTCGTTTTGTACTTTGCAACCTCGTTCTGCCTAATTCAGAGTGTCTAGCGCGAATCCCGATGCAAAATGGTGCTAACGTACCGATACCATAAGTGAATCGTTTTTACAGACAAAGAACCTACTCACGGATATCGAGGCTCGTCAAGCTGATCTAAACAGCGAAATGGAGCATGTGGAGAACGTGAGCCGTATTCTGAACCAAGGTTCCCTACAATCAAGTGAATCCAAACGCAAATGACACCCTTTTTTAAATTTCAAAATCTTAGCCTCCTGTCTTCTCAGTGTTCTGCTGCTCAAAAAGAAATGTGGTAATGATCAATGAGCACAATTTCTGTTTATGTCTACAGTAATTGCAGTGATTGTCAATCAAATTGACATGTATAAACTGATATATCATTTCCAGCCGGCTTCTCTTCTTCGAAAAAAGATGTGCATCAGAATGAGTGTCGAGCGACTGGCTGCAAATTTTTTTGGAGTGCATGAAGCATATCCTGATTCCTTCAGGCTGACCCCGAGCATACGATTCTCCCATCCAATGACTGGTGCTGTTGGCATACAGCCATGGTCTGCACAAAAAAGGTCGTCTTAATCCACAGTCATATCAGGTGTATGCAGAATGAATGGCCATAACAGACTTTTGAGACTGCATCACGGCCTCAAAGAGCTTTGGTGATCCATGCTTCTGCTGTACTCTTGTTACCACCAGTTTATTTCCAAATCTATCCACATATTTTCAACACGATACATCAGAATGTCACAAACGCTACAACCGTTATATTTTCCTAAAAGGGTACTGTTTCCATATGTTACTCAGGTTTCCCACTTGTTTCCGTTCCACCTCACTGCTCTCATCCGTGGGTCCGCCGATATCGGACACAAGGTCCCGCATCGTCTTGTCTCTACCGCCAAGTTACTGTAGCTGTTACTGGGCGACCCAATGGGGTCGTTTTCCCGCTGATTACCGGAAAGGCCACCGCTCTCAGCTCCGCTCTCTCCCGGATGAGCCTCGATCCCAGGCTCCGCCTCTCATTTATATCCCCCGCACGGGAGGGCGTTCAGCTGAATCATCGTGAACTAGGGTTCACGACACAGACCACTTTTTTCAAAACCCCATAACTTCGCTCAGACAAAACTTTATTTGTCGAAATAGAAACCATTTGAATCTACACAACTTTGCCAACGATCTGGTAAAGAAAATATGCCATCATGATGAAAATCTGGATTGCGAGAATTACTAAAGTCAACAATGGCATTTTCAATCTGCATCGCATCGGCGGACTGCTTCTAACGCAGGTTTGCATCAAGAACCCGGAAAAAGTGGTAGTCCGTTGGAGATAGGCCTGGGGAATAAGGGGGTGAGGGAGAGTCTCGATGCCTAATTGCATCGGTTTTTGCCGGGTGCGCAAAACAACGCAAAACCCCACACTTCGCAAATTACCGAGGGATCTAATGTTGTAAGAAGGTAAGTCGACCCATGTGGTTATCGCGAAATGTGCTTTTGAACCATAGCAGGTTAATAAACAAGGCTGACATCTTTCGCATTTTTTTTTGGAAATTTCCAGTTGGTTTCATCTATCATGTTATGACGAATCTGAATTTAGACTTGTGCAAGATGATGATATCGATAACTTCTCTATGTATGGTGTCGCTCACCGTAACAAAATAAAATGCATAGTTTTATGCATCTTGTCCAGATAATTGCACAAATAAGCATGGATTATCTGATCTGTTTTGACAACCATTAAGTACATGGCTTTATTACAACACTAGAGATTTTCGGTTTAACTGCCAAGCTTTCGAAGTGTATTTATGGAAAGAGCTCAGTAGCATATGGACATTCAGGGCTATCAATGTCGCGATGCAGGGCGAGTAATTGATATTCCTTTTTGTAAAAGTCCGAGATAACGCTGTCGTCTGCGCGGAAGATGTCGCACTTGATCTGAAAAAGTTGCGAATGCAGTCAAAGGATAGAACGAGCGTACTAATTTACTCGTTGACAAGTAAGATTCAGTGTTAGTTGCACAACTTTTGCCTGCCGTTGTAAGTACCATAAGTTCGGATTTGAACTCGAAGTGAATAAAGAAGGACAAGATGGATGGGCAGCTTCCTGAGTATGATTACGGAAAGGAAGATTTAATCAATAAATTCAATCATAAGATCATGGAAAGGTAGAAGTTACCGATACAATCAATGAAATTGTTTTGATAGTGCCAGAACGATTTCTGTACGTTTTACCTTAGCGTCGGATAGAATCGAAAGAGCATTTTGCTCGATCTGTTTTGCACTTGTACTCAGTGGATACTTCAGTTCACTTGCGGATATTTCACTACGCTCTTCAGTCTGATGACGTTCCACCGAAAACCACTGGGAGAGGCTGCACTTCGGAATGGGATTATACGAAAGGATGGGGTCGAACCAGGTTCTTTTTTGCTTACCGGTTGAGCAATCGTAGAATACTGCAACGTAATGGTCCCATTCGGTACACAGCTTGGAGGGGAGGGAAGGAGGTGCAAGAGAGAGTCCCTTTGCTCAGTGCTAACATCCGTCAAGTATACAAAACAGAGTGTAATGAAAGATAAAAGAAATGGGACATAATGTTCCTGAAATGTTCTCTTACAAGAAGAAGCGAGCTCACTTCTTGCACCGGAGTGTGTGGCGTTTGGTCGAATTTTTGCGCGGCCTCCCGCGGCGAGCGGGTGGCGAGTGCGAGTTGTTTGTGGTTTTAGCTATCGAAACAGCAACAATCACAACATAGGCGAGCTTGCGCAGCTTCCAACCTGCAATCTTTGAAGATCCTTCACGGTAGCAGCCCAATGCGTCCTGAGCCGAACTCCAAGCGACCGTGGCAAGACGTACTGACGGCGCCGCGAGAGCGAAGCTGCGAAGCGAAAATTCGACCAATTTACACACCCCTTGCACCGTCATGTAAATATGAAGGCGCAGTCGGGCTAACGAACACTTAAAGGAATCGTCCACGGAAAATGAGTTTTTGTGTTACCCATATATTTATGTTGTATTTGCCTAATGTTGGCCTCATGCAAAATTTCACGCGAAAAATGTGAATCTGGCTGAGATACAGCACCACAAAGTGCGGTCCCAGTAGGCGGGGCTTCCGTGTAAAAGCCTCGTACCGCGTCCGCCGTGGTCTGAGACGCATTGTAGGAACAGAAGGTTACGTAAACAGTCCCACTCTCCGTTCCCAACGGCGGCGGAAGACGGGACGAGGCTTTTACACGGAGGCCCCGCCCACTGGGACCGCACTTTGTGGTGCAGTATCTCGGCCAGATTCACATTTTTTCGCGTGAAATTTTGCATGAGGCCAACATTAGGCAAATACAACATAAATATATGGGTTACATAAAAACTCATTTTCCGTGGACGATTCCTTTAAAGACACTGGAAGGAGGTAATTTTGGTCCACGGTAGAACATACGTAGTGCGGACGAGTTTAAGTGGCCGCCATAGCACAAACTCGCCAATTTGAGGCCTTGGCTTGGTGCTAAGGGGAGATGTTTCTATTATGTAATTGTTTTTCTTTTACTTGTTCCTTTGTTCTTTCTGATATTGTTTCTAGATGTACTCACATGAATGCTAATGTAGTTGGGATTGGCCACTCCACTGCGCTGGGAGTTAGGTGCACAGCTAACGTTGGCCCGCGGCCCGTCTCCTACAACGGACAACTCGGAAAGTCAGTGTGTTGATGCGAATACGATGCGAATACACACCGCATCGTCGCGCTTTTGATTCCTGGTTTTTTCGCCGATTGTCGCTTCTAACCTTCAGTGTTCGTTACAAAATGCTCGTTTCTTTGCATCTTCCTATTGTTTCGGACCCCTTCCTGTTCCTTTAAAGCGCCATTGAATACCTAAAGCAGCAGAGTAAACTTCTTCGATGGGTCTCTCGTTGAGAGCCTCCATAGGACTGACGCTTTGGTTCAAGGAAATCTCTGAGCTTTTGCTGCTCGAACGCTGCCGTTATCCGAGGCGCAGTGCCATTTTTCATGCTTCGAACCCGTGCTGGTATCTCGGTGGTAATAGCACATTCTATTCAGACGCGAAGGGTGTAGAGAACCTGTATAAGACGGTATATTCGAGGGCATCACCTCTTCAACTACCCAGTGTTGATAGAACTAACAATAAGTGACGTTGTGAACGCTAAAGGGATCGCGAAGCCGAGTCGAGGCACATCTCATATGGGTGTATGCCATGTGGACAGAAAACTCGCTTTGCGACGTTCCGTGTGCGACGCGATGGTACGAGCTACGCGCGCCGCATTGGATGGGTCGCGAAGCGATGACGGTACTCTAACACGGAAGGCCCATCAGGTCATGGTGAGCTTTCTCAAAACGCTTTTTTGCATTTTGTAGGTCACATACATGAGGCAAAAAACCGGTATCAAATTTGGCTAGATGGTTTTGGGGGGCCCAGAAAATGGTCAATGGTTCAATCCCCCCTGAGGCCAAATTTTTGCATTTATCTAATTTCATCCATTTGTGCTCATGTGTGACCGCACGTGCAAAATGTGTGCAAAATCAACTTTCATCCTGCCAGAGAAGCGCTATCTTCAGTATTTTTGCGTATTAGGCGAATGATTCGTTTGAACCTGCCAACGCCCATAACAAGGAAACTAGGGGTGTGATATTCATGCTCAGGGGATCGAACTATCCCGGGTAACATTATTCAGCCTGATCGTGGTTTTGACCCAAACCCGGAAATTAGGTGACCAATAGTACTACTACTACCATAGTAAAGAACACGCAACGAAAGAAGGTCGGTAGCCGATATAAGGGAATGTCTGCTATCTTTTTCCAGCGCATAGTGTTGCTGGGTGCAGTTCACTTGAAATTTTACACATGCTCCATCGCATTTAATCGAGGCTGCTAGTTGTTCGTCTGTACAAGTAGAGCAGTGACTGCGTGCGCATGTCCACCCCACTGACTCGAGTTTGGGTCAAAATTTCAATTTGGATAATACCCTGTATCTAGGGCTAATTGGGTCTCCTGAGCACGAATATCACACTAGTTTCGCACGAAAATGTCTAGCAAGCGTGCTTGGGGCGCCGAAGTGTCCAAATAAGTGAGCCACTGAAAACTTGTAAACGGGGTCAGTTTGGTGCACCAGCAACGAAAATTGCACGAAATTTTGCATGTGCGCAAGTAGTTTAGCGCTAGGAAAAGAAAATTAAGGAAATGCAAAAACGTGAACGTCAAGAAGAGTTGAACTACAGACGCCTCTTCCACTGTGCCAATGCCAATTCCACTATCCATTCGGCCATCCAACCACTGCGAAGGCTGACATGTGCATCCCCTATGAGTTTTCTTTGCTTCGTTTAGCAGTTACCATAAGAGATTCTAGATTTTTGAACCAGCTCGCAGTGGTTTTGGCGTAGGTTTGAAGACAGCCTTCTGATATGCTATACTGCACGCCGCAGCTGGAAAGCATTGCAGCAAACTGGTCAAAATTGCTCCTTTCTAAGCAACTTTTGTCACTCATTTTTTGGGCCTCCCAAAACCATTTAGCCGAATTTGAGACCGGTTTCTTGCTTCATGTATGAGACCTCATGAAATGCAAAAAACCGTTTTGAAAAAGCTCACCATGACCTGATGGGCCTTCCTTGTAAGTCCATTCTAGGTGTAATCACTTCAGGACCCAACCAATACGATGCACATACAGTAGCGCTCAAAAGTCTTCGGCCAAATGTTCTTTTACTTGGGTTGGGTTTTTCACTTGTAACTTTTTTTGCGTCTGGACCGATCTAAGAGAAATTTTTAGTATGTTGTACTTGGAGACACTACATACTAAATATACTATCATGGCGCTCAACAGTGTAAGTTACGTGGTTAAATGCATTTTTTTTTGTTTTTGGAGTGCCATCCCTATGCCGCCCCGCTGTGCCGCTGTCATTGGAAGTCGTGGCCTTTCTACAAAATAGTGATGCTCTCTGAGGCTTGCTCGTTTTGTTTTTGTAAAGAAAGCCGTTTTTCTTGATCAAGCCTTTTTCTTTTTTTGGGTGGTCTTGTAATAATTTCTTGTAAAAAACCATGAAAAGCGTCAAGCTGCACTCAAGTAGAAGGAAATGTTGACAATAGGTTCAGGCACCACATATTAAAATTTTGTCAAATTTGGTCAAGTAGAAAAAAAGTTATGACAAAAAAGTTTTGGCCGAAGACTTTTGAGCGCTACTGTAGATCGCACCATAACGTCGCGTGCTAACCGCGGCCACTCGAATTGTCTCAATGGCATACACCCCGTTTCATATTGGCTTGACAGGAGTTCCCTTTTCCCAGTGCGAACTTCGCGTGCTCTTAAATTTAGGGTGAAAATATCTTGCTAAAATGCGCCAAAGCTCACTAATTAAGGGTTGAAAATGGAGGGGATTTTGTTGCTCCCCTCGTATATTACTGTATGATTTGCGTAGCAGGAGCACCTCAAATGGTGCCAGCTTATTTGTTTACGGCCCCTTCACAACCACTGATATCAGTCTCTGGCGTATAGCCCTCTACATTAGGTTTTGAGAGACGCTTTAAACGGTTTTGCGCGTTTACAAGATCAATTCAAATTTGAGCGCGCATCAAATCAGATTAACTTACATGATGCGCTCCATAGATAATTAAAAAGTCGCTCTCTGTTAATATAGGCCGTCCTTAGAATTCCATAAGGGCTTCAAATTGTCAGGAAAATCTGAAGTACAGCAGAAATACGCCTTTGGATAAGATCATCTTCCAGTATTGGAGGATGCAGGCTGAAGCCCTTACTCGTCTGTCAAGATCACTTCACGCGTGTTTTTTTGATCGAGCGCAACGAAGAGAACTATGTAAGTGTCAGCACTGCAAGAGGAGGAGGAGCCATTGCGTTAGACGGGACAGCTTGTCTCTGATTAGAAGCGCAGAAATGTGAATGAATTCTAAGTTTTATTTGATGAAATCGCTTTAATCAAAACAGCAGAAAGTGATGAGAATCCGCATTTACATGGGATATCTTAACGTATTAGTCTTCTCAGTACAGCACTGTTCACCACATCAGGCAGCTGTTACTCGCTAAAACAATAGAAATGGGTACGCGACCGCAGTTTTCACAGATCATCTTCCAGAATTGGAGGATGCACGCTGAAGCCCTTACTCGTCTGTCATAATCATCAGATCTTGTTGACTACTTTTCCAAACATCTGGACAGCTTCTTCAAGCTTTCTTCAACGCCGGCCAATCCGACTGGAACCGAAGGGGCTTCGCCGGCCTGAGGGCCGGTTGCGCCCGTCTATAAGCGGGCGACTTTCGGCTCGCCGTCGAAGCGGCGAGCCGATTTTCGCGGGTCTTGGAATGAGCACCCGCCCAATTACGACGGGTCATCTTTAACTGCTCCAATAACTACGTGCTTACCATAGCCTATCAACCCCTCAGCCAAGTCAACTTAATTCTACCACCACTTGTTCTTTGTATATTGACTCCCTTAATAATAACGACTCATTAGTAATTTGCTGAAATGGAATCAGACTATTTACCTCTCTATCACACACGCCGCCCATTGTGGGCGGGGCGTGACATTGTCTATGGGGCCTTACTTCTTCGTTCATGCTCTACCAATCTCATGCTTGGCCTATCACTAGAAATCACGCTATCTGCATGCCTTCAAATTATCCTGTTTATACTACCGATATTCATCGTCAAATGATGAATGCTAAGGTCGCTTCCATGCACCAACGCCGTCACCTGCGTCGATTCGACGCCATCATCGCCAGTGACGGCGTCAAACCCACGCAACCATTTGCCCGCCGCCGACGACGGCGTCCATAGATAATGCGCAGCGTTTGCAAAATTCTTGACCCAATCACACTACAGTATGGTGCACGGCCGCTTTGAATCTTGGCGCTGTGCCAATGCACGAAGCGGCCACGATCACCATATTGGCACAACGCCAAGATTCGAAGCGGCCACAATCACCATACTGTAGTGTGATTGAGTCAAGAATTTTGCAAACGCTACGCATTATCTATGGACGCCGTCGTCGGCGGCGGGCAAATGGTTGCGTGAGTTTGACGCCGTCGTCACCGGCGATGATGGCGTCGACGACGCAGGCGACGTCGTCAAATTGACGCCCTCGCCGCCGGTGACTGCGTCGGTGCGCAAAGTATGAAAGCGGTCAAACCTTACCTGCTTACTAGTCAATGTCTAATGAGTGCCATCGCTCTGCTTACACAGTGGTGGGCTGACGATACCTCTACTCATGTGCTTCGGCCATTGATAGTACTAAAGAAGCGTAAGGCAAACCCTTTTTCGAAGCTGGTGGTAAGGCTAGATTGTCTCTCGAATCTGTCACCACAATGGCAACCAAGTCTAGCTAATTCCCAGGAAAATTCAAATTCAATAATGCAAGTGGTCATCGCACTTCTGCGTGACTCCTCTGAAGCATGTATGCAGCTGTGACACTGCATCAGGCGACCGCCCCTACTTATTCCATTTTCGTTACAGATATGATTTGCGTTAAAAAGTGCTTTTGTCTTTCATCTATCAACAAGCTCTTAAGCGGTATGTCCTCTCTCGTATTGAAATTTAGTCCGTTTGCGGTTCGGTGCAGCTTCTGATTCATTGAGACAACCCCTTCGAACGATAACTGTTTAGGAAATTTTGTTTGCTTTATCTTTGTTGTGAAAACAAAAACTGACCGGGTATCCGGATCTGTTGAAGATACCGGCAGCAGCACAATCACCATACTCTTCTGTGCACATCCTCAAGCAATCGCCTGTACTGTTAATAGGCTTTTCTACCACAAGCGATAAAGGCCCATCGTCCCAGGATCCATCACCATCTTCTACGACATGTACAAAAGTGCAGGATAGTGTTACGGGATGCACCTGAATGAAGTACGAAAGAGGAATCTCAAGCCAAACATATCTCTTAGCACTGAAACGATTTCATAACAAAAATCATGCTAAAAGTGAAAATTCAAAAAAATAATGTATTCCTATTCCGGTCCAGTGTGATGATAGTTATTATAAGCGAATGGTAAGACGCTGAGTTGGGTAGCAGTGGACCACCCTTTCAATTTATTGGCCTTTCTTGGACAAATGCAATTATGGTTGTAAAAAAGCAAGCTGTCAGACGACTGAAGAATGGGATCGACTGGAGAGCTTCCTTTTTGTTGCCGTAGTGGAAGGGAGAAAAGGTGAGAAGGTATTCATACTCATAGTGAAGCGATATTGCCATATTCACCGACTTCATGCCGCGTTCGTACTGCGCCGGCAGGGCATGGATGCGTTCACAGGCAGCGAGGCAGAGTGGCATAGGGGAGGCGCAGAGAAGACGCAAATAACAAGATAGGGTTGCACAGGCAAAAATGCAGAGAAACATAGCCGTACCCTTCCGCCGGGACCGCGAAGTATAAACGTGGCTAGATCTTGGCCACGGTGCCTACTCCGCTTGCTTCCGTTGATATGACAAATTCTATAGAAGGGTATGGAGTAACAATACTTTGAAGCTATAGAGACCGTTAATAGATCTCCGAGCTTGCCTTGAGCAAGTTTGACAGAACGTCACTGAGTAATTCTTTCATAATCCTTTCTGTAACGAGTGAAATGATAAAGTCCTATGAGATTTGGGCTTCTGCGAAGTTAGCAAATACAGCATCAATCAAAAAAGGAGGAAATGTGTCTCAGGGTCTCTTACAAATCCTCGAACGGTGCCAGCTCTCCAGCAATATAATTCCCATTCGTTTATGCTGGCCTCTTGAATGGTCACTGAATTTATCTGGATATCTTCTTTCTTCTTTCTATGATAGTTCTTGGTTTGATAGGCGGCCAATTATTTTCCCGCACTTTGTATGGTTCCTGCTTCTCTACACGTCTTAATGCATGTGATGAGTAAAAAAATTTGAGCAGTGCATTTGCCCTTTTGCAGGCTTGAGACTTGCTTACATTGGCATTTTGGTTGTCATTTTTATCCGAATACTTTTCCTACAGACATTCCTGGATGCAATTCTGAATCCGAGCTTTTCCGAACTGGCCTTCCAATCTGGTAGCGTACCTGTGAGAGAAGGAGGACCACCATAAATGGCACGACGGAGACTGAGACAAGAATCATGTCTCCAAATCCGAAACTAAATCCTGAAGCTCTTTGCCTTACACGTTGTGGTGTCCACCTGCAATGAAAGCGTGATTGCCATAGTTTCCAAACAAAAATAGAAGAGCGACCAGTTTCGACATATCAGCAATTGCTTTCAATTGAAAAAATGGGAAGAGTTTTAAAGACACCCAGGAGGGATAGGGAGAAAAAGGTAATCGGGAAGAAGTGTTCTCTCAGAGCAAGTGTGTTTGAGTTTGGGACGGATAGTCGGTAGCGAATTGGTAGGATAAGTAGCATAATCGGGTTGAGGAATGCAACGTTGTGGTCTTTATTTGCGATCTTCCGCGTATTATTGCAAACTACTCACATCACCAGTGCGAATTGCTCGCTATAAAAGACGGAGCTACGGCTAACGTAAGTGTCATTTGTAATCACGAAGGGCTTATTTTATTCATGATTATGTGAAACAATTGAATCCACAAACAACAACAAGCAAGTAAAACAGTGCACAATAACAACAATGTGAAAGTTAGCGGAAAAAAGAGTGGAAAGTTTTTACCTGCAAAAAATCCATTTCGTGCGGAAACTTCAAGTGCATTACAAATTACGACACTACAAGTTGCACTTGGCACTCCAAACGTCACATAACAGCTGGGGCAATCTGAACAAACGGCAAGCGTTCATCGTAAGCTAAAAATGCCTGCAGCGTTTCGGTACTAAAGGCCGCTTTCGAAGCTGCTTATTCTCAAAGACGAAACCTTGACAATAGAAGAAAACTGCTCAATCGAATCCATACACGTCTCTCCCCCGTCTCGCCCACGTATCTGAGCTGATCCTATCCCAAATAGCGTTAAAGCATGCTAATGTGGCTCTGAGTGCGAACTACCCACTCTAAATTCCATTGCTGTAGAAAGATGGAAGCAACACCAGAACCGATGATATCGCTCTGCTAGCGATTATGACAGCCGTTCGGGACGGGTTTCCATAGTTATGCCCATTTATTTCACATCAAAGCGAAACATAAATTACTGAGATTCTCTGTTGAGAGACTTTTTTCACAATCGAAATGGCTTTCATTTTACGGGGATGTTGACACGCAAACCTTTCATGGTAACTGCTCAACAATACGTTAATTTTTCAGCTAGATCTTAAAAAGAACCGTTTCATGTTTCGTGGCTTCAGCAAAAAGACTGAACTTGTTCTGTTCCACATCAACCATCTCGTATAAGAAGCGGCAAGCGGAATTACTAATTTTTTTTCTTTCCCCAAGCATGGATAACACAACTAAATTGGACAACAAGAGATCACGCGAATTTATGTGATCTTCGGGTGCCTTCTGCTTTTGTGGATCGGCACACGTTGCATGTTGAAAATAAGGAAGAAAGGAAACTGAATGGTGTGACATTTAAACTGTTGCACCGAGGAGGATAAGGTTCCTAAATGAGGTTGCTGAAAATGTTTGAATTACCAACGGCTGCTGGAAGAGTATACCAGTGATTCAGTTCTCATCAGGGGTCCACGAACTCATTCGAACATAGAATTATGGGTGGGATAAGGTCTGGACTGTTTGCAGGCTATTGCTTATCTGTTGAGTGCCCACAAGGAGGACAGTATCGTTCCTGCTTCATTGGCAGGTGGCCAGTCATGCCTGAAGATTCAATCTCAGTTCTGCGTTGCACGGGACCACAATCCTTGTCGATGCTTCATTCTGACAAAGTTAGGCATCCACATCTGACAATAAAAACCAAAGGTTGCTCGTCATAGCAAAAGCTCCAACCCAAGCCATCACTACTTCGCGGAAAGCAATCTCACCAAGTTTCCCGGACCGGTGAAGTTCGCAATATATTTGCAATCACTTGCAAATCATTTTGACTGTTATGCGACCTTTTCTGTGTTAAAATTCTCTTACTGTACCACATAACATACTCTGTGCGGCGAGCCTTGGGCATTTCCAACATGTTGCAGCAAGCATCTCCCTACAGCATCGCCCTATATACTAGAGAGTACCAGGTAGGTACCGTAGTGTGCCATGAGAATGATGACCAAAAATACTACACAAAATAACATAAGCTGGAATTTCAGCCCGATTCCTTTGCGAAAAAATTATCTCAAAAAACGCCTCAATATTCCTCAGCCAGTACGTGCCGGCATCACTCAAAACTCGGAGGGCGTTGTGAAAGAATAAGAAGAGCGTGTGGGTGAATCGTAAACAACCAGGGGTTATGGCGAACAATAAGTTTACAACCCTAGCTCTCTCTTAATAACAATCTTGAAGACAAAGGTAAGGGTACTGTGAGTGGTGTGAGCACCTCAAGTGAGTCATTAAAACAAAGGATACGGGTCCAGGAACACCACAAGTGACGAAATTGTCTGACGAAAAGCAGCGTCGCTTATAAAGTCGCCTTCTGCAGCAGCTGTCACATGTTTTATCACTGCCCTCCCCTCTCGTTAACAAAGGCCGCCTCCTTTCGGAGTCAACGATGGCAAGGTATTATTTCTCGAGTTTTTGACCACCTATGGTATAAAGGTCCGCTTAAAGCAGTGGAGCCAGGTTCCGTTGTAGGTCTTTTGTGGGATGCTTCCTAAGGATGCCCCTCCGGATCATTGAAGTCACAGTGCCCCTGTTGCTTGGACAACGCTGCTATGATCCGAAGTATGATTTTTCATGCCTCACACCTGCCTCCGGAGAGGTTACAGTGGTAACGGCACATTCTGGTTCTTGAAAATTAAGGGCGCTGGGAGTCCGGAAAAATGGAATGTTTGAGACACCATCCAATATGAATCCCCTTAGGTACTCACAGTGAATGGACCTTAGCAAGGTTCTGAACGAGGGCGACGAATTCTCCGATTTTGCCGTGTTGGGGAGACACATCATGTTCACTCGGAATAATCTCCCGGTCCTGTTCGTACAGGAGGCTGTTGTAGAGTTCACTGATAGTAGGAGGTGTGCTATTGAATTCGGGGATGAAAATACCTCGTCAGAGTTTGCTGAAGTTCGATCAAAGTAGGGCTGAAAGTGGAGGAGAGAAATTACTTTTTTTTATTGGCACCCCCAGTAGTATATAGTATAGAGAGCGGCATTGGAAAGTTCTGCGTAAGGGAGCTATTATCAGTGAAGAAACCACACAATGGGCTCTTGACGCTTTCAAAGAATCGTATTTCGTGCTTTGTGGGTGAGTAGGTTCTTTTTCGGCACCTGTACAGCTTAGACAGTATTCCGTCCGTCCAGCGAATCTTTTCTGACCCAGCTGACCTAAACGGAAGAAGCTTCATGTCCTGCGCCCGAGTTGAATTCCCAGTGACATATTACTTTGCGTGAGGCTCGCCTGCATTCTGTTGGCCATACATAAGCGGGCAGACGAAGAGGCAACAACAAAAACGGAGGATACAATTGATCTCACGCATCATTATGGAGCAAACGTAAGTGGCCTGCTCAAATAATGCACATAACAAGACTTCCAGCCAACCTCTTCGGACCCTGCTGGGGCCAAACACGCTGGTGAAACGGGAACCCAACATATGACCTTATCGCTGTTGCATGTACTTTTCCTTGCCACTCACACTATGTGTCCTATTGTTATGTTTTTGTACCACATTTCCGTTTTTTCCTACGAAATTTGAAGAACTGGTCCATTATTGGTCTTTTAAACAGTTCGACAAACAATTCATGTTACAAATATTCATTCGCAGCATGTACACATAAAAATATATAGAAACATCTTTTTATTCGTCACTCTGTAGGTTTGCAGTGTCTCTCAGTGTGTGTAGAATTAATGAATAGAAAAATGTACAGTATAACATCATATAGTATGTTTATATGTAGAATGCATGAGCTAAAGATGGAGACTAGTTTCGTCGATGATAATCGATTAATTCTGTGTTGAGTGTGCTGTGTGGCGAAGGCAGTGATTTGACGTACGGTAGGCGCACCTGTGTAATTGCACAAAATGCACATAAAATTGAGTGTGATAAATGGACTATAAAGAATTGGTGAAGGAAAAAAGGCACTTTAGCGATCAACCAGCAAAATGAAAAACTGAATATTATGCGTGACAGTAATCTAGGGCAACTATCAAAAAAAATCAATAAGCACAGACGAGCAGCAGAAAACGTGATTGACTGAAAGGATTTGGAGTGGATAGACACGCGCAGGCGATTGTCGCGCGCGACAGAAATTGAGCGGCTGCAATGGCGGACAATGGATGTCGGCGTTTTGTGACTGAAAGCAACGAGGAGGTGCTTAGAAGTTGGACCACATTGGCTTGCGAACCCAACGAAGGCGTAGACCAGAATTGGTCTTAATTTTAATGCTTGCCGCTTCAGCGGCTCGAACAGTATCCTTGACGGCCAACATGAGATTCTGCGCATTGTGCGCCAACTGCTCCATGGCTTCGATGTCCTCTTCACTGCCTGCAAATGATCATGGAATCAGATCACTGTAACAGTTGGTAGCCAAATTCATGCTGTTGTATTCACTTCCATTCTGTTAAGGAAAGATGTTCAAGGAGTACAGGTTATGGTATGGTTAATCCATCATTTTCAAACTGTGAAGTTTTGAGAAAAAAGACTCCGCGTATCTCCTACTGCACT
Source organism: Trichostrongylus colubriformis (assembly GCA_963978905.1). Taxonomy (NCBI): domain Eukaryota; kingdom Metazoa; phylum Nematoda; class Chromadorea; order Rhabditida; family Trichostrongylidae; genus Trichostrongylus; species Trichostrongylus colubriformis. Next base: position 16,178,435 of record OZ022256.1, read on the forward strand.
ACATCGCCAAAGCATGCGAATTTCGTGGCGATTGACTCTGTTTAGCGCCATTTGGAATATTTTTGCTCCATTAAGAATAAGTACTATATTCAGGGCAACGAGCCCATATCATCACACGGTTGCAAATGACAGATTTCCTGCGTGGAAGAAAATTCTCGAGAAATGCGACACCCTTAACCCCCAGAAGTTTGTATCCTTGAGAAAGGCCGTCGACCAATAATTATCGTTTTATCTTTTTAAGTTTTTTAAAGTAATTTGTATCATGTAGTATAAAATACGACCATATCTACAAGATCACCAAAGAGGCAAAAGGCTGTAAAAAGGTTTCCGGAAAATTTTTTAAATAGCTAAGATTAGCTCCTTTTCCTACTCACGGTATGAGAGCGCTGGGGATTCCTCAGTCCATGTTGGCGGCACGGTACATTTTCATACCCGGGTGAAAAGAGCCTACCAGACTAGAATTATTACCCTTCTTAATGCTATCAATGAGGAGCTGAATGTACCAAAAAATTTCTTCACAAGAGCATGTGATATTATCCCTGAGCAAACATTCTTTAGCCTGGGGTCGGTCATGTGCCTGAAAAAATGCGGCACTACGGCTGCCGATCTGTGTGAATGGTTGAAGGCATACCTTCAAAAATACATGAAGGTACCGAAAAGGGTCATTTTTGCTTCCACAGCACTTGGCCCATCACACTCTCATATACTCCTATTGAATCTTCTGACCCCGAATCCACCAAGATAACATAATTCCACTCGAACCCTCTATACAGGCCATATCGGGTGCTTTTTCTGATCCAATAAAAAGCAACATTTTACATTCAAACAATCCTTGAATTCATCGCCCTTGCACACGCCCTTGCAAGCTTTGAACCTGATAGTTGAAATGGTTGACATTGGGTGTTGTACTTAGGTATTTCATTTTCTTCAGGTGCTCAACAATTTATTTTCCTGACAGATGAGTACGTTGCGGTTATTCACTCCGTGAGTGAGAAATTCGTGCCATGACAGATGACATTGTGAGCCATGCCAGCATTATTTGGGCTGCAGGACACCAGCACTATAGAAAAAATCTTAAGACTGGTCCACGAGGGTCCGAGCGCGATGAGTTCTACGCCTACGCTGACGTCATGGGGGTCTTGAGCTCGACAGAAGGGCGAACGGCTTCATCTTCAGATGACGGTGAAGGTAATGAACCACAGCTTGCTCCCAGGTTATCAAGGCAGACTTCAGGAATTAGCTCTTATTCCCCTCTTATGAATTTCAGCCCTCATCTTTATCAGTTCCACTACCGTGTGCTTCGTATATTTTACGGATGAGTACTAGTATTGGCAAAATGACTCTTTTAATGGTATACGAACAATATTAGTGTTATTCACTCTTAGGTTGGTATCACGAATGGGATCACACTCTGTTTGTTAGTGGAAATCAAATCACACAGCACATGCTGGGTTCGTGTTAAGAAAATATCAGTTACCGTCGACTTGTTCTCCATATGGTCCAATGGTCACTGGAAATATACCACGGCAGTCGATTTCAATCAATAATCGACTTTTCCCAAAAGAAGGGTTGGTCAGTTTTAGGTCGCAACATCGATGCAACGCTTATTTACGGAGAATACCGCATCATACTTGTTTTTGAGCTACCTTACCTTCAGAGACCTATGTTACGGCACCCAATAGTGATTATGACAAGCTACTTGGCCAACAGCCATCAAGGCCAGGTTCATACTCTGATGTGCCAGCGGCGGGGCGTGGCTGCGTGTCTTTGTGTCTCCGCCCGCGCCACCCTGCCCCGTTGCCTGCGTCGCCTTTGCATCTCCCCGTGCTACACTGCCTCCCTGCCCTGTTAAAGCAGCCGCGCTGTGCCCGACGCTGAGTATGAACGCGGCCCAAAAACAATGACGGGCAATGGGTAGTTTGATAATCTAGGGGTGAGAAGACATATTCACTGTAGATGAAATGAAAGCACCAGGTTCAATTATGCGGTACATCTCGCATTGAAAAGCGCACCATAGGCTTCGTATCACGGCTCTGTGGTGCCAAGTACCTTGTGAGAGTGGGGAGACATCCGCGACAAGGCTTGCCCTTTCCAGTGATAAAGAGGTCGCGAAAACACGATCCACATGAGAATAAATGGAAGAAGGAAAGGTCCCAATTATCGAGTTTCTGGTAGTTTTTTCCTTTTCCCTCACTTTGGTGCTACTGAGGACCTTGGCCTTGATAATTAAAAATGAACCAAATTACCCCTCCCAGTGCCCTCAACAACCACATCCTCCATTAGTGGCCAAACAGCCTTATGCAATGAAAGCGAAGCAATGAACAAAGCCTGGGTTACGGAGTGGTACGTTGAAACCAATTTGACCCAAATGATTCGGCCAAAGTATAGCAGACAAGGATGACCACCCCAAGAATGGCTTCTGTGGTTTTCATGACCTCGTACTACACCCCTAACCAGACTGGTCAATGGCAGGGGAGGCGTTTCACACTGAATGGGCTACTTTCCATCTAGCAAGAAGAAAAATTCAACGCTACTGTGCCGACGATGTTTGACTAGTCGATATTGCCATCGCTGCCGTCGTCTGTTTGCACAGTACGTGTGCAATTACGTACATCTTCCGAAGCGTCAAGAAGCAAACGCTAGCGTAGTCAAACAGAATTTGGAGTACAAAGAATACTAAAATTTCGTGGCCTTCCTGTAACATCCAGGTAATCGATAACGATCGATATCACTCACTTGAAGTGCCAAACATTGTTGACTTGACCGTGGAGCATACTTTAAGCTGAGTGGCTATTGTAGGGATACGTTCAGCCATTTGAAGGAGAGCCTAAAATGTCAAAATAATAAATGAAATTGTAAAGAAACAAACACTTCGATACGAGTTGTCTGCATCTCTAACACTAGCCATTTCGTGTATTTTTAAAAGCGGTTAAGCACAGCTGAGAGCGAACCCATCGTGTAAAAGCGCACTACACCGGTTACAGAAACACTTGATTCTCGACAAATACAACAGAATGTCACTTAAAATCCGTCTGATCGCTATATCTTTCCTAATGAAGCTGGTATGAAATATGTTCAGAGATTGAAGATAATTCACGAAGGCGATACTTACCATTCGCATCTTGAGATCCGTGCAGAGGCGAGCGAGTTGCACTGCCAGTCGGGTGACCTCTTCACTTGAATCCGCGATCGCTTTAGCGCACTCGATGAGGTCCTACAATGAAATTATTATGTCTATGCACTGAGTCGGTCCCTCTCTTGGGAGTGTGACTCATTTGAGATCTTACAATGTGAATTGCGCACCATGGACAACTGCAACAAATGCAATGGACAACTGTTACAAAGCATCTTTCGGAAAATTTGTAATTTCGTAATTTTTATTGAATTCTTCACTGAGCGATATACGATATGCTATGAGGTTGTGATTTGCATTTCAATTACAACGTCGGAAATAATTTTCAACTTCACCTGTTTTGTGCTAAATTGGACTTCCAACCGCTGCATACCTTTTATAGGATTCCAGGAGATTCCCTGCTTATGCTGAACTTAATATTTAGCTCTCCATTTTTATTGTACACTCAGTAATGTATTTCTAAAACTAGTTCAGCACACCCTCTTCCAATGTCAGTCCTCTGCGCAGCATCGATGAGATGGTGATAGACGCTGCAGCTGAATTTAAACAGAAAATTCGACTGACATCATTAAAGGCACCGGGAGGGGGGCAAGGGCGGAATAACGTTTACAAAAACAATGGCGTCTGAAAACAAACATATGGGTTCGGTAGATACAATGTGTAATGAAACCGGCGTTGACAAACGCGCCATAGGGCGCTATTTGCCCCAAGGGCGCGCTTCCGTCCGAACTGCAAGCTTCCATGGCCGAGCCACGCTTCGTTCATTTTAAAGCTTGTCTTCGGCCTAATGTAACCTTATTTTTGAATTATTTCCTCTTTAGACTGTTTTCTAGTGACATATTTTACTTGTTTACTTATGGATCTTCTTAATTGTGCATTTCTATACCTGAAAATCTCAGAAGGGTCAAATAAAGTCGGGGGGGGGGGGAGACGCAACTTAGCGTCGACGTTGAAGCTCCTTTCCCTTACTAGGCTTAGGCTAAAACTGATACCCCCTCCTCCCACATTAAGAGCCATCTGTCAAAGCATAGGTCTCATCTGCTTTAGCCTAACCCTAGTAAGGGAAAGAAGCTTTGACGTGGGTGAAAATTTTGCGTCTCCCCCCCCCGACTTTATTAGACCCGTACAAACATCTAGAAACAATATAAGAAAGAACAAAGTAAAAACTAAAAGAAAAAAACAAATCTATAATAGAACCATCTTCTTTTGGCAGCATGCCAAGGCGTCAAATTGGCGAGTTTGTGCAATGGCGGCCACTCAAACTCGTCCACACTACGTCTGCTCTACAGTAAGCCAAAATTACCCCCTCCTGTTGTTTTTAAGCGATGGTTCCGTCTCACAAATTCCCAATTGTTTGTTATGCGCTACGAACTTTGTACAAAAGCATATTCTGACATTTTTCGAGAAAAGCTCAAGGCAGCAGATATTGTATTTGGACACCATCGAAAACGAAAGAAAAAGTACCGGCACAAAACACAGAAGAAACGGTCAACAATTTGAGAAATGAAGCTTCGGCCCGCTGGTTTTTAGACATGTTGCCTGGTGCAGAAAGTTACTGAGTTATCGATGAGGACCACACGAATCTGTGACGCGTCCCGGTTATACGCAACGGATCACGAGCTCATAGCGGCAGCACACGACGCTCCCATGCGGCGGAGCTTTGCCAAGAGGACCTGCTATCGTTCCACTTTACTTGTGAAACGTGCCCATACCGACTAGCATTAACTCATGATGGACAGACTTTCCCTCTTTCAAATGGCGACACTATCGCACCTTCTCTCTTTGAGGATTTCAACAACACTGTAGCCGATGAGGTAAATTTAGAGTGAGTTCATCAATTTTACCCGTGGTTTAGCTGCCTATGAAGATCCGCGGAAATATTTTTTTACTATACATTAAGGAGGATTAGCTGCCACGCCTCAACCAACTGTGGCGTTCACAGCTGCAAAATAAGAGCATCTGTTATTGTCTTGTTTGTGACTTGTGAGTTGTACGAAAACAATAAACATTCACACCTTTTTGGTTCCACCTTCACCGCGTACAAGTTGTGATAGACGAGCCATGAGAATAGCCATACGTTTAGCTGCGGCTACGATCTCGTTCTCTTGACTTGACCATTGCTTGAGTTCCTAAAAGTAGGATAAATATAGTATATTTATGGCAAGACATCCACCGCGTCGGCGAGTAAGAAATGCCACCAGCTGTCAGCTCGTTATCAGCACGACATCAATACTTCTCGTAAAGAAGGAAACACAACAATAAAGTGTGGAAAAGCAATACAACAACATACGTTGTGCAGTGAGTGGGCAGCGGAAAGGATCGGTTGATGACTGGCCTGAGGTAGAGGATATCTGAAAACGGAGAGTACAAACCTGAACAGATCGAAGGCAATCCTAAAATAGATCTCACCTTTCCCAGAAAGCTCTGGTCTCTTCTTCCTCATCGTATTCAGGTGGTGGTGGTGGCCGTGGAGGAGGACTGATCTCAACCGGTGGTGGTGGTCTTGGTGGTGCAGGGATTTCTTCACGAATGATCATCTTGTTGTGGATAATTGGTGGCGTGGGTGGCTGAGGTGGTACGGTACGGATAACTTGTGTAGATTGCTTAAAAAGATAACATAATGTTGTTCTGGCACAATGCCAATACTTCAGTGAAATAAAGACTACCTGTGGGTACGGTGAAACACGGTTGAGACTGTCCTGATACATGGCCGATTGCCGTCCGTTCTGAATACCAGCGATGGCGTCTCCAACTGCTCGAACAGAGTCCAGAAGGCGGTCGTTTGCAGAGCGCCAGGCGTTTGCCGCACCAGTGTCTCGTGGGCTGATGGCCACCTGCTTGGCTTGGGTGACCATTGGTGGAATGGCTGAAATAGAAGGATCGAGATAGAAATAATGCCAGTCATTAGCCCAATATGGGAAAAGCAGGGGTATAGCGCGAGTGTGTACGGTACTTGGAGGGAAATGTTATGGAGCGCACTAGTTGAGGAGGATTCATAGCTGGGAGACGGTCGTTTGGCGCGGCCCCTTGGAGCTAATATGCCAATGGGGCACTGCCAAAGCTCCTCCCCTAAAAAGGCTTAGGTAAATCTGGGAGAGTCCAGACGACCCATGCGCCCCATTGGCAAATTAGCTGCAAGGGCCGCGCCAAACGACATACACCCTTCATAGCTAGCCGTGACTGCAGTTTCCGCATTGCCCAAGTGACGATAAAAATGACAGGCAAATAAATTTCAAAAAGGTAAACAAAGCAGTTTTTAAGATATTAAAAGGGTAAAGCATTCTGCAAGAACCACACCTTTCTCGGATACGCCACGCATTCCACTACTGTTTATAGAAGTGATGGCACTATACAACATATGCAATGAGGCGACGTATAAATTGGTGTTTTCCCATCCCAGACTCTCCAATAACTATCTCTTCAACAAAGTATGGAAGCTCACAGGAGTGAAAGAGTCAGTTGATCTGTGCGGGATATGATCCCGGATCTAATCCAGGACCGTGACAATGGTTGTGGCGATACGTTCATTGCACCACAGGACACTAGCGAAAAAAGGCAAGATTTGAAAATTTATCTACGTGGCTACTCCGAATCCCCAGACCATCTTTTTATTTCGCGTATCTTCGAGAACCACGGACAGCAATTGTTGCTCATACGTCGCATCACCATTGTGAACAATGGGGAAAATCATCATTCCTCACTACTTCTAGATCTTTTTATTTTGAGGGTAGACTGCTTTTCCAGGTCTCCAACTGAGCGCTGTGGCAAAGAAGACAAGTAAACAGTTTGGATTCCCTGGACTTTGCTGTCAGATAAATATTACAACAGCTAGCATGGAACCGTGGCAAAAAGCGCGCTTATCACACGCATGGTCTCAAGATCAATAACTGAAGAGATTCCCACCCAACCTACAAACCATTCACTTCTCCGGATTAGGAAGGTAATAGGCCAGCGAGCAGAAAAAGGATTTACTCATGGTCCAATCACCACTGAGTTTGGTACGGGTCATATACATTAGTTCAGACGCTACCGCGATGAAAGTAGAATGCGTGGCGCATCCTCAGAGGCTGATATATTGCCAAGCGGAGTTCTCACCAGTCTTACGTTCACAATACTGCGGCAACACATATCACATTATGATCATTAGGACTATAGGTTAGACTGGGAAAACTCACAGCAAACCAGCAGGTATTGATTTTTCCTTACGAAGTTTTCTAATTCTATACGATATTTTGCCCGAATAACTTACAAATATAAACCCGTGGATCCGTGGATGCATTATCGATACAAATCGCATTTGGCAGAACAATCGGTCGGAATTCATAGTCACTGTTGTGAGAATCACATCGGCGTGGAAATAGTGATAATGGCTGACGGGATGAGGACAGCATGTTACCACCACGGCACGAAACAATGGGGTGCCACGCGGGGGCGGGCGCGAATAATGGGCGGAAAACGTGGTCGCAGATCGCATTGAGGAATCTGAAACTCACCGGAGCGCACTTGGTTTGCTGCACTGTTTACTCGGTCGCAGTATGCTGGCTCTTCGGAGTTGTCGGCTTCGTTCTGTGCTGTCATCAATACACGATTACCGAGACGAGCGATCTTAAATTTATGCTCTCAGTTCAAAGATACATTACCATTAATCGCGAATTTTAGGTTTGTCTTACGCCATCTAAAAACCTAATTACAGAACGAAATGGGCCTAAACGTGGTTTGATCACATCTTTGGATACCCGGCAAGGGTAACAAGCCCCACCCAACTTTGTGGAACTCCGCCCACACTCCTGTTTTCTAGCAAAATTCGCTACATCTACAATACGGAGAATGCATATAGTTATGCTGCAGACATAATTACAACTAATTATAGCTAATTACAAAGGTCAATCAGGTGTTATTGATTCGCACATGATTTTTGGAAAATCTTAAAGGCTGTAGAGCTTTTACACCTGATGAATCAGTTTATCCCTCCAAATCCATTAACAAATGCTCGCAAAGTTTTCGATTTTTCCGAACCATGTAAAAAGTACTTCGAAACAAGTAAGATAGGAATGTGCTTCATCAATGTTCAGTCATATTTAAGTTTTGCTAGGTACCTGCAACCTCACGGCACAAAGTGATGCACTATCCAAAGTGTGAAACTCCGCACACCAAACCATTTTTGGACGGGTTTTCAAGGTATCAATGTTTACTGCACCTTTTTTCTGTACGATATGTATACAGGGTACCAATCAGGATAATTTATGAAAACGCGATTTTTGGATTATCTTCAAGGCGATCGTAGGAGTAGTTTGAGCCCAATATGAGGAGACCCCTTCCCACCATTGATTCTGAAAGGTGTGGGCCACGAAAGGGCGGGGCGTTCCCATTGTCCCGACTCCTACCACGGTCTCGGACCACAGTAGAATTCCTATACCTGTGAAGTGTTGTCGACCATTCCTTGTGGATAGTTGCTCGTAATCGCATCTTCGCATCGGTTGGTGTAACGACGCATAGCCTTTAATTATAAAATTTGTTACCGTATGGGTAAAATCTGACCACAATTGAAAACAGCCCACAATTGAAAACAGCAATTATAATAAAACAACAGTGACCTAATCAATTGAAAAATACATTAGCCGGCGACCGTCTTGACTGTCAAGCTACCGTCTTTTAGGTTTTCAGGCATCAAAGAGAAAGAGCGCGAAATTCAGACAAGCCCGTCGGACTAGTGAAGACAACTCAAAGAAATTCGAGCTGCGATGGTCACCAGCGAGGAATACAATGTCGAGGCGGAACAGGTTAGACCTTACTTGAATTCTGGATCTTCTCGAGCTTGGCCCCTCAAATAACTCATGGTGGTTATTAGGCGGGAAACAGCATATAAATTTGCCGGTAAACTTTAGACATTTACATTGTTTTGCTAGCACCTATCTACCCTCAAATGGTACCCTTTACCGTCAACACTACATATTGATTCATTGATTAGCTGCATTTCCTAATATGTAGAATCAATGAACATTCAGGACAGCTCTTACCGTCTCACTAGCTCTGACGAACTCCTGTGTATCGATGGCATCGTCAACGTGTGATCGCAGACGATGCAGGGCGTCGGCGTACTGCCTGAAACATCACTGTTTGCCTTCTGCAGGATTAGCGATCGACCTGAGACCCTAGTCATACCTGTGTAGGTTCTCAAAGTGCTGTTCTGCTGAATCGGTCTGATTATGCAGACGGATTTTTCCGGCATTCACCAATTGCGGGGTCATTTGATCGACCTAAAGAGGGCAAGATCATGAGCTATTAGGTTGATGTACTATGACAAGAAAAAAAAATATACTATGCATATATTGAATCGGCTTACATACTCATGAGATGTCAGGCCAAGAAAGCAATTTTCTCTCGCAACCAAATTATTACAATGAGTAAAACTATAGTTACCTTTTTCATCTTCCAAAATCCCGAATATCGGGAAATCAAATTTATTACAGTATAATATAGATAGTGGGCAGTTAGCGAGGAAACATGCAAGGCGGTGTGCGACGTGTAAGGTATACTCCATTTCGGAGCGCTTGATAGGCCTTACCTACGGACATGGGTGAGTGGCGAGAATGAGAGAGTTTGATGCACTTCCACCCAAGTTCGTAGGCCACGCCCTACCAGGCGCTCCGAAATGGACTGTAACGCCCGTTAGCTAGTGCTGGAATTTAGTATGTAATTGCGTACTGTAAGCGACTACCGTGTACAGCGACTACGGCTGAATTCAAGCCAAATGCTCGAGAACGTTTCGCGCAAGACTCGTAGTGGGCTAGAAAATTCTCAAAAAACAGATTTTTCCGCAGCGAGTTCTGTCCTTGAGCTACATACCCATACAAGTAGTCACTGGTAGAATACTCATAAGGGCCGCATAACAAGAGGTTGCTTGGTCAATTAGCACATAATAATAATAAATGTGGGAAACCTTACCTTTTCAGCTGTGTCCACAATAGCCTCGATGGTGTTCTTGCTCTTGCACGGACCACATGTAGCCACCTATATTCCGGAAAAATCGGAAAAATCACATCAAGGGGACATTCACACTCTGATACAAAGAGACCATCTTAAAGTCATAAAAAACAAAAAAAAATACCAGTCTCGCCGTAGTTGTCATGCTACCTGCGTGTTGTCGTAGTCGATCAGCCTAAAACACAGTAGCATAAAGCGCATAGACGAAGCAAAATGAATATCTGCAGCCGATAGGGGAAGCAATGTACGTAGATTTTGCTGATTTCCATTTCAACAGGGGTTATTCCAAATTTGGAGACATCTTGCCGTTTTCTTCACAAAAAGCCCACACCAAAAGAAATCCGCAACGCGTACGACGGAAAATGCGAGTTCAAAGCAGAAACTATCCCGCCTTCAGTATAAGATCCAAAAAAGCCATATTCACAAGGTTTGAAGTGTGGCATCTTTTGTCGGAGAAGGAAGTCATTTTTTTGTGGCACTCGTTGGCACTTTATGAAGCCTACACAATCATTTTGGCCGTTTCTTGATCGTAGCAATACCCTCATAATCTTCAAATACAATCCATTTCAGCGCGCTTGATTGAGCGTGGCTTACGGACTACGGACTACGGACATGGGTGAGTGGCGCGAGTGAGAGTGCATGGCGAGAATGAGAGTGTGTGGCGGGGTGAGAGAATTTGACACACTCTCACCGGAGTCCGTGGGCCACGCCCTATCGAGCGCAATGAAATGGAGTGTAGCATGATCAGTAACGTTATTTTCTTATCCCTCACTATCGGAAAAATTTTGTTCAGTTATTATCTCAAGCTCGCACATAAGATTCTTAAAGGCGGTAGGTGGCAGCTGTTCGATCTCATATTCAACAATCTGTTTATATTCAACCCAAACATTGTTCGCCCCTTTTCGTTATATTCGACACGAACATGAAAAGATCCTTGAATATGAAAATCGTGGTGATCATTGGTAGGAAAAAGAAGAAAAACTGAATGAAACAGTCAAAAACTTGTGAGATAAGACCCTTTTCCCACCGTTCATTCCGAGAAAGGAGCGGGTCACGCTAACGAAAGAGGCGGGCCATGTTAAAGGGTCGCAATAGGCGATGAAGAAGGCGAGGGTGTTTCTTCTCATCAGAGATTTTTCGCTCTTCCTACAGTCTTCCTAGATCCGTGGCTTTCACTAGGATGACACCTCTTGGAGTTCTCATTACTCACATTACCACTACCACTTCTTTCCAACATTTCACTGTACGACGGGCAAGGGATTCTTCGCAATGCAGTGCAGATAAAAGTCAAAGGATAAAATTTTTGGCGTTAATCAATCCCTTCTTAGGATGCGCCGCACATTATGCTTCCATTCAGAATCGTGATGGCTACTGAATGTGATGTGGCCTATACAATGACTTGCGGTGGCCAGCCCATGTACCAGTCATTTTATCATTCCCGGATTTTATCATACCAATTTACCGACCCCGGAGGGATGGAAGGCTTGGTTGGCCTGGGCGGGCGTTGACGCGGGATTTGATCCCCGCACCATGAGAGTGGGTTGCGCCACCTGTCATTACCCATCTCCGCCAACTGCAGATAAATCTCATAAAATTAGATTTCTATGAGAACAGTGTATTCCTGAAGACCGGCGGAGATGCTTACCTTATCGATGAAGTTGCCTTCTCTGTTAGGAGCGTGTGATTCAGCATGGACCGCTTCGACGAACTGCTTGAGAGGAGTGGTGATATCGGCGAAATCTTCGACCTGAAATAAACTCCACCTTCCCTTTTTCCATCGTATTTAGCATTTCTGGACAGCTTAAAGTTTCAAATACCATAAATTCGCACAAGGCGTCCTACTCACCACACGATCAGTCAAAATTCTTCTCATGAAGTCAGACAATTCACGCAGTTTGTCCTTCAGCTGTTGGCGAATAGCGTTCGCCTCAGGTGTGTTACCCAGGCCACGTCGTTCCAAATCAGCCAGTTGATTAGCTAATCGATCGATATCGGAGCACAGACCAAGCAGATGACCGCTGAATTGACACAGAAAATACAGTGTAAACGATATATTGATTAGATTAGAGGAAACAAACGTACCGATCTTGTGGGTTCAGTCTGTCAGCTAGGCGTCGTGCATCCTCGGTCATCATCTTCAACGCGCGAAGTCCTAGACCACCGTCGTCAACTCCAGGGTTATCCAGCCATCTGAGCCATTGGATATATTTGGTAATAAAATGTTCGTGACGTCATACCAAGTGGATTTTTTAATTGAGCTTTCACGTAGTAGTTAAAGGAGTTGTGAACGGAAAATTTATTTTCTTTGTTACCCTTATATTATGTTATATTTGTCTAATAAGAGCCGTTGTAAAATTTCACGCGAAAAGTGAGAATTCGGCAAAGATACAGATCCTCATGACCATGGCCAAGGGGGTGAGGTCTCAGAGTAATGCCTGTCTCGTCATCTGCCGCGATCGGGAACGGAGAGTGGGACTGTTTACGTAACTTTCTGTTCCTACAATGCGTCACGACCGCGGCGGACGACGGGGTGGGCACTTGCTCAAATGCCCCGCCCACCCGGTCAAGACTTTATGGTGCTGTATCTTAGCCGGATTCACTTTTTCACAGTAAACTTTGTATGCGGCCCACATCACACAAATAGAACATAAATATATGGGTAACATAAAAACTCATTTTTCCGTGAACGAATCCTCTGCAGCTCCCAATCCACAAGTAGACTACTGTAGAGTCTTACAAAAATGCCCTCAGATTTTTAGGTTTGCCTGGCACATTAGCTATCCCTTATCCTTTATCGCTATATCTGACGCAAGCATGAAACAAAATGCAATGAAATCTCCACAAGGTACTGCGGTACAGAAGAATCTCTTTATCATCCATGTCTCTTGGGCATCGTTGCTGTTCACAATGCTCACACCCTTACAAGCCAAACTGTTGCCAGTCCATCTTGTGGCGTTGTGCTCTCCAACATGCCCCTACAGAGACCCCCCCCCCCACAATGAAGTTGAGAGGAAGTCCCCTTGAGGTGTGGGTCTCTCTAAGCTACGAAGTCATTATGTAATTCTTTTGCAACCTCGCGTTGTAGCGGCACGTCTATAATACAGCTGTTCGAATGACGCATCCTTTGCATAGCAACGACGGTAACCTCTACTATGGAACGGTCATGGTATGTGCAGTGTTGCGGTAAGGGTTGTGGACCACAGGAAAATCCCTGTACCGTGCATAATTCCCGATCTCCCGCAGTTACTGTAAGTTTTAGGAATTGCGTAGTACGGCATTCCCAAATACCTCATACACGTTTTTGTAGTATACCACCTCCAGCTACCGCTCATGCAGGAAGATAAAGGTTACCTTAGTGCCTGCTCCAAACGTCCACCAGCCGTGTGAGCTGGATTAGCTCCACCGACGCGATGAGCATTCATCAGTGCATCTGGAAGGATACCAGCGCTGTGTTTCGTGCCGACTAACTCCTAAAGCATGTGCTGAATGATCTGGACAAGCCCCACCAACTTACTAGCTCAGCTTACCTTGAGTTTTTGAGCGCAACTGACGGCAAGTCCTTCGTTATCGTATCGGCCCAGATTTCTCATCTCACAGATAGCGTCCGTCAATGAGGAAATCTCAGAAATCGATCGTTTGATAGCATAACTGTCCTCAGGCAGTGCACGGGCTCCGATACGATCTGCATAGTCAAGAATGCGACGAATAGCCTGAAACAAGGCGAGTGGCGCCAGCATCGAGGTTAGCGGATTTTTTGAAGAAACTCACCTTCTCACCGACAGCTCCAGGTCGGCCTCGTGGATCACCCAGCCAGTCAAGTGCGGCTGTCAAAAGGGACTTCGCTGCCGAAAGTGCCTTGCGCATTACTGTCACGTTATCCGCATCCCATTCGTCTTCATCGTAAGTGGTTAACTGAAGGACACGAATGATCTCATGCATTTCGTCGGTCATCCGTTGTGCTAGATAGTTCCTGAATGTCCAGAATTATTTCAGCTTAAAAGCAATGCAAATGTGAGTAAAACCAAGAAAATAGAAAACATAATGAAAACAGGTCTCATTCAAATAATTTGATGTTATTCCCCCCTGGTTTCTGTTTCTTCAAACTGTCACATGTTAGAAGGGTGTGTGCACTTATGACGAAAAACCGCGCGGCCGCCCGCGGCGAGTGCGAGTTGTGTGTAGTTTTATTCGTTGAAACAGCAACAACAACAACATGTAAGAGCTTCCGAAGCTTTCAACCTGCAATCTTAGAGAGTCCCTCACGATACCAGCCCACTGCATACTAAGCGGAATTGCAATCGTCTTTGGCGAAGTCGTCCTGAAGGCGCCGCGAGTGCGACGCCGCAAAGCGATTTTTCATCACAAGTGCACGCACCCAATTTTTACTGTCCTTATTGACCTGCATCGCAAATGACAAATGATGGGTTGTATCGTCAGGACAGAATTTCGCACAGCGGTGTGCAGCCTGTGGGACGATGCGTGTGAGCTAGGACGCTATACGTAGATGGCTCCTACGGCGACTACGCCTAAAACAGGCACAAGCTACTGCAGTCGGTTTTCGCCGTGGTGCAAAATCCTGTCTTCAAGGAACTGTGCACGGAAAAATGAGTTTCTCTGTCACCCATAGATTTATGTTGCATTTGTTTAATAGAGGTCCATGCAATGTTCCACGTAAAAAAGTGACAGGTCGGCTAGCAATACAGCTCCCTAAAATGGCGGACGACGGGGCGCAGCCTCCAAATGGGTGCCCTCTTCGTCATCCCCGCAGTGGGATACGTAGTGTGGGACTGTTTGCGTAACTTTCTACCACACTCCGCGTCTCCAAGCGCGGCTGGTTGCGGGGCCGGGCACCTTCTCAGAGGCCACTTCCCGTCGTCCGCTACTTTGAGGAGCTGTATCTTAGCTGGATTATCTTTTCGTCGCTTGAAACTTTGAATGCAGCCCTTATTAATACAATATTAGTATTAGTACAATATAGTATAGGGAAACAGAAAAAGTCGCTTCTCGGAGCATGATTCCTTTGCATTCACAGGAATGGTGTGGTTTCAATTTTTGTATGTAGCCCGAAAAGGTCCAGGAGCTGCGACCTCAAAAGGCCCCATGATTATACTGATAATCAACGTCTTTGTAAAGAATTATTGAATCCTACAATACCAGAAAGTTTCAATCCAGACAAAAAAAGAACAAGGCCCACAGCCCAAAAAAATCGAACGAAAGTACCGATTTTCAGCAGCTTCGGCTTGACCACGCTGCTGATCTTGACCGATCTGGATGAATATCTTCATAGCACATATGAGGATCGGTGACAGAGTTCGTATTTGATCCAGACAGCTAAAATGCATTTTTAATACCGAAAATCGAATTGCACATGATACATTTTGCAGTATGTGTGGCCATATCAATTCCAGTGAAGCTGAACAATTTCAAAGAGTTATATAAAAACCAGAACAAGTATGATGATAAGATAAAAAATCGAGTCTGCAGCTTAAAGTGAGTCCGACTTAAATTGAGCCAAAATTTGGTCGCTAAAAATTTTTGAATGACATCGGAAAAATCACTCAATTCGGAGTGAAAGCACAATCGGAAAATCCGCATAAGCGAAAAACTTTTTCAGAAGATCTCTACCGGACTAATTGCGACAGTTTTGTCACTCTCAATAATCATACCAATTGAGTACACAAGTAATAAGTGAATACTGACAAAAAAAGGAGTGTGAAAACATTTATAAGCTCCAATATTTCGAATAAGTAGCACAGTCTCACCGGCATAGAATATCCCTATGAACTTGATGAGTAAGTTCAGCTTGCCGGTTTGACACATCTGATGACACGCGGGACAACCATGGTGTGATATCCTGCAAGCGATACTTCAATTCCAGATAATTGCAAGCAAAATAACTACGCCCTTGTGCACCACAATAGGTTTCGGAAGGCCTGGTACACGGCTCTAACTGGTCACCTATCACAAGTTCTTTTCGGGAGGTATGTGTAGTAGGGAACCAGGAAAAAAATGATTTGGTGAGAGCAAGTGGCGCCACTTCCGTCCATATTGTCCGGAGATTGGATCCAGGATCTGTGCCCACCAAAAACAAACGAGATTTCTATCTCGCATGGGTGAAAAGGCGGACCAGTCTTACTTGGAAAGATAAATGAACTTGTGCACAAGGCGAATCCGCCATTCGGCATGGGACAAATTGCATTTAGCTGCCACCATGCCACTGAACGTGAACCGGACGCATGACGCGACTCAAGATGGATTATCCCTCAACCATAAATGGCTGCAGAAAACTCAATGAGCACGGATCTGACTGCAGAAGCGCTACCAGTCTGAATCACTTCTCGAAAAGGACACTATTAATAAGAGAGTTGAGTAAGATCAAGGCTCTTCCTGATACTCAGAACAAGCAAGTGGCTACAGTCCGGCAAAGCTCTCACTAGATGAAATAGTCGGTCTATTATTGGAAAAAAATTGATCAAAATCTATTACCGAAAAAAAAACCAAAGAAACAAAGCAAAACAGTTGCAAACCTTGACAAACTGCGCTAAATCATCAATGCTCTCGATAACTTCTGCCACGGCGAGATAGTCGAGCACCTTACGACATCCGCGAATGATCTTGCGAACCTGAACAGCATAGTCAGGGAGTTTCGAACCCACTAATAACCTTCGCAAATTCTGTGAAATGATGTGTGCATGGCGCACTCACATTACTAACAATTTCTCTTTCGAAAGTCTACCAAATTGCAAAGAGAAAGCCGCACGCTTTTTCAGGGAATTTATTTGAATATCGATTTCATCAGAAAATTACCACACAAATGACTCATGGAGCTGCTGTTCCGTGTATGGAAGTGGGCACATTGTGTAAGTCCGAC
This sequence comes from Trichostrongylus colubriformis, assembly GCA_963978905.1. Lineage (NCBI taxonomy): Eukaryota > Metazoa > Nematoda > Chromadorea > Rhabditida > Trichostrongylidae > Trichostrongylus > Trichostrongylus colubriformis. The sequence goes on from OZ022256.1 coordinate 16,195,423, forward strand.
TTACTCACCTCTGACTCATCGAAACACAGCAGTAGAGCGCTAGTTCCTTGTAGAATACCACGAGCGCCATCGATGAGCTTCTTCCGGGCTGGCACCGAGAATGGATCGCCCTGGAACACAGTGGTATCAGAAGGTACGACCCAATTCTTGTATTTCCGTTTATTAAACCTTGAGCATGTGACAAGCGTCTTCGAGAAGTCGAGAACTGGTTTCGACTCTCTGTAACGCTGGTGGCATATCCTGTTGGAGAATCTGGTCATCGGATGAATGGCAGGTATCGTAGCCGACCTAAACGTGCAATGAAATCAGAGCTGTTGCTCACCTGATACGAATACGAATGCTGTAGATATTGGCGGCGTGAATAAGACTCTTCATGAAACTCCTCGTGGTGTTGCATCGACCCGCCGTCCGCCCAGGCCGTGGTGGCCGTCGATGCACTAACCCACTCCGGCAGCCAATCCAGTTAGGCCTGTTGACTGAGGGCATTACGGTTCGGATAGACTCGCGCTTACTACTCGTCAGCGTCTTGCGCGCGCAAATAGACGCGGCATAATGGAAAATGGCACCCGTCAGTGGGCAGTTTCCGGACTGGTCACTTCATGTGCGACATATGAAATCCTTCACGGATTACTGATGACACGAAGCATGGTCTACGGTTGGCAGGCTGGCAAAGGAAGCGGAGCAATCGCCCCGGAGAATCGCTTTCACTGTGGAGCTTTCATCTCTAGTCCTAAGCAGCTAATGCCAGCAGAGCATCGACCCTTCCCCCACCAAGTGCCAAGAGTTCCTAAAGGGTCATCGGATGGAGGTAAAGCCGTAGGGTGGCATAAGATAGAAGAATCGCCAATTTCATGGTACCTAGCAAGAGAAAAGCCTTCGTTGGACCTACTGATCGCGAAGCAGCCGTTGACCCCAGATAAGCCCCTCTTTAACTCCGATAGGAGGCTACAAAATTTGGTGGTAGTTGAGTTGAAGCTCGAGTTCCTTGGTGGCCAGTGTGCATCACTATAGGATCATTCGAGGTATCAGGGTCTTTGATCAGTTCGGAGATAGTACACTCGCTGGCAGCGCCTCAACACGTTGCTTGGGGATCGGACTCTACCCGTTAGATGTTTCTATGAAACCAATAGTGGTAAAGAGTGTTCACCGTGCAAAGACAGATACCGGTAGCCATTTTTTGGCAGAATTAACCTTAAAGTGTTCATACGCTTTGCCATTACGACTTGCTGAAGCAAAAATCAGAGAAGTTTAGACTTTTTGTTCCCTTTGCCATCCCCCCCCCCCTCTCTCTCCCTCGAGGCCTCTTCTCAGTAACCCTTTACAACTTCATAGCGAGGTGTTCGTTTTTTTGTTGTTTTTTCAATGTGCATCGGTCAACAATCAAATATCCTCTGCAGCGTATTTGTTTTATAGCTTCAGATCGCCATGAAAAACACCCACAGCGACATGTGGCACTAAGCGGGGGCGAGCACAGCCTCACATCCAGTGCATCCACCCACGTGGCGCGCCACCGCACCAACCACCGCATCGACCACCTGTGTGATTGTCGCCGAGAAAGAAAATGCCACCACCTGTGACCAGCTGACAGCTGCTGAAAATACAGCAAACCGGTTCGTTTCCTTTTGTGATGGTGGACTATTGCTGTTTAAAACGTTCCAATCGGCTCAACCATGCCAACCTTGGGCACAGTAATATCAGTGCAGTTCAGCTTGGGAGAGTTCACAGCTTTCTTTCACCCTCCCCTCCCCCCCCCCCCCCACACACAGGAAAGAATTTACTTCGAACCATTCAAAATCACAAATTATAAAGTCCATGAGGAGCAAATCAGAATCAGAGTAGTTCAAGGAAAACATCCGATTCTAAGAAAACATGAGCAGCTGCCCTCGCCAGGGGGAATTTCCCGTGCACGTTCACCTTACCCGATGGGGTAGCTGGTTATCTCAAATAGGGAGCGCTTCCTTTGGTGGACTACTATTTGGCAAGAAAATTGAACTCAGGGGGAGAGGAGTATCCCTATAGGCTTAAAGGAACGCACGTAGCCGGGTCCGAAGGCTTCGCTTCACCATTTTGACCCTTGACTTCATTAAGTCCACAGCGGATTTAGCGCG